>JAUPFV010000001.1:329374374-330806735 GCA_036936605.1 Limnanthes douglasii subsp. nivea
ACAAGTTCAACATGAACAACAACAGCAGTAACAAGTTCAACACGAACAACAGCAACAACAACAACAACGACACCAACAACAACAACAACAAGTTCAACAACAACAACAACAACAATAACAAGAACAACAAGAACAAAAACAACAACAACAAATAGCCTTGGCAAAGAGAGAAAGGCTAACACAAGAGATAGCGCCGCAACAGTCAGAACATGTCAATCCCTCTGAGAAGATGCAACTACTAAGCTAGGAAGGACCATCCTTAGAAGACAACAACACATATGGAGATGCACCTCAAAGACCAACGATGGTGTGCGCAAAGTCAGAATTGCTAAGCCAACGTGAAATTGTAGCACCAGTAACAAATCAACCGCAAGCTCCATAGTCAAATGATAACACAGTAGGTTTACCCGATGCTTTTGTTGATGATATTTACACTCAAGTTTCACAGACATTTTTAAATTAAATTGATAAATTATATTATGATTCTATAATTCAACGGTCTTTGGAGAACATGTCGGAGGATGACTTTACTGATTTCTGGCGAAACGATCCAGATCCTATGCCGAACAAGTCAACGACATTGGTTGTCGCTGACCGTGTAGTAAGGGCTATTTTAAATGATTTCGCAGCATACAATGGGAATTGTGTAGATCTATTTTTAGTTATAAAAACGAATATCAGGATAGCATGCGGACTGTTCAGTGGAACCTCGATCAGTTCACATGCTATCCTGATAGATACCTTGAAATGTATTCAGCTGGAACCAAACAATCCGCATGTTAGCATGAGAACTGTTTGGGGTCGTTAACATTATAATGACTGACAAACTCTTTTGATTTTTGTTATTTACTAAGCTCGAGCCAAATAAAGAGACATATTTCCCTACTTTTAATCTACTGACACCAACACAGCCTCTAGTGGCAGAGGACGTGGAAGAGATAATTGTAACAGAACGGGAACCGCCAAAAGTAGAATACACCGGCTGGCCAAAGGAAACAAAAGTAACTGATCGAATCTCTGTTGGAGAATATCATAAAATAGAGTTAGTTAAAGCCTACGAGAGTGACACCCCTGATCCGGTAGTATGGCAGTTACCAGAGTCCAAATTTATATACGGAATTAGAGTGCAAGCGAGTGATGCGATGACGCTACCTTTAGAACTGGAGCTGGGCGTAAAGGTATCCAATTGTCAACCAATTTTGTTTTTAATGTTTCAAACATGTATTGTATATTTAACATAAATAAACAACTCCTTTCTTAGGCTGTTGACGCTTGGATTCGAAAGATGCTTGAAGAAGCAGACTTCAAAGTTCTATGCCCAAAACTTGAAGGAGTGTTACATGACAGTGTAATGATTTCGGGCATGACTATAGTAAGTTTAGCTAAGGTAAATTTCAAAGTTTTAGAAAAATGTTCTCATTGTAATATACTGTCACTTGGATGCAGCATCAAATGGAATCAGGCTGAGAAGTAACAAATTTGGTGGACGCAGCTTTTAGCAAAGCGCCCAAAAACCCCAACATCATCATCATTCCAATATGCACCGAGACAAAGGACCAAATAAACCATTGGACGTTGCTCGTCATTGACGTCGACGGCAGGTCGGTAACAAACTACAACCCACTTCTGCCTAAACTGAAAGCAATAGACCACACCACAAGGACACCTATCAATATGGTAATATCCCCAACTATTCACTACTTTTAAACACATTTAAAATTATGCATGATAAATACATGTTGCGAACTGTGATCAAGGTTGGTGTGGATAAAAGTAGCCTGAGGGTAGGCTGGTAATTTCAAGTGGAGTTTTAAAGCGGCGTGAGGGTGTTTAACAGTGTTTAAAGGTGTTTCACAGTGTTTTAAGGGTGTTTCACAGTGTTTTAAGGGTGTTTCACAGTGTTTTAAGGGTGGAGAGAGAATTGTGCAGCTTGGCAGCAGTCAATTTTTCTTACCCATAGTTAATGCTGGTGGTTGGGCATTTATAGTGTGAAATTTGGGCCCTTATGGGCTTTCGGGTCAAGTTTAATGGACCCGGGTCATGTTTAAAGACCCATAAGTTTTAAGCAGATGTGCAGGTAGCTTAGTCAGATAGTGTTTAGGTTTTTTAGTACTTTAGTCATAGTTTGAACTGCCTTAAGTTTTCAGTGTTCGAAATCATCTGTCCGGTCAACAAGTCCTGTCCGAATTTCCGGGGAGATTTACTTTGGACTACCCTTCCGGGGAGCACTTCGAATTCGGACTCATCAGGAGCCCCTTTTTTAGGTATTTGAACAAGTGTCCTTGTTAAAGAACTGAAAAACAGTCCGACTTAGGAAGTGACCTTCCTTCGAAGAGAGTTGAGGACAGGCCCGGACAGCCCAATCGTTACGAATTCTAAACGGTTCTTGTCAGAGTTAGTGGGACACGTGTCACTTTCTGGTTGGTTACTTCAGCCGTTTTTTCACCTCGAAAGTTGCACCACTTTCTCGAACAAGTTACCTCTTTAAATTCTATTGATGGCGTCAGCGCCGTTTTTTAATCATTGCCCAACTTTTCGGATTCTCCTAGGAATCAAACCCTCTTTTACATTTACTATAAATTCTATTCATCTTTCACAGTCTCACTATTACTTTCACTCTGCCATTTTACTCAAAGCTTCATCTCTCTAAAATTTCAAGATTTCCTTAGTTGTTTTATGTTCACAGCAAGAACAGCTCTAATCAAGGGTGGGTGGCTTAATCTCTCAGAATTGGAGAAAGCTCAAAGGGTTGAAAAAGAGAAAAGACTTGCAGCAGGGCTTCCAGCGTCGCCTGTCGAGAAACCAGCCCCTTCAATCGAAGAATCTGATAGAGGTTCATCTTCTTCGAAAGGTACGAGATCTAGAAAACTCTTTCAATCAACACTCTCCCCAATCGTATCTGGCTCATCAGTCCAAGAGTCAATCCCCACTGTCGAACCAGGGGTCGCTGTTACAAGTGTCAGGAAGAAAACCACTTTCATTGCTATGGGGTCCGACTCCGATCATTCTCCAGACAAACTAATCATGAAAAGACCAAGCAGATTGGTTAAGGGACTCTCTTCAAAAAATACCAGTGAGTCAGGGTCCGGGGCAACTGTTAGGACTCTCCGGGAAAGGCCGGTTGGTCCGGAGGCTAGTAGTCCACTACCTCCTAAGGAAACCTCGACCTCAGAAACTCAAACTGAGGTGAGAACTCAAAAACATACAACGAGCCGTCAGTCCGGAGGATCAGCTGTGCCAAGCTTCATCCCTCCCCGGACTGTTTCTGCAGAAGCTCCCCCAACAGTAATGGAGGAGAGGATGGAAGACTCCACTGAGGAGGTTAGGTTTGAGTCCGAGTCTTCCGGACAAGCTGAAACTGCTGTAGTTGTTGCCAAGAAGGGCAAAGAGGACTTGTATCTGAGGCGTCCGGATCTGCCGGAGAGCCTTGAAGGGAGAGTAGGGCCCTGCTTTCATAAGGTAGAGTTCAAGTACCTTTTATCTCTGTCAAAGACCAAGTATGCGTTTATCCATACTAGAGATTTGGGACGGTTTCGCACTAAGTGGGGGATCCCTGAAAACGTAAAAATCCGAATTCCCATCGATCCGGAGACCCCGATGGATTGTAAAAGGAACGAAATAGTCTTCTTTACGAAGCTATTCAACTGGGGACTTAGGTTCCCACTGGATCCAGAGATAGTGCGCTATTTCCACCTAATCAAGCTATGTCAATCACAGCTAAGCCCTAACGGATGGTACACCTTGATGTCATGCATTATGGCATCTAGGTTGTCCGGAATTCCTCTTCCAATGGAAGAGTTCGCTGCTGTAGCTAACTTGTGCAAACACCATCAGTTCCCTTTTTATCACTTTAACATGGGGAACGATCTTAAAGCTGTGGATGATCTCCTGGAGTCGGAGAGCAAGTGGAGGAGCCAGTTCTTGTTTGTAAGTGGCTCATGGGAGAATGGTAAGAAAATCAAGACCGGGGAGAATCCTAGCCTTCTTCGAAGTAGATGGAGGAGCGATCGTAAGTTTTACTTTAAGTTTCTGTTCGAATTTCTCTTTTCATTTAGTTCATGCTAACCAGTCGCTTTCTTGTTTTATTAGAGCTGCCAAAGGAGTTCGGAGACTATCTAAAAGCCGGACAGGTCACCTGTGGCAAGATAAACGCATGGGCCGCAGAGAACTGGGAGAACCGGTTCCACAAAGCTTTTACCCCTGGGAATTTAGCGAGATCCCATCTGTGGAACACCACAGGTCGAAGGGATCTTACCTGGGAGGAGTTCTCTACCCCACCTGATGAAGATGTAGTGCTGAGAAGGTCTCATGAATTGGATGGGACCCTCTTCCTTCCTGCCCGGGCCAAAGCCCCAAGTAAAATGAAGAGCAAGAAGAAGAAGAGCAGGAAAGCAGTAGAGGATGCTGAGAAAGAGGTCCCAACAGGCTCAGAGGTGCCAGCCCAGGCTCAAGTTGACGCAAACCTTCTACAAGTGGTAGAACAGGAGAGCGAGAAACAAAGAGTGAAGTCCCCAAAACCCACAAGGGCTTCTAAACGGACTCGCAAGCAAGCGAGTGATAGTGTTGATAGGGAGGTAAAAAAGAAAAAGATTTCCCAAGGAGAGGAGCTTGCTCTCCGGGATCCGGAGCCCACTTTCCCAACTGACCCAACATTAGCCGAAGAGATCCCAGGGAATCTTAATGAAGGGATTCCAATGGAATTCCACACTGATGAAGTTGATAGGGGAGAGATTAACATGGATGAAGTGGATGTCACCGGTCTGGGTCCTTTAGGTGACTACTTCCTTGGCCTGTCTAGAGATGAGTTCGCAGGGCCATATGTTCCCCCCAGTAGCTCTAACACAGTAAACTTCAATGGTAAGACTTTCTTGGTTTCTAGTGAGAGGGATGTTATAGCCCATTCCCTCCTTAGCAACGTGCAACCAGTACTCACCCTGGAAAGGCAAGTCCGGAGTCAGGCGGAAATCATTAGAGATCTCAAGTCTGAGAAGGAGAAGCTGTCCGATGACCTCAGGACTGCTACTACTAAGGTTGACCTGCTTAAGGAGTCGAACGAACAGCTAAAGAAGAGTCAAAATGAAAGCAACACAAAAGTTGCTTCTTTAGAAGAGACCGTAAAAGATCTCCGGGCTAAGCTGTCCGGATTGGAGAAGGACTTGACAGCCTCAAGGGGAGAAACTGCAGCAAAGGAGAAGATTGTCACCAACCTGACCACTGACAAACTTGCTTTAGAGAATGCAGTGACTCAGGCGGTTGAAAAGAAAGCTGCTTTGGTGAAGGATCAAGAGGCCATGATCAAGGCCAAAATCAACGCTTATGCCAGGGAGATGATACGGAGTGAAGAATTAATGGTTGAGAAAGTGAAGTCCGACATGGTCCTCTTGTTTCACGAGAAGTTCCCGAAGAGGAGACTAGGGGACTTATGGCGTTATGTGGATGACGATGATCTCCCCTACTGGACCATGGTTGATGAAGGGTACACTGATATATCCTCGTCTGGTTATGAAGAGGAAACCGGAGAGAGTCCGGGTGAGGAAGAGGTTGACCCCAAAGGCAAGAAGGTCATTGAGGAAAAAAGCGACATCAAGGGCAAGAATACAGATGAGGGTGAGCCATCTTCAAAGGCTCCTCCTTAATTTATAATCTGTTTTGTTTATCTTTTACTTGAACCAAAGTCCTTGGAAGGCCAAGGCACCTTTTTTGTGATGTTGTCCGAATTATTCGGACAGATTTTTGTTCTGCACCCAAACTTGTTTAAAAAGTCCTTGGAAGGCCAAGGCAATTTTAAGTTGTTGAATGAATGTTTTGTTTTGCTCAACCATTCTCTTCTTTCATAATCTGTTTAAATAGTTGGAGTTTAAGTAGTCTTGAGTTATTGTGTTGTGAGAGTGTTTAGTTTCTCTGGCTAGAATTTAAGTAGCCCTTAGACCTTTCAGTCCGGATAGTATGACAATCAACAGAATTTTGCAAAAACTTAGAAAATTATTCAAGAAGGCTCCAAGTTTCATTTAAAGCTCTCCGTGGCGCCGGAGAGAGGTAGTAGTATGCCCCCAAATATTTACATGGATGTTTTAAACAAGTAAATATTTATATAAGTTTTATTCTAAGTACATTCGAAGGTGTTCAATATTCCAAGGGTGAGTTAAAACCCTGCCATCTTTGTCTTCTAACCAGTATGTACCAGGCTTGATTCTTTCAATCACAGTATAGGGACCCTCCCAAGTTGGGGCCAGCTTTCCGAAGAGCTTTTCCTTGGTATGTAAGAAAACTTTCCTCAACACCTTATCTCCTGGTTGAAAGTCCCTTCTTTTAACTTTAGAAGCAAACCTGCTTCTCATCAAGCCCTGATAGTGTGCCACTCTAAGATGAGCTTTTACTCGCCTTTCTTCAATTAAATCAAGTTGATTTCTAACTGCCATTTCATTAGCCTGTCCGGAGAAGTTGTGGACTCGAAAGGAGGGGAGTGTCTTCTCTATGGGGGCTACTGCATCCATCCCATAGACCAAGGCAAAAGGTGATTCTTGTGTTGCAGCCCCAGGCGTTGTCCGGTAGGCCCACAAGACTTCTTGTAAATAACTAGGCCACTTCCCAGCAGCCCCTTCCAAATTTTTCTTTAAACCGGACAGTATTGTCCTATTAGCCACCTCAACTTGCCCATTGGCCTGTGGGTGGAAAGGTGAAGAAAAGCAATGCTGAATACCCCTTGAGGCACAGAAGCTCTCCATTTCTCTGTTGTCAAACTGTGGCCCATTGTCTGTTGTCATTCTCTGGGGGACACCAAATCTGCAACATATGTTGGATAGAATGAATTTTATAACAGCCTTTGATGTTGTTCCGGCCAAGGGGGCTGCTTCTATCCACTTTGAAAAGTAGTCAATGGCTACAATTATGGTTTTACGCCCTCCGGACGCCACAGGGAGAGGCCCAACTAAGTCCAATCCCCATCGAGCAAAAGGGATGGGCTCAGAAATTGATTCCAAAGGAATGGCTGGTACATGAATTTCATTGCTGTACCTCTGGCATGGGTCACATCTTCTTACCAGCTCCTTAGCATCTTTCATTATTGTTGGCCAATAATATCCGGAGAGAAGCACTCTTCTAGTTAATGCTCTAAATCCACAATGGGCTGACCCCTCACCATCGTGCAATTCAGAGAGAACCATTTGTGACTCATGATCCCCTAAACAGCGTAGGAGAGGTTTGCTATAGGATTTCTTGTATAAGACTTCTCTAATCATAATGAAACCACGTGCCCTGTGCTTCAAGGTTCTGGCTTGTGGTTTATCCAAAGGCACGATACCATCAGACAGATATTGCATAAGAGGAGACCTCCAGTCTTGAGGCCGGTTTACTTGTATTTCAAAAACTTCCTCTTTTTCACCTTCATCAAGTTGAATAGAAGGGCTTTCAAGCACATGGATCCATGGATAGGACTCCGTATATGCTATTGTTGCCAATGAGTCTGCTAGCTCATTCTCTGCCCGGGGAATATGCTCATAGACAACGGCTTTAAACTTCATGGCCTCACTTTTTAAGAGTAGTAAATACTTGATCAATTGTTCTTTTCTAGCTTCTGATAGGCCCAAGGCATGGTGAACAAGCAATTGGGAGTCGCTTAGCAGCTTGACCCTTTTTGCTCCACAGATGTAAGCCAATTTCAACCCAGCTATAGCTGCTTCATATTCGGACTCATTATTGGATGCCCTGAAAGCAAAACAAATAGCTTGGAACATGTTGTCCCCATAGGGGGAAGTGAGACATATTCCTGCCCCAGATCCTATGGCACTGGATCCTCCGTCTGTTCGGACAATCCACACTTTTTTGTCTTTTGAATCAGCAGGTTGTTCTGAATTCCTATCAGAATGGAATTCGACCAGAAAGTCAGCCACAACCTGAGCTTTTACTGCTGTTCGAGGAGCAAAGTCTATGTCGAAGTCCCCCAAATCTATTGACCACTTTGTCATTCTGCTTGAAATATCTGCTTTTTGAAGGACATTCTTTAAAGGGAAAGACGTCCGGACAATAATAGGATGAGCCTGAAAATAAGGCCTCATCTTTCTTGCAGCTATCACCAAGGCCAATGCTAGTTTTTCAAGTTTCAAGTAACGCTTCTCAGCATCAATCAAGATTTTGCTGATGTAGTACACTGGGTGAGGATACCCATCAACCTCCCTTACTAACACAGCACTGATGGCACAACTTGAAACAGCCAGATATACGAAGAGAGTCTCCCCATCAATTGGTTTGAACAAAGTCTTGGGAGAGGACAGATGCTTCTTAATTTCATTGAATGCCTCATCACACTGTGGTGTCCATTCAAACCCCTTTGCACCCTTCAAGGTTTGAAAAAATGGAGCACATTTGTCCGAAGACCTGGAGATGAATCTGTTCAAAGCTGCTAACCTCCCCGTTAACCGCTGTACTTCTTTAACGTTTCGAGGAGGCTCCATTTGGAACAAAGCATTGAGTTGGTCCGGGTCGGGCTGTATCCCATGCTCACTTATAATATACCCTAAGAACTTCCCAGGACTGCACTCCGAACACACATTTTCAGGATTTAACTTTAAATTCACCTTGGCCAGGTTGGCAAAGGTCTCTTGGAGGTCGGACAAGTGCAGCTGCTCATCCACACTTTTCACCATCATATCGTCAATGTAAACCTCCATATTTCTTCCAATTTGATCAGGAAATGCCTTATTGACTAACCTTTGATAAGTAGCCCCAGCATTTTTCAAGCCAAAGGGCATCACCTTATAGCAGTGCAGACCCCTATCAGTGACAAAAGTGGTATGCTCTTGATCTTTTGGATCCACCTGGATCTGATTATACCCGGAGAAAGCATCCATGAAGGAGAGCAGTTTGTTCCCAGAAGTAGAGTCTACTAACTGATCTATCCGGGGAACCGAATACAAGTCTTTTGGGCAAGCTCGATTAAGATCTGTGAAGTCAATGCACATTCGCCATTTACCGTTTTTCTTTTTTACCAAGACTGGATTGGCAGTCCACAAAGGGTACTGAGATTCTTTAATGTGCCCCATCTTTGTGAGTCTGTCAACCTCTTGTACAATGACATCAGCCTTTTCTTTTGAGAAAGCTCTCCTCTTTTGTACTACTGGTGCCACGTCTCTTCGGACAGATAAGTGATGGGAAATCACCTCTGATGGAACTCCAGTAACATCAGCGTTGCACCAAGCAAAAACATGCTGATGGTCTTTTAAGAATTTCAACATACCTTCTTTCAACATTGGTGGCATTTTGGACCCTATCTTGACAATTTTTCCTTCTTCCAAGCAATGTGTTTCAACCTCCTCAACCGGGATCAACACTCCGGGGGTCTCTCTGGGGTCATCAATTTCACCCTCACCCCCAGAAAGGCCCTCAAACTGCTATTGGTCATTTATTCGGACTGCCCCCAGCGTTCGTGGAGCCAAGGCAGTGGCATAGCATTCTCTTGCAACTTTTTGACTGCTCCGGACAACCCCAACTTGCCCTTGAACAGCATATTTTAGACACTGATGGACTGTCGAAGCCACTGCATGCATCCTAGAGAGCCATGATCTCCCTAGAATAGCATTGTAGCAAGTGGGACAATCCACCACAATGAAAAGTATTCTGACTGTTTTCTTGAAAGGGCCTCTGCCCAACAATACTTCTTCTTCGAACTCACCGATTATATCGGCCGAGCTGCCCGTGAAGCCTACGATCGATCTGTCTGACTTTTGAATCACAGCTGGATTTTTCATTCTCTTGTAAGTATCTAGGAAGAGGATATTGGCAGAGCTCCCAGTATCTACCAGGATTCGCCTTATTTCATTGCCCCCTATCGATGCTCCTATAACAACAGCATCTTCATGAGGGCCAGCAATGTCTCTCAAATCATCCCCATCAAAGACAATAAATGGGAATAAACTTGACGATTGATAAGAGGTCATGCCCCCTTCTAGCTGGGTAGCCAAATTATGAACATGCCTTTTTCTTGATGAAGTGGTAGGAGCCGTTACAGTGTCCCCTCCGAAAATTGTCAAGGACTCAAAGAACTTAATGAGCCCGGAGACCGACCTAGAACGCTCCTCTATTGCACCCACTCTATTTCTCGTTGGGTCAGGATCCAAGTATTCGGATTCCACATCAAACCTTTCAATGATTAGCATAGCCCCCTCTGGGGCAGCATTAACCGGACCAGCCCGGTGAGTGTTATCAGGCCTGTTGCCTCCTCTTCTTTTAACGTATGCACCCAATTTCCCTCTTTCGATCAGGTTTTGAACCTCTTGTTTCAGTGCTATGCAATCATCAGTAGTATGGCCAATATCATTGTGATATTGACAAAAAGAACTGTTTCGATGTTCTCTGGGAGACTGCAAGGTCGCTGGTCTCCGGTAGTGTACTTCATCTTTTGTTTTATCGAAAATGGTTGCCACACTTTCTTTGAGTTCTGCAAACCATTCCGGTTGGACCCATGGTCCCCTTTTGTTTCTAGACTGTTGGCTTTGTGCAGGAGCAGCTGGTTGAGACTGAGCTTTTCCCCTTCCATGCCCCTGTCCGGTTTCTCTAGCTTTGTTCCCGGACTGGTTTTGATTTGGAGTTGGCGCCACCGGGGTGGATCTCACCTGTCTGTGCACCCTGGTCTTCTTTGTTTCATCAACATTTATTTGTTTGCAAACTTGATTTAGCAATCCCCCCCAGGTCATGGCCTTCTTCCTGGTTACTGAATCGGCCAGGTTGCCCGGGTTCAAACCTTGTCTCAGGGAGGCTATTGCCACTTGTTCAAAGCAATCAGCCAGCCCGTTTTTTGTGTTCACAAAACGACTTATGTACTCCTTTAATGATTCGTTTGGTTCCTGGGCACAATGGATTATGGTATCTCCATTACCCTTTAGCTCCTTACTCCCCACAAATTGCCTTCGAAAGGCCACCCAAAAGTATCAAAGTCTCTGATACAACCCTGAGGAAGGTTGTTGTACCACTTCAGAGCACTCCCCGTGAAGGATTGGGAGAATGCCCTGCAGAGTAGTTTATCATCATCATCAAAGTTCATCATGAAGTTCTTGAATTGCTCCAGGTGATTGTCTGGATCAGTACTGCCATCGTACTTCTCCATCTTGGTGCTATCAAACCTCTTGGGGAGATTTCCGGACAGTATTTTAGAAGACAAAGGCGATTGCCTCCAATTCCTCCCACGACTGAACGCAGTATCCTCATTAGGTGTTGCAAAGATACCTGGCTCATCATGGAAGGCAAAAGGGTCCACCAGCATCCGGTCTACATGCCTCCGGTTGTGAGATGATCCTTTCCCAATGTGCCTTTTCATTCTTCCATGGTGATCTCTTTTTCTGGAATACTTTTTAACTTGCTTCTGTTTTTTCCTGGTTCGCCCCTCATCACTACTGGAGGACAAGGATTTTTCATTTCCCTCACTGTCCGAAGAGCTGTCCGAAGATTCTGAGCTTGAGTCAGAACTCTCCACAGGCTTGGACCGGTGAGACTTTTTAGAACTGGCATGTGTCTTTTTAGTGCTCACATGAGTTTTTGAAGCCTCATGCTCTCGAGGGTTATCAGAGCGATGAGCAACTGATGCTTTGGACTTTTCCTTCATGCCCATCTTGGCCTTCTCAGCCCTCAGAGCTTCTATTTCAACCCTCAACCTGTCACGCTCTTGGACAGTATATTCATCGTTCTCTTCCACCACTTCAAGCAAAGCTGGTGGAAGCTCTGGATTATCCGGATTCATTCGGACAGAATTTCCTTACTTGGTTTTGAATGCTTGATTCAGGCACCGTCGCCTCCCACTGTGGTCGCCAATTTGGTGTGGATAAAAGTAGCCTGAGGGTAGGCTGGTAATTTCAAGTGGAGTTTTAAAGCGACGTGAGGGTGTTTAACAGTGTTTAAAGGTGTTTCACAGTGTTTTAAGGGTATTTCACAGTGTTTTAAGGGTGTTTCACAGTGTTTCAAGGGTGGAGAGAGAATTGTGCAGCTTGGCAGCAGTCAATTTTTCTTACCCATAGTTAATGCTGGTGGTTGGGCATTTATAGTGTGAAATTTGGGCCCTTATGGGCTTTCGGGTCAAGTTTAATGGACCCGGGTCATGTTTAAAGACCCATAAGTTTTAAGCAGATGTGCAGGTAGCTTAGTCAGATAGTGTTTAGGTTTTTTAGTACTTTAGTCATAGTTTGAACTGCCTTAAGTTTTCAGTGTTCGAAATCATCTGTCCGGTCAACAAGTCCTGTCCGAATTTCCGGGGAGATTTACTTTGGACTACCCTTCCGGGGAGCACTTCGAATTCGGACTCATCAAAGGTATGCTGCAAAATGTGAGCAAATCAGTTACGATTTGCATCGTATCTATAAAGAATTCGCATCCTATGATGCGAATCATTTTGGATGATGCACATTTCGAAAAATAGGATGCGAAATGCTTGTAAACAAAATGGATTGGATACCAAACAATTCGCATCCTATGCTGCGAATTGCTTCACATGTACATGTTAGATTGGTTGTCACACAATTCACAACCTACGATGCGAATTGTGTGGTAGCAACTGTTTAAGTTTTTGTTGCTGGTTCCTAACACTAATTATTATAACCAGATCAAATATTTGGTGGACAAAGAATTCATACCTAAATCAAAGACAGGGTGGAAGGTGAAAAATGAAAGAAAAATCCCACAACAAAAACCTGGCACCCTGGACTGTGGTATTTTTGTCTGCAGATACGCCAGAGATATTATCCAGCATTGATATGTGCAGAAAAAATACGATCAAGATATGGTCACTGCCTTCAGAGCAGAAACGTTTGATTTCTTCTTAAACGACAGAGACACCGTGAAGTACAGGTGATTCGAAGTAAAACATTATGGTTTTTTGGTGTAAATACATTGATTGTAATATTTTGTTGTGCATACATTCACAGATTTTTTTTGCTGTATATAAACTTTTTTAAATTTCAGAAATGTGCAATTCCCAGATATATGTAGGACATAGTTCTTATCAAATAGTTCGCATGATACCCTGATCTATAAAGGTTTCGTTAGTATTCGAACAATTCCCACCAATCCCATGGTATATCTTAAAAAAGATCCTCACCAAACAATCCGCATCCTAACCTGATAGATGCTTAATTATCACTAAACAACTCGCAGCCACTCCTGGTATATCACATTAACAAACAGTTCGCATCAACTCCTGGTATAAAATAAATAATTCAAAATATATTGTTCAAGAATTTGAACAGCCCAGTCTCTGTCATTGGTAACCGTTAACTGCATTGAGCACGCAAAAAACAATCTAATCACCAGAGGTCCAGAGCCCATTAATTGTGATTGGACATGGAGGCTATGTAATGATTAATATAGCCACACCACCACCTCATAAGCTCAGACTCCCCTCCTTTCCCTATAAATAACACTAGTAACGAGAGGTTTATTTTAAAACAAACTCTATATTTTTTAAAAAACACCTCTTATTCTTTTCAATTCCAACAGTCATGTCATTTTCCACCACCACAACCACCACCACATACTCATACTCTGGTTCACTTAGTTCTCTGGGTGACTCCAGGTCATCCTTAACCACCAACTAGAGCGATGAATTGATCATGCCAGCAACACCACTAAAAAAACCCAGTCTCTATCATTGATTTAAACATAGAGGACTACTTCTCTGCTGACTCTCAACCAGTGGAAGTTGTTCCAATGGTTGCTGCTAAACCTCAACCAGAAGAGGTTCCAATGGTTGCTGCTGAACCTCAGCCAGAAGAGGTTCCAATGGTTGCTGCTGTACCTCAGCCAGCAGAGGTTCCACCTCAGATGACATAGGTTCCAAACAACAAAAGGAAGAGGGACGACGAAGCCGGTCCATCAAAGACAAAATTTTTATGCATGATGGACGTAGATAACAAAGAGGAAGAGGAAAAGGCTGATGATCAGCACGCAGGGGAGAAAGATGGTGAAGAATCCTCTACTGATGACTGATAGAGTTGGCCTTTGTTGTTTGCTTTTTTAGAATGCAACTAACAAACACTAATAAGTTGTAGTGATTTGTGTAAACATTTGTTAGTGCATGAGGACTGTAATCCTCTTTTTTGTAATCCATTTTTTTACACACTTTTAATCATATATACGATTCGCATCCAATTACCACTTGCAAACAATTCGCATCGTGACCTGATATATTACTTGTTTATCAATATTACTGATTTTCATGCAATTCGTAGCATACCATGCGATTTGCAACCCACTGAAAAGTCTTGGTATTTTTATGAAAGCACGATTCGCAGCTTAGCATGTGATGTGTGAGCAAATATCATGAATTCTATTTGTTGTCAATTCGCATCATATCATGCGATACACAAGCAGCCAGAAGTCCTGATATATGTTCTGGTCATAATTCACATCATAAAATGCGGATTGTGATAGTTTGTTTGTTGATGCAATACTTTAGAGTTGAAGGAAATTCGCATTATAGCATGCGAATCGTAAGCAAATAAGAGTCCTGATATTTGTTTAAAAAAACATTACGCTAGAGCTCAACACAATTTGCAGCATAAAATACTAATAGTTGTTTGATATGATTTTACTAACGATACGCATCCTGGCGAAATTTCACACAAATCGCATGGAAACCTGATAGATGTTTGCAACATGATATCAACATATTGTACACAATTCGCAATACTGGATGCGAATTTCATGCAACTCAAAACACTTAACATTCCTTTACTGTAATAAAACCAAATCAAACAAAATGTGTACATGAACAAACAACTGTAAAAAAATTGTGCTTAAACTGGAACATCACAAGTCCTCCTGTTATGACCTGATTTCGAACAACGACCACACTTCAACTGCTTGGTTGAGATTTCTCCTCTAGATGTGATTCGCTTTTTCTTAGGCCTTCTAGAGCGTTTCTTAACGTTAGGAGGCAAAACTTCAACAAACGAAGGATCGTTAGTGCTGGACCCTTCCCCGAAATCCGTTATAACTCGTATGCTGAAAGAGTAACTCTCCCTGTAATTCTTAACCGTAAAGAAGGGCTCTATTACGGTAAAGGGATCTTGGTCCGTATACTGTATTGCCGCTAAAGCGTGAGGACATGGAAAACACTCTTGTTGCCATGATCTGCAAGAACATTTGAAATCCAACAGATTAACAACAGCCACATGATTTAAAAAGACTTCAAACATGGCGGATGACGACTTACTTACTACCCAACTTCGGCACATGTCAACATTCTGCTTTTACTTCTTCTCATACTTAGGGACCAAATTAGTACTCTAGCTGAGACCCTCTTCGTATCTTCGTGAAACTTGAGTCATAAGCAAGACTCTAATCAAGTCAATAAACTCAACAATCGGTATGCCGCAATATGTTTTGATCTGATTGTTAAACGATTCAGCTGCAGTAGAAGCCATAGAGCCGTATCGTTTCCCTTTTACATAAGCCTGCACATACTTTTTTAGGGGTAAATTTGCAAGAAAATCACTCATTCTGTCACCACCTTCACATAGAAAAAATGTTAGTATATCTTTAAAAAGCTCTCGACTGGGAGCATAAGCAAGACGATGGAAGAAACTCAACATCCTTTTTTATAGTCTTTGTTAGTATGTTCAAGTTTTGCTTTCAAATTCTGCATGAGATGGAAATAACAGTACGCATGATAGCAGTTTGGATACAAGACATAAACAGCATTCACGATACCAGCATAACGGTCTGAAATAAATGTGATATGGCGATCCAACAAATGTGGTTTTAAACACCCCAAAACCACATCCAATTGTCCCAATCTTCAATGCTAACTATACCAACAACAACAGGGAAGAGTCTTAGAAAAAGGCAGATCAAATGAATACTACAACAGTACTCAAACGTTTAAAAAATGCAAATAGTTCGCATGCTGTCCTGAGAGTTGTTCGCAAAATGCACGATGCGAGCTGTGTACAAACCCAGCTGCGAATTAATCACAGTTTCACACATTGATTAATTCGCAGCCTAAATGCAAACCGTTATGAAATATCAGGATTCCAACAACAATGGTGTGCATATATAGGATGCGAACTGTTGCCCAAAATTTCATCGCCTAATTCGCATCCTCTATTGCGAAATGTCATCACCTAAACAACACTGCATAATTCGCAGCCTCGGATGCGAATCGTTCTCAAATATCAGGATTATATCACAATGGTGTGCAGATATAGGATGCGAACTGTTGCAAAAAAAATTCAAACAAAACATCATAACACATTCAGATTAACTAGTTAAATGTAACTAACCATTGTTGCCGTCCTTTGCTATGGCAGTAAGCAAGGTACCCTTGTACTTGCCATATAAGTGGGTTCCATCGACAAACAACATTGGACAGCATGAATGAAAACCCTGAAGGGACGAACCGAATGCTACAAAACAACGCTTGAATCGGTTTTCAACTGATAACTCCAACTGGCAGTCTGAAGTAATATCCCGGCTCTTCAGTCGTTTGAAGTATCCGCTTAGTAAACTAAATGAACTTGAAATATCTCCAAAAACTCCCCTTCTAGACTTCTCTAAAGTATTCCATGACAAACGGTAAGAGATGTCAAGACCGTAATCTTGTTTGATAGTCGATTGTATGGTTTTGGCTGTCAACGAATGGCAGGTCCGGAGAGAATCCTGAATTTCTTCTGCAATCAAATCTGATGTCAAATGCCTGTGCCGCTTATGCTTCTGGGAGAAAACGGGACTGCAAGTATGGTGCAGAACATACTTCTTGATCGTCATCAAGCTGGTGTTGGAATCAATAGATGCATAAAGCCTCCATTTGCACCCACTTTTGAACTTATTTCACAATAAGAAGTGATCTTGGTTGCTGTGTTGTGCAGGTATTTGAAAGCAAAACCATGCTCTAAAGCAAACCTGCACAAAGATAACCTGAGACCTGCAACACCTTCTTCAAAAGCTTGACCCACTCCTGTAATAGCATCAGCCTAACCAACAATAGAAAGTTGTTTTTTTCTCTGTTCAAAATTAACTAAGCCGTTACTACTCTCCCCGCTAACTAGTTGATTAGGAGATAGTTCTCCCAAACTCAAGCTATGCTCTTTACGCTTTACACCATAATCCTTACCACTAGAGCTCTTATCACCAGAACTTTTTTCACCAGAACACTTATGACCAAAACCCTTATCGAAGACGTGTTGTTCTATGAGAAAACTAACCCGTTTTAAACGCTCCAAATCAAGATATAACACCAACCCAACAAAATCCTTCTGGTTATTAAAGAAACAATTATTGTGATCCCCGCAGGAGTAGGTAATTAGGTAGTCACCTGTGACAAGCTCCTCCCATGTGTTCTTCACATAAGCTTAGATACTTTGAAAGCTTTCAAACTCCGTGAAAGGCACAATTGCGGTTTGGTTTGCATATTTAAAAATACAAACTCGTGATTTGGACATACCATACCCTGCACCGAACAAGGTATTAGTTATTAATCCCAAAAATAAAGTGCAAATTATTTATTACTGCATCAAACATATCGCATCCTGTCTTGCGATTTGTGTATATATATATGCTGCAATCTGTGTACAATTCGCATCCTCTCCTGATAGTTGTCTGTAAATCAACTAAAAAAAAGTCTTGATATTTGTTTCAGAATGCAATACTTTAGAGTTCTACACAGTTCGCACCTAGCATGCGAAACGTAAAAGTAACTAAAAAAGTCTTGATATTAGTTTGAAAATACATTACTTTAAAGTTCTACACAGTTCGCAACCCATCCTGAGTTTGGTAACCAACTAAGAGTCCTTATATATGTTTGAAAATCCATACAATTCGCAGCAAATTTTCAAACAATTCTTTCATGTAATTCGCAGGTAACCATGCGAATCGGTACACAATTCACATCTTCCTCGTTGAATACATTAAACAATTCGCATCTTGCGTCGAACGCTTGGACAAATAAAACTCGTAGTCTACACATGTTTAACGTCCGAAATAAAAATCTAATGCACTTCAAAATTAGTATATAACATCAGAAAACAAGGACATGAGTATATAACGACAAATATTAACAAAACAAGAACAGATCACTGGAACAAAAAAAACCCAGAGAAAAGCTCGAAATCAGGCTATGGCGTCTAAATACAGTAAAATAAAACCTATTCCAACTAAGAAACCAACAAATAACTTCGAAATCAGTTGGTAATTACGATTACATAGAAGCAGCAACACGATTACTTGTAAAACACCAGATTCCAAAAAGGACGATAAATTCGTGTACGTAGAAGACAGTGGTTAGATAGATTTACACCACAAACTACATAAATAAATAGACCTTCTAACACTCCGATCACCAGAATTGTGCTTTCAATCATACTTCATGGTGTTTCGTAAGGTTAGGTGTTTAGAGCGGCTAACAAATTCAAATCTTCAAAAAGCTAGAAAAAATAGAAAGAAAACAGAAAATTATGCTTATATAGTGGGTTAAGGGTAGTTAGGGTATTAAAATAATATTAGGTAGTAAGTGACAACTAGGTAGTTGAGTTGGGTATTAAGTAACAATTGATCAAACCTTGGGTACTAGATGACAATTGAATAGTTGAGTGGGTACTTTAGGTGCAATTTCCTTAAGTTTTATGACATTTTATTAATTAAGGTTTATTGAGTGTATCTATTCAATTTTGTATGAGATTTGTAAATTGTTGTTTTGTTTAATGTGTAACATAAAATTAATAAGAATTAAAATCAATAAATAAATAATTAAGTTAAAATTTAATTAAAAAAAGAAAGTCAGATTAATTATTTTTCAAATACATAAATTTTCAATAAATAATTAAATTTAAAAAGTAAAGTATGTACTTATTATAACCATTAAATATATAAATACTAAAACAACATTTTTTTTTAAAAAATTAAAATATTTTGGGACGTTATTTCTTTTTTTTTTTAAATTAAGGATTTAATTTTTTTTCTTCTAAATATAGATTTTCGTTGTGCACCATCTGCGTACTGCCCCTTTACTCGTCGGTACAGGCCTAGCGTACCACCCGACACACAGCCCCTGTACTAGTCGGTAGTTCCAGTCGGTATGCTGCCGACCATTTTCCCGCTGAATTCCGGCGGTAAAATGGCATCCAAACACCTTAGAATTGAGATTTTTTTCTACCTAATTCAACTTTAACCCTAATTTTGATACTAACACTAAGTTTGCCGAATAGTTTAGAGAGAAGTTGGCTGTTTTAGAGAGAAGTTAGAGAGAAGTGGGAGAAGTGAGGAAAATGAGAGAGTAAGAGAGAAAATGAAGTGGAGGAGATTTTAGTAAAAAAAAAAAAAAAAAAGTTATGCACCTCCAGAATAGTATTTTCGTCTAAAATTAGGTCAACTTATACCAATAGTTGGTAAACTCAAAACTAGATAAACTTAAACCAGTTTTGGAATGTATAACTTGACCCAATATCTAAACCTTCTAAAAGTTTCTTTAGTTATAGGTCGTACTATATATAGACAACCTACTAAACAAAAGAAATGTCATTTTAAAATTGTTTAAATTCTTTAAGTTTTTACATTTTAGACCTTTCTACCATTATATATTGGAACTATTTTATTATATTTTTCAACTATATTAAAATTTTAAAATATATTTTTAAATTTGTTGGAATGATTATATTTGTGGATTAACGGCCGTCACTGTTCTGTCGTTGTCACGCCGAGTATTGCCATGACAAGCCACGCGAAACATCTTTATTTGTGGTAATTTTATATATTTTACACTTTCACATGGACTTGCTACAGGTAGAAAAGATGACTTACTACATGAAGAATGTTGTCATCGCCTTAGATCATGTTAAAGTAAAGCGAGTGACACGCTAATATATCCTAACATAATAAGATTCACCCTAAGTTAGATTAAGCAAGAGGGGATTGATGGGGTAGATCCCACCTATTTATAAGTTCATCCAATTTATATCCATCTCTCTGATACTCAACAATATAAAAACTGAACAAATAGTAAACAAACTTTTTTGTTGAAATCATATTGCAATTTGCCTACTCCTCCTATATCTCCGCCAAATTACTCATCAAAACCATCACATCTTCTAATGACCGATTCGTTTTATGACTCGTTGGCATAGTTAATTACCTAGCTCTTCAGCGTTGATTTCCTTCAAGTTTTCAAGACTGTGTATTTGCTGTGTGGTGTTTCGGAGCATTGTATCAGTATCTAACTTGATGATCTTCACCTAAAGTCAAATAAAATTGTATAGTTTCAACTTTCAACTGGTAAAAGTAAGAGTTCCAGAAGGCTGCAGTAGGAGATAAGTAGAGGCATTTTAGTTGATGGCTGGTCTAAACGAAGATTATATGAATCTGATAGTCATGCTCTTCACAAAGTACTGGATGAGGTTTTATGCCCTATATGCATGGATCACCCACATAATGCTGTTCTCATCATATGCAGTTCACATGATAAGGGCTGTAGATCTTACATTTGTGATACAAGCTACAGGCACTCAAATTGCCTTGATCGCTTTAAAAAACTAAAGCCGGACTCTAGTAATAATCCATCACAACACAACATCTTTTGAATTGCTAGAAGGGCCAAGGCCAAGTAATGAACAGGAGACTCGTAATAGAAACTTAAATTTAGAAAGTGAAAGAATTCAAACTGGGGAATTGAAATGCCCTTTGTGCCGAGGAGATGTGGTAGGGTGGGAGGTGGTGGAAGAGGCCAGAACATATTTGAATTCCAAGAAACGAAGTTGCTCGCTCGAACTGTGTTCTTTCTCTGGTCATTACCAAGAATTACGCCGTCATGCAAGGAGAATTCATCCAACAACCAGGCCGTCAGACGTTGATCCGTCAAGAGAAAGAGCTTGGCGAAACCTCGAGCATCAAAGGGAGTATGGGGTTATAGTTAGTGCTATCCGTTCTGCTATTCTAGGTGCGGTCGTGGTTGGAGACTATGTCATAGAAAATGGAGATAGGGTACCATCATCAGCTGAAAGACATAGATAGGGTACAAATGGGCAATATACTTTCTTTCAAAAGCTACAATTGGGGAGAAGCAGAACAATTGGATTTATGAAACACAGGAAATGTACCCACTAGTGACTTCTTTGGTTATTTTTAGGTCTTAGTTATAATTGCTTAAATGAAAAAAAAAAAAAAAAACTCCATCCAAGATTTTATTTCTTTATCGATTCACTGGACAAAAATAGACTATATAAATATTTTCATTTTTTATAACGACATTGTTTCACAAAATTACTGTTATTTCTTATTTATTTCTTTCATGCTCAATCTTCTCATTCTCTTTTTAATATTAAACTCCGACAACTACATTTTGATAGCCTTATTTCATTCTACTTATAATGGTGTACATCCCCTGCATCTTCGGCGTATCGATAGCAAATTGATGGTGATCGGCTTATCGATAGCAAATTGATGGTGCTTGAGATGTGGACCATAAGTGTAATTATTTCAAATTAATGATGCGCGCAACCAGTGCGTCATCGGCATAAAGCATGCGTAGTAATGGTTATCACCATACATGCATCTTCTTTCTCAGCGATCGTGTCTAACTCCGGTTGAATTATATTTTTCCTATTTTTATTTTGTTTGGTTATTTTAAATTGTTAAATATATTTGATGTATAATTTAGTTTGTTATTTTGGTTCGTGTTTATTTTTGTTATTATTTATCTAACTTTTATTATTTGATTTAGGTAGTCCAATACACGAAAAAACCACCCGAGCTCTAGATAAGAGCTTTTCGATCAGAGAAGAAACTATTTGGTAAAATTATTTCATTTGTTAAGTCTGTTCAGACTGAAAAGTAGAAAGATGTTCGCGAAAAAGCGTCGCCGACCGAGTAGTGACACGAGAGTTGATTATGCGTCAGTTCAGATGATGTGCAAGCAGAGCATACCGAAAGATTTTTGCACCACATTTATAAAATTTTGAGGTAAATTAGTACTAATTGCTTTTGGACCAGAGGTGTGTAAGTGTGTACCAGCATGAGGTCAACGTACACCGTCATCAGGTCATCATGCACTATAGTCTAATGTGCCTACTGATAGCGGTAGCAGCGGTGATATAGATCACGAGTTAGCTGAGGAGGAGTACACAAGTTTCACTAAGAGAGAGTAAGTTTATAACTATTAAATTAAATATTTACTTATCTTTATATTTCTTAATTAATAAATTTATTTTTATTAAATATTTTTTGTACAACCTTGTACTTGTATTGACTACATGCTCATTACTTGGTATTGTGCATGTGTGAGCTGACAGCTTAGCCTGTAGTAGAAAGGTGTTGGTCCAGTATTTCATTTGGTCCTTAGATTGGTCATCTGACTAAGTATTATACTAGTCTAGTGTTGAACGAGGTCTTTATCGAACATTGGCACCAAAAGGCCAATACCTTTTAGTTTAGCTTTGGAGAGATTCCTTTCACGTTAGATGACGTCTTCATCATGTCATGCCTCCCGATGGTTAGTAGAACATTGGAATTAACAAACACAATACAAAAGAAGAGATGCGTACTGAGTATGCCCGCTTGTTGGGACTCCTAGTTCATGATGTCCGTGCACATTTGGAGTATACACAAGGAATGAATTTTAGTTTCAAATGGCTCAGGAATATATTTACGCGGGATTGGTATCTTCAAGTGACTGATATAAATATTTTCCATAAGGTATCATGTGCATACCTTATGTATTTTTTTGGATCCACAATATTCGCGGATACTAGTCAGAAAAATATGAAAGATGACTTTCTCTATGGTTTGAAGGACAAGGAAAGTGGACTGGGATATAGCTAGGGTGAGTGCACGGGCTTTATTTTATCGTGGTTTGGGGCATGCTTTTAGATACGATTTTGTGACCATGCTAGATTGTTGAATACACGACCACTTTCCTACTTTAAATGCTCCGTCGAAGCCATCTTACAACATTATGAGACCACAGATTGTAGATACAATGCCAAAGAGGTTGGTGGGCCCTAGTATACAACCCAAAGACATTTTCTGCACCATTCTTAGTGATTTGACAGAGAATTATGTAAGTAAACAAACTTATAGTTATTATATGTTTAACAATATTTAGAAAGTTTTACTTATTATTTTTATAAGATATTATGTTTTACAGATCTCATGAACCGTATGAACATATTTTTTCATAAAAAAATGTGTCTAGTCAATTATTCGATTAGAATTATGAACATGCGCCACTTTGAAATAATCTAGGATGAACCACATCTTCCCATGAAAATTAGACATGACTATAAGAAGGGAGATCAAACCCGTTATCTTTGGGATAGTTTGGTGTGTGAAGATTGGTGTAATCATTACTTCACGAAGATCTTATTACAGTTCATATTTCTTCATTTCAAAGATCGATGAAGATTTGATATGTTGACTACATAGCTCAATATGGATGGTACATCATCATCCCCACTATAGAGTCTAGTGATGGAAAATCGGTTGGGACTCTTTGTCAAATTAATAACATTAGCACATAATATAATTTAGAAGGTTTGAGGCTCTTCAAGAAATGAATGTTGCAGTTCGTTTTTCTTTGGATCACTGTTCTTATTTTGTGGCTTATGTTAGTTATGTTTGCTTAGTCATTGTCTTCGTTTCTATTTCATATTATGTTTTTCATTTTCAGAAAATGTGGTTTGTGTTATATCATGGATGCTTTTATTTTTAGTTACTTATCTATGACGTGTTCTATTATACGATATTTATTTTCTTTTATCAACTTACAAATCATTTTATGACATTAAAAATAGTAGTAACACACTTATGTTGTGAATTGATTAAAAACTATGAAAGGTTTTTTTTCATAACTCACAAATCATTTCGTGTGAACCCTGCTAGGTTGTATCTAGAGTATCCACCTTATATTTTTATTTTTAGATGACAAGAAAGACGTGGTCTTCTTCGGAATTATGGAGGGGATTCATGACTACCACTTTACATAACATTTCCACCTCAAGTCAATATGTGTTGGACATTGTGATGGTTGCGTATTTTTTTTATCCTGATGCATCACATAATGTTATAGTATTTGTTTCTGTCGAAGCAAGTTAGTGTTGTGAACTATAATTTTCTCTCATTCTTAGCCTCATCAATGGGTATTAAGCTATGCAATTCTTAGCCCGTAGATTTTTTACAAAAATGGGTGCAGATATTTAACTCATAATAATTAGATTTTTATAAAAAATGGATGCTAAGAGATTTCAGTCTTAGCTTTTATAAAATGTATGTTCTTGCCGTAGATAGGTGCTAAGATATTTCAGACTTACTCCTGAAAAATAAGTATCCCATTTAAAGATTGGTGCTGAGGGATCTCATATTATCTATGAACAAATGCATGTCAAAATGCTAAGGTAAAATGAAATGCAATGATGATTTGTGCAAGTAGGCGTTGTTTTGTGGATGCATGTAGGCACTTATGGTGGTGTTTGTGCAATGATAAACAATAATATGGAATATATTTTGGTATGAACATTGTATTAAATGCGATTCTTCATTAAAACTTGATCCGCACCACTAGGTGGAAATGAGTACATTAAAATAAAGTATAAGTAATAAATACTTGGATTGAGATAAATCCTTACGAAGTGTAATAAAATTTTAAGTGCTCAATATCGAAGTTGGTTACCCTTTTTATTCTGAAGTCCAAGTCCAGTACGTCCATGCATTTACTTTGAATTCAATTGTGTATGACCATTTCTAGCTTGGGGTGAGCTTACCCAAGCATTTTTCGTTAGTGTGTAAGAACGGTCTTCTTAAAATTTATCTATAGGCTCAAAACTCCGGAATATCTGGGATTTGTATCGGTTACAAATGAGGGCTTCAAAATATTTTGATTGTAAGTGAGCCTCGATCTATTTTTGTTATATATTATTCACTTTGGCTTGTTTGGCCACATCATTTGCTTTAGTAACATAGTTTGGAAATCCATAGGATGCAGTGGCGAAGGTATGTATGGGCTAAGGGGTGCTTTAGCCCCCTAGTTTTATCCGACTAACTTTAATAAATAATAATAAAGTAAAGTAAATAAATGAATAGTTGGAGTAAAACCAGGACAAGTGGAGAAAAGGAGACACTGGTTCAATTTTTTTAATTATCTTTATTTGTTTTCTAAAATTATTATTAAATAAAATATTATTTATTTCATCAATTATTTTAATTTCAAAGCTATCTATAAATATTTATACATAATCATTTTATTTGATAGTTAAAAAAAAGTTAATAGACTAGAGTTATATTTTATTAATTATTTTATTTAAGAACTATATTTTTATAGTAGTCTATTTGATATTAAAAACAAATGATTATATTTAGATTTTATATTTAGGAAGATTTTTTTAAAATATATTTCATTATTGTAATTATATTTTAAGATTTGTTATACAATTTCGATTTTAATTAAGATAGACTATGTTACAATATATAATCTATTTTATGATTTAATATAATTTGTAGATTTCACTATAATTATATAAATCCCAATATAATATTTTATTTTTATATATCTAAAAGTAATTTGTACTATAAAGTTCATTACATTGATCGAAGTGAAATTTTCAAATAAAAAAAATTGTTTTCAATAAATTGTATTAATATTTATGAATATTTTTTTAAAAACTTCATCATTAGAAAAATCGAGTTTGCAAAATAGATGTTTTGTAAAATGAATGAACAATGTAATTTTTTTGAATTATATTCGTATTGGGTTTGAATTGTATTCGTATTGGGTTGTCAAAGTGGAGAAGATCGATTTGGTCCGTAAACTATTACATGTAACGTCGTCCGAATATATTTTAACCCCCTAAATTTAATTCCTGGTTCCGCCGCTGATAGGATGGTACGATCATTTCAGCCGGAACAACCACTTTCATGCAATATATAAAAAAAGGTGTTTCATTTGTGGTCATCACAAGCGTGTTCGAAATCCATTAGATTATTGTTATGTTCATAACTTCCACTTCGTCGTCATCCTAGAGGTGGAAAAAAGAGAGGAGAAGATCTGTTTCATACCCTTTTTTTGCAGCATCGGTGAGACTATCATTTTTTTTAACTATGTGTTGTTCTCAGCTGCGATGATTCTTGGTACATCATAGTGGAAACATAAGTTAGCATGCATACAATGAATGGCTTCTTTGGCTATGATGAAATATAAAAGACTTAAGTTCAGCTCACTTGAAAAAATAGTCAACAACCACAATTAGGAATTTTATGCTTGACGGAAAGGTCCCATAATGTGGATTCTCCACCGGTTTAACGGTATTTCTTCAGATACAACAATATTGCAAGGACTTGAATGGGCTTAGAATAATGTTTTGCATAAATTGCAATAATTTACTTTCTTCTTGGCATTTTCCAAAAGTGTTGGCGAATAGTAGTCTTATGGAAGGATTTATTTGCGTGAATATTTATAGTCGGAATGTGCATAGTCGTCCCTTGCATGCAGTTCTTCCACAATTGAACATGCCTCATCTGGGCCAATGCATCGTAACAAAGGTTTTGTTAACTCGTTTTTGTAAAGTCTTCCTGACAGTAGGTCGAACTGGACGACCTTCATTTTGAGATTCCTTGCTTTAAACTTGTTTTATGGCAGGGTACCTTCGACCAAGTACTTTATTATTATAGTCCTTCAATCTAATTTAGTTTCCCTTTCAGTCATCATAACTATATATGGGGAGGTAGTTATAGTAAATTTGTTTGTAGGGTAATTTGTTATTAGAGTCCTCCAGTTTGATTACTAATTCTTCGGTATTGGTATAGACCATAGATGTTAGAACATCCACTCCAATATATTCTGCATGATGTACCTGATTGAAATCTACGTGTTCAAAGAATATTATTTTCGCTTGGAGCTTCATAAGGTATTGTATTATGTTTTATTTCTTGACATCAGTTTACCACAATACGTGGTTGACAACTAACTATAAATTTGTTAATAGTTGGACGAGGTTGACTCTACATATATGCGCGAATCAAAGCTGGTGATAATGGATATGTACTCGACATTGTTGTTAGAGAGGAGAAATGTCGTTCGCCATAAATACCTGCTTGTTTATATTGCGCTTCACCTGTAGTGTGCTTTGCACCTTACTTACCCCCCACAACCTAACGTAGTCACCTTCTGCATGCCGAAAGTCAGTCAATGCTTCTTTTTCGTGCGAGATGACTTTATATTAGGTTAAGCATACTAGCTGTCTCGTTAGTCCATCATAATGAGTTATCTAATGTACCTAAATGTTGCATTTAATCTCAAACTTTAATTGTGTCCTTTGAATTTGTCCGTTTCTTTTCACATTGTCGTTTCACTTTGTGCTGTCTTTTGTGTACTCAACTTTGGACTAGTCTCTCTATTACCTAATAAATCAGATATGAGATTTAGTATTATCCCTGTTGTCTCAAAACGGTGTATATTAATCTTTTTTAAGATTAGATTTGGTATCAGAGCCTGAAGGTCTTAGCAGACGTATTTGTTTCACTAACGATGGAGGTGAACAAAGGAAAAGGAGGTTCGTACGGCCTAAGCTACCCAGTGCTGGATAGAAGTAATTATACGGCTTGGGCTATCAAAATGAAAGTTTATATGCAAGCGCAAGGGGTCTGGAATGCAGTAGAGCCAAAAGATCCCAATGTAGCTGTCGAAGAGAAGACAGATAAGATAGCGCTAGCAATGGTGTATCAGGCAATTCCCGAAGATGTATTGCTCTCAATTGCGAACAAGGGAACAGCGAAGGACGCCTGGGATATGATAAGAACCTTATGCCAAGGTGCAGACAAAGCAAAGAAGGCATGGATTCAAACCCTAAAATCTGAATTCGAAATGCTGAATATGGGTGGCAATGAAAAATTTGAAGATTTTCACATGAGAATGAATAGCCTCGTTACAAATATTCGAGCTTTGGGGGAAACGATGGAAGAATCATACGTCGTAAAGAAACTTCTGCGTGCTGTCCCTGCCAGATTCCTACAGATAACTTCAACACTGGAGCAATTTGGAGACATCGAGAGCATGACTGTCGAAGAAGCTGTGGGTTCACTCAAGGCACATGAAGAACGAGTAAAAAGAAGGACAGAAACGAAGGAGATTCAACTCATGTTGACAGAAGAGGAATGGGCTAAACGAGAAGGAGCCAACAAAAAGCTTCTATTGACGCGTGAAGAATGGCTGAGGCGAAACAATGGTGACAGATCCACAAGGCAGAGAGGCCATGGAAGGTTTGACAAGAGTGTTATCAAATGCTTCAACTGTAATATCTATGGTCACTTCGCCTCAGAATGCAGGAAACCAAGGAAACACAAGGAAACACAAGAAGTGGAGGCGAATTTGGCTGCGATGGAAGATGATGAAATGGCCCTACTCTTGGCCAAACATGATAAAGACTCGTCAAAGCTTCTCCTGAATGAGGGAAAACTGCTATCTACTCAATTTCCAAGGCGTGGAGAATGTGCAGGCGAATCAAATGTCTGGTACCTGGACAATGGTGCAAGCAGTCATATGACAGGTTTTAAAGAAAAGTTTGCAGAACTGGATGAGAGTATATCTGGTGTAGTGCGTTTTGGAGATGGCTCAAAAGTCGAGATAAAAGGAAAGGGCACTGTGATATTACTGTGCAAAAATGGAGAAGAAAAGATGCTGCGAGAGGTGTATTATATACCTAGTCTACGTAATAACATCATATCATTGGGACAGATTTCTGAAGAAGGCAATAATGTGGAACTCAAGGGAGAATTTCTGAGGATCTACGACAACAAAGACAGATTATTGATGAAGGTAAAACGATCTGCCAATCGACTTTACAAAATTATTATTGAGACTAACAAACAGGAATGTCTGATGACTAAAACGGATGACATCACGAGATTGTGGCATGCCCGTCTTGGGCACGTCAATTATCAAGCCATGGCTCTCATGTCTAAGCACCAGATGGTAGAAGGAATGCCCAGGATAATAAAACCAAATGTCGTGTGTGATGGGTGCTTAATGGGAAAGCAAACCAGGAAGGTATTTCCAGCCAAATCCAAGTTTAGTGCAAAAAAAGTACTAGAACTTATACATGGTGATCTGTGCGGTCTGATATCTCCAACTACTACCTCTGGATACAGATATTTCTTTTTGTTAGTTGATGACTTTAGCAGGTTTATGTGGGTGTACTTTCTAAGAACTAAGGATGAGGCATTCGAAGCATTCAAAAAGTTTCGTGTATTGGTTGAGAACGGGTCAGAGAAAAGGATCAAGGTGTTGAGAACTGACAGAGGAGGTGAATTCAATTCTAATAAGTTTAAAGAATACGGTGAGAATGCAGGAATTGAGCGACACCTCACGACACCCTACACTCCACAACAAAACGGAGTGGTAGAGCGTCGAAACCGAACTATTGTGGAGATGACTAGAAGCAGTCTCAAGGAAATGCAATTGCCATCAAAGATGTGGGCTGAAGCAGTCAGAAACTCGGTATACATCCTCAATAGACTACCCACGCGAGCATTGACAGGTAAGACGCCGTATGAAGCATGGACAACAAGGAAACCGCAGATAAGTCATGTACGGGTCTTTGGGTGCTTATCGCACATGAAAACTCCAAGTGTGCACAACATAAAGCTTAGATTTACTCGTTGTCCGTACGAGCATGCTGTATACACAAGGAAGGAGGGAGAAAACAGTTTTGTTATTGCAGTATACGTAGATGACATTCTAGTAACAGGCACGAGTGTCTTAGCAATCAAGGATTTCAAGAACCAGATGAAGCTTCAGTTCGAGATGAACGACATAGGAAAGCTCAGCTACTACTTGGGAATGGAAGTTGAACAAGGAGAAGGATATATCGAATTAAAACAAGCAAGTTATGCACGAAAAATTCTGGAAAATGCAGGCATGGCAGATTGTAATCCGACGAAGTATCCAATGGATCCAAAGGAACAGCTTGATCGAGACGAGACAGGAAAGTTGGTCAATGCTACAGACTACAAGAGTATGGTAGGGGGTCTACGATACTTGGTTCATACGCGACCAGATATCGCATACTCAGTGGGAATAGTCAGCCGATATATGGAAAAACCCACAAAAAGGCACCAGGATGCAGTGAAAAGAATACTCAGGTACGTTAAGGGAACTATACAACACGGGTTGGTGTATACAAAGAATAGTGGCAATAATGTGTTAACTGGGTTTTCAGACAGTGACTTGGGTGGACAAATTGAAGATAGAAAGAGCACATGAGGAGTAGTTTATTACTTGAATGAGAGTATTATCTCTTGGGTCTCACAAAAACAGAAGTGTGTTGCTCTATCATCGTGTGAAGCTGAATTCATGGCTGCTACCGCAACAGCTTGCCAAGGTATTTGGCTTAGAAATACTCTTAGGCAAATAACACATGAAGCTGTTGGCCCAGTGATTTTATGCATAGATAATCGATCTGCAATCGACCTGGCTAAGAATCCTATGTTCCATGGTAGAAGCAAGCATATCGACATAAGGTTTCACTTTATCAGGGAATGCGTAGAGCGAGGAGAAGTAGTCTTGAAACATGTTTGCAGCAACGATCAAAGAGCAAATATTTTGACAAAGGGGCTAGCTACTGTCAAGTTTGAAAACATGAGGAAACTAATGGGAGTCAAAAACTTGAGTAAACGAGGTTGAGATTAGGAGGGAGAGTGTTGCATTTAATCTCAAACTTTAATTGTGTCCTTTGAATTTGTCCGTTTCTTTTTCACATTGTCGTTTCACTTTGTGCTGTCTTTTTGTGTACTCAACTTTGGACTATTTAATAGTCTCTCTATTACCTAATAAATCAGATCTGAGATCTAGCATTATCCATGTTGTCTCAAAACGGTGTATATTAATCTGTTTTAAGTTATCTAATGTACCTAAAAAATTAGTTCATGCCTCATTGAGATTGTGCATGACGCATTCCATTGTGTTGGACCAACTCATTTGGATCATTCCCTCCTTAAATGCAATTATGCTTATTTTTAATTTTTATACATTAAGAAACAAATATTGGCTAGGATGTCACTTTTCAAGCCAATAACATATTTCAGTTAAAACTCTTATGTGTATGTCGTTGGACCACGTTAATACATTATTAGAAACAAGATTTTGTTAGTTGTATGTCTTTCTTTCTTTCATGTTCCTACATTGACGTGTGTGTCTACCATCCAATTATTGTTGCGACTTTTATTTATGTCGGTGTTCATCTGATTTTTGTTTCATGTAGAACTTTCCTTTGTAACCTAACATGAGTTATTTTTCGCACCCTAACAATAAATCAATGGTCTCTAGTGTACGAGACGACCTTCCATTATAAGTGATATCATAGTTGATGTTGGTCTCTTAAGGTACATCACCAAAACCAAGTGTAACTTCATACCAATAGTGTATGATCCCAATGATTTGTCTCTGTACAGTGACGGTCATCTTGTAAAATCCTAATGAAGTGGAGATTGAGTACCAACGTACGGAAGGTAACTCGTCACGGGAGTTAACGAGAGAGTAAGTGAGCCCGGTATAATAAAATATCATCTCGTATGCGAGCGAATTTGAGACTGATTGTTGGCATGCAAAATGTGACTCATGTTAGGTTGTTTGGGCAAGTAAGTCGTAAGGTATTAAATGGATATAGACCTATAGAATAAAACATGGTGCAAATAATTGGATATCAGCGATAAATATCGAAGTATAGGCAACGAATCAAGGGATATCCAAGACTAGCAAAATGAGGCCTTGTTATAAAATTGGGGTGCGAACATGTATCAATATGGACATGAACGCTTCAACTTGACTAGTCACGGTGATAATGCTTATGAATTAAGTCGAGATGAATATTACTGTGCACATCTTCCCAATAAATAAGCTATCATCAACCTTTTTGTGAAGATATGATAAGATCTTACAGAATGTATGTACTAACTAGAGTTTTTCTCTAACATGTACTTTTAATAAATACATATCATTCAACCTTTATATTATTTGTATAACATATAGGAAAAGGTTGGCTTGTGTTGCAACACATGCATAACATAGGCGCCTCATGATGGAAAGACGTTATACATATGACAAGTGGTATCAAAACATTCAAGATTGAAGACGAATGTTGAATACCATTAAAGTTCGTTGAAGACAGTCTATCGACTATTGTAGTTATGTGTCAAGTTTGGCATACATGACATTTATGTACAAATGTTAAGGGACCTTTGAGAAACTAGATCAATAGTAAGAGATAAATTAATATTTGAGTATAGGCTTAAATCGTTGATTCGTCCTTCGACTATCATGTTTTCTGTCATTTAGTTCCTCGACAAAAAAATCACTGGTGAGGGACCCTTGACTATCAAAAATCTATAATTTCAGTCCCTGTACGTGGTTTTTGCTCTGATGTTGCCACATGTCACTATAATTCATTGGTTTTTGTTTCACAGAGAGTCCCTTGACTTTTAGTCAACCCTGTTTATTGCCCAAAAGGCTTAAATACCTTACTTACCCTTATCACTTGCATATGTGGCATCTATATGGAAAATTTTAATGACATGGACGAATGGGTTTGAGATTAAGCCCCTGAACCGGTTTAGTTAGTGACTCAGAAGATAAAATTTCCAAATTACAACTCTTTCCCCCAAACTCGACTTCCATCTATAATCCCTAAGTCTTGTCTCACCATTAACCTTTCATTTGTAATCCCTAATCTTTTTTTTCAAAACAACTTCCCCCCCCCCCCAAACTCGACTTCCATTTGTAACCCTTATCTCTCTCTATTGTTGAACCCTAAATCCTTACTTCTCGTTACCTTAAGCCATAAAATCATTTCATATAAACCTTAAATCGTTTCCAATAACCGTAAGTAGAACCAAAGAATGAAGCGTTCTAGAAAATCAAGGAAGTCGAGAAAATCAAAGGTGAAAAAAGTGTATGACTTCTCTGACTTGTATACATGTAAGGTTTTTGATAGTTTTTTGTTCCTCAAACCCTAAAAGTGGTCATTTTCGTTTCTGTTTTGTCAAAATCGATACAGTTTTTGATAGTTTTTTGTTCCTCAAACCCTAAAGGTGGTCTTTTTTTCTGTTTTGTCAAAATCGATACAGATTTTGATAGTTTTTTGTTCCTCAAACCTTAAAGGTGGTATTTTTTGTTTCTGTTTTGTTAAAATCGATATAGTTTTTGATATTTTTTTGCTCCCCAAACCCTAAAGGTGGTCATCTCTGACATCGTGATAGTTTGTTTATCTTTGTTAGAAGTTAGTCTAAATTCGTAATCAGTAGCCTCAAATGGGTATATGGGTATATGGGCATAATAATGATAGAGTACTTGGTAGCAACATTGATTCGTTGAAATAAGTGTAATAATGGTAGAAATATTGCTATATTTGGTATTGTATTGAATTCTTGTGACTGAGAGAAACGTTGTTTGTTTTGGACTATTTTGTAGATATTATGATTGGGAGAAATGTTGCTTGTTTTGAACAGTTTATTTGAATGTATGTTTTTGGTCAGTTTATGGTTTTTGGAATATTGTTGATGTTTTCATTATTTATTTTGCATGCGTAAATTTGCACCTGTCTACCTTCATTGTTAGACATAGTGGTAAATTCAGGGACAAAAGTGGCTCCTTATGCTACCGTGGGGGCACTGAATTGTCGATAACGAGAATCCAGATTATATTTCACTGCTATATTTGACGGAGCAAATATATATTTCATTCGAGCCAGCCGAGATATTTGGAGTGTTGAACGTGGCATATCAAAAACTTGATTGTCAAGATGACAACAACCTCACCTATATCGCTAACGATGGAGATTTCCTACATATGTTCTCTTTAGTTAATTGGCGTATGTACTTTAAGATATATGTTGAGGTTGTCCGTTCGCTAAAATAAATTTTTCTCCTAGGCGTGATAACCCAAATGATGTTCCGGTTGTAGAGTTGTCGACATATTCTGAATCCCAAAGTTCAAGGGATGATGGGGATGATGGGTTGGGCAGTTGTGTTAGGGAGGAGGCAGACACTGGTATTAGGACAGAGACTGGTTTAGGGACATACATTGGTAATTGAATAGAGGCAGGTTCTGGCTGAGATGAAGTTGTTGAAGGTACAACTGTTGGTGGAGAGGAAATAGTTGGTGGGGAGACAAATGATGGTGGAATATGGAATGATGAAAATGCTGGTGGAGTAGATGCTAGTGGAGAGGCTACTGTTGATGGAGAAGGTCCTGCTGGTGGAGAGGAAAATAATGATGGAGAGGCTACTGTTGGTGGAGAGGCAATTGAGGGTGGAGAGGGGACTGATTATGGAGAGGAAAGTGATGGTGGAGAGAGGCTTGTTTGTAGAAAGGAAACTGTTGGTGGAGAGCAGCCTATTGGTGGTGGAGAAGCATGTTATGGAGAGAAGGATGCTGGTGGAGCTGATGATGATATATCAGGCTTAAGCGAATTTATCAGAGAGCTAGGTCCTGAGGTTAATTGGAATGATGTCCAATCAGGTGGTCCAGATGCGGTCCAATCAGATGGACCAGATGTTGCAGGTCAAGATCATGATATGGGACAACCAAGGGTTGTTGATGAGGAGTCAGTGGGTGTTGGGGAAGAAGCAGTGGGTATTGAAGAGGAGGGAGTCATTGTTAAAGATGAGGCAGTGGGTGTTGAAGAGTAGGGTACTGGTGCTGAAGAGGAGGCTAGGGTGCCACTATAATTTAGACAAGAAGAGGGGGATTATGTCGAGAGAGACTATGGTAATAATGATATTATGATGACACCGTCAAACTCTGATGTGGAGGTTGAAGATGAGGAATGGTGGAATCATTTTGAGGAGTTCAATCTTGTTGTGCCACTGGCTTTTGTTGAACTACGGGTGGGTCGTGAGTTCGTTACGGCAACAGAGTGCAAAGAGGCAATTAAAAACTACGGGATAAAACAACGACGATATGTGGTAATGAAGAAGAATGATAAGAGTGAAATAGTCTTCATGTGTTCCTTAGATAGTTGCGTTTGGAGGTGTTATTGTAGCTCTATGGGAAGTGGTGGCAGGTGGCTGGTGAAGACACTAGTGGACAAACACAGTTGTGTACCGACAAATGAGAATCCAAATATAACCGATATTTGGATTACAAGGTACTACAAGCCACAATGGAAGGCATACATTGGTGTGGATAAAAGTAGCCTGAGGGTAGGCTGGTAATTTCAAGTAGAGTTTCAGGGTGGTGTAAGGGTGTTTCAAGGTGGTGTAAGGGTGTTTCAAGGTGGTGTAAGGGTGTTTCAAGGTGGAGAGAGAATTAAGCAGCTTGGCAGCAGTTAATTTTCATTACCAGAAGTTAATGCTGGTGGTTGGGTATTTATAGTATGTTATTTGGGCCCTTATGGGCTTTCGGGTCATGTTTAATGGACCCGGATCATGTTTAAAGATCCATGAGTTTTAAGCAGATGGGCAGGTAGCTTAGTCAGAAAGTGTTTAGGTTTTTTAGTACTTTAGTCATAGTTCGAACAGCCTTAAGCTCATAGTGTTCGAAGTCATCTGTCCGGTTCAAAAGTCCTGTCCCATTTAAGTTCTTAGTGTCTGTCCGGTTTACGGAGAGATTTACATTGGTCTGCCCTTCCGGGGAGCATTCCGAATTCGGACTCATCAGGAGCCCCTTTTTTAGGTGTTTGAACAAGCGTCCTTGTCAAAGAACTGAAAAACAGTCCGATTTAGGAAGTGGTTTTCAATTCGAAGAGAGTTGGGGACAAACCCGGACAGACCGAACGTTACGAATTCCAAACGGTTCTTACTAGAGTTAATGGGACACGTGTCACTCTCTGATTGGTCACTTTAACCGTTTTTCACCTTGAACTTCGCACCACTTTCTCGAACAAGTTACCTCTTTTAAATTCTATTAATGACATCAGCGCTGTCTTTTAATCATTGCCCAACTTTTCGGATTCTCCTAGGAATCAACTCCTTTTTTCACATTTACTATAAATTCTAATTCACTTTTCACTGTCTCATAGTCTCTTTCAAATTTCACTCTGCAATTTTACTCAGAGCTTTATCTCTCTAGAACTTCAAAACTTCCTTGGCTGTTTATGTTTACAGCAAGAACAGCACTGATCAAGGGCGGCTGGCTTAACCTCTCGGAATTGGAGAAAGCTCAAAGAGTTGAGAAGGAAAAACGACTTGCTGCAGGGCTACCATCGTCGCCTATTGAGAAACCAGCCTCTTCTGTCGCAGAATCTGATAGAGGTTCATCTTCTTCCAAAGGTACAAAACCTAAAAAACTCTTTCAATCAACGCTCTCCCCCATAGTATCTGGCTCCTCAGTTTAGGAGTCGATCCCTGGTGTTGAACCAGGAGTTACCGTCACAAGTGTTAGGAAAAAATCTTCTTTCATTGCTATGGGGTCTGACTCTGACCATTCCCCGGATAAGTTAATCATGAAAAGGCCAAGTCGGTTGGTCAAAGGGCTTTCTTCTAAAAACACACCCTCGAAATCGGGGGCAAAATATAGTGTATCAGGGTCTGGGGCAACTATAAGGGCTCCCCGAGAGAGGCTGTCAGGACTAGAGGCCAGCAGCCCACTACCCCCCAAGGAATCTTCTGCCTCAGAAACTCAAATTGAGATGAGAAGTCGAGTAAATACGGACAGCCAACAGTCCGGAGGATCAGCTATGCCAAGCCTCAATCCTCCCCGGACTACTTCTACAGAAGCTCCCCCAACAATTATGGAGGAGAGGATGGAGGACTCCACAGAGGAGGTTAGATTTGAGTCCGAGTCTTCCGGACAGGCTGATACTGCTATTGTTGTTGCCAAGAAGGGCAAAGGGGACTTATATCTGAGGCACCCGGACCTGCCGAAGAGCCTTGAAGGGAGAGTAGGGCCATGCTTTCATAAAGTCGAGTTCAAGTATCTTTCAGCTTTGCTAAGGACCAAGTATGCGTTCATCCATACTTCAAATCTGGGTCGGTTGCGCACTAAGTGGGGGATCCCTGAGAATGTAAAGATACGAATTCCCATCGATCCGGAGACCCCGATGGACTGCAAAAGGAATGAGATAGTCTTCTTCACGGAGCTATTCAACTGGGGACTCAGGTTCCCACTGGACCCGGAGATAGTGCGCTATTTTCACTTGGTCAAGCTCTGCTCGACACAGCTAAGCCCCAACGGTTGGTTCACCTTGATGTCATGTATTATGGCGTCTAGGTTATCTGGAATCCCTCTTCATATGGAAGAGTTTGCAGCTGTGGCCAGCTTGTGCAAACATCATCAGTTCCCCTTCTACCATTTCAACATGGGGAACGATCTCAAAGCTGTTGATGATCTCCTGGAGTCGGAGAGCAAATGGAGGAGCCAATTCTTATTTGTCAGTGGCTCATGGGAGAATGGCAAGAAAATCAAGACCGGAGAGAATCCAAGCCTCCTCAGGAGTAGATGGAGGAGTAACCGTAAGCTTCTCATCTTAAGTCTCTGTCCGATTTTCCATTTTCTTTAAGTTTATGCTAATCAGTTTCTTTTCGTTTTAACAGAGCTGCCAAAGGAGTTCGGGGACTACCTAAAGGCCGGACAGACTACCTGTGGCAAAATTAACGCTTGGGCTGCAGAGAACTGGGAGAATAGGTTCCACAAGGCCTTCACTCCTCGAAACTTAGCAAGGTCCCATCTGTGGAACACCACAGGTCGAAGAGACCTAACTTGGGAGGAGTTCTCCACCCAACCTGATAAAGACGTCGTGCTGAGAAGGTCCCATGAACTGGATGGGACTCTCTTCCTGCCTGCCCGGGCCAAAGCCCCAAGCAAAATGAAGGGCAAGAAGAAGAACGGCAGGAATGTGGCAGGCGACAATGAGAAGGAAGCCCCAACAGACACAGAGGGACCGACACAGGTTCAAATTGATGCAGCCCATTTACAAGTGGTGGAGCAGGAGAGCGAGAAGCAGGAAGTGAACCTTCCAAAACCTCTAAGGGCTTCCAAGAGGACTCGCAAGCAAACAAGTGAGAGTGCTGATAGGGAGGCCAAGAAGAAGAAAACTTCCCAAGGAGATGAGGTTGCTCTCCGGGATCCGGAGCCCTCTTTCCCTACTGACCCTACACTAGCCGAAGAGATCCCAAGAGACTTTCAAGAAGAGATCCCAAGGGAATTCCACACAGATGAAGTTGAGGGGGGAGAGCTTAACTTAGACGAAATGGACATCACCGGTCTGGGTGGACTTGGTGAATATTTTCTTGGGCTGCCCAGAGACGAGTTCGCAGGGCCCTATGTCCCTCCAAGAAGCTCCAACACAGTTAACTTCAACGGTAAGACTTTTATGGTTTCCAGTGAGAGGGATGTTATAGCCCATTCTCTTCTTAGCAATGTACAGCCAGTGCTTACTTTGGAAAGGCAAGTCCGAAGTCAGGCAGACACCATCAAAGACCTCAAATCTGAGAAGGAAAAACTGTCCGAGGACCTCCGGACTGCTGCCAATAAGGTTGATTTGCTCAAGGAGGCAAATGATCAGCTAAAGAAGAATCAAGACGAAAACAACACAAAAGTTGCTTCCTTGGAAGAGACCGTAAAAGATCTCCGGGCCAAGTTGTCCGGACTGGAGAAGGACCTGACAATCTCAAGGGGAGAAACTACAGCCAAGGAGAAGCTCGTCACCAACCTGACCACTGACAAAATTGCTTTAGAGAACGCAGTGACTCAGGCTGCTGAAGAAAAGGCTGCTTTGGTGAGGGATCAAGAGGCCATGATCAAGGCCAAGATCAACGCCTATGCCAGGGAGATGATCCAAAGCGAGGAGCTAATGATCCAAAAGGTGAAGTCTGATATGGTCCTCCTGTTTCACGAGAAATTCCCGAAGAGGAGATTAGGGGAATTATGGCGCTATGTGGATGATGATGATCTCCCATACTGGACCATGGTTGATGAGGGGTACTCCAGTGAGTCTTCGTCCGGTGATGAAGAGGAAACCGGAGAGAGCCTAGGTGAAGAAGAAATTGACCCTAAGGGTAAGAAGATAGTCGAAGAGAAGAGCGACATCAAGGGCAAGAAAGCAAATGAGGGTGAGCCATCTTCAAAGGCTCAACCTTAACTTATAATTTATTTTGTTTATCTTTTATTCGAACTAAAGTCCTTGGAAGGCCAAGGCACTCTTTTTGTGGTGGTGTCCGTATTATTCGGACAGATTTTTGTACTGTGCCCAAACTTGTTTAAAACGTCATTGGAAGGCCAAGGCAGTTTTAAGTTGTTGAATGAATATTTTATTTTGCTCAAGCATCCTCTTCTTTCATTATTTGTTTAAATAGCTGGAGTTTAAGTAGTTTTATTGTATTGTGAGAGTATTAAGACTTTCCGGCTAGAATTTAAATAGCCCTTAGATCTTTTAACCCGGGTAGTATGATAAGAGACAAAATTTTGAAAATACTTAGAGAATTTTGAAGAAGGCACCAAGTTTCATTGAAAGCTCTCCGTGCCACCGAAGAGGGGAAGGTATGCCCCCAAATATTTACATGGATGTTTAAACAAGTAAATATTTACACAAGTTTTATTCCAAGTACATTCGAAGGTGTTCAATATTCCAAGGGTGAGTTAAAACCCTGCCATCTTTGTCTTCCAACCAGTATGTCCCAGGCTTGATTCTTTCAACCACAGTATATGGACCCTCCCAAGTTGGGGCCAGCTTTCCGAAGAGCTTTTCCTTAGTATGCAAGAAAACTTTCCTTAATACTTTATCTCCTGGTTGAAAATCTCTTCTTTTAACTTTAGAAGCAAACCTGCTTCTCATCAAGCCCTGATAGTGTGTCATTCTAAGATGAGCTTTCACCCGTCTTTCTTCGATCAAATCAAGCTGATTTCTAATTGCCATCTCATTAGCCTGTCCGGAGAAGTTATGAACACGAAAGGAGGGGAGTGTCTTCTCTATGGGGGCTACTGCATCCATTCCATAGACCAAGGCAAAGGGGGATTCTTGCGTTGCAGCCCCAGGTGTTGTCCGGTAGGCCCACAAGACTTCTTGTAGATAAGTAGGCCACTTCCCAGCAGCCCCTTCTAAATTTTTCTTTAAACCGGACAGTATCGTTCTATTAGCCACTTCAACTTGCCCATTGGCTTGAGGGTGGAAAGGTGAAGAAAAGCAGTGCTGAATACCCCTCGAGGCACAGAAGCTTTCCATTTCTCTATTGTCAAACTGTGGCCCATTTTCTGTTGTTATTTTCTGGGGGACACCAAATCTGCAACATATGTTGGATAGAATGAATTTTATGACAGCTTTTGAGGTTGTCCCTGCCAAGGGGGCTGCTTCTATCCACTTCGAGAAGTAGTCAATAGCTACAATTATGGTTTTACGCCCTCCGGACGCCACAGGGAGAGGCCCAACTAAGTCCAATCCCCATCGAGCAAAAGGGATGGGCTCAGAAATTGATTCCAGAGGAATGGTTGGTACATGAATTTCATTGCTGTACATCTGGCATGGGTCACACCTTCTTACCAGCTCCTTAGCATCTTTCATAATCGATGGCCAATAGTATCCGGAGAGTAGCACTCTTCTTGTTAAAGCTCTAAATCCACAATGGGCTGATCCCTCACCATCATGCAATTCGGAGAGAACTGTCTGTGACTCATGATCCCCTAAAAAATGTAGGAGAGGTTTGCTGTAGGACTTTTTGTACAAGACTTCTCTAATCATAATGAAACCACGAGCCCTGTGTTTCAATGTTCTGGCTTGTGTTTTATCCAAGGGCACGTTACCACCGGACATATATTGTATAAGAGGAGACCTCCAATCTTGAGGCCGATATACCTGTATTTCAAAGACTTCCTCTTTTCCACCCTCACCAAGTTCAATAGAAGGGCTTTCAAGCACATGGATCCATGGGTAGGACTCCGTATATGCTATCGTTGCCAATGAATCTGCTAGCTCATTTTCTGCCCGGGGGATGTGCTCATAGACAACAGCTTTAAACTTTAACGCTTCATTTTTTAGGAGGAGTAAATACTTGACCAATTGCTCCTTTATAGCCTCTGATAGGCCCAAGGCATGGTGGACAAGCAACTGGGAGTCACTTAGTAGCTTGACTCTTTTAGCTCCACAAATGTAGGCCAATTTTAACCCAGCTATGGCTGCTTCGTACTCGGACTCATTATTGGATGCCCTGAAAGCAAAACAAATAGCTTGGTACATGTTGTCCCCGTAGGGGGAAGTGAGACATATTCCTGCCCCAGATCCCATGGTACTAGACCCTCCGTCTGTTCGGACAATCCACACTTTCTTGTCTTTTGTATCAGTAGGCTGCTCCGAATCCCTGTCAGAGTGGAATTCAACCAGAAAATCAGCCACAGCTTGGGTTTTTACCGCTGTCCGGGGAGCAAAGTCTATGTTGAAGTCCCCCAACTCTACTGACCACTTGGTCATTCTGCTCGAAATGTCTGCTTTTTGAAAGACATTCTTCAAAGGGAAGGATGTTCGGACAATGATAGGATGAGCCTGGAAGTAGGGCCTCATTTTCCTTGCAGCTATCACCAAGGCTAATGCCAGTTTTTCAAGTTTCAAGTAACGCTTCTCAGCATCAATCAAGCTTTTGCTGATGTAGTACACTGGGTGAGGATGCCCATCAACCTCCCTTACTAGCACAGCACTGATGGCACAACTTGAAACAGCCAGATATACAAAGAGAGTCTCCCCATCAACTGGTTTGAACAAAGTCTTGGGAGAGGAAAGATGTTTCTTGATTTCATTAAATGCTTCATTACATTGTGGTGTCCATTCAAACCCCTTTGCACCCTTCAAGGTTTGAAAGAATGGAGCACACCTGTCCGAAGACCTGGAGATGAATCTGTTCAAGGCAGCCAATCTCCCCGTTAATCGCTGTACTTCTTTAATGTTTCGAGGAGGCTCCATTTGGAACAAAGCATTGAGTTGGTCCGGGTCGGGCTGTATTCCATGCTCACTTATGATATACCCTAAGAACTTCCCGGACTGCACTCCGAACACACACTTTTCAGGGTTTAGCTTCAAATTTACTTTCGCCAAGTTGGCAAAAGTCTCTTGGAGGTCGGACAAGTGCAACTGCTCATCCACGCTTTTTACCATCATATCGTCAATGTAAACCTCCATATTTCTTCCAATTTGATCAGCAAATGCCTTGTTGACTAACCTTTGATAAGTAGCCCCAACATTTTTCAGGCCAAAAGGCATCACCTTGTAGCAATGTAGACCCCTATCAGTGACAAACGTGGTATGCTCTTGATCTTTTGGATCTACTTGAATCTGATTGTACCCGGAGAAGGCATCCATGAAGGAGAGAAGCTTGTTCCCAAAAGTAGAGTCTACTAACTGATCTATCCGGGGGACCGGATACAAGTCTTTTGGACAAGCTCGATTGAGGTCTGTGAAGTCAATGCACATACGCCATTTTCCATTCTTCTTTTTTACTAAGACAGGATTGGCAGTCCACAAAGGGTATTGAGATTCTTTAATGTGCCCCATCTTTGTGAGTCTGTCAACCTCTTGCACTATGACATCAGCCTTTTCTTTTGAGAAAGCTCTCCTCTTTTGTACCACTGGTGCCACATCTCTCCGGACAGATAGGTGATGGGAAATCGCCTCTGATGGAACTCCAGTTACATCAGCATTGCACCAAGCAAAAACGTGCTGATGGTTTTTCAAGAATTTCAACATCTCTTCTTTCAACATTGGTGGCATTTTGGACCCTATCCTGACACTTTTTCCTTCTTCCAAGCAGTGCGTTTCAACCTCTTCAATCGGAATCAATACTCCAGGGGTCTCTCTAGGGTCATCAATTTCACCCTCACCCCCAGAAAGGCCCTCAAACTGCTATTGATCATTTATACGGACTGCCCCCAGTGTTCGTGGAGCCAAGGCAGTGGCATAGCATTCTCTTGCAATCTTTTGGCTGCTCCGGACAACCCCAACCTGTCCCTGAACAGCATACTTTAAACACTGGTGGACTGTCGAAGCCACCGCATGCATCCTAGAGAGCCAAGATCTCCCTAAAATAGCATTATAGCAGGTGGGACAATCCACCACAATGAAGAGTATTCTAACCATTTTCTTGAAAGGGCCCCTGCCCAACAACACTTCTTCTTCAAACTCCCCGATCACATCGGCTGAGCTGCCCGTGAAGCCCACGATTGACCTGTCCGACTTTTGAATCACAGCTGGATTTTTCATTTTCTTGTAAGTGTCTAGGAAAAGGATATTGGCAGAGCTTCCAGTATCTACCAGAATTCGCCTTATCTCATTGCCCCCTATAGATGCTCCTATAACAACAGCATCCTCATGAGGGCCAGCAATGTCTCTTAAATCATCCCCATCAAAGACAATGAATGGGAATGAATTTGGTGATTGATAAGAGGTCATGCCTCCTTCTAGCTGGGAGGCCAAATTATGAACATGCCTTTTTCTTGAAGAAGTAGTAAGAGCTGTCATAGTGTCCCCTCCGAAAATTGTCAGTGACTCGAAGAATTTAATGAGCCCGGAGACCGATCTAGAACGCTCCTCTATAGCACCCACTCTGTTTCGTGTTGGATCAGGATCCAAGTATTCAGATTCCACATCAAACCTTTCAACTATTACCATAGCCCCCTCCGGGGCAGCATTACCCGGACCAGCCCGGTGAGTGTTGTCAGGCCTGTTGCCTCCTTTTCTTTTAATGTATGCACCTAACTTTCCCCTTTCAATCAAGTTTTGTACCTCTTGTTCCAATGCTATGCAATCATCAGTGGTATGGCCAATATCATTGTGGTATTGGCAAAAGGAGTTGTTACGAAGCTCTCTGGGAGACTGCAAGGTTGCTGGTCTCCGGTAGTGTACCTCATCTTTTGTTTTATCGAAAATGGTTGCCACACTTTCTTTGAGTTCTGCAAACCACTCCGGTTGGACCCATGGTCCTCTTTTGTTTCTAGACTGTTGACTTTGAGCAGGAGCAGCTGGTTGAGACTGAGCTTTTCCCCTACCATGCCCCTGTCCCGTTTCTCTGGCTTTATTCCCGGATTGGTTTTAATTTGGAGTTGGTGCCACCGGGGTGGATCTCACCTGTCTGTGTACCCTGGTCTTTTTTGTTTCATCAACATTTATTTGCTTGTCAACTTGGTTTAGTAATCCTCCCCATGTCATGGCTTTCTTCCTGGTCACTGAATCAGCCAGGTTGCCTGGGTTCAAACCTTGTCTTAGGGATGCTATTGCCACCTGTTCGAAGCAATCAGCCAACCCATTCTTTGTGTTTACAAAACGACTTATGTACTCCTTTAACGACTCATTTGGCTCTTGGGCACAATGGATTATTGTGTCTCCATTGCCCTTCAGCTCCTTACTCCCCACAAACTGCCTTCGAAAGGCCACCCAAAAAGTATCAAAGTCTTTAATACAACCATGAGGCAGGCTGTTGTACCATTTCAGAGCACTCCCCGTAAAAGATTGGGAGAATGCCCTACAGAGTAGTTTATCATCATCATCAAAGTTCATCATGAAGTTCTTAAATTGCTCCAGATGATTGTCTGGATCAGTACTGCCATCATACTTCTCCATCTTAGTACTGTCAAACCTCTTAGGGAGGTTTCCGGACAGGATTTTAGAAGACAGTGGAGACTGCCTCCAATTCCTTCCACGACTGAACACGGTATCCTCATTAGGAGTTGCAAAGATACCTGGCTCATCGTGGAAAGCAAAAGGATCCATCAACATCTTGTCCGTATACCTCCGGTGGTGAGATGACCCCTTTCCAATATGCCTTTTCATTCTTCCATGGTGATCTCTTTTTCTGGAATACTTCTTAACTTTCTTTTGTTTCTTCTTGGTTCGACCCTCATCACTGCTAGAGGACAAGGATTTTTCATTTCCCTCACTGCCCGAAGAGCTGTCCGAAGACTCTGAACTCGAGTCAGAACTCTCCACAGGCTTGGACCGGTGAGACTTTTTAGAGCTGGCATGTGTCTTTTTAGTACTCACATGAGTTTTCGAAGCCTCAGGCTCTCGAGGGTTGTTAGTGTGATGAGCAGCTGACGCTTTGGATTTCTCTTTCATGCCCATCTTGGCCTTTTCAGCCCTCAGAGCTTCTATCTCAAGCTTTAACCTGTCGCGCTCTTGGACAGTATACTCATCGTTCTCCTCCACCACTTCGAGCAAAGCTGGTGGAAGCTCTGGATTATCCGGATTCATTCGGACAGAAATTATTTGATTGGTTTCGAATACTTGATTCAGGCACCGTCGCCTCCCACTGTGGTCGCCAATTTGGTGTGGATAAAAGTAGCCTGAGGGTAGGATGGTAATTTCAAGTAGAGTTTCAGGGTGGTGTAAGGGTGTTTCAAGGTGGTGTAAGGGTGTTTCAAGGTGGTGTAAGGGTGTTTCAAGGTGGAGAGAGAATTAAGCAGCTTGGCAGCAGTTAATTTTCATTACCAGAAGTTAATGCTGGTGGTTGGGTATTTATAGTATGTTATTTGGGCCCTTATGGGCTTTCGGGTCATGTTTAATGGACCCGAGTCATGTTTAAAGACCCATGAGTTTTAAGCAGATGGGCAGGTAGCTTAGTCAGAAAGTGTTTAGGTTTTTTAGTACTTTAGTCATAGTTCGAACAGCCTTAAGCTCATAGTGTTTGAAGTCATCTGTCCGGTTCAAAAGTCCTGTCCGATTTAAGTTCTTAGTGTCTGTCCGGTTTACGGAGAGATTTACATTGGTCTGCCCTTCCGGGGAGCATTCCGAATTCGGACTCATCATACATAAACTGGTCGATGTCATCGTTGATTGCTTTTCTTAGTAGGGAATTTTTGTGAAGATCAAATGAGTAAAGGTTATAGGGCAAGAGCCATAACACTCGAGTTGATTCTAGGTAACGACAAACAACAATTTAGTAGGCTTTTGGATTATTGCGGTGATATATCGAGAACAAATCTTGGATCTACATGCATTATCAAGCAAGGCGACTGTGTTTTCGAGAAGATGTACATGTGTTTGAGGCCTGTCAAAAGAGGGTTTAAGGCAGGTTGTAGGCCTGTGGTTATATTGGATGGTTGCTTTCTTAAGGGGTCATTTGAGAGCTAATTGTTAGTGGTTGTTGGTGTTGATGCCAATAACCGAATGTATCCAATAGCTTGGGGAGTTGTTGAAAATAAGAATCAGGATAATTAGAGTTGGTTTCTCAATCTGTTAGGTGAGGATTTAGAAATCTAGAATCAGGGTGCGTGGTTGTGGATCAGGGACAAACTGGAAGGGTTAAATGCAGGCTTTAATGGACCTATACCCCAATTTAGAACATAGATTCTGTTGTAGACATTTGCGCACAAATTTTAGGAAAAGCTTTGTCGGTCGGTTATAGAAACGTATCTTCTGGGAAGCTGCTAGAGCATCATAAAAGTAGAAGTTTGTTGCTGAGATGGAGCAGTGAAGCTCGTTAATATAGAGTCATACGACTGGTTATTGGAAAAACCACCAGGGCAGTGGTCAAGTTCACACTATGATGTTGCAACACAACGCAACATCCAAACCAGTAACCACACAGAGACATTCAACATGGTTATCTTACATCTTCGAGAGAAAGGCATCATTACACTAATGGATGGTATCCGACAGCAAATAATGAAAAGAATAACCAACAAGAAGAAGGTTTCTGATACCTGGGTTGGAGAAATATGCCCTGCAATCCAGAAGAAGTTGGATGCCAATGGCCTAGCTGCGGGTAACTATTTTTTCGAATCTTCTGGAGGGTCGCAGTATGAAGTCAAATGTGGTACGGGGCAGTTTGTAGTAGATTTGGAGGACAAACGTTGTGCTTGTAGACAGTGGAAGCTTAGTGGCTTACCATGTGAACATGGGGTTGCTGTGATATGGTTTGAAATTAGCACAAAGATGTTTGCGATAAAGCGTATACTATGAATTATACAAATACAACAAAGACAGGAATATGATAAAAAAGAGAACAGGTAGCGACGAAAGTGACGAAGGAAGTGAGCAAAGACAATGAGACTAAGCAAAAACATTGTAAGTCAGCAAAGCACTCAGACTTGAAGTGAGAGAATCTGCATCAATCTGAAAACAAAACAACAGTAGGTTAAAAATCAAACGGGTTGGGTTGGCCAGACAACCTTTGTACCATGAAATCTGAATCGCAGGTCAGAAAGCATGCCGTAAGATATCGCAGAGGCAGGGGTATGAGAAGAGCTAAAAATTCTAGCATTCCTCTCACACTAGACATGGTAGTCGATGACACCAGAGCAGGCACGCCAAAGGTGTCGTAAACTGGATGGAGGCCGGTTGGACGCCTCAAGAATCTAAGAGACCCAATTATTATTGTAACTTAAAGTCCAAGCTTGGAGCTTGCGTATTCCCAGATTCTCCGAGTGTAACTACAACCATAAAGGATATGATCAATAATTTCAGAGGCAGAATTACATAAGATATAATTCAGGGAAGTATTTAAACCCCAGCTCAGAAGCTTATCACGGGTGGAAAGTTTCCCTTAGATAGCAAGCCAAATGATGAAAAAGTGTCGGGAAATATTAAATTTATGCCATACTAACCCTACCCACCCAACACTGGGTAGAGGAGTACGAATGGCATTGTAGGTGTCCTTGATTTTGAACTTAGTGACTCCTCACTTAGCGATCCCATAGTGGACATCGTTGCAGATGATAGAAGGAGAAGGAAGGGAGAGGGTGAGATGGTTGATCTCTTGGAAAGTCCGATGATTTCTAGCACTAGCAGACCTTAATTGAAGTGGCCAATTCCAAAGGCCCTCTCGGATGATATCGGAAACCTTGAGATTACACCCCATACGAGAATCCTGACCCATAGTGGTTAACCAAAGAGGCTAATAGTAACCACGAGTCAAATCAGAATGAGGTATTCTTCATGTTTCCAATCGCCACCCTATACTACTTGTTAGCTAAAGGCCTAAGATTTAAAAATTTTCTCCAAGTCCACGAGGGAGAAGAGTCAATCTTTAAAGACCAATGTTTTTTGTGTTTAATCTTCTTAGAGTAAATCCAGTCACACCAGATTGAGTTGTCATGTTTACTAATGATGGACCACAAATGTTTGAGGACATCTGCTTGATTCTAAATTTTTAGGTCTAGAATCCCAAGGCCGCCCTCTAACAAGGGCAAGGTCACTGCAGACCGAACCACTTTAGCACCGGATGCCTTCATCTCAGGCCCCGACCAGAGAAAATGACGAAGAGATTGGGAGAGTTATTTAAGAACTCAAGCGGGCAGAATGAAGATCGAAGACCAGTAAACCTGCCCCACAAAAAGCACAGACTTAATGAGTTGAAGCCTACCTGCATAATCGAGGTGTTTCGAAGTCCAAGAGGCAATACGGGTAGTAATTTTGTCGAGAAGGGGTCGACAATCGTTATGGGAAAGCCGACCCGGGAGAAGAGGGACTCCAAGATATTTAACTGGGAGTGAGCCTATATTGAAGCCCAATATATTGATGAGGTCCAATCTAAGAGAGGGTTAACCCCAAAGAGGAAAATGTGGGTTTTCTGAGGGCTAACTTTGAGGCTTGATAGATCAAAGAATTTATTAAGATCATCCTTAATGAGATTGAGGGAATTAATATCACCACGACATAATATCATCAAGTCATCTGCAAAGCAGAGGTTGACAATCTTAAGCTTGTGACATTACCAGTAGAAATTGAAGTTTGCATAACTACTTTTCTCCTTACGAATACTGGAAAGAAGTTGCATGACCAAGACAAATAAAAAATGGGATAATGGATCACCTTGTCTAAGACCCTTTCTGCCTTGGAAATGTCCGTGAGGATCACCGTTAACATTAACAGTGTAAGAAGGGGTGGCGATGCATTGAATAATCCAACTGATTATCTGCTCTAGGAAGTTCATAGTCACCAAGATATCAAGGATAAGGTGCCAACGAACATTGTCAAAAGCTTTCATCAGGTCGATTGTAAGAGCGACCCTTAGGCCCTTACCGTTAGTTTAGTAAACCCTAAGGATTTATTGGGATAGAAGGATATTGTGTGTAATACTATGTCCAGCCATAAAAGCCGATTGAGATTTTTTAATCAGATAGAGGAAAGAGTCCTTGATCCTATCAGCTAGGACATTGGAAATAAGTTTGTATACCACATTGCAACATGCAATTGGCCTGAATTCCTAGACAGTAGAGGGGCAATCTTTCTTAGGGATTAAGTAAATGATGGTGGCATTCCAAGAAGGCTCAAGACGACCCGTATTAAAGAACAGTAAGATCCCATCGTAAACATCTTTGCCGATGAGATTCCAAGAATGTTCGAAAAAACCCGCATTAAAGCCATCAGGCCCAAAGTATTTATCACTATCAATACTAAAGAGAGAACTTTTTATTTCAGCGCAAGTAACCAGACGAATCATTGAAGACCAGTTATTAAGATTCACTTTGGAATAAATAAGTGCGGCGATACGAGCGAGCCCAAGATATCCCGGGAGATACCTAGAGCCAAGAAGGTTTGAAAAATAGTCTACTAAGGCACTCACCATCTCTTTTAGGAAAGTGGCAAGGTCCCTGTTGCTATTAGAAACTGAGACAATTATATTTCTTAGAATCTGGTTTTTTATACTATTATGAAATACTTTAGAGTTACGATCTCCAAGCTTGAGCGAAGTCTCTCTAGAATTCTGTTTATAGAAAGAATCTTTGGCATGACCAAGGGAGATATAAGCGTAAGAGGCAGCAATCTCGATAGAGACAAGAGATGGATTCAATGGGTCATTTGCTAAAAGCGTTTGGGCCGAGAAAAGCTGATTTTGGGCAATTGATACCCTAGAGATTATATCGCTATATTCCTTACGATTAAGGTCACGAAGGGAAAATTGAAGCCGAGTGAGCTTTCGGGAAATCAATCTCATACCATGAGCTGAGACCGGAAGGTTCCATGAGGAGGACACCAGCTCGATATAAGAAGGATGACTTCCACATATTAAAAAATTTGAAAGGTTTTTTAGTACGTGTAGAATGATCAGAAGAATGGGCATGTCCAAAGTGGGCAATGAACATGGGGAACGACTCATCCCAAACACTATTAACAAGAACCCGGTCAATTCTTGAAGCAATAGGGTTTATGCAGTTTTTATTGATTTAGGTGAAGTGAGAACCATACGACCGAAGGTCACTCAATTTACATTGATAGCAACAGAGATTGAATTTATCAATCTCGGACTGAGAGAATAAGCTTGTACGTTCATCGGGGTTACATATAACATTAAATTCTCCGAGAGCAACCCACAGATAACCACAGTTAGAGGCTGAGATAGCCTTCAAGTCCGCCCATAAAGGACGACGCTCAAGCCCATCATTGAATGCATAGATAGTCGTGTGGAAGAAAGGGGCATGGTAATTAAGGCTACAAGCTTTGCAGTGAACGAATTGAGAGGAAGAAGAGAGAATAGATATGGAAAAGACACTAGGGTTCTATATAACCCAAATCCTACCCAACCTATAAGAAGAGTGATTAGTGTCATAATTCCAAAAAGGAGCAGTATTTCTAATAATGGAGTCAACATTAGAAATACGGACCTTAGTTTCAACAAGGATCATAACTCTGATACTATTTCGAATGATAAAAGTAGTGACATCTTTTTGTCGAACTCGGTCGTTTAACCCACAAACATTCCAGGATGCAATAAACATTAAAGACTTACAACGAGAGAGAGAGAGAGAGAGAGAGAGAGGAGAGAGAGAGAGAGAGAGAGAGAGAGAGAGAGAGAGAGAGAGAGAGAGAGAGAGAGAGAGAGAGAGAGAGAGAGAGAGAGAGAGAGAGAGAGAGAGAGAGAGAGAGAGAGAGAGAGAGAGAGAGAGAGAGGAGAGAGAGAGAGAGAGAGAGAGAGAGAGAGAGAGAGAGAGAGAGAGAGAGAGAGAGAGAGAGAGAGAGAGAGAGAGAGAGAGAGAGAGAGAGAGAGAGAGAGAGAGAGAGAGAGAGAGAGAGAGAGAGAGAGAGGAGAGAGAGAGAGAGAGAGAGAGGTCCAATAGTGGGCAATAGTGGGCAACAACAATATTTTCTTTGGAAATTGAGGATAAAGAAGACAATCTTGCTATAACCAGTGAGCGTGTCAGACGAAGGACCTCTCGGATGACAGTAGTAGTGTCGACAGTAGAACGAAACCTCTTATGAAGTGAATAGTCTTCCACACCGCATTCAACCTCTTAAACTCCATCCTAACGGGGCCGATAAAATAAAACTATAAGATTAGAGAGACTGAAAACCAAAAGACAACTTAGTTAAAACCCCCAAAAAATACTAAAACAAATAAACCAATTTAAAATACTTAAATAATTAAACCGATTTAAAAATACTAAAAAAATTAAACTTCTTAAAAATACTTCAATAATTAAGCCAATTTAAAATACTAAAAGAAATTAAACTCATTTAAGATATTTAAATAATTAAACCTATTTAAAAACTTAAAGAAACTAAACTCATTAGAAATGTTTAAATACTTAAATCAGTTAGAAATGCTAGAGTAATTAAACGCATGTAATAGGCCAAAGACTTCAATTACGATGAAAATAAGAAGGTGAAGAAGAAGCCCAAAGAAAATATGGTTATCTCCCCTGAAACATTCGACTAGCAGAGAAGCCACCGTAGCCGTCCATTTCATCGTCAAAATGCCAAATTTCTCTAGTCCGCTATCGCATTTTCCAAAGTCCGAACTTCCGTTGGACGACAATATAGCATAAGAACTACCGGATCAAAAGCTACCCACTGTTAAGAAACTTTTTTTCATCTGAGTATCTTACTCCTCCATGGAAGCAATCATCTTTCCGATGCTTTGAGAATCAGATAGACCTGAACACCTCAAGAGGCTGAGATCCGTCCCATAATCTTGCTACACCGTACTGCTGGACTTTACCTTAGTCGAGAAAATGGACATCCCATAATTACTGGGTGAGAGACGATAACCAAAAATGACAATACTTCTGACATAAGACAAGATACTAGATGGACGGGGGAGTGACGAAGAGATGCACAATAATACGATGATGGCAGCACACCGGCGACTCAACACACAAGAAGCAGAGAAACCGAGCACCCTTATATGGCTCCACACACGTGATACAGAGAACCTGAGAATCAGGCTTATGACAAGCGTCCACGCTTGAAAATATAACCTCCAGAGCACCATGGCGAGGCACCACACATGAGAAACGGAACGACTAATAAGCAGGTTGACATTCAACGTCCTTAGAAGGATAAGCGGCGAAGAAACTCCAAATAAAAAAGGATCGAGAAAGAATGAAATGTAAGATCATAGACTTCTCAAACCATTATAGTAGCCCTCGTTAGAGAAGAAAACTTCTCTCTAATAGATACCCGAAAAGAGAAGAGATACCAAGGACCCGTTTTTATATTTGTTTAGATCAATGTTTTTATTAATTTGCATAAAACCATTGAAAAATATGAATTAAAAGGCAATAATGATAATAACAAGGGAGACATATAATAAAGATTCATTTTACAAACCTGACCCAAAATAATTCACAAATTTCTTTCCAAAAATACCCTCGATATAAAAACCCATTTTTGAACACCTGTAACTTCTCATTCTCCCTTTCTTTCTTTCGAATTCTCCATATTTTTTTCTCTCTCTCATATCGACACTGATAATGAATTCAACTACTTACTCCGATTGACTCCGACAAATCAACAACGGTAACGACTCTGGCGAATTAACAACGATAACTACTATGATCGACTCCGAAGAATTCAAAAACCACAGTCTGATTACGACTCGGGCGAATTCAAAAACCATAGTCTGATTACGACTCGGATGAATTCAAAAACACATTTCGTTCGACTCCGATCAGAGTATCAACTCCGATTAAGACTCCGGTCAGAGTATCTGAGTATCAACACCGACAAACAACGGTGAAGCAGTAAGGTTTATACTGTTTTAAGATTACGACTATTCAGTTCGATTACGATTACAATTCCGATTACTGAAACCTAGGGTTCAAAAAAACTGTTTCCAGTTTAATTTTCAGTGATAAATACTACTTACTCGTGTCTCGCTAAAGTGAGACACGAGACGCTTTAGAAACTGCTTAATCAAAATATAATTTCAATTATAGAAAACCTTACTAAATATTACTGAAATTCATACCTGCTTTTGTGATATTTGTATAGGTTTTGCAGATATTATATGGGTAATTGCAGGTTTTTCATATAGGTTTCGCATCTATTAGTGTTTTCTAGTTATAGATTTTCTTAGGTTTCGCATCTATCAGTCTTTCGGTGCATTGATATTTACATAGGTTTTGCAACTATCATCTTCCCTATATTTGCAAGTTTTATATAGATTTTCACATCTATCAGTTTGTAATGCTTAACTTTTGACATAGATTTCACATCTAACAAACTTTTATATTATAGATTTCTTTAGGTTTTGCATCTACCATTTTTTTTGAATATAGGTCTCCTTAGGTTTCGCATCTATTAGTGTCTCAGTGCATTGACATTTAGAGAGATTTCGCATCTAACACTTATCTAACCTCCACAATTTTTGCATATATCACATCTGATATATTTTCTCTTTTATTTCTTTTACAGGTAAAATGGCACCAAAAATATGTTTTTACAGGTACGACCTCTGTTAAAACAGATGGAAGAGACAAAAGTGAGGCCATAACATATAGAAGCAGCAAAGAAGACACCCATTTACTCATTTTTAAAAATATCATATGATCTTCGAACAAAGAAGACTGCATACAAAAAGCACTAGGATGTAATTGAGCAGATAGCAATGACATATGATGACGAACAATAAGCATTTAAATTGGAGGGGGGGGGGATTTTTTATAGCTTACAAACCATGACATAAAGATCATCTTAGGTTTAAAACATGGGAATGAAAATATGCCACTTCAAGCTAAAAAATTTTAACCTAAGTTTTTAGAAGTAGAAGACAAAGAAAAATCAAGGATAATAAAGACGTATTTTCCTGAGAAGACATCAATAAAAAAAAGTTAATGAAAGCCGAGCAGGACCAATCACTAACAAACTTATAAAGGTCCGCAATTTTATCTTTTTCATATTTTTGGACTGTTTTAATATTTGCATAAGTTGTTTCTCATCTACTACTTCTGCTTTACTTTAAAATTTGCATAACGTTACACATCAATCTCTTTAATCTGCTTCACATTAAACTAAGTTTCGCATTTAGCACGTTAGGCTTATTTCATATTAAACCACGTTCCGCATCTACTAAGATTAAACCAGCTTTCGCATCTATCACTTTAGTCCTGTTTCAAATTAAACCACGTTCCGCATCTACTAAAATTGATATTGGTTTTGCATCTATGTTTTACCATTTACATAAGTTCCGTATCTACATTATTAGGTTCCACATCTATTTGAATGTAATTACTAGGGGTTCGCATCTATCCATTTAAAAAATGGTTTTGCTTGTTGGTAGGATGCAATAAAAAAAGCAGTAAAAACATATGGACAAGAGGCAATAAAAGATGTTGTCATACTCTTTATATTGCTAGCCTGTTCTATCTTGTTTTTCTCTACATCTAGAGATGTACTAGCTTCGAATGTGGCGTATTATGTAGAACACTTTGATAAAATAAAGAACTACGATTGGGCTAAAGCAATCTGCTAAAATTGGATGAATTCAATAATAGCTTGTCATGAAACTAAATCTGGAAGAGTAGTTGACTGTGTTTCCCTTTTACTGGTTAGTATTTCTATTTATTATATTTCATATATAATATATAGTCAATAAATAATACCTAAAGTATTGTTAATATATAGCCATTCATCATGGAACACACAACTTTATGTCAAGATATTGAAATTGAAGACATGATACTTAGATGCTTCAAATGGATAGGTATTGAACGCAAAACAGATTTAGATTTGGTTGAAGAATTGAAGAAGAATTGAAGCTAACAGAAGAAGAAGAAGAAGAAGAATTTGGAGAAGAATTCCAAATACAAGAAGAAAATAATGATACTCCTTAAGAAAATGATATTGTTCCACCAATAGATTCTGAACAAGTAAACCTCAATGAAGATGAAGATGTTTTGCATTGGGATACGTTACAAGAACAAACTACAACAGATTCTACTGATAGCGAAAAACACTCGACCAATACATAGTTCAACCATGTAAAAAATTTCCAAGAACTAAAAAGACTGCAACATGACAAAGAAAACTACTACAGAACGTGAAAGAGAAAAATTTATCGGTAGAAACTCATCCTCTGAACAAACAGAAGACAGTACATTCAGCTCATGCCCCTTTTACAAGAAAGGTGAATACAACATCACAGATTCTTAGAAATCTCAAGAAACATGAAAAGACAATAGAAAAGAGATCTAAAATCAAAATTTTAGAAAGATTATACCATCTCAAGACAGCAAACAGAAGGTTGAAAAATTACTAGCAAGAGAAAAGGTAAAAATCTCCTGTTTTATCATATTTACTATACATTATGCATCTAGCATCAATAGTATCCTAAGATGTTTTGCATCCAGTGTCATGATTACTGAAGGTTTCGTATCTACTTATAATTAACGTTTTTCATCTATCATTCTGTTTAGGTTCCACATATATCATTCTCTTTTACGTTTCACATCTATCGTTATTGTGCGTGTTCCACATCTATCATTTCTTTTACGTTCCGTATCTATCCTTTCTATTTAAGTTCTTCATCTATTATTTCTACTACGTTCCGCATATATCATTTTGGTTTGACTTGAAGGTTTCGCATCTAGTTTTATGAATGTTAAGGTTCCGCATCTATTATTCTTATTCTGAGGTCAAATGTTTCGCATCTATCTTTGACATTGCTTATTATTTTTCAGAGAGTTAACACAATATACTCTGCCCTAGCCCTAACCACAGCCCCACACCCAACCCTAACAACAACACCAGCCCTAGTCGCAGCCAAACCACAAGCGGACCCAATCTTTAGCCAAATCTTTGACTTAACAACATTTGAAAAAGTAGAAAAAACTAAAATGAAACACCGAGGATTTCAACAACAAATTGATGAACTGAAAAGAAACTCGAAGAAAAAGATAAGATCATTATACAAATGAAAAATGATGCAGAGATGAACATTGAGGTTGACCTACAAAACACACTTAAACTGCCTATGTTGAAGCTAAACATAGAACAACTGAACAACAACCAAACATTTATTCAAGAAGAAAGAGATTGAATGATCAAGGCCACCAATCACCAAATAAAATAAGAAAAACACCTAATATTGTAGTCGAAAACCCTATTGTTTATGATGAAATCCAAGACAAAACACCAAATATTTTTATGGAAGACAAGGTTCCTCCTCCACAAAAAAAGTGAAGATGATTTAGAAAAACAGGATTATAATGTTTTTGTTGCTGTTGAAGATGACCATGTTGGTGATGTTGAGTTTCATGTTGCTGCTACTACATCTGAGGATGTTTTTGCTGTTGAAAACAAGAATGTTAGTGTGGAAAAGCAAGTTGATGCCACTATTAATAGTTATCCCTCTATTAATGTTGATATTGTTACTTTTGAACATATTGTTGTTGTAGAAACGGAGAATTTTACCCCTATTGAAGTTGAGGTGGACAAATAAGTTAATGCCACTATTAATAGTGATGTTGGGTTTGAAAAGAAAGACAATCCCTCAGTTAAAAATCCTACTGAAGTTGGTTTTGAAAACAAAGATGATCCCTTAGTTCTTGTTAATGTTACAGAAGGTCAAAATCCTAATACTGTTATGGAAGAACATGATAAAAATGCTAATGTTGTTGTTCTTATTGCTAAAGAATCAGTTGCTGAAGTATCTGAAAGGACACACTGTGTAGCTGAAGTATTTAAAGGGGACAAGAGTGTTGCTGAAGCATCTGGTGTGACAAAGGATGTTCTTGAAGAATCTAAAGTGACCAAGGAAGATGATGTGGACAAAGAGGTGATACAGATAACCTAGAATTAACAAATCATGTTTTGAAAAACTTTTGTATTTAAAGATATATACTATTGTGTATTATCTTCTTTTTTTGCTCAAATACTGTAATATTATCTGTATTTATATGTTTATCTGTATCTGGTGTTTAACTGAATACTGGTTTTGTATTTAAAGATACATATTTCACATCTATCTTCCTTATGTATTACATTTACTCCTGTTTCGCATCTAATGTCCAATTTTTTATTTTGTTAAGGAAAAGGAATCATAAGTCCAAGAAATCTAAACGCCACAAGTCAGTGACTTAGACCCAACAATTGAGAAAGAAATTATAAGAATTGAAAATGATATACAAAAAAAGTAAGTGATTGAAAAACTTTCCCACATATCATATTTTTACTATTTCGCATCTAACATAGTTTTCATGCTTTTTCATTTACCATAATTACAAAAAGGTTCCGCATCTAAATTATTTTCATTGGTTTCGCATCTGCTTTATTTCCATTCGTTTCACATCTAGGTTGGTTTTCACTGGTTTTTCACATATGAAAGTTACATAGGTTTCCCATCTATCTGAATAAAAAAGGTTTCTCATCTATCAATGTTACGTATGTTTCGCATCTATCTTGGTTTCCCTTATTTCCCATCTATTATATTTCTGAATGTTTCGCATCTATCTTGGTTTCCCTTGTTTCCCATCTATTATATTTCTGAACGTTTTGCATCTATCTTGGTTCCCCTTCTTTCCCATCCATTATACTTCTGAACGTTTCGCATCTATCTCCTCTTACGATTTCAATTCTTTCCCATTTGTGCAGAAATATTTGGATGAAGGTCCTTCGTTTGAACTAATGTTAACAAACTATTGGTTTCCAACACAGGTAATTGATGGTTATATATATATATATATATATCAACCTTAAACAACACAACTTTCAAACAAGTTACAAGTAGTCCAGGAGAAATTATGCAGTAACATACTTATCTAGAAGCGTAATGGTATGAATAAAATACTTTTACAACATGTGTTTTATAAACATAAATGTTTAAAAATATTACTCCTCCAATGTAGCATCTGGTGAACCGAAATATGGATGTAACATTATATGTTGAGGATAAGTTATGAAGGTTTAATCTTCGTTCCGCTTCTAACATAAGCTAGACCTCAGAATGTTAACCATTGGATATTATTGGTAATAGATGTTGAACATGAAAAAGCAGTAAATCTAAACCTAATACCAAAGTGTCCAGATCCAACAAGAAAAACTACAGATTGATTAGTAAGTGTCTCTCTTCTATAATAATTTCATAGAACATATATATCATCTGATTTATTTGTATGTTTATTAAATTACAGATTGCATACCTCCAAAACTAAAACAATTTTTCAAGCAGAAGAACCAATAAAGATAGTTTGTCCAGTAAAAATTCATAAACAAAGACCTGGATCACTTGATTGCGGAGTAATGGTCTGCGATTACTTCAAAGATTATATTTTGCATGGGAAACTTAACTTTCACAAAACCTCTGGTATTGAACCATTAAGAAGAGCAGAATTGTTCTACATGTTTCTTAATGACATGAACACTAACAAATATTTGGACGGTGATTTGTAATATTTTTTTTACTTCTTTTTGTGATGTTTGTTATATATTTTTATTGTATAGTTTATCTACTATAAAATATATATCAATGACGAAACTGTCTAACAGTTATGGTTTCACATCTATCTAAGTGTAATTACAAGGGTTTCACATTGATCTCGAATCTATCCACAGGTTCCGCATCTATCTTTTATATTCTAATGAGTGTTTCGCATCTATCGGTTTATTTTTTCTCTGGAAACTCTTTCCTATCTTCTGGTCTAATTATTTTTCATCCAATTATCACTTACAGAAAAGTAAATATGTTTTGTAGTTAATAAACTCAACCAATCTCACACATATATATTTCAAAAAGTAAAAAAATCAAACCAGTAGCTTTAGTTTGATTTGATATTTTCTTACATGATTTGACAAGTCTAAGATACTGATCATTACATCGCATTAATTACAAAAGCTCACAAATATCAACCAGGGATATTATTTTTGTCAAAGCTTGTATTTTTTTCACCTTGTTAATAATTTTACCTATCAAAAATTTAAATACACTGTCCAGCATCGAGCATATCATATGTCCCTTATATTTCACATGTTATTTCGCATCTACTAAATAAATGTAAATAACATGTTTCGCATCTATTATTTAATTTTTACACGACGTTTCACATCTAGCTTTTATATTCTAATGAATGTTTCACATCTACTAAATTATTTTTTCTCTTGGAGACTCTTTCACATCTTCTGGTATAATTATTTTTCATTACAAAAGTAATATGTTTTTGTAGTTAATATACTCTACCAATCTCACACATATATACTTCAAAATTCAAAAAATCAAAATAGCAGCTTTACTTTGATTTGATATTTACTTACATGACTTGACAACTAATAGATACCCATTATTACATTGCATTAATTACAAATCTAAACAATATCAACCAATATATTATTTCTGTTTAATCTTTAAACTTTTCACCTTCTTATAAATATTTAGCTACCTCTATAAAATATCAGTTCATTCTTCCAGTTCTCAAACACAAAAGTTCACTTCATTCTCAGTGAAAATCTTCTAAACTTTTCACTTCTTAAAAAGTTGCTTTGAAAAAATGCAAAATTTTAACTATTCTTGAGATGATAGTCCCTATTATAGTGATATCAGTTCTCCCACTCGTTCCCCCAAGGCAAAGAAAGAATTGGAAAGATACAACGAAAAACGAATTTTCTGACGACATTTCTGATGAAAGTTTCAGTTCTTTTTTTGAAGATGCTTATACCGAAGATGCTTATTTTGAATATGAAGAGGAGCTAGATGAGGATCCTATTTCTGTCCTCTTAAAAAGAAAAAGGGAAATGGACCAGATGGAAGAGGATGGAGACACTGAAGACGAAGAAGATTCGGAGGAAGATGACTCTGAAGACGACGAAGAAGACTCTGACTGATGGTTAGGTGAAGGGTCTCATTTTTTTTTAACTAAGGGTAGGAAGAAGTTTATCTTTTTTATTTTTTGAGGACCCACAAACAAGAAGACTAAAGGCCTGCTTAAACAGAGTTTGAACATGGAGACTTTGTTTTTAAATTTGTTTAAGTTTGTTATTGTTTTACTGAACTTAGCATGCATTGCACTTGCTTCATAATGAACTAAATCTTTTTATTTATTTATTTGTATTCATATTTTAACACTTACATCAAAAAAACGTATTTTATGAGCTGCTCTAACAACTGCCAAAAGAATGTACTCAAATTTAACGTTTTGCAACTATCACATTATAATATATTTGATTATCGAAGGTTGCGCATCTATAAAAAAATATTTAGTATTTGATTATCCAAGGTTCAACATCTATCAGGTTAGTGTTTTTAGTGTAAGTTGTTTCACATCTATCATAAATAATATAACTTGTTATGTTTCACATCTATCATAAATAAAAAAAACTTGTCATCAAACGGTTGGCATCCAGTTCAGTAAATTTTGTAAAATATGTTTCGCATCTAGCACAACTCATCCCGTTGGTTATTACACGTTTCGCATCTATCAGGTCAATATATAACAAAAGGTTTCACATCTAGCATCCATTGAAATATTCCCAATCTATTGTCATTATGACAAACACAACTCAGAAAAACTAAAAGTATAAAAAATTACATTCATCTTATAAAATATCTACACATGTTCGTCTGTTATGACCAGATTTATAACAAAAAGAACACGTTATCTTACGAATACTTAATTCTCCTTTAGATGGAATTATTTTCTTCTTAGGTCGTCCAGATCTCCTTTTTAAAACTGGAGGATGTAGATCTAGAGAAGTTGTTAAAGTAGATCATTGACCAAAAGTAGTAAATGCAGCTATACCATATGAATATGTTGCCTTATAAGAGCTTACAAAATAGTATAGCTCAACATGTTTCATAGGATCTGCATCTATATAAAATATCGTAGTTACAACATGAGAACAAGAGAAACACTTATGTTGGCACGAACCACAAGAACAACGCCGTACACTAAGATCAACAACCATAACAGGATCACAAAACACTTCATGCAAAAGAGGAGTATACGAATGAACTATCCATGGACGACCTTCTTCCACATTAGCTTTAAACTTTTGATCAAATTCAGGACACAAAGCACTAGTCCAACATTCAGTATCACCAAAACATCTCGAAAGTTGACTCATTTCTAGCACTCTAATCCTATCAATTAACTCCAGTATATGAAAACCACAAAATGGTTTTACTTGATTGTTAAAAGATTCAGCAGGAGTACATGCCATAAACCATACCTCTTGCCTTTGAAAAAGCACAAGCATATTTCTCATGAGATAAATTTTTGAAAAAACTTTCAACCTTCTCACCTCCCTGCTTAAATAATTCATCCATATATTGATTAAACAAATTCTTATTAGAAGCATATGCACATCTTTTAATTTTTTTACCATAGTATCCTTAAATAACGTCGGTGTAGCCCTTAATAATGCCTTAAAGTATTCATAAGATGATAAAGACAGTATCCATAATGGAAAGTTGGAAATATAGCAGATACAAAAGTAACAATACTTAAATGACGATCACTTATAAATGTGATTTCGCGATCCAAAAAATGAGGTTTCAACATCTCCAAAAACCCTACCCAATTCTCGATATCTTCAGACGAAACAATACTAAATGCAACCCGGAAAATACCTTGAACCAATATATAGAACAAAACATACTATAAATGACTCATTATAAGCGGTTTCGCAACTATGACTTACTGATATAGATATGTTTCACATCTATCTTGTTAATCATATAATATATGTGTTTCGCATCTATCATGTTAATCATAAATTACACGTGTCGCATCTATCATGTTAATTTATTCAGAATCTTTCGCATCTATCTCTTTGTTATTCATCTCCAATCCTGTTTTTCGCAGATTTATATATAACATAGTTAAAAATAACATCAATTCCAATATAAATAAAACTTACCATTGTTACCATCTTTAGCTATAGCAGATAGCAAAACTCCATTATATTTTCCCGTTAAAAAAGTCCCATCAACAAGTAAAACTTGACGACACGAATTGAAACCATAGAGGCAAGACCCAAATGCTACGAAACATCGCTTAAACACATTTACTCCAGTATGTAATCACTTCTGCTATCAAGAACCTTCAATGTTTTAAAATAATTCTTAAGAAGTTTATAAGAATTTGAACTATCTCCATATACAACCATCCTAGCTTTTTCTAGAGTAAGCCATGAAACACGGTAAGAAATATCTAAACCCTAATTATCTTTAAAAAATGATTTCACGCTTGTAGCTGTAATATCAACTCTCCTCCTTACACAATCACGTATTTCATTTCCAATCAGATCAGATGACAAATGCCTTCTATTTTATTTTCTAAAACCAGTCCCACATGTATGAGTTTCGACATACTTCTTAATAATAAAACAACCAGTAGACCTCTCTTGTTTAGTATAAAATCTCCAAGGACATCCCTTTGAACCTTTTTTCATGTGATAAAAATTTACTCTTTGTTTATTGTTATGCAAATATTTAAAAGAAAAACCTTTTTATAAAGCCAACCGACTAACAGCTAATCTTAAACCTACTGCTTCATCTTGATACACTTTCCCAACACCACTAATTTCATTAATCCAACCAACAGTAGCAAGTGCTTTGTGCTTGCGACTAATAGCATTAACACCAGAAGTTTCACCTGTTTCTCCACGAACAAAATCTTCATTTGAAACTTCAACTATACTTTCAGCAGTTTCTCTAATATTATCACCAACAACAACATCACCTTTAACTTTAATAGTAACACTTGAAACACTCAAACTATCAACAAATAATACCAAATAAATTAAATCACCATCACAACCTAAGATAACTTTTTCTAGATCACCACAAGAGTATCTTAATTTAAATTTACCCCGAACCAACGTATCATATCTACTTAAAACCAATTTAACAATATCTTTTAACTCATAAAATAAATCAAGATCACAAATTGCAAGCTCCCTATTAAGTTTAAAAATTCACATTCTACTACCAGACACCGCGTACCTACATTAGACAAGGGTTTTGCATTTATCATTAGTAAACAATACACGAGTTCCGCATCTATCTGTAAAACATGTTTCACATCTTCTCAAACAAGAACGTTACTGTTTCACATCTTCATAAATAAAAATATTAACATTTCGCATCTACTAAAAAGACATGTTTCATCACAAGTTCCAGAAAAAACCTACGCATTTCGCAACTACCACTAACTTCATGACAAAATGTTTCACATCTCCTTCGTAGAAACACAATACTTACGCGCAGACTAAAAACTTATGAAAACTAGAACACATACTCAAAATCAACGAGAAACTAATGCTAATATCATAAATATATTATATTATCAATATAAAATAACAGATGAATACTAAAACCAAAACAAAAAACAACAGATCGACTAACCTAATACAGAGAAATCTAAACTCGAGTAACAGATTTTACTAAAACTCGAATTTTACACGGCTAAAAATCATGGTTAGTCACTAGAGTTGGTCACTTGTTTCAAAAGTGTCACCTATTTAATTTTTGTATCAAAACAGTCACTTTGTTTCACCGGTGGTCACTAATGTTGGTCTTTTGTTTTCATTTTAGTCACCGCTAGTGACTATAAATGTAAAAAAATATAACTTGAGTGTAAATTGTGAAACAAATATAACTTGAGTGACAATTTTGAAACAAGTGACTAACTCCGGTGACTAATGAAGTTTCTTTGCCAATTTTATACCTATAACAATAAAACTAACTGCGAAATCAACTTAAACACAATCAAAATCAACAAAAAACAATAAAAATACAAGAAATCGATTAAGAATGGAGAATTACCTATGATAGTAGTGAATTATTAAAGTCATGTAAAAAACAATTAGAGAGAAGAAGACTCAAATATGAGTGTTAAGGCTTTTATCTAAGTGAGTAGGAGTATAATAGGTATTAAAGGGTCTTAGATAGTAAATATTTCACAAAACGGGTCTTTCTTGGAGATATATGAAAGTATGGGTCTTAAGTGGATAATACTTTGGATATTGGGTCTTAAATTGTACTTTACCCTAATAACAATATCAATAATTAATTCAATAAAATATATGAATCAAATGTATAATTTAATTAATATAATATATATATATATATATATATATATATATATATATATATATATATATAAAGATAGTGCTGAAATTTTGTAAACTTCGTATTTGATACTTTTAACATAAAGTCAAAATTTTAATCCATTTGTTATATTTGATTTGAAATCGCTTCAAATTAAAATAACAAAATATATGAAAAATATAATTTTTTTGTAGATGAACTTGAGAAACCTTCATAACTATTTAATAAACACATGAAATGATTTTTTTTAAACACTCAAGGAAGCGGCAGGTTTTGTGTTTAGGGTTTAGGATGATGAAATTCCTAAGCCTAGTCTATTATTTATAGTTTTTACAATATGATGTCCAACATTGTAAAACCCGTCTTATAATATTTCATTGTGTTGGGGAAACATAACCCGATAAATTGATAATTCAATATATACCATAAATTACCAGTTCCATCACAGTGCCCAAATTTAACATGATTACCACACTTGGGCCTATAATGCATTTTCTCCCATAGATCCAATTCAAGTAATTAAACAATTAACTCGATTTGTCTTTTAAATTTAGACTTCTTTAAGATAGTGACCGAATATGTTTATTTAGCATGTCAGTCCAAATTATTGTTGGTCCGTAAATATATTAAATAAATATATTCCAACAATCTCCCACTTGGACCGCCATATGTTACTCAAAAATACATATTCAACTTTAACGGGATCCATGTATTCATTGCCAATGAACAAACAGTACAACCGTACATGACTAATAACAGTAAAAGACTATAGACCTCTTTCTCGTAATGTGAACAATACGATGCAACAGTAATCACATTACCATTATCAATCAATTATTTTGGCCAATTATGGAGTGTGACCTAAGAGTAATATGACTTGTAATTGTACATATCTACCTTAAATGGTTCCTACCTTTGGAGATCCAATACAGTACAGATATCAATAAATATTGCCAAACATATATATTTCAATAAACTTTAATGTGCACAATGCTGCAAAATATAATATCAGATCCTATTATAAAATATCCCACTAAAACTGACAATCCTCTAAATCAACTACATCATCTTGATGGTGTGTTCCTAGAAAACCTTAGCCAAAACCATATTTGTTAGAGGATTTGTTATCATGGAGTTTGTGCCGATGTGTTCTATATTTAGTCTTTGAATAGTAACTTGTCCATGGACTATAGAATTTAGTGATAGATAGTATATGAACTTTAAAATGAACGGTGATAGTCCCTCGACTATCCAATTTGGATAAAGTTAGTCCCCTATGCGTGCGTTAACTAGCAATTTTTGTGGCAGATAGTCCCTCAACTATTAATTTTTGATAAAATTAGTCCTTTAACTTTCTATTTTTGATAAACTTGTGCATGGGACTAAATTTATCCAAAATGGATAGTCTACGGACTACCATCGACTTTTGAAAGTACAAGGACTATATGTCACCAAAATGGATAGTCATTAGACTAAATTGGGATTTTTTAGTCGATGGACTATATGTCACGAAAATGCATAGTCAATTGACTAATTACTGTTAAAAGCCTATATACTTATATGACTCATATATACTCTTTCTTTAACAAGCAAGAACTTTATGTCTATATGTTTGGATTTAAATGAGCTCGTGTTGCTGTTAGAGTACTGCACCGCGGAATTATTGTCGCAATATAACCTAATAGGAACTTCTATCATATGTGCAGTGTGCAATCTATTAACAAAATTCCGCATCCACAACGCCTCGTTTGATACCTCAAAGCATGCAACAAATTCTACTTCTATAGTGGACAATGCAATAAGTATATGCTTTATAATTTTCCAAGATATTACACTTCCACCCAATAAGAATATGTTGTATGGCGTGATTTTTAGTGTGTCTACACATCCACCAAAATTAGAGTTGGAATACCCAATGATCTCTAGTTTATCCGACTTCCCAATGTCAATATGTACCCCTTTATTCCTTGTAGGTATTGAAGTACCCTTTTAACTATTTCCCCTTGATCCATGCCTGGGTTTCCAACATATTTCCCCAACATATTTACATCAAAGCTAATGTCTGGCCTAGTACTAACTTGAGCATACATTAAACTCTCAACTGCCAAAACATAAAGGATTTATAAGTTCCCTCAATCTCAAGTTTTAATTTCCTCAATCTTTTTGTGGAAATTGACCCAAACTAAGTCTGTTATCCTTTCCTACTAGGGTACTTATACGTTTGCATTCCACCAATTCTTAACATTGTAACACACTTTCAATGTATGAATTTTATGATAATCCAAGAATAACACGAGCGCGGTCCCGATGTATCTGGATTCCTAACACAAAACTGGCATCACCAAGATCTTTTATATAGAACTTGTCCGATAGAAATATTTTTGTAGTGTGTAATAATTCCTTATTGTTCGAGGCAAGCAATATATCATCCATATATAATATAAGAAATAATAAATCACTCCTACTAAACTTATGATACACATAATGCTCAATCGAGTTGATCTAAAAGTCATAACTCACTATCATCTCAAGGAATTTATGGTACCTTTGACGAGAGGCATGTGTGAGCCCTTAGATAGATTTTCTAATATTGTAAACCAGTTTTTTTTATTTTCTTTCTACAAAGTGTTTTGGTTGCACCATATAATTTTTTTTTCACTATCACTATGATAAAAAAAGGTCTTAACATACATCTGATGAAGCTCAAAGTCAAAATGTGCAACTAATACCATGATTGTTTTAAAAGAATCATTCATCTATACTGGAGCGAAGGCTTCTTTAAAATCAATTATTCAGGATGAATATAAACTTTCGCTACAAGATATGCTTTATGTCTTTCCACATTACCCAGAGCATTGCGTTTGGTATTGTAAACCCACTTACAACCAATTACCTTTTTCCCTTTAGGTAATGAGACAAGATCCCATATTGCATTGTCTAACATCGATTTATACTCTTCCTTTTGTAGCACTGATCCACTATCGAAAGTCATAGCTTTTCATGGCCTATTTTTAAGATGAGCGATCATCTACAGTTCCAACATATGACTCATCATGCTCCTAAAGATATACTATAAATTATGGACCTATAGTGCTCTACTTTTCTTTTGTGGACCTTATTAAGGGTATTATTTTCTCTTGTTGCATTTCTTGAGGAGTTGGAGTTTGATCATTATGAATGTTTTCATTTTGATCTTCTTGTAGAAGATTACCTTGAGGTGTATCTTGTTCTACGTGGAACATATTTGTATCCTGGTTCGAACCCTCAAGTGGAGCATCAGTGTTAATTTGAGGATTAACCTGTTTTAATGAGACTACAATGATTGCGATTACAACCCTATATTCTGATACATGAGTATCCCCGTTACAACCTTCATAAATATCTATTTCTTCCTCAAAATCAACATATGTTCTCTTATTATTCCCTTTAAACTTAACATCCTTTAAAAAAATTGGTCGTTCTTGTCTCAAATATTATACCAGGGAGAGAATCATAAAACGCAAACCCTGTGGAATGTTCAGAATAACTTATGAAGAAACAACTAACTATTTTTGGGTCAAGTTTCTTTTCTTGAGGTTTGTAAGGCCTCACCTCAGCTAGACAACCCCACGCATTCAGATGCTTTAAATTAGATCTATGCCCATTCTGAAGCTTATATGGGGTCCTAATAGTACCCTTAGTGGGTACTCGATTGAGTATATAAATGACACATCTGGTGCCTTCCCTAAGAGAGTTAATGGTAGAGATGAGTGACTTATCATGCTTCTAACCATACTTTTGAGTGTATGATTCCATCTTTCAGATACACTATTAATCCGGGATGAAATCGATATTGTGTATTGAGGTACTATTCCACACTTCTCTAGGTATCGTGCAAAAGGTCCTAGACGTTGTTCACATGATCCGCCATATCTGTCATAGTACTCATAACTACGTCAGATCTGACGGCCTTAATGCTTTTACCGAGTCGTTTCTCAACCTCGGTCCCAAAATCTATGAACTTTTCCAGAGCCTCATACTTTTCATAAAGAAGATAGAGGTAACCAAAACGATATTAGTCTTCGATAAATGATATAAAGCACTTCTACACGTTTCACGATTTCTGTGGACAATCCAAATATGTTGGTATGTACCAACTCTAGGACTTCAGTCACTCTATATGCCCCTAACATTTTAACTTTGGGTTTGTTTCCCTTTGATACACTCATAACAAATACCAAATTCAGCGTAATCAAGGTGGCCTAGCAAACTTTCAACAACAAGCTTGTCCATCCTAACTTTGGATATGCGACATAACCACTTGTGCCACAGTTTAAAAACTCTGTCAGATTTAGTAATGTTGTTTGTTATACGTTTTATATTCATAACAATGTTGCGATTATTAATAGTATTTAAAAAATAAAAATTATCCTCTTTAATCAAATTTTAATTACCAACAATCACTTTATCTAGAGAGAGTGTAAAAAAATTGTTTCCCATTAGACAAAAATGACATTGCAATTCTAAAAATTGAAAAGAAACTAAGTTTCCATGAAAACGTATATTACATTCTCAAGAAATAATACATGTCTAGTGAAAAGTTCTAAAGAAAAATCACTAATACATCACAAGAGCTCCTGTCTGCGTGTAAATGGATCTTTCTTCCTTACTTAGCATCCTGCTCATTGACATATCCTGCTATGAAACACAGACATGAGTCGCTGCAGCAGAATCAACCCACCAAGTATTTTTTTCAGATAAACTATATTACTTTTTGAAACAACCAAATATGTGGGAATACATTTTCTTAACATGTAACCTCGACATTTCTCACTATATTTGTTTGGTTTCCTTTCTCTTTGTAGAAAAAGCATCGACCAACAGTCGATTCCTCAGGGTTTTTTTTTCTTTATTGGACCTTTGCCTAGTCCTTTTCCATATGTCTACCGCTTAGGTTCTGCCCCTTTTGCAGACGTAATCGTATTAACCTTAGGTGTTGTGCCTTTAAGTTTATCCTCCTCTTGTGCAGTGTGGGAAATCAACTCTTTGATATTTCATTTTTCCCGTACGAACTTGTAGGTGAAATCAAAAAACTCAAACCATTCTGGTAGCATCTAAATGTGTATACACTATGTGTTCCTCAAGAAGGTCTAACCCGATTATCTTTAATTTTTTTCCAACATAGACACTTCCATAATGTGCTAAAGGATTTTACCGTTGTCAGTATACTTTTTGGTTGATAGTTCATTTAGCAAACGCTTAATCTCTACCTTCTCATTTTTTTACAAAGGTTTTCTCGACCTTCGCGAGAAAGACCCCAGAGGTAAATGAATTAGGGACAACCCCATATAATGCTATTGGAATCCAATGTAACATGAGTGCCATGGAAAACTTATTAGACTTCTTCCATTATTCATGTGCCTTAATTTTATTTGGTGTACTTTCCGGATTAAAGAGGGATGGTTTGAGATATTCCAGTTCATAGATATAGTAATGTACATACAAGTATATCATCATATCTTCCTTTTATAATTAGAAGTACGAACAATCCAACATGGATGGATTGTAACCAGTGGACACTATAATAAGAACAAACAACACAAGAAGCACATTTAGCATCTTAACATACAACTGAAAATATATGCATGAACATATCAAGTACATGTAAAACATAAAATTCCCTGATAATAAATACCAGAGAGAAAATTATACTAACATGCATTTTATTATTTTGAAAAAAATACCATGATCATTATTTTTATTTCCTAAGTATAAATGAGACCTTCTGGAGGGCCGCTGTCATTTACTTAAATTAAAAATTACCCTAATTTGATTTTCCTAAGTATTGATAAAACCTTTTAAAATACTATTTTCACCTACTTAAAATCAAAAATTTACAAGGATGAATATAATTTATCTTAAGTACCGGTATTTTTTCTCTCGTTGATAGAGAATAGCGATGATTAATGGGTCTTCACTACCATTGGTTAGTATTATATTTACACATGTACATACTTAGCAATAAATATAGTTAAATTTAGTCTTTATAATTTGATTTAGAGAAGCAAAAGTCTAAGAAGGAAACAAATATGCTGAAAATATATTACGAAAATCAATAATAATTTTTTTTTGAAAGTACAATAGAGTCACAAAAATGATATGATATATAGGAGTTATTTTTATTTTAGTGAATATTTATGGAAATATTTGAATACATTAATTTTTCCAAATTACCTTCCGATGGACAGAAAACTATGGAAATGAGGGAAAAATTAGCGAATTAGAAACTACAAAATCTTTTTTTAGTGGGTCGGATAACTTTGGCATAATTAGTTTTGAACGTGATTCCGACTTATATTATGTATATAATGAATTTGTCGGTATATGTGTGCAAAGAAGTTGATTGAATTACAAGATTATTTGTTTAGGCTTTATCCGAGGAATGAAGTAAGATCCATTGGGTGACATATGACAAGATGTGTAGATCCTAAATGAAGGAGGGATAGGGGATATGACTTAAGGTTACAAGGGATTTCAACAAAGTTCTATTTTCTAAACTAAGGTGGAGTATCTATAGTGGATTATGAATGAAGGTTCTCAAACAAAAATTTGTAAGTGGAGATTGATGGAAAATGTAGTTAAGTCGTCGAATTTAAAGATGTGTAAAATTACATTGAAATGATTGGACATGTTGATTAATGGGGTGAGTATAATTCAAAATTATGATGGTGAGCGGTACCAATCGAAATTCAAGATATCATAAATATTTTTGATAAAATCAACTTATAACTTTTTGATCTCGTTGAGTGAGGAGTTAATTTTCAAGTGGGGAAAGCTATAGCCGCTCAAATGTTTGTCAAAAGTACGAGTACTACTGTGACATGTCATAAGTAATAGGCATTCAATTACGGTTAATTTGGTGAGATGAAGTGCCACAATATCAATTATTTGTAGGGGATGTGATAAGATCCCACATACAACTATCCATTTGCTTCGAGATTGTGAGACGTACACATATCTTTAAAAATCATGAAGTAGTCTTTTAGATTTAAAATATAGTTTCGAGAACATAACCCTGTCTATAGCATATACGAGAAAAGTGTGGGAACTTCATGGCAAAATAATAATAAAATCGCGAATTTTTATTTTTGGTTTTGTGGATAGGATTCCTCCAACGTGATCATAATTCGACCCATTTTAAAAAAAAAATATTCCGGCGCGAAATCATTTGTACATAGGGTCGTAGTTAAAACCAACACTCTAAAAAATAATAACAAAGTATTCACACCGAGGAATTCATTGTCATCATGCACGATCATATCTATTGTGATCGTCAATGACCAATTTGTCACCTCTTGGGACAAAATATGTTGTCAACTAACAAAAATACTTAACATCATCTATTAGATTTAGTTATTTCTAAACTAAAATTTATCCTTTTTGCTTAAACTAGGTTCCAAAAAATGGAAAAAAAAAATGAAAATCAATTCTTAAATAGTTAATTAGGTAACCAAATATAACTAAATAAAACTACTAGTTAATTACATATCACATAAGTAGAATTGATAACCAAATACATATAAAATGTCAAATACATAACTAAAACTAAAAGGCAAGACACATAAGTAAACATAAAAATATTATACAACAAAGTTAAATAACTTTCATAACTAGTACTAATGACTTCGAGATCGACTGTTAACTTTATCGTATTTCAAAATGAATGAATTCGTCTTGGATTGACATATCTGCAAATATCTCTTAATACTTTTCTAAAATCATATCATAACCATCTTGCATGTACTCTGTATAGGGTGGGTAGACTGAATTATTTTGTTTCCCATGTAATTAAGAGAAATGTATTGACCTTCATTAATATCTTGGCCCAGGTTGAACAACAAATAAAGTTTGATATGACTGTGTGAATAAGATTACGAGGAAGGTTCAATGTTGGATATTTTAGTGTAATTGGATTGACTAATCGACCAATGCAGTCGTAATATATTATCGAGCAAGTCGGAGAGTGTGGAGTACACGCTTGTAAGAATATATTATGATTAGTGGGTCCAAGGGGCGTCTCCTGGTTGTGGTTAAATTTATTTTAAATGATAAGGTTATTGTGAATATTCATATAAATTTTGAATTTGGAAAATTAATTCAAATTTGAATTTGAATAATTTTGGCCGTTTTTATCATTTAAAAATATAGCCGTTATTGGACTTAAAACTGTTTTACAGTTTTGAAATTTGGTTGAATAAATACGTATGGTTCTGTTAAAGTGAATGATAAAAACAAAAATCCATTCTCGTTGTTCAAAAGAATACGCTCTGATTTTATCCGGTTGAAAATTTTGGAGAACCACCAAAATAATTTCAATCTGAAATTGTTAAAACAAGACTTCAGAGTTTATCCAGAAATCTCTAAACAAAAATTCCCAACAAAAGATTGAAATTATATGTTCTTGTTTTATGAAAAGATTTGAATGAAGATTGACAGAGAATTAACAACAAGTTTGCAAAGTTGGACAAGGCACTTCAATGTCGTGGTGAGATATTAAATATAAATTTTTGGTACCATCAAGGTATGAGCATCAAATATTAAAGCATCAATGGATTATGGTATCATCGTCCTGTAAGTTTTTCTCCCTTTGTTATTGGATGACTTGTTTGTGGCTGTCTGTTTTCTGAGATTATGAAAATGGTGATAATCTCTGAATTAGATTAATTGTTATTTTCGTTTTTAAGAACGAGAGTTTATTAAACTGCTTGTAAAATATTATGCTTGTAAAATATTATGCTTGGGATTTACAATTCAATTTTTGTTTAAAATCGGCTTGTCTATACAAACAAATAAAATTTATATCCGGAAACGTTTTATATGAAAATAAATTTTCCTGCTGCCATTTGGGTGAAATGTGATGCGAGAGACAACAGTAAGTATACAATAATGCCACTCTATATGTTTCTTGGTAACCGGAAGAGATGTTGGCATCTGGAATTGGAGTTGGAAATTTCAATTGGATTTCGAATGGTTTCCCATAGAAAAATAATTTTTTATAGTTTAAGTACACGGTCTGCGTGTACACTTTTAATAAGTTTATCTGATCTCGTAGTGGATACTAAACTTTGATCCCTTTAGGTTTTTCTGTGGGTTCTATCAAAAGTGTCGATAAATGGTTATATAATATGACTCTTTACTGATTAAGAACATGAAGGTTTTATCCAGTTCTGTAATAACCTCTCAGTATGACCATGAGATCTAGCTGCTTCTTTTGAGAAACACTTAGCAACTTATGGTGGACTGGATATCTGTATAAATTGTGCTGGCATTAGCAATGCCGTACCGTTTCATAAGGATGATACAGATGGTACTACTTCATGGAGACGTTGTATTGATGTGAACCTGGTGGCAGTTGTCCAGTGTACTCGCCTCGCGGAAAATACGGTCTTCAATGCAGCCGTTTTGGGTTTCGAAAAGTCACGGCTTTTGGACAGCCCCCTTGAATGCTTGTGAGACTTTCCATGAAGGCTGGCAGCAAGGATCCGGTTGCCGGAGGGACGTCCGAAAATTGATCCGGTTGCCGGTGATATTATCGGAATTATTTCGAATACATCTAAGATCTGGAATGCTTTAAAAGGTTCTACGATATGAATATACTGCAGTTATATATATATATATTTGTGATAAAGTTACTAAAGTTGTGAAAAAGTTACTAAAGTTATATACAGTTACTAAAGTTATATATATATATTTGTGATATACTGCAGCAGTTTAAACCGGTGAATTAGTATATAATTATGCAGTTATATACTGCCGTTAATAAGTTATATATATAATGCATATGTATTGAACAAATATAAAGTTACTAAAGTTATATATATATTTGTGAAAAAGTTACTAAAGTTATATACAGTTACTAAAGTTTTATATATATATATATATATGTATATATATATATATATATATATATATATATTTGTGATATACTGCAGCAGTTTAAACCGGTGAATTAGTATATAATTATGCAGTTATATACTGCAGTTAATAAGTTATATATATAATGCATAAACTGCAGTGTTGTTTCGTTTATTAGTTTAATACGTAAAGGTCATTTGTTAAATAATGGTTACATGCTAAATGTCATGCATGTGGAGTAAGTGGCAAAACATAAATGACGATTTATTATATTGTTTATACATGCGTCAAGCATAATTTGTATTCTATAATTTATAATATAATTTATGACATTGATAAATTTTGATGTTATTCGTAAATGAATTATAATATAATTTACGATATTGATAAATTTTGATGTTATTCGTAAATGAATTATGATTTGATTATACGTCGATGACATGTTGATTTTTGTATAAACCATCAAGACAATTTTATTGTCGAATTTTGAGATAAAGGATTTCAAAGAAGTTGAGAGGCTTCTTCGTATAAGTATGTCGTGACTAGCAGTAGGTCAGATATTGGATTTGTTGTTCGAATGCTTAGTAGTATATTCAGATGCGAGTTATATTTTGAATATGGAAGTCCACTCATTTACAAGTGGATGTGTATTTCTATTTGGAGGACTTGTTATCTCTTGGGCATCTAAGTAACAAAGTTGAATTATTGATTCAACAATGAAATCCGAGTTTTTGGCATTAGCAACAACTTGTAAAGAAGTTGAGTGGCTAAGAGATTTTATGTATGAATTCCGTTGTGGCCCAAACTGATGTCACCTATATATCAAATGTGATAGTAAAGCTGTCTTGGCAAATGTCGATAGACAAGGTTATAAAGACAGGTCTTGACACTTAGGTGTTAGAGAGAATGTGGTTCGAGAGCGCATCTCGCAATATGTTTCAGTAGAGTTTGTGAGAACTCGATATAATATAGCCGATCATTTAACCAAAGGGTTAAGTTGAGATCTTGTGCACAAATCGGCTATTGGGATGGGATTAAAGTCCATTTGAAATCTCTCATGTTAAGATACCCAATTCCCATCTAATATGACATTAGGTGCTGAATTCAATGTGGAAAACTTAACATCTACAGATTGGAACACATTAGTAGTATTATCCCAAAGTATGTGTTCAGACATGCAAGTTGTGGAGGTTGAAGTTTATCTTCTTAATAGCTCTTTTGAAAAATTGCATATGCATGTGCAAGAGTAAAAGATCTACCTATTTAAGCATGAAGTTTAGCCGCTTCAAGAAGCTAGGACTTGGCTTTGATATGCTTAAGAAGGATAAGGACACAAGGCTAGTAAAAGATAGTGTAAAGTAAGAACATTTGAGAATGTAAATTTATGTGTATATTATCTTCGAGTATTCATTATGAATAGTAAAGGTTCAATCCTTAGTGATACCTTGATATTCGAATATTTGGACTGTGTAATATACTAATATGAAATTCAATCGTTACGATATTTCATTTATGCATAAATTTGTTATTTGTTGTGCGTTTGTTTTAGTTAATCATGAATTGCACTAAAATGGGGGAAGATTGTTGGATATTTTAGTGTAATTGGATTGACTAGTCGACCAATGCAGTCGTAATATATTATCGAGCAAGTCGGAGAGTGTGGAGTACACGCTTGTAAGAATATATTATGATTAGTGGGTCCAAGGGGCGTCTCCTGGTTGTGGTTAAATTTATTTTAAATGATAAGGCTATTGTGAATATTCATATAAATTTTGAATTTGGAAAATTAATTCAAATTTGAATTTGAATAATTTTGGCCGTTTTTATCATTTAAAAATATAGCCGTTATTGGACTTAAAACTGTTTTACAGTTTTGAAATTTGGTTGAATAAATACGTATGGTTCTGTTAAAGTGAATGATAAAAACAAAAATCCATTCTCGTTGTTCAAAAGAATACGCTCTGATTTTATCCGGTTGAAAATTTTGGAGAACCACCAAAATAATTTCAATCTGAAATTGTTAAAACAAGACTTCAGAGTTTATCCGGAAATATCTAAACAAAAATTCCCAACATTCAACACATATCTACAACAGAGAAAAATACGTGGTCCACTATATTGACCTCCGGTTACACATGTTTAGTCTCGATATACAGTATATCTTTCAATATATTCATTAACAATTCCTTCATTACTAGATCCTTATAGAACTTATGGTGAGTCCATTTTTGATTTTTCATTCTATTCAAACATGTAGTAGATAAGGTACATATCTAATTTCCTCTTTTTGTCGAAGATGATTAGTTAACAATTTCTATTCGAGTTTTAATTGCATCTTTTGATTCCAAATATTGTTCGAGAAGCTTTCTATTTATCTTTATGAGTGATATGAGACATATGCAATGAGCCTTCTTGATAATATCATTCACAAAGTCATATTCATAATTCAATCGAGCAACTTCTAAATGCTTTAGTTTAAGAAAATAAGTACTCTTTTAAATTACCACAAATATCGTTTAAATCTATTCAGAGGGTGTAATAAGTGTATTATAGGTGGTAAAGAAATAATTAAGTTGCTATATTTAATGTTTAGAAAGACAAAGTCTAACCCTCTTAAATGTTGTACGTCAGAGCCTTTATAGGCTGATCTTGGGTCAATGGGCCAAACGGGTAGGGTCATGATTATGGGCCAAGCCCAAAGACCCTTGAAGAAAGGCGGGTAGCTAAATCAAAAGGTAAAAGTGTAGTATTTGTCTTATGGTCAAAATTAACCTTTGAAGAAATCATATCCTTTCAAAGCAATCACCCCCAAATTTTTCTAACCCCATCAACTAGCCTTCTTAGCCCCTTCAAAGATATTTTGGATAGGTTAACTAATATATATTCGAATTAGAATTGTTTATTTTTCCAAAACTTATTTTTTCAATACTCTTTAACTTTGGTGGTGAACATATTTGAACAACATCCGATAGTGTAATTTGAAGACGGTTATTTCCCAAAAGTTGCAATGTGTAACCAGTTATACCTCATGACATGTGTCATTTCTCGATTTGAACCACGAACTTGTTTTAACCAAGGTGAGGTGAGTCAATCAATGGAAAATGTTTCCACTTCTGTAGCGATTATAATTGTTAATATTGTTCTCACTTCCCTAGTAGGGTACTCAAGAGTATTTTATAACTTCTTTTATAAACCCTTCTCCTATTATTTATTTTTAAAGACTTTTAGTGAGAGAAAATATGTATTCAAATGATGATGCCACTTCGTCCAAATTGATTGCTTACAACTGCAATTGTTGTGTTCCTCTTTTTTAGGGATTGTCTGACTCATTGACGAGGAATTTTTGAATCCTATCTAGAATATATCCTCCAGTGGTGTCCATATAAACTAGAAAATATGCTCTCAGGTCAGCATACAGCTCAAATAGAACTTATAAAAAAATAAACATAATATACTATAAGAAATAATAAATAAAATGTTGTAATTATTGTTAACAAGGATAACTATTGTTTTGTCGGACATTTGGACCCATCAACCTCTTTAGTAACAAACTAATAATTTTTAGTCTCAGCATGATGTAAGAGAAGTTCAACAGAGGTCGAAAATATGGGAAATAATTGTATATCCAACAGGCTAACAATAAAAGAAAGCCAATGCACTCGTACCCTAAGTTATCCCATCCAGTCCACTTATAATGTCGTCCAAAACAAACAAAAAATGTATTCAAGGAATTTTTACTGGTATTGGCTAATATTATACATTTGTAAAGACACATTAGGTGTGCGCGTGAAACTCGACGGGCGATCTTTAAATATGGAAGATCCGGATATTAAAAGGATCTTAATGACGGCGAGATAGTAGGGAAAGAACTGCCAGTTGAAAGAAATTAAAAAGAAAGAAGAGCAGTAGGTAAAACCCTAACCCTAGGTTAGAGAGAAAAACAAACTCAAAGAGATAATCTTAAAATTTATATAATCCAAGTCTTTATAAAAGTAGGGTTTGAGAGCCTTTTTATAAAAATGCTTGAAACCCTACATAAAAATTACATCATGATCTCTGAAAAATTAAAAATGAAGCTAAACACAATTTTAAAGCGATTGAAGATGTTTGAGTATTTTAAATAAATTCAACAAAAATACAAAAATGCTAAAAAATAGGAAAACAAATAAACGAGGCCCCAAACGTTGGACTTTTGGGCCTAAACTTCATCACTTGGTTTTGTATTATGATGTTTCCAAAATTCACTGGGCTTCTCGACGTACTCATTTGGAGTAGTTGCAGTGCCTAAATCTAATACTTGAGCCCCAAATAAGTTCCGTTTCCGTTTGTCCAAAAGGGCCACGTAGTCGTGGGCTTGTGCAACTACATCAGATCTTAAGAGGAAGTCAACCAAAACAAAGAAATGTTGATGCACTTTCAAGCTTAAAATTATTAAATGAATGGAATTTAGAGGTCATATGCGGGATTCACAACCATAGTATTGTAGAACATTTAAAAGGTAATTCGTACACTGAACACTTTTCTAAAGGAAAGTTGGATTTTTTACTTAATTCTTCCAACATAGCAACTTGTCTTTGCAAAATTATATCTCTTCTCTAAGAATATTTCATTCATACGTACTATGAATAACCTTCGTCAAACAAAATGGAATCTGAAGAAATAAGGTTCGTCACAATTGCAATACTTATTAAGCAAGCTTAAAAGGGCTACATTATTTGGAATGACATAGATCGCGCAAAGATCAAAATGATATAATTACTGATATTTTTGTTGCACTCCAGGTCAGTGTCGATTTTTTACGCACATTCACCAAATTTACTAATAATGGATAACACCTACAAGGTAATCACATACGAGATGTCATTGTTTATGGTCATTAGAGTAACCTGTACCGGGTTTTACATTGGATTTGCGTTTATGACCATAGAGAAATTTAACAATTACAAGTGGATATTAGAGTGTTTGTATTTGTTAATAGCAAGTAACTTTATTGAAGAACCCTTTGTTATTTTGATTGATATAGACTTAGCTATGATGAATTCTATCGAACAAATGTTCATGAATACAATGCACATTCTATATCGGTGACATATTAACACGAACGTCCTTACATATGCAAATAAATACATCCAGGATAAAAACAATTGATGGTTTTTTAGGTTTATGGAATTCAAGAAAATACGCCAAAATAGTTTGGTTAATTCCTTGGATTGATAATTTCTCATGTGGAAAACTAAAGAATTCATGCATTTTGGTAATCAGACCAAACGACGTGGAGAAGATTCTAACCTGAAGCGTTTCAATGGTATGAGCAAGCTTGACTTTGAGTTCTTTTAGGGTAGAATGCATTGTTTGGTCAAAATGCAATGTGAAGCAATTAGAGCATCATTTTAAAAGTCCTGATATATAGCACATCATAAACTTATACACAAGATGTAACCTCGCACATATTTCTTAGATATTATTTTCAAAAAAATTGAAAGTTCCAAATTACACAACAACATCATCTATAATATCATCAACTCATACACAAAACAAACAATCTAAATTACACAACAAGATCATCTATAATATCACCCAATCATACAAAAATAAAAAAAATCTAAACTATACAACAACGACATCTACAGGTCTTCAATACAAAATTACACAAATACAAAAACATAGTCAAGGAAATTAATCATCGACCTAAGAAAAATTGATCTTCAATATTCATTTAGCAAACAACTACAACTCTCTAATTCTGACGATCTTACAAATCAAATCTAGCACTTCATTATCACCAATAGCCTTCAGAGTGATGACATACCACCCATACCTCTTAACATAGTCAGCGTACGTAGACGTCGTGGACTTGTGGTACTCGGAAATTGTAGATGTCCTACATTCCTTGAGAAGTAAATAGCTACACCCCTTGTACCAATTGAATAACCTACAAATATATTGATTGTGTTCCTCCTGCTTAATATTAGCCTAGGTTCTTGGGAATACGTTGATTGGTCCTGGATTATACCAAACTACCGCATAACTATATTAAACATATATCCTTCAATGATGCACATCATTTGAATCGGTTAGTCGAACACTCTGACCTCTTGTATTAGAAATTGATTTCTCATGTCTACATATAGTTCTAATATAACTTGCAAACAATCATACAAAAAATGATAAAAAATCATGTTAATTAAGTATTCGTATAAGACTTAACATCTAAAAGAACAAAAGAAAACAATATAAAATGTACTCATATATTTTTGTGTGAGACCAATAAGATTGTCGTAATAAGTGTTTTTGATTGAACATTCGAGCCTGTTAGCCTCTTGAGCAACCCACTAAGAAACTTTGGTTTTGATATGTTATACATATTGTTCAACAGAGGATGAAAGCATATGAAGTGGTTGTTGATCCAATTTTTTTAAAATAACGATGAAACCATAAAAAATATTAATCGAGACTTTAATTCTTTTTCCATTATCAACGGTTGTCCACCTTCCATGTCCTTTAAAGCCATTAGTAGGTCTGCCTTTATATAATTTGAGTTAGTAGCGATAAAAATTGTGCAAACCAAATGTATACATAAGATATGCATGTGAATCATGTACGGCCATATCTCTAGTCCTATTTGGATTAGAATCAGAGCAAACTCATTTTGCCTCACTAACTCTTGATGAACATCAATTTTTGAAATTTTCAACAATTTAGAAAAATTAATACACGTAACCTCATATTTATATTGTTTCTCACTTTTCAATATTTTATCCTCCTTCGGAAGGCATGTTAAAACATACACATCATCTAAGAGTGATAGTAATATTTTTGAAGCTGAACTGGAATGTATTCGTCTGTTGGTACCATCACTCGAGGAAAATCTTGTTCAACTGGGGATTTGAGTTGAACTTAGTTAGGTGAGGGAGATATTCAAATAGAGTCTTCGCTAAAAAAAATTTGAACCTCAATCTGGTTATTAAGGTCATATTTTTATAAAACTTCGTATAAAGCTAGACATTTATACCATTATGGGTTTGTAAAAAAACAAACAAGAAATTTTTTATAATCTATTATATATAGTTCTAAACCAAGTAATGAAAATATATATTGATAAAAGCAGAATTATTTGAAGGATAAATCATATAAAAAAATTATTGACCCATTGTGAATGCTAAATATATAACTTGTATATATATTAAACTAATTATTTATATAGTAATTTATTTTCTTTATGGGTGTAAAACTATTTATGGGCCTAAAACTAACTCGGGGCTTGGACCAGATTTAAATTTACATTCAACCCATGAGGCCCATTAGGATTTAGTTTAGGCCCATTAGGATTTATTTGGCCTATAAATACTTTTAAGGACATTAATGATGGAGGATGAAATTTACTTGTAATGTGTCTCTCTCTCAAAATAGTTATTTAAACAACTTCATTATCAATATACTTTCCATCCAAAATTTAATTGCATCTTGTTTTATTACCAAAATACCCTTAAATACAATAGATTTCACCAGATTTGCGACTATAGTGGGAGGCTTATAGAGGTACCAGGATAAGTAGATCCAAAACCAACAAGTATTGGAGTTTTCTTTCAAAAAGATCTAAAGTATGAATTCTGAGATGTAAACGGATCTTGCCCCGGAGAATGAGGAAGTGAGGGTCGGAGAAGAATCTAGCCAAGTACCAAATATGAATGATAAAAAACAAGAACTATCGATCATGCAAGAAGAACCAGACCAGTTACAAGAGGAAATTGAGGCATTGAGGTCCCAAAGAGAGGCTGAGGTGAACCTTATGGATAAAATCCAACCAGAAGTTTAAAGATTCGATGGACAATTGAGTGTTAATGAGCCAACAATAAACCCTAATACTCTGCATAGTTCTAAAAAATAACAGAGGGGTGAGCCTAAAAACTCCATCGTGATTTGAAAGGGAGCGTAGAACCATGGATTATTCTAGTTCTTAAAAGTCTAGTAAAGATTTGGTGTCTGAATCTGAGATATTATCATCCTCTTCGAAAAGTGATCACTATCATAAAAAAATGTCATAAGTAAAACATCAAAAAACGTTTATGATCGACATTATAAGTCGAGCAAAAAATACTTATCGGATAAAATAAAACATCAAAAAAAAGGCGTCAAGAAAAAGTAAATGGATTATGAAACCACAACATTGACCATCTGGTGAGTGATCACTCTGTTATTCAATTTGAATCGGTATATACTATTGGAGGCAATCGTCTCTATCCATAGAGATTATATATGGGCACTTGCCCAAATGGTTTGATATTCTAAAAATGGAAAAATCCAATGGAAACAAAGATCCAGACAACCACATCGAATAATTTAAGAATTTTATGATGAATTTTGATGATGATGATAAATTTTTGTGTCGGAGTTTTTCCCAAACCTTTAAGGATGATGCTTTAAAGTGGTATAATCGGCTTCTGCAGGAGTCAATCAAGAGTTTTGACTTGTTATGGATGGATTTCCTAAGACGTTTTTATAGAGCAAATAGATAAAAGGAAATTGAGACACAATAATCTAATATCGATAATTTACTGTATAAAGTTTGAAAGCTTACATTAAGCATTTTATAGAGACTAAAAATGCTTTGCAAGATTTCTTTGAGTAAATAGCTATAGTTGCTTTAAAGCAAGGACTCCTTGTTGGGGAATTGGGTGATATTGTTACCAGGAAAATGTGTCGGGATCGAAGCCAAATTACCACCGGTAGTGAGGAAATAATTGTTTTTTTTTTATCTGATAGTTTATGTATGTTTGCTTGGTGTATGTCTTTTTTATTGACCCCTAGCAATAAGACCTAATGTATGTCCTATTATACAAGTCGAAAGGCTTTTTGTGTTGAAAAATATAGATATATTGTTAAAGATGTAGATCGGATGACCAAAGTAAGTCACATTTGGGAATTTCAGTACCCTCTCTGGACTGTAAACCCAGTACTTGTAAAATATAATGGAAAGTGTCGTGTGTGCTTTGATTTCACAAACTTAAACAGGACTTGTCTGAGTGATCCTTTTCATATCCCGCAGATTTAATTAATTAATAGCTTCTATTTCTTGAAATAACTTGCTATCATCCATGGATGCATTTGCAGGGTATAATAAGATATAAATGGATCCAAAATATCATAAGGACACTATATTCATAACCGAAACGAGGCTCTAAATCTATAAACTCGTGCCCTTTGATTTGAAACACATTGGGGACGTTTACCAAAGTTTATTCCATAAAGCCTTCGCTAGTCAGATTGGAAGAAATTTTGAGGTTTACATTGATGACATGTTAGTGAAAAGTGAAAGAGATGAGTATCATTTATCTGATCTCGAAGAAACTTTCTCCAATCTGGAAGATATCAATTTGAAGTTAAACCCATATAAATTCACATTCGGAGTACGATCCGGAAAGTTTCCGGGGTATGTTATCAGTGAAAAGGAATTCAGGCCGATCTAATACAATTGAATACATTACTTGCTATAGACCTTCTCATACTTAGCAAAGAAGTTAAAATACTAACTGGAAGATTGGATACTTTGAACAGGTTTATATCAACGTCTTCGGATAAATGTGCACCCTTTTTCTAGGTTTTAGGAAATACAAAGGAGTTTAGTTGATCTTCGGATTGTGATGAATCTTTTGTTAAAATCAAAGAACATTTATATTCTTTGGAGATATTAACCAAACCAGTAATGGGTAAATTTTTTTACATTTACTTAACAATATCTAATTATGCAATAAGTACGGTATTTGTATGAGAAGTCGATGGTTACCCTCACTCTATTTACTATATAAGCAAAAATTTATTGGACACAGAGAAAATATATTTAAAACTTGAAAGCTTGGTTGTATACCTAATAGTAGCATCCACGAATATGAGACTTTATTTTCAAGCACATTCGATTATTGCTCAAACTTTATTTACACTTCAAAATATTCTGAAAATGCCAGATGTGTCATTTCGAATGACCAAGTAATTAGCTGAATTGGGAGATTATGATATTGACCTTGCTCTTCAAACTGCGATTAAGGCATACGTTGTAGCAAACTTTCTGGTTGAATTCCATTCCAGAGGACCTCATATTGAATTCTCCATCAAAAAACCTATGAAGGAATGGATAGTCCAAACAGATAGGGGGTCAAGCGAATCCAACTGTAGGGCGGGAATTTATTTACTATCTCCTTCTACAGATCCAATGTACCAGGAAATATGCTTAGGTTTCAAGGCATCAAAAAATGAAGCAGAATATGAGGCATCACTAACAGGACTAAGGCTTGCCCAAATTTATGGTGCTAAAATGTTCACTTATGAAATGGTTCACAACTACCTATACATCATGATAAATGGAAATCTCAAGCTAGAAAAGATCATTTGGTAAAACATTTGAAAGTATTAAGGGAAACAACAGTTTTCTTCAAACATGTCGAGTACGAACATGTACCTCAATTTGATGTCGATTCTTTAGCCATTATTTCTTACACCAAAACACATCCTTGGATCTTACAAGAGTTCCCTTCAATATTAATAGACATTCAAGTAGGGGGCAAGCACTGAGGAAAATTTCCAAGTCTCAACTATTACGAATATGGATTAGAGGTAAGAGATTAAAGAGTTTATTACTAAGGGAATTTTAATTGTTGATAAAGTATTGGCTAAGAAACTAAGGTTCAAAGAATATGGTTTTTTAGTATTAGGGGATTTCCTCAATAAAAAATCTCTTATTAGGCCTTTGTAACGGTGCATTGGGGGTTAATAAGTCTCGTATAGTTTTATCTGAATTACATGAGGTGGAGGTTTATGTCAATTATAGTTATAAGACCTTCACCATAATGATTCTATTAGTAGGATATTATTGGCCTTCCATCATCACAGATACTAAAGAATTAGTCTGAATGTGTCATCACCCCTTTAAATATTTGCAAACATAATACATGTGCCAGTAGTTCCACTAAAATCAATATATGAGGCGGTACCTTTTGATAAATGAGGGATTGGCTTAGTAGGACCTTTGTTGATGTCATCTAGGGGTCGTTAAACTATTATCATAGCAGTTGATTATTTTTCTTAGTGGGTGGATGCAAAGCCTCTCTTTAATACTATATCGAAGGCGGTTATAAGATTTATCCTTTCTAATATATGTTTTAGATTTGGGATTCCTATAAGTATTACAACGGATAATGGCCCTCGGTTTGAAAATAGAGACATGAAAGCTTTTCGTACTTCCCGAGGGATTCGACATTTCTTCTATTCATATTTCCACCCCCAAGCTAATGGGAAACTAGAGGTTGTTAACACGACCATCGTCACAAGTTTTGAAGAAAAAATAGAAAGGGTTGTAAGGAAATGGCCAAATTATTTGCAAGCAGTGTTATAGTCTTATCGTACTACTCTCTGAAGTGCAACTCAAGAATCTCTTTTTTGATTTGGTATATGGGATGGATGTGGTATCACCGGTCGAATCTACTCATCCATGGTTCTGAATCAAAATTACTCTGATGAAGATAATAATGCAGCCAAGAGATTTGAACTTGATTTGATTGAATAAAAAAATAACCAAAGCTCATCTAAGATCTGTTATTATCAGACCTTGATGAGAAGCATGTATGCATATCAAGTCCGAAAGAGGGAATTCGAAGTAGGAGACAGAGTTCTGAAAAAAGGTTTGCATGCATACCAAGTATAAATGGTTAGGAAAATTGGAATCTAGTGGGGAATGAACGTATTTAGTTAATGAAAGAGTCAAGCTTGGAATATATTGGTTGGCAGATCAAGAAGGAAATATTCTTCGACATCTATGGAATATTGAGCACTTAAGACTTTATCTTAAATAATTGTAAAAATAATATTTATTCTCTCTTTTACTTTTTATGTAAATGTTTAGGGGCATACTTTTTCCTACCTTGGTAGCTTGGAAGATTTTCATGAGGTGTCTGAACGACTTAAAATTTATCATATATTTCCTTTTATAATTCTTGGGGTTTAATTTTGATGCGTATATTTTTTATATTTTTTTATAAAGGTTCAAACACTAGGTGGTCCCAATAAAAAGGTTCCAACAGCCTATTCTATTAGCTTAGGAAGGTCTGTCTCTCAGCAATTAAAAGAATGAGAATTAGCCCCATCAATAGTTGGTCATGTGTAAAGGTTCAAACTCTAGTTGGTCACAACAAAAAGGTTCCAATAATAGTTGGTCATGTGTAAAGGTTCCAACACTAGTTGGTCACAACGAAAAGGTTCCAACAATAGTTGGTTATGTGCAAAGGTTTTAACATTAGTTGGTCACAACAAAAAGGTTCCAATAATAGTTGATTGTGTGCAAAGGTTCCAGCATTGGTTGGTCACAATAAATAATCCTAAGGAATGGTGATCCTAATAAAAACACTTGATTAACCTTCCAGTACAAACCTTCGAATAAAAAGAATTCGAATGGATTACAGCCACTCTATGGACTTGAAGGAATGGGTGAAATAAATGTATTAATTATGTTTGGAACAAAGAAAGTCTGAATGGGTTATCTGGTTAAAGGCAAATAATAAAGTAAAAAAATTATTGATAAAATACCAAATGCAAAACCCATTGGCGGCACCAATGACTTGTCAAAATTTAAAGGGAAGTAATACAAATGTCTTGCATATGCTAAAGAATTAAAAATAGAAAATGACTTTTTGGTGATAGCAATGATAAGAAAAACTTAAAGATAAATTCATTTGTCTTCGGACTCTTTCCCATCGATATCAGAAATCTCATATCCGGACCATATCCACTGTTATTAGTGTCTGAATCCAAAGATACACCCAGCTAATCAGGTAGAGGCATGTCATCTGCCCAACGTTCCTCGGGGACTACTTCCCACAAATACCGAACGTTCAGCTTTGGAAATGCATTATGGAACTCCAGCACCATATTGGACCTGATTGAAGCATCTCGTTTAGTTAAGGACTTTAGAATCTGATCGACATACGCATACATCGTGTCGTATTTGTCTTTAATATCCTAGGATTTTTTACCATCCTTTTCAGCTCTTTCGAAAAATTCTCGTGTCTTACATCTTGTCACTTTCAACCTTGTTCTTAAGTTGTTGAATTTCTTTAGACTTTGATACTGCAAGTCTTCTTTAGCAGCCTTTAACTGTTTTAGCTCATCACCAGCAGCCACAGTTTTGCTTGTTGAATCATCCGCCCAAATCTTCTCCTCTTTAAAAGACTTTTTACAACATTCGCATTCATACTTAAGAAAATAAATGGCGTGATGATGTGCCTTGACTTCTATTTCCAACTCATAGATAGGCCTTACAAAGACCAACAATGAATAAGTGAGTGTAGAAAGGCACATCTACAAAGGGCTCAGTTCGGTAAGGGTTTTCCTTTTCAAGATCCTCAAACTTTATCCCATCCATAGGTACTCATCCCTTCCATAGTACCCATCAAGTTATTTTCATTAAAAGCATGTTATTTTATCACTGGAACCAAGGAAAAATTAGGTTCAAATATTGTAGAAAGGCCAGTTTGAACAATGGCAGGGATAATTTTTAAGCTCGTACTCATCTTCTTCTTTTTATTCTCTCTCTTTCCACTGTTATGATTTCTTATTTAAGAATGACTGACGAGGTGGAGTAATAAATTGTTTCCACAACACATCATGTTCAGAACTGGTCCTCCAAAGATGACTATGGACTCGGTTATTGATGAATTATCCTCAGTATGTTGATGAAGTTTCTTAAATGTCTCCTCAGTATGTTGATGAAGTATCCTCATACGTGAGACAAGATGACTATGAACTCGATTGTGGAATGAGTTGGACCAATTATCCTCAGTATGTTGATGAAGTTTCCTAAATGTCACCTTAGCCGCTTCCAAATTCTACAAATGGGATTTTAATATTTCTACAAAGGAAGATTCAAAATAAGTTACAAATGTTGATGATAACAAAGAAAAAAATAAGAATATAAACTCGGAGGAATACTTGTACTCTTCCAAAATCTTGGGACACGAATCAAAATTCCCTTCAAAGTAATTTTTTTCACATTCTCTCAGTAAGCGCTGATGAAAAAAAATTGCATCTTCCATATTTTATCAGCTTCTAATAAAACATTCACGATTTTATATTCATCTCTCATATTGAAGAAGTAGAAAGCGATTTAGAAATTTTTCAATAACCTGTGTGTGGAAGCAAACTGTTCCAGCGGTATTGGATTTTGATAACTTAGATGTCATTATGCATAACATCAGAGTAAACTAGGCGTTTAGAGTTGCCTGATTGGGGCATAATCCCACCAATTCAGGATAATTAACTATCTCTAGATTCATGGAAAACTGAAAACCATAATCCATTACGTCCGAATAGACAACCGGCTCTATGTAATTCATAAGCGTTTCACCATCCATGGGTAATCAACCTTTACTTCCATAAAAAACCTTAATTTCTCACGTAGTGCATTTTGCTCACTATCCGGGAAACAATTATAAGAAATTTTGTCAATGGTTAAAAGATATTTGTGACTAACCTTTTGGAAGTTAGGCCCTACACGTCCAACTAGAGATGTTGGAAGTTCTACTTCTTCCGCTTCGATAGCTTTAACCTTTCTCCCTTTGCTCCTTTTAACCTTCCAAGTTTTTGGCACAACATCTTTTGAAGTCCTAATATTCTCACCAAATTGACCGAACGTCTCTATAGCTAATTCCACCTCCGCATCTTCCTCTTCATCAACTAACACCCATGGGTTATGGTTGCGGCTAACTGGTGATTTCTTTACTCTTAGAATGATATGTTTTAGAAACTTTGGATGACACCGGTGATTACGGAAGAGAATTCTAATCGGTGTTAGAACCCATTGTTATAAAGGTAGACAAACATCTACGACTGGTTGCTCCTTGCAATCGTGTTTGTCTCAAATAATGGCTTCTTGAGCTGAAAGACTGAGTGGCAGATTGAGGCTCAGTTGAAATATTTTTCCTATTATGAAGATAAACACATGCGCAATCAAAATTTTGACAAATTATAACTTTGCCTTTGGATTGGGTAATCTTGTTGCCAACCTTGCTTTCTTTTTCCCCTCGGTTTTATCCGATAAACACAACCAGTCAGTCAAACTTGTTCTGGTAGTGAACATGCAAACTTAAAAACAAAAATATCGCCGAAAAGTGGCTTTGCAGTAGCGATTATGGCGGACGATGAAAAAATGTTACCGGTGATTGGTTTTACGGTTGTAAAGAATTAGAGTTTTTATGTCTACAAATTATATTTCTCTTTCTTAAATATATTGTAGAGGGAAAGTGAGGGAAAATTTTATATAGATGTGTATAAGGTCATCAAGTATAATTCCTGAGAAGTGGAAAATTTTATATAGATGTGTATAAGCTCATCAAGTATAATTCCTGAGAAGTGGAAAAATTTTCATCTACTATAATTTCTAGAGGAGTGTAACCGTTTCTAACTAGTTTCACCATTCACCGATTACTGAATAGAGGCATGGGTCTAGTGTATTGGTGACATATCTATATATCTTACAAGAAGAATAGTAGTAAGTGTATCTTAACTGATCCATCAGATGAGTCAAAGCCATTCCTTTTATAAGACATTATTCATTTGAAGTAAAATTCGAAAGGATTGATCCAAAAAAATTTCACCGGATTATAAAAAACACACATATTAGTACTTTCCAAAAAAATGTTTGCGAGGACGAAAATAGCTATTTGATAACGATAGAATTATCCAAAAAATAAATCCAATAAAAGAATGATTTACCGTTTGTTAATATTTAATATATAACTTTTATATATATTAAACAAATTATTTATTTAGTAATTAAATTTATTTATTTGCCTAAAACTCTTTATGGGCTTAGAACTAGGTTTATGGGCTTGGACCAAATCTAAGTTTACATTCAGCCCATTAGAATTTGTTTCAGAACCAGTAGGATTTGTTTGGCCTATAAATAATCTTTTAGGAACATTAATGAAGGATGATGAAATTTACTTCTAATGTGTGAGTCTCTCTAAATATTTAGTTAAGCAGTTTAATTATCTCTAGTTTCCGTCCACAAATTAATTACATTTTATTTTATTATCCAAATACCCTCTAAAAATAATTATATTTTGATCTCACTATATATAAATATCACTATATTTACCCTCCCAATAAAGATATTGTATGTCTCGTGTTCTTCGTACTCGGATATTTTTTTGTATCTATTAACAAAATCTTCTGTTTAGTTTCCAGATTTGCTCATCTATAGTGGACACAAGTTTTTCCGACTCTTTGGGTGAATCGGGTTGAATGTTTTGCGATGACTAAATGATCCACATTTTCTATGAACCTATTTATAACTATTGTTTTACTCACGTATTTGATTTGATGCAAAGACCACTTTGTATATGTCTCGTCCCTTATCGTCAATTGGCTAAGTGGAAGCAATAGGCACAGCTGTAGCTCGAGATCGTTTTTTTTACCTAACTTTTCCTCACAAACGACTTTAATCTTGGTAATACTTTTTTCTGGTCGTGAACTCTCCAATGATGGGTTTGTTTACTATGTCCATAAAAAATAATCGAAGTTAGTTAAATAATCAATAGGTAAAAATATAAGTTAGACAATATTTGCACTGGAAATGTAGGTAGGATGCACTGGTACTATGGATATAGCACTGTCAGTGCAGAGCTTATGTACTGGCAGTGTCAGGCGTTGATACCGTCACTGTGGAAGAACAGCCCATGCCTAAATCAATTTTTTGGTAAATAAACTATAAAAACCCTAGAAAACAAGTGTGACAACCTCACGTATACAATAAAAACCATGATCTAGATACAACATGCCAAAAAGTAATTGAAAAAACATGAAATGGATAGTACGTGTGGTGCATACCTCCGGTTTTCACCACTTGAATCATTGGTTCGTACTCCTTGTAAAACCATTGTGTACCATTTGTACCTCTAGTTCGCACCACTTGTACAATCAGATCATTGATTCCGCAAGTAGTGCATTTTGTAGTTCTCGTTCTATATTTTGGTTCTATGTTTTGTTTACTTATTTTAGTTTTTAGTACTTTGAAGTTGTATGAACAGAATGATTTTGATGGCAGGCAGAGGATATGACTACGGATTATAGTCTATATTTTTCATAAAATATTATTATATGCGAGATTTATTGGTTGAGTTGGTCAAAAAATTAGGAAACTAAATGGGTTGGTTATCAACATAAGAATTTGTGATGCTCTGAATAGTAGGAAGAATCTTTAAATATACTATTAATGCAATAAATATGGATGGTATAATCGGACCGTACCCGTAAAGGTTCTTAAAACAAAGTCAACCAGATAAAAAAGAGTGAATGTCTTTTCGAGCTTAAGGTAATTAAGGTAACTCCACGTCAGTGGTCATTAGAAGTTATATGTGGGATTCACAACCATTAAAATGCTAAAAAAATTAGACAGTCATTCATACGTGGGATGTTTTGCAAAAGAAGAGTTGGAATTTATAGAATGTTTTACCCTCATGAATACTTTCCTTAGAGAAATTTTGACATGAGTAAAAAAGTTGAACAAAAAAATTGTGTCGGCCATGCGCATTGTATACAACGCTCGACAAAAAACACCGAACCTTAGAGAAATTTGGTCTTTCACGATTATGAAAGTGATATTATTACTAATATTATTTTTTTGCACAGCCGACTAGTGTGCATTTATTATGGATACTTCCAAAAGTCCAAATAATGGATATGACTTACAAGACAATAAGGTACAGGATGCCTTTGTTTGAGATCGTCGGAGTAATATTTAGTAATTTGACTTATTACATTGTGTTTGCGTTCATGTCCAAGAAAAAGTAAACAATTTAAAATGGGTAGTAGATTGTTTTAAATCGTTGATTGTACATAAGGGTATTGAAAAATATTTTGTAGTTTTGATGGATAAATACTTAGGATTGATGAAGGGTCTAGAACAAATATTATTGAAAAATAAGCACATGCTTTATCGATGGCACATTAACATGAACGTCCATAAGAATACAGAATAGTCCAAGAATGAGAAAAAATATCATGATGATTTTATGTCTTTATAGAAAAAATTAGTATACTCACAAACATAACGAGAATTCGAGAATAATCAGATTGAGATGTAACGTGACTTCAAACAAATTACTCAAGCAATCGAATACACCAAAAAGTCTTTTTTATTTCGTTACATTTATAAGTTTGTGGTTTGGAAAACTAACAATCTTATGCATTTCGGACGCACGACCACTAACCCGATAGAGATCATCTTCTGACCTAAAGCGTTTTATAGGTACAAGCAAGTTTAACTTTGAGTTATTATGGAGTAGGGTGCATTGCTTAGTCGAAATGCAACATGGATCAGTCAAAACATCATATGAAAAGTGTCGAATTATAACACAACATAAATTTAGAGACAAAGTGTTTGGCAAACTCAGAGGTAACATCTCGAACACTACTTTAGAATTTTTTTATTGAAATAAATTCTAATAAAGATATTAAAATGGGAGATGAAATTTTCACTTATACGATGCGATATACACAAGGTATCCCGTGTTGGTACAAAATCCGTTAGTGGCTCTCTAAATACATAGTTGCACCTTTAGAAAATTTAGATGATCATTTGAAGAGGTTAAATATAATGAACGAACAAACATAACCACGATAGAGCTCTAGAAATAAAAATGGATAGATTGATGTCATGCAAACCAACAACTGATGACTCATAGAACATATTTACAAGGAATCGTTTGAAGTAATCTATCCGGAATCACCTACCTCTTTAGAGCCTTTAGAGAAACCAAAAGATTGTGGTCGCCCACATGCCAAACATAAATTATATGCATCTGCATCATCCACCAAACGAGATCATTTGTATTGGAAACAAGCGAAAGATTCAGAAAAATAAAGTGAACATTTTCTATGTCACGTTTTTAAAACTCCGCTAGTCACACTACATAAAAGAAATAAATTTCACCTTGAATTAAACCAATTAATTTTAATATACCAACACAAGCTAGTGGTCATACATATCCGTCAGAGAAACTTGTGTGTTACTCCTTACATGGCGTTGTTATCAAGTCATAGGAAATTAATATCCAATATTGGTTCAAAAATAATATTTCACGATCCAAATGCTTACATAGAATAATTTTCCCTTCATAATGGGATTTTTATAACTTCGATTAACGACCTTAGACTCGGTGAACATTACGAGTATTAATCAGTGTCTTATAGCTTGTAAAGCCAATAAGATATGTGGTAAGTTGTTAGAGATGAACTTTATGATAAGATTATGGATAACCATGAAGTTTATATACATGTATTTAATGGTACATATGAGTATTTAAAGTTCAGTGAAAGTATACACTACTATGAAGATACTGCATTTATAGTGAACTAGATGACAATCTCATAATTGGGGATAACAATCACATCAATTTTTAATCGCGTAGTTCATTTTTAGCACGATCGAGGTTGATAAATTATACTTTCAATATTCTATCATTACGATGTGCATCCCCTTCTAATGTCTCAAACAGAGGAAATCGGGTTTGGTTTTGTTTATAACAACCATTTCATCCAAATAAGTATTTAACTGTACATTTTAAGTTTTTTTTATAATAAGATATCGTCATCATCCTCGTATATTTTTATTTATTTATATACATTTCTATTGCAAAGTAATCACCATGCGAACAGATACATCTTTCTTATGTCGTATTGTGTAGCCCAGAATTATCAGCTTGGGAATTATCGATTATAACTCGATGCAAACGATATCAAGAGATTCAAATTCCAAAGTCTAGCATCGTCGACAAGTTTCTTATAGCTTGTAAGCGATATCGATCAGTTTTTTATAGCTTGTGAAGCCAATAAGATATGTGGTAAGTTGTTATGAAGAAATTTATGATGAGATTATGGATAACCATGAAGTTTATACATGTATTTAACTGTAAATATGAGTATTTAAAGTTCAGTGAAAGTATACACTACTATGAAGAAACTACAATTATAGTGAACTAGCTGACAATGTCGAAATTGGGGATAACAATCGCATCAATTTTTAACCACGAAGTTCATTTTTAGCACAGTCGAGGTTGAGGAATTATACTTTCACTATTCTAACATTACTATATGCATCCCCTTCCAATGTCTCAAATAGAGGAAATCGAGTTTGGTTTTGTTTATAACAACCATTTCATCCACATAAGTATTTAATTGTACATTTTAAGTTTTTTTTTATAATAATATGTCGTCATCATTCCCGTATGTTTTTATTTATTTATATACATTGCTATTGTAAATTAATCACCATGCGCATAGATATATCTTTCTTATGGCATATTGTGTAGCCCAAAATTAGCAACTTGGGAATTTCCGATTATAACTCGATGCGAACGATATCAAGAGATTCAAATTCCAAAGTCTAGCATCATCAACCCTGAAGTGGCCTGTTCAGATGAATTTGTGTGATAATATAATGAAGACTTATCTGTTTAATGTGTTTGTTTTAGGTTATTTGTTAACAATTCTAAAACATCAAACTTAACTCTAAAATTTAACATAAACATAAAATACATCAGAAGCGAATATAATGCATAGAAGATGAAAAGATATCACAAGCAATTATATTAAATAAAAAAATAGATTCGTAACACAACACTTTCGGAAGATTTATATCATTTCATATCAATTAGTATGAGATAATCGTCATCATGCATTATTTACACTTTACCGTCAATGAGGTCCAACTTAATCTCGTGAAGTATATGTTTTTTAATGAAATCATTAATCCCCAAATGAAATACCTTACACACATCTTGCCAAGCATTGTGCGGGAGGTAACAAACTTGAACCGATTTCAAATATTATAACCTGGTAGATTTATTATACATAAAACAACACATAATTTAATCATTAACTAAAGAACATCAAACAAACATTAAACAAATACAATAACTTAAGAACATCAAACGAATATAAAATACGTGAGTCATGTCTGCATCCGCTTTTTGAACGGTTTGTTCCTCATATAATCTAGCACATCTTTTATAAGAAAAATAGTTACTTTCAATTTAAATGATTTTAATGCCTTATTTGTTAATTTCATATGAGAGGTCAAAGATTTGCTCATTTACGCTCGTACATGTACTCATACTTATAGTACATGGTATATAACACTTTATTAAAAAAAAACTCATCAATAGTCTTATCTGGCCTTGTTCTCTTCATATACTTGACGGCTTGCAGAAGATGGTTGTCTTCATTGAGAGTCCATTCCTTATAGAATAAAATTACGACTTAGATCAAATGATAGATTTTGATAGATATAGTTGTGTGTATATAGTTATTTTATTTGGAACCTATAAATAGATAAGTGAATGATGAAGTTGATGGAATAACATTTTAGGTGGGGGTTATTTTTGTTGGATAAATGAAAGAAAATAAAAAATAAAATTGGCAAAAAATCATATGTGGTTGGTGCCAATTATTATAGTGGTGCACCATTGGTGCAACGTACTAGGCGCCATTGGTTCATTTGGTACCGATGGTGCTACTAAACACTATCCGTAACGATACCATGTATTAAGGGTGCTTAGTAGCACCATTATTACCATGTTCACTGATGGTGTTAATTCCACAATCGGTGTAGTGTATATGTACTAACAGTGCATAATTTAAAAGTTGATACCATATAAAATATTTTAAAATAAAATTAAGTGTTTTTTTACTCTGTGAGTTTACAACCTCAATTTTTACCAACAAGTTTGTGTTATAAAAATTATTTTTGAGTTTTAAATGGATATCAAATGGTTTTTTTGAATGAATTCAAAACCTAAGCATTTTAATAATTTTTATGTTATAAAATAATTTGTAAGTTGATAAAAAAATCTTCAAATATCATCTAATACAACATATTATTAGATAAGTGACTAAAAGATAAAAGCATCTGTGGTATAATACAAAACAACATTGCATAAAATAAAACAAAGACAACGACTAAGCAACATAACCAACATAAGTCCTAGAATAAAAGAAATAAGCCAAAGAGAAGCGATCTATAGCACTTATTTCTTGAAGAGCCTAAACCTTTTAAATTATCTATCATGTGAATATTGTTGATCTTATGAACAACCCCAACCGTTTTCCCACACTAGACTCAACAAAGGGGGCGATGAGGTACCACTCATACTGAGTTATGTAGTAAATGTATCTACTCGTCATCAACATGTGATATGAAGTAAAATGAATTGTCATACGATCATCGAGAAGTAAGTGGTTACGCTAATCATCCCAAACTGAATTACGTCAAAAGTAATGGTTTTAATCTCATTTTTATAGCCAAGTTTAAGAATTATGGGAAGATGTGTGTCATCCTGGATCATTCCAAACCGGTGCATCACTCTGTCAGACATATAAACTTTGACTATGTCCATACATCTAATCGGATATTTAATTACATGAATATTTTGTACGGGTAAATGAACTTTCATGAGTCCATACGGCTCAAAAATTATCTTTAAAACAAAAATAACAAAATATGTTATAAAAATGAGATTAAAAATTATAAATGTTGTTAAACATATAATAAGTATATGTTTGTTTTCTTACATCTTTATCCTTCACATCATTAAGAATGGCACATGCGCTGGTATTGGATCGCACATTAGGGCTTATTAACCTCTTTAGCAACCAACTAACAATATTTGGTCTCCTAATGTTATAAGATGAGTTGTGCGAAGCTTTTAAATCTAGAAAATTGTTGTATATCCAACACTCTAGCATGGTCATAAAACCGTATATGTTCTACTTTGAAGATTTGGAAGCATCCCCCAAAGCACGATAAATAAAATCCAGCGCAGTTGTCCCCTAAGCTATATCCCTCAGTCTGTGTTCCATGTCCTCTAAATCGTATAAAAAATCATCCTTCACGTTTTTCTGATTGGTATCCGCAAAAATCGTGCATAAAAAAACACATAAGGTATATATGTGATACCTGGTGGACAATTTGTATATCGGTTTACTGAAGATATTGGTCTCGTGTAAATGTATCCCTAATCCATTTCACAGTAAAATCCACTCCTCGTGTAGACACCAATTGCGCACAAGGATTATGAACTAGGAGCCCCAATAAACGGTCATACTCGGAGTGCATCTTTTCTCTCATGGCGTGTATGTCCAAATCCAATATTATACTAACCACGAGCATGTTTGTAATGACAAAAATGTCACCTAACCTAAGATTCATCTCCCTAAAGCTAAATTGAAATGTGTTGGTCTCTTGTTGCCAACGTCAAACAAAGATCTTGTTGTAATACTTAGCCAGATGACCAATCAGATGACCAAATGGGGTCCAGACCTGAAACCTCTCCACGTTGCGTTGTCAGGTCGCATATATGCAATACCGAGCAAAGAGCCTGGACGTCAAGAGTACTACGAGGATATATAAGATTTTTTTTAATAAGACCAACTTTATTAATTAAGAAATATAGATATAAGTAAAGTATTTCATTTAATAATTATAAAGTTACCCTTCCAATAAAAGTGTGTACGTCTCGTGCTCTTTAAAATCACTAAATAATATAATGTGGTTTGGATCCAAGAAAGCAAACATTCTTGTTTGTTTTTCTCTCTGAAATGAAATATTATCTTCCTCTTCAGCTAAGTTGTGCTCAATATTTCCATTGTTACAACTATCGGTAAGCACATCAAACTGTGGTGCATGATAACCTAACGATGGTGCACGCTGACATGATGCTAGTGCATGTTGACATACCTCTAATGCAAGCTAACTACAGGATCCACCCCTCGCATCAACTTCTTTATAAAAAAATTAGTACTAGGTTGCCTCAAACCTTTGTGAATGCGATGCAATTTTTTTTTATTATGCACTGTTGTACCTCATCTTAAACTGGCTCATAATCAACTCTCATGTTATTGCTCGGTCGATGACGTTTTTGCAGACATCTTTCTATTTTTATGCATGAACATACTTAACAAGGGCGATACTCTTGTCAAGTCGGTCTTTCTCTTATTGGGAGGTCTCTTATCTAAAGATCCATGCTCGTTAGTGGTATCTTCATATATCAGGCGTCCTGAATCAAATAGTAAAAGTTAGATAAACAAAAATTAAAATAAACAAAACCAAGTATTAGTAACGAAATTCTACATATAATATATTTATACAATTTATGATCACCCAATTAGATTAGGGTATAAAAAAGTGTAATAGATAACGAGTATGAAACAATCGCGATGAAGAAGGTGCATTGATGGTAGTGGTGGCAAAAAGGTCTACCCATCAGACCCACGACCCATTTAACAGTGTTAAACGGGTACGTATCTGGCAGGTAACCGGTCACTCATTTAACAGCTTTAAACGTGTACGTGTCTGACAGGTAGTGTGTCTAGCAGGTAACGGCTTATGCAAGTAAACATGTAAATATGTCCGGCAGGTAGCGTGTCTGACATGTAGCAGGTCTATAAGGTAGCAGGTTAGACAGGTAAACTCACGCAGGTTACCCACCAGAAGATCCATTTAAGGCAGTGTTTATCAAGTATTTTATAATATTATTTAAAACTAATTTGCATGCGTTAATTAAATCGAATTTTAATAATTGAGATATTATAATATAAATGAAATATTTATGATATTTATTGTATTTTAATTTAAATATTATATTATTTAAAATATTTATACAATTATAAAAGAATAATTTGTATGCCTTAACTAAATCGAAATTCTATTATTAAGACATGTATATTGTGAACAAGATAATTGTAATATGATTTTGATATTGTTTGATTATATTTAGATATTTTATTTAATAGTAGGTGGATATTAAATAATATATACCTATTAGATATCTAATTGTATTTTGATTTTTAAATATTATATTATTTAAAATATTTTTACGATTATAAAAAAATAATTTGTCTGTCTTAAGTCTTAACTAAATTGAAATTCTATAATTAAGACATGTATATTGTAAACAATATAATTGTGGTTTAATTATATTAAGATATTTTAGATATTTTATTTAATATTAGATAGATATTAAATAATATATACCTCCTAAACATCTAATTGTATTTTGATTTTTAAATATTATATTTTTAAAATATTTATACGATTATCAAATAATAATTTGTATGTCTTAACTAAATCAAAATTCTATAATTAAGATATGTATATCGTAAACAAAATACTTGTAGTTGTAATATTATTTTGATATTGTCGAAAAAACTTGTATCGAGAGTCGACCTATCGAAACGATAAAGAGTTATTGAAAATATTAAATTTAAATATTAAATAATATATATATATATATACATAATAACATTGTATTATAAATAGACAATAATATATAGCTCTAAATAAATATAATTTATATATATTATAAGTTAAACTTAAATTATATATATATATATAATAAAATATATACTAAAAAACTTATGTAAAAATTATATGATATATATGATTATAATAAACAACAAAAGACGGTTGCATAGAATGTAGCCACCTTTTGTTGTTGACAACAATGACAAGTGACAACAAGTTGTTTAAAAAATTAGCCGTTGCGAGTCTGGATATCCGGACACCAATCTTGATATTCGATTTCAAAGTTCAGGTATCCGGCTTCAATCTGTTTTTTTTATTTTGAAATCTTTCCTATAAATAGAAGAGAGCCGCAAACTCAAAATCACAATCTCTTAATACTACTCTAAATCTTTCTACTTCTTTTACAAATTTTACGAAAGCATTAGCTACTTATTTTAGAAACTCTAATTCTACTTTCGGAATAGCTTATATTTTTTTCACTTCTTATTTTTTTCGATAAAAACAGTCCAATAACATTGTGGTAACATTATACTGGCTGAATTAATAGCTTCGTATAATTTATCACGTTATTTGCTTGTTATAGTTGTTTAGATTAGTTGTTATTTGTTTATTTTTATTTTAAAAAAAAAAGCTAAATAATTAATTTTTATTTGTGATATTAGTAAGTATTAGTCTAAAACCAAATCACAATAATAATCAAAATATAATATTAAAATTATAACCATATAACTTGTAATATTAAAATTATAACCATATAACTTGTAATATTTTACCATGATAAGATATGATTTTGGTTTAAAAAATAATAACAACACTTGTAATATTTATAACCAAATCATAATATTAATCTAAATTTAACAATAAAATGATAACCATATAACTTGTAATATTTTACCATGATAAGGTATGATTTAGGTTTAAAAAATAATAACAACACTACTATTATTGATAACCCAGTCATAATAATAATATTCAAAATGTAATAATAAAGTTATAACCATAAAACTTGTAATATTTTAACATAATAAGATATAATTTTGGTTTATAACATATTATCAACACTTTTAATATTTATAACCAAAACATAATAATAATATTATAATATTTAAAATTTTGGTTTATAAAATAATTACAACACTCATAATAATAAATTTATAATGATATACATTATAATAATATTTTTTAAATATAACTTAAAGTATGATTTTGGTTTATAAAATAATTACAACACTTATAATATTTATAGCCATATAATAATAATAATCAAATGTAATAATAAAATTAAAATCATATAACTTGTAATTATAAAATATGATTATAATTAATAAAATAATAACAACAATAATAATAATATTTAGTTCCAAATTATAATAATAATATTCAAGATGTAACAATAATATCATAGTAATACTTATTACAATATTTAAAAATTAAATAAATAATTTTTATAATACTAAATTTATAAATTATGTTTTTCTATATAACGTGTCTGACACGTAATTGCTTATGCAGGTAAACGTGTCTGGTAGGTAGCATGTATAACATGTGTTAAGGTGGCGACCAAAGTCTCACATCCCACATCGGTTAAACATGGGAAGGATCAATGGTATATAAGTAAGAACATATCTCAACTAGTTTGAGGCCTTTTGGTAGTGGACCAAATGCAAAGCCGTGAGGGCCTTCGGGTGCCAAAGCGGACAATATCATACTAGTGTTGAGACCATGTTGTTCTTACTTATATACGGAGGTGGAATATACGGACCGGACCCCCATATTCACACCACCCATATTCCCAACACGTGGTATCAGAGCGCCATGCCCAGACGGAACGCGATGGTGGTAATATTCTCGGAGGTCGAACATGATGAACGAGTAGTCATGCTCATTGTGAATGATCTACTCTATACATCCTAGTTCGGAGCGTCCATAACTCATCAAGCGGTGGTACTTGATTGGAGTGGATAGTGGAGCTAAGGAACATGACCAGGATGGTCGAGTGGTAGATGGATCCGCTGTAAAAAGCTATATTGCTTAGGTGGAGCAACTTCTGATTAGAGTGAGTGGATGAAAGTCAATTGAGAGGAGGCTAAGTGGTACTTTGTTCGAGAGGAGGATTTGTTAGGGTGGCTACCAAAGTCTCACATCCCACATCGGTTAAACATGGGAAGGATCAGTGGTATATAAGTAAGAACAAACCTCAACTAGTATGAGACTTTTTGGTAGTTGACCAAATGCAAAACCGTGAGGGCCTTCGGATGCCAAAGCGGACAATATCATACTAGTGTTGAGATCGTATTGTCCGTACTTATATACGGAGGTGGAATATGTAGACACATAAACATGTAAATGTGTCTCGCATGTAACTTGTCTGGCAGTGGCAGGTAACAGATTAAACATGCCAGTTCCGCGTAGACCCATTTAAATTTTGACATACGCTTTAAAAGTTATTTTGGTCTGATGTTTAGGATTGGGAATAAAATTTGTGGGGCGGATTAATATTGAGAGTGCCTAACGACTAGTTAGGCTAATTAGCAATACTTAATCATGATGTTGGGTCCATATAGATTTACTATCAAAATATAGATTGGAAATTTTTAAAATCTAAATGTAACGTAAAACATAATTAAACAGCTAAGGAAAATCCACCCACTGTCACTAAAACTAAACACAACCCAATATTACTACATTAAACACTAACCTTAAAACATCTACTTAAATTTGTAAAATCTTATAAATTATGGAACTAAGTGATCTGAAACGAAAATTTTAGTTGCAACATGGAAGATTTTCAACTAAATATGGAGGGACCACTACTGAATTATATAGAGACGGCTTTCACAAGTATATTTCAATTAATATTTATATCAGCGCATTTTTCGCGCGATACGCACACGTTTTTGTACAAACGCATGTACCTAGGTTGTGCGATAACATCAAAATCGTGTGTATGATCCATGCGATTTGACTCAAAATCGTGGGTCTTTTTCTTACGCAATTGTGTATACTTTCATGCAAAGTAGAGCATGATTTTGCGATAATCTGTGCAATTTCTTATGTGATTTTTTCTATAATTTGCACGATTTCGTGCGAGATTCATTTTCAACATGATTATGCATGATTTACCTAGTTGTTGATATACTGAGTGTGAATATTTGTGTATCTTACTTTCATGTATGTTGTAGGATCTGGAACAACCAGCATGTTTGATGGGCGATTACACGCATATTTTTACCACCCAAAGCTATTACACTATATACGAGTTTGAAGGCATGTCTTGAATCCAAAAGCAAAAAAGTTAGGATTCATCACTAATAATATTAAAAACGGTGGCTGTAATAAAAATGGAAAAACACCTATGAGATATTATAAATGAGAGAGACCCTACGCTTATAAACCTAAGCTCAAATATGGGTTTTGAAGAAGCGAAGATAATGTTCATCCTAAGAATGTGGTTGTCCATTCACGCTAAGGGGAAAACCAGCTGAAGGAGTACCTCATTATTAAAGACTGATAATGTTAAACGGGAAACACAACCACAAACCATTTTCAAACTTGAATAGTCATTCCTAAGTTGCTAGATTATAGCGGATAAAAGGGAATTAGTTCGTAAACTCATGATAGTCGGTTCTCGTCTAAGAGAGATATACGAGGGTTTAACGATTCGAAACCCCGAAAATGTATCTAGCATGCGTACTATTTACAACATCCACCAAAACATTGTTTGGTCGAAAAAGTCGGAAAAAATCATATGCAATACTTGTTTGGTAAACTAAAAGAACACAATTACTTCATATGGGAGTGAATAAACTACATAACTGGCGAGATCCTAGAATTATTTTTCGTGCATCCTACAAGTATCAGGCTTTTATGGATTTTTCCTCCATTACTTGTAATATATAACACGTACAATACTACAATGTACAAGATACCTTTGCTCAAAAAATCTGGTGCAACATCAACGAAGAAAATATTTTGTATTGCTTTCGTTTTTTTGAGCTCCAAAAAACAAGCAAACTACACATGGTTTTTTAGTGTTCTAAGGACCGTGATGGTGGATAATATTTTTGTATTTTTGTATATTATCGTGACTAATAGGTAGTTGTTATTTCCCAACGAAGATATGGCGGATGAGTATAATAAAAAAATCGATTTAAACCATGTGTGCTCTTATTTCCTGATGGTTATAGATTATGTCATGAATGAATTGATAACAATATGCGGGAAAATATTTCTTAATATCCACACGAACGAGCATAAATATTTAGGAAACTAAACTAGAAAGCGGTAAGTAATATTTTCATTTATAAAACTTTAGTTTTGCGAGATTCAATCTTACAATCTTAATTTATTTATTCATATGTTATAGGGGAGATTACTCACTCGAGCCTAAAATGCGTACTTGGTACAACTCTATGCAACTTTGAAATATTTTAGGAAAGTGTTCATACCTTGTTTGATGCTCAACACTTGGTAATTTTTGCAACATCTGAAAGATGTAACTATCGCCCGAAAACAATATCTAGACTTCTCTATGATAATTTAAAAGGTAAAATATCATCTACGACCTTAGATATTGTCGATTAGAGTCTAAAAAATGCTCAATGAATAGACTTCGATCAGGTAACTTGTGGATATATTATTATAAAAATACACGGTGTATTATGTGAATGTAATGTAGCTATGGCCGAGCGAGAAAGTAGGCTCATTCTTCTTGAAGAATGTGATGTTCATTGGAGTACTTTAAAGATCGTTCCTATGGAATAATATTGGTACATAAAAGGAACTAACACAAAAAGGCATAACAGATAGTTCAACATGTGCTTACGCGCCAAATATTCAAGATCACATTATAAATAGAGTGATGCAAATCCTCAATCCCGAAATAAGTCATGTATTAGAGCCTAAGGAACTGATTATCATTGAGGGTAAAAAAAAGTCAGACCAGACAAATCGATTAAATGAGACCCATCTTTATTCGAATATCAAAAGTCAAGGAAATAGCACTAGCACGCCCGGTACTCTAGCTATCACAGCTGCCTCAGAAGCAAAAAACATTCATAGTACCCAAAGCTAAAGCTCCCCGAAAAAAAAATTATTTGAGCAAAGAAATCTAGTAAGACCAAAGATCTTTACGGTTACAAGAGTTGGTTTCCAAACTACTTACATGACTATACTACTAGCTTCATAGACGTTGCTCTAGATGATCACTACGGTTATCGAACCGTAGCTTTATTTATATACGTTCAATTCGATTCATGGCAATTGGTGAGATTGGACTTTATGGTTGAATTGAGAGGTCAACATCTAAAATGCATGATGGAGCAACACACTTCTACAAGACATATCTCTCTTCTTATAGGTAACCTTCGTTAGAAAGGGAGGTGTTGTTGCATCCTGAATTTGTCTGAACTTAGCGTATGACTATATCAAGCATACCCCAATCATGCTCATATTCTAGATTGGATAAGCAAGTATATGAATATCATGGACAGAGAACTGATCTCTCATGTGTTCGTACGGCTCGAACACGACCTTTATAACAAAAAAGTAAAATATTTAATTAGAAAAAATAAGTTGAGTAAAACATATATTACGTATAAAATTGGTTTCTTACATCTTTCTCCTTTTGATCTAAGAGAAGTAGATGTATTGTAGATTTGGGGTGCACGTTTCCTTCAACAATTCTCTTTGGTAGCTAGCTAACAATCTTTGGGCTCCTTGGGACATAATTTGGGTTTTGCGAAGCTTTCAAAGTTGGAAACTGATCGTATATCCACCAATCTAACATGGTTACAAACCCGTATATGTTGTGTTATGAATATTCTGAATCATCTCCCAAAGCATGAAAAAAGAAAGTCAACAAAATAGTCCCCCATGTTATATTCCACAACCCATAGTCCATGTTCTTCAAACCATATAGATAGTCAGCTTTCACACTTTTCTGACTAGTATCCGAAAATATAGCGCACCCAAATCAAAAGATAAGGTACACTCGTGATATCTAGCAGATAATCTCATGGTCGGTCATGTGAAAGAAGCGATCCTTGGTATACATCTCGCGGGCCACATGAGTTCCAGCAAACCAACACAAAACATGTAAGTCTTCCCTCGTGGTGCCGTAACCATATCCAGTGTCTTACCAACTATGGGGAGGCCTGTAATGACATCGACGTTATCCAAAGTGATGGTCATCTCCCCGGAGGTGAATTGAAAAGTGTTGGTCTCCTGGTACCAACGCTCAACAAAAACCTCATCCAATACAGAATAAGTCAAGTATTGAGCCAGGTGAGCTATGTGATTCTGAAAAGAATACAAGGTAGATGACTAGCTACCTCTAGTTATGCTGTCAAGTTCCACATACGTAGAAAATTTTACTATGTTTGTATGCCGAGAGAACTGCGAGCCTGTAAATAAAACATTAAGTAACAAAAAAACCTCTAAATAAACAAAACCTATATTAGTTAAACTTTAAATTTATTAACTAAAATAACTGAGTACTTACATGCCCAATGAAGGCTTTGAACGTCTCGTCCTCCTTATAGTCAAGGAATAACGGTATTTTGTTGTATTCTAAAAATGCAAACAGCTTTGTTTACTCCTCTATATGAATCGCGGCAACTGCCTCCTCATACAGAATATCCTGATCAGGGCCACCAGTTACATCTGCCCTTATGCTAGCCAAATTTGTGTGTGGTGGTGAAAGGTGACCTAAAAGTGGTGGTGGTGACGGATGCGCCGGTGGTAGTGAATGGTGACCTGAAGGTGGTGTGGAGGTGGTGCATCATGGCTAGATGATCCACCACCAATAGAGTCAACTGTTTTGTACACTTGTTAAACATTCATCTGACTTTTATAAATAGGCGTAAAGACCTTTTGGTGTGCTCCTCCAAATCCTTCTCGTATTTGTTCACCCATGTTTTTCTCGAGCCTTTTCAGCTTCTACGGACTTAACAATGGTAATATTTTTCCTATGATGAATCATTGTGGACCATGGGAGACCATCCTTCGTATGAATCGCACCAGTCCGCATACTGAAATAAACGTGAAAACAAATCATTAGTAACGGAAATATATTAAAAAAATATTAAATAAATAAACATTTAAATAAAATAGGTTAATATATTAAGATAAGCATAATGAGCTATTACATATTCAAATCATCTATTGTCTGATACGATACAAAACATAAACATTAAAGAAAACATGAGTCGACCTAGTAAAACCACAAAAAAACAGATAAGTAAAACAACTAGTCAAGGAAAAAAAAGTTGCGACAGTTTTCATCTAAAAACAGTAAACCCTCAAGATCTTCTCGAACATGCATGGTGTTCAGTGATCGCACTGACTCAAGAAATAACGTACCAACAATATTGAGCAATGTAATCACGATACCTAGTTGTCATCGATCTCCCAAAGCTAACTATAGTAACGGTCAAGCGATCCTCTGGAAGTAGATGTTGACGCCAATCTAGCCAAACATGCTTGCGCCAAGTGTATCAAGAAAGATCTCTCTTCTCATAGTTAGCCTTCAGTAAAAATGGAGGTGTTGGTTCATCATGAACCCGTCCAAACTGACGCATCACTCGACCATGCATGTTTCCCTCTACCGTGTTCATCATCCGGAGTGGATAAGCTACTAGACGAAATTCTTGGACGGGGCGGGGGGGGGGGGGGTAATTGAACTCTCATGTTCTCGTACGACTCGAACACAACTTGTATAACCAAAAGGTAAAACATTTAGTTAGAAAGAATGTGATAAGTAAAACATAAATTAAGTATAAAATTGGTTGCTTACATCCTTCCAACGTATTATGGATTTAGGACGGACGTTTCCAACAATACGCTTCGGTAGCCAGCTAAATATTCTCGGATGTCTCATACCATAGTTTGGGTTTTGTTGAGCTTTTAAAATTCGGAAGTGATTGTATATCAGCAGTCTAGTATGGCGAAAAATCTATATATGTTGTGCTTTAAATATTTTGAAGCATCCCCCAAAGCACCGAATAAGAAAGTAAATGCACTAGTCCCCCATGTTATGTCCCACAAACCAGAATCCATGTTCTCCAAATGGTGTCGGTAGTCAATTTTCCCTTTTTTTTACAAGTGTCCGCAAATATAGTGCATCCAAATAAAAATATAAGGTACGCTCGTGATACCTGGCGGACAATCTCCTGGTCAGTCTGGTGAAGATATTGGTCCTTATAAAATGTTTTGCGAATCCATTTGAGTTTAAACCCCATTCCTTGTCTAGACTCCAGCTCTGTACGGATCTCATCAACAGTGAGTCCCAACAAACAACCATAAAACTCGTAAACCTCCTCGCGCGGGACTGTAACCACTTCCAGAGTCCTACCAACTACAGGGAGGCTTGTAGTGCAACTCACGTCATCCAATGTGATTGTCATCTCCCTAAAGATAAACTGGAAAGTGTTGATTTCGTGATGGAAACCCTCACCAAATACCTCATTCAATACAGAATAAGTGAAGTACTAAGGCAATTGAGCTATGAGTGGTCCAAACAAAGTACGAGCTAGATGGCTCGCTGCCTCTGGTTGTACGGTCAAATCTCACATACATAGCACATTATAATGTGGATATATTCCTATAGAACTGCGTGGCTCTAAATAAAATAATAAGTAAGAAAACATACATAAGTTAAACTTAAATTTTGTTAACTATAATAACTTAATACTTACATGACCGACGAAGATGTTGAACACCTCGTGCTCCTTGTAGTCCTGGAAAAGCGATATTTTGTTGCATGCCAAAAATACAAACAATTTTGTTTGCTCATCCGTATGAATGGCATCAAGCGCCTCCTCATCCAAAACATCTAGCTCAGGATCACCGGCAACATCCACCCTAACGCTAGCCACATCTGCGTTGAGTGGTAAACAGTAAACAGATGGTCGTGATGGTGATGTACGCGCCGGTGGTGGTAAACGGTGAACAGATGGTCATGATGGTGATGTATGCGCTCGTTATGGCGATGTATGCGCTCGTGGTGGCGATGTATGCGCTATTGATGGTGAACGGTGTCCCGAAAGTGATGATATCCACCACCAACGAGATCGACTGTTTTGTTTACTGCTTTAGCATTCCTATGACTTTTATGAATGCGGCGCCAAAACCTTTCATTATGCTCCTTTAACTTCTCCTCTGTGGATGTTCGGCCACGTTGTTTTTCTCAAACCTTTTCAGCTTCAATATTTTTTCCAGGGTGAATTACCCTCAACCGGGGTAGGTCATCCTTTCAGAGATGATTAGTCTGAGTACTGAAATAAACACGGAAAAAATTATTAATAACAAAAATACATTAACAATTGTTATTAATACATAAAAATGGCTATTAACTAAATAAATTAAGTACAAATTTAGAAATATTAAAAAAAAGAACAAATTTGTCGAGAAAATATTTTTAAAAAATATAAGTTTTTTTATAACAAATATATTTAGCATAGAGAATAACTATTTATATAAAAAGCTAAATTTTAAATAATAAGTGAGATCTAAAACGGGATCTTCATCCGGCCGGTTCGAGATTCATAAAAATAAGTACAAATTTAAAAATATTAAAAAAATAACAAATTTGTCGGGAACATATTTTTTAAAATATAAGTTTTTTAAAAAAATATATATGTTTAGCGTAGAAAATAACTATTTATATAAAAAGCTAAATTTTAAATAATAAGTAAGATCTAAAACGGGATCTTCATCCGGCCGGTTCGAGATTCATAAAAATAAGTATAAATTTAAAAATATTAAAAAAACAACAAATTTGTCGGGAACATATTTTTTAAAATATAAGTTTTTTAAAAACTATATATGTTTAGCGTAGAAAATAACTATTTATATTAAAAGCTAAATTTTAAATAATAAGTGAGATCTAAAACGGGATCTTCATCCGACCGGTTCGAGATTCATAAAAATAAGTACAAATTTAAAAATATTAAAAAAACAACAAATTTGTCGGGAACATATTTTTTAAAATATAAGTTTTTCAACAAATATATATATATATATATATATATGTTTAGCGTAGAAAATAACTATTTAGCTAAATTTTAAATAATAAGTGAGATCTAAAACGAGATCCTCATCCGGCCAGTTCGAGATTCATAAAAATTAGGTTTGAATATAGGGTCATGCTAGAAAAAAAATCATATTTTGATAGATCTCTCACCCTACACCCCTCCCTTTTTTAAAACTCAAACTTGAGTTTCCCAATTTATCCTTCTCACCCTAACTAATTACAAACATGCTGTTTACCCTAAAAACAACCTAAAATCTGAAAACCTCCAAAAATTACCTTAAACGTAACTATTTACTACCCTTAAACCCTAAAACTTACATTCTTCAACCCAAATCCACAAAATCTACCACAAAGAACAAAAATCGGAGTATTCATGGAAGATGATGAAATCGGCGTCTCTTTGGAGGACTTGCTGGACGAGGAGGGCGTTTATCGTATGGAAGTAACAAGCTAAACTCATGTTTCTGTTTTTAGTTTGGTCGCATGAATTTTTGCGATGAACAGCGTCGTGGTCGCATGATTCCTACGATGGTGTATGCTTTGTCGTCACATACATTCATGCCACATGATCACTATATGCATCGCATATCTTCATACGACCTAAGTGATATGTCATTCGCATGTGACCCATATATTGTATCATTCGCATGCGACCCCTATAGGGTATAATTTGCATGTGATTCATTATATATTAAATTGTTATTCGTTGTAGGAGGAACCATCCCAACCTCCATGTATGGATGTTGATTACACAAAAATCTTCACAACAGATAGGTTATCTACGAAAGATGAATTGGATGTTTTCGTATACGCGGAATCTAAGAAGATTAAGTTTGTCACGATTATAAAGTTGTACGATACTGGAAAATAGGGAAGAAATTCTAGATTAGATTATGTTTGCGAGAGGTGCGATATTTTCGTATCAAAAGAGAAGGCGAATACTTTAAGAAAGTGGAAGACTACGGTGAAGAAATGTAATTGTCCGTTTACGTTAAAAGGTCATCTGATTGACGTACTAGTCATGAAATGGCGTTTGAAGGTGATAAACGGTACACACAATCACGATCCCTACATTCGCTCAGACGGTCATTCACGCGCTTGTAGGCTAAGACGGGATGAAGAGGAAGTAGTTCGTAGTTTGTCGCACCTTGTCTCGCGTCCTAGGGAGATATATAGTGGTTTGAAGTATCAATATCCGGAGAATATTTTGAAGATGCGTGCAATCTACAATTGCTGTAAAAAAAACATCAAGATGTTGAGCACAGGGGACAAACCCAAATGCAATATTTGTTCACGAAATTGAAGGAGCATGGATATTCGACATAGGAGAGTTAGAAGACGATACAAAGGTGATCACTCATTTTTTTTTCCGTATATCCTACGAGAATAAACTTATTAAGTAAATTCCCTAATGTGTTACTCATGGATTGTACCTACAAGACGACTAGGTATAAGATGTCGTTTATAGAGATTGTTGGGTTTACGTCTACTTCCATTACATTTACCGTTGGGTATGTTTTTTATGCGCGGGGAGAAGATACTGAATTATACATGGGCTTTGGGTACTCTTTATGGTTTGATGATGGATAGTGTGTGCGTATTTCTGAGCGTTATTGTTACCGATCGAAAGTTAGCTTTCATGCGATCTATCGAGGGAATATTTTCTGCGACACACCACTTGTTATGCATGTGGCATATTGGTAAGAACATTTTAAGGACGGTTCGTAAGATATTCCAAGATGATGTGATTGCGAGACAATTTGTCGAGTTTTATGGCTACGTAGCCGGAGCGAACACGGTTGAAAGTTACGAAAAAAAATCTAGCTATATTGAAGGAGATGTTCACCTCTCACCCCAAGTATTATGATTACATTATGGATGCATAGATAATGAAATATGGTGACAAGTTTCTTCAATATTGAACGAACAAGATCAAACATTACGGGTAAACAACAACAAATAAGTACCTCCTTTAATTCAACTTTTAGTTTTGTTATTATATCTCTTTTGAAATATGTTCTAATTATGTACTTGTAATATGTAGGTGCGAGGGTGCTAACTCTACCCTAAAAATACATTGGGACGAATCAATGCAATTTTGAACTTTTTGGGGAAAAAGTTCACAACCTCCTAACGAAGCAACATACGGGGATCCTCGAATCGTTCGAGACGAGTAAGTTTCGTACTCTCGCAGGTAGTGATTGTACTTTGACCCTACTACTTAAAGGCCATGTATCCCATGAGATCCTAACCCATTCGCTACATATTGTACGTTCTAAGAATATAGGAGTAGATCGGTATCACGTGGAGGATGTGTCATTAGGAAAACACATGGGTTACCATGCGCATGTGAAATTGAGTCAATAACTAGAGTGGATAGATGCATTCCTCTAGTAGATGTGGATATATTTTGGAGACAATTAGATAATTGTTCACAGAGATCTCACTTCGCGTGAAGATGACTTAAAAAATAATTATCCATAATAGATAGCTTTATTCGTAGTTTATGGTTCTACCGATATGTTTGATGATATGGTACATAGGTTGGATTACTTCAAGCCCAACCCTACTAGCCATTACTGGATGATATTTCTGGACATATGACTAGTCATTGCGACAAGGTATCAGTGGATGGTATACCATGTCTCGCAAGCAGCGTCATTATCGTATCTACCAATTCGTGGACACCCACTTGTGAACGCTTCAACGATTATAGAAGTTGGAATTGCTTTCGTACATGAATTCCACTTTATGAATGTAAGTATATCATCATTTTAATATTTATTAATCTTTCTTACTTAGTTCATACCTAAAGCACTAGTTTCATGTTGTTGTTTTTGCAGATTACTACTCCACCTCATGGATCCTTGCCGCCATTATACCTGTCGTGAGGTGCCTACGCCATCAAAGAAGTGAATCAATGGGCGCATCTGTACTACCTTAGGTTCAAAAAATTTACGCAACTTATGCCAGTTAGGAAACTGAACTTGAACAACACACCACATGTAACTGATTTGACTAAAGATGATAATTGATCTAATGGTGAACATTATCATATTTTTTGTTTTTTTGTATCTCACTTAACTTACGGATCGATTATTATCAGACGAATTGGTGTAATATTGGTTATTATCCCGTGTTACTTTTCTTCCCTCCAACGTTTGGTAGATTTACAATTGTTTGCCGCCAAAGTTTACCGTCGTTGTTTGTCGGCAAAATTACCCGCCAAAAGACATTATCTATTCTTCTATATAAAGGAGCCAAAATGTGACATTATGCTTCATCTACCAAATGTTCTTCGGCAAAAAATCGTTTAGAAATATGGAGTTTACGGTTGACGAAGACTACCATATGCTTCATGCGGTGAAGTCTGTCACGTTGACAATGTCCGACGATACGTCCGATGTATGTTTTGACGGAGTGTTGTGTATGATGTTTTTTTATTACGGCCGATTTGGAGTACCAAATCCTCGACCATGTAGTCGTGAAAAAGTCAAAAACAGGTACAATACGGTTAATTCTGAACTACTGCAACGTATGTTATAAATGTCATATAAATTAAGCAAGAAGCTAAAGAGGTGTGGGAGATGAAAGTTTATGATTTAATTACGAAATGATATGGTAGCATATCTCGAGGATACGACTAAGCAAAAAGAGGGTGTACTTGCGAACTCATCATCTGTTGAAGACAACATGGGGTACGACTTCGACTACTAAGTTTTAGTCTTATTATGTTTTGTTGCTTTTAAGTTTTATCGAACCGTTTTGTTATTTTTTGTATCTAATTGTTTGTATGTCATTTGACTATTGTTGAATTAAAGTAAATTTTATCTAAAAAATTTTGAATTGCACAAACTAGTAGAATATTAGAGGCGGTCATATGCTATATGATTAGCCACGGTCGAATGCGACGGTTTCACAATTTTTTTGTCCATATTTTTTAACAAATGACAATGTGTCGCATGTCGAAAGCGACTGTGTCGCATGCAACCGCAGAACGCGTGGTCGCATGCAACATCTTCACAAAGATTTAGCCCAGAATTTCCGACAGAAGGATATGTATAGCAAGATCTTTGTAAAAGTGTATGCTACGGTCGCATGCGACGGCTTCACAAATTTTTTGCCAATGTTTTGAGATAGAAGGATATGTGTCGCATGCGACTGCGGATTGAAATATCTCATCGACGAGATAGTTGTATACGATTTGTTATTGTATTACTTGTTGTATACTACTTTTATAACAACGTAATTGTTTTATATTACTTGTTTTAAATAAAACCATACATTACTCATAAAATATCATACAAGTGACATAGTTTAAAAACACAATAGCAAACATAGTGACGTAGTCTAAAAACGTAATAACATACTACTCATGGAACACAAATCAGCGACGTCTATATCTCTCGGCAATCCTACCCATCTCATTCGCAGCCTCTAACAACTCCTTGTACGGCAACATGGGTAGTCTTGGTACAATCTCAGCTATCAGATCATATCCCACGTAATCAACACCACGCTGAAGGTGAACCTGAGGACCTCCGTCATCACAAACCAAAACAGGGTTAGTCACTACATACCACAAGTTCTTCTTCACCCAAACAGGGTACATCGCGTCAGTACTATCCTCTCCACCATCATATTTCGCACCTAAAGTGGTGAAAAGATGATGATGCCAATTTTGCCAATGGAAAGCATCCCAAGCGTACCTCTGAACGATCTTTTTCCCTGTTTTTTTGGTAGCATGAGGACGTATCTTCAATGGCAGCAGCTGAATGTGACCCATCTGACGAGTGACACGATCGGGGTAATAAGGAACAACAATATCAAACGCTTTTAGCGTAAGCCCAACCCAACTGACGCTATGGAAGGGATGCTCATCACGTAGATATGCATACGGAAGGAAAATGACCTAAAATGAAATAAGTTAACAAAGACGACAAGTATAAAGTAAGAAACAAAACATTTACATTTTAATAATAATACGTACATCTGTCTCAGTGCACATCGAGAGAGTGTACCTCAACTCTTTGCGTACAACTTGTGAAATACCGATCTTTTGTGGTGCGTACCGACAGATATGCGGCATCGATAGGTCGTAATCACTATACAATAAAGCACGAAATTGTCTAAAGTGATCAAAGATCCACGCTTCTAATAGCACTGTAAACCCACAAATACCGCCCGTACTGTGCAAAGAACTTTGACTAAGGGAGTTATACAACTGCGCCAATACAAACTGGCCCCAGTTGTACTGATTCATAATCTGGTACTGGTTGACAAACTGGAGGTAATCTAAAGAAATACTGTTGCCAGTTTTATTGACGCAGATAGTGGTACCCAAAAGAAATAGTATATACGCACGAGTGGCGTGATCAACCCTAGCATCTGTGATCTTAGCATCACTGTATTTATCACTCGTGAATGTGGTACGCAGCCAACTCAATGTCACATTACTAGCATTCCTAAGACTTTTAACCAAGTCTGATTGACGTACACCAAGCATGGCAGCATAAGCCTGCTTCCTCTCCGTCTCATCATCGAAAGAGAAAACATCGAGAGGCATACCTGTTACCGGTAGTCCCGTTTATGACGTGAACGTCATCTAAAGTCACAGTCATCTCGCCAAAAGAGAAATGAAACGATGACGTCTCCTCATGCCACCGCTCGAGGAATGCTTCTATCAGGTGTAGGTTGGTATGCCAACGGGAGATTGCGTCGACGAGAGGTCCAAAAATAGTCGTCATCAGCTTCGCTCGTACTCTAGTCTGTTTTTTGAGGTCCCATTTGCTGAAACTATCATACATCGCGAAGCATCGCAAAACAACTCTCTCCTGCAAAATATGTATCAAACACGTAAATGAGTAATTTGTCTAGTAAAGTTAAGAACCAATTATATAATAAAGTTATTGAGTATTAAAATTTACATCGCCATGATAGACACTAAACGCCTCATGGATGGCGTAATCAGGATAGAGAGTGGGGATGTGTGGCATCACTGACAAAAACTCTGTATCGGCTGCCTCAGGTGCGTCATGCGAAGATGTACCAGCACCACTGTTGCCGGGAGCAGCACAACCAGCGTCATGGCCGGTATCATCATCCTCACCATCATGACGCATGCGGCGTTTTGTGCGGCTATCCGGGGTTCCTTCTTTTTCAGTAGGGGCCGAAGGGGCAACCTCCGAAGGCTCCGATGTATGAGTAGGCGTTCGGCGGCGAAAAAAATCTTTCACGGTCATTTTTTGGCGAACCATCCTGAAAATATAAACCAATTTACTCAAAATGATGTATTATTGTTGTCGCATGCCCTACATAAACAAAACAGTCGCATGTGATGACTAAGATATGTTTGTCGCATGCGCCAGGACCCCTGCCTGGTCGCATGTCGCGTGCGACGAACACAAATCTGGTACCACGCAACGTGTGACGAACACCTGCAAACAACCCGACCCTAAATCTATCCAAACAAGTCCAAAATCTGATAAAAGATATATTAATCAGTTGTAAGATCCATCGATATAAAATCCATCAAAATATGTCATATTTCTAGTCTGGCCCCTAAATATAACCTAGCCCAATCTAAATAAGATGCATTAAGGTAAGTCTATCACTCACTTTGCTTTAAGAGGGTCTAAGACACTGACAGCGTCCTTCACAGCATAGTAAGCCATCTTTTTTACCTGTAGAAAGTCCATATAATTTGAAATGACCACAAGTATGCATAAAACATATTAGCAAAACTGCAAGCTCATTAAGCAGATAATATACCTCTAAATTGTCCTTTTTTGTCGGATGATTTGAAGGAAGCAAACGGAGTTCATCTGCCAATCGGATGCACTCCCCAACACTTTCAGGTGAGACAAAGTCAAGACCAATTTGTATACATGACTGTCCATACAGACAATATCTCTTAGCTATATATATATATATATATATAAGTTCTAACTGCACAATAGTATAATCTCACTGTGAATAAAAACTATGAAAATAACCAAGTAGATAAGGACACAAACACTTCATACGAGGCATACAGATACAGTTCAATAACAAAAACATACATGGTTGTAATCATGATGATAACATTCCCATAGGCCATCACACTCAGTCACAAACCACAAAGATGTTACTAGGGAATAAGATGTTTCCTTCGTTTAGTACAGCTATCAAGCGGGGTTGTCTATACCTATAACTTAAGACATATATTTCGAACGTCTAGATATTTACTATCCGATGCATTTTTAGTTGATTGAAAACACAGCATGGAAAAAACAAATCAGATATGGGTAATTCAATTTATGTCCCAATTATGTTCAAACTCGACACATGACACGAAATTGACACTCGTCAATATATAATACTACTCATAAACCTGATCAGTGACACCAATTTGACAAAAGTTGTCTATAAAAGAATACAACTCGAAAACCTGAACCATGATACCAATGTGACACAACCAATGTGACACTCACAATGGTCAATATATAACACAGCTTGTAAATGCAACACGACATTTAGGGTGAAGGTGGAGATAATAAGACCTGATTAAATTTTGGATCGACACAGACCACAGCATGAAGAAAACCGGTCGGGTTTGGCTTATGTATTATTTTTACCCAACTCATAGCAACCTGATACGAACCCCAATAGTTTCATGATCTTCATACAGTATTCTAGCCTGTGTCGAAATGATACTCTCTCTATAGTCTTATTGTCTTGACTCTTGAACTCACACCATCACTCAATAAATTAGAATTTGTAGTGCTGCATAATTAAATAGTCTAGCCTGATTCCCAGAGTTATCTAAGCTATTCTCATATAGTGTACAAACAGAAAACTTATAAAAATTGAATTGGATATGTATAAATTAGTTTAGAACTAATGATAAAATCTGAACTAAGACAAGTATCATGTGGCTTCTACAAGATTTGCTTTCAGATAAAAAGAAAGATAAATATATATACCTTGAGGTTTCTAACTTGATGGGGACAGCCTGTAGGAATAAAGACTGCATCTTCAACATTTTGAACAAATGTCCATGGCTCAATTCCTACAAAATATCATTTAAGACCCAAACAATATGTTTCATGAAACTAAAGTTGTAAATGAACAAAACAAATGCGTGCTTGACCAATCAAAAATGAAAGAAAGAGCTAACCATATTCCTCTTTCAATTTCTTTTTATGATCCAGGGTCAAATAAAAAGTATGATCATGGATTGGATGAACAACCTGCCCACCACAGAAACATGAAACTAATATTTATGAGATCACACTATACTTGACATAATAATTGCACCACAAACATATTTTATAAAATGGCATTAAGCATGCGGTTTAGAAACTCGGAGTCGGCTAAGCACTGCTCGAAGTTACGATGTGAAACTAAACTTGAGCTGAGCCAAACTCAAGCCTTGAAAAATTTCAAACGGATAATAATATTTTTTTTAATTATTCTTTCCAAATGAAAAGTAGTGAATTCGGAGAAGATAAATCCTACAAATTTGTTTCTAAAAACCTGACAAGAAAAATCTATGTATCAAAGCTCGGCTTGGTAAACTCCGTGGAGCTTTTTATTAGCCTAGTTGCATGTACTGATTGCTAAAATTTACCTGCGGGACTGGGCAGCAATAGATGTGTCTGAATTCCTTGAAGTGTTTTTCCAAGTACTCCTGCAACTTTAGTACATCCTTTCTCCTGAAAATGTCCCAAAGGGCCCCTCCTTCTGCATTTTCAAGCACACCAATGTTCTCTATAGTATCAGGATTTCTTTGGATAACTTGGCGTTTTCCTTTTCGATCACTAGATTCCTTAGAGAGTTCGAACAATTCCTTTTGGTTTTGCTTATAGTGCTGCTGCTTCAAATTTTCAATACCTTTGAGTTGTTCAGGTGTAAAAGTAACTTTAGCCGTATGTGTGAGAACAAGTACCTGTTACAGCCACCCATCCAAAAACGATATACATATAAGTGACATCCGGACAATAAGAATGAAAAGGAGAGATTCGGATGATTTAGCTAATGCAACTTTACAAAGTTCACGCCTTCATACAAATCAACCTTTACAACTTTTACGTATTAATATTCGCCAAAAGGTAAACATTCTCTTAAAACGGTTGATGAAAATAACTCACCAAATTCCAGACACAACATTTATATAATCTAGATAAGTAGGGACATGGGTTAAGAAAACTAAAGAAAATGATAAAAACAATTAAAGAGGATACATGAACACTAACCCTGTCAGACAAGTCACAACGAAGCTTGGTTACGCAATCACCACGACCCAGTTCTTGAGCAACTCCATAAGCAATGTAAGTCTTGAGTCCCATGTCAGGCAGGGACTTCTTAGGTAATTTGACAGATATATTTAATTGCCCCTTTTTAGGATGCGTATACTCCCTGAAGGGCAAGCAACAATTGAACTCTTCTTCGTGGCGAGGCAATTGTTCATGGAACACATTAGATGGCAGCCAGTCTCTCAATTTCAACATTTGGGGCCATTTGCAGAAGTCAAATCTGCCTTTCATGTAGCCATTAAGGAACTCGTGAAGATCGATTGACACCTAGATTTCATTAAAAAACCCACATATCAATAATAGTGATGATAGCCAACAAGAGGAAAATAATAAATAACAAATATTGGATGGGAATTAGAATGACCTGGAACATATTCCAAAAGATAGCTAGCAAAAGTATAGAAGTTAGGGTGAACAAAACAGAATTTTAAGAACTAAATAGAAGTAATAAACGTCTACAAGAATCAATATGGATGAGTGGGTACAGAAATTCAAGAGCACTATCTATGTGGCAGATTAAAGAAGATAGCATCAACCACGAAGTTTTGAACTCTACAAGCTTCTTTACAGCACCTTATAGTTAAATATCAAGAAAGAATCTCCCTTTTAGACCAAGGAGTGGTTGAGATCAGCCATTGTAACACAAAGCTTCGTACACGTAATGTACGGGATGCTAATTTCACCAAAGTTTATTTGAGCACATAAACAGACCATACCTCACACATATCCAAACAATTGATAGCCTCTAGTGTGGAGTGTTTTGTAGTGTTTATCTGGGCAAAGGCACGCAACATAACCATTGGATCCCAGCTTAATCCAGAACTAGTTTCAAGTACATTTCTGACAATTACAGGCTCAGCTCTTGACCAGTGGTGCTGGAAATGCTTTAAATCTTGGTGTTTGATATCCTTTGCTCTAGGATTGTACAAATAGTTGGCATCGGAATCTTTACGGAATGCTGCTCTTAACAAGTTACCGTTGTTTATATTTATTTCACCTTCGGAGTTCAGACATGGACAACTTGCTCTAGAAGATGTAATCATATCAGTAGTCTCAAAATCCTTTGAAACAATTTTGGCTTTAGATACCAAACAAGAAAGGGAGTTTTCAGACAATACACTTCTGAGTTCTAGAGAACCACAGTCGCAATGGCAAAAGATGCGACCATCTTCACGTAACCTATAACCATCCAGAGGTGTTGTCTCATCATTACAAGTTTCAATCGTGTTCTCATTGCCACCTCTAACTGTGTGTGCCTCCCCACCATGCAAATAATCGGAGCCTTGATTAACAAAGGTGATGATTACATCTTCTCCGCCTCCTTGGAGATTTCCTTGGCGGATCTCTCGGCAACATGTAAGGCAAAGGTCAGTAGAACAGTTTGAACAACTTCTGTGCAAATCGAAGATTAAAGAATTGCAGTTGTCACTGCAAAAGTCCAAATAGGGAGGCCAGCAGCAATAGATATTAATTCTCAAATATGCGCAATGATCCGAAAGGAAAGGAAAGAAAAAGTAAAATCATAAACATACCAATGCAGGGGTTCGTCTTCACTAAATTCAGCACATGGTATCTTTAAATTTCGAATCTCCAGCCCTGTAGACATGAAACCATTATAGCATATAATCTTCTTTGAAATGGAATAGAACTTTGCAGCGAATACGAAAACAGTGAATACCTAGCCTCTCTCCTTCAAACTTCATTTCTTCGAGTTGTTCTTGGTTCAGTTGCTCCAAATGAGGGAGAAGCTTGCGTAACAAATACTTGGAATGCCAAACCTTGTCATCACTATTACTAGCATCATCTATAGCATCATTCTTTCTATTTCTGTTTCGCTTTAGGGATTTCCGATTATCCCTCTTAGTACCTCCATTTCCACTTCCACCAGCTTCACTAGCAGAACCTTCTTGCTCCATGGAAGCTACTACGAAATTAACAACATGCAAACGAAAGGAAGGAGCTTTGTGTTCCTATATTTGAAAACGATAGAGATTCGAAGAAAGAGTTCTGTGAAAGAGAAGTGGAGGGAAAGAGAGTTACCTCTTAATTTTAATATTTTTCTTCTTACGTTACTTTACTCTTGGTATATGAATAGTCTATTAAATTTAAGTAGTTGAAAATACCCACTCAACTATATTATTATCCGGCGGTACCCGCTTTTAACATAGTGTTACTTAATACCCAGACTAATAAATTGGACAAAAATACCCTTCCACTATATATACCCATTTTTCAATTCCAACCCACTTTTTCCATCTTCCTATCACCCTAAACAAACGCAAAATTCTAATTTTAGAAACCACCAGAAACACAAACCGTTCGACTTCGTGATACTCTCTCTTTCTCAAACCCAAAAAACCCTACAGCTTCTCACCGTTCGCACCTTCGACGGTATCGCACCGGTCAGCCTCTTTTACTCAGTCAGACTACACACCTTCAATCTCGTTCGACAAAGTTGTCGCACTATCGTCTCTGAAAGCTTCAATCTCGTTCTCCGACCTGTGAAATTTAACAGGTATGCATTATCGTGGAAAGTGTACTTTTTTTTGCGTTTTTGAAGAATTTGAACCACATTTTTCTCTTAATTCACGATAGGCGTTGCTTTTCATACTAGAATGAAGTATCTACTGACGATAATTGCTCAGTTTATGGGTTTATAGTCGAAGCCAGGGTAGAATTTTAGTTGCATGTAATACTAATACTCTCCTGAGAAATATTATGTATGTTAGATCTGCATTAGGTAGTTCATTGTTGATTTTGGTGTTTGTTGCATAATTCTACCAGATCCCTGCAACGTGCATGTAAAAATTGTAATAGTTCGCATCCTGATCACACACTATGCAAGCAATTCGCAGCTCGATTGTATGTTTATACTTATTTAAAAACAATTCGCAGCTTGAGCTGCGAATTGTCTGTTAAAACAATATTTGTATGTATGTATTTCGCAGCTTGTGATGCGAATTATTTGTGACATTCCACCTGATATGTGTTTGTGCAAAAAGTATGACAACAAAACCTAACTACTACAGATCAGGGTTGGTGAGCCTTCTGAAGCTACTCAAAGAGATGCGTATTACAAGGGCTCACATTGAAGCTGCAAGAAACACACCCTTCTACACGCTTCTGAAAACGGCGTTCGAAATCCGTAATGAGGAAGAGCTGCCAAGGAAAAAATTCTACTCGATCATTCAGTATATCATCGAGAAATTCTCTCTGGAAAGAGACGCTTTTAGGATTGGCAACAAGTATGTAAAGCTAACTGAAAACGATATCAAGATCATATTCGGGTTGAGGCATGGCACCGAGAAAATGGAGTTAACAAAAACCGGAGCTTTTCACAACAAGTATGCACCCGGCGAGGAGGACGAATCAAGGATGATGAAGAAATACTTCATGGGTAAAACTGGCAGGAAAGTAGCAGCTAGTAATACCAAAACAATAACAAATGCCATTATAAAGGTACGTCTAAAATAATCTTTATAAAGCAAGATTCTGTACATTTGTAACATAGCGTGTTGTCATTGGTTTTACAGGAGGGTATAGAGAAGGCCATAAACGAAGGATGGGAGCATGAATTGGAAGACGTGGCGAGGCTGTTGATACTGTTTTTGTGCTCCACGCTATTCTACTCCATATCTGGAGATATCCTGGGCTGGAGCACTGTTTATTACGTTGAAGACCTCAACAGAATAAACAATTATGACTGGGCTGGATCAATATTGTTCAAGCTTCGACAGTCTATCAGGAGTTGCTTAGCAGTAGAAAGAGTTGATAAAGTCGTCGGCTGCGTCGCCCTTGTAGTTGTAAGATTGATCTATTCAATATAAAAATTAGTTATGTACATCGCATCGTGTTGATAAAACTTGTCCCCATGCAGCCCTTCATCATGGAGCACACAACAATCGGGCGCGAGGTAGCGAAGCCAACCTCGATACCAAGGTTATTCAAATGGTTGGGGTTAGAGTGCCAAGCATCAACCATGACATATCTTATTAGAACACCCTTGCTGGATAATGACCAGGTATAAGCTTTATATATGTATTGAACTGCTGGTGCATACAGTTCGCAGCATATCATGCGTTTTGCTTAGAAAAATGTATCAATCATTTCGCAGCCTGATATGAGTTGTATTTCGCAACTTCTTTTTCAACACAGTTCGCATCGTATGGTTTACACTTAGGTCGCATCATATGGTTCACACTTAGTTCGCGGCATATGGTTTACATTTAGTTCGCAGCATATTTTCCCATTTCGCAGCTCAGCATGCGAAATGTGATTTAAAATCACACATTTCGCATCATGTGATGCAAACTATTTATAAAAAACAATTTGTTTGTCTACACCCTCATACTTTCGAAACAATTATTTTACTTACATGTGCATCTGTTGGTAGGTTTTAGAAGGTCCATTACAGCTTACCGAGGCTGAAATTGAAGCGTTCGGACCACAAGAAAACAATGAAGATGCAGAAGCAACGGTATCTACTTCACCGGAAGAAAGACCTAGGAAGAGGACGAAAAGCACAGCATCAAAACCAAAACAAAGGAGACGAGCATCAAAGAATGTAACGAATAAGGTGATGTCTCCCACACTAGAACAACCAACACCACCCGAGCCATCGATTCCACCACCAAGACTCCCCAAGAAAACGATTCCACCACAACCAAAAGGCAAATCCAGGCAAGAGCCCTCCGACACCGACACAACCAGTATGAGTGAAACAATCGGTGATTATTTATTCAAACGCAAAGAACCTAATCCCGATATTGCTGCTCAATCAAAGCGTTTGAAGATATACGCCGACAAGAACAAGTACGAGCGAAAAATAGAAAAACAGGCCAGAGAAGTAAGTATCACTTGAACCTTAAATAATCACTACAATCAGCACTTAATATGTTTATAAAAAGTTTGCGATCATTTTTGCAGTTGAAAGAATTGAAACGCAAGATAGAGGAACTTGAAGCACAACAACTCCACAATGCTATCTCTCTGCCAATTTTCCGTACTGAAAGCCCAATAAAGCAGGTACCAGCAGCACTTCCAGAGGGACAAAAATCCACTGATCAGCAAGCATCCATGTCTAATGCTGATCAGCACCATGCTGATGGAGTACTGCCGGAAGAAAGGGATGATGATTCCCACAATTCACCCATCATGGAGACACATACACAGGAGGTAGATAATGTAAGTAGATGATATGATGTTATCAAATAAATATCAGGACTCTTGTGTAGTCCTATTCAAACGTTTCGCAGCTTAAGCTGCGAATTATGTAATAAACTGGTGGTTTGGTTATTACACATAGATATCAGGTCAGGATGCGAATTATGTAATGACCTGGTGGAATGTATAACATAGATATCAGGTCAGGATGCGAAATGTTATTACACAATGATTAAATTATGCTTAACCCTTCCAACAGCACCAACAAGAAGAACACCCCCAGCAACAACAACAAGAGCAAACAGAACAACAGCAACAACAACAACAACAGCAACAAGAAGAAGAACACCCCCAGCAACAGCAACAAGAAGAAGAACAACAACAACACCCCCAACAACAAGAACAACAGGAACAACAACAACAACAACAACAACACGAACAACAACAACAAGAAGAACACCCCCAGCAGCAACAACACGAAGAACACCACCAGCAACAACACCAGCAGCCACAGGTTCAACATGAAGACCGGCAACAAGAACAACAACAACAAGAGCAACAAGGACAACAACAGATAACCTTGGCGAAGAGATAAAGGCTAACTCAAGAGGTATCACCTCAAGAGTCAGAACCTGTCCATCCCGGTGAGAAGACAAAACTACTCAGCCAGGAAGGACCATCCTTAGAAGACAAAACCACTTCTTCGGTGGAACCTCAAAGACCAACGGTGCTGTCAGCAAAGTCAGAATTGCTAAGCCAACGTCAAACTGTAGGCCCGGTAACAAATCAACTGCCAGCTCTCAGCTCCTACCCTGATAGATACTAATAAATTTATTTAACTGGAACCACACATTTCGCAGCCTAAGATGCTTGAAGTGTTTGGACTCGTTGCACTTATAATCACTGACGCCCTCTACTTTTTGTTTCATACTAAGCTCGAGACGGTTAATGAGATAGAGGAGCCAAGTTTTGCGCTACTGACACAAACGCAGCCTCAAGTGGCAGAGGAAGAAGAAGAGTTCACAATAACAATGCGGGAACCGCCAGTAGTAGAATACAGCGACTGGCCAAAGAAAACAAAAGTAATTGACCGTATCGATGTGGCAGAATACCACAAAATACAGTTGGTTAAAGCCTACGAGAGAGACACACCTGATCCAGTGGTATGGCAGTTACCAGAGTCCAAGTTTACATACGGAATCAGGGTGCAAGCGAGTGATGTCGTGGCACTACCTTTAGAAATGGAGTTGGACGTAAAGGTATCCAATTGTCAACCAATTCTATTTTCAATGTTTCAAATATGTATTCTATATTTAACATAAATCTACAACTCCTTTGTTAGCTTATCGATGCTTGGATTCGAAAGATGCTTGAAGAAGCAGACTACAAAGTCCCATGCACTCAAGCTAAAGGACAGCATCATGACACCGTACTGATTTCGGGCATGGCTACGGTAAGTTTAGGTCAAGTAAATTGAACAAAAGTTTTCAGAAAATATTCTTATTTTAATATACTCTTGCTTGGATTCAGCATCAATTGAAAGCAGGCTGGCAAGTAGAAAATATTGTGGACATGGCTTTTAGAATGGGGCGCAAAAATGCAAACATCATCTTTGTTCCAGTGTGCACCGAGCAAAAGGACAATGTAAACCACTGGACGTTGCTCGTCATCGACGTCGACGGCAGGACAATTTCAAACTACAATTCGCTTCTGCCTAAGCTTCATGCCACAGACATGACCACAAGGACACCTGGACTACTGGTAAATATTCCAAACTATACACTTAATTCTGAACACATTTTAAGTATGCAAGCTACGAACTGCGTTCTGGTATGTTGCGAATTGTGAGCAAAACAATTGTTTTTCGCATCCTGTTCATAACTCAATTCGTAGCCTGTCCACAACACAATTCGCAGCCTGTCCATGTTGGATTGTCTGTCATATAATTCGCAGCCTAAGGTGCGAATTGTGTTGGATTCACTGTCATATAATTCGCAGCCTAATGATGCGAATTGTATGTCACCAACTGTTTTCGTTTTTGTGCATATTCCTAACACTAATTACTATACGCAGATCAAATATTTGTTGGATAGAGAATTCATACCCAAATATAGTACAGGGTGGAAGCTGAAGGTGGAAAGAGGCATCCCACAACAAAAGCGAGGCACCGTGGACTGTGGTGTCTTCGTCTGTAAATATGCAAGGGATATTATTCAGCATGGAACAGTGCAGAAAAAATACGATGCAGATATGGTAACTGCCTTCAGAACAGAAATGTTCTATTTCTTTTTAAATGACAAAGACACCATCACATATGGCTGATTCGTGTATTGCTTGTAAATACATTAGTTGCTTGTAAATACATCTGTTGTAAATTTTATTTTTGTTGTGCATACACAAACAAATTACAATTTCAGAAATTTGAATATTCCTTATCTTATAGTTCGCATCATAACCTGATATATAATGGTTGATTATGAGCCTGGTACGTATGAACAGTTTGCAGCCCAACTTATATCAAATAGTTCGCAGCCTAACCTGATAGATGGTTATCACTACACACAATTCGTAGCCTGGTATACCAACTTAAAATCAGTTCGCAGCCTGGTGCATAAATAAAAAATTCAAAATATAAAGTTCAAGAATATGAACAGGCTATGGCGTATGCCTTGGTAAACGTTTTCTCCATTGAGCACACAAAAAACAATCTAATCACGTACAGAACCCATTAATTGCTGATTGGACATGGAGGCTATGTAATGATTACCTCATTTCCCTATAAATAACACTAGTAAACCAGAGGCTATTTTAAAACAAACTACACATTTTAAACCAGAGGCTATTTTTTAACAAACTCCTTTCCCTCTTCTCTTCGAATTCAAACAGTCATGTCTTTTTCCACCACCACAACCACCACCTCATACTCAAACTCTGGTTCACTCGGTTCTCTGGGTGACTCCTGGTCATCCTTAACCGTTAACTGGAGTGATGAGTTGATCACTCCAGCAGCACCACCAAACAGCCCAGTCTTTGTTTTTGGGTTAGACATATATGATGACTACTACTCAGCTGACTCTGAACCATTGGAAGTTGTTCCACAGATTGCTGCTGAACCTCAGCCAGAACAGGTTCCAATGCCTCCTGCTGCACCTCAGCCAGAGGTTCGAAACAACAAAAGGAAGAGGGAAGACGAAGCTGGTCCATCAAGGACAAACTTTTTAAGCATGATGGACGTAGATATTGAAGCTAAAGAAAAAGTGGAAGAGAAAAAGAAAGTCGAAGACAAAGAGGCGAAAGATAAAGATGATCAACACAAAGAGGAGAACGAGGATTCAGTTGGTGATGAATCCTCTACCAACTGCTAGAGTTGGTTTTTGTTTTTTGTTTTTTGTTTTTTTGTAGTGATATGTGTAATCCTCCTTTTTATAATCCAAATACATTTTGTACATCATTCGCATGTTAACCTGTTATGTTACTCATTTTCAACCTTACTGAATATCCTGATATTTTATTAAATAACAATTCGCAGCTTATCACATGACAAATATCAGGACTCCTAACTGATCTCTATTCGCATCACAATTCTGGCCCGAATTCGCAGCCTATCATGCGAAACGTACGATATGATAAATGTTTGATATGATTTTACCAATGATTCGCACCCTGTTAAAATTTCACATAATTGTACATAATTCGCATGTAATCCTGATAGATGTTTGTAACAAACACCAACGTATTGTACATAGTTCGCAGCACAGGATGCGAAATGAGTGGGTACTCCAATAGTAGCAAATACAAAAACACAGGAAAATGTACAAATGTTTAGTTTGCTGTACAGAACAATAACTATGCTACAAAAATAAATGTCCTTAAATTGGAACATCACAAGTCCTCCGGTTATGGCCTGATTTCGAACATCGCTCACACCTTAACTTCTTGGTTGAGATTTCTCCTCTAGAAGGGATTCGCTTTTTCTTAGGCCTTTTGGAGCTTCTCTTAACGTTCGGAGGCAGAACTTCAACAAAAGAAGGATCGTTAGTGTTGGACCCTTTGCCGAAATTAGTTATAGCTGGTATGCTGAAAGAGTAACTTTCCCTGTAATTCTTAACCGTAAAGAAGGGTTCTATTACAGTCAATGGATCTTGGTCGGTGTATTGTAATGCCGCTAGAGCATGAGCACATGGAAAACACTCTTGTTGCCATAATCTGCATGAACATTTGAAATCCAACAGATTAACAACAGCCACATGATTCGAAAAGACTTCGAACATGGCGGAAGAGGACTTACGTACTACCCAACTTCGGCACATGTCAACATTCTGCTTTAGCTTCTTCTCGTACTCGGGAACCAAATTAGTACTCCAGCTGAGACCGTCTTCGTATCTCCGTGAAACTTGAGTCATAAGCAAGACTCTAATCCAATCAATAAACTCAACAACTGGTAAGCCGCAATATTTTTTAATCTGATTGTTAAACGATTCAGCTGCGGTAGAAGCCATAGAGCCGTATCGCTTCCCTTTTACGTAAGCCTGCGCATACTTTTCAGGGGGTAAATTTGCAAGAAAATCCCTCATTCTCTGAACACCTTCACATAGAAAACCTGTTAGTATATCTCTAAAAAGCTCTTGACTGGGAGCATAAGCAAGACGATGGAAGAAACTCAACATCTTTTTTTTATACTCCATGTTAGTATGTTCCAGTTTGGCTTTCAAATTCTGCATGAGATGGAAATAACAGGACGCATGATAGCAGTTTGGATACAAGACAGAGACAACATTAACAATACCAGAATGACGGTCTGAAATAAATATGATCTGCCGATCCAGCAAATGTGGTTTCAAACAACCCAAAAACCACATCCAATTGTCCCAATCTTCAATGCTAACTACACCAATAGCAACAGGGAATAGTCCTGGAAAAAGGCAGATCAAATGAACACTACAACAGTATGCAAACGTTTAAAAATTGTAAACAATTCGCATGCTGTGCTAGAACATTTCGCAGCTTGTCATGCGAAATATGTGTGACATTTTAATTGATCATGCAAACAGTTCGCAGCTTGTCATGTGAATTCGCAGCTTGTGACAACTTTAAATAATACATAACTCAAGCTGCGATGTAAGTACAGTTTACTCAGCATAATACCTAATTCGCAGCCTCAAATGCGAAATGTGAGGATCACAACACTGCTTAATTCGCATCATCTGCTGCGAATTGCATCAGCATTTTCACACAAAAACATCGTTCATTAACTAGATAAATGTAACTAACCGTTGTTTCCGTCCTTTGCTACAGCAGTGAGCAATGTACCCTTGTACTTGCCATATAAGTGGGTTCCATCGACAAACAACATTGGACGGCATGAATGAAAACCACTAAGGGACGAACCGAATGCTACAAAACAGCGCTTGAATCGGTTTCCAGCTGACAACTCCAACTGATAGTCTGAAGTAATATCCCGGCTCTTCAAGCGTTTGAAGTATCCGGGTAGTAAACTAAAAGAACTTGAACTATCTCCAAAAACTCCCCTCCTAGCATTCTCTAAAGCATTCTATGACAAACGATAAGAGATGTCAAGACCGTAATCTTGTTTGACAAACGATTGTATGGTTTTGGCTGTCAACGAATGGCAGGTCCGGAGAGAATCCTGAATTTCCTCTGCAATCAAATCTGATGTCAAATGCCTGTGCCGCTTATGCTTATGCTTCTGGGAGAAAACAGGACTGCAAGTATGGTACGGGAAATGCTTCTTGATCGTCATAAGGCCGGTGCTTGAGTCAATAGATGCATAAACCCTCCATTTGCACCCGCTTGTGAGCTTATTTTCACAATAAGCAGTGATCTTATTTGTTGTGTTGTGCAGGTATTTGAAAGAAAAACCATGCTCTAACGCAAACTTGCACAAGGATACCCTCAGATCGGCAGCACCTTCTTCAAAAGCTTGACCCACCCCTGTAATAGCATCAGCCCAACCAGCAGTAGCAAGTTGTTTTTTCCTCTGATCAGAATTAACTAAACCGTTACTACTCTCCCCGCTAAATAGTTGATCAAGAGATGGTTCTCCCAAAATCAAGCTACGCTCTTTACGCTTACCACGAGAATCCTTACCACCAGAGCTCTTATCAACAGAACTTTTATTACCAGAACCCTTATCGAAGACGTGTTGTTCTACCAGAAAACTAACCCGTTTTAAACGCTCCAAATCAAGATATAACACCAACCCAACAAAATCATTCTGGTTATTAAATAAACAATTATTGTAATCCCCGCAGGAGTAAGTAATTAGTTACTCACCTGTGGCAAGCTCCTCCCATGTGTTCTCTACATAAGCTTGGATACTTTCGAAGCTTTCAAACTCCGTGAAAGGCACAACTGTTGTTTGGTGACCATATTTAAAAATACAAACTCGTGATTTAGACATCTCTTAACCTGGACAATACAAGTTATTTGTTATTAGTCACAAAAACTAGGTGCAAAATATTTACTACTGCATCAAACAATTCGCATCCTAAGGTGTGAATTGTGTATACCTACACGATCTATTCGCATCCTGTCCTGATATTTGTATAAAACAAAGTCCTGATATTAGTTATTAGTCATAAAAACTGTGCAGATTATTTACTGCACCATCAAACAATTCGCATCATAACCTGCGAATTGTGTACATACATCGAGTAATTCGCAGCCTGGCCTGATATTTGTGTATATCTACATAGATCTATTCGCAGCATGTCCTGATATTTCTATGTAACACCGGTCCTGATATTTGTTTCAAAATACAATACTCTAATTGACCTAAAAACTCGTAATCTACACATTCAAGACAAAACTAAAGCACTACCAAATTAGAATATAACATCAGAAAACAAGGACGTAACTATATAACGAACAATATTAACTAAACAATAACAGATCACTATAACAAAAAAAACAGAGAAGAACTCGAAATCTGGCAATGACATCTAAAAACAGTAGAATAGAACCTATTCCAACAGAGAAAACGAATAAAAAACTTCGAAATCGGTAGGTAATTACCTAAAAAGCTCGCAACACGATTACTTGTAAGCTATAAGATTCCAAAAAGTCGTGATCAACTCCTGTACGTATAAAACAGAGGTTAGACAGGTCTAACACAACAACTTACATAAAGAAACAAACCTTTAGCAGCTTCCGATCACCGGAAAATATGATTTCAACCCAGCTCGTGGTGGTTGGTAGGGTTAGGTGGTTAGAGCGGCTAACAAATTGAAATCTTCAAAAAGCTAGAAAAAATAGAAAGAAAACAGAAAATAAGGTTTATATAGTGGGTTAAGGGTAGTTAGGGTATTAAAATAAAATTAGGTTGTTAGTGACAATAAGGTAGTTGAGATGGGTATTAAGTAACAATTGATCAAACCTTGGGTGGTAAGTGACAATTGAATAGTTGAGTGGGTACTTTAAGTACAATTTCCCTTAAATTTATCACTAGCAGTCATTTCTAACTTTATTATTTACGGGCTAAAGCTATTTCCTTCGTGAGAATTTTTATTTCTTACCTAATTTGAAAAAAAACTCTATATTGTTATTTCTTCCATAAAAGAAATTACACATTTGTCCTTCTATCCATTTATTCTATCTCTTTTATTTTCAAGAACGTCATTATTCTATCCATTTATTCTATTATCCTACCCATTAACAAATTCAAAGAAAAAAAAAATCATACTTATCTATTTCTTCAGTTTTCTACATTTTGTTTTTAATTTTTCGGTACTGTCTTTTGGCTATGGCTGTTCTTGTTAGGTTAGGGTTCTTATTTGGTAGATTTAGGGTTCGATTAGGGTTCTTACTTGGTAGATTTAGGGTTCGATTATGGTTCTTATTAAGGTGTATGTTGTTTGTTTGGTTTTATTTTCGAGTTTGGTTCGGTTTTGTGTCTATATGGCTGTTCTACTGTATTCTGTTTTTTCGAAGTGATAATCTCAAATTACTGTATTTTAAAACAAAAAAACGAGATTAAATTACCTTATTCGATGCTTGAGTGTTGTTCTCCTCATTGGTATGAGTTTTTTGATTTTCCATGGTCAATTTTCAATCAATCTTCAATAAAACTGATGTTTTTTGGGTTTAGGGTTAATTTTAGTTGCAAAAATCAGATATGTAGGATTAAAAATAGGTTAATGATATGTTTTTTCAGAGTAGGCTATTTATTTCAATAATAGCACATAATATTAAATTTGAAAACAAAATAAGGGTAAACTAGTAGTATCATGTTTCAAGTGTTTTAGATGTTTCAAATTATGGAGGAAATAAGAATTCTCATGGAGGAAATAACTTTGGCCTTTAACGATGACGGATAATGAAGTCTTTATCAGGAGAAAAGTACCCATAAATACCTACTCAAGTAGGTAATATTAAAGTAATACCCATTTTTAGACTAGTTTCATGGTTTGGACAAAAATACCATCTAGGGTATGGAATGGGGCAATTTGGTTACAACCCACTTTTTTCATCTCATAAGCCTCACTTTTCGGTTCCAATTTCTTCTATTTTCACTTTTCTAATTTTGAGGAGAGAGAAACACGAAACCCGAGAGTGAACTAAAAACCACCTTCAGCACAACCGTGAACTAACCTTTCAGGGGACGATATCAGTTCTAACTCCGATCAACGGTTAGAAGAAGACGTTATCGGCGATGATATCACATTCTGATACAGTTTCGGGTGGTGTTTTACTGTTAGAGGTTAGTTTCCTTGTCCCAGTGTTTTTTTTACCGGACGAGACACTGTAACGTCCTAGACTAGTCTATCGAGTGTTATTTATGTTTCAAAGTATTGTAATGGACAGTAGACAGTTCTCCGGCGACATTTTTTCTTGATTTCGGTTGTTCTGATGTATACTGTTGAGATATCGTTGTTTTTTTCTGAAATTTCGTGTGTAAGTTAAAGATTGAACATGTTTGCGTGACACTGTATGTATTATGTCAATGTCGATGTTGATATCCGAGAATGTCGATGGAGCAGACAGTTGTTACTTGATTGTTTGACTTGAATCGCAACCTCGTCGTGAAATTATAGCCATATCTCGCAATGTCTTTGTTTCACTAAGTATTGGCATCATATGCATGAAATGTTGTACATATCTAGCAACGTATGCAATCTGTGTTGCAATGTCTAGCAATGTCAGTGTTATGTCTACAGTAACATGTTACATGTCTAGCAATGTATGCATTGAATATGCAATATGTCTAGCAATGTGTATAAAGTTAGTTGATGTTGTTGTTTGGCTAGTGAAACTCGTGGATTGTTTGGTTTGGTTGGTACGCTGATGGAGCTGAGAACGATTCGATGTTAATGCAAAAGTATTTTTTGAGTCCACGCACAAGGAGGATCGGGCCGACGAACGACAAATCACTGTCTAATGCATTAATAAAGGTGAACTAATTCTCGAAATTTGTATATGTTTTGAATTATCGTTGCAACATATTAGTATTTTGTTATTGTTTTACATGTATCTAGCAATGTCATCGTAGTCTATCTAGCAATGTCAGAATATGAGTATCTGTTTTGAATTGTTGTTGTAGTATGTTAGTATGATGTTATTTTTTTGCATATATCTAGTAATATCATTGTAGTCTATCTAACAATTTCATAATAGGAGTATTTGTTTTGAATTGTTGTTGCAGCATATAAGTATGTTGTTATTGTTTTTACATGTTTTCTTGATTTCGTCAATTGTATATAGTTTAGGTTGTATATATTTGAGATATCGTTGTTGTTTTTTTTGAAATTTCATGTGTTAGATAAGGGTTGAAGATGTTTGTGTGAGATTGTAGGTGTTATGTTAGTGTCGATGTTGATATCAGAGCAGGTCAACGGAGCAGAATGTGGTTAGTTGATGGTTTTACATGAATCGCATCCTCGTTGTGATATGTTGGTTGTATCTAGCAATGTCTGCAGTTCAACAAGTATTGGCAGAATATGTACAACAATGCATTCAATGTTGTACGTTTCTAGCAATGTATAAAATATGTGTTGCAATGTCCGTAATATGTCTACACTAACATGCAATATGTCTAGCAGTGTCTGCACTGAATCTGCAATATGTCTAGCAATGTGTGTAAGTTAGTTGATGTTTTTGTTTGGTTAATATCTAGGATTGTGGAAAGTTTTTTCTGTTATGTTGGGGTGATTGCAATATAGGTTACTACTGCGATGTTTTTCTTCTGTTATGTTGTTCATGTCTAGCAGTGTCTGCAAAAATTGTGGCAATGTCTGGCAATGTTCTGAATATGTGTACACTAACATGCTATACGTCTAGCAATGTCTGCAATACGTCTACAATTGTCTTACATATGTCTAGCAATGTCTGAAATATGTCTATCAATGTCTGCAATATGTTTAGCAATGTATAGCAATATCTTTTCATATAGCTAGCTAGGGGTGGCAAATGGTTCTGGAACCACGGTTCAAAGCTGACAATCTGCTTATGAACTGGCGGTTTACCTGCGAAACTGGTTCATTAGGACTGCAAACTGGCAGGACCGCAACCCGCCAGGACCACAAACCATTAGGACCGCCAAACCGCCAGGACCGCATAAGGAGTAAACTGGCAGGACCGCAACCCGCCAGGACCGCAACCCGCAAGGACTGCAAACTGGCAGGACTGCGAAACCACGGGTTATTTGTAAAAAATCGCGGTTTATAGGTAAATATTATAAATGTTTTATTTATTTTATAACCAAAATGTTATATTTAAAAAATATTGAGATATTGAATATTATTATAGAATTATTATTACATTTTGGTTAATATTAATTTGTTTTGGTTATTAATATTTTAAGTGTTGTAATTATTATATAGTCCAAAATTTTAAATATTACTTATGTTATTATCACATTTTGAATATTATTATTATGTTTTTAGATCTAATATTAGTAGTGTTGATTTTAATATTACAAACCAAAACTATATCTTATCATGTTAAAATATTACAAATTCTATGGTTATAATTTCAATATTACATTTTGATTACTATTGTGATTTGGTTTTAAATACTACAAGTGTTTGTTATTATTTTTTAAACCAAAATCATATTTTATCATGCAAAAATATTACAAGTTATATTGTTATAATTTTAATATTACATTTTGAATTTTATTATTGTGATTTGGTTTTAAATATTACAAGTGTTATTTACTATTTTTAAGTTATATTGTTATAATTTTAATATGACATTTTGAATTTTATTATTGTGATTATGTTTTAAATATTACAAGTGTTATTTGTTATTTTTAAGTTATATTGTTATAATTTTAATATTACATTTTGAATTTTATTATTGTGATTTGGTTTTAAATATTACAAGTGTTATTTGTTATTTTTAAGTTATATTGTTATAATTTTAATATTGCATTTTGAATTTTATTATTGTGATTTGGTTATAAATATTACAAGTATTATTTATTATTATCTTAAACCAAAATCATATTTTATCATGGTAAAAGATTACAAGTTATATTGTTATAATTTTAATATTAACTTTTGAATTTTATTATTGTAATTTTAATAATGATTATAAAATTATTATTACATTTTGGTTAGTATTAATTTGTTTTGGTTATCACATATAGAGCTGTTAGGGGGCTTCCCAACCCGATAACCCGCCCGGGACCGGTCCGGTAAAATCGGCCCGAGACCGGTCCGATAAATTTAGGAGGCGGGTTGGGGGCCAAATGTTGAACCCGATTTTCTTACCGGTCTGGACCGGTCCGCCCGGTTACCAGACCGATAAGGGATGTATATATAAAAAAAAAAAATCCCTGTCGATCTCTTATTCCTCTCCCTGTCAACCCTAACCCACCTGAGACCTCTCAGTCGCCTTCCTTCCTGAGTGCAGGTCAAATATTTTGACGCCGATAAGAAAAGCAGCAAAATAGCAGCCAGTAACAACGACCATTAACCAAATAAACTGAATAAAAGTGGCGCTGCAAATCCACACACCATTCTCTCTCACTGCACTCCGTCCCTGCAAAACTTTCTTCCACGCGCCAACCAGAAACCCTAATTTCAGCATAAGATCAGAAAATCCCCAAATCGAATCAGAAAGCAGTCCTAAAAGACCCAATTCAGCTGGGGAAGCTATTCCTCTCCCTGTCGATCTCTTATTCCTGCGTTAGCGAGCAAAGAAGGGGAAGCTATTCCTCTCCCTGTCGATCTCTTATTCCTCTCAGGTACTGTTTCTTACCGGGCCAGACCGGTCCATAAGCTTACCGGGTCGGTCTCGGGTCAAATATTTGGCTCCCTTAGCATATCGGTCCGGGCCAGACCGGTCCGGGTCCTTACCGGGTCGGTCTCGGGTCATCAAAATTGGCCCTCTTGATTTTTCGGTCCGGGCTGGACCGGCCCGGTATCTTAACGGGCCGGTCTCGATCCAGTCGAAACCCGGTCCGACCCGACCCGGTAACAGCTCTAATCACATACATCATTCATAACAAGTGAAAATTAGCGGATTGGTGACTATTAGTAAGTCTACGATTTATAGGCATTTTAAAACTTAAAACAACGTTTTTTTAAATATGCAATAAAATACTAATCGAAACTAATTAATATCGCAAATAATAAAAACTAAATTTAGACTAATACCAACTAATAAAACTAATAACAAGCAATAACAAGCAATAATAACTAACAACAACTAATAAAATTAGAATTAAAAGAACTAATTTAAATTACTATAACAATTAAATAACTTGATAAATTATACGAAGCTCTTAATTGAGCTATTATAATGTTATCTCAACGTTATTTAAGTGTTTTTATCAAATAGAAACAATTTGCGAAAAAAAAATCAAACAATTCCGAAAATAGGACTACAATATGTAAAATAAGAAATTTGAGTTTTCTAGAATATTTAGAACAAGTAGAGAGATTTAGAGAGACATAGAGAGGAGTATATGAATTTATGATTTTGGATTTGGGGTCTCCTCTATTTATAGAGGAGACCCAATTTTTTTTTTAAAAAAACGAAAAAAAAAAAATTCCGGACCATCCGGACAGATCTCCGGACGCCCGGACCGGAAATTCGGGCCATCCGGAGATCTGTCCAGATGGTCCGGACTTTTGAATTTTTTTTTTTATTTTTTTTAACAACTATGTTTCATTTCTTTTGCTTTTTTTTTTATTAAATGTTATTTAAATTACTTTCACTTTCAATTTGTATTTTGTTATTTACAAGTAATTTAACTTTATGCATATAATTATACAATTCTAAAAAATTTAAATTTAAACTTCTAATATTGAATAGTTCGAAAATACAATAAACTATATAATTCATCTAACCAGAAACACTTCAAGCTTAAAATAATCTAAAGAATCACCTAATAATTTAAAATTAGAATAAAATTATATGTCTAATAGGTATATATTTTTTAATATGTACATAATATTAAATATAACATCTTAAATATCTAGTATGTTCAAACAATATACAAATCATTTTAGAATTATATTGTTTACGATATCTTGTTTAAGACAATCAAATTTTTATTTTTATATTTTTACAATTATTCAAAGTTGTAATCAAAATACAAGTAGATGTATATATTTTATTTAATATCTACATAATATTAAATAAAATATCTTAAATACATAAATATAAATATATAATCAAACGTATCAAAATCAAATTACAATTATTTTTTTAGAATGTAATTGATTGATTATAAAATTTTGATTAAAATGATAACATATTTAAATTTAAACACATGAAATAGCATAATTAACTCGTGTATATGGTACATATCTCAATTATTGAAATTAGATTCAATTAACACTTACAAATTAATTTTAAATAACATTATAAAATATTCTGATAAACGGTTCTTAAATGGTTTGGCTGGTGGTTTGAACTAATAAACGGTTCTTAAATGGTTTGTCTAGTGGTTTGAACTGGCGGTTTAACTGCGAAACCGGCCCAGTAGGACTGCAAACTGGCAGGACCGCAACCCGCCAGGACCGCATAAGGAGCAAATCGCCAGGACAGCAACCCGCCAGGACCGCAACCCGTGGTTCTGATTTAAACGGTTCCGATGGTTCGCGGTTCAGACCGTTTGCCACCCCTATAGCTAGAAATATGTGTAAGTTAGTTGATTCTTTAGTTTTGTTAGTGAAACCCAATGACTGATTGGTTTGAAATATCTAGTATTGTGGCAAGTTTTTTCTGTTTTGTTTGGGTGATTGGGATGTAGGTTATGATCGCGATATATAGAATATTATTAAAAGTGACTAGAAATTACGATATGTGCAGGCAAACATGATTGGCTGGGCTTAGTCAGTATAATCGACCTTCTAAGATGAAATATAATAACAGCAAAACACGTAGAAGTTGCTCGGGACACCCATTTCTATATGTTTCTCAAAACATCGTTCGACGTAAGGAACGAGGATATGCTCGCTAAAAGGAGATCCGAAATATTTAAGCATTTCCACAGTGATTCAAACATAAACAAACGATAGTAGTTATATTTGATTTTGAAATAGTTTTATTTGGGACAAATGTATAATTGTGTAATTCATTATAAATTAAATGTTGTTTGTACGGATCTTATTTAGACGTTAGTGTTGAGACAATAACTCATTATTGTCATTTTCAAAGCATCTAGCAATGTCAGATTACGTGTATCTAGCAATGTATTTTTTACGTATATAGCAATGTCATAATCGAATATCTAGCAACGTCGTAAGAACGTGTCTAGCAATGTAATAACATCGTATCTAGAAATGTCATATAACTCGTATATAGCAATGTCATATAACTCGTATATAGCAATGTCATAATTGAATATCTAGCAATGTCGTAAGAACGTGTCTAGAAATGTCATATAACTCGTATCTAGCAATGTCATAACGCCGTATATAGCAATGTCATATAACTCGTATATAACAATGTCATATAACTCGTATATAGCAATACATTAATAAAGTATCTAGAAATGTCAGATAACTCGTATCTAGCAATGTCATAACGTCGTATATAGCAATGTCATAACGTCGTATCTAGCAATGTCATCAGGGTACCAAGTGCTAATATTTTTGGTAATTAGGTACATAGGATGTCATTTCGAGATATTAATATGTATTATTAATGTATCAAGCAAGATCCTGCCATTCCTGGTGTATCCAACCATTTAACGATTACTACGTATCTAGCAATGTCATAATTGAATTTCTAGCAATGTGGTAATAAAGTATCTAGCAATATCATACAACTAGTATCTAGCAATGTTATACAACTAGTATCTAGCAATGTTATACAACTAATATCTAGCAATGTCATACAACTAGTATCTAGCAATGTCATATAACTTGTATCCAGCAATGTCATGTAACTAGTATTCATACTGATATTATTGGAGTTCATGCAGAATTTTTTTTTGATTTCGTATGTTTTTTTTTGTTTTTTTGGCAAAAATGGACCAACCCTCTAAGATATTCTATTTTTTGGGAGGGTTGTTGTACTTGGAAGTTGTAAAGCCACGATCTAATGTTTTAATCTATTTTATAATTATGTTGTTAGTTTTTTCGGGGGGTGTTCAATAGATGTTTACAGTAGCAATACCTATATTTATGGTACCACTAAGGATTAAATTGTCAGTAGTTCCAAGAAGCAGTTGTAAAGGCAGTTATTAAACACAATCACGATGTAAGAAGTGAGATTAGTGTATCTAGCAAACTCATATCAATGTATCTAGCAATGTGATATTTGAATTACAATCACGTTAACAATTTTCATATCTGGCAATGTTGTATTTGTGTGTCTAGTAATGTTATACTAGTGTGTCTAGCAATGTGGTATTAATGTATCTAGCAATGTTTTATTAGTGTGTCTAGAAATGTCTTCTGAGTGCATCTGGAAATCCAATAAAATGTATCTAGAAATCTCATTATACTGTATCTAGTAACGTCTAAATATAAGCCAAAAATCGCATCCTCTACACGACAATCACATCATGTTCGTTAAATCTTCAGATGCGTGTAAAATATCTTCTAAGTGCATACGGTAGTTAACAACCAGAGTGCGATATGTCATTATTTTGTAGTGCTGAATCACATACATCCACAGGCACGAGTAAGAAGCATAAGCAAGAGCAATACTTCCACAGGTATAAAGATTAAGCACATGTAGATTAATTAAAAACTACATAAGGTAACACTTGCCTGCTCACCCAATAATTATGCAGTCAAGGACACAATGCGCTCTTCCAAGTCTTCTTTGTATCTTTCCGTTTTATTCTTCTTGTTCACCGGAATCTAAACCACGTGAGAAAGATAACTATTCAGTAAGCAGAAAATAAATGTCATATTACAATATCCGGGCAAAAGTAAGCATGCCAAAATAGAATAAATAGATTAAACAAGGGAATAAACGGCTTGGAGCTACAAGGTTTTTCAGGTGCTATGCCCAAATTCATATAAAAGCAAGGAAAACTCAAGTCAAACCATGGTATATAACTGAGGAAGCAAAAAGAGGGAGACACGAACTCGCCTTACCCATGAAATCCGAAAATACAGTTTTAAGGCCAAGAACATCCACAAACCTCTCACAGACAGGTGGATAGTTCGTCATCGCATGAAGCTGATATTTAACCGAGAAAAAAATCAACATATACAAATATAACATAAACAAAGTACGAACTCGTACTTTAAACAAGCATACACACGAAGACTGAATTCGGACTCTAAATTAGAATATAAACTAATGCGGAAGCAACAAATTGGAAATTATGACAAGGGAAAAACAAGAAAAACAAATGAAGAAACATTACCTAGCAACTTTCAAGATCTCCCGACTTTCGCACTGAAATTAATACCCTAACTACCCTCACCCTTCCTGAACAACACTTAACCAAAATTTCTATTTCCTACTTTTTCTTTTTATTTTATTTTTAAAATATCTGTATCTTTCAAACCGAGCTCGAAAAAAATAAATGAAAGTACCATCGCTTTTGTTTTTTTAAAATGAACAAAACTAGATTCATTGATGATATTTTTTTAATTTTTTAAAAAATAAAATTTCACCAGTAACAACTCTCAGGATATCCTAAGAATTGTTCGGGAAATCCTGAGTTGCAAATAATTCTCATAATATCCTGAGAATTGTTCAGGAAATCTAGAGTTGCAAACAATTCTCATGATATCCTAAGAATTGTTCAGGAAATCCTGAGAGTTGCAAAAAATTCTCAGGATATCCTGAGAATTATTCAGGAAATCTTGAGTTGCAAACAATTCTCAAGATATCCTGAGAATTGTTCAGGAAATCCTATGCATTTGGAAATCCTGAGTTGCAAAAAGATGCATAGGTGATTCTAGTTGCTGCAAAATTGGTATTTGGAAACAATACTAAAATTCTTTTTATGCATGACCGTGTCAACATAAATGAACTTGTGAAGTATCTTCCAAGCTAGGAATGAAATTATTTTAGGGATTACCGAGTTCCACATCATGCCATACGGGTTTGATATGTTATGCTTGCTTCTAAGGTGGTTCCAAGTAAGTTTTGTGTTAAAATTGATGTATTTGGGCAGGTTCCAAATAATAACGTCATCCTGATTATTGTGAATAGAATTTTTATGAATTTTCTCAATGGTAGTTTGATTTAAGAATATTCTCAGCATTTTGTTGTTCCAGACATCATCTTACCAAAATTATTTGACCATTTGCTGCCTCTAACCAGATTTATTATAGTTATCATTAAAACAATTAGAGTATTCTAGCCATACCAATTTTTAAGCTTGAACTCGATATTTCATTTGGCCAAGTTCCACATTATGTTAGGTTCGGCTAGCTGATTTATTTTAGTTAATTATTTCAAAGTAATGGAACCAACTTTAGAACATGAAGTTTGTAGTGGATAAAGTGTCTTGCAATAGTTTACAATCAAAAGTATTCTGTAAGTCAGATATGCTTATAATATTAAGGCCCCCTTCATTAAAGGGCTTACACAAAGCATTCCAAGTAGTCCAGTGCATTCCGTTATCAAAGAAGAATTCCACAAAAAATTGTTGATTTTTTTTCAATCCTATAAACAGTTGATTTAGGAATAGAATGACTTTGATCTCAATAGGTAGGAATAACCATCAAAACCGAGTTAATCAAATTTAACCTTTTATCAAAGGATAACTTCTTGTTTTCCCACTATTTTATCTTAGAGTTAATTTTGTTGATCATGCTGACATAATTGCTGACTTTATTGTTGTTATTTAGAGTAATACCACGATAATCAATAGGAAGAATGCTTGAACTGAACCCTGATAGGTTGGTAATTGGAGATATTTTAGTGATATTGACTCTTGATGGAAGCATTATTTTAGTCTTCTCGTTGTTTATCAATTGCCTTGACACATTTTGATAAATCTGCAAAACTTACCTAGTTTGTCTATAAAGTATCTAAACTATTACTGAATATCAAGATATCATCAGCAAACAATAACCTAGGGATCAATAAGCTAGTTCTTGAAGAGAATCACATTGCTTCATTTTTGATAAAAAGCTTATATAGGCCCCTGATAAGAACCTCCCCTGCCAGAATGAAGAGACTATAGGACAAAAGGTCCCCTTGTCTAAAACCTATTTTGGTTTTAACAAAACCAAACACTTTCCCATTAATCAGCATAGACATATGGAATGAGCTAATTAAGTTATTAATCAGGTTGACAAAAGTAGGATAAAAACCAAAAGAGTCAAGAACTTTATAGATAAAACTGTGGGAAAGTTTATCAAAAGCTTTCGACATATCAACCTGAATCATGGTGTTGCAAGCTTTCTTGTTCTTATTGAGATCATAAAATAACTCTTTAAGAATTAACACATTATCATGAATAGAGGTATTAGGAACAGAAGCCCCTTGAACTATAGAGATCACTTTAAAAAGAATCAAAATTTATCTATTGTTGACAATCTTTGACATAATTCTATTGAGTATACTGCAAAGGCTAATAGGCCTAAAGTCTTTCCATTTAGTAGGGTTGGATGACTTAGGGATTAAGCAAATACTTAATTCATACATGTACTCAGGTAACCTTTCAAACTTGATTCATACATGACTAATAGGACATTCAAATTTTGTATTGAACTCACATTCCAACAACCTCATGATGGAATAGTCATTATGATAGATTATATTAGAATTAATCTATTTCCAAAATACAAGATCTTACTATCATATTCCATAATCTTATTCCTAATTTTAGTCATTAGTTCATCATGTTGCTTACTTTATAACACTTTTGAATAGGGATGCGTATTTATTTAACATATATTTGATCATGTTTGAAACCAGTAATTTGTTTTAACATATGAACCCATGTTTGAGATAACCTTGAGTGAGTATATATTCTTGTTTTCCTTTGTTAAATAGTTGACCAGATCTTTTCTGATAATGATATTTAAATGCACTTCACTTTTTTACACAAGATGAAGCTTTATTGAAAAAGATAACTAAATCGTAAGAAAATGCTAAACATGGTAAGGTCAAATCATTTCTAGTTTTGTACATCATATTTCTATTATCTTCAACAAGTCATTTGATGCCCATGATTAAATATTTTTCCGTTATAATAAAGAGGCCGTGGGAAATATGGTCATTTTTTCTAACATCTTGAGTAGATTTGAAATATCCATTTAGATGGTAATTAATAATGATTGAAAAATAAGCTGAGTTAATGTTTTTCATAATTATATTAATGAAACTACTTCCAAAGCCAAAGGCTTTCATGATCCTTAGAATAAAGGAAAATGAAATCATGCTAAATGTTTTCGAGATATCCACTTTAATAAGTATATTCCCACTATAGACTATCCTCTTTAAATCATGCATTAATTCTAGAGTTAACATGATGTTATCCTGAATATTTTTGTCTTTGATAAATCGATCTTGTTCCTCAGAGATTATCTTGGGAAGATAGGCAATTATTTCATTTAATATTTTGATTTAATCTTGTTAAATGTAGTACAAAGGCTAATTAACTTGTAGTCACTCCAAGTTTTAGGAGATTTTATCTTTGGTATGAGACAAATAACAGTAGCATAAATATCATTAGGATCAGTTTGACCTAAGAAGATAATATTTATAGATGAATATAGATCCTTTGAGATTATAGACCAACATATTTGGTAGAATTTGACATTGAAGTCATCAACCCCTGTTGCACTAAAGGGGTTAAAAATTTAACTACCCTATATATCTCTTTTTCAATATGTAACTCTAGTAGTTTTGTGTTTTCTTCCTCTGAAATAAGTATGGGGATGGTGCTATAAAGGTCATCAAGATCGTTGGGATTAGTTTGACAAGCTAGAATGGTCACAACAAAATTCCTTAACTCTGTTTGATCACTTATCCAAGAGTTACCTACCAAAATTCTTTAAATTTTGTTTTTCTCTCTCCTTGTTTTAACATAGTTGTAAAAACTAGTTGTGTTCTTATCTTCATTTTTTTAGCCAATTGGTATGAATTTTTTGTTCATAAAAGGTGTCTTATCTAGCTAGAATTTTCAGTTGGTTGGCTTGAGCTTAAGCTAGAAGGTTTTTATCATCCAAACATTTAGAATCCTCAAAACATTTTTCTCTAAACATAACTTCCTTGAGCTAAAGCATAAAAAACATTCCCAAAATTTTCCCAATTCAATTTTAAAAGGTTTAACTTTAATCTTTTGAGTTTCCTCTAGAATATTTGAATATTTTAACATTCCATGTTCTCTTTCCAATTAAGATCAAACATATTCAAAAAGTCAAGATGCATCATCTACATACTTTGAAACTTAAATGAAGACTTAACATGGTTGGGCTCTGTAATTATTAATATAATCAGATGTGAATGGTCTGACCCAGTTCTAGATAAATGAATAACTTTGGTATTTCCAATATAATTCAACCATGCAAGATTGTATAGGAACATGTGAAGCCTTTTACGCTTTTTGTTATTAGTCCAAGTATATATGGACCTCAAAAACCCAACGTCCTCAAGTTAACAGTCTAACAAAGTGTTACTGGAATCATCAATACTTCTAAGGCAAAAATATTAACAAGCTATTCCTGAGATTTTAGGATGGCATTAAAGTCACCCGTGACTATCTACCATATAGAGTTGGCTGCAAAGTCTCTTAAAGAGTTATAAAAAAATTCTTTCTCTAATTACTTATACATTTAGCATAGACTATAGTTACCATGATAAATTTGTCATGACTGATATACTTCACCTTTAAATAAATATATTTCTCTTGATTATAAATTATTTCAACAATATAATCATCATTCCACATAACCAATATCTTGTTATTGATATTGGCATAATTATTTTGAAAGCCAATTTGATTTACTATTTTATCTAATTTATTAAAAGAAACTAAAGGTTCTTGAAGAGTCGGGATTCTATATTTTTAGCCTGTTTTATAGACTTAATCCTCCTAATTGTGTTTTTGTTTCCAATCCCGCGAAATTCCAATTTAATATAGATATGGTCATCCTAATTCTAATTCGTGACCCTTTAAAACTAATTATTTTAGTGTGCATCCTTTATAAGGTTTGGCCTTAATATTTTTTTATTTCTTACTAATGACTTTCTTAAATTCATTGGATCTTCTGTTTGACCATGCTTCATGTGGTTTTGAGCGTTAGAAGTTATGTTTCATTGTCTCATTTGTTAAAGTCATTAATAGAAGATAAGGAAATACCAGTTTCCATTCAGTGTAAGGCCTCTATAATCTCATTATCCGTCCCTTCATTAATAAGCTAATCTCTATAGGATGAGAGGTGTTAATTTTGTCCTTGGTATTTGATCATTCATTTGAGATAAACCTATTATCTATATTTTACTCATTTTATATCCCATTATGCCTTGCATCAAATGTTTTGCTTTTAGTATTATTCTTTAATTTAGGATCCCGATCATTTATAATGATCGATTTGATCTTAGACACCCATATATCCTTTTGAGAGATAGGTTTATAACTATGATTGTCTAAAAATTAAATTGGTTGATGGTTTTATATTAAGTTATCTCATTCTTTACTTGTTGTAAATTTTTTACATTCTGAACAATATGATGGAAAATTATCGTATAATATTTCTTTCCAGGATCTTTTGTTATCACCAACCAATCCAAACTTTGTTAACTGGTTTTTGTGTCACATTTAATTCCACACTAGCCTTGTAAAAATTTACTTTAGCCCTATTTCTTGTTGGAACCCAATTTGCAATGGCGTTACCTGTAGAATTATAAATAGTATAGATAATGTATTTGTTATACATATATTCGGGAAGGTTAAGTAATGTTAACCAGACTATGGTGATTGAAGGTTCTCTTTTGGGGTTGAAAACGGTAACCATTTGAGTAATCTCATTGTATGCTTCTCCGTAGACCAGACATTGCGTTTCCACAACTTTCTAAGATAATCTTTATGATTAAGATCAATAATTACATGTCTATAGTCCCACCAAGCTAAATTATAACCACCCATAAACCCAACCTTACATAGAACATTTTAGACAACCTATAGTAAATTTACCAATTAAATAAAATTTAGTAATTGGTAGACGACTTTCATGATCATGTCTTAAAAATTGGATGACTTTGTGATCTCATTTTTCATGAATCTTGGTTTCTCATGACGAAATTTGTTCTTGATAGACTATGTTACATCAATATATGTTTTGTTGTTTTGTGGTTGTATAATCTGATATTTTGGTGTGAGTTTTTCAAAAACAAGATTATTTGTAAGTTTTGTAAATTGGGTAGGAACTATTGGTTGATTATCTTCTTATTGATCTTGCGATTTCTGTTGTCGCTCAATCGGAAGAATTTAATCTATATTATATTTTAAATTTGATTTTTAGGTTTGTTTTAAGGCTCTGTTGCTAATATTAAGGGCTGGTATTGCATAATTTTTAGGATCAATCGGGATGGATGATGAAGACTGATGTGGAGAAATAGATTGATGCAGAGATTTATCATCATTCATAATTCGTCATCCTGAATGTAGATGGTTTCTGGCCAGTCGTGGAGAAAAATGATGATCGTTGTCAAATTACAAGACTCAATTTCTTGGAAGATAAAACAAATCCTTATAATATACTTTATATGTACAAACCCTTCATTAAATAACGTTACATTTATTTTTTAATAATATATAAAAAAATATAATTAAAATCCAAAATACATATTGAGTTTCAACCCACAAATATACGAAGTAAACCTTTTAGAAAACATCATATTTGACCAGTAGCATCACGATTGGAACAAATTCTGCGTTCAATCTATAAAATATAAAATTGATAAAGAATACAAACACTTAATTTCGATTTCGAAAGTTTGAAAATTTATTATTTATACAAATATCTGATTTTGACCTTCGGATCAAACTTATGTATTTTATAGATATTTTACTTATAATCACTTTGTATTTTCCTAATGTTCACCTTACACTCTCGTTGAACACCCGTAATATGACTAACTCTACATCTATTAACCTCACCTACGAACTGAACCGATAATCATATAAACCAAACCATGCATATCCTAATGGAACCATATCTTTCAAAGAACCTATGTACATGCATGGATAGCCAAGATATTTCATACATACAAGCTTTAACTGGTGCATGTGCGATGTTTGACTTGACTATCCTTCTTACCTTCTAGATAACCACCCAAACCTTTTCTCATGCAAACCCTCACAAAAACTCTACTGATTATGGTACACGATTTTCTTTTAAAAAACTGGATAGGTTCCCTGCTATTTTTTTGGAGGGCTATTGTCTTTTTTAAGTGGAGTGTTAGGCGTCTTACTAACATGACTTATTCCCCTCCCCACTCCGCCCACACCCAGAAATTGTACGACCCACAACTTCTCCAAAATAACCCCTTCAGCTATTCTCAATCACAACTAGCCACCCAAACACAACATGTGTTAGTACTCAACACCCTCAGATCACTTAGAAAGCTTGTTCCACTACCATGTCCAACTACATGCAATCCCCTTTACTACCTACCACGCACCCTTCTCTTTCTGTTTCATTAGGCATATTCACCAAGCCCATTGGGCATATGGATAATATTTTATCTCATGTGGAAATTTAATTTAACAATTGGTTCAACTAGGCCTCTCTTCTTGGTCTGATACTAAGATTTCAACTACCTAGTAGCATTACCCCTTCAACCTGAATAAGAAACCGTCACCGTTACACTACCCAACCTATTAACCTCCCAATACCATCCACCATCACTCACACTAGCATCACATCCACATCAAACCTGCATGTCATCTCCCTACTCACTCTAGGAACCAACCAACCCACCATTTTTCCAACTATTTCTCGGGTTGTAACACCTGGGATCACATCCTTAAAAGGTCTCATGGAAGCTGTGACTACTCTATCTCACATGCCTTCTGATCGTGCTCTAGTTATCAATACATCAGAGGAATCTCACCAAGCCTTTACACTTCATCGCTTACTATTGCCTCTGCTAATTGATAAAAGTGTAAATTATCCAGGCCCAAGCGGGTGGGGAAGTTCAGGGGTATTTGTGCATTAACATAAAAATTTATAATAAAAAATGAAAAAGTAAGAAATAAGGAGGACTGATCTTGTAATACAAAGTATATTAGTAGATTTAAAGTAAATAAGGGGTGAGATATACTAAAGTAGGTCACCCATGTGGATTTTGGGCCCATTATATTTACTACATAAAGTAAGATTCCCTTTATAGGGAGGGGTGAACAATTAATATACAAGAACTACTTTTTGTCATTTTCTCTCTCTTTATCCCGTGTTTCTCCCTCTAGATACAATTCCAGCATTGTTTGGAAGAAAAATCAGGTTCGGATATTTATGGAACTATCACTAATAACCTATCTATGTTGTACAACAATTCCTCTATCCGCTCAACTCTTCTTGATCACTCACGTCACATGCTCAACAATGTTACCATCTAGACGATCCTTTTAATTATTAATTTACTAGCTACTCATTTTTGGACTAGTATAGTTTCCGCCCCGCAAGAAAATCACGTTGCGATGAATGTAGAGAAATTTCAAAATTTGTGCATCAATGGGATCCTTGTTTTCTTACGAAAAGCTATTAACGGTGAGAAAGCTAAGTGGGCCAAATATATAACCAGTTATTTCCTGAAGAAGAAACGCACACCCTTCCATACTCAAGCTATCATGACTAGAATGTGGGTCATGCATGGCCTAAGGGAATAAAAATTTACCCCACCATAACACCTCTACTTTTGTTTCTCCACAACTGAAAACTTCACATACGTCCTTGAATTCGTCCCATGGTTCTTCAACAATCACCCCATCTTCCTCAAGAGATGAGAATTAATGGTCTCCTCCAGTAAGGACTCAATAAAAATAATTCCTCTATGGGTGAAATTCCATGGTTTTCCATATGAACTATGGTCTAAGAAATGATTTAGTATCATGGGTGCCTAGATAGGTACACCGATCTACGTAGACACACATACTGCTAACATGCTTCATCTTAACTTTGTTCGTATCTGCATTGGTATGGGTGCATCTAATGACTTCCCGGACTCCATTGAGATCGTCTACATGAACCAACCTATTACAATCAGAATATAATATTAGAAGCTACCAGATATCTACATGTAATGCTCTTTTTTGGGCCATACTAATGAAAAATTTCTGGAGAACCCAATCCTTCATAGAGGTGAATATTTCACAATCCTGCTTGTGAACCCTAACCTTACCAGTGATGCTGACAATCGTACTATGGGTCATCAACCTGGGAAGGAACCTATGATCGACAACACCATTTCTGAACTAGACTACTCAACTTACAATGCACCATGGTATAATTCTCTCATGATAGATCTTGATGACGAGGGAGAGAACCATATAACTATCCAGGATCACTCAGTTTGACTTGTCTTTCGGGACACTCATATCAACTCTGCTAACTCTGATCCATCCATTGAAGTTATTTTATTGTCCTACCATTCCATGTTTTCTATTATAGAACCCATCATCCCGGCCGCTCAGGATGATCTTATAGTTCTAGACCACTAACACAATTATCACTTCCTCAATATCTTTATGATTATTTCTGCACTGAATTTTAAGGTTTAAATGACCGAATTAAATAAAATGATGTTACTGAGTATGTATTTTCAAATCACAACACGCTAATATGCTTATTAGAAACTAAAGTTCATGAATGCTGCTAAAATCATGAAAATAGCATTGTCATTCTAGCATTACAAAACCAACCATTGCATGCACCCTCTTGGTCGTATCTGGTTAGCTTGGAACCCTAGTGTTTTTAGATTAATTTTAACATAATCACTTCCTAGATCATTTACTGTACTAGTAATAATATTGCATATAATAACTTTTTCTCTATATATGTTGTTTATACTTCCAATGATGTATCTGATCATATGTCCATATACCAAAAACATCATCTTAATCTCTAACCGACACAATGACATTGCTCGCAAATTGATCAAGCCTTGGTCGATTTCCACTGAGATGATCATTTACAAAATTCTTTTGCTCACTATGATCTTCATGGCACATCTGATCATACTCTAATCACCCTCTTCACTAGCACCCTCTCCTTCATCCCATTTTTAAAATCTTTTTGTTACTTTAAAATGTGGCAAACTCACCCAAGCTACCATACTATCATTAAAAACAACTGGAACCTCCCCTTAAGTAGCCCTTCAATGGCCATCATCTTATCCAAACTCTATAGGCTTTAAACCTCCTTATCCAACATGAATAAGAAATATTTCGGTGAGATCAATGACATGGTTAATAGTTCCAACTTGGCCTTACACCTGGCTCAGAAGGGACTCGTTAGTGACCCCACGAAACCCATATTTGTCGAGGCTGAAATTAATTCTTCTAAGACCTATATTTTATTCAACCTTGTTGAAGAATCTTTTTTTAAACAAAAATCTTGTGAGACTTGGCTTAAAATTAGGGATCACAACTCCAATTTCTTCCATAATTGTATCAAGACCCGAATCTCAAGGATTTGTTTTCCATCTCTAATACCAATGGCATTGTTATCTCCAAACCTAAAGATGTGGCATATGTTTTTGTCATCAACTTCAGCCATTTTCTTAGAGTCAAAAACTTGTCCAAATACCATGAGCTTGATACATTTAGAAGCTTAATTAATAATACGCTCTCTGAAACAGACAAATTCTATATGATGCACCATATAACAAACGAAGAGATAAAAATTGGTCTCTTCAGTATTGATAGTTATCAAGCCCCTAGATCATATGGGTTTAATCCGAGTTTCTTCAAAAACTCTTAGAGAACCATCAATAATAACCTATGTAAAGTTGTCCACCACTTCTTTTGCCACTCATTCATGCTCCCAGAATGGAACAAAAATCTTATCCCCTTTATTCCCAAATCAGACAACCCCTTATCCCCTTCTGATTATAGACCAATTACATGTTACAATTTCATCTATAAAATCATATATAAAAATATCAAAAACAAATAAAAAAAATCATTCCCTTATTCATTGACCCAACACAATCAGCCTTCGCTATGGTTGAACATTTTTTTAAATATTATTCTATCCCATGAACTGTTATATGGTTATCACACGAATAGGAAATGTCATCGGGCCGTCTTAAAAATTGACCTCATGAAGGCTTTCGATAATGTGTGATGGCATCTGCTTCTTAATGTGTTATACGTGATAAATTTTCTAGCTCATATGATAGGTTAGATTATCCAATGTATCTCACCCCCCCATCCCCCTCTTATTCGATTAACATAAATGGGAACTCATTTGGCTCCTTCCAAAGTAAGAGGAACCTCTGCCAAGAGGATCCATATCCCCATTCATATTTGTGATTATCATGCAAGTTTGCGGTTGCATTCTCAGGGAAAAACAAACTTCCTTCAATTAGCTTTCAGTGGAAATGCCAAAAACTTAAAATCATCAATATTTGTATTTCTTATAACCTTATGATATTTTATCGCGCAAACGCTAACTTCATCAACCTCATCAAATATGGCCTTGATAAGTTTTCCATTTTTTATTTAAATGCCAATAAAATATAAATATTCTTCTTGGGTGTCTCTGAATCCATCAGACATTCTATCATTGCTAACCTAAGGTTTGAGGTGGGCATCATCCCCCTTAAATACTTAAGTGTACCCTTTAGCATTGTCTGCTTGTCATATGGAGATTGTAGACCCCTCTTTAATAAAATTACCAGTCTAATAAACTTATGGACTTCTAAATATCTCTCTTATGCTGGCAGACTCAAACTCATCAAATCAGTCTTATTCGTATGACATATTTATTGGTCCTCGGTATTCATCATTCCAGTCCACGTACTAAAATAACTCTGCCAACTATGTTGTAGATTTTTTTGGAGTCCACATGACTTAAAAATCGCTAGTTCTAAGATTGTTTGGACCACAATAACCTTTCCCTCATGTGATGGTGGCCTTGAGATTCTTGACCTCAGGGTCTGGAATCAAGCAGCTGACCTAAAACACTTATGGTTAATCTAATCAATAACATCCCCTCAATATGGCGTGGTTGGATCATTTTAAAAAATATTACACATAAATACATTTTTACTCTCCCTTCTAGCTCCAAAAATAGTTAAAGTAGAAGAAAATTATCAATCTATATTCCATCACCTCCAAGCTTTACAAAGCTATCATTAGTGACAGATGCTCCACCTTACTCTAGTACGACCCCTGGCTTTTCACTAATCACTCGTAGACCGATATGGTCCAAGTATCATCTGTCATGCTCGTATGCACATCAACAATACTATTGTAAATATTATCAACAATGGTTCTAGGAATTAGCCCAACCAACTCCGGAATGCGAGGAAAACACACCAGAATCACTTACAAGATATCAGTCATGTTATTAATCTTCCTTTACTTCCATCAGGAGAGCCAAATATCAAACTATAGATCCCTAACAAAAAGAAATCCTCGTTTACCACAATTATCAAGTATTACCGTATTAATCCATCCAGGTCGATTATCCCTTAGGAAAACTTGATCTTAAACAAGTAAAACATAGCCGTACACTATTTCATTGTCTGGTTGGCCATCCAAGAAAAGCTCACCACGCATGACAAGCTCATAGCTTAGGTTTACAATACAACCTCATGTTGTATTCTCTATAATCTTTCCCCGGAGTCCCCTAACCATTTACTAGTGGACTGACTTTTATCCCACCAAGTTCGCGATAGTTGAGCCATAATACTAAGATTTTTCCACTTGTTCCATGATTGGCCTAGTTGGCTGATTGAAGCAAGCTCATGGACCTCTGCCCCTCCAGGGCTTCGGAACCTCTGGCGTGCCTAATCAGTATGGTGGTCTATCACTTATGACTCGAGAGAAATACCCGTATATTTTTTGACAAAGCCTCACTTGCGTCTTCCATCACCCATCGGGTTAGATCAGACCTCCTATACAGATTTCATGACACGAAGGTCTCTTGGCCATAATTATTTATTATTACTAACTTATTTTTATGTTTATTTATTTTTACTGCATGACATAATGATACTCACGATACCCTACCAAGTTACTTTGATACCAAATTACTAACCGGCATGTTTTACTGTCTGCTATGATGTTTGCTACATTTTTAATGACTATTGTGATTGTTGCAATATTTCACTCTTTGTTTGAAGAGCTGAATGATATGTTTTTTGGACAATTTCCAGACTTTCCTTTGGGAAATCTCCCTAATGTGCTTGTGCGATATCTAGGGTATACCCCGTTGTACTTGTAAAATAATTATCTTCTTTAATTTAATTTAATTTTAGACCATTTTTTTTAATAAAAGCATAAAATCAAATATATCAATATAATCTACAATCAAATAGTCGAAGATAATTAATATGTATATATAATATACTAATGTAATCTATAATTAAGGTCTGAAAAATTCAAATTGCATTAATTAGGTAACTATAATATATTTTAGATAATGCGATAATATCTATCTTACTTATTTGAAACGATCATAATTATTATAAAAAGGAAATAATCCCAATATAAGGATCATACTATTTCTTCTAAAAAAAATTATTTTATTATGTTTTCATGTTCGTTTATATTACCTCTCTATCTACCTCTCTATCTATGATATCTACCATAAAATAACTCATCAATTATTTGTCAAAACTAAAAAGTTCTAGAGATTTTTAAAAATAAAAAATATAAACCAAATCTTTAAAAAAATCTAGGAAAAATAATAAGATGATATGAACTCATTTGTGTTCTAAGAAAAGTTATAATAATAAAAACAACTTAGTACATTATTCATCATTGATTTGTTTTTCCAAATTTCATGATTTGTTACAACTCATTTTCTTATGATGAAATTTATATTTGTTAATTGAATTATTTTTTAGATATTTTAGTGTAATTGGATTAGTAGTCGACCAATGTAATCAAAATATTTTATCGAACAAGTTGGAGACTGCGTAATGCACACTTGCTTTAGGATATTGTGATTACCGGGGTCAATAGGCGATAGCCCCTCACGGGATCCAAAGGATAAATCCATTGGTCGAGGTTAAGCTGATGTTATTATTCTGAAAATTTATTTGAATTTTCAAAATAGTCGTTTATTGTCTCATTTAAATTGTAACCCGTTTTTTATAATTAACTATTTTTTAGTTGGAAATCTTCTTTGGCTCAATTATATATGTTTTATTATTGGTTCAAAAAGAGAATATACGTTAACATTCATTCTCTTGTTAAGTTTTTTTTTTTAATTTATATTATTGATTTTTTAGGGGTGATAAGGGTAGGATTTATCCGCCCCCATGTCGAACTGGTAAAATATTGAACCAGAATTTATTTTGTAGCATAAACCGAATAAATGTGTAATATTCAAGATATTTTGTGTAAAACTAGTGAATTAACGGACTGAAAAAACAAAAAACGGATTAATCATGGAAGCCCAATTGCCCACCACCATTACTATATACCGCAATGTACATTTCTTTGGAAAAGGATGAACAATTATTATTATTTTACAACTTTTAATAGTTTTTCTCTCAAGAATTCTCGTTTCAGCTTATCGCTAACATCTGTGTAACTCAATTTGAAATAATTTTTACTTTTATACCCTTCAGATATTTTTAGAGTCATCAGTGGCCACCAATATAGGAGCCTAGGCAGGTAACCAGATACGAACACCCAAAATTGTTAACGTGCTTGGATTTTCTTCAGATTCTACCGATTGATAAATTTTAAGATGCAAGTCGTTCACGCGGTAGTTACCGAAGGAATAAATATTGGAGAATGTTCTGATAAGTTAGTATAGGATACTAAGGCCCAGTACCACTACGAAGAGAAACAAGATCGATTGACCCTAGTAGAACATTAGGATCGACTATCCAGTGAAATTGATGCGTTAAATATGAAAAAATAATAATGGTAATTCAACCAAGAAAAGTCAAATAAAAAATTTAACAAGTTGAATGATGTTGAATCTAAGGTTAAGGATATAGTAGAAGCATGAGGTAAGGCTAGACCACAACAAACTATAGTTCATGTTTGAGAAAGTCGTGTTTTTTTACAATGAGGTTTGGGGAACCAGAGCAGACAACTAACGATGGCCATCAATAAAGTCATGGACACAATTGGAAACAATCTCCATTATCAAAGGAAATTCTTTTTGGCACCTACCAAAGTGGTTTGATATATCCAAAATGGAGATATTTTATGGGAATAGAGATCCCGATAACCACTTTGAACAATTCAAAAAATTTATGATTATTTATGACAATGATGATAAATTTTTATGTCGTGCTTTTTCAAAAACCTTTAAAGACAATGCTTTAAAGTGGTACAACCGGCTTCTTCAAGGTCTATCAAATATTATATATGTTCTAGACAATCTTTATATGACAGTTTGTAGAGAGTAATAAGATTTTGGGGAATGAAGACATAATAATCTAGTGTAGTTAGTTGGTCGGAGAGAGTTTGACGGATTATACCAAACACTTTGTTCTTACAAAAAGTAACCAGGATGGTTGTTATGAGTAGGAATGAGAATTCGGTTCTTCAGTTTGGTTTTGTTTGGTTCTTCTGGTTCTTGGTTCTTTCAGTTCTTAAACTGGTACACATTTAAGAACGATTAAAAATTTGGTTTGGTTCTTCTCGATAGTTCGATATGGGTACTTAAACTGAGAAACAAAAAGAACAAAAAAATTTGGTTCCATTCGGTTCTAAAACAATCCAAATGGTTACTTTATAACCAAACGATACTTTGTAACCAAAAAATAAACAAAATACTAAAAATTAAAATATTAAAACGTACGATGTCTTAATACAATAATTGCACAATTTTATACAACAAATTTATAAATAAAAACTTCATAGCTTATTGATTATTACTACTAAAGAAATTCAACTTCCTCTCATGCTCCCAAGCTACTGATCTTTGTTTTTGGTCTACTTCCAAAAGGCCTCACACTAATAAAGATGTATTCTTAACTTATATACTGATCTTTCTTCCCTTGTTTAACCGATGTGGGATGTGGAAATTTGGTCGCACCTAACATATAAAAAGTCGATTAGGTTGAGTTACTTTATCTTCAAAAGCAACCATACTGCAAGTAACATTCTGAAACTCTTTATGCTCTTCTATTGGTGTATCTATTAAGTTCCAAAGCTCTAACATAGTAAAAGCAAGATCTTGAAGCTTGCATGACTCAGGATTTATAAAGCTAATAAGGGTAAGAACAAACATTCACCTATGGTAAATATAACATACCCTCTGTATTCTTAGTATCTTAACCTCCCATAATTTCTGAATTGCAGCTGCCAAATTCTCAACGGTATCATCACTTATGCTCTGCGATCCTTCAGATGCAGCTAGAGTGGGATTCACCTTGCTAATGTTTTGTTTTTAATCCATTCCAAGTACTAAGCAAATGGAGTGGAGAGTGATCACATGGTCTTGAATCTGCTTCAGCCGATAACTCTATGAAAAACAACCACCACAAGTCAGTAGAGGTTATAAAGATACAAATTAGTAGACATGATAGGATGGAAAAAGAAAACATGTGAAATAGATATAACATTTTCTTGCTGAAGTTCATATAGTTATTTGTGCTAGTGTTTAAGCTTCCTCAAGGACAAATCACTGCATCCATAACATGTTTGGTGGAAACATCTAATATAGTACTATCGATTCCATTGTTTATCGCTTGTATCTGCCCAACAAATTTTGTAACTATAAATAAGATTATAACTTATGTAACATTATTATTATAACTTATGTAACATTATTATGATATGCCAAGAACATTAAGTTATTAGTCTCACTTGGTAGGCCAAACTCAACACACAATAGAAATACTAGAATTAATGAATATGTAAATATAAAATCCTTTTAAAAAAATTACATAATTCTCATATGGTGAGTATCGGATGGTAACGAATTGTATTCATATGATCCGAAAGGAATAACATTTCATGAAAGGTAATTTCTATATGATTTCATACTTATTCCAAACTTCTATACGAACTAAAAAATAGAAAAAACAGCGCCTACCATAAACAGAAGGATAAAAAGGGACTAAAATAGTAGACCGTAAATAAATTTAGAAACTAGAAGATGGAATCTCCTGTTGTAAGATTGAAATATGAAGTTTTAGAACTTCCACTATTCGATACTTAGCTAAACGGAACAACTACAACTACTAAAGTTAACAGAATATCGAAATTTAACTCTCACATTTCAGCTTCAATTTCAACTTCAACCTTAAGTTTTGATTCTTAGAAGTAAGAATGAGTTGGTAGCTTACATCGGATTAGAATATCGTTTAACCACTAAAAATCTAGTACCAAAACAAAACTTGAAATCAACTAATTCAGTCTTACTTATTTTCGAAATAATTAAATTTAAGAAAAGAATAAGACACTATAAATTAAATCTTAAAGAGAAACCTAACAATATACTTTAAACCCCAACTTTGAAGTGATCCACCAAAACAAAGTTTTCCCAGCAACCAAACATAAAATAAAAACTTTTTTGGAAAGTAGAGAAACACATATACCATATTGGGGCCTCTTCGAGACGAACAAGAATGGGGATCATGTCTTCTTTATATGAGAGCGTGAAACAATTTTAACAAATTAAATCACACCTATCACAAATTAGTAACATCGAGCAAACTAATTCAAACTTTTAAAAGTAAATTTATACATGTGGTAAGAATTAATGTTGAATAGAGAATACTAGATCTCACAGAGAGAATTCCAAATAGTCAAAGTTGTATTTCACTCCTGAATATTTCATAGGCATAACTAACTTCTTCAGCCTCTTTAAATAGACTGAGTGAGTTAGTTAGAGAAATGGTTACGTAATGGTATATTTACAGTTCAACCCTTACATTTCTCCTAAAGCCTAATTTAACTCTATATTTACAGAACTTATCAATTTAGTCCCTATCAATTGCACTTAGGCCCCTGAGGAATATCTTTCCTTATCAGTAGCCCCCCTAGTTCTTATACAGACATTTATAAGAACTATCTATTCTTCGAAGATTACTCTTCATTTGAATCCATCCTCTTCATTACGATCAGGCTTGATGACTTGCAATCTTTCTTCGAAGCAAAGAATAAGTGTGAATAAACTTTCCTATTCACTTCGAATCTTTCAACTTGAGACATAACCTTGCCTCAACTTCGAATATTATTACTAAAGTCATAGTTTTGCTGATACTTCGAAATTTCTGATCCTTACTTGATAGATTGATTAGACCTTTATTGGCAGACCTATGACACTACACGTTTTCTTTTCGTTTCACATTCTACCCAATGAGAGCAACTCACTAGTTTTGCCTCTCCATATTCTCAACGTCACTTCTTTAACCTATAAATACCCAGCTCTTCATTCACTAAGAACTTTTTAGAGAAATCACTCCTAAACCATCTTCAACCTGTTCTTCATCTTCATCCTGTTCTTCAAGCCATCTTCAACCTGTTCTTCATAAACCTTTAAATCACTTCATCATTTTCATCCACCAAAGCAACTTCTCAGATCAATACCCATTGTATGAGAAGATATCCTAAATACAAAAGATCTAAACCCAGAAAACCAGCAAAATCAAAGAAACCTCTCTTTCCTGGTTCTAGCAATCAAGTATTTGGTGCCTACGATTATCTTTGTATTTCACAAAAAGCCAAAGAATACAAGGCTGCTGGGCTGATCTACAACGGTCCTCATTCTTCTTCTACCACCTTTAAATATGGTAACTTCGACCCCAATCTTGCCACTTCGTCTTCATCCTTAGCTTCAAACCTAGAAACCAATCAAGAAACTTTTCCTCCTCGAAATCAGCCTACTTCTCCACTGCTAAGACCTCATCGAAAATCTAAAGGTGTTACCTTAGACAAACCACCAACTGATAAAAAATCACAACCCAAATCGCCTGTCCTTCAATTCGAAGCGACCAAAAATCTTCAACCCAATTCACTTCCTCCTCAATTCGAGGCTGTCAAAGTTAAACAACGCAAAAAATCAACCTTTCTAGCAATGGGCGATGATACAGAGACCTATCCTCTTCCCCCAAAAGAAGTGGGTGACGTTACACCAGAGAGTAGTCAGCCAATTCTTGTGACTCAACAGGAGACTCAAATCCGAAGTCATTCTAATGAAGTCACTGATGAAGATAACAACAAAGACGATTCTGAAGCTACTGAATCTGATGCTGAAGAAGAATCCGAGGCTGACGGCATGGTTCCTCCAAAGAAGATTCGAAGGAAGAAACCTCTCATTACACTCCCCGAGGACGTTGCTGCTTTGGTTCAAGAAAATCTTAAACCACTTTCTCCTCGGTACATTCTTGCCTTAAAGAATGTATCCTATACTTACTACCTCGAGTCAGAGAAAGAGAAGCTCAAAAAACTATGGGGATTAACCGATAACATGACTCTTCGACTACCAGTAGAAGGAGAGACACCTCTGAACTGTCAGAAGGATGAGCTGGTAGTCTACCCTGAGCTCTTCAACTGGGGACTTCGGTTTCCCCTCGATCCGATGATAGTGAAGTACTTCGAAATCCTTAAACTGTGTCCAACACAAGTCACTCCCAACCAGCTTTTTACTTTATTCTCAGCAATCATGGTATCGAGGCTGGGATGCATTCCCCTCAAAATCGAAGACTTCATCTCAGTAACCAAAGTTTCTAATGGGCCAGTTTTGCCGTTTTATTACCTAACTCTAGAGGATGACTTAAAAATTGTCGACGACCTCCTCGAAGCTGATAAGTTCTGGAAGCAAAGATTCGTCTTCTTATCAGGAGCTTGGGAAAACGGCAAAGAGATTTCCGATGCCAATCCCTCAAAACTCACCCTTACTTGGAGAGATAGCAGTAAGTAACACCTCTCCCTCCTTTTTTTTAAAAAAAACTTAGCCAAATTAATCAAGTTTATTTGTCTAACCGTTTATCCCCCCTTTTTCTTAGAAATTCCGAGGCGATTTAAGAGTCGTCGAAAAGAAGCCAAGGTCATCTTCCAGCAAATGGCTGAGTGGGCAGAAAAGTCCTGGGGAAATGGCTTTCACTCAGCCTTTGAGCCGATCAACTTCGTCAACAGCCATCTCTGGCGTATATCCTTAGGGGCTGACTTCCCTCAAGATCCGATGATCCCCCCGGATCCTATCCTAGCAGTTCAGAGGATACTTGCACCAGATGGAAAATGCTACCTTCCCACCCGGAATCGAAGTGAAAGCCACCTACCATTGAAAAAGAAGGGAAAGCAAACCCTCAAAAAACCAAAAACAATCAAGGCTAAGCCTTCCAACCATTCGAAGACTGCAGGAAAGCGAAAAGCATCTGCATCTCAGCTTCCCCCCATATCCGAAGAAGACGAACCTGTTCTGAAAAAGAAAAAGGACAATTCTCCAAAGAAGAAAAAGAGCAAGTCCAGCACGCCAAAGAAAAAGAACGAGGCTGATATACTAGAGGAGGTACTAGCTTCCGAGGTGCACGGGAAAACTTTTATTGAAGAAAACCCTGAAGGAGGACTGACACTAGGAGATAATTAAGTAGACGATTACCTTAACCTCGAAGATTTCAATTCAAGCGGGGATTTTGCATTTACTGGCAATGGCTCCCAACCTACCAATATTATTCCATCAGCTTCTACTGGGGCTGCTATGGCTTCGACATCTAACGACATCGTTCCTGTTCATCACCACCCAACAATCTTTCCTAATTCAGACAAATCCGATGAGGTAGCTTCGATCCTTCGTCCTTTTGATAATTTAAGTGCTGCAGCCAATAAATTATGTGAAGAAGTAAAAAATTCACACGCACAATTGGAGCTTCTTGCACAAAAATTGATCAAGAGCAAAAAAGAAACAGAGTCTGAAAAGACTTTGAAAAATGAGGCACTTCAAAAATTCGAAGCTGAGAAAGAAAAGCTTCTTAAAGAACACAAAGAAAAAGTCGAAGCTCTGGAGACTTCTCATCGACTAGCTCTTGAAGACCTAAATTCTCAACATTCCACTGCTATCTCCGAGGCAAAGAAAAAATCTTCCGATGCTGAGAAACTTGTTAAAGAAACTCAGGAGAAACTGGAGAATTTCCAAACTCAGTTGACCACGCTTCGAACAGGATTCGAGGAAGAAAAGAATGCTGCCGTCAAAAAGGCCGAAGCCGCTGTTGGTTCTTTAATGCTTGAAGGTATCAAGAAAGCTCAAACTGATACAGCTATTCAACTTCTTCGAGAGGTTCATGCTGCCTGTCCAAGGCTGGATTTAACGGACCTTTGGAAACAAGTTCTAGAAGAAAGTCGCCCAAGGGAAGCATTCGAGGTGCCAACAAGCTCATCAGAAGAAGAAGATGCTTCGGAAGGGTCATCGGAAGAAGAAGATGCCTAATAGACTAGGCAGGTCAAACTTGTTTTTTGTGTATCTGGTTAAGTAGTTTTATCCCTTTTGTAAGCCTCATGTTGTATTCGACGATCAAGCAACTTTTTTAATAGTTTAAAATTCTGGTGTACTTATTTAAACTTGTTGTTTCGAAAAATAGATATATTTATAAATCGTAGCACTTCGAAAATTAGATGCACTCAGAAAACGTGGCACCTCGAAAAATAGATGCACTCATAAGACGTGGCACCTCGAAAATTAGATGCACTCATAAGACGTGGCACCTCGAGAATTAGATGCACTCATAAGACGTGGCACCTCGAAAATTAGATGCACTCATAAGACGTGGCACCTCGAAAATTTGGTTGTTTCTTCAAAGCTATTGCTTCGGAAAATTATTCTTGGTTAACTTTCAAAGATGATCAATCTTTGCCAAGTCACCAAAATAATAAATCACCCATCATAGTAAACAACCAATGGCCAAAAGAAATTTTATTAAAAAATTCAATATTAACCAGACACCTCGTTAAAACCTTTCTAGGCCAACAGATAAGAAAAGAGTATGTCTGTTTTACAAAAATTCGAAGTTTGGTTTTACTCACAGTACAATTTCAAATGCTCTATATTCCAAGGATGTTTGAGCATCCTCCCCTCTCGATCAGACAACCTGTAGGAGCCTGGCTTGACCTTCATTTTAACTTTATAAGGACCTTCCCAATTCGGAGCCAATTTCCCGAGGTGCTTGTCCCTAGTATGAAGAAATACTTTTCGTAACACTCGATCGGCAATTTTGAATTCCCTCCTCTTAACTTTAGCATCGTACCTGCTTCTCATTAATGTTTGATAATGGACCACATTCAAATGTGCTTTGACCCTTTTTTCCTCTAACAAATCAAGCTCAACCCTTCTAGCTTCATCGTTATCCACATCGGAATATTGTAGTAATATGTAGGAAGGCAATGTAGATTCAGCAGGGCACACAGCGTCCATTCCATATACCAAAGAAAAAGGAGTCTCCTTTGTAGCCTCTCTTGGGGTTGTTCTATATGCCCACAATACCTCTTGAAGATAATTTGGCCATTTCCCTGCTGCTCCTGCCAAATTTTTCTTCAAGCCATCCAAAATAGACCTATTTGTAACTTCCACCTGCCCATTTGCTTGGGGGTGGAAAGGAGTAGAAAAGCATTGCTGTATACCTTTCGAAGAGCAAAAAGAGTCCATTTCCTTGTTATTAAACTGAGGACCGTTGTCCGTTGTTATTTTTCGAGGAACTCCAAAACGGTAACAGATGTTACTTTGAATAAACTTGATTACATTCTTAGCTTTTGTCCCAGCTAAGGGTTCTGCTTCTGCCCACTTCGAAAAATAATCAACCGCAACAATAATCATCTGTCTCCCACCAGAAGCCATAGGTAATGGTCCTACTAAATCAATCCCCCACCTATCGAAAGGAACCGCCTCTGAAATTGTCATTAGGGGTACCGCTGGTTTGTGTATTAAATTTGCATACCTTTGGCAAGTATCACAGCTTCGAACTAAAAACTTGGCATCTTGCAAAATGGTAGGCCAATAATACCCTGCCAACAATACCCTACGCGTTAAATCTTTGAATCCACAATGAGCTGATCCATCCCCATCATGCAGTTCGGATAGAATGTTTTGAGACTCTTGCTTGCTTAAACATCGTAGCAAAGGTTTCGACGCAGACCTTTTGTACAATACCCCGTCCAATACCACATAGCCAAGAGCTTTATACTTTATTTTCTTGAGAAAGTGTTTATCAAGAGGTAATATTCCCTTCGAAATAAAGTTTAACAAGTCAAACCTCCAATCTCCTCGAGCGCACATCGGATCATTTACTACCTCATTAACAACTTCACACTGCTCAGAATTCGATATGATCGAAGGCGATGGTTGCGTTATGATCCATGGATATTCTTCAGAGTAATCCATTGTTGCCAAAGAATCAGCCATTGTGTTGCTACCTCTTCGAATATGCTCCACTTCGACATTTTCAAACTGTGCCATCATTCCTCGTAGTTCTTGTAAGTATAAAATCAAACGTTCCTTTTTAGCTTCTGATACTCCCTTAACATGGTTAACTACCAACTGCGAATCTGTTTCCAAGCGCACAAATATTTCTCCACAAATCTTTGCTAACCGTAATCCTGCTAGCACAGCTTCATATTCAGCTTCATTGTTCGAAGCATGAAATCCAAATTTTATAGCTTGAAACATAAACTCCCCTGTTGGTGCCACCAATTCAACTCCTGCACTTGACCCTTTATTACTGGACCCCCCCCATCAGTTCGTATCGTCCACGTCGGATTCTCGTTCACTTTTTCGCCATCTTTCTCTTCGGATCTACTCGAGTGGAACTCAACCAAGAAGTCTGCTAAGGCTTGAGCTTTGATAGCTGTTCGAGGAGAAAATAACACATCGAAATCTCCTAACTCTACAGACCACTTAGTCATCCTTCCTGAAATGCATGGCTTCTGCAACACATTTTTTAATGGATATGAAGTTCGAACCACAATCGTATGTGCCTGAAAGTAAGGGCGCATTTTTCTCGCTGCCACTACTATACACAGTGCCAATTTTTCGAGCTTCAAATAGCATTTCTCAGCGTCAACCAAACTTTTGCTGACATAGTAGACAGGCTTCGAAATTTTCGTATCTTCACTGACCAGAACTGCACACTCACTGCATAATCCGATACTGCTATATACAAAAATAACTGCTCACCCTTTCGAGGCTTTGTCAATATTTCAGGAGAGGACAAAAGATTTTTGATCTTCATAAAAGCTTCTTCACAATCCGAAGTCCACTCAAAATTATTAGGTCTACGTAGCACCTGGAAAAAAGGCAAGCACTTATCTGAAAAACGAGAAATGAATCTGTTCAAAGCTGCTAACCTGCCCGTTAACATTTGTACTTCTTTGATATTCCGAGGTGAAGACATCGATATCAGAGCCTTCAATTGTTCTGGATCCACTTCGATTCCTCTTTCACTAATCATGTACCCCAGAAACTTACCAGATCGGACTCCAAATGTACATTTTTCTGGGTTCAACTTCAATTGTATGGCTCTGAGATTCAAAAACGTCTCTTCTAAATCATCAATGTGTTCATCATCACTTTTGCTTTTAACAAGCATATCATCGATGTACACTTCGATATTTCTCCCTATTTGTGAAGCAAACGCCTTATTCATTAGCCTCTGATATGTTGAACCAGCATTTTTTAATCCGAACGGCATCACTCTATAGCAGTGCAAACCTCTGTCAGTGATAAAAGTCGTGCTTTCTTCATCATCTTGATTCATTCGAATCTGATTATACCCCGAAAATGCATCCATAAATGTCAAGATTTTATTTCCCGAAGTGGAATCCACTAACTGATCGATTCGAGGCACTGGAAAAGGATCTTTTGGACAGGCTCTATTCAGATCTGTGAAGTCCACGCACATTCGCAATTTTCCGTTCTTCTTTTTCACCACCACAGGATTAGCCGTCCACCTCGGATAATTGGCTTCCCTGATATGCCCCATCTTATATAGTCGATCCACCTCAGCAACTATGGCCTCGGATTTTTCCAACGAAAAAGCTCTTCTTTTTTGAATTATCGGTTTAATCTTCGAATCCACTGCCAAGCTATGACATATGATATCACTTGGGACCCCCACTACGTCTTCGGACCTCCAAACAAATACATCCAAATTCTCAGACAAAAATTTCAACAATTTTTCTCGCATTGATAAAGATAACAGAGTCCCGATTCGAAGTACCCTGCCATTACTGAAAACATATTCTTCTATTTCTTCATTTACCACCACAGAACTCGGGGTTGACCTCGGATCATCAATTCCCTCATCTGTGCCACCAGAAGACAACCCCCCAAACTGCTAGTTCTCCATCAGATCATCAGTATTTTTGCCTCGTAATCTAAACGCAGCAGCGTAACACTCTCTTGCCACCTTTTGATCACTTCGAACTACACCGACTCGATCCTCGATCACATACTTCAAACATTGGTGAAGCGTAGAGACTACAACATACATTTTAGCCAGCCACGACCTTCCAAAAATAGCATTGTAGCTCGATGGGCAATCCACCACCACAAAAAGCACTTGTACTTTCTTTTTGAAAGGCCCCTTTCCCAAAGAAATCTGTCCCTCGAACTCCCCTATCACATTTGCTGTTGCGCCAGTAAACCCAATGATAGTTCTCTCTGACCTTTCTATTCGAGGTGGAGCGGTTAATCTATCATAAGTTGACTTGAAAAGTACATTGGCAGAGCTTCCGGTATCAATCAATACTCGTCGAATCTCCACCCCGCACACCTCTGCTCCTATGACCACTGCATCTTCATGTGGCCCAGTAATCCCCCTCAAATCATCCCCATCAAAAATTATAAAGGGCACATCCTTCTTGTTGTTTAGGTGTGTCGATGCTCCTCCTTCAACTTGACGCGTTAAATTCACTATATGCCTCTTCCTCGAATTATTAGTGTTGTTAGTCAAATCTCCCCCAAATATTGTCAGTGATTCAAAGAAGGCACACAAATCTCGAACACGTCCTTGACGCATCGGCTCATCTATTGACATTAACAATAGTCGACTAGGGTCTGGGTCGACATATTCCGAAGCCACATCAAACTCGTCACCTGCAGCATCTAAAATCATCAGTGCAGTTTCCTGCTTAGAATTAGGATTACCAATTTTCGGAGCTGCAGCTTTAGCATTCTTCCTGACATATTCCAGCAACTTCCCATTTTCTATCAAAATCTGCATCTCCTTCTTTAGAGCAATGCAATCATTTGTATCATGGCCAATATCATCATGATACCTGCAGAACTTATTATTGCGCTCCTCTCTTGGCCTGTTAATCGCTGGTGGCTTTCTAAAATTTATTGTTCCCCTTGTTTTCTCATATATCGAAGCCACACTTTCAGTCAGATCCGCATAATAATCTGGCCTTACCCATACATTCGATCTGGATCTAAACTGTTGCTGATTATTAGAATTGTGTTGGTTATATCCCCCTTGATATGAGCTTGAAGCTCCTCGGTTAGAAACATTTTGATTACTCCTCGGACGCGAGGGGTTGTTATTCGATGTGTTAGATTGTCCATTCCCCTTCTGAACAGTAATAGTACCTCCTCGAACCCGCGTCGATTCTTCGACCTTGATCTGGTCCTCGACCTGAGCCATGAGAGCTCCAAACGTTAACGCCCTAAGCCTTGTAGTCTCATCTGTTAAATCCCCTGGCAACAATCCTTGTCTAAATGCTGCCATAGCCACACTTTCTTCACAATCATCTAATTCAGCCTTTGTTGACACAAATCTCTTAGTGTAATCCTTTAACTTCTCTCCCACAGCCTGCTTGCATTGTATTATTGTATCTCCATTAGCTCTCATTTCTTTACTTCCCACGAACTGTCTTCGGAATGCTGTGTAGAAGCCTCTAAAATTTGCAATTGACTCCTTAGGAATCTTGTTGTACCACTTTAGTTCAGTTCCCTTGAATGTCTGAGAGAACGCTCTACAAACCAATTTATCGTCGTCCTCGAAATTAGTCATATAGTTTTTGAATTGTTCTATATGATCATCGGGATCTTGAGTCCCATCAAACTTGTCAACTTTGGAAATATCAAACCGCCTCGGAAGCGGCACAGATCTGATCTCCCTGATCAATGGTGAGTCCCTCCAGTCGACTCCTTGAACATACTGGTCCTCGTTTCTCATCCCCACAGTAGCATATAAACTTGACTCACCTTCATACTTTCGAGGCGAATATTTCCGAGGCAAATATTTCCGAGGAGAATATACTAGCCTATCTTTCTTTTTCCTCCCTTCCTTATACACCTTAGCTGTCCGGAGTTTACGTTCTGCTCCTCTTGAATGGCCTCGAGAATATTCATACCTCGGTGTTTCATCTGACTCCGAATTTTCATAATCCTCTTCATCACTAAAGTTCACATACTGTCGCTTCTGCAGTTTTCCTTTCCTTTTTATCCCACTGTACTCCTTTTTTCGCTCAAAACGTGCTTTACGCTGCTCATACTGAACATCACCATCGTCCATCGACTGATCCGACTGATCATCTTGATCGCCTCTTGCTATTTTAGACCTAAGTCTAGTGCTATCATTACTTTCCTTATTTTTCACCAATTCATCAAGCTCTGCCACCTTCCTTATCATCTCATTCATTTTTCCTTCGAAATCGAATTGATTTGATTGAGTTGGAATCGATTTACCTGCCTCTTGCAGATCGGATTTCAATGTTTCCATAGCCTTTCGAACGGAGGGATTGTCACCTTCTGGATCCATCTTCAATCAGCGAAGAACTAAACAAAATACTTCAGAAAAACTCGAACGAAAAACTTTAGAAAATGAAAACTCGAGACTCGATTTTTGATCTATTGATCAAGGTATCTTCGCCCCCTCTTTCTAGCGCCAATTTGGTAAGAATTAATGTTGAATAGAGAATACTAGATCTCACAAAGAGAATTCCAAATAGTCAAAGTTGTATTTCACTCCTGAATATTTCATAGGCATAACTAACTTCTTCAGCCTCTTTAAATAGACTGAGTGAGTTAGTTAGTTAGAGAAATGGTTACATAATGGTATATTTACAGTTCAACCCTTACATTTCTCCTAAAGCCTAATTTAACTCTATATTTACAGAACTTATCAATTTAGTCCCTATCAATTGCACTTAGGCCCCTGAGGAATATCTTTCCTTATCAACATGGACTAAAATAATTTTGATGTTATTATGAACTTCACTGAAGTGTTGAGTTAGGGAAAGAGATTTAGGGTATAGATCTAAAAAAGAAGAATTGAACGAGAGAGACTCAGAGAGGTAAGTATATAGAGGCAACTATTTAGGGTTAGATACTTCAAATATTTATATTTGATAGCTTTCTCTAATTTTTACATTTTCCTTATAATAGGTACCTAAGGTTCGGTTCTTAACGGGTATCCATCGTCTCTCAGTCACCAATCAAAACGAGAACCGTAAGCATTTTAATTATAGAACCATCCGTGTATTAACGAGTACCCAAAACCGAACCGAATCCTTTTTTGGTTTAGTTTGGTTTGGTTCTTCAGTTTCGTATCCATATGGCCATACTTAGTTATGAGAAAATTTTTATTGCTTCTTTTAGACAATGGGTTCTCTCTGGAGAATCAGTTGATGAATTAACTAGGAAGAAAGCCTCGAATATCAGTGTTATACTAACTTATGTATAAGAGCATATTACGGTGGGAGAATCAACAACAATAGGTTCAATATTTTTAGCCCTAGGCAGTGATTGCTTTTCATATGAGGCACAATTCAAATGTTGCATAACCTATAGTAAACCAATAACCTCAAGGTCACCAGAAAAGGCCTAGTGTTAATAGTGGGTTTGACCCGATAACTATGTAGAAGTTTATAGGATCTGAACTTTTTGGAATACAATCCTGTGAAAACTGGAGGGGCAACTAATAAAACGCAACTAAAGATAATCCAAACAGACAATACGTGACTCAGCTAGGATCTGATCTATAAGGCCAATGGGTCAAAGAAATAGTATAAATACCCCAACCAACTTTATTAAACAGGTTGGAATTTTTCTAGAAAATATTAAATACAAGCACACACCTCATTTATCTCATTACTCACTACCAAAAAAATAAGATTCAACTCATAAACTTCCCAAAATACCTTTTAATCACAAATTATCCTCACTAAATTGGCGACCATAGTGGGAGACGACGGTGCCTGAATTAAAAATTCAAAACCAGTAAAAAAACCAGTTTGGATGGATCCGAATGCACAGAATACTCCACTTTCAGAGGTGGAAGGAATGAAAGAAAATAATGAGTACACTACTGAGGAGTGTGATCAATTGAGGGCTGAAATTGAGGCGTTGAGGGCCCAGAAACAAGCAGAAAAAGGAATTAAAGAAAAATCCTACGTGTCAGCACTCGACCATACTGATAATCTTGGTGAAAATGAGCAGTACTTAAAGACTTATCTCAGCTCCAAGAAAACACATCGATCCAAACAAATGGAGAGTTCCACGTCAGAATCTTCTAGCAGTTTATTTAATGATGCGGAGCTTGAAGAGTCAGTCTCATCTAGCAGTGATGAAGGACAATTAAAGAAGAAAATAAGACTTACCAAAAAGCATTCAAGAAAAAGGGATAGGCATGGCCGGTTCAAAAAGTATCAAGGAAAATGAAGGGTTCAGCTGATCAGTATATTGACCGTCTGCTGATTGATCCATTTGTTTTCCAATCCAAACCCGATATTTTTGCTACTCCGAATGAGGATACTGTGTTTAGTCATAGCCAAAATTTGAGGCAATCACCATTGTCCTTAAAAATACTTTTTGGACATCTTCCTAAAATATTTGATAGTTCCAAGATGGAAAAGTGTGATGGGAGTAAAGATTCGGGCAATCATCTTGAGTAATTTAAAAACTTCATGATGAACTTTGATGATAGTAACAAACTTTTATGTAGGGTTTTCTCACAAACCTTCGAAGTAAGTTCTCTCAAATGGTACAATAGTCTTCCCCATGGATCTATAAATTATTTTTGGGTTGCTTTTCGGAGGCAATTTGTTGGAAGCAATGAGCTTAAAGGTAATGGCGATACAATTATCAATTGTGCCCAAGAATTGAACGAGTCATTAAAAAAATATATCAGCAGGTTTTTAAATATAAAGAATGGATTGGCTGACTGCTTTAAACAAGTTGCAATTTCCTCTCTGAGACAAGGTTTGAGTCTGGGTAACTTAGCTGATTCAGTGACCCAGAAGAAAGCGATCACCTTTGGAGGGTTGTTAAATCAAGTCGAGAAACGTATTAATATTGAAGAGACTAAGAAATCCAGAGTACATCGCCAGGTCAGATCCACTACTACAGCATCAACACCTCAAACAACTACCCAGTCCGGTTACAGATCAAAGGAAACTGGGCAGGGATCTCATCGGCCCAGGCATAATCAATCAAACCATAACCAGAACTAGCAAGTTAGAAGTAAAAGAGGACATTAGGTTCAACCTGAATGGTTTACTGAGTTGGGAGAAAGTGTGGCTACGATATATGACAAAACTAAAAATGATGTACATTTTAGAAGGTCGGCCGCATTACAATCTCTTAAAGAAACCCAGATTACCCGTTTCTGTGAATATCATAACGGTGTTGGGCATGATACCCATGATTGCATATCATTGAAACAAGAGGTGCAAAATCTAATTGAAAGGGGTAAATTGGGGGCTTATGTTAAAAATTAAGGGGCGACATGCCAGATAATGCACCATCCAATACCAATACGCCCCGAACTACCCCTTCGGTAGCTTCTAGAACATGTAAAAGCAGAGGATAATATGATGATTATTGAAAGATTTGATGTGGATTCTGAGTACCTTAATCCAGATCCAAGTCGGAATCAGGTAGGGTGATAGTTGACAAGACTCCAGCTGTTTCTGATCTGGTTAAATACTTTCAGTCTTAATTTCAAGTAGGATGAGATACTATGACTATAATTTCAAGTTGTTCAAGAAAAAGGTATGTCAATAGTTTGACTACTCAATTAGAGGGTAGAATGTCCACACATATATACCAAACTCCAGCTCCTTCCATAGTTTTTTATCAGGATGACTTAATAGATATTACTAGACGTCGTGAAGACGTTATGGTGATATGGGCATCAATAGGAGGAAATGATGTGCGCTGAATCCTGATTGATACGGGCAGTTCGGCAAACATATTATTTTTGAATACCTATAAACAAATGAAAAATCCCTTAGTTATTCAACGTTCGAACATAACTATTATGGGGTTCACTAGGAGTTCAACAGATGTAATTGGAGAATTTGAGGAGGAGGTATTGTTGGGAAAAATACCTTTTAAGAAAACAGTAAAGGTGTTGTTTGTTGTGGTTGACTTCCTAACATCTTCTAATGTTATATTTGGGAGGTTTTGGCTCTCCAGGATGCATGTTGTGGCCTCTATTTTCCATCAGTTCTTAAAATATTATATGGGGACACAAGTGGGTGTTATCCGAAGTAGTCAGAATGTAGCTAGATAATGCTATGTAACAGCTCTTGCCTCAAAGTTTTTGGAGCGGTCAAAGTTAACAAAGAATAGCAGCTATTGGAGCCTTCCACTGATGAGAAATTGATGATCCAAAGGAGGCTCCTAGTGTTATAATACCTATAGAAGTTGAAATCCATTCCATGGCCAAGGGAAAAATGTTAAAATTGGTACTAAGTTGCCGCCAAGTTTGAAGCAAAGGCTATTGTTTTTCTTATCTAATAATTTACATGTATTTGCATGGTGCAATGATGATGTAACAAGAGTGTCTGCTGAAGTAATTTGTCATAAGTTGTCAGTACGAACTGATGCTGGAATAATTGTGCAAAGAAGAAATTCGTTTTCTAAAGAAAAAACAGATGTAATTGTGCAAGAAGTTGATCGGTTGACCAAAATGGGCCACATCAAAGAATCTCAGTACCCATTATGGATTGTCAACCCTATTTTGGTCAAGAAAAAGAATGACAAGTGGTGCATGTGTATTGACTTCCCTAATCTTAATAAGGCATGTCCCAAAGATCCTTATCTTGTTCCTCAGATAGATCAGTTAGTGGAATCTACCTGTAGGAACAAGTTATTTTCCTTCATGGATGCGTTTTTAGGGTACAATCAAATACAAGTCGATCTGAATGATCAAGACCACACAGATTTTATTATAGACAAAGCAGTTCATTGTTACAAATTGATGCCATTTGGATTGAAAAATGTTGGGGCCACTTATCAAAGGTTAGTAAATAAGCCTTTGCTAGTCAAATTGGTAAGAATATGAAGGTATATATAGATAACATGATGGTATAGAGCTTCGAAGAAGATGCGCACATATCTGATCTTCAAGAAATATTTTCTAACTTAGAGGCTATTAATTTAAAATTAAACCCTGAGAAATGTGTTTTTGGGTTCCGATCCGAAAAGTTCTTGGGTTATGTCATAAGCGAAAAAAAGATTCAACCCGATCCAGATCAACTAAAGGCTCTATTAGCTATGGATCCTCCTCGGAGCACTAAAGAGGTTCAAAGGCTAACCTGATTTTTGGCTGCGTTAAAATGATTTATTTTAAGATCATTTGACAAATATGCTTAATTTTTCTAAGTATTAAGAAATGCCAAAGACGTTAATGGGTCTCCATAACGTGAACACGTTTTCCTTGAAATCAAGAAGCATTTATCTTCGCCTAAGACGTTGTTCAAACCTATTCAGAATGAGAAACTCTATATATACTTAGTTGTATCATAGTGTACAGTAAGTGTTGTGCTAGTAAGAGAGGTGGATAATTACCCCCGTCCGGTTTATTATGTTAATAAAAATCTATTAGATGCTGAAAAGAGATATTTGAAGTTAGAAAAGTTGGTCTTGGAATTGGTAATAGCAGGAAGAAAAATGAGACCGTACTTCCATGAACATTCGATTGTTGTTCGAACATATTTTCCTTTGAAGAATGTTCTCCAAAAAGTTGATATATCAAGAAGGATGACCAAGTGGTCAGTTGAGCTAGGTGATTATGATATTGATTTTGCGCCCCGAACTGCAGCCAAAGCTCAATTAGTGGCCGATTTCTTAGTAGAGTTTCATACAGATAGGCCTCATAAGCAAATGCAAGAAAACCAATCTAAAAAAAATTGGGTAGTCCGAACTGATGGCGTATCTAGTACCATGGGATGTGGGGACAGAATTTGTTTAACTTATCCTTATGGTGATACTATGTATCAAGCCATATGTTTTAGTTTCAGAGCCTCCAACAACGAATCTGAATATGAAGCAGCCATAATCGGTCTCAGCCTAGCCCTTATATGTGGGGAAAAAAGAGTCTGATTGATGAGTGACTCCCAACTACTTATCCATTATGCTCAGGGGCAGTCAGAAGCAAAGAAGTAACAATTGATAAAATATTTGCACATATTGAGAGAAGTTCTGCAACCTTCAAAGATATTCAATACAAACATGTCCCTAGATCATAGAATATTGTGGCTGACTCTTTAGCGACCATAACCTATTCTGAATATTACCCTTCTTGCGTTGCTTAGGATTTGAAGAATCCCAAAATATTATATCTGAACTACACATTGGAGAAGGCTCTGCACATTGTGGCTATAAGGCTTTAAGCATAAGAGTCTTGTTAGCAGGGTACTACTAGCTAACGATAATGGCAGATGCCAGAGATGTGGTCAAGAGGTGTGATTCTTGCCAGAGATGTGGAAATAGAATCCATGTGCCAGCAGTTCCTATGGACTTTATATCCGAACCATACCTTTTGATAGATGGGATTTGAAGTTGGTTGGACCCCTTTCCCACGGCACCCGGAGGATATCGAACAATAATAGTAACAATTGACTATTTCTCTTAGTGGATAGAAGCAACACCCTTAGTTGTAACTACTTTTAAGACGGTTATAAAATTTATTCTACCTAAAATATGTTGCAGATTTGGAGTTCCCGGAAGATCACTACAAATAATGGGCCACAATGTAATAATAAAGACATAGAGATGTGTTTCACTTCCAGAGAAATTTAACAATGTTTTTCTTCTCTTTCCACCATCAGGCTAATGGGAAAGTTGAAGTTGCTAATTGAACGATCTTGTCAAGATTAAAGAAAAATCCAGAGGGTGCTATAGGGAAATGACCAAGTTATTTGCAAGAGCTATTGTCGGCTTGTCAAACTAATCCTTGAACTGCTACACAACAATCCTTTTTTCCCTCGTTTATGGGATGTATGCAATCACTCCCATAGAAGCTACTTTACCATCTTTCAGGCTCCAAAACTATTCTGAACGGGAAAATTATATGGCAGTTAGGAATCAATTGGATTTGATTGATGAAAAAAGAATCAAAACATATTTAAGAACAACACACTATCGGGGTTTAATAAGAAGTAGATTTGTTTCCAAGTTTAAAAGAATATATTTTCAATTGGGAGATGAAGTCTTAAGAGAGGTCTTTTTGCACACTAAAGAAAAACAATTTGGAAAACTGGCTTCGAACTGGGAGGGTCCATATGTGGTATGTGAAAAAGTCAAGCTAGGGGCATATAGACTTCAAGATAAAGAGAGTAAAGTTTTGAAGCACACATACAACATTGAACATCTCAAGTAATATTTAGAATAAAACTCTCTTGTAAATAATTACCTTCTCATATCTCAGTGAAATATTAAGGGGGCATACTCTTTCCTACTCTGGTGGCGTGGAGAGGTTTTAATGAGGTGTCAGGGTTTTTCAATAATATATTAGGCCTTTTTCAAATTTATTGTGAGTATTATGAAGAGACCGAGTAAATTGAACACTTATTAAACACCCTTATTATGAGGAGATCAGATTAATCAAATTCTTATCAAACGCCCTGGCTCTCAAATGATATATCTTTAAGATGACCGAATTTACTAAACACTTAATCAGATTTATTAAACATTCAAGATCGGAGTCCTTCGACGCTTATTAAACATCTATTAAACAAGTCAGAAATGTTAAAAATCACTTAAACATTAGCTATAAGAAGACAAAAGAGTTCGTAGAAAAGAAAGATTTGATATTTTAACTTGATCGGAACAAGTCCGACCTACAATCCAAAAAATGCATTGGCCATCCAAGGACTTTGGTTTATAAAACAAGAATTCGAAAACATAACAAAATGCCTTGGGTGTCCAAGGACTTTTGTTCTAAACTAGAATAACATTATAACCTTAGGGCTTGTTCCCTTTGGTTTTTTCATCACCTTTACCTTTTGTGGGACTCTTGAGTTCAGTGCTTGAACTTTCACCAGTTCCTTCATTAGAATCATCTCCACTAGATTAACCATGATTATCACCATCCACCATGGTATGGGAATGAATCTCCTTGTATGGTAAATATTTCCACAAAGGACCAAGGGTCCTCTTTGGAAACGTTTTATGGAATAGAAAAACCATGTCCGATTTGACCCCCTCATCTCTTTTTTCCAAAGAATCCACCACCCCGGTAGCATACTTTTCTATCGCAACAGCTATCTCTTGAGCCTTGCTATTCTTTAGAGATTGGTTTTCTTCCTTTTTTCAGAGAGAGATTTTTGTAGCTTTTCTTTCTCTTCGGTTAAAGTGGAAATTATATTGGTGTTGGTGGTGTGTTGCTCCTTCAAGGCTTTGATTTCATTGGAAGAATTGGTTTCCAAGGTGGAGTATTTGGTTTAAATCTTCTTTTCAGCGGTCTTAGACTGACGAAGTTCGATTTCCAAATCCTATTTCTCATTGTTTAAAGCCTCAATCTTGTTCAAAGCAAGGATGAGATCGGCAGTCAAATTTTGATTTGAGGTGGTAAGAGTGTCGATGTTTGCAGTTTGTTCCTTGACATACCTCTCCAAGTCTATTATTAACCTAATAAATCCCAAAACTGCATGACTTAAGGTATCTTATTCGGCTGACACCTTGTAAGATTCGCTATTATAAATAACGACGTTGGGAATAGTTGACTGAGGGAATGATCCAAAATCATCCTTGTCCAAGTCACTGAAGTTAAAGTCGTGAAACTCGTCAAGAGTAATATCATCCTCGATAGATGGCTGGTTAATTGTAGAAATCCTTGGTGAAGGAGGATCAATAGATGCCTCTACTTGTGGAGGGGCATCCTGTGGCAGTGTAGGATTATCAACCGCAAGCCAGAGAACAACCTCTGACCCCGGGTTTCTCTTGTTTTTATTCTTTGCTCATCAGTTATCACCCTCTTTGGGCTTTTTATGACCCATCTTCTTGACCTGAAAGGACTGATCTGATTCCCTAGTTTCCCTAACTGTTGCAACCACAACCTCCACTAAAATAGAATTTATCCCTTCAGGATTCACCGAACTAGCTTCTTTGGGATTCTAGGGAGGTGGGTCGGTTCCAGTATTTTTCTTTTTCTTCTTCATTTTATCTAGATAACTAGGAGCTTTACTCTAGGCTGGTAAGTACAACTTGCCATCTTTTACCTCTGTCCTCCTCAATATCACATCTGCTGGAGGGAGAGTAGTCAGTTGTTCCTAGGTTAGCTCTCTGCTTCCATTGGAGTTCCAAATATGGGATCTCAACATGTTTCCCGAAGTGAAACAGTTGTGGAAACCAAGCCACCATGTTTATGATGCCCCCTGGTTCAATTTGGCAAGGGTAGCTTTTCCAGCCTTTAAGTGCTTATAAAACATCTCTGAAAGCACTGCATGATGAAACAATATTCAATTCGATCTAAACATTAGAAAGTTAAATGTAACTAAAAGAATAAAGAAGTGTTACTTGAGCTTCTCCAATACCTAGTTAGTAGACTCAGATTGTTTCTGATGCCCACTAGTTCAATTTGGCAAGGGTAGCTTTTGCCATTTTTGCAGGCTCCACTGGTGAACAGAAATTGGGTCCTCCATGGTTTCTCAGCCTCTAGCAGGTCCTTCACCACCTTGTAATCATTCCCCGTGTTATAGTGATATAAGGGGATCTGGTGGTTCCTGCATAAACCAGCCACAACAACAAATTGCTCTATAGGAAATGGAATTTTAGATAGCCGGGAAGCAATGATGCTGGCTAAAAGAGTGTACTACGCATTCAGACTCAGCTATCTAGGGCAAAGCTTAATCAACTGGAAGTACCGAACTACTTCTAGGTCCAAAAAGAAACTAAGTCCCCAATTTAGCACTTTGGTGTATACCACCAGTTTATTGACTTTGTCGTCTAGAGGAGTCTCCCGAGTGACTGGAATCCTAACTTTGATTGACTCAGAGAAGCCCCACCTCATCTGTATGCGGTCCAGTTCAGCAATATGTGTATACATAATTAATTTTTTGAAATTCCAACAAATATTTTACGTTTACTTTACGAAGATTTGGCCTAATTCTCCCTTCTAAACACTACGGGAGGGTTTCAGTGTTAGGAATCCCTATCTTTTCTCTTATGGACCGAACTGGTGTGGGATTCTCGGTCTATCTGGATGTTTCCAGTGGGGTATACTCCCCACCGTTATACATCGCTTCCTCCATTATAGTCGATTGTTGATCGGTTGGCTTAGCACGAGTGACCTCTTTTTCAACTTGAGTGGCCTTATCAAGGATGGACGTATAGTCCATATTAATTGGGGATTGATCAGTAGGTTTTAAGGCATCCTAACTGACATTTTTGGATGAGAAGGGGTTGCTTTTAGATTTAGAAAGCCGCGTAATTCTTCGGGGAGTGATTTATTTTGTGTCTGATCCCATGGCTATGAAAGATGATGGTTTCTTAACACTAGAAATAGTTTTTATCTTAGGAGAATAATCTAAAGACGCTTGAACTGAGGGTTCAAATTCTAAAGTAGACAAAGGTAGGAATAAAAGAGGGTTTTTGCGATACCGATGTTAGAGATGATGATGTGCTCTTATCAGGTTCCGGAACCATTGGGCCAACTACTCCACCAAGAGAAACCGGGAGTCCGGTTGCGATTCTTGCCTCATTCCTTGCTTCTTTTCTTGCTCTCTCTAGGTCTGATAGGTTCAGCCAACCTCCTTTAATCAAAGTTATTATAGCATTGAACATACAACCTCTCAAAGACAAAGGGAAATCAATATCTCAAGCTTTCTCTCTCTAGAAAAGATTTCTAGTTATGAAAAACTAAACCGTAAAACAAGTTTAAATAGAGACTAAAACCCCTTGAGTGTTTCTTATGCGGAAGATGAAATGGTTCGAACAATGATCAGGGGCTATTAAGCCTACCCTAATCACTTTTTGAAAATATGTACAACTCCCAAAAAAGAAAAACGGCTGAGAGGTTCAATCGAAACGTCACACATGTCAACCATCAGTTTTCTTACCTTTACTTTTTCATTTATAAAAACTAAACCTCTTCGGATCCGACCCGTGTTCTGTAAATAAATAAGTTAGCTCTTCCAAAAAAAAATTGACAGACATAAAGGGGCTACTGATAGGATCGGAACATGTTGGAAGAATAATCTTGTGAAAATCAGAGGGGCAGTTTGGGTATATCTGATAAAATGCAAACTAAAAATAATCCAAACAGACAATACGTGACTCCACTGTGTGCTAACATTGAACCGGATCTAGGATCCAATCCATAAGGCTCGTGGGTCAAAGAAATAGTATAAATACCCCAACCAACTTCATTTAATAGGTTGGATTTTTTCTAGAAAACATTAAATACAAGCACACATCTCTTTTATATGAGTACTTACTACCCAAAAATAAGATTCAACTCGTAAACTTCCCAAAATACCCTTTAATCACAAATTATCCTCATCAGAAGCGACAGGGATGTCGCTACTATTTTTATGTGGAATTTCGTTCAAATCACGTGATTCAGAGTATAAAATTTGAATCAAGAAATTCAAACTCTGATTGAGAATGAGAAGCTAACCGCATTTGTCAAGAGATACTCAAAGGGGATAACAGCATGCTCCAATGTGTAATGAAACAAAAATTTAGAGGAAGGTAGTCGTAATTGCACCAAAGCATGAAAATATGATGGTCATCACAGAGCCCTTTAATGATTTTAATATGGATGCGGAATATTTAAATCTCGATCCCAACCGAATGAGTGTTCCGGTAATTGACGAACCCAAAGCTCAGGGAAAAGAAAAAAGTTTGTGCAAGTTTTTTTTGAGTCATTGACTATCTTTGAAAGGGATATTGTCCAAGAACCACCAGCTATTCACAAAAAGCATGTTGTGAGTTTAAAAACCTAGTTGGAATGAATAATGTCAACCCACCTTTATCGAGATCTGTTTCTATTTTTTTTATGAAGATGATTTAAAAGATGTCGTTGGACCTCACAAGGATGTTGTGCTAATCAGAGCAGTTCTTGAAAGAACTGAAATTTAAAGGATCTTAGTTGATACAAGTAATTTGGGAATCATCTTTTTTTATGATCATTTATAAGGAAATAGATGGCCCTGTCATTCTTGGATCTGATAGAAAAATAGTAGGATTCATTGAGGTTAATGTTCATATTATCAGAAAATTCGAGAGAAAGGTGTTATTAGGCCGATGACCTTTCAAAAAAATGGTAATAATACTATTTATAGTGGTGGATGGACCCACATCGTATAATGAAATTTTTGGCAGGTATTGGTTATCATGAATGCATGTTATCGCCTCAATTGTCCATTATTTTTTAAAAGAGGTAGTTAGAATCAGGTGGAAGTTGTCCGTAGTAGCCAGAAAGTGGAAAAAGAGTGTTATGTTACTGCATTGGCTTCAAAGACATTTTAAAAGGGTGAAACAAAGCAAGAATATCAGTTACCGAGGTCTATTTTGAAGTCAGATACAGTAGATGATCTCATGTAGATTCCCAGTTCGATAATACTCGACGGATGAGGACATTCAAATTTATACCTTTCCCAACGGAAAAAATTTAAATATCGGTATCCAGTTACGCATGTAATAAGAGAAATACTTATATTGTTTTTATCGAGAAAATTGCATATGTTTTCTTGGTGTACCAAAGACGTAACCGAATACTTGCGAGTGTTATTTGTCATAAAATTGTTTTAAAACTTAGTGTATGCCTCATAATTCAAAAACAAAGAGCGTCTTTTAAAATATTTCAACACTAGATGGTCATGTTTAAAAGGTTCATACACTAGTTGGTCAAATTTAATAGGTTCAGACAATAGTTGGTCACGTTTAAAAGGTCCCAACAATAGTTTGTCATGTTTAGCAGGTTCCAACACTAGTTAGTCATGCTAGTAGTTCAATACTTTTAAATATGCAAAAAAACCAATGATAACTGGTTGGGGACCAATCACCATCAACTAGTAAAAATATGAAGACATGACTTAAAATAAAAATTATTACGACAAGTAAAGATGAACAAAGATTTATGGAAGCTAAGGACCAACACGGATTTGACCCTAACATCTCGCTAATTTAGAGAGTCGATGCATTCTCAGTATAAACTGCCACCACGACCTCCTCGTCTCTTGTAGTTTGCTTCTTGAATGAAATAAAAAAACTCAATATTTGTTCTGTTATCCTTTTCAATTTTCCGAATATCTGTCGCGTGCTCGTCTAATTTCTTCAGGAGGATATCTCTGTGAAGTTCATTTTCTTTCATAGTCTCATTGTGTTTCCAAACCCTATCTTGTAAGGCGGTCCCTAACACGATAATTTCAGTCTACAGAACAAACATTTGCTCCAGGAGCTTTCTTTTTGCAAACCGACCCCAATGTTCATTTTGATACGCGAGAGATCTTTGATCTGAGGTATCTTTCCAATGCAAATTTTGAGTTTAATTGTCAAGCCGTGAAATGGTAACCTTCTGCTTTGATGCTTCCCTTTCTAATTTCAATGAACGGAATAAGCCCGTGTAGATTAAAGATAAAAGATTCGTTTTTGAGGAGTTGAAATGATCCATCGTTAGAGAAACCTTCTAGAACTTCTTTTCCGGTCTCAGATTTCTTCTAAAAACTACGCTTATTTTTCTCTCCACTACTTTTTATCTCCCGATGCATGTGATAAATTTTTTTTTTTTGCAGGGGCTGAGCCTTCTCTTGTGTCTGAGTTATTATTAGATCTGCAGCCTCATGTGTTGGCTCATCAACTCGTTTCTTTTTCACGATACTTGTCACCGATTTTTTCTGGACCGAACCTACAAATGAGTCTTTATTTACTCTATGAATTGGGGTCTTTTTCTATTAGAAATAAGAACTTAGAGGTTAGGATCATCTAATCACTTAAGAACCTCTATCAGGCCAGGAAAGGTCATCAACCGCTCTAAGAAGAGGGCACGTTTTGAATTTATGTGCCAAAGATAACTCTGGATCAAGTTGACTGGTGTGAACCACTTATGAAACTTGTTCAACTATATCTATTTGACCCATTGATTTAGCTTCCTAAAAGTATATTTGACACCTTACACGCGATGTTGTTGGAGATTGGAGATTACTGGAAAAAGAACGGGAACATAACTTTTTAAGCGTTAAAAATTGGTAATAATCACAGTTTGAATCGGTAGAAAAATGAACTTACATATACTTTTCCACTCCCTAACAACTCGGCTAGGATTAGTCGTCCTCGAGATCTCTTTTTTATTTTCCCAACAACCACGGATAAATAGAAACTATTGCTTCCAAGTATTTTCAGCTTTGAGAAGGCCCACTACCACTTTATACTCGTTCATTGGACTTACGAAATAAAACTAATATGGGGGTTTGTCGACTAGGAAGTGATCATCGAGAACTGCTCCATAAGCACCTCAATCCCAAGCAGTTTTGATATGACGGTACACAACATGAGCATGAATATTCAGACTCACTTGACTTGGGCACGTGCTTACAAAGTCAAAATACCACACAATCGTAAGATCTAACAGAAACTGAATTCCTCAGTTTAAGACATATGGGTAGACTACTAATTCATGATTTTTGGCACATACCGCCATTTCTCCTTCTTCAGGGTAGCGTATATCGTCTAAGTTTGAGATTCTCTAGCGCGTTTGAGGATTTGACTCTTCCTATTTTGAGTAATAGTTGTACTTAATTTCATAAATATAAATCAGGTATATGTTTTCGAATTTGCGAAGATTGAGCCCTAACACCTCAGTTATTTCAAAAAGAAGTTCAATTTATGCTCATTTATTCTTTAAGTTCTTGGGTTTTAGAGTCTTCTTTTTGTTTTCCTTCATGATTTATATTCTTTCTCAATACTACCTCATTTCTCACGTGAGTTACCAGTTTCCGACCTCAAGTTGATACGGTCATCTGCCTCTTCATGTGGTTCATCAATCAACAACATATGATTTTTTTTGTAACTGGTATTCTATTTTGATATTCCTCTGGACGTGTAGCTCAGAGTGTAGGGAATCCTCTAGGCTCTAATAGAAGGCGCCCTGCCGAATCCAGTTGATTCCTTTGGAGGTGTAAATCGGTGTGCATGGATCATTTTAGACCTCTCTTTTTACCTAATGGTCGAAAAGCATCTTATTTTTCCAAAGCGATTGAAGAATACTCTAAATGAGGCGTCTCATCGGTGCCCGAATGACACATCAGAATAAAACATAGTCCATGTTTGTTTCCTTGAGAGCGAGTTAGCCCGGAAGGGTAGTTGTTTGTTGTTGAAAGGATTAAGAATGATGAGAGGCCAACCAATTCAGACTTTTTTTCATGTTATGTTGCCTCTGTACTCGAACACTTGAACAATATGAACAAAACCTTCATTTACGATCATATCAGCTTTTTTTCCTTGGATTTTTCAGAAATTTTCAACTAGTATAAAGGATTATCCTTTTAAAACATTTAACTCCGAATAGACTATACAGTGGCAGATAATAAAAATTAAGTATAAAGTCGGGAAATTTTTGCGATGATGATTGAGCAAGAAAATGGTTTTTTTTTAAGGTAAATGTGGGTTTGTATATATGATGTACAAGGTTACAATCGTTTAGAGAGTCACATGATCTCTCAAGAGAGTACAATGAAAGGTAACAATGTAACTAAAAGAAAAGACATGTCCAAAAAATACCTTGATAAAGGTCTAGAGCACTTGCCTCCTTAAAAAACCTTAACCAGGAAAAACCTCGTGGGTCAAAACCCGGTCTAAGAAAAAATAGTACAAGTCTCTAGGCCGGCACTAATGTATTATTACATAAGAAATGAGAAAAATTGAGTACATCAATGGAAAAAAAAACTCTAACATGTGAGTTGATAACTCAAGTACAATCTGAATAAAATCTTTAACGTCGTGAGAGTGATCTGAATGATAATGGTGTCTTAAATTACAGTATCCTCTTCAAACACAAGTCGGTTGCGGGCACGCCAAATCTCGAAGACACTGGCTTGGATTGCAAGTTTAATGGCGCGAGATCGGACGGATGTACCATGATGCTCCTTTTTTATCCATTTTTGTGCACTGTCAAGTGTGGTCATTTCTTGAGTAATCCCCAACCAGGCTCGGATACGCCTCCATATTTCTCTAGTGAACCTGCAATCAAAGAAAAGATGGGCACTGGTTTCATCTGAATGCCTACAAAAGGGGCAATTGGTGTTAGGCAAGTTCAGATAGTGTAGATTGTCCCTCGTAGCAAGTTGTCGGTTTAAGGCTAGCCAAACGGTGAAAGAGTATTTTGGTGGGACGAATCTCTTCCAAATCTTTGATAGCTTCGGGCATGCCTCACCCTTAGTTTTCATTGCTTCATAAACACGGCTAGTGATTAGCTTCCCGCCCAAAGTATAATTTTCAAGGCCCTAATTGGCATTGTCTCGACCCCCAAACAATTGAATCCACGAATCTCTGATATCAAGAAGCTTTCGAATAAGGTGGATGTCTCTATCCCGTCTTTGGTAGTCCCATATAGTTTGTCCTTGAAGATAGTACTCGTGCACCCATTTCACGCATAACGACTCGGAGCCCGAATGAGATAACCAGATCGAACGGGTAAGAAGTGCACGATTTTAAACTCTAGTATCCATAAGGCCCATACCCCTTCATCATTGGGTTTACAAATTTTGTCTCACGCCATTCGAGCAGGTCTACCCCCCCCCCCCCCCCAAAAGAACTTGAGGCAAAGAGAACGGATGGTGTTAAGGACCGCCGAGTACAACGGAAAAGCGTAAAACCAAAAACATTTGACCCCTTGAAGCACGGAGGTGATGAATTGAATTTTTCTTGCGTAGGAAAGATTCATGTGTTCCTATTTCTGAATGTAACCCGAGATATCCTCGGTCAAATGGGCAAAGTCGGTAACTGAGACAGTCATTAGAGCGAGAGGTATCCCCAAGTAGCGAACATGGTACGTGCCAACTTCAAATCCGACTCTCTCCGTGATTCGATCATAGACAATCCCTTTAACCCCGACTAGGTATATGGTCAATTTAGAAGGGTTCAGTGACATACCCAAAACATCCTTCAAATGACTCAAACAATCCATAAGGATGTCAAAACAATGTCTCGTCCCCTTATGAAAATAGTATCAAGTCGTCAGCAAGGAGGGTGGTGTGAGTGCGGGCGCATTTCGGGTAGAATTTAAAACTCGGTTCACTCGATCTCTTCTTTAACAAACGAGATAGATATTCAAGGAAAATGATGAATAAAGTAGGGGACATGAGATCACCCTGCCTTAAGCCTCGCTACCCACAGAAGAAGCCATGAAGCTCCCCATTGATAGAAACTGAGAAGGATGTCGTAGTAATGCAAGCAAGAATCCAACCCAAAAACTTTGGCGGAAGGCCGATACCATAGAGGATTTCTCATAGGAAGTCCCATGAGACCGTGTCAAAATATTTACGAAGATCCACCATAAGCATACATCATGGAGAAATTATTGCGCGGTTTAAACCTCTAACCAACTCTTTGGCAAAGAAAACGTTGTCAACAAGATTGCGACCACTTATGGAAGAGTGTTGTCCTTTGTCAATAAGAATTGGAAGTAAAGGAGCCATTTGGTTAGCCAATATTTTGGTAATCACTTTATAAGTAACATTTGTGAGACCAATCGGCCTAAAGTCTCCCACCTTAAGGTTATTGTCCTTTTGGTATAAGGGCAATGATGGTGTGATTTGTTGTGCGGAGGAGGCTACCGGTGCAAAAAAACTCACAAACACAGTCAACTAAATATGTTCCCACAATATCCCAATTATTTTCTAAGAAAGCCCAAGTTTATTCGTCTGATCCCGGAGCCTTGTCATTCCCGATATCAAAGAGGGCGTCTTGGATTTCATCAACTTCAACAGGTTTGAGGAGCTGCTCATAATATCAATCCTCGACTAAAGGTCCATGGCTCATGACTATCGTGTCAAAGGGGGAATTTTGTCGGGATGTGCCGAAGATGTGTGTGTAGAAATCCAAAAGGAGAGAGGTTACTTCTGTCAGAGATGTGGTGCGGGTGCTATCATCTCGGACGATGTAGGATATGTTTTTCCTTGCAAGTATTTCGTACATTTGTCTCCGTCAACCAAGTGAATGGTTCTCATGTGTTGTTGAAGAAAGCTCTTCTCGGCATCAAGGAGGAAATTTGCTCGAGCTTGCAACCTGTGAACCTCTTCTTTCAAAGCAAAATTGTCATGATTAGCCATCAGAGAGGAGATAGCCTCTTTAAAGGTTGAGCTTGTAGTAGTCGTACGTTCAAGAATGTCCTCATACTCAGCTTTATTAAAATATTTTAAAGGACGCTTTAAGGATTTCAGCTTCTGAACAAGAATATATTGTTTTGTACCGTCAATAAACTTCCCCCACTTACTTTCCACGATGCTAGCAAACTTAGGATGTTCAAGCCACGTGTTGAAGAATTTGAAGGGGCGGCAACCATGCCGAAAGTCGTGAACAACCGAGGCAATAACTAGACAGTGGTCGGATACGGGTTCCATCAGAAGAAATGAGGCTTTGCATAAGAGGTTCTTGTCGCTCCAACCATGGTTTATAAGGACACAGTCAAGCTTGGACTAGACACTTGGACATTAGAGACAATGCCAAAAATTACTTTGTAGTATTAACCCAACAAGTGTGTTATACTGAGTGTATTAAATGTAATAAAGAATAGATATATTTAATGTTAGTGAATTAATATGGTGGAATAGCCAAAAAATGGATTAACCATATAAATCTAAAGGTCCACCGCCATAATTATATAAGACAAAAAAAAAATTATAGGAAAGGGTGAATAATTATTACTTTTTACTAGTTTTGACACTTTCTCTCTCTAAATTCCAGTTTCAACTTATCTCTTTAACATCTGTGTGACTCAGTTCGAAAAAACTTTTGACATTTTTTCCCTGGGGATATTTTTCAAGTCATCGAAGAGAACTACTAAAATATTTCGATCTAAAATCTTTTCATACAAGACTTCAGAAATTATCATGTATACCAAATACCTTTTCGTACAAAAATATTATATATATATATATATATATATATATAAAAAGATTGAAATAACGAAAAAAGATTTGTAGAAGATAACTCATACTTCTGAATGAATTACAAGAGACATTTATTACCATAAGAATCCATAATTAAGTATTAAATTATCAAAAGGAGTAACACCGCCAAGATCATCATCAAGTTCAAAGTCTGGAAAATATAAGATCATCATCCTGTAAGTTTTATTGGACGAGTCTTACTTATGGGTGTTTAACTTTGATTATAAATGCAAGATTACTAACAATGGTATCAAAGTCGTCCATTAAAATTGAGTTCTTAGATTTCTGAATTTTAAAATCGATGAATTGTTTACACTTTTAAATAAATGCTTATGTTAGTTCAATTTTACAATATTGTTTCAATTTCTTTTTAAAATCATAATTTAAAAGCAAATTGAATAAAATAGATTAAATGTATTTTTAACTACTATGTTGCATGATGTTTTAAATTTCTTTTATGCTTATAAATAAATACAGATGCGTATGGATTTTAAGCTATATAAGAAACTGATTTTTTTTTCTCTAAGAAACTATAATTTTAAGTTTAATGAAGATTCAATATGCATATTCATATTCATGCAGCCTCCAAGGGGTAGCCGAGTTTGTTGAGTATGGTGTGCTTGTGACCAAAGGTCATGAGTTCGAGTCCTTCTACATACGCTTTCTCGGCTGAGCCTGTCACCTTGTGTGCTTTACTTTCTGGCGTTGGTTTACATGCTATCGCGTCAGACTGAGGGTTTACACTGTGCGCATTCATTACATTCTGAGTAGCGGCTGCGGGTTCCCTCCGGAAAAAAACATACATATTCATGCAGTTGATATTCATGCAGTTGTTAGACCAAATGAAAAAAAAAAATGTATTTGTATAAGTGAAAACCGTTATCTATATGAAATTAAAGATAAAGAAAATTGTTAGTATAGAAAAATGATTCAACATTTGTATGATACTGTATACATGTAATAATTTGGAGATATTTAAACGTATATGTCATGGCAACATTCGTAAGAAATGATTAAGAATGTAATTTAAATAATTAGTAATTGTTTTGCATACGGTCTATTTACTTTTCTCCAAGGAAAGTATCTGAATTATTTTAAATGATTTTGTTATTTTCATGATTTTATTTGCATGCAATTAAAATAACAAATTTCAGCTTTATTAGTTTATTTACATGTAAAAATTATAACTCGTCTATGAAGCTCCTCTACATGGAAAAATAACTCGTCTATGAAGCTCCTCTACATGAAAAGATTCGGAAACGTAGTAAAGTACATGCTATATAAATAATAATAAATGCGTTATAGTAAAGAAATACACTTACTAATCAGTAAAGAAATGCACTCAGTGTTTAAAATCATTACTCTCTGTTCCCAAATATAAAGTCTTTTAAAAAATTGTTGAAATTCCATAATATTAGTAGTTCCTGAAAATCAGGATGATATTAGATATTGTTTTATTAAAACAATAAAGTACCACCAATAGATTAATTTTGTTCTCTATTTTTTTTAAATTTTTTTTATAAAACTGACCAATTAAATATCTAATTAAATACGATTGCTTTTTCTTTCTTAAAAAATATTAAGATTACTTTTATTAATATACGTGTTACCTTAAACGTAAGGTATAGTGGAGTGGAATGGAGGGAGTATAATAATTGCATGCATTAAGGAAATGCACTTTGATGTTTCGAATCATTTGGACAGTTTCATGCATTATAGTACTACTATTATAAATTCTTTAAAATATAAATTCAGATGTAGTACTTTTAACGCATGCGAAATTTGCATGCACTTTGGTGTTTATAACCATTTGAACATTTACTTACATGCAAAATGGTTTCACATGTATTGCATGTTTAATATATATTACTTCTATAATATATGATTTTGGTTAAATAGTTTTATATTTATGAATAATGGTCTCTTGCATCTATATTTACCCATGTATTGGGATTAGTATATATATATATATGATTGAGTAATTTTTTTTATTATAATTTTTTTAATTGAATTCGATTAAATTTGGGATAGAGCCATTTAAAATATTTTGATTGAAAATCGGTATAGATAAATGAGGTGAATATTATGATTTTTTAAATATATTTTTTATTTTACCGGTATAATATATCAAACCATGGCTCCTTATACACTACAACAAAATTGTGTGGCAGAAAACAAGAATGTGACTTTGAACCAAATGGTTAATTCCACGTTATTCTATTCAGATTGGAGTGAAAGTTTTTGGAGTGAGGCTATATTAACACCCTGATATTTATTGAATATAATTATTATTAAAAGGAATAAGATTACCTCATATGAGCTTTGGTATAAAAAGCCTTCAATATTGAGTTTTCTAAAAGTATAGGATTGTAGAGCAATTGTAAAGCTCACTGAACCCAGAAAGAGAAACTTGGGTGAAAGAGGTATATATTGTATATTCATTGGATATATTGAGTATTCTTATGCGTATAAGTTCTATGTGTTAGAATCTTATAACTATGTATATATAAACACGGTTATAGAGTCAATAGATACAATATTTGATGAAAGAAGATTATCATTTATACCTAAACCTAGAGACAAGATTCATAATTCTCTTAATAAGAACTCAATTCAAGTTGAAAATGTATCAGATGGTACTGTTTATGTACTTGAAATTTTTTGACTATGGAGAAACATTAGAGCTAGAAAAGTTAAGTTGTTCGGATACATGTCTGAACTTTATTCAGTTGAAGGGTCAAGAGATAAGATTGATTATAAGTATAAATATTTTTTTATTACTCAAGATGATCCAAGGAATTTTAGTGAAGCTATGGTATCAAGGGATGTTGCATTCTTGAAATAAGTTATCCAAGTTGAGATAGATTTTATCATGCATAATAATGCATGAGAATCTATCTCATCTTGGTTGCAAATTATTGGAAATTAAATGGATTTTTAAAATAGAAAATGAAAACGGATGGTGTCATTGAAATATATAAAGCCATATTGGTTATCCTAGTTTTTATGAAAATAAAATATATTGACTTCTTATATAAATGTGCTCTATCTGCTGGGATTTGAACTATTAGATTGTTGATAGAACTTACATCTATATATAATCTTGTTGTTCATCAAATAGATGTAAAAATGAATTTTTGAATGGTGATTTGGTTGAGGAGATTTATATAAAACAAACGGAAAGGGTTGTTATACCTAGTTTTGAAAATAAGGTGTGCAAGTTGAATAAATATTTTTTATGGTCTCAAACGAGCATCAAAATATTGGAATCAAAATTTGATAATATGGTATTGTTTAACGGTTATATCTGATGCTTCTGGTAAATGAGTTATGCTTTGTCTATATGTGAATTCCATGTTAATTTTGGTATTGACCAAAATCAATTTGATGAAAATAAGAAATTCTTATAATCTAGTATTGAGATGAAGGACTTGGGAAATCTGAGATGATTCTTAGTATAACGATCAAGCGAGAACAATAATATATCGATTTCTTGTTCTCATTATATTGAGAAGATATTGAAAAAATGACAACTTTAAAGATTGTTATATGATTAGCACTCCTATAGACTGAACCTGAGTTTGTGGCTTAACAACAACTAGTAAAGAAGCTAAATGGCTAAGAAATCTGATAATTGAAATTCCATTGTGGCTCCAACCAATGTTACTTATATCTATCAGATGTGATAATGAAGCTACCTTGGCAATGTATATAGATAAATTTATAAAGGTAGCTCTATACACTTAGGTGTATTAGACACAAAATAATTCATGAGCGCATCAAGCATGGTGTTATATCAGTGGAGTTTGTGGAAACTCAATATAATGTAGCCGATCATGTAACCAAAGGGTTAAGTAGAGATCGTGTGCACAAATCAGTTGTTGGGATAAGATTAAAGTCCATATGATATATCTCATGTTAGGATACCCAACTCTCATCTAATATGACATTAGGTATTGGATTTAATGTGGAAAGCTTAACATCTAGAGATTGGAACATATTAATAGTATTATCCCAAGGTATGTGTTCAGACCTACAAGTTGTGGAAGTTTAGTTTTATTTTCTTAATAGTTATTTTGAAAAATTACATATACATGTGCAAGAGTAAAAATGCTACCTATTTGAGCATGGATTTTAGTTGTTTCAAGAAGCTATGACTTATCTTTGATATGCTTACGAAGGATAAAGATACAAGGCTAGTAAAAGATAGTGTCAAGTAAGAACATTTGAGAATTTAAATTCATGTATTCGTTATGAATAATAAAAGTTCAATCCTTAGTGATATATTGATATTCAAGTATTTGAAATATGTAATATACTAATATGAAGCTAGATCGTCACGATATTTCATTTATAAATAAATTTGTTCTTTGTTGTGATTTTTGTTTTAGTTAATCACGAATTGCACTAAAATGGAAAGAAGTGTTAGATTATTTAGTGTAATTTGATTGACTAGTCGACCAATATAGTCATGGTATTTTATCCAATAAGTTGAAGACTTTGAAGTGCATAATTGCTAGATGGTATTATGATTAGTGGGGTCAAGAGATGTTAGCCTAGTGCAGGGTCCAAGAGACATAGCCTTTGGTTGGGGTCAAGTTAATATAGTTATTATGAATATTCATCTGAATTTTGAATTTTTAAAATAGTCGTTTATTGTGTCATTTGAATTAAACTATGTTTTGCATAGTTAAATATTTTTACAATTGAAAACTTTCTTTGGTCGAATCATATATGTTTTGTTTTTGGTTAAGAAACAGAAGATAAAAACATTAATTTTTTTGTTCTAAATATTTTTCTAATTCTATCTAATTAATTTTACGACCAAAATGTTTTAATCTGAAATTGTTTCGAACAAGACTTTAGAAATTATTGTGTATATCAAACACATTTTTCTACATTACTGAAGCTAAAAAATCGTATTATTCGAAGATTTGCATTTTATAAAAGATCATTTAATATAAATATACCATATAATTTATTTAATTGAATTGTTGACCATAAATTTTATGTATATTAATCAAATTAATATCAATACTAATTATTTACTTATCATTATGTTATATTTGTAATCGACTTCTTTAGAAACAATAATAAAGAGGTTGAAATTTGTTCATGCAAAGTATGTAAGTAGGAATATTAAGTTAAGAAATATACAAGTTTTTCTAAAAGAATTACGAGATAGTAAGAAAACAACATTTGAGGTAGGATGACCAAAGAGTGATCTTGAGCTCATAGGTTGGAGTTTTTATCTATAAAGTTTGATTACATGAGGCATTGATCATTCAATAAGGTAGAATATTGCGTATAATTTTTTTTTTCAAAAGTAAGGCTTTGAATATTATAATTTGACTTACTATTTTTTTTTACTATTGAGGGAAATATATTTTCCTAATGCAATGTTATATAACACTAATTATCTTTTTTTATTAATTAAGGTTCTGGCTAATGTACATATGTTTCTTTTATCAAATTGATATCGATACTAATTATTTACTTATTATTACGTTATACTTTAACTCAATGACTTTTTTTAAAGATGCTTTAATTGATTCATGTTGTAACTCGACTAAACAATGTAATTTATCCCAAAGCAACTCAAAATTAAACTTACTTGTACCAACAAAATACTTTAGGTTATAATGAGTGTTATTCACCTAGTTAGTTGTTGTGTTTTTGAAATGCATGAGCTTTTGAGTTTTCTACGTGATAAAATTATCAATGTAAAGAATTAACCAAAAAAATTCGGTGCATTCGATTTCTTGAGGATAATCTTTGTTTCATTTAATTCTGGCTATTCTTGAACTCAAGTTCTATGTTCGAGTACGCTACCTTATCCAATGTACCCATAAAAGTATCACAAACGCTTTTATGTTCATGTACATTTTTGTATACGCAAAAATATTCATGTTAATGTATCATTGACATAACATGTATATTTTTTTTAGAATATTTATTTAAAAGCATACATTTACGCTAAGTCTTATCTATTAAAACCACAAATAATTCTTCAACTTAATACAATCACATGTTTTTATGGTGTTAAGTTGGTTACTATAATTTGTTTAATGAAAATATATTTTATGAAAGATTAGTTACGGGGACTATTGAAAGAAGTTGGTATATATTATTAAATATTTTAGTGTAACTGGATTGATAAGTCGATTAATATAGTCATGGTATATTATCGAGCAAGTCAGCAAGTGTGGAGTGCACACTTATAAGAATATATATGATTAGTTAGCATAGTGAGCGGGGTCCAAGGGGCAAAGTTGTTGGTTAGGGTCGAGATGCATGACTATTATGAAAATCATTTGAAATTTGAATTTTCTGATTTTGGCCATTTATTTTCAAAAATAGAATTCACATGTTTTTATGGGCATTTAAAACTATTTTTTAAAGGTTTAGTATTATGGGTTGGTCGAAATAAAAAAGATGCATTGATGGTTTAAAAATCAAACATAAGATATTTTTTTATTCTCTTGTTCAAACAGAAAATACTCTGATTTTATCCAATTAAACTTTTCGAGAACCAGAAAAATAGTTTCAATCTGAAATTGTTCTCAAACAAGACTGCATGAGTTCGAGGAATCAAACACTATTCCCTACAAATTATTTGATTGAAATTTTGGAGAACCACCAAAATAGTTTCAATCTGGAATTATGCTCTAACAAGACTTCAAGAGTTATCTTGAAATCGAAGGTTGTTCTCCACATATATTAGAAGGCCTATTTTATAAAAAAATTTATAAATTATGTGATATTTTAAAAATATATTTGTATTTATATGCTCTAGTCAAGCTCAAGCAGAAGGATATATATATTAAAATATTTTAATCATTGGTATAGCCCATCAGAATGTTCATGTTTATGTTCGCATATGGTTATTTGTGACAGGTTTTGATCTAATGTCAAATTGATATTGATTAGTTTATGTATTGATTTTATTATTGTGTTATTAGTTAAATGCATTGGGTTTTATACTGTTATACCTGAATTTAATGTTCAATGTTTTTTTAATTTATGAATGTTTATAGTAGTGTATATTGAATATTAACAAGTCACCCTAATTTTTGAAGGTCTTGTGTCATAAAGGAAAATCACAAACAAAGAAACATATATTATCACTCGATGTTGGTTTTGATACAATATATTTTTTAGTTGTGGGTACATATAATTCCTATTTTTTGGGTAATAACATTAATAAGAATGTGTTTATATGTGTATTTGTATATTTTCAAATCGGGATTGAGAATAATATTAATAAGAATATGTACAAATGTGTTTTCTTACATTAAGTTATGTGTTTTTCAAATCGGGGTTGTGAATAGAATCAATAAAAATATGTTTAAATATGTGTTTCATACATTTAGTGATATATTTTTGAACTTGAGACTGTGGATAAAATCAATAAGAACATGTTTGAATGTGATTTTGTACACTAAGTGATATGTTTTTTAAATCGGGGTATGGAATAACATTAATAAGAATATGTTTAAATGTGTTTTTTTACATTAAGTGATTAGTTTTTCTAATCGCGGATAAGGATAATATTAATAAAAATGTGTTTAAATATTATTTTTCTCAATTGATTTGTTTATCTAATTGGAGATGGGATAACATTGATAAGAATGTGTTTAAATATGTTTATGTATATTGAGTGATATATTTTTCAAATTGGGGTGAGGAATCAGACTCATAAAATATGTTTAATGTGAGTTGTACATTAAGTGAGTTGTTTTTTAAATCGGGTGAAGGATAACATTAATAAGAATATGTTTAAATGTGTTTTCGTACATTAAGTGATTTATTTATCAAATCTGGAATAATATTGTTATCTTGATTAATCTTTTTACTCATATCAGAAATAGTTATTGTTATTCATGATATAATATTTTTATTAGTATATATATATATATATATATATATATATATATATATATATATATATATTTGTTTTCAAACGTTAATCTTGTATTAATGGAAACAGAGATGACAAGAATTAAATCACGACATATTGATTGCAATGTGATGGTCTTTGCTAATATGCATGACTTTTATATTAAAACAAAATCAAGCATACGAATAAGAAAATATCAAGAAACACGGAAAAATATGCTTTGGACATATTTATATGACAACAAATTTAGTGTAAAGTAAAGATAGTTAGATTTTCATATTGTTATAACTATTCTGTTTTAATGTTTAATATCATTGTAATGTGAGTCATATGATTTATGCCTTACTTTTATATGACTATGTATTTCGATTTATATTTTGAGCAACTCATTTAAAATATTAGTATCTTTTTCAATATATAAAGAATAATCATTCATTCATGTTTTTTACAAGTAATAATTTTGTTATTATTCTAATTTTATAAGAATAATATTGTTTGTATAGTTCATTTAAAGGACGAATAATGTTATTCATTGTTGTTATAAGAGAATAATATATTTATTTATTATCCATTCAAAAATTCATAATTAATCATGTCACTCATATAAAAAATAATTGTTATAATATTGTTATTTTTTTATTAATATTGCTATTCCTACCAAAATAAGAAACATATAACAATCTCAATCAACATGAAATACAACATTCAACTCAGTATACTACAATACCGTTTAAAATAAAAATATATATCTAATACATCAAATAGTATGCAACACTCATATAGAAAAGAAATTGTAGAGAACTGTATTAAGTGAACATTCTAATAAAATACTCTCGAAGATGTTTCTAATCAATTGTAAATAACATTTTTTAAATTTTTTTATGATATCTAACTCTAAAAATAATTATACATACATATTATCACGAATGAAAGTAATAAAAATTCCTAAGTTGTATAAATATTAGGTTTCACCAGAACTATAAGGATGCTGAGATTTTATGCCTATTTAATAAAAGAATGCTTTAAACTTCTGTATAAACTCAGATCTTTTAGGTAAGTTTGATTATATATCAAGTTGGAAATGTTGAGTATATACGGTGGATTCGTCTACGTGCTACAACGCATGCCTAATCAACGCCTAATTAACGTCACGTAGACATTTTCTTTTTACTATTAACCATTTATTAAGTAAATTAAAATTTTATTAAGTAAATGAACAGGACCATATCATACATTAACCTAATCCCGTTTTAAATCCTAATACAATTTCTAAATCAAATAATAAACATAAATCTCTAAAATATATTTATTCTCATTTCTTACAGTTACGAACCCTATAATCGATTTGTTTTCTTCCTTTATTTCACTTTTTCATAATTGTCCAGTAACTTGAAATGTATATATAATCCATTTATTTGAATTGATGACCAAAACCAAGATTGTTGTATTTTTACTTTATATTAAGGCTTACATGTATTCTTAGATTTAATTTTAAATCAAATTATTAGTTAGGTAGAATCCAAAAGTGGTTTCTCTTTGTGTGAGAAGATGAAAAATATGTTGTAGAAATGGTATGACTAAAACGATTCTTCTTGAAATATTTCTTGAATCCCTCGTCGTTGCTTGTTGTTATAACAAATCGATTCTAAAATCCGCTTACTTCTTGAAACCATTCTTGAAAAAAAACTCGATTCTGCCTCAAACTGATATCTTTTCAGTAAACCCTTTTCAAAATCAAATTGATTTCACATAAACTTAATTTATTAAAACCCACCTGTATTTCATTCAACCTAGTTGCCACGCTCTCTGAACAAATGTTCAACATTTTCCAGTATTAATACAGCTAAACAAAAGATTAAATATCCTACTTCAATCATTAAAATCAGTACTAGAAATCGTGAGTAAGTTTTTTATCATTTTTTTGTTTGTTCATAATCTATAAAAGTTAGAAAAATCCAATTTTTATTTTGACTCGTCAAAATATTAAAACATAATAGACATATAGTTAGGATAAACTTAAGATATTTGCTTATATTTATGGTTGCAAAAGTGGTTCTGAAAGACATATAATAGAATATTCTCTGCAAGAGAGAGACAAGGAAAAAATAATACCCATTCTTGCAAGAGAAATGTTATTCCCTGCTATATGGGCAAAGAAATAAGGCTTTTACAATAAAGTTAGGCTAAAATGAGACCGTGTTTTTGTATAAGCATACCTCTATCTATTTTTTAAAAAGTTGAATTATCTGAAATACCATTACCTTATAAAGAACTTAAATAATGGGATCTTGTTCTAACAAAACCGGATCTTGATCGAACTGGGGTCTTGATCCAACAAATTGAGGTCTCATTTTAACCTAGCCCTTTACAATATAACACGGGTCTGGGTTTTAGTTAATTGAATCGAGTTTCAATATTTGATCTGATCCAACCAATTTACTTAGTAAATAGTATATGGTAAAAATAAATGACTAATAGTAAAAGCCTAAGAGTAATTGTCTACGTGACAACTGATTAGACATGTGATATAGTACGTCGAAAGGATATTATTGGGCAAGTGTTGAAGATCAATAGTAAACAATCACATGTGCGAAGGTATTATTTAAAAATATAAGAGTTTCCTAGGAGATAAAAATGAACAAAATGACTAGTTTAAAAAAACGCAAAACATTAAAATTAGTGATGATTTTTAACCATACTTTTTTACAAGAAACTAGACTCTTGAGCTTCTCAATCAAACATGATATCAGTATTTGAATATTTTCAATCAAATTAATATAAAATTTGTTGATGTGAAAAAGGTTTTGACAGTTTGGACTGTTGTTACAAGGAAACCCACAATTTTGTCAATTTTTATATTAGTATAATATATTTTTTATTAGAAATTAGACTCGTGAATATTCGCTATTATATTTGGTATCAATATTTCAATATTTTTAGTCAGTACATAATTAAATTTCAAATCCATCTAAAATATGTTGATACAAAATTGGATTTTGACAGTTTAGACATTACTGGAAAATTGATAACTTTGTCTAAAAAATGAATTTCGATATAATATTTTTTCATTAAAAACTAGATTATATATATGTAATATTTAAATATTTTCAATCACTACAAAATTTAATTTCAAATTGATCTAAAATATGTTGATCCAAAATTGGGTTTTAACGATTCCGTCGATTGTTACAAGAAAAATCATAATTTTGTTAATTATTTTAATGCAAAACTTTTTCATTTGAAAGTAGTCTATTGAATCTTTGCAACGATATTAGTATCTAAATATTATCATTATGTACCGACTTAAATTTCAAAATTGATCTAAAATACGATGATGAAAAGTCGAGTTTAGATAGCTTCAACGACTGCTACAAGAAAATTCATAACTTTATCTAAAAAACTATATTATAATATATTTTTATTAGAAATTAAACCGTAAATATTCACATACATATATGGTATCAATAGTTAATTAATACAAAATTCATTTTTAAGTTCATATAAAATCTATTTATGCAAAATTGTTTTTTTGACGATGTTCTTACGAAAAAATACATAATTTTGTCAAAAAAATAACTGTCATATAATAAAAAAAATCACCGTAAAAACTTTTATATTCACAATCATACATGGTATCAATACTTAAATGTTTTCGATCCGTACATAATTTAGTTTTAAATTGATAACATGTATGTTTATGCAAATCGGTTATCGATAACTTCGATGACCATTACAAAAAAAAAACTTAACTTTGTTTAAATGTTAAATTTTAACCTAATAGTTTTAACTTTGTTTAAATGTTAAATTTTAACCTAATAATTTTTTCATTAGAAATTAAAACCGTCGATATTCGAAGTCATAAATGATATCAATATTTATTATTGGTAAAAAAAATTAATTTCAATTTGTTCTAAAATTTGTTGATACATAGGTTTTTACTGCTTGAACGCGTGTTAACCACCGTCCAAAAAATCAATTTCAGTATAATACTATTTAAATTAAAAACTATATACTTTTAAATCTTCGCAACCATAAAATTACTTTAGGTAAACAATATAGCATGAATGAAAATAATTGTTAAAAATATATCATTCATGCCATTTTTTGATTCGTCTTAAAAATGTTTTTAAAAAAGTTGGATTCGTCTGAAAAATATATGTGAATTCTTGGTAACATTTGATGCGCTTTCGAGTTTTATGAACCTAGCAATTTGTGAGCCTGAACTTGGCCTTAAAATTTTGTTAGGAACTCTTTGCGAAACACTTCCAGTCCTAATAGCGAAGCTTCAGCTCAAGTTTTGGCCTTCAATTTTTTATTTGGAACTCTTTGCGAAACACTTCCAGTCCTAATAACGATGCTTCAGCTCAAGTTTTGTTCGAGCAGTTTACTGTTAGCCAGCCTATGTACAGGTATAGCCATGCATGGCTATAGCAAGACTCTAAATTTTGCTGTAGTGAAGAGAAACTAAAAAGTTTGAAAAGTTCTTCTTTGGAATTCTATGGTTGTATTACAAAATCTACTTGAACAAGGATTATACACAAACTAAAATCATAGGTTCAATAATAGGTTCTGCATCCTTAAGAATCTTTTAAAATCTCACAAGCAAGTGATCTTTGTTCTTCCGTCAAATTTTGAGGGAAATTAACAAGAAAGCTGATTCTCAAATCACCTCTTCGGCCACTTTCTTTAGAAATGAGCATGCCTTGGCCTTCAATAACTTTTTCGTATCCCGGATATATAATGTCTGCGATAGTTAGCGTCATTTTATCTCCTCCGAGTAGAGGAACGGTGAGGGTGCAACCAGTAAGAGCTTTGACTAACGGTATCTCTGCCGCAATCTCTAAATCGTCGCCTCGCCTTTTAAACAATGGATGTCTTTTTTCTTCTATAGAGAATATTATATCGGCCGGAAGATAACCTGGTTTTTCGTCGCCTTTTCCTTCGAATGTGATCTTGGTTCCTTTTCTCCATCCTGGTTTTATGTTTATCTTTAGTGTCTCCTCTCGTTCGATAACAAACCCTTGAGCTGTGATTGTATCCTTAGTAAACTTGATAGTCTTGGAACCTCCATGGCACAACTGTTCAAGTGTACATTCGAGTTTTTTTTCGACAGGCGGAGGCTTCCGTCTAGCGACTGTCTGAGAAAAAACAATAGGAGTCGTGCTCCGTCTGCTCGTGCTTCGCGACATATCAGAGAATTCTGTCTCTGAAGCATGTCTACGGTTGGCGTTTTCGTTTCTGCTCACAGTTTTAGACAGACTCTTACCCGCAGGGCTTGTTGTGTTGCGGCTAGAGCTCTGAGACAAGTATGTTGGCCTTGCTTGAGGCGTGTGGCTCCTTCGGCTCCCTGTTCTTGCAAGCAAAGATGAGCGTTTTTTTAAGATCCCGCTATCGTCCATGGTTCTCGCTTGCGTCGGTGAATTTTCATCTAATATCTCTTCTAGATTCCTTGTATTGTGGTCCTATAATACGATTGAACAAAGACACCAAAAACCATGTAAATTCAAATCGACACAATGCATGCAGAGATGAAAACTACTGCTACCGAAAAACAATTCGACACAATGCATGCAGAGATGAAAATTATTACTTACCGAAAACGACTCGTCGGATTCATCCATTTTGTTTGAAGAATTTTTATCAGGATGCCATTTCGTGACAAGTGACTTGTAAGCTTTACACATATCTTTAAAGGGTGCCGTTTTGGAGATTCCGAGGATGTTTTTGAGGTCTGAAGGTGAACGTGAAGCGCTCGTATACAAAGAAGGAAAGGAAGAAAAGATTGCAGAACGATAAAAAGAAAATGCAGAAAAAAGAGAAAAGAAAACACAAAACACAAAACAGAAAAACGATGTATTGTCCTAGAAAATGCGTGGGAATCCAAACAAGATGCTTTTATTAGATTAAACAGTTTCATTTGGATAGAATTAAGCAGTAAGTCAGGCTGATTTTGTTTCTTTCTCTGCTTTAGCACTATATTTAGCATGTCCACTGGGCATTGTTAGACAACAAGATTGCCAACAAGATTAATATAAAACCACTTTTCTGTGTATAAATAATATAACAAGAGATTTTGATTATAAATCAAGCAGATACAATAGTGTCTATTAATCCACAATACGCATCATTATGAAATATGAATGACTGATTAATAGTTCCTACAAATCTACAACAACATAGAATCTCTAGTCAAACAATGAATAATGGAATTTATTTTTTGTTGTTCAAAAAATTGTATCGGCAACTAAACACAATAGCCAATAATTTTTTTGGTATTAGCAGTCATATCAAGCCCTTTTCTGGCCATCTCTTTCTGCCATTTACCGGCTTCATCTTTCCTTCCTTGTTTCCAAAGATTCTGTATTAAGATGTCATAAGTCCACTTGTTAGGCTCGTACCCTCTCTCGTATATCCGATCACAAAACTTAGAAGCAAGTTCCACCTGATTTAAGCATAGCTTGTGCAACAACATATTGTAAGTGTAAATGTCGAGAGGGAAACATTGTCCGATCAATTCATCTAAGTTCTCAATGGGCATGTTAGTGCTAATGCGGCCACAAAACGTTCCAATAAGTTTTCGAAGCAATCCCATGTTTGGTGCTTCCTTCTCCACATCTCTTAAATGATTCCAAGCGTCATATATTGCTTGCGTGCTCAAAGAGTGAAACAAAAGGACGTTACCGATATAGGACGTAACACGGCGTCCCACTTTCTCCAAATCGTTGATTACATTTATCGTCTGCTCGAACATTCTATTGGAGCAGAGACTGTGAATAACCACTTCGTAACATTCAGTAGTCGGAACTAGTCCGTTTTCTCTCATTTCTCTTAAGATATCCAGCGCGATTTCAACCTTGTTGGCTCTACAGAGTTGGATAACCATGGTATTGTAAAGTTTCCCCCGGGTTATTCCTCTCTGGCTCCAATCCCGAAAAGAAATAAGAGCATCAGAGATTTTATCGTTTTTGAGATAAGTCTGCAGCATAAAGATATAGGAAGTAAGATTCTGCTCGACACCGTCTCTACCCATCATCTCAAATACTTTTCTAGCAAGCTGGGGCATATTCGTATACCCAGCTCCATCAATGAAGAAATTATAAATCTGAGGATTCGGACCACGACGAGACAATTGCATCTCTAATAGTTTGAAGAACTGATTTTCAGGGTTTTCCATTACACATAGACTACGAATCACGTCTCTATACGATCCTCGAGTTGGATTGTGACCCTTTTCCTGCATTTCATCGAGAAGTCTCACAGCTGCACGTCCCCTATTTAACTCACTAAAAGCACGGATTGCCTCGAAGTACATCTTCCTGCTAGTTTTATTCACTCTACTGAGCACCTCTAGTATTAAACTTCCACTTTCAGCCTTCCCGGCCTCACGCAGAGCTGATATAATATTTTCACAGGTCAAATCACTAGGCCTAAAGTTGTGCTTCCAGGCAAGACGTACCAACTCCTGAATCTTATCGAACTTCCTCTCCCTACGCAAAGAATTGGCCAATAAAGCAAAAGACTTCTTACCAGGAAACTGCCCTCGATCCATCGAACTCATTAGAACATCATAAGCTTCATCGATGCATCCATTTTCACACAGAGTGTCAACCAAGTATTTGAAAGCCTTGCCATTGGGTGTCAAACTGAACTCTGACCTCGAATTGTACAAATCTAGTGCAACCGAAACCATTCCAGCTTTACAAAAGAAACACAAAACTGCATTCATCGTCACTTCATCAGGATATATCCCTTCGTCCATCATTTCAAACAAAACATCGTACGCCTCTTTAAGCCGGTTTTCCCTCAGGAGCTGACACACCAGGAAGTTATAATGATACACCTCAGGAACATAACCCTCTAAAGACTTTTTGCTCTGTAAGAACTGCAGAGCCCCATCTAAGTTCCCAGCTCTGACAAGATCTCTGAGCCAAACACCATAAGCCTGCTCCACATCCACCACCCCCATTTCCCTAAACTCCTCAAGCAACTTACCTGCAACTTCGAACATTTTCTTTTCACAAAGTGAATCCACTAAAACGCTCAACATATGCCTTAATCCATCTGTGACTTGCCCTTTACGTAGCAACCCACGCAAATATTCCTCTGCCTCATCTAACCTGTTCTGTTTACAAAAATTCTTCATCATAATATTGTGCGTGACCCTACACTCGAACCCACTGGACGAAATCTGACTAGCAATCACTTCCACGGCATCAAAACACTTCTCTTCCACCAGAGCATTCAAGAGCACGTGATAACCGAAAGGATCCAAATCCAAACCTTTAAAGCGCATTTTACCGAACAGTTGGAGTGCAATCTCAGGCTTCCCCGCCACAGCGTATCCCATCACCAATGTATCGCACAACCTTACCTTATGGCCATAACTATGTCGCTTCATATTGTTATCCAAAATATCACGCAGCAGCGATACAAGTTTAGCACGCGAAAGGATCTTGAAAATGGCATGAAACGTAGCTCGCGTGGGGTGATAAAGCGGCTGATTGCCCGCCCAATCGAAGAACTTGAGGCAGGATAGAACATCATCTTTGCCGTGCGCGAGGACTCGCAACACCAGGTCCTCCGACAGACGTAAGCCCAGCTGCGAGAGCCCCACGTCCACCGCTCGCTCGTCATCTTCGGTATGCGGCGAACGAAGAATTTCGAAGATCCGATCGAGCTGATAGGTATCTCGGGTTTGGACTTTAAACCATTCCTTGAACGACCGAACTAGGTCTTTGGCGGTAAAATCGATATTGGTCGGGTTGGTTGTAGCTTGAAATAGGGCTGTGGATGTCGAGTAGAAGAAGAATGGAGTGGGGATTGCTGAAGTTGAAGAAGATGAGTCGCTCGCGGGGCTTAGAACCAAGAATGGGCAGAGAAAAGCCCTAGTTTTGAATTTGGTTTTGGTTACATGATTGATTGATATTGAGAGCATAATTCTTCTGGTAATCCAAATCAATCACTGAATTGGAATTGGAATTAGAATTAGAGAGATGGGAAGGAGCATCGAGAGGAAGGAGATGAAGTCAAGCACTGAATCAGTTGGTAGACCAAACGAACACAAGACCTAGAGTGAAAGAAACGCGCCCCATTTCGCGATTTTTTTTTTAGCTTTTTATTGGTTTTTAGAGTGGACACGGAGCCATATCCCCTTTAGTTTATTGTTCATCGCCATTGATCGTATAATTTTGGTATTACTCCCGGTATTACTTGGTTTGATTAAGGTTTTTTTTTTTTTTTTTTTTTTTTTTTTTTTTCAGCAAGAACTTATGATTTTTATTACCAAACTGTAATGTACATGGAAATCATACTAATTTTCTATACAAAGCTATTTTTTTTTTTTACACAAATCTGGCATAGCTAATTGCTGAAAGAGTGAGAAACATCTTTGCACACCTAGCATATATCTAGTAACACCACCACCAATGGTCAGTCAGACTCTCAAGTAGTGTTCATAGCTTCAGCATGGTAGTTCTCCAGTTCCTTATCAAGCTCAGTAGCAGATTTCTCAGCTGGTTTCCCCTTTCCACGCCCACCACGTCCTCGGCCGCGACCCCCTGTGCTACGGCCACCACCTGCACCTCGACCACCTGTGCTACGGCGACCAACTGCACTTGCACCTCGACCACGAACATTCCTCATGCCACCACGACCACTTTGGACAAGACCTCGATTTACAGGGACAGTATTGGGGCGACCAATTCTTGACATCATAGAAACTGTCCTTTTCCTCCCTCCATTCGTATTGGTTACATTAATGCCGGTTGAAATAGGCCTTTCTGTATTGGCACCAACAATCTCTATTTTCATGGGCTTTGCATCCAAAAGTACATTATCATATTTTCTATGAGCTTGAACTGCATCACTTCTTCTAACGTACACAACTTCAGCTGTTCCACTTAGGTGATCATTCTTGTCATAGTGGATAGCAAATCTTTTCAGTTCTCCGATCTCAGAGAAGAGTTCCAGTATGTCTTCATTTGTCACTCCATGGGCTAAGTTAGAAACATATAGCTTTATTCCAACTTCTATCCCTGATATTCCTGCAGCTTTAAGACTCTCTTCAAACAAATCACTCTGCCACGGCAAACTTCTGGTTCTTCGGGAACAGAACCATTGGAAAACATTCACAAGTATTTTCTCTTAATTCTTATATCAGAATTTTAATCATCAACTAAGTTGAAAAACATCTCTGGCTAGAAATGTATCCATATAGCCAGACTTGAACAGTTCATTAAACTCGTCCATGAGATCCTGATGGTTTCCAAATATACCATTCATCACAGACAGATACTTTTGCTTTGGGATTGTGTCAGCGGATCGCATTGAATACAAGATGTCTGTAAACTTCTGGAATTCATATTTACTGCCTAACCGTTCCTCGACTTTCTCACAGAATATATACCCTCTACGTTTGATTCCATACCCCTCTGGTAAAATGGCTTTATATATATCAATCAGATTATTATGCCCCTTGATTATATCTTGTATCCGAGCATTTGCAGACGCGATTCCAATCCTTTCCGCCTTGGCGTCTTTCACGACAGTACTAAACATTTGAACCTTCTCTTTGTCATCTTTAAAAGTCTTCAGGACTTCCTTGTAAAGGGTCCAGAATTCATCATTCGTTGGTATAGGTGGTTTCTTTAATATTGGCTTCTTAGGTTGCGAACGTGAAGGCAAATAGTCTCCACTTCTCTTCATTTTTTGCTTTGGAGAGCTAGACACAAGATCATCTGCATTCTGATCCTGGTCCAATCCTTGGAGCGCACTATTCTGTGGAAAGTTCCTTGAAGAAGGAGAGCAGCTACCCTCAATAACATCATTACTAGTATCATTACTTGTATCTTGAATACCAATAACAGTATTCTGATGTTCAATATTATCAAAATGAGCGTTTGAATGAGTTTCCTCTTTATTGCTTTCCTTCAATCCATCATCCAATTCTTTTTGCAAAACAATTGACTTCAATTTCCTTTTATACACCTTAAGAGTTTCTTTAGAAACCTCCATAGCAACAGACGGAGCCTTTTCCTCCGCTTTCTCACTAACCACAACATTATCAACCATAACACCTATGTTCTTGCCATCATCCTGACTATCAGACTGTACCACTTTCTTTCCTAAGTCCTCACGAACCTTAACCTTCTTACAAACAGAGTGAGAATGCCCTATATGATAACAGTTAGAGCAATACAGAGGAACATTCTTATAGCTAATGGATACCCAGTAACCATCGTTAACACCGAACCCAATCCACATTTGTCTTTGCAGAGTCTTCGAAATATCCACTTCAACCTGAGCATAACACACACTAGCATGCGCACGGTTCTCATTAGGTACAACGACCTTATACACAGGTCCAATAGCAGAGGCTATTGCATGAATCAAAGGTGAATCAAACAGACATTCAGGCAGAAGCTCAAATCTGACCCACAACAAAACAGTTGGATCTTCTATTTTCTTATTGAAATTTTGCCGCCATCTCAGAACCCGCATCACCATATCATCGAATCACCAGACATTACGAGACCAGAGCTTTGCCACATCTTCCTTCAAGTCGAACTCGAAGAAGATGTGGTGAGAATCCCAGACCTTGTACCAAAACGAACCACGAAATTTCAAATTATCCAAGAATGCATCTAACTTCTGCTTCTTCGGAATTCCAGTACTAAACTTACCAATTAACGTCGTTCTTGAATTCTTTAACAGTCTCAGTTTATCCTTCTCACTAAACTGAACAGAGTAGTGATGCTCTGTTTTGTTTATAAACTCTGGCCTTAAAGATTCTGCGTTATCACCTGGCTTGAACAACTCAACGAATTTCTTACTCACCTGATTAGGAATACCGGACACCGGACGAAGAGCCGGAAACTCTTCATTGGAAAGATCCATATCAGCGAAGACTTACTATGAAAATCCACTGTTTTCTTGCAATGATCATAATACCACCAATCAAACAGACAAGAGACTCTGAAGAAACAGAGGAACAACCCAGAAAGGCCTGAGCAAAACAGACTGGATTCGAAAAACAGAGACGAAGCAGAGAATGCTTCTTAAAACACGAAACGATCCTACGAAAATCTGACGGTTATTGAATCTATGGGGTTTTCCGGCGATTTCTTTCCTTCTTTAATCTCCAGTGTTATTCAACAATGAAGGTTTTACCATGTTAGAATCTGCAGTATTTCCTACTTCGGATCCCGAAAAGACTCGTGCTATCCCACCCAGTCAAATTCACAAATTCAACAATGAAGGTTTTACCACTAAGTTATAACAATTCACAAATTCTTGATACTGATTCGAAACAATGAAATCGTTTACTAGCACCATTCGAAAGCAAAGAGTATAATAACTCCGGCAACGTTAGAAAAACTAAGGCAACCTTGAGTATGCATACTATTTCTCTATATGACTACCTAGGCTTCTTTGGTTAAACAAATACAGAAACCAGCTACATACTTCTACAATTTTTATAGTTTTTCCATCCTTAATAGTTATTAGTTCTTGATAAGTAGCTCTTCGAAATTGATTCAATCGAAACAAAACCAAATCAATTCTGCTTCACAGCTCCAATTGTACTAAACCAAATCAAGAATTTCTCAAAAAGAGATTCACCAGCATAAGCACAATACTATTCGCAAGAAAAACCCCAATTCCAAAGATTCTTGTAAAGAAATATGATAACCTGAGCAACAGATTCCAAAATGGTAGACATCAATTTGCAAGGTCCACACCATGGGGCGACGAACTCGACAAGAACCGGACGGTCAGATTTCAGTACTGTGGTAGGAAACTCGGTCTCGGTAATCTCCTTGATTGCGGAGCAATTGATCCCCAGAGAACCTTCGAGATTTGATTTGGGGAAAACCTTTTCGGTTCTAGTAAGGTTGTATCTGGTTTGATTAAGGTTGATTTCCTATTTTTAGGACGACAATGATTCCGGTCAATTTTTAATGAGCTGCGTTGTATCTCAATTTTCTTATTAGATCTCTAATTTTTTTAATAAACAAATTAAATTAATTAAAATATATTTACCAATACAAACACTTAATTCATTATAAAATCTAACTAAATATTTGGTTTAAAACCGTTTTAGATTAGAAGAATTATTTCAAAATTATTTAGATCCATAGTATCTTCAAAAACATGGATTCAAATAAACAAAATAAAGATTTTAATTGTAATAATAACGATTTTTTTCGGAAAAAAACATTGATAGAAAATCTAAATAAAGTTATTAACGATGTTAGATTTATTAAAGAGAGTCAAAGTCCAAAAGACCATGGAGGTAATTTAGTAAGACATAAATTACTCGTTACAGAGAGTTGAGACGTGTAATTAATATAAAGAGACATCAACTTAGATTTTGATAATCAAGAAATCATTTTTAACGGTGTATTCTTCTTCTTTGTGTTAAACTCTCTATAAAGCCAATAGCTAGGTTTTGTGAGTGTATCAAAAAAGACAGAGTCACAAAGTCTTCTCTAATAAAATCGATATGCAGTAGGTCAGGAGATAGAGTCATAGTTTCGGGAGATGGGAAATCGCACCTAAAGTACATACTCAACTATTATATTGTCATCTAATACCCAAGTTTCTTTTTATTACCACTTAATGTCCATCTCAAGTATTATACTCACACTTAATACCCAACAATTTTTTAATACCCACATTATCCTCTACCAACTATATAAGGATAAATTTATGTTTTCTTTCCAATTTTCTAGCTTTTAAAGATTTGAAATTTTGAAGCCGCTTTCTAACCACCTAACCCTATAGCCAACAAAAACCACCATAGACCACAAAGAATCCACAACTTTCAGGTTATCGACTAGTATAAGGTGTGTTTATTTATGTAATCTTGATATAAAATGCATCTAAGTATTGCTTTCCATGTATGGGAGTTGATCATATTTTCATGGTGTTTTTGCAACCTATGCTCTTTTCATCTTACATGTTTCTGTTAGCTAATGATGTTTAACTATTGATTGTGAGGTTATTTCTTGATTTTATGAGTTGAAGTATGTATTATTCTACTGGTTCGTGAGTTATTAAAGCTTGTTCGACCCATTTTCTCTTTTTTTTTTTGGGGGGGGGGAGGTTTCAATCGATTGTTTTGTATTATGTATCATGTTAATTTAAAGCATTAAACGTTGTTCAACTAGTTAAATACTAGTTTTTAGTGTATTCGATGTTGATTTTGAACGTGAAACAATATATAGACTATGAGTTTTAGGTGTTTAGGCATTCGTGATAGAGATGCAAATTGTTTGATGTTTTTTTTATTTAGAAGATGTGACTTGTGTTAAATGAGGATGCGAGTTGTGTACATTACGTTGAGAAACTGGGAGTTGCAATAAGGTTGCAAACAACTGTCAGATAATATAGTTGCAAACAACTCTCAGGAAGTTGAGTTGCAAACAAGTCTCAGATTATAAAATTGAAACAACTCTCATGATATAGAGTTGCAAACAACTCTCAAATAATAGAGTTGCAAACAACTTTCAAATAATAAAGTTGCAAATAACTCTTAGGAAGTAGAGTTGCAGAGAAGTCTCATATAATAGAGTTGAAACAACTCTCAGGAAATAAAGTTGTATATAATTCTCATATAATAAAGTTGCAAATAACTTTCAGCTTGTAAAGTTACAAACAACTCTCAGCTTGTAGAGTTGCAAACAACTCCCAGATGATAGAGGTGCGTACAGCTCTCTCATAATGGATTTGCATACAATTCTCAAATAATAGAGTTGCAAACAACTCGCAAGTAATTTCGTTGTAAAAAACTCTGAAAATAGAGTTGTGAATAACTCTCAACCTATAGATTTGTAACCAACAACTAGAATAATATGTTGCAGACAACTCTCAACTTGAAGAGTTGCATACAACTTTCAGGAATAGAGTTGTCAATAGCCCTCAAGGAATAAAATTGCAAACAACTCTCAGGAAATAATATAGAGTTACAGACAACTCTTAGGTAATAGCTGCGAATTGCTTGCAACAACATCAAAATACTAGGATGCGAATTGTTTGCATATATATATATATATATATAATACGATGATGTAAATTATTTCCATGTCCTTCTCCTGAGTCTTTACAACCGAGGGAATGTGAATTTTTTGTATATTACTTCCACGATAGTTGTTTCAAAATAGATTAAGAGAGTTATTTGTCAATGTGACATGTGAGTTGTTTGCAAAATATCAATGCTTTATAAATTTTTTACACTGATCAAAAGTTTATACAAAAAAGAGATTATGTGGCCATAACAGGTTTCATGCACTAAACACTTCCAAAAAAATACTACATTTTTAGTGTTTATTAGTTTGCATGAAAAAAAAACAAAAAACAGAAGCAGTAAGAATCATTCATCACTAGAGGATTCTTCCGCTTCTTCCTCTTCTTCGCGCTCATCATCAGAATCTTCATTATGATCTTCCTCCTCATCATTTAATGGGTCTTCTTCGATGTACCAACATCTTCTTCATTTTCCTCATCTTCCTCCTTTGTGTCTTCGTTCTTCTTTTTTTGGTCTGGAACCTATGTTGGCTGAGAGTCAGCCACCAACTCAGCCACTTCAACTAACCCAGAGTCAGCGGAGAAGTACTTCTCGATATCAAAGTCCAGTATAGAGGTTGGGATGTTTTGTGGTGCCACTTGAGATATTAAGCCGGAGCTTGTTTCAGTTGTTATGGAAAACCACGAGTCGCCTAAAGAAGCGGAGGTAGACATGGTGATTTTAAATATTTTCTTTTGAATTATAGAGTTTGTTTTTAAATTACCTTATGGTTACTATTATTTATAGGAAGGGAGGCAGTCTTAATGAGGTGGTGGCTATGTTAATGATTATAACCTCATCTCTGTCAAAACAACAATTAATTGATTATGTTTGATTATATGATTTTTTGCGTGCTCAATGCAATTATCGGTTACCAAGGCAGACATCCTAGTTTCTTAGTATTTTTTGCTATGTTTGTGAATTGTTTAGTATATATCAGGAAATGATGCAAACTGTTAGGTCGAGGTAATTACTGAGAGTTATTGCTTACTGCACAAACGAGAATTATTTAGAAGTAGTTTTTTTATATACATTGCGAATTTTTTTGTCAATTTGGATGGTGAGAATTGTTTAGTAGTAAATTTATTATATATGTTGCGAATTGTTTTGTCAATATTGAGTTTTGTGCTAGATTACTGATAGTTTTTTCAAGTCAGTTCGAAAATTTCATACATTGTATATTTCTGAAACAAAACAACTTTATATATACACCAAAAAATTACAAGCAATATATGTACAAAAAACAAAATGGTAATGTTTATATCCAAAAGGCTCCATCCACGGTTTCCCATATAAAAAAGATGACTACCAGTGTCGGTTAGTGTTTTCATCGTTTATGAAATAATAAAATATTTCAGTTCTAACCTCTCTTACCATATTTTTTCGGTAAGTCTTTTGCACGTATCCTTTTTCGATAATATCTCTGGCATATTGACAGATGAAAATACTGCAGTCGAGGGTGCCTTGTTCTTGTTGTGGAATTCCTCTTGTGTTTCTGACTTTATACCAATTATTTGCCTCTGGTAGGTATTTTCTCTCGAGAAAATAGTCCAACTATTTATAATAGTTTGTATAAAGAATCAAGTACAAATAAACTCTCAAGTAACAGAATTTCAAACTACTCCCACGCTGTTGAGTTGTTGACAACTCTCAGGTAATATAACTATTAACAAATCTCAGGGAATGTAGTTAGAAACAATTCGCATACTATATAGTTGAAAATAACTCTCATAGTATATAGTTGCATACAACTCTCATGTAATAGAATTACAAACAAATCCTAGCTTATATAGTTTCATACAACACTCAAACAATGGAGATGTCAATAACCTTCAAGGAATAGAGTTGTAAATAACTCTCAACTTGTAGAGTTGCAAACAACTCTCATGAAATAGAGTTGCCTACAATTCGCATATAATAGAGTTGTCAAAAAAAATTAAAGTTTGTGAAAGCTGCTTCACATTTCGGTCCATTCAAACCTGTTGGGTCCTCGTAACACTTGAAAGAAAGGAAAGCATTTGTCAGTAAATCTAAAAATAAATCGATTAAGTGTTGTTAATCTTCATGTTAGAATTTGCACTTCTTTGATCCCCCGAGGATAATTCATTGTTATCAAAGCTTTCAATTGTTCTGGGTCAGCTTCTATTCCTTTTTCGCTGATGACAAAACCCAAAAATTTCCCCGATCGAACTCTGAAGGTGCATTTCTCAGGATTTAATTTTAACCCGATTGCCCTTAAATTCAAAAAATCTTCCTCTAAATCATCAAGATGCACTTCATACTTTGAGTTTTTTACTACCATGGCATCTATATATACCTTTATATTTCTCCTGATCTGAGTAGCAAAAGCTTTATTCATCAATCTCTAATAAGTGGCTCCAACATTTTTCAATCTGAAGGGCATTACCCTATAACAGTGCAGGCCTCTATCAGTTATAAAATTTATGCATTCTTGATCTTTTAATCCATTTGGATTTGATTATATCCTGCAAAAGCATCCATGAAAGTTAAAATTGTGTTGCCTGAAGTAGAGTCAATCAACTGATCTATTTGAGGAACATGAAATGGATCTTTGGGACAAACTCTATTCAAATCTGTAAAATCCACACACATTCTCTATTTCACATTCTTCTTTTTTACCACTACCGGATTTGTCGTCCACAAAATATACTGTGAATCCCTTATGTGTCCGACCTTAGATAATCAATCCACTTCAGCAACAATCGCTTATGTTTTTTCCGAGGAAAACGCTCTTCTTTTCTGAATAACCGGCTTGACCTTCGGATCTATAACGAAGCTGTGACGAATTACCTTAATTGGTACTCATGTTACATCCTCTATCTTCCAAGCGAAGACATCCAACTTTTGGGATAAAAATTTCAGCAGTTGTTGACGTAGAAGCAGGGTCAATAAAGTTCCAATTCGAAGTACCTTCCCTTCCGAAAAAGTAAACTCTTCAATCTCTTCACTCACTGTTAAAGAGCATGGGGCTTCCCTCGTATCATCAACCCTTTCTTCTAAATCCGAGGGTACCCCTTCTAACTGTTATTCACGCATTAAGTCTCCACTACTGGATCCTCGGATCCGAAGTGCAGTGGCATATCATTCCCTCGCAACCTTCTGATCGCCTCGAACCAACTCTATCTCCAACCACATATTTAAAACACTGATGAACCATAGATACAACCCCATACATTCTTGAAAGCCATGATCTTCCAAAAATAACATTATAACTTGTGGGACAGTCCGCCACCACAAAAGGTCTCTAGACTTTTTTCGTAGATGGGCCTTTTCCCAAACTCACTTCACCCTCGAATTGTCCAACAACACGAGTTGTTACACCCGTGAATCCAATAATCGTTCGATCTAATTGAGAAATCTGAAGTGGATTTGTCATTCTATCATATGTGGATTTAAAATGGACATTAGCAAAACTGCCAGCGTAAATCAGCACACGTCGAATTTCGACGCAAGGCACCTTTACTCCAATAACCACATCATCTTCGTGTGGTCCTGCAGTACCTCGCAGATCATCTTCATCAAAAAAATGAAGGGAATATCTTTTTTTACATACAAGTGCGTAGATATTTTCCCTTCAATTTGAGTTGTCAAGTTGACAACATGCCTCTTCTTCGAACTATCTGAATTACCAGTCATCGAATCGCCTTCGAAAATGGCTAACGATTCAAAAAACTTTCATAACTCCCGCACATGTCCTTTTTCCATGGACTCTTCGACCAACATCAAAAGCAAACTATTCGGATCTTTTTCCACATACTCAGAAGAAGCATCAAAAGGCTCGGCATGTGAATCCAAAATCATTAAATTCTCAGCTGGTGTAGCTTTCGAAGTTGATGCAACATTTTTTTTCGATGCGCTCCCTTGAGACTTCACATAAGTCAGGAGCTTTCCATTTTCAATCAAAAATTGTATCTCTTTCTTCAAAGCAATGCAATCATTTGTATCATGCCCAATATGTTCATGATATCTGAAAAACTTGTTATTCATTTCCTCCATTGGCTTACTAATTGGGGTTGGCTTCCTAAAATTTACGAAGCTCTTAGTCTTATCCCAGATTATAAATACATTCTTTGTTAGATCAGCATTATATTCTGGTTTGACCCATTGATTCGGTCTAGGCCTGTTGTAAGTGTTGGATGGAGCGTGATTTGAATAACCACCACTCCGAAGAGGAAAATTGTTGTTCTTTTATCTCGACTGCGGATTACCATTTCCATTTCCATTCGAAGGATGCCCCTGATTATTGGCTGCTAGTCCCGAATTCTTTGGAGTGCCAATTGGTCCGCCTCGAACTCTAGTCAACTCTTCAACTTTAATTTGATCCTTAACTTGAGCCATCAAAGCTCCAAAAGTTAAGGCTCTTCTCTTCATTGTTCTCATTAGCTAGATCCCCTGGCAATAACCCTTTGTCGAAAAGCTTCCATCGCCACATTTTCCTCACAGCTGTCCAAACTAGCTTTGGTCAAAACAAACCTCTTTGTATAATCCTCAACTTTTCCCCAGGTGATTCCTTGCACTGAATAATGGTATCACAATTTGCTCTCATCTCTTTGCTTCCCAAAAACTGCCTTCGAAATGCAGTATAAAAATCTATAAAATTTGAAATGGACCCCTTCGGAATCCGATTGTACCACTTAAGAGTTATTCCCTTAAAAGTCTGTGAAAATACACGACACACCAGCCGGTCGTCATCTTTGCGTTCTTGAACTGTTCGATGTGATCATCGAGATCTTGCGTCCCGTCGAACTTATCAACCTTCGAAATGTCAAAACGCTTCGGAAGCGTCATGGAACAAATTTCACTTGTCAACGGAGAATTTCTCCATTCGATACCTTGAACAAACTGATCATTTGTTCCCATTGTAACATATAAATTTCGATCAGTTTCAACATACTGATTCGAAGTGTTTCCTTTGTACCATGTAAAACGAGGAACATTATCCCTTCTAGATTTACTCTCATTTTTATGTTTCCTCGACTGATCTCTGTCTGATTCCTCTTTCGAAGAACCTCTGTATCTCTTAAAACCCGAGGCTGAGTTTTTTACCTCTTTGTCACTAGAGGTCACATATTTATGCTTATCTTTTTCCCTTTATGAGGTGAATATCGCTCGTTAGGAGACACAGAACGCGTTTTTTTATGCTCAGATTTAGCTCATCGATCATCAAAGGATCGATCTGACTGACTTCTCATCTTAGTCTTTTCTATTTCTTGTATAATCTCGGATTTAAGCTTCGCCGAGTGGATCTTTTGTTCCTTTCGTTCATACTTCTCATTTAAAACATTAATCTTGTCCAAAAGCTGGTTCATTCGGACCTCAATATCAGATTAAGTTTGGATCGAAAATGATCCATCAGGTTTACTTTCATCTCTCTATAAATCATTTTTAAGAGTCCTATCGTTGAGCGTAGGATTTTTCTCAGGATTTATTGTATTAAATTTGAACATAAAATACAACAAGATTGTGTAAATTTCGTACAAAATAAGCCACTGATTTTCTTATTCAGTCCACACTGAAGTCGTCAATTTGATGAGTTAATATTTCGCCTTAGTAAATTGTTAAGAGAGATATCTAGAGAGAGAAAGAGTTACAGAGTTTTTAGAGAGAGAAAGTTCAAGTGCAAATGAGTTTCAGAGAAAAAGTGTTCAACCCCTTTATTAAAGTAGCCTTGCCTTTTATATAGAGGAGTCAAGACTTAGTCCTAAACTGAAATTTATTGCAAAAGAGGACAAATTGCTGTTTAGTCATTAACAATTATACATAATCACAAATACTTTCTAAAACTTACATCAATTACAATTTAAGGACAAAACTTACATTACTTATAATTAAATCCCTAAATTTACATTATTTACAACTTAGTCCTCAAAATCCTACTTCCATATTAGTGTCGATTTTGGGTTTTGGAAGATGTAGATTGAAGATTAAAAATATGAGAAAAACCTTTATCAACCCCTCTCAGAAAATAAGTCATAGAGTATGAAAGATGAAGAATGGACCCTTATTGACAGACAAGCCCTTGGAATCATTCGATCCCACAATTTTATTTTTGACATCGTAAAGAAAACAACCACTTGGATCTTATGAAGCCTCTCTCAACTATGTATGAGGAGTCATCGGTGTGTAACAAATTTTACTTGATGAAATGTTTATTCAATTTACAAATAACCGAAGGCGCATCTGTATCTCAACGCGTCAATGAACTCAATACAATCACGACCCAGTTGAGTTCAGTTGAATACGAGCATTAATATTATGTATTCTCTACCAGATAGTTGGAATGTTATTGTCATATCTGTAAGATGCTCGTCAAGAAGCAATAAGTTTAAAGTTGATGATGTTTGTGACCTGGTTCTCAGTGAAGAGATTTGAATGAGATAATCACATGAACAGTCTCCCTGGTCTTACATATAGAGTCGATAGGAAGAAATTCATCCATAGGGTGTGAACGTGGTAAGTCAAACTACTGAAGTAGATCAAAAGACGAGAGGTCCAAGTCCATGAATAAAAAAATAATCCCCAGCGGTTGAGAAATATCGAGTGTTGGAATTGTGGGAAGACTGGTCACTACATCAGTACAAAAGAGAACCAAATGACTTGGAGAAGAAAATAGAGGTAAATATTCTTTTAGAAGAAGATGATGTATTAATATGTTTCTTAGAAAGCATGGAAGAGTCTGGAGTGTCAGACTCTGGAGCGTCGTTGCACATTACTTCAAAAAAAAATAGATAGAGACGTATGTCCCTGGTTACCTTGGAAACGTATATCTTGGTGATAATCAACCTTATGATATTATTGGTAAATTCGTAAAGGTACTATGAAGATTAAGCTGAATAGGTTTGTCTGTGAACTGACAGATGTCAGGCATATCCTAGATCTAAGAAAGATCTTAATTTCAATAGGGCAGTTGGTTAGCGAAGGCTACACTACAATCTTCCATAGTGAAAATTGGAAGATTTCAAAAGGATCAATGACGGTTGCTCGCATAAATAAGATTGATACTATTTACAATGCAAGATAGATAAGTTGTTCAATTGCAATAGTAGTAGGAAATAATAATCCAAATATGTGGCACCAGAGGCTTGGCTACATGAGTGAAAATGGTATGCAAATTATGTGCTCGAACAGGAAGCTTTCATGTCTTCAGTCAATCGATACAGACATATGCGAAGATTGCATGTTTGGAAAACATAAAATAATCAGTTTTCAGATAAGTAGAAAAAACCTAAAGAAAGTGAGGTTAAAGCTTGTTCACTTTGACATTTAAAGACCACAAACTTTTTCATATATAGGAAGAAAACACTATTTTGTGACTTTTATCGATGATCATTCTTATAAGGTATGGGCTTATTTTTTAAAATATAAATCTGAACAGTGTGATGTTTTTAGAAGATGGAAATTTATTGTTGAGAATGAGACAGGTCTGAAGATTAAAAATCTAAGAACCAATAATGGTGGTGAATATGAATATACTATATTTAAGAAGTTTTTCTATGAGCACGAGATCATGATGGACAGAATCATGTTAGATATGCCTAAGCATAATGGTATTGATGAATGTATGAATAGAACGTTGATAGAAAAATCCAGAAGCATTCGTATATAGTCAGGTCTACCAAAATAGTTATGGGCAGATACAGTCAAAACATGAGCTTACCTTGTTAACCGAGGCCCATAGATTCCCTTAGAGAATTGAATACATGAGGCGATATGGAGTTGTAAGGAGATAAAATTATCATATCAAAGAGTTTTTTTGTTGTACATCATATGTTCATATAAATAATAAAGACATGAACAAGCTTGATCCCAGATCGAATAAATATTTCCTGATTGGTTATGGTGAAGATGAGTTTGGTTATTGTGTTTGGGATGGGTAAAACAAGAAGATGATCCGAAACAGATACGTTATCTTCAATGAACCGTGACGTACAATGACATGTATAAAACCAAAGCAAATGACTCACAATCGTACAGATAGTTATTTGCAGATGTTAATGAGGTCATACATAGTCAAGAAACAGAGTTGATCATCTTATCCCATCAGCAATGAGATTCAGTTAGACAGACCGATCGCAGCATTCTGACACCCTATATCTGTCTGAGGCAATTATTATTTTGAGAATATTTTCCCGACCTCATATGCCCAGCATAAGATAATTCAACTATTTGTTGTTGACCGATGTAAGAGAACCTAAATGCTATGATGAAGCTTGTCAGATCAGTGATGTTAGCAAGTGGGAGTTTGCGATGAAAAATGATATGATTTCTTATGAAGCATGAAAACTAGTTGAGTTACCTATGGGTAAGAAGACACTTCATAACAAATGGTTGTACCGAGTGAAAGATGAACATGATGACTCTAAGAGATACAAAGCCCGACTAGTTTTCAAAAGATTCCAGCAAAAGGAATAAATTGATTACACTTACATTTTTACTCCAGTTGCGAAGCTTAATACTATTACATCAGTGTTGAGTATATTTGGCATTGAATACTTTTATCTTTAACAGTTAGACTTGAAGACCACATTTTTTCCCAGGGACTTTGATGAGGATATATACATGTATCAGCGATAATGTTTCTTAAAATAAATAAAAGAAAACATGGTATGCTGACTCAAGAAAAAATGTTATGGTATAAAACAAGCCTCCATAAGGTGGTACAAGATATTTCACAGTTTTATGCACAAAGTAAGTTTCCAGAATTGTAATGTCGACCACTGTTGCTATTTCAAAAGATGTAAGTCAGGTTATATCATTTTATTACTATATGTTGATGATATGTTAGTATCAAGTTCAAATTTAGATAATATTGGAAGATTGAAGAAAAAATTATCAAAAGAATTTGACATGAAGAACTTGGGTCCGACGAATACGATCATTGGAATTAAAATCACAAGAGATAAACATAGAATATAGTTATCTCATTAAGAGTACAATGATCATGGTTTACAGAGATTTAACATGGATGATACCAAGCCAATATATACACCATTCGTAGGTCACTTCCGTTTACCCAAGGATTAATCCTCTCAGACGGATGAAGATAGACTTCATGGCTAAGGTTCCTTATACATCAGTTATTGAGAGTTTGATATATGCAATGGTCTGTATGAGACCAGACATTGGTCATGCAGTGGGAGTTGTGAGCAGGTTTATGTCAAAATCAGGAAAAAATTATTGGGAAATTGTAAAATGGATTTTGAGGTACCTACTAGACACCAACTGAAAATGTTTGTACTTTGGTAAGGGTGAGTTGAAGGTATAACACTGCGTAAATGCATATTTTGGAGGTGAATTCGATCACCGAAAAAACACCACCAGTTATATATTTAATGTTAGAACTACAATTGCTAGTTTGATGTCAAAATTATAGAAAATTATCACTATATCCACTACAGAGGCTGTTTATATAGTAGTGACCGAAGCCAGTAAAGAAATGATATGACTGCAAGGTTTTTAAACCGAGTTAGGATTCAAACAGAAGAAGAACGTTTTGTGTAACAATAGTCAGAGTGCAATTCAGTTGGCAAAGAATTCAATATTTCATTCAAGAATCAAGCATATCAGTCTTCATTATCATTTCATTAGATCGTTATTGGAAGATATGGTGCTAATGCTGGAAAATATCAAAAGAAGCAAGAATCCATATGATTTGTTAACAAAGAAATTAGCCATTGAAAAACTAAAGTTATGTTCAACTTCAGTTGGTCTATAAGAGTAATAAAACCAAAAAGATCTGCTCCATAGATCAAGGTATGAAGACAGATTGAAATCAGTCATAAAGTGAGAGATTGTTAGACTTATTGAGGAGAGTTTAAGAAGTTTTGAATTTAAAAAGACCATTGAAGTAATTTCGTGAGTCAAAAAGACCATTGAAGTTATATTCAGCTTTAGTTGGTCTGCAAGAGTAATAAAACCAGAAAGATCTGCTCCATAGATCAAGGTATGAAGACAGATTGAAATCAGTCTTCAAGTGAGAGATTGTTAGACTCATTATGGAGAGTTTAAGAAGTTTTGAATTCAAAAATACCATTGAAGTAATTTAGTGAGTCATAAATTGCTCTTTAAGAAGAGTTGATGTATTTAATTGAAATAAAGAGATATTAACTTATATATAGATAAGTAAGGAATTATTGTAACCATTTTCTATTCTTCTTTATGTTGTTAAACTATCTATAAAACCAATTGTTAGGTTTGTGAGTATATAAAAAAATACAGAGTCACAAATTATTCTCTAACAAAATCGATCTACAACAGGTTTGGAGATGTAGGCGTAGTTTGCTGAACTCCATTAATAATTTGTGTGTTTTATCTAACTGTTGTTTTATTTATTTATTTTTCCATTGATCTTATTGCAAGAAAAATGTCTATTTTCCTAACAAATGATTTGGGTCAATTTTTAATGAGCTGCGATCAAGTTTTGTTATATCATAATCATGAGTATTTACAATTTTATTATTAATATAAAAACTTAGTTTTCCATAATCTACCATCATCAATCTACCTTATACTTGTTGAGAGAATTTAATAAATTTTTGACCATTATGTTTCATTCTTTCTATTTTCAACGCTTTGTGTACTTTTACTAGATGTAATGATTTTATATATGTTTTATGTTGATACATGAGTTTTTTTACATTTAATACACATGCTATTCAATTGTTTTCCTAAATTTTCCTAAACGATTTTAATTTTATACAGTTAATCGTGTTTGTCATTTTTTTACTAGAATATGTTTTTTGCTTTTGCATTTGTTTCCATCAGAATCCGAACCTCAAGAGCAAATAAGTTTGATGACGTGACGGACATAGAAGAAGAAACAACGATAGTTAAAACCCTAATTCAATGGTAATATGACGAAACTCTAATCTAACGGTAACAAAGCTTGAAATTTCTAGAGATAAAAAAATATATTATTCAAAAAACTTAAAATAACTTAAGGCATATGATGCTTTATATAAGAGCTTCTCAAAACTCTAAATTAGAATACAAGGAAATTAAATAAATATTTCAAAATAGAATAAAATCAAATCTTAATGTAATTAGATTTGATTTGAACAATATAAGATATTTGAATAAAATACAATAAATTAAAAAAGGTTTGCGTTTGGACTTTCTAGGCTACATCAAAGTTCCTTTCGTCAAGTTCAAATAGTGGTGAGTTAATGTTTGGATAGTTAGGTTCAATATGATTGCTTTAACCTAGCCAAAAATATATATATATATATATTGAATTATCTAAAATATATTCACTAAAAACACATAATTTAGCATAAAACTCAGAATTTTACTAGATATATTGTTTCAAAACACTCTTAAATCCTTTTAAAACCAACTGAAAACACTTCAAAATTATTTGAATCCATATTATCTTCAATACATGGATATAATTAAGAAAAAATCACTTTAATTGTGAAATTAATGATTTTATTTATGTGGATAACGAACCATGATATAGAATCTAGACATATATAGAGAGGTACAATTCATGTTTTAAATTTTGTAAGCTTAATTTTTGCGTGATTTGTGCGCAACTTACCACGTAATTTTGCACCAATTCTGTGTGTTTTTAGTTCAATTTTTTCATCGAGGGTGCATAAATTGCATTTAAATTGTGCATAACGGTGCATAATTTCGGTCAAATTTGAACTTGTTATTGTACACTTTTATCTTACCGTGTGTAAATTTGTGCGACACTTTGTATAAAATTGTGCAATTTCGTACGTGATTCTGCGCGTTCTTGAACATGCGAGATGTTATAATGTCGAACAATTTTGTTCGAGATGGGTAAATCTTTCAATAACAAATGAGATTTTTTATCAATGTTATCTTTATGTATGTTGTACGATATCGAACAACCATGGTGTATGATGACCAATTACACACATATTTGTACTACCCACGAGTATTACATTAAACCTGATTTGGATGTATAAGTTAAATCTAAAGGCATTGATATAGATTTCATCAATATTAGTACCATGTACGACGACAACGGTAAATTGGGAAAAATCTTATGATATATTATAAATGTGAGAGGTGTGATGTGTATATACCTAAACTCAAACTAAATGTTATGAAGAAATAACAATGTTCATCCAAAAAAATGTAGTTGTCATTTGTTATTAAGAGAAAGTCCAATTGTAAAAAAATCTGGCTATTGACGATTGTATGTGTTAAACAAGAAACACAAACCACATACCATTTTTCATTTGAGTGGTTATTCTCAAGATTCTAGACTCATAATTGACAAAGAGGAGTTAGTCTGTGAGTTAACATTAATCGGTTCTCATTCTAGAGATATATAAGTGGGTTTGAAGTCTATAACTCTTAAGATGTATTTACCATGCGCACCATTTACAACATTCGTTAAAAACATTGTTTAGTCGAAAAAATCGGGCAAACCCAAATGTAATTATCAAATGAATGAACACAATTACTACGTGTGACAACGATCTATCAGAATAAATCGATGAGATCACTGAATTGTTTTTTGCGCATTTTACAAGTATCAAAGTTTTACGCACATTTTCTTGAATTCTTGTCATAAATAGTACTTACAAGACCACAAGATACATAATGTCTTTGCTTGAAACTGTTAGTTTAGCATTAATCAACAAAATATTTTTTAATGTTTTTGTCTCATGAGCTCAGTGAAGCAAGTGAACTACACGTGAGCTTTAAGTGTTTTAAGGACTGGGATGGTGGATAATATATGTTTATTTCTAAATATTATTGTCATTAATATGAAGTTAACGTTTATGAAAGCTATTAAAGACGTATTTGTCGGTGCTAGCATATGTTATAGAAATGACAATATAAACAAAAGCATTTTTACAAAACTAAAAATATGATGACTAAAAAAGACGATGCAGAGAAATTAAAAAAACAATTACGAAGTCGTTGCATGATCATACATATGAGAAAATTATAAAAACAAATCTTACAATACTACACGAAGTGTTCGCCTTTTTCCCAAAGGTAATAGATTATGTTATGCATTATTGGATAACATCATATATGGATAAATTTTATTCATCACTTCACGAACGACTTTCAACATATAGGCAACATAACAAACAATTGGTAATTGATATTTTCCTTTATAAACTTAACTTTTATAAATTCAATGTTAGAATCAAAATATTTTATTTATATATATTATATGACAGAGTGTGCTCATGCAAGCCTACAATACTACATCGGTATAAGTCTATGCACTTTTGAACAAATTTAGGAGAAATTTTATAATTTTCTTAAAGCTCAACATTCGACCATTTTTGAAATATTCAAGAGAAGTAACTTTCGTCTGAAAATGGTATAACGCCATAACTCTATTATTTTAAAGAGCAACAGTAGGGTTATGCTTGAGTAAAATTGTAGATTGTGCTTCAACATATATGTGAAGAACATAACGTTTTTTTCTCCTACATGAAAAAATGTATGATTATCAGTCAGGAAGCGAGTCATCGAGTTAAGTACAAAAACTTCTCAACTTCCTCAAATGTTATGAGGCTTCGGTACAAAAACTCCTCGAATTTAAGGAGAGTATCTTTGCGGCTAAATCTTCATCATCTTCCTATTCCTAGACTGCTACCCTAACCCTTTAGATGATTTTTAATCCATTTGAAGAAAAAGTATTAAACATGTCAAAATCACATCGAGGATCAAAAGTCCATAATGGACCCCCTTGGTTTTACCTTCGTATATTTATGCCAACACAACCCCAAGTATATTTTAATGTGACTCTGATCCAACACACATTAAAGAATGAACACCTCAATGGGATGTTGTCGTCGTGAGACCCCCTGAGAAAGATGAAGAGATTTAGCAAGAGACATTAGGATTTTCCTTTGTATACTAGATATAAAATAGCTTCATATATAAAATAGCCACGTATTTTAATTCTCCAAAAATTCTCTACAAGTACCAGCAGCCCCATGAGCTTCAAGAAATGTGGACCAAGTGGTAAATCTTTGATAATATTAAAATAAAGTTATCAGTCAAGGGTGAGACCCTTATCTCGCCCATATTGGACGAGTTCATATTTTTTACAGATATGTTTAAATGGGGTTTCAGGCTTCCCATCCACTCGAGCCTAATAAATTTTTATGGTTTATTCAACATCTGCCTTAACTATGTCATTCCAAACATATGGAGAACCGTGATATCTTACACAATCACCTTGGGAATATCGAAGATTACCTTAAAAATATAGGAATTGATCGCCTGAAGCATCATATCTGCAAACAAAAAATATTTTGATTATTAACTCTATGTTGGGAATAATCTAAGAGTTATGGTGGATCAAGTTGAGCCAACATCAATTGGAAAAAGGAGTTCATCTTCGTTAATAGAGTATGAGATAATGAAACTTCAATTAGTAATAGAAATTTGAGTCAATTTAGGAATTCGTGTTGATACAACCAGTAATGGTCCCATCATTTCAAACCATGCCATGCTTCGATATCTTTCCTTCTCGCAATAGATTTTTCCTTCGCTGTATTTTATTCAATCCTAATTTTACTAATATTTTTCATTATTTTCTTTGCATAATATAAAAAATTATTCAATGGGAGGGCTGACCCAAGAAAATAACAGCTTCAGAAGCTGAGTCAGTCGACCGAAGATAACTAGGAGCGTGGATTTCATAAGTGCTTCACCATCAATACTATTTTTAACTAAACATTTTGGAATATGGATAAATGGCTCAAAATTGAGGGATATACATACATTGTAGAGATCTATATCGATAATATTAAAACCATAATAAAAATATACCTCAAGCTTCTAGAGTTGGGTCGTGTTTTTAGGAAATGCATCATCTAGAATGAGAAATCTATTTTTTAAATAAGATAATGGGACAAAAGTTGTTGATACTGCCACATTTGAAGGTGAAGCATCAAAATCGACAGACTATGTGGTTACGCTAGAAGACTTCCTTACTAATAAAATTATAGAGAGAGAAAATTCAATGGAGGTTAAAGAGAAATGAGGTCATACCGAGTTTGTGTCCAGCTGTGGCTCTCGTGATTTAATAGTGAAAACTGTGTCGAATAAGAAATCACAAATGTTCACACCAGAGCCTTAAGATCTCGCAATGGTAGTAGCACAATACGTAAATGATGTGAGACTTACCCTGTAGTTACTCATTGGTCCCTTCACGAACCCGTTGCCTTGCACATTGCCCTTCTGACATCATTTATTTTTGGAGAATATATGTTTTCCTCCTTTTAGAAATTACTTGTTTTGTTTCTAGATTCTAAACAATATATGGGATATTATGAAGAGTATCATCGAGTAAGATGAGGCCAAATTCCCCGGCCTATCGGGCCTGATGAGGAATTATACTAGATTGTAAACATGTTAACCTTATAAATCGTGAGCGTACTGAAAAAATATTTATTGATTTTCGGGCTGAGGTGCAGACGTATAAAATCACCATTTATAACTTTGAGTTAGAAGTTACCGAGGAAAAAAAAGCACGCCCAACATTTGAAAGACTTTATTAAAGTTGGCTTAGAGGAATGTGATATGATCTTGGAGACTATGGTACTGAGTATTCATTAGTTCTTTCCGGAGCTCGGTCTTAGTCCATTATGGGAGAAAATCTATGAAGTGAATAGTTCACCAAGAGTGTCCTTAAAATTCAACCCGGTGCCCGTGAGGGAGTTCGAATAAGAAGAGAAGAAAAAGACTGAGGAAAAATACATACAAAAGGAATCTCATCTCGAATGATTCCATAGGTCTCGACTCCTTAGATGATATTGCTGGTAACTCAACCTTCATGTTGTCCAAGTCATTCAACTAATCCACCATAACGATCTTCCAACTGCCTAAGTTAACCCTACAGTTATTATATCCAAGACACCTGATCCAACCAATAAGTGAAAACTTATGTTTTCAATCAATTATAATTTTGAACGTAAAGTCTATGGATGTCCTTGACATTTGTTGTATTTTAATATCATTTTAAACTACTAAAGTCACTAGATTGATGGGGCATTTTCAATATATTTCTTTGGACCATTTAATCATTTATCTTTTAAAATAATAATTGTATACCCTATAATGACTTATGTTAGTCTGACGGTGATCAGTCTTAAAGCTAAGAAAAAGTCCACGCTGGGCTCGTGGATTTTACCGCGGGTACCAGATCTTGCCTTAGCCAACTAATGTTGGAAACATTTATAGCGTGTTTGGTCCAAATATTGTCACTTACTCTTACCATTGTGCTCTTCCTCGACCAACAATAGATGGAAACCTATACAAGGCAATTGGTTCATGCGTTATTATTCTCTTGGAGCATTAGGCTCTTCCTTGACCAACAATAGTTGGAAACTGTAATAAGGTAACTCGTCTGGACGATATTATTCACTTTGAGCAGTACACTTTACCATGACAACAAATAGTTGAAAACTTTTTCAAGGTAACTCGTTCGGGTACTCACTATGAGCTTTGACACTATTTTGGCTAACAAAGGTTCGAATGTTTTTTAACACTTTGAAAGGTTTTGAATCATCGCATGAGCATTAGAAATATCAAATCACACCGCGGAACTACAACACGATTATGTTAAAAGTTTTTTTAGCATGCCTACTATTAGTCATCTCAATAAAATCTTCATGTTCAACCGGGTTAGGAAAGAGTATGCCATTGGTAGCTTGAAGAGTTACAAATGATTTAGTTCGAAATAAACTCTACAAAATAAATACAAGTTTACGTAAGATATAGTCTGAGGTGTTCAATGTTCTACGCGTGCTGTAGTTTCTTCCCTTGTTCATCCATCAGTTCATCCCAGTTCGGTCAAAATTTTCAAAACCTTTGACATTTCCTCTTTGATAACACTTTATTCAAGATTTTATTTTACACATTGAAACTCTAAATATTTGTTAGACTTAGGGAACAACAAATATTAAGATTTGATATTTTTGATTTTGAAGATCTAGAGAATTTTTTCAAAATATATATTTAGCATTCGGGTTATTTGAAAAAAACAAAAAAGCAATATAATTTCTTAAAAGAGGATCAGAACCATCTTTAATTTATTTTTTTTACAGAATATGGTAGGAAAAAATAGTCCAATTACCTCATTGTCAAAATCACGCACGCAAACAAGCATGAGATCGCTTATACTTGATTGACTTCAAATCACAGCAACCATTGACGAGAGAGGGAGAGAAGTTCATTGACCAAATATGGATCCCATCTCTCACCTCAAACTTGAAGCAGGAAACAAATAAAGTCACTAAATTCTTCTTTCTTTTCATCTGATTTCCACAAACAAAGCACAAAACTTTGTTATAGTTTACAATCATTAAATGAAACTTTTTCATTTCCTAATGATTTCTCTACTTTCTCTATCTACCCATCTCGCCTCCTCCGCTGACAATACCACCACCAAATCATGCCCTGTGGGTTTCAACTATGTCCAAAGAATCAAATGGAACACTACATCTTGTCATAACTACAACAAACAAAGCACCAACCAAACCGACACAAGAGCTTCTTGTTGTCAATCTCTCTTGTCTCTCTTTGGTGTAGCCTTAGCCCAAAACTTGAAACAGACGTCTCTCTTTCAGTTACCGGATTTACCCACCTCTCTCTCTTGCCTACAAGATTTCCAGTCCAAACTTGACTTTCTCTCTCTACCCAACAATCTGGCCTTCTTGTGTTTCGACCCTGTGCAGTTTGTAATCGCACCGGACCTCTGTGCCGGCGTACAGACAACTCGTGATTGGGTTGCCAAACTCGGTCAGTCAACTCAGCTCGACTCCGCTTGCAAGCCTGACCTTACTGATCTCACGTATTGCGACGCTTGTGTTGCGGCTGGGTTTCGGGTTCATTCGAAGTTGCTTTCGATTGATGGTAATAAAACTCATTCTAATGATTGTTTTTACTTCACTATTATTTACGCTGCTGGTGTTATTAACCAGTTAGGGCCTGAGAGCAATGGTGCTATAACTTGTATCTTTTCATTGTCCATGAGTGAGCAAGTGGGTTCAAAGAGTAAAACCCATTCGGCTCTCATTTACGGGCTAACTGGAGCTGGAGTTTCTATTTTAGTGATGTCTAGTTTGTTGGGCATGTATGCTTGGTTTAAGAAAAGGAGGAGAAAAAATATTGATTCTGATGAAAAAGGGTCTCTTCCGAAATTGAGGCCAAATACTGGCTCCATTTGGTTCAAAATTGATGATCTTAAGAGGGCGACAGGTAGTTTTTCGCAGCGCAATTTTATAGGGAGAGGTGGGTTTGGTTTGGTTTATAGAGGGGTATTGCCAGATGGAACGGAGGTTGCTGTTAAGAAACTAGTCGAATCCAACTTCGAAGGGGATGCCGAGTTTCGGAATGAGGTTGAGATCATTAGCACTTTGAAGCATAGGAATTTGTTGTCCCTTAGAGGATGTTGTGTGGTTGATGAAGTCGAGAATGGTTTCGCTGATGGAGTGAAGCAAAGATATCTAGTTTACGATTATATGCCAAATGGAAATCTTGATGATCACTTGTTTCCACCTGTGGATAGCCGAGGTAGAGCTGGGAATAGAGTATTGAGTTGGCCGCAAAGAAAAAGCATAATTTTGGACGTGGCAAACGGGTTGGCTTATTTACATCATGGAGTAAAACCAGCTATTTATCATAGAGATATAAAGGGAACAAACATATTATTAGACGCAGAGATGAGAGCCAGGGTGGCGGATTTTAATCTCGTGAAAGAAAGCCGAGAAGGGCAGTCTCATCTTACCACAAGAGTTGCAGGAACCCACGGATACTTGGCCCCTGAGTACGCGCTTTACGGGCAATTGACTGAAAAGAGCGACGTTTATAGCTTTGGTGTTGTTGTTTTGGAGATAATGTGTGGTAGAAAAGCACTTGATTTGTCTTCCTCAGGATCCCCACGTGCGCTACTGATCACCGACTGGGCTTGGTCGTTGGTGAAAGGTGGGAAAACAGAAAAAGCTTTGGATCCTTCTTTGTGTAAACCCGATGATTGTAACCCCCGAGGCATAATGGAGAGATTTGTGGAGGTAGGGGTTTTGTGTGCTCATGTTATGGTAGCATTAAGGCCTACCATTTTAGATGCACTGAAAATGCTCGAAGGAGATATTGAAGTTCCTCCGATTCCAGATCGGCCAATGCCTTTAAGTCACCCTTCGTTTAACTGTGATGGAGATGCTTTCATTCTATCACCGCAATTTTCTAAACCAGACTTCCTAAGCTGATTTATACCTTTGTTACTATGTATTACCAGAACAGGTGTAGGGAGACTGTTTGGCCTATGTATTAGTCTTTATTATATTTCGAAAGGTTGATCCTTATATGCATGATAGATAACAAGAAAGGTTATAGAACATAGGACCCAGAAGAAAAGGTTGCAAGTCACCTTTGTAAGGTGATCTTGAAGTAAGTATTAATTTAGTAGAATTTTAGATTCAGTAGAGTTGAAGTTGTATGGAAAGTAAGTTATAGTTTAGTGAATACACAAAGGCTGTACCGGTTTGCTTATGTATAGAAGAAATTGCAAGTATGGATTCCCGTTTCTGTAAACCGAGTATTTGGTCATCTTGTTAAACAGCATGAGAAATAAGGATATGGCATTCCAGAAGATAAATTTATTTTTATTCCCTTTAACATTTATTTTTAGTCCGTTTAACCAAAATATTTTGACATTTGAAAAATTTGGGAGAACATTTTAAGTTTTATATTTTCACCAACACATGATTTTTGTTACATCTATATACAAATTTTAATGTTTTCTTATAAAATTTAAAAAATATGGTTGAAAGAAAATTTTATATTTTTTTTATAGAAAACTTCAACCTCATATTTTAAATAAAAAATTGAAAATGGAAAGCAAAAAATTTATTGATAAAGTTGAAATTCTAGATGATATATTCTTTTTAAGGGAATTGTTAAAAAAGAAAGCTTTATTTTTTCCAAAACTATTCTGCAAAATTATATTTGCTGACGATCTTACCCTTTCGAAATCTTATAAATTGTCAAATCTACTCCGTCGTGAAGTTACCATAATTTTCAAAAAAAAATTGACTTCTCTACCTTCTCTTTAAGAAACTACATTTTCTCTAAAAAAAATCATTTTTTTTGAAAAACACTAATAAAAACCTAATATAATTACACAACCAAAATTAAAACTATACTAAAAGTTAATTAAAACTCAAATAATTCTATAAATAAACTAAATTAAAATTAAAATTAAATTCAACTTAAAAAAAAAGTGTCTCCCACCTATCCCTCTCCCTCCCCCAAAACAACAAAGTGCACCGATACCAAAACTTTAAAAACTTTAAATCCCGACATCATCACCTTCTACCCACCTACCGTCACAACCACCGAAAATACTAGCCACTAGAAGACCCATCAAAACCGAATCGAACACCGATTAGAAGATTCATCCACCAGATTCAACAAAAAATATCTATAAGTGGTTTTTTTTTTGTTTTTTTTGTGTTAGTTAGGTTTATGGTAGAGTTTAGTATGTCTGATGGCCGGTATTTGGCTTCGTTTTGATTGTACAGATAGATGAAGCTTCATGCATGGCAGTTTGTGTTATTCGCTGCACGGAGGCGTCGAACACAATCTATACACCATGACGTGGCGTAGGCATGGCCGTCCAAGCCTACGCCACACGTATGGCATGGCCGTCCAAGCCTACGCTAGGAGGATGGCGCTGACGAATTGGTTTACGCTATCTCGGTGGCATAAACCAATGCGCCAGCGCCATTCTGGTGGCGTAGGAAGCTCCAGTCACCGGAGTAACCCGAGACCAATTTATCCTTGTTGTTTGGTGTGTATATTACGTGTTTATACTATTTATTTCTTTATTGAAGCTTCCGAATTGACAGGTATTTTGAACCATCCTTGACATTTCGTATATTTTTATTTCAGGTCATGGATACCAGTGACGCTTCTATGTCTGCTGATGGCTCTCGGACAAGGAGAGTAAAGAAGCATACTAGGGTACGCTCAAGTGGCCAGTCCGGTTTAGTAGCCGACTCAGCGGTTCCGATGGATGAGTTGCCTATAGTTTCCGGACCGCATGCTTCTGGATCCAGTTTCACTTCCGCTTCTCGCGGAGGACGCCATCCTCCCCCACCTAACGGGCAGCCAAGAGCTCTTCCCCTCCAGACCGTCGTCGTTATTCAACGAGGCATTCACCGTCCATGCCGCATATCACATTTGGATGGAGAGGTAATATTTACATTTGCATTTGCCGTTGATATTTTACTTCGGTTGATTTTTAATATATACTAATATATTAAACGAATATTTTCAAGAGCGCGAGATGTGGCTATACGCCCATTATCCCAGCCACAGAGGTTGGAATTTGGCCTCACAGAGTAGGGTGTGTGTCGTAGTTTATGGTACTACTTTCGGTAGACTTATCGGGTTGTTCTTTTACATGCACATGCATTCCAATATGACAGAGGTTTTTTTAGACCGGTGCATATGGAAACATATAGTTTCTATTTTTTGTTGGGTGAGATGACGATCACTCTAGACGACGTCCACACCATTTTAGGACTCCTAGTTTGGGGTTTGCTTGTTGTTTTTCCTGTTATATCGGACAAGTTTATGGCCATGTATGAGGGCGCTAATCTCCTTTCGGTGGACAAGGTATCGTTTGTGAAGGAGGTTGAGAAATGAAAGAGCATTGGTTTGGGGTTTAAATGGATCCATAGTAGGTTTAGTGGGCCAGAGTTCTGAGATGATAGCATTGATCTCACTGATCGTATGGTACATACGATTGCGCGTGCCTATATACATATGTTCGGAACCGTTCTATTCCACCAAAAGAGTAACATGTACGTTAATTTCAAGTATTTGTTTATGTTGTGCGATTTGACTGAGAAGGGGGTCGAACGTTACTCATGGGCTAGTGTTATGTTTGCTTACTTGTATCACCATCTGGGTGAGACCTCGCTTTACGAGACCATGACTATGTTCGAATGTATCGGTTTGCTGGACACATGGACACGGGATCATTTTTTATGCTCCGCCCTGTTACTCGTTCTACTTACACCAAGCGCCAGCCCACTATTGCGAGATGGGATACAGCTGCTGCAGTATCTGACTCCCAGACGAAGCTGAACCTTCAGATCACCGTCAACAACCTGCAGAAGACAGATGTAAGTCTTATTATTGAGTAATGATAAAACTATTTTGTAGTTTAAACTACTACAATAGTTGAATAAGGTAGAACTGTTTTATAGTTTAACCTAGTGCGGTAGTTAAATAAGGTATAATTATTTTAAAGTTTAACATACTGCGATAGTTGAATAAGGTAAAACTATTTTATAGTTTTTCGTATGTTGTGTTGGTTGGGTTTAGTGACATTTAAATGTGTTTTTGTATGAATTGGTTTGTATTGCAGATACTATTTGATCTTTATTGTGCGATATGCGATCATTTTTTGTTCGAAAGTATAGCATGGTTTAGAGATATCATCTGTGGTGTAGAGCACTCGCAGGCATACTATCCGGACAAGGTGTTGAGTCAGTTTAGGCGTGTCCAGAGGATTATCCCGCATTCGTTGTTGAAGATGCAGTCGAAGTCGAAAAGAAAACCAAAGACGATGACATATGCATTCGAGGAGGATAGTTGGAAGGACTGGCGACAAAACCGTTTAGAGGAGGTTTTTAGGGGAGATAAAGTCTTTTTATACTCCGAATTACCTTCTGCTGCATCATAAGATTAGCTGGTTCAACCTCATTAACACTACAATCTACTCGCTCGATGACTATGCTTACGAGGATCGGGAATGAGCTATCATTCAACATTTGCGTGTCGGCATGCGTAGGATCTCGTTGTTTCCCAGAGTTGGTGAGTTTGACCATGGTTTCGATTGTTTGGCTGGGGCATACGAGGATGTAGTGTCTACTGCCAGGAGACTTGCTTAGACATTACATTTTCTGTTTCGGTTTGTATGATACTATTTACGATATTTTGGTGGTCTAGTGTTCGTTCTTTTGGTATGATATTTTATGATTGTCGTTAGTTACTTTGATGGTTCAGTTGTTGTATGATATTTTAACATTTTTGTTAGATATTTTAATGTCTTATTTTGGTATCTTGTTAGAGTTATTTTGGTATTTTTTTTTACAATTGTCTTTACCATTCTTACCACAATTATTGGAAAAATGAGCGGAAAAAAATAAAAAAAAATTCATCCTCAAAATAAAGTCTAATAACAAATTAATAGTACCTTAAAGCTGATAAAAATGGACCATAACTCATAAAAATTAAAACAACATTCAAGGAAAGTGGGAACTAAAACGTGAACTCAAACATAAACTCCCAGTAGTGTTTACCCCATTCTTGCCCGTATGGTTTACCAACTTCGATTGATGTTTTTATCAGATATTCATCTTCCAACTCAGTCCATAGAGATATTTTTGCAGAATTCATTTGTAGCTTATCCTTTAATGGTTGGAGAGCATCTATGTATTGACCCTTTTGTATATAGATAACGTAATCCAAATTGACCAATCAATACATGACACGTGTAAGATAAGGATAACGTATCCAAGTAGACCAATTAATACATGACACATGATACATGTAAGATAAGGATAACGTAATCCAAGTAGACTTATCAATACATGACACATGTAAGATATGGAAGAGGATAAAGGCCAAAATTACTCCGTGAAGTTGCATGAATGATTAAATTTGACTGGGACCAATATCAACTCCCGCCAAAATTAACTCTCTCCTATAAAAAAACATGAAATATAGTTTGATAAAAGAGAAACCAAACATCTACTAACTAAAAAAATACATAGACTTTTAGAGACGGAGTTCAATGTCGATAACGACTATCACCTGCTTCAAGCGGTGAAGGTTTCCCGCCGAGAGATGTCTGAAAATACCAGCGAAGCATTTTTTGAAAGGTTCCTTTGCATTATGCATTTCAATTACGACCGTTAATGAACAACAAGTCTTGTTGTGCGCAGTCGCGACGAAATCAAACGTAGTTACCTTTTTGTGAAATCGCTTTAGTGTTTGTTGTTCTTGTCATTTAAAATTAAGCCAAATGGGTAAGGGATCTTCTTTTCTTTTTTTGGCTACACATAAATAACTGGTATTTCGCCACTAATATGGCGTACACGATGATGCGCATGCCAACGGTTGGCATGGTGATGAAACCTTACGCCAACAGTTGGCGTGTGTATCATCGCATACGCCATATTAGTGGCGAATTGCCACTTTTTTTTTTTGCCAAAAAAAATTTAAAACTATATGAATAAGAGCTCTAGCAAGTTTAATTGTTCGTTAATACAAAATTAAAATAGTTTACAACACAAACACAACAAAACAAACACTTAATCCAATTTCATTATAATATTACAACACGTACTCAATTAAATATCTTTTTTTAAGTCCACTACGAGTTGCTCACATTCTACGGAATGTGTCGGCGTGGGAGTTTGGAGTCTTGAAAATACGCAGACTTTATCTGGCAAGGGATCGACTAAGAACTAGCGTCTTCTCTAGCCATGCGCACCCACATTGGATCTATATTCGGTAAATGAGACCCTTTAACCAAATCGACTTAGAGTTTGGCATTGAAACTAAGTGTGCATTTAAATAATAAATAACTAAATGCATCCAAAATTAAAAATTGTTTACTCACGTTAACAAAATGGTTTCTATTGACGATTGCCACACCGATCTCCTTTATAGAACCATCTTTTGGTGGTGCATTTTTTACCAGTAAGAACATTCAAGAGTTCTACCCCGGGATTTAACCTTTTCGAGGGGTTCGCAAAGGAGTGTCATTGACAAATCCAAAATTTGATGAAATTTTTTTAGCCAATGACTTTGTCTGTAAACATCTAAACCTTCAAGTCTAGATTTTAGATTTGCGAAATTAAATTTCACCTCTTCTTCATCGGTGAGTTTAACTCGAGAAACGATGTCTAGTCTCTTCCGATGCTCGTCTATGATCCGAGTATGTACATTACCGTCCGCTCTTTGGATTTCCTCAAGTTCGTGGGTATACATTGAACTATGGATCGTACGATCGGTGCAAACGCACAAAGATTTATCACCGCCGATTTTATCAACAAAGGTATCATATACTATCGCCAATGCAATAGGTGATACGTACCCCCGTAAAAATTCGAAAGGACAAATCTTGAAATTTGTGAATTAGACTACATTTGCTAAGCTCCATCAATTCTTTAATGGTCGAGTGTTGCATTGCTAACAAACCATGTACTTTATCCCAAAACCCATCGAAATCCAATCGGCTTGACCCGGTATATTTTTTCAATGTAGCATGCGAGCTTTCCACCCTATTAGAGGTTTGATTATTGAAATGCATGATTTTGTTAGTATATGCGTGAACAAACCTCTCTTTATAAAACGTAATCCAAAAATCATTGACATAATCGACTACCTTATCGTGCTCTTTGAACACCGACCGCATCTTAGAAAATCTCTCGCCCATCACGTGAACGGTAGTGGATGAAACAACGTCGTTCCAAGCCGCGAAAAAATTGTTAAACACCTTCCCGTATTCAAACATTTTTTTGTTTGCCCGCTAACATTCTTGTTGATATGCCACTCGCATGACATGTGACTAGCGCTAGGAAATATTTTGTCGATGTTATTCATCAAGGCTTATTCACGGTCCGTAATTATAACACAAGGAAATTCGTAATCATTCTCATCTATCAACGTTTTCAAGCATCCCAATGATCATTCGTAGTTGTCTTATTTTTCACTCACCATAAACGTGAAACCAATGAAAACGTTTTGTTGGTCGATGTTATCCCGACTATTTCGAACAAAGGCATCCCGTAACGAATAACTGTGTATGTGCAATTCATGATTAGCAAGCGTATGAAAGTCCGTAGTAAATCCGAACTAAGCGTGTGTGCAAAAAACAAATCGGTTATAACGTTAGAGCCAACATTGGCCGTCTGTACCCAATACTTTTACTTCTGCAATTGTAATTTAGCTAACAAACATTGCATTTGGGATCGACCACCGTTTTCAACCATCTTAATTCTTTAACGGTGATTGTAAACGTGACGGATATTTGAAGCATTCTCCAAGATTGGCCTTTTTCAAAACACCAAATATTTGTTGCTGACTTGTTCTATTCACCGTCAAAATATCAACGAGCTTGTTTTCCTTCCGTTTTGACTTGGACCATTGCAAATTTCCTCAGGCATACTTAATTGGTTCATGGTTGTGTTTGCTGGAAAGAACACTAAGAGCCCACTTATCGTCTCCTTTTACCGGATTGCCTACCAAATGAAAAGGGCAATTTATTTTTTTGCTACCAGTAGCCTTACGCTTACGATCGCACTCTTTAACGGTCGACTTAAAAAATCTGGATCACTCGCACCGATAACATACTCTCGGTGTTCTCCCTCTTTTCTCAATCTCTTTAGATGTTGTGTTAATCGAAAAACCTAACGAATTTCCCGTACTTTTTACCCACTCGGTCATCGAGTCTAAGCTATACTCGTCGTTAGTGGTGAAATGGTGAGCATAGTCCAAAACAAGCAAAATTTCGCATTGGATTACCTCCTGCAATATGTAAGAAGTAGAAAAGTCAATTAAACCGGCACTTTGGATTAGTGTAATCCATTTAGTCATTGCAATGACGATGAATACAATCCTCACGCCATCCACTGACATAATTAACCCATTGGACGCCACATGTGTGGCGAACAAAAAGATTCGTAATCCACAGGATGGCGTGGTAATTGTATTATTTTCCACTACTGTTGGCGTAGGCCACAAGACCGACGCCAATGTATGACGATGAACACAAAAAACAGGTTTTTAAAAAAATGCTTTTCGTAAAAAATAAAGAAGGGAAAGCAACGTACCTCCTCAACGTCCATGCTGCTCTGCATGGGAAGTGGTTCTGGCTCTTTTCCGGTCATATTTTGAAGGTTTTTAAGTTTTTGAAAAAATGGGTAAATAGGTATTTGAGTTTTTATATTTTTGGTAGTTTGGAGAAGATGAATTATGGTTGGTGTTTGAAATTGTGTTTGCAACTTCATGGAGTAGTTTGGAGTCCTCAATGGCATGAGTTGTAATCTATTAGAGTTTAAAGGGTTTTTTGGATTTTTTGCATATGAAATTTTTTTAAATATTGAAAAACAGAAAAATGCGACTTCACAGAGTAGTTTCGACTTTTTTTTAGCAATTTCGTTTTTTAATCTATTATATTAATAGTTGTAATTTTCGTAGATAGTTCTATTCCCGTTTTGGCTACTTTTTTACACTAGAACACTGCGAGTTTGAAACCTTAACACGCCAGGTATGGTTCATTCACACTAGCAGGGGGCTAATTTAAGCTTAGTTTTTTTCGTAATGTTTTTGTCACTGGCGGTGTAACAAAACCTGTGTTATCGGTGTTAAGTGGTCCATGACGACGGTGTACACATATTGCATCTACGGTGGCTAAAAGTTACTTATTATTTTGCACTATAATTTTGACATCAGCGATGTAACCAAGCCCATGTCATCGGTGTGCTCAAGCCAACCCTGTTGGTTTCATAGCCTCATAGTATGCCACAATTTATTCGTTGATGGTATATCATAGTTGGTGTCGCCGATATATCCTAGTTGACGTCACTAGTGTGACGGAACTGCACCTCCAATTGTATGATTTAGCACAACCGATGTACGAGTGAGAAATATGTTATGAAGACTAGTTAGTGGTGTGTTGCTTACACCGACGGTGTCGCATTTATGCACCACATCTGGGATATCCACCGCCCGTGTAGAATTTATACACCAACAGTGTATCTATTCCGCCGACGGTGTTGCTTATCCATACCGCCGGTGTAGGGTGTTCATACCGGCAACCTACTTTTTCTCTTTATTTTTATGGTTTTGATGTTTAATAGTTTGACATTGTAGAATAAGGTTAATGATTTCGGTTTAATGGGAGAGGATTTCGATGTTACAAATACCGGCAGAGTACCTGAAGCTTGTGTTGATGATTATAGTGATTTGTTTACCACGAGATCCAACTATACGTTAAAATAATTGTTTATTGGGTTCAGGTTACCGCAAATGAAAACAAGTTTTTAGTTGTATTAAAACGTCGTGGCGTTGCAAAAGGCAAGAAAATCCTAGACTATTGTTTGTATGTGAGAGATCAGGAACATACATGAAGTTGGTATAACAAAGGGATCTTAAGATGAAGTATACCGGAACAACAAAATATAAATTCTCTTTCAAACTTAAATAAAATAGTTTAAATGATGATTTATGGTCCTTAGATATTGAATGAGATGTTCACAATCATGAAATTATAAAATTCAGTGAATGTCATTTGTACTTGGGACGACTGTCTACAGAAGAGTTGGAATTTGTAATTAGTTATACCAAAATATAATTCAGTCCTCGGGATATTCTTGGCGAAGTGCAAAAATTTAACCCTAAGTATTCGTCGTCCTTGCACATTGTATACGACGCTCAACTAAAATAGGAAGATCGAGAAATGTGGCCGCTCACAATTCCAATACTTGTTAGGCGAACTAAAAATGTTAAATTATTATAAATGGCATAGATAGTTCAAAGACGGAAGCAGTATCATAAGTGAAATTTTATTTGCACACCCAGTTTGGATTTGTTATGGACGTTTCAAAATGTGCTAATAATGGATAAGATCTACAAGGTAATAAGATATGTGATACCGTTGTATGTGGTTATTGAAGCCACTTGTACCAGAAAGACTTCACAATTCAGATTCTTGTTTTTGTTCGGGGAGAAAATTGAGAGCTATAAATTGGTGTCATAATGTTTTTAATTTTTGATGGTAACTCACTCTATTGAACCACGGTATATTGTTTTGATGGATAGAGACTTAACATTGGTGAAAAAGTAGAAGAATTATTCCCTAATGCAACCCACGTGATATGTAAATGACCATTTAACATGAATGTCTTAGGGAAAACGAAAAAGAAAATCATTAATGATAAAAAAAATGCCCGATGATTTTTTGAAAGTGTTGAGTAAAATGATGTTTTCGGATATATATCTCTTGTTTAATAACTATAAGTCAGAAATTCTTCGTGACTTCAAAGAATATTTGAAAGTAATCAAATACACCGAAACTTGGTTAAAGCCTTACAGTGATAAGTTTATCACATGGATAACTAACAAGTCATTACATTGTGGTAACCAAACCACTAACCGTGTGGAGAGTTCTCATTCCACCCTTACGTGTATTGAATGTATATGAGAAATGGTTTGTTATAGTTCATCTAGAACATACTCATTTTTAGAACCTTAAAATAAATTAAGCATGCGATCATCTAGCTTACAAACGTAACTTATCTATTATTACATCTGCATCATCCACTAAACAAGACAAATCATATCACGAAGATGTGCTAGATTTTGAGAAGGCGAGTGCAACAACTCTAGTTAAATGTTTCAAAAATCCACCAGTCACTTGGTGTAGAGGAAGCAAAACTCCAGTGTGCAAATTTTGGAGGAGTATTAGATTTCATAAACAATGCATCAGTTATCCTACACAAGCAAGTGGAACGATGCATTATAGTGGAATTGTAAGTTGTAAGTCAGTACTACGATGTCGAATAAAGTAACATTGGTTGATCTCAACGGTTACTTAAAATAATTCCCCATCTTGTATAAAAAAAATTATAACGTCGTTCAACAACATTAAAGCTGATGGCAACTGCGAGTATTGTTCAATTGTGTTTGTCTTAAAAATAATAAAATGTATGGAGGTTAATTAGGGATGCCCTTTACAACGAGCTTATAGATTTCACGTCCGTGTACGTGAAGATATTTAATAGTATAAATAATTAAATAGATATTACGGAATGTGTAAAGTTCTCTAGCGATGCGGCTAGTATGTAGAATTGGATGACGATGTCCGAGATATGAAACACAGTCACATCTACGTTTAACTATATACTCCACTTCATTGTACAGCCAAAGACCATTGATATTAGTTTCACTTTTCTACCATTAAACGGTGCACCCCTTTCGATGTAAAACCGGTTCGAAATCGGATTGGGTTGGGTCAATACTAACCATTTTGTCAATGTAAGTATTTCATTTCATTAAACACTCTATTAAAGTTACAACATCTCACCGCTTATACACTTTCATTTTGTGTGTTTTTGTTTTGTAACTTTCCATCGTTAGTGATGCCCCATATGCAATAATGCATCCTTATTGCCTAAAATTGCGCTCAATAAATTCCAAAAGTTGGACACTACCAATTGAAAGTAACCGATTTAGCCGCTTTTGTTTTAGAAACTTATCACAATAATCTATATATTAATCCCCATACAAAAACCTTGTATAAATTATGGAGATTATGATAACGATAAATATGAAACGATAACATTGGATATAAATTATTTGACATTGCAACGAAATGATACGTAATATGTAATCGGAATACAAATGAAAGCAAGTAAAATAGATACATAGTTGAAATAGTTGACATTAAAGGCGCATGTGACGGAAATTTCATCCCTGATCGAACCATTTTTCGAACAGATATTTCCCATATTCTATAGTTTTATTAGAATTTGCGTAAACGATTCTGATGCAACTGACTTTTGCGTATGCTTTATCTTTAAATTATTGCACCACATGATCTAACATATCTGTTTTAATAAAGATTTGAAATATCATATTGAAAACATCATAGGTTCCGTGTTCAATTTTACTGGGGAGTGACACAATCTATATACTCAGAACCATTTTCAAATAATCTAACGTGGTAGTGAATTATTCACGTCTGCGTGCTCGGGGCATCATACAAGGAAAATATATTGTTTCCCATACCGTGCATTAAGTATATTATGCATAAAAATTTATAGTAAAAACGTGATTTTCTTTTGATATCATGTGTTTCATGCAATCAACGGATTTCAACAGATGCACATCTTCGTGCGCATTCAAATTTGTATCACCCATGTTACTATGGTATGTGTTTGATAGATGGGGGATGAAAAAAATATAGTTGATCAACTTCATTTATAAAACATGAATGGCGGGAATGATATAATATAGCTAGCGGGACACCGGAAATAAGTTGGTGAAAACCACTATCATTTAAAGGTTTTTTCTTTAAAAAAGACTTCGTAAATTGGCATCTCGCATGCGGTGTGGATTTTTCACACTGTCTGCGGGGTACTACGATGTCGATGTGAAATTTTCACACTGGAAGCATGAATAATACATTAGCGGTGCAAGTGGCCTGCACCACCAGTGTACAAAGTGAAAAATGAAACAAATTGGTATTACAAATAGATATTCCACCAGGGGTGTGGAAACTTTTCACTGACGATGGGATATTACCTTGTCGATATGGAATTTTCACCTCGATATCGTGGATAATCAACCGATGGTACTCGTGGTCAGCACTGTTAGTGTACGAATGGAAAATGAAACTAATAAGTATTAATAAATGGAAATCGCACATGCAATGTATAATTTTACATCACCAGTGGGATATTACGCTGACGGTGTGGAATTTTAACACCGACATCATGAATAATAAACTGATGGTGCCAATCGTCCGCAACGTCGGTGTACAAAAAGAAATAATTTGTTTGCTATATTTGAGTTACTGGGCTTACTAACAGAGGTGCGAGATTTTTACACCATCGACTTGAAACTACTATGACAGTATGGAATTTCCTTACTAATAGTACATATAGTCCACCGGCAGTGTGAGTGGCTTACACAACCGATGTACATGGATAAAAATGAAAAATAAATAAATCAAACTTCATTGTAAATAACCCTCAATAAAAAGTTAACCAATCATAAAATACAACACAACCAATACATAACAACACATCAGAAATTGTTGTTATACAAGAAATATTTAAAAAAAAGTAGTAATATTTTATTATACATGTCCAATAAAAAAATGTTATGTTATACAACATACATGTCCAACACAAAAAATCAATGTTATGTTATACAACATACCTAAAAACAACCAAAACATAACAAAATATAGAGTTCTTCAAAACCAACGTACATGGAATTGTGGTGGCCAAGTGAACAAACATAAGACCAAGATACTTAAGATGACAATGAGCCAGGGATTTGTGATTTGTAAGACTCGCTTTGTGAAGTTGATTACCTCTTATGCGCTATCGTCAAGAGGTCGATTATTTTTTATCGTATGAATCTCATTTATTTTCGCATGGTTATCAATACTATATAGAGTGATGTGAAACCACCCGTACTTTTCAACATACGCTTTCTCCCGAAGTCGCGTCTATCTACAGTTTCTAATTAGTGGTCGTGTAAACTTATTAACAACATACAAATATGGACACTACTCATCTGAATCTTAATGGTTAATATGATATCGACAATGTTCTTATATTTTTATAACAGGTCGAGCTGTAATATGATCAATTGGTTTCTTCTAGAGCCAACCAAATTATCGCATAACTCAATACAAAATATATCCTACATTCGTACCCTTAACCCGAATATAACCGTGATATAATACAATCAACTTATCTGAAAACCTCTCTCTCATCTACACATAAGGCTATGATATCACCTGCAAACAAACATAACAAGGTAAGAAACAAATCTGATACTGTGAAATTAACAGTACATAAATAATAGTACTTATATCTTTCTCTTTAAGACCAGAAAATACATTGCGGTAGTAGGTTTTTGGTTTAACATTTGTTCTAGTAAGTTTTTTCAAAAACTAGCTAACAAACATGGGATTTGTCGTATATCCATCAATATAACAACCCGGTGAAACTGGTGGGTAACTTCTTCAAAACTCCTCATAAACCTGTATATAGTCATGCTAACGTGCAAGTACCCTATGTTATCTCACCAAGTCGTTCTATGTGCTCCAAAATGCGAGAAAATATGCATGTCTGGATTTTTGGCTCGTGTTTGTGAAAATGATACAACATAATATATAAATTATTTACGCACGTGCGACATATATCGTCATATCACGGTACACGTAGGATTTGAATCCAAATACACATATCCCATAAATTTATCCCTAAGCCATTTAAGCCCTACCCTGGCCCTGTCATGGTACTCTAAGTCCTCTTAGATCTCATCAACCGTAACCCTCAAGAAACCAAGCGTAATTGGCATACTATTCTCCCTAGCACCAGGACACTGATAATAACGAATATGTTATACAAGGTGATACACGTCTCTCCTGATGCCACAATTTGATTTTGAGTGTTTGATTTTTTTGTTATTAAGATAGGTTATGAGGAAGACGAATGAGGGAATAAAGTTTTGAAATTTGGGTTAACTTATTATATTTTGTGGTATAACTTAGTTTTCAATCGACGGTGTTTTTGGAATAAATAGAACAACTTATAATAATTTTTAGATGAACTTATATTTGGAACTAATTAGCTTATTGGCCAACAGTTTAGACATAGCAAAACATTTTGCTCGTAAACCATCAACAGTAGCTATATGTGGAATAAAAAACACATAACGAGCCTACACCAAACTCTTTTTAAAAATGGTTATTAAACAAAATTACTTATGAAAATGTCTATAAAAATGTATTTTTACTATTTGTAGTAGTATTAAATTGAAAGACTTTAACATAGTCATCAAATTGCATGACTTTTTGTAATACTTTTTTCATACAAATAATTCGACACATTTCATACATATAAATTCAAAGACTTAAACATGTCCATCAAAGTTAATTTTTCTGTCTCTAGACTATGTTCAACTCTTCAAATATAAACTCAATCTATGCGCACTCTATTTTTTTTTGACAAATTTATCTCTAACTTATTATTTTAAAGCTGAATGATTTTGAACAGCTTAAATATCTATTTCGTTAACATAAATAAAAAATTAATCTTTAATAACACCCTTGATCAATCTCCAAATGTTGTAATTTGTAAAGTAGATTATCGTTGTCTCGTATCGTTAATGAAAATGTATACCTTTATATGCAGCAATTGTGGTCATCACATGAGGTTGTAAGTGCAACATAAAATGCATATCTTCATACCGTTTTCACCATGGAAATGGAGATGAATAAGATATTGCTATTTGAGAAACTTAATATTTATACATTCTGAAACACAATATAGTTAACTTTATTACTGTTTTGCACGTGGTGTTAGTCATTTTTTTCACAACAAGATTTCTTAAACTTAGTGTGTTTTAATATACAAAACTATGCGTCATATCTGTTTTAGCATAACATGGTATGCAAAATTAATACTGTTGAATTGCGAAACTAAACAATATTAAAACTATGAAACCTAATATAAACGTGTCTTGCAAAATTATTATATTCCGCACGTGGCCTCATAATCCACTGTATCGTAGAAATTTTCATACATATTTTTGCCACAACGCGTTGAATTATGGAAAATTCAAATAAAAATCACCCAGAAACTGACGCACTTCATATCATCGTTTGCCAAGTTAAGTGACCAATTTTCTAATCTATTTTGTCACATATGTGACGAATAAAACTAATTATATATCCAATTATCTAACAAAATATTTTCTACCATTCTAACCATCGATTTGTTGTTTTATTATGACCCATGTGCTGTTTTAATATCGTGGTAGCAAGATTTAGATGAAATATTAACTTTAGATACATGTTCTTATCAATTTTAAACCTAGGCCATAAATACAAAATTATAAAACCATGTATGTAAAATTTAAATACTTATAAAATGTGAAACCATGTATAACATTATATGCAAAACCTTGAAGTATATTGCGTGAAACAATATTGAGGAATGTTGTATGCAAATTCGGAACAATGAGATACTTATCTTTCAGTTGATAATTTATCTTCTTGATGAAATATGTTTTTCGTAGGTCTTACAGCTATTCTTTTCAAAATCGAAAGAAGTACTTCAGTTGAATTAGTTGAAGTATATGCTTGATTAAAAGTACTAAAATGTGAATGTTTTATGAATACGTTGCCTTATAAGATATTACGAAATAACATGGCTTAACATATTTTCTATGATTTTTATTAACATGAAATATGAGAACCAAGGTGAAGATGAATTAATTATACTAAAATGATTTTTATTAACATATTTTATATGATTTTTATTAACATAAAATAAGATCAACAACCACAACAATTTTTAAAAAACTAAATATACAACAGGTGAAGACGAATTAACTATCCATAAACGAATTATTTTCATAATAGCCTTAATTATTTTTTTCAAATTATGGGCATAGACATTATTACAGCCATTGGCCACCGCATAACGCCTTGAACTATTGTGATTTTGAAAATCAACTTTAATATGGGTAGATTACAATAGTGTTTCATATGATTATTAAAAGACTCTACTAGATGATAGTGTATTATGGTATAGGAAATTATAAATGAATATATATATATATATATATATATATATATATATATTGTACTAAATCGCACTCTCATTAAATGACACAACGTTTTTCGGTAAAAGAGAACGAGGAATAAGACGCAAATGAGAAAAGGCGTAGCTATAATATAATTTGTAATATATATATATATATATATATATATTGTAAAATAGTTTTTAATAATATTTCCAGTTATGTAAAACCAACTCATTGTTGATAGGGTCAGATTATATTGGAGGACCCGAGCAGTATAGTGGGTCAGATTTTGCTTAGAGGGACAATTCAAACCAAATAACTAAGTTCAATAAATAAATATTATGCTTAATGACTCAGCTAGGTGCATAGTATATTTGCTTATGGGCCTGGGGGCTCGTGAGATTTACCCAAACATATGACCAGACCCGACCCAAATGGCCCATGGATCCAAAAAAGAGTATAAATAGTTCAACAAACAATATTAAATGGGTGGAATGTTTTTTCTCTTTAATAATTTGAAGTAACTCTATTCTCCATCTACATCCTACTAAGGATTTAATATCACATAAACCAAATAACTTCCAAAACTACACTTAGATTAGATTTTATCATCACTAGAATGGCCACCATAGTGAGAGCATAACGTGCCTGAATAACTCTATTCAAAACCATACTTGCGGATCGTACTTTAGAGTTCTTTAAAGCATGGATCTTAACATGCAAAAAGTTCCCCTACTTGACAATGAAGGGATAAGATATGATAATAAACATGTTACTATATCTCATGTCAATCATAATACAGAATAAAGGCAGTTCATGCAAGAGGAGCGTGACCAGCTGAAGGCTGAGATTGAAGTTTTGAGGTCCTAAAGACATGTTAAAAATAAATAAAAGATAAATTTGTTGCGGGATGTGTTGTTACAGATTATCCTGGTAACAACCACAAACAAGATGAAAGTGATCAATCCCCGAAGGCTTACACAATTTCGAAATATGAACATCAGGCTAAGCACTTGATGAACACATGAATTCTGTTGGAAACTCAACCACAGAATCTGAGTCAGATATTTATTCTTTCTCATTAAGTAGTTACCATGGCCGCTAGAAGAAAAAAAAGGTTAGCTAAAAAATATTATAATAAAAAAATAGAAAAGGCAAACAAAAAAATAAAAAATATCAAAGAAAAGTAAAGGGATCAGTAAATTATGGTATTGATCATATGTTAAGTAATAATTTTGCTATCCAAACTAAACCAAGTATCTTTGCCACTATTGGTGAGAATCATATATTTAGTCGAAATCCCAACTGGAGGCAGTCACCCTTTGTTTTCAAATATTCTTTTTGGACATCTACCAATGCGGTTTGATAACTTTAAAATAGAGAAAACGATAGAAGCAAAGATCATGATAATCACCTTGAACAGTTCAAAAATTTCATGATGAATTTTGATGACGATGATAAACTATTAGGTTGGGCCTTCTCATGGACTTTCAAGGGGATTGCATTAAAATGGTATAACAGTTTACCACATGGATCTATTAAACACTTTGATATGTTATGGATGGGTTTCTGGAGGTATTCTGTGGGAATTAAAGAACTTATATGGAATAATTATAATATATTTCAATGTATATAGTAACCAAATGAGTCTTAAATGGACTACATCAACCGCTTTGTGAACACAAAAAATGGATTGATTGTTGTTTTAAGCAAATAACTATTGCTTTTGTAAGGTAAGGTTTAATGTCGGGTGATTTGGCTGATTCAGTAACTCGAAAGAAAACAATAACTTGGGAAGGATTATTGAATCTGGCCAGAAAGAAAATTACAGTGGAGGAAACCAAAACTTCGAGAGAAGTGCGCCTGAATATGTCTGTTCCTATAATTTTTATCCCACAAGCCAGTACTCAGTCCCAAGCTACAATCAATTATCAGCCTAAGGATTCTAGACAAGGTTCACATTAGCCTAGACAAAGCTAGTCGAATCAGGGCCAACAATCTAGACCAAGGAAGAGTCAATGGGTCCTATATGAATGGTTTGTCAAATTATGTGAAAATGTAGCCACCATTTATGGAAAACCCAATAATGCTTTGCATTTCTAAAGGCCGACGATAATTCAGTCTCCTAGAGAAAATCAGAACACTTGCTTTTGTGGATACCATAATGATGTGGGTCATGATACCCAATATTGCATTGCTCTAAAACAAGAAGTGCAAACCTTGATTGAAAGGGGGCAGTTGTCTCTTTTTGTTAAAAAACAATAGGGTGATAGGCAAGTAAATACACGTATCAAGCCTAGTGCAAATACAACTCATACTACATCAAAAAATGTTCAAAGACAAAGTATGGAGACATCTAAACAAGAGAATGTTACGGTAATTATTGAGCAATTTGATGTAAATTTAGAATACTTAAACCATGATCCGGATCAGAATTAAGTTGGGATAATAGTAGAAAAACAGCGACAATATCCGATTTGTGCATGTAATTTGAATCTTTGGCCATTTTTAGGGAGCTATTATGATTGTGCCCTCAAGATTCTCCAGAAAAAGACATGTAAATAGTCTAACCACTCAATTATAAGGGAAAATGTCTACACATATTTATCAAAACCATACTCATTTTATTGTCTTTGTTGAAGATGACCCAAGAGAAATTATGGGGCCACTTGAAGATATATTGGAAATATGAGCATCAATCGAAGGAAATGAAATACGAATAATCTTGATTGATACATGCAATTTGGCAAATATTTTGTTTTTATCAAGTTATAAACAAATGAAGAATCTTTCAGTCATTTAACAATGGAATAAAACCATAATGAGGTTTACTGGCAACTCGACTGGTGTAATTGGAAAATTTTAAAGAGAGTTTGTTTTAGGAAAAAGACCATTCAAGAAATTGGTGAGGGTTTTTTTGGTATTTGTTGATTATACGACGTCTTATAATACTATATTCGATAGGTATTGGCTATCTATGATGCATGCAGTAGCACCCAATGTTCACTAGTGTTTAAAATATACAGTGGGAGGTCAGGTAGGCATCGTTCAAAGTAGCCAAAGGATGGAAGGTAATGGTATGTCAATGCTCTTGCTCCAAAATTGTTGGAAGTAATAAAAGTTGGCAAAGAATAGCAGTCAGTGAAGTCTTCTGCCATATTAAATGAGATAGATGATCAAATGGAGGCTCTTAGTGATGTGATCCTAGTTGAATAAGTTAAAATTCATTACTTGGCAGAAGGGAAAAGCGTCATGGTTGGATCCAAATTACTCTTAGAGTTGAAGGAAAAGTTATTGTCATTTTTATCTAATAATCTAGATGTGATTGTTTGGTATAACAAGGATGTTACCAGAGTACCAACAAGTGTAATTAGCAACAAACTATGGTGCAAAGAAGGAGAGCTTTTTCCAAGGAAAAACCGGAAGCCATAGTCCATGAAGTAGATCGGTTAACCAAGATGAGGCATATCAAAGAATCCTAGTATCCTTTTTGGACTGCTAACTCAATCCTTGTCAAAAGAGAAAAATGGAAAATGGTGTATGCGCATTGATTTACAGATCTTAACAGAACTTTCCCTAAGGATCCATTTTCAGTACCCCGGATAGATAAGCTAGTGGATTTCACATCAGGAAGTAAGTTGGTATCCTTCATGGATGATTTCCCATGTATAATCAAATACAGATGGATCCGAATGATCAAGATCAAACTACTTTCATCACCGACAATGGGCTTCACTGTTATAAGGTAATGCCTTTTGGGTTGAAGAATGATTGAGCCATTTATCAGCGACTGGTTAATAATGAATTTGCTAACCTGATTAGGAGATATGTAAAAGTTTATATCGATGATATGATTGTTGAAAGCCCTAAAGAGGAGGATCACATATTCAACCTCCAAGAAGCATTTTCTAACTTGGAAGCCATAACTTGAAATTAAATCCTTAAAATGTACTTTTGGTGTCCGATTTGGAAAATTTATGGGTTAAATTATATGTGAGAAAATTATTCAAGTTGACCTAGATCAATTGAATGCTTTATTGGTCATGGATCCACCTTATAATACCAAAGAGGTTCAACTATTGACTGGAAGATCGACAACGTTAAACAGGTTTATTTCAAGATCGAAAGACAAGTGAGTTGAGTCTTTTTAAGTTTTAAGAAATACCAAAGACTTCAATTAGTCCCCAAATTGTGACCAAAAGTTTATTGAAGTCAAGCTACATCTTTATTCACCTAAAATATTATTTAAAACTGTAGATGGGGAAAAACTATATATATATATATATATATATATATATCAAGCAGTATTGGAATATGTTGTGAATGCAGTATTGGTACGAGAAGTTGGAAATCATCCCCACCTTGCTTATTATATAAGGAAAGGCTTGTTAGAAGTTGAGAAAAATATACTTAAAGTTGGATAATTAGCTTTAGAATTAGTAATAACATCCAGAAAAATGAGGCCTTATTTTCAAGCATACTCTATCACGGTTCCAACTTATTTTCCCTTGAAGAATGTGTTACAGAAAGCAGATATATCCGGACGAATGACCAAGTGATCAGTTGAGCTTGGGGATTATGATATTGACTTTGCACCCCGAACTGCAATTAAAGCTTAAGTTGTGGCTGATTTTTTTTAGTTGAATTTCACTCCAAAAAGCCTTATGAATAAGCTCAAACTAGTAAGCCTCAGAAGGAATGGGTAATCTGAACCGATGGTGGGTCTAGTACAATGGGATGTGGAGTTGGTAACTGCCTAATCTTCCCATTTGGAGATTCAATGTACCAAGCAATACGTTTGGTTTTAGATCATCTAATAATGAGTCATAATATGAAGTCGCAATAACAAGATTGAGACTGGCTCAGATATGTGGTGTCAAAAGAGTCCGGTTGTTAAGAGATTCAAAGTTAGTCATTCATCAAGCACAAGGGCAATCTGCAACCATGAAATATCACTTTATAAAGTATTAAAAAGAAATCTCAACTAATTTTAAACACATTAAGTATGAGTATGTCCTAAGATTTAAAAATGTAATGGCTGACTTCATAACCAATATAGCTTATTCTGAAGCGTATCCTTGGATCATTGTACAAGAATATCATTCCATAGTCACAAATTCATAAATAAAGGATGGTGTATGAGATAATTTACATGTATCCAACATGGATTCTCAAGATTGGAGAAGTGAAACCCAAAAGTTTATCACTGATAGAGTTTTAACTCAAGATAAAGCTTCGGCCAAAAAGCTAAAATACAAAGCTCATGGATTTGTGGTTCTAATGGGAGTTCTATATGAGACAATCCTTCAACATGTGTTTATTGCGTTGCCTCAGATCCAACGAATCTTAAAGTGTCATATCAAAACAACATTTGGATCGACACATTATGGCTACAAAGCTTTAACTATAAGAGTTTTATTGGTGGGTTAATAATGGCCTTCTATTATGGCATATGCTAAAGACTTAGTGAAAATATGTGACCCTTATCAAAAATATGGAAATGCAATCCATGTACTAGCAGTCCCCATGGAATTTTTATCCAAAGTAGTACCATCTAATAGATGAGGGCTTGATCTAGTCAGACCCTTTCCAATGGTTTCTGGGGTTTTCACACTACCATTTTGGCAATAGACTACTTTTCTAAGTGGTTAGAAGTTGCACCTTTGTCCGGGACAACATCTAAAATGATAATAAAGTTTATTATTTCTAACATATGTTGCCTGTTTGGCATTCATATGCCAATGGACAAGTTGAGGTAGCAAACCAAACGATTTTAATGGGTTTAAGAAAGAACTTAGAAGGAGCAATTCGGAAATGTTCGAGTTACCTACAAGAAGTATTATATGCCTACCGAGCTACTCCCCACACAACTACTCAAGAGTCTCAATTCGCTTTAGTATATAAAATGGATGCAATTACACCAATAGAAGCCACTTTCCCTTCTTTTAGAGTTCAAAGTTATTTCGAAGAAAATAATGAGATGGTAGTAAAGGCTTAGTTGGATTTGATTAAGAAAAGAATAATAAAATCTCACCTAAGAACTAAGCATTACCAAAGCTTGATGAGAAGCCGGTTTGAGTCTAGAGTTAGAAAATGACACTTTCAAGTGGGAGATAAAGTTCTAAGAAAATTATTTTTACACACCAAGGAAAATAAGTTCGTAAAGCTGGCTCCAGACTGAGAAGGACCATACACTATGTATGAAAAGATCAAGTAAGGAACATACAGCCTCTTAGAAAAAGAAGGAAACCTTTTTAAAACACCATTAGAATGTTGAGCATTTAAGGTTGTATTTAGAGTGAACTTATCTTGTAAATATTTACTTTTTCTAGCTCAATATAAATATTATGAGGCATATTATTTCCTACCATAGCGGCACATGAAAGTTTTAAATAAGGTGTCCAGATCTCAATCAATCTATCATCTTTTGCCTTTAAAGATAAGTGTCTTTAGGATTTGTGGGATTAAATTTATGTTGTCTTCGTTGGGATTATATTTGTGTTGTCTTTGAATAGATTACGTTCGAATGGTTTGGTGAGATTAAAGTTGTGATGCCTTCGAATCGATTACATTCGAATGGCTTGGTGCGATTAATGTTGTGTTACCTTCAATTGATTACCTTCGAAGGGCTTGGTGGGATTAAAGTTGTGTTACCTTCGAATGGATTACCTTTGAATGGCTTGGTGGGATTAAAGTTGTGTTACCTTCAAAGGGATTACCTTCGAAGGGCTTGGTGTGATTAAAGTTGTGTTGCATTCGAATGGTCTGGTCATATTAAAGTTTGTTATTTTAGTTTAGTGTTTCATGTTTTTAATCATCTTTGAATATAAAAACTTAGTTGGGATCTATTATTAATGGAAGCAAGAATATATATTGAAACATAAAGTGAATAAAAATAAAGATGATATTAAATACCTTTGAACTATAAAAAAAAGCAAACAACAAAATACCTTGTATATAACAATGAATTACACAAACAAAGTCATAAAGTAATCTGATCCAAATACAACAAAATTTATTGCATACATCAAGGACTTCAATTCACACGTACACATAAAAATCGTTAACCTTAGGGCTCATTCCTTTCGGTTTTCTTCTCTTATATTTTCTTTCCTTCATTTTGTTCCTCTTTTTTTGGTTGCTCACCATCCAAATCTTTTTCAACTTCATCATCAGAGTTGTTCTCATCGGATTCGTATGAATAAACATCTAATTTATCACCTATAGACAGACTATGAAATGAAATCTGGTCAGCTGACACATACCTCTATAACTCCCAAATAGACCGCTTAGGGAATGTATTATGAACCAATATTACCATATCCAACTTAATGAATTCATCCATCTGTTGCATGGATTCTAATACTATATCAATATATGCATCCACAACATCGGTTATGTTATGTGCAGTATTTTCTTTAAGAGAGGTAATTTCATCTTCTTTCTTCTTAACAAGATCTTCCAACCTTTTTTATTCTTCAGATAAATGTTGAAAGTTTTCTTTATATTTAACCTATGAGTCTTTTAAAAAAGTGATTTATTTTTTAAAATCAGTAAACTTATACTGCACCTGATCATATTTTGGATTTGGATTAAACTAGCTCTTGATTAAGGATCTTCACTTATTTACTCAAATTTTCAACATTGTCTTTCTTTACTCCGATTGAGCTCTTTAAACTTTGATTTTTATTTAGAATGGAAGAAATATCATTGACTTGAGATCTTACCTACCTCTCAAAGTCAAATATCAGCCTTACATAGCATAATACTGCATACCCCAGTTCATCATGTTCCTTAGACATTTCTAAAGACTTTTCATCGAATATCACAACATTAACAATGGTAGTAAATTGAGGGAAAGCTTTGTCAAAATCTTCAAAGTTGAAGTTTCTTATGTCATCCAGCTGGTCATCACCTTTGAAGGAGGGTTTGTCAACAGCAGGAAGTACGTTGGATGGAGGATCAATAGACGCTTCTGCTTGAGGAGGAACCTCTGTAAGAGTGATGGAAGCAAGGACTTAGGATCAGAGTATGATCTCTGAACCAATGATAAATTTATTTATTTTCACTTTTCTTTTGTCACTGCCCTCTTTATTCCTCTTTCGGCACTTCTTTTTCTTAACCAGCTGGCGACTCTGATGGTTCTTCAGTCTCCCCAACAGTGATTGCGAGAGCCTCCAACAGAGCTGCATCGATTTCATCAGGAGGTCTCATACTGACTAGTTCGGGAATAACTTGAGATGAACCTTTTTTTCTTCCTAATCTTATCCATATAACTTGGAAACCTATTCCTAACTGGCAGAAAAAGTTTACCATCGCCTTTCTCAATTCTCTTTAAAATAACATAAGATCAAGGATGAGTGATGAATTTTTCCCATGAAAGCTCACAAATCAGATTTGTTCTCTGTAGGGCTCTCACCATGTTTCCCAAAGTGAAACAAATATGAAATTTATTTTACCATTTTCCAGTGGCCTATTGATTCAGCTTTATGAATGCCGCTTTCCTATCTTCCAAATATTGTGAAAAGATCTTTGAGAACACTATAAAACAAATCTGAAGTAAGAACTAATGATATCAAGATATGGAAACAAAATAAATTTTTAAAGACATTTACCTAAGATTTTCCAATATGTTGTGGCCATACTCAAATTTATTTTATATGTGATCATCTGCCATTTTTCCAAGCACCACTAATAAAAAAGAACGGAGTCATCAAAAGCTTGTCAACTTCCAGGAATTCGTTAAACAACTTTATAGCGTTCCTAATATTGAAGCAATAAAATGATAGATAACCATTCTGGCACAAACCAACCACAACAACAAATTATTGTATGGGCATCAAATTTTTTGATAACTTTGACGTTATGATGCTAGCTAGCATCATAAACCATGAATCGGGGCTTAGCTGGCTTGGGCATAATTTTACCAAGTGGAAATACCTCACTATTTTTGGGTCCAAGGGAAACCGGAGACCCCAATTAAGTATTTCGTTGTAAACCACAAATTCTCTTACCTTGCAGTCCATCAGAGTTTCTTCATGAATAGAAATCTTCACCTTGATTGATTCAGGATCCTCCCATTTTTCTGAATCTTATCCAAGTCGGTTGTTTGAGAATATACTTATGATTTTTTTTTCTAAAGGTAACAAGTATTTGGTACTAACTTTAGAAAAATTAGGCATGACTTGTCTAACAAGGGACTCCGTAAGTGGCCCGTATTCTGGCAGTTTTGTTTTTTACCTTTATTCTTGAAACACATTTTTAGTATCGCAAGTTTGGCAAACTTCTCTAAGAGGGTATTTTCCCCACTCTCATCTATTTTTTCTTCCATCACCTGTGGTTTTTGTTCGAAAGATTCAATGGGTTTTACAGTGGGATCCTCTTTCTCAACTCGAGGGGGCTCAACATAGGGAATTATGGGATTTGTTTCTGAAATAATTTGTGCAGAGGGAACTGTGGGATTTGTTTCCGAAATAAGTTGTAAAGGAAGTTATGTTGTAGTAACGTCTCCCAGATGTGGATTCAGCCTAAGGGATTGCTGGTATGGGTAAAAACTTTAGTAGATTTTACTGTTTCCTTGACCAATGATGAAGTTTTGGTTTTGGCTTTTGAAAGTCTGGTGATTATGCGGGAAGTGCTTTCGCCATCGTCTGATCCCATTGCAAGAAAGGTTGAAGGAGGTTTGCGACTGCTAAATTCCTTTGTTAAGGGTACTTTAGGTAACCGAAACAATTTATTATGAGATTTAGACTGGTGAGGTTTATTTTGTGCTAAGGGTAATTTTGTCAAGTGTTTTGGAAAGTTTATAGAGTATTAAATGTTTTAGTGTGGAGTAGTGAGAGATTTAAGCTGTCTGGTTGTATTAAATGTTCATTACCCTCATTAATGAAACTAGTTGGAGTATTTATACCTTTAATTATGGACCCATGGGCTTTCGGATCAAATTATGGAACCGGGTCAAGTTTAAGGACTCATTTACTTATTAAGCTGATTAGTACATAGCTTAGTCAGAAGGTGTTTCGTCATTTTTTACCTTTGTCCTGTCTGGATAGTTCAGTGGCAAGTTTATGTCCGAATTGCCATTGTACGGAAATCTCAGTAGGCAGTGATTAAGTTAATCGGACTCATCAGTAGCCCATTTTTTAGGCCTAGCCAAAAATCTTTGGTAGAACTAAAAAATTTGCTTATTTAGTGACGACTTTCTTCGATCCACTCATGTATCTAGCTTGAAATTTGTCTGAACTGACTTTCCTCAGAATTCTAAGAGTCTTTCTTTGGATCGTGGGACACGTCTCACAATCTGATTTGACCTACCATCCATTTATTACCTAGATTGACGCTCCCACTAAACCTAAAAAGTAACCTATGCATTTAATTTTCCCCCACGCTTGTGCCGTCTTTGATCATTACAAAAACTTTCTAACTTCTCCTAGGTATCGGTTACCTTTTTCACTAATATATAAACCATTTTTTCACTGCTATATCATCTTCCTTACACAAAAAATCTTCTCGAGAGCTTTTCACCCTTTCTTTCAAACTTTTTCTTGGATACTTTTATGTTCACAGCTAGAAACGCTCTTGTAAAGGTGGCTTGTTGAACTTGTCTGAATTAGAAAAGGATAAAAAAGTTGAAAGAGAGAATCGTATCGTTGCCGGTCTCCCAGTCTCCCCGAGCTAAAAGTCTGGTGAACCATCCCAAGAAACTGACCAAGGGTCATCTTCTACCAGAAATCCAAAACCTAAACAATTGTGCAAACCAAGCCTTTCACCAATCCCATCAGGCTCTTCTGTTCAGGAGTCCCAACCGTCCATTACCAAAGAAAATGCAGTATAAAGTGTTAGAAAACCCTTCAAATTCTTAGCCATGGCCTCAGATATCGAAAAGTCTCCAAAAAAACCAAATCCACGTCGGACGACTCGTTTTGTGAAAGCCGAAGCAGCTACTTCACAAGATAAACCCTCCAAATCAGATGCTTCCAAAACCATATCCAAAGATAAGCCCTCCGGATCTGAGGTGTCTAAAAAAGCCTTTCAAGACAATCCTTCCGGATCAGAGGCATCCAAAATAATCTCTCAAGCGAAATCCTCTGGAACTGAGCCTCAACCGGACACCAGGACTTTGGAAACAACTGGTGCTCATTCATCTGGACAGACCGTAAAACCAGAGGCTAACACCCTTCCATCCACAAAAACTGATAAACCTTCTACAATGATGGAGGAAGTGATGGAAGACAGCACTGAAGAGGCCCCCTTCGAGACTGAGGCCTCAGGTCAAACTGGGAATGCCACCTCAGATAAGAAGGGTAAAGGCAAGGTTAAATTTGGTGTGGCTCATCCAGATCTCCCGGAGTGTTTGGAGGGCAAGGTAGGGACTTGTTTTAAAAAAGTTAATGTTAAATAATTGTTGGCCATCCATCACATTAATTATGTCTATACCCACACTGCCGAGCTGGGTCGGATCCGGACAAAGTGGGGGATTTCAGAATCAGTAAAGGTGAGGATACTAGTAACACAGGAGACTCCGATGGACTGTAAACTCAACAAGATAGTATTTTTTACAGAGCTGTTGAACTATGACTTCGGTTCTTCTTAGACCAAAAAATTGTCAGGTACTTCCACTTGGTAAAACTTTATCCTAGCCAACTGAGTCTGAACATATAGTACTCTTTCCTTGCCTGCATAATGGCATCGAGGTTATCTAAAATCCCTCTTTCCATGGAGCAATTTGTCGTTGTGGCAAGCCTATGCAAGAATCACCACATCCCATTCTATCATCACAACATGAGAAATGACTTCAAAGTGGTAGACGACTTGCTGAAGTCAGAGAAGAATTTGAGAACTCCGTTCTTATTCATCAGCGATTCATGGTAAAATGGGAGGAAGATCAAGCCAAAACCAACCCTAGTATGCTACATAGTAGGTGGAAGAGTACTCAGTTACCGAATGAGTACACCGGATACTTGGAGGAGAGGAAAACTACATGTGCCAAGCTAAAAGCATGGGTTGCAGAGCGTTAGGGGAACGCCTTCCACAACTGCTTTAATTCAGGCAATATGGTGAGATCGCATCTGTGGAATACCATAGGATAGAGAGATCTTACGTGGAAAGAATTGACTACACCCCCTCCTCTTGGTGTCATCCTTAAACAGACAGAAGAGAAAGATGGCAAACTGGTCTTGCCCTCTAGAGCTAAGGCTCCTAACAAGATGAAGGGAAAGAAAAAGAGAGCTGCAACAGAGGCAGTTTGGGCTGCTACAGAAGAGATCGTTCCGGGGAACCGAGAGGGGAACGATGCTACCTTGATCAAGGTAGTTGAAGCTGAGACTCTTAAGGAGGTAGGAGAATCACAAAATCCACCAAAGCCTCCAAAAAAGGATTGAAAAAGGGGAGAAAGTAATGATGAAAAGGCTTTCAAGAAGAAAAAGGTCACCTTAGGGGAAGAAATAATTTTTCGCCCTTCGGAGCTTCTTCCTCCACCAGCTCCTCCCGACCCCACCATGGCAGAGAAAATTTCAACAGATCTGCAACTTAGAGAGGGTATCGGAGGAGGGATTGACATCAGAGCCCTTCAGGACATCGGTCTATACTTCACTGACCCAAAAATGGATGACTTTTCTGGTCCTTTCCGTCCTTCAGGCTCTTCCAACATGGTAACCTACAACAGTAAGTCTTTTTCTATCTCCAAAGGTCAAAATACAGTAGCCCATTCTATTTTAGGTCATATCAAACCAGTGCTCGATCTAGAGAGGCAAGTGAAAAACCAGTCCAGCCTTATCAACACCCTCAATACTGACAAGGAGTCTTTGTCAACCAATCTCCTCAATGCTAATCAGAGCATATAAGATTTAAAGAAAGAGCTTGAAGTATTTTCGAAAGACAAGGAATATTTATCAAACCAAGCTGGCCACTTCAGAGAATGCTAACACTAAACTCCAAACTAAGTGCTCTGGTTTGGAGAAAGATCTTTCAACATTAAGGGAGGACCTGAAGACCAAAGATGGTGCCATCCAGGCCTTGTCCGGTGAGAAGACTTCCGTAGAAGAAGTTGTGTCCAAGGTAACCAAGGAGAAAGAAAACTTGAAGAAGAAGCAATCAGAAAATTCAGGCCAGTATTGATAAATACACCAATGAGGTGATAGACTCATTGGAAGCAAAGTATGTTGAAGTAAAATCTGACACGGTGATGCTTTTCCATGAAACATTTCCGAAGAGGACTCTTGGTCCCTTATGGAAGTATGTGGACTATGAAGACATCCCATTCCATACTTTAGCAGATGGTGATAAAAAAACTACTCCAGTGGAATCGAATCTACCACCGATAAAGAGGAAGGAACCAGTGAGAGTTCAAGCGCTGAACTCAGAAGCCCCAAGAAAAGAGGTGATGCAGGAACATCCGAAGGGAATAAGCCCTAAGGTTTTTAATTATATTTTGTGTTTTCTTAATTTTATGAACTACTAAAGTTCTTGGATGGCCAAGGAATTTTTGTAATTGTATCCGGTCTGAGTCCAGATAAGTCTTTCACAAAACTTAAAGTCCTTGGATGGCAAAGGCATTTTTTGCATTTTAGTAACGTTATCCGGTTCATACCCGTACAGGCTTATCTGTCAAATTTTTATTTGTTCCATGATTTCTTTCAATTTAATGGCTAATGTTTAAAGAGTCCTAATTTACTTCAAAAATATTTAAGGTGAGAGTGTTTAATGTATTCGATGACATGTATTTAATGGTCATCATTCAACCAGATTAATTCGATCAGTCAAAGATCCTCAGTATTAAATTGATGACTTGAAAAGAATTGTAATCAAACCACATCGAATGTTTTAAGAAAGCATCATATTTTATTGAAAAAACCAGACACCTCATTAAAACCTCCCTGCGCCACCAGGGTAGGAAAGAGTATGCCCCCTAATATTTACATTGACTTTTAACAAGTAAATATTTACACAACTTTTATTCCAGATATAACCTGAGGTGTTCAATATTCCATGGGTGCTTCAACATTCTTCCATCCTTGTCTTAAAGCCTATATGTCTCAAGCTTAAGCTTTTCGGAGACCTCATAAGGGCCAACCCAGTTTAGAGCCAACTTACTGAACTGCCTTTTCGTAGTATGCAGGAAACCTTTTCTTAAAACTTTATCTTTTGGTTGAAAATCCCTTCTTTTGATCTTGGAAGCAATTCTGCTCCTCATCAAGCCTTGATAGTGGGTTGTTTTAAGATGAGCTTTAACCCTTCTTTCTTCAATTAAGTACAACTGACTCCTAATTTCCAACTCATTGCTTGTTCCGAATAGTTGTGGACCCTGTATGATGGTAGGGTTGATCTATAGGAGTAATTGCGTTCATCCCATACACCAAGGTAAAAGGAGATTCTTGAGTACCAGCCCTAGGAGTAGTCCGGTATGCCCATAATACTTCTTGCAAATAACTTGGCCACTTCCTTACAGCCCTTATAAATTCTTTTTTAAACCGGATATAATGACCATGTTTGCCACTTCAACTTGGCCATTTTCTTGTGGGTGGAAAGGAGAAGAGAAGCAGTGTTGAATGCCCTTGGATGTACAGAAACTCTCCATATCCTTATTATCAAATTGTGGCCCGTTATCCGTGGTTATCTTTTGTGGAACCCCAAATCTATAAAAAATGTTAGACAAGATAAATTTTATAACAGCTTTTGAAATAGTTCCTGCCATGGGAGTTGCTTCTATCCATTTTGAGAAATAATCAATGGCTACAATAATATTCCTGCACCCTCCGGACGCCATTAGTAGAGGCCCAACTAAATACAATCCCCAACGAGCAAAAGGCACTGGCTCATAAATAGACTTTATAGGAACTGGTGGCATATGAATTTCGTTACCATACCTTTGGCATGTGTCACACTTTTTCACCAATTCCTTAGCATCTGCCATTATGGATGGCCAATAGTATCCGACCAATAAAACCCTCCGGGTTAGAAATCTGTAACCACAGTGTGTTGATCCCTCTCCATCATGTAGTTCGGATAAAACGATTTGGGACTCTTCAACCTCAAACAACGCAGGAGAGGTCTGCTAAACGATTTTTTTATAAAGAACCTCTCTTATAATAAAAAAATCCACGAGCCTTGTGTTTCATTTCCCTTACCATAACTTTCTCCGGAAGCAAAATCCCATCAGAGATATATTGAAGGAGGGGAAACCTCCAATCTTTGGACTGAACTACTCGTATACTTAAGCTCTCCTCGTCTTCCTTGTTTTGATCTGATTGTATGGATGGGCATTCTTGTATTTGAATCCACGGGTATGACTCAAAGTATTCTATAGTTGCCAAGGAATCTGCCAGCATATTTTCTAATCTAGGAATGTGCTCATAACAAACATTATTGAAATTGGTAGCCACCTCTTTAAGGATGAATAAGTATTTGATTAATTGTTCCTTCTTTGCCTCATACTGACCTTGAACATCGTGGATAAGAAGCTGAGAATCACTCATCAGCTTAACCCTTTTAGCCCCACACAGGTGAGCTAATTTAAGACTAGTTATAGCCGCTTTGTATTCAGACTCGTTGTTAGAGGCCCTGAACGCAAAACATATAGCCTAATATAGTTTATCACTGTACGAACAGGTTAAGAAAAATTCCAGCCCCACAACCCATTTTTCTAGATCCACCATCCGTCCGGACAACCCATATATTTTTAGTCTTCTCCTATGAGGTTTGTTTATAACTTATGTTCGAATGAAATTCTACAAGGAAATAAATAATATATTGAGATTTGATGGCAGTTCGTGGAGCGAAATTAATGTCATAATCACCCAACTGCACTGATCACTTGGTCATCCGGCTCGAAATGTCTGCCTTCTGAAGAACATTCTTTAGTAGAAAAGATGTTTGGACAATGATGGAATGAGACTGAAAATACAGCCTTATTTTTCAGGCAGCAATTAATAAGGCTAGTGCCAGCTTTTCAAGTTTTAAATACCTATTATCAGCATCTATCAGACTTTTACCGAGATGTAGTACACCGGAGGAGGATAATTGTCCACTTCCATTACCAATACTGCACTTATTGCATATTCTGACACAACCAAGTATACATAAAGTGTTTCTCTTTCATCAGGCTTAAAAAGGGTTTTTGGTGAAGATAAGTGTCTCTTTATTTCATCAAAAGTTTAGCTACATTGTGGAGACCAATTGAAGTCTTTAGCACGTTTCAAAGTCTGAAAAATGGAGCACATTTGTCCGAAGACCTTGAAATAAAACGATTGAAAGGAGCCAATCTTCTTGTCAACCTCTGTACTTCTTTTATAGTTCGAGGGGGGGTCCATTTTTAACAAAGCATCAAGTTGGTCTGGATCAGGCTGTATCCCTTTTTCACTTATCACATAACCCAAAAACTTTCCGGACTGCACCCCAAACACACACTTTTTTGGATTCAACTTTAAATTCACCCTTGTCAAGTTGGCAAAAGTTTCTTGAAGATCAGTTAGGTGCAACTCCTCTTTTGCGTTTTTAACCATCATATAATCGATGTATACTTCCATATTTCTACCAATCTGATCAATAAATGTTTTGTTCACCAACCTCTGATAAGTCACCCCAGTATTTTTTAAACCAAAATGCATCACCTTGTAGCAATAAAGACCCTATCTGTAACAAAAGTAGTGTGATCTTGGTCCTTCGGATCCACCTGGATCTGGTTGTACCCAGAGAAGGCATCCATGAAAGACAAGATGTTGAATCCACCAACTGATATATCCGGGGAACTAGGTAAAGATCTTTTGGGCAAGCTTTGTTGAGGTCAGTAAAATCGATGCACATGCGATATTTCCTATTATTTTTCTTAACTATCATTGGAATGGCAGTCCATAAAGGATATTGAGACTCCTTTATGTGCCCCATCTTAGTAAGCTGATCAACTTCTTGTACTATTACATCAGTCTTTTCCTTTGAAAAAGCTCTCATTTTCTGCACAAAATGTGCACCATCACCCCGGATGGATAGCTTGTGTGACATAACACTTTCAGGTACTCCGGCCACATCAGCATTACACCAAGGAAAAACATGTTGGCGATCAGATAAACAGGACAACAACTTTATTTTTAACTTTGGCACCATTTTGGAGCCAATTTTAGCACTCCTTCCTTCAGCAAAATAGTGGGTTTCAAATTCTTCAATTGGTATCAACACACCAGGGGTATCTCTGGGGTCATTAATTTCACTCTCATCCCATAAGGCCCCAATAACTGCTAATCTTCATTAGCCCGGACTGCCCTTAAAGTTTTTGGAGCAAGTGCAGTTGCATAACATTCCCTTACTATCTTTTGGCTACTCCGGACAACTCCCACTTGTCCCTGAACCGCATAATTCAAACATTGATGGACTGTTGAGGCCACAACATGCATCATATAGAGTCAGGATCTCCCAAAGATTGCATTGTAGCATGTGGGGCAGTCTACCACAATGAACAATACTCTGACCATCTTTTTGAAAGGGCATTTGTCCAAGAGTACATCCTCCTCAAATTCTCTGATTACATCCGCACAGCTCCCTGTGAAGCCTACAATGGATATGTTCGAACATTGAATTACTGCCGGATTTTTCATCTGCTTGTAAGAACTTAAAAAGAGAATGTTGGTTGAGCTGCCAATGTCAATCAAAATTTGTCTGATGTCGTTACCCCAATAGATGCTCCTATTACCAAAACATCCTCATGAGGCCCAACAATATCTCTTAGATTATCCTCATCAAAGACTATAAATAGAAAAGGAATTTGAGACTAGTATGAAGATATGCCCCCTTCTAACCGAGTAGCTAGATTATGAACATGTCGCTTCCTTGAAAAAGGAGTGGGTGTTGTCATGGTGTCTCTTCTGAAAATGGTAAGTGACTCGAAGAAACTAATGAGTCCGGACACCGTTTTGACCCACCTTATTACGGGTTGGGTCAGGTTCCAAATACTCTGAATCCACATCAAATCTTTTATGGATCACCATTGCCCCCTCCGGAGCTGGTATTTCTGCATTGTTCTTAGGGCCTGTTTGAGGAGCATTGTCGGGCCTGTTCCCACTTCTTCTTTTGACATAGGCACCCAACTTGCATCTTTCGATGAGATTTTTCACTTCTTTCTTTAAAGCGATGCAACCTTCAGTTTTATGGCTGATATCATGATGATACTGACAAAAACAAGTATTACGACTTTCCCTGAGGGATTGAAGCGCTGCCGGCTTCCGGAAATGAACCTCATCTTTAGCCTTGTCATAAATGGTTGCCACATTTTCTTTTAACTCCGCAAACCACTCTGGTTGGACCCAAAAACTTCGTTTATTCGTGGACTGCTAGCTCTGAGCTGGATTTGGGTGGGACTGAGTCTGTTTAGCCTTGTTGGACCTCTGTTTGGTTTCTTTGGCCTTGTACCCGAACTGATTTTGGTTTAGAGCTGCTGGGGCAGACCTCACCTGTGTGTGTACCCTAGATCAGCTAGATTTCCAGTGTTTAACCCTTGTCTCAGAGAAGCTATTGCTACTTGCTCAAAGCAATCAGTTAACCCGTTCTTGGTATCTACGAACCGACTTATATAGTCTTTTAATGACTCATTCGGTTCTTGGGCACAATGGATGATAGTATCTCTATTTCCCTTAACCTCTTTAATCCCCACAAACTGCCTTTGGAAGGCAATGCAAAATATGTCAAAGTTCCTGATACAACCCTGAGGTAAACTGTTGTACCATTTTAGAGCACTTCCCGTAAAAGAATGGGAGAAGGCCCTACATAGAAGTTTTTCATCGTCATCAAAATTCATCATGAAATTCTTGAACTGCTCCATATGATTTTCCGGATCTTTACTCCCATCATAATTCTCCATTTTAGTGCTATCAAACCTCTTGGGGAGGTTTCTGGACAGAACTTTGGCAGACAATAACGATTGTCTCCAATTCCTGATACGATTAAAGACTGTATCTTCATTCAGTGTTGTAAAAATACCTGGTTCATTATGGAAAGAAAAAGGATCAATCAACAGTTGATCCACATGCTTGTGACTATGGTTGTGAGATGGCCCTTTTCCCAAATACCTTTTAAGTCACCCATGTATATCTATATTTCTTGAATACTTCTTAACTAGCTTTTGTTTCTTCCTGGACCTCCCCTCATCACTGCTTGATAACAGAAATTCCTCAAGCTCATCCTCGTTCGAAGAGCTACTGGAGGACTTAGAATTTGAGCTTTCCAGCGGCTTGGACCGGTGAGACTTCTTAGAACTGACATGGGTCTTTTTCGTACTTAAATGAGTCTTTCCTTATGGATCATTCTCCCTTAGATTGTCAATATGGTGAATGGCTGACGCTTTAGACTTCTCCTTTAAACCCATCTCCGCCTTTTTAATGGCCCTTAAAGCCTCAATCTCAGCTCTCAATTTATCTCGTTCCTCGGTGGTATATTCATTATTTTCCCCAACCACCTCCACCATAGGTGGTGGAATTGCTTGCTCGTTCGGATCTATCCAAACAAGTCTTTTGCTGGTTTTGAATGCTAGATTCAGGCACCTTCTTCTCCCATTGTGGTCACCAATTTGGTGAGGTTTATTTTGTGTTGAGGGTAATTTTGTCAAGTGTTTTGGAAAGTTTAGAGAGTATTAAATGTTTTAGTATGGAATAGTAAGAGATTTAAGCTGCCTGATTGTATTATATGTTCATTACCCTTATTAATGAAAGTATTTGGGGTATTTATACCTTTAATTATGGACCCATGAGCTTTCAGGTTAAATTATGGAAGCACGTCAAGTTTAATGGCCCATTTACTTATTAAGATGATTAGCATATAGCTTCGTCAGAAGGTATTTAGTCATTTTTTACTTTTGTCCTGTCCGGATAATTCAATGACAATTTTATGTCTGAATTTCCCTTGTTCGGAATCTCAATAGGCAGTGATTAAGTTATTTGGACTCATCATAGACAATTAGGCAATAGGGCTAGGTTTATATGGAATTGTGTGTTTATTAGATGAATAAACTTTAACTTGGTTTAAAATTTGAGTTACAATTACTCCTCCTAGTGAAGTCGGTAATCCGACAACGATTATGGCTTGTCTTTTCTCTTCATCAAATTCGGATAGATTAAGCCAACCTCATTTAATTAACGCATTTTTTTATTGTGAACATACATTCTTTAAAGAAGATGAAGTTTGTGTTGAAATATTTCTTAAAATTGAAAGTCTTTTTCTCACTCTAAAAATGAAGACACTGAAATTTTTACTCTTATAAAGGAGAATAATAAACATTTGGGTGTTTTACAAGGGAAGAGGAACCAACGGTAATAATTAGAGAAGAACAATAAATGTAACCACTTTCATTTTTAGGCAATAGATACAATTCTTAAGGGTAAAACTGTTCAATAGGTCCATTGACTACATGACACGTATCTTAAAAAAGTAACCATGTGAAAGTTATGACCTTTCAATAAAAGTAGATTTAATAACATCTTTCGGAGACAATTCAGAAACCATTTACAATGTTAGCTCTTTCGAAATGCTTTGGAAAAATCTATGGGGGTTAGATTATGGGTTCAGATTATATTGGAGGACCCAAGCAGTAATGTGGGTCGATTTTTCTTAGAGAAAGAGTTCAGATCAAATAACTAAGTTCAATGAATAAGCAATACGCTTAATGACTCAACTATGTGCCTAATACATTTTCTTATGGACCTGGGGCTCGTGAGATTGACCCAACATATGACCCGACCTGAATAGCTTATGGATCCAAAATAGAGTATAAATAGTTCAACAAATAACATTAAATGAGTTGGACTTTTTTCTCTCTCTAATAAATTCAAGCAGCTTTATTCTCTATCGACCTCACATGAAAGATTTAATATCACATAAACCAAATAACTTTAAAGTTTCATTTTATTACTATTATATACCCATCACAACTATTTAACTCACACTTCATACCCAAACTACCTTTTACCAGCCATATAAGGAGAAATTTATGTTTTCTTCCCCCTTTCTAGCTTTTGAAAATTTGAAAACAACAAGCTTTTAACCACCTTAACCCTATGACCACCAAGAAACCACCAAAACCCTCATTTTTACAGGTGATCGACAAGTTTAAGGTAGGTATATTTTTTTAATCCTTAATTAAAATGCATTTAACTACTGTTTTTAGGTTATATTAAGAAACGGGACGTTCATCAGCTTTTTTAGGGGCTCTGAATCTTTTCAATCTACCGGATTCTGTAAGTACCAGTGGCTCATCGACGTTCTTGTGTTATTTTTTTATTTTCGAGTTGAACCATGTGTTTCCACAGTTTCTTGAGATAATAAATTATAACCTGCATGGGTGTGATTCGTGGTTTTATAAAAAAAATCTATAGAACGAATGTTCATTAGGAAAATTCAACAATATAATCGTTGTTTAATAAGTTTTATACTGATTTTTAGTGTACTATGATAACTTTTAGGCTTGAAACAATATATAGATTCGATATTATTGTTGTTCAGGCATGCCGACAAAGGATGCGAGTTGTTTTGATTTATGACATGTAAACATTCGACTTTCTTGCACTTTACGAATGCGAGTTGTTTCTCAATTGATTCAATGAGTTGTATTGCTTGATAAAATTGGAACCTAAAAGTTGTGTACATTTTCCGTGTTCTTTGTATAATATTAACAATGCGATTGGTGTACATTTTATTAAGAAATTGAGAATTGCATTGATAACATTTGATATTGCGAGTTGTATTGCTAATTAAAATATAACTGAGAGTTGTATATTATTTGCAGGTTTTTTTGTATAATATTCACAATGCGAGTTGCGTACATTATAATGATAAAGTGAAAGTTGTATTTTGATAAATTTTTTGATATTACGAGTTGCTTTACTAATTAAAATTGACGCGAGAGTTGTACACTATTGTGTGTTCTTTGTCTATTAAAAATAATGTCACGTGACTACTTTATAATTGTTCAATGCATGGTAAGGTATGTCTAAAACACGAGTTTATATTTTCAAATATGGTCACCAAATTACAATTGTGCCTTTCACGAAGTTTGAAAATTTTCAAAGAATCCAAAAGTAGGCGGAGAGCATATGGGAGGACCTGGTTAGAGGTAACTACATTATTACCAACTCATGTGGTGATCACAATAACTGTTTCTTTAATAATGAGAATTTTTTTGTTGGTTTAGAATTAGATCTTAAAACGGGTTAGTTTTGTCATAGAATAACAAGTCTTTGACAAAAGATCTGGTGATAAGGGTTCTAGTAAAAACGTAAAAAAATCTATCATAAGTTTGGGAGAACTCTCTCATAATCAACTAACTAGCTGAAAGAGTAGTAATGTTTTAGTTAATTCTGATCAGAGAAAAAAACAACTTCCTACGATTAGTTGGGTTGATGTTATCAAAGGTGTTGGTCAAGCTTTTGAAGAAGATGCTGCAACTCGAAGGTTATATTTATGTCAATATGATTTAGAGCTTGGTTTTTCATTTAAATACATGTATAATACAACAAACAAGATCAGTGTTTATTGTAAAACTAAATTCACAAGCGGATGCAAATAGAGACTTTATGCATCAATTGATTCTAGCACCAACTTAATGATGATTAAAAGTTATGTCGTGCACCATACTTGCAGTTCCATTTACTCCAAAAAACATAAGAGGCATAGGCATTTGACATCGGATTTGATTGCGGAGGAAATTCATGATTCTATTGGGACATGTCATTCGTTGACAGCCAAAACCATACAATCATTTGTTGAACAAGACTACGGTTTCGACATCTTCTACCGTTTGTTATGGAATGATTTTGAGAAGCCACAAATGGGAGTTTTCAGAGACAGTTCAAGTTCTTTTAGTTTACTAAGGAGGTACTTCAAATGATTGAAGAGCCGTGATATTACTACTGAATGCCAGTTGGGATTATCGGCTGGAAATGTCTTCTAACATTGTTTTATAGCATTCGGGTCATGTCTTCAAGGTTTCCATTCATGTCGTCCGATTGTCTATGTCGATAGAACCTTCTTAAGTGGAAATTATAAGGGTATCTTGTTGTCCGTCTTCAGAAAAGATGGCAACAATGGTTAGTTTCATGTTTTTCTTATAATTTGATGGACTACAAGAGTTCTGTAAAAGTTATAGAATACAATGCGAGTTCTTTGTAAACTGAATTCGATTTCTTCACTATAATATAATCACGAGATTTGTTCGATTTATATTATGCATATGACTATGAGAATTCTTTGTTAACCAAGTGCGAGTTGTTCATCGCAATATACACATGCGATTTGTTCGGATAATATTTTGTATACGAATATTATAGCTCTACTAACTCACAGAATGTGTGTTGTTTATTATAAGCTATACATGCGAGTTGTTTTATTCATATTTTCGTATACAAATATTATAGTTGTTTGTTAACAACTGCGAGTTGTGTCCATTGTAATACAACATATTGTAAGTTGTTAGATAACTTGTATTGCAAGTTGTGTTCATTGTAGTGTAACGTTATCACGATTTCTTTTACAACTGACATTGGAGGATGTTTATACCATTTGACCATGCTTTCCTTGTACTTCAGGTCTATTCCGTGTTGTATTTGGTATTGCTGTGGATTATGACTATTGGTTGTGGTTTTTTGAGTGTTTGAAACCTCATTTGTTGGGCTGTCAAATCACATTTATTTTGGACCGTCACTCAAGTATCATTAATGATGTTTTTGTCTTGTATCCAAACTGTTATCATGCGTACTGTTATTTTCATCTTGTTTAGAATTTGAGAACTGCTCTCGATCACACTAACAAATATTATAAGTTTAGGATGTTATGTTTCTTCCATCGGCGTGTTCATGCTCCAACTCAAGATCTTTTTAATGATATACTGATAGATTTTCTATGTGAAAATGGTGACATAATTAAAAAAAATCTTAAAATTTACCTCCAGATAAGTACGGCCAGACATTAATTAAAAGGAAATGATACAAGGTTATGGCTTATACTGTGGTCGAATCTTTTAATGAACAGATAAATATTTTTTTGACCTACCCATTGTTGAATCCATAGACAAGATTATAGTTTTTCTTATCACTCAAGTTTCACGATGATATCAAGATAGGCTAGGCTGAAGTACTAATTTGTGCCCCGCATATGAAAACAAGCTAAAGCAGAATGTTGAAAAATGTCAAACGTGGGTAGTCCGCAATTCCTCTGCATCCTTGTTCGAAGTCTTTTGAGACCCTGTAATGGTTGTTAATATGATAGATTTCAAATTTTCTTGTGGTGCATGACAACAAGCGTGTTTACAATATCCTCACGCTTTAGCGACAATATAGTCTACCCAACAATATCCTTTTACGATAATAGAGTTCTTCTTCACAATTAACAATTACAGGTCAAGTTATTCTTTTAGCATACCGGCGATAACTGATTTCGGGGAAGGATCAATCTAACGATTCGTTGGAGCTGGAAATTTTGCCTCCCAACGTGAAAAGATGCCCCGGAAGGCCTAAGAAAAAACAAATTTTGTCTAGAGGAGAAGTGACAACCAAGTAGTTGAGGTGTGGTCGTTGTTTAAAAGCAGGTCACAACATGGGGACATGTGAGGTTTAAGTTTAAAGAGCGAACGATTTTTTTGGTACATTAATCAGTCACACTGCAAGTTGTTCAGTTTTATTAATACGATTTGATTGTAGTACACTAATGAAATGGGATTTCTTTGTGTATAAATTCGAATCTGATAGTTCTTCATTAGCAATATTACGAGTTGTTCACTTTACAACGAGTTGTTTGTATACTGAGATAAAAAATGTTCTTTTTATATTATAAAGAACACCACGAGTTGTTTACTACCCATATTGAGAATTGTGTACATACCATTGAGTAAATGGGACTTATTTGTATGTCCTTCCAATGAGTCTTCCCTGTGTATTACCCTCGACCATTTGCGAGTTCTTTAACATGTGAATTCTATCGCGAGTTCTTTGTAAATCATCAAGTGAGTTATTTGAAATGACATTCAGATCGTGTATTTTAATTAACTACAACGAGTTTTTTGAAATGAGATTCAACGTCTTGTTTGAATTGAGGTTTAATATGTTGTGTGCAATTATTTTCAGAGAGTTATTTGAAACTAGATTCAGTGAGTTCATTTGCAATTAAAACGCGCAAGTTGTTTGGATATCGAGCTACCGTTATTACTATATAAATTTTTTACACCTAATAAAAAGTTTATACAAAAAATATTACAAGGCCATAACAACTTTCATACACTCAACCCTTCCAAAAAAAACCATACCATATTCAGGGTTGGTCAGTTTGTATGCAAATAAAGTAACAAGCATTAACAATATTCACCATTGTAGTCCTTCTTCTTTAGACTCTTTTTCACATTCATTGTCATAATATTCCTGCAGGTTCTCCTAATCATTTACCTCCATCTCATGGGCCTCATTCGACGGACCAATATCTTCATCTTCTTCATCTGTCTCTTCCCTCTTCCTTTTCCAGTTTAGAACCTTGGTTGGTTGAGAGTCAGCCACCAACTAAACTAACTCAACTGACTCAGAGTCAACAAAGAAGTAGTCGAGATCAAACTCCAATACAGAGGCTGGGCTATTGGGTGGTTCCACCGAAGAGATTAAGCCGGAGCTTCTGTTGGTCGTGATGGAAGACAATGAGTCACCTAAATAAATGGATCTAGACATGGTGATTGAAGTTGAAGATGTTATGAGTTTTTTATTTAAAAAGTTTATTTTTAAAGTACCCTCTCTGGTTACTATTATTTTTAGGCATGGAGAGAGTATTTTGAAGTGGTGGCTATGTTAATAATTACAGTCTCTTCTGTCAAATCAACAATCAATGGGCTATTTTGATTAGATGGTTTTTTTGCGTGCTCAATACATATACCGGTTACCAGTGCATACGCTTTATTCGTTCTGTATTCATTAATATTATGCGAGTTGTTATTAAACTTCCAAGCGTTGTTATGTAATTGTACTTAATATCGAGTTGTTAATTATAAATTCTCGTAAATGTTGCGAATTATTATGTCGAGCTCAATAGTCAGAGTTGTCAACTATTACATAAACGAGAATTTTTTAGTAGTAAATTTTTGTACACGTTTTGAATTGTTATGTCGAGCTCAATGGTGATAGTTTTTAACTGTTACACAAACACGAGTTGTTTAGAGCTAAATATATAACCATTTGTGATTTGTTTTATACGACGAACCTGAGTGTTATGCTAAATTACGCACATTTCTTTCAAGTAAGTTCCAGTATGTTGTACATTGCATTTTTTAAGGAAAAACCTCTATGTATACACCAAAACATTCCAAGAAATATATGTATACCAAAAAAATTCCAACAAATATTTCTACACTACATGTTACCGTTGATATCCAAAAGATATGTGCACAGTTTTCCACATAAAAAATAATTACCAGTATTGCTTAAGATTTTTATCATTTATGAAATAATAAAACATTTATACTCTGGTATCTCTCACCATATATTTTTGGTAAGTCTTCGGCACACAACCTTTTTCGATAATATCTTTGGTGTATTGACAAATAAAAATACTGCATTCGATGATGCCTTATTTTTGTTGTGGAATCCCTCTATTTTTCACTTTATATCCAGTATTTGACTAAAGTAAGTGTCCCTTTTCAAAAAAATATGTCAACTATTTATTAGAGTTTGTATCGGACATGAGATACTAACAAACAACAATTTGTTTAATAAATACGGATACGAGTTGTTTACTAATAAAAAACAAAGTGCGATTTGTGTACTAATAACATATGCGATTTATTTATTAAAAGCAAGTGTGAGTTATTTACTAAAAACCAGGTGAGGGTCGTTTATTAACAACGATTGCGAGTTGTTTACTACAAACATAAAGAGATATTTTTAACTACAATTTTGTGATTTGTTAGCAATTATATTCGGAGAGTTGTTTGAAAAGTTTTTGGAAATATGCAAATACCATACAAGTCCAAAAACATGGAAACAAACTTACCAGCGAAACATCTGTTCTTGTTGTGTAGTCCGTTGCATGTATTAAGAAACACGAGTGTGTTATAGTTTGTTGTCTTCCTTTCATCTATATCAATAACAAGCAACATAAAATGATTCATTGTATCCTTCTTGATGCTGTAGACTGTAATGAGCACAATCTTATGTTTTTAAATACTTCGTCAACTATATGTGTCAGATCCTCTATAACGGACATTGTGTACAACATTCAAGGAAAAGAATATTACAATGAGAGCGGAGAGTTGTTTGTATATTATAGCTAAACTTACAGTAGTAATGGCAAAAATTTGTATGAACTTGTATTTGGCCTCAGGGAAACCTTTGCATGCAACTTTCCAATCTACTAATATAAACATCTTTAGAATCCAAACATCAAAAATCTACCAAATAACAGAAAAGGGAATTATTTAGAAAATCCAATAAAGGGAATTATTTGACAAGATAATAAGATAATGTATTAAACATCGAATTGTATGAAACACGAATTGCTTGAAACACGAGAAGAGCAAGTTGTTTGTAATATATCAGGCGATTTGTTTACTAACTGGATACCTTGTAGTTCAGGCCTTGTTGGAAGGGTTGCGCCAACACTTCGTTTACGACTAAGTTGAGTCTATAGGTAAACTAGGACGTTGGTAAATAGTATCATTCTGGATTTTTCCCGTCTTCTTTACTTTTAATTATAAGTACTTTGTGGTATTCACTAACATCGATCAGATCTGTTGTTCATGTAGTCTTTGGCCAATTAGTGAGAGTTACCGGTGCCAGTGTCGCTTGAGCTTTTAAAAATCTTACCTCTTCCACCGGCTCTTGTGTCGGACTCAGTAGATTAAAATTAGGCAGCATGTCATACTCTTCCACTGTCTCCTCCCTTGATTTGAACATGTAAATGTGGTTTCCAAATTATAAAATCCTAACTACACACTTTTTATGTTTAACTATTTAAAAGTTCACTTACAACATCAACTATAACGACCAATGTTGTTGACTCATCTGCAACCTTCTCATCATCACCAGCTTGACAAAGTCTATTAATCGCATATTCCGACATATTCTCTAAAGTACGTTGTATCATATGATCAAACTCAACATTATCAACTTTGTCTAAAACCAACTGTATAACTTGCGAGTAATAACTATCAAAAAATACATTTGCTAAACATACTGTGTTATTAGGTGTATCACAAGATTCTAAAACTTGTCTTTCTTTGTTTTTGGTTGATTCAGTACTGGTTCCATAATTGAAGTTTGACTCAGTGGTTCTCAATTTTGGTAGACCGGTTTTTGTTGTTCAACTACCTATCCGTCTCGATGTTGGACTTCTATCGGTACCTCTTGTTAGTTGAGTATTTGCAGGGTCGGGCAGACTCTGGAGCTTCCCGTGGTACTGGTTCTGCTTTTTTGGTTTGTGTTAGCCTTTCACTATTTGCCAAGGTTGGTTGTTGTTTTTGTTGTTCTCCTTGATATTGTTGTTATTGTTGGGTTTGTTGTAAGTCAGCATGATGTTTCATATCAAACATGAGAGTTCTTTGCAGTAACAAAACAATTGAGAGTTCTTTGCAGTAACAAAACAGTTGAGAGTTCTTTGCAGTAACAAAACAGTAGAGAGTTCTTTGCAATAACAAAACAGTTGAGAGTTCTTTACAATAACATAATGTGAATTATTTACAAACTTACAATGCGAGTTCTTTGTGATCATACAATGGGAGTTGCTAAAAATGAATAATAATAATTAAAGATTTTTTTTAGTATGCGACAAACACAATTTGTTTTAAAATGTATCATGCGATATTTTTGAAAATAGATAACCAAATACAAGTATGAGAGATAATGCGAGTTGTATGAACGATATTATTTGACATATATAAAATGAGAATTTCTTGTAGCACATATCACAAAAGTTGTTTGTAGTACATACCCCGAGTGTTTTTTGAAATACTACTTAATATGAAGATGCGAATCGTTTGTAATAGATATCACGAGAGTTGTTCGTAACACATGTCACGAGAGTTGTTTACAAACTTGTTTTGCGAATTGTTTTTAAATACATACATTCAAATTATTTTAAAACACTAACCCTGCTAGTTTTTTCAATACAACGTAACAAATATTAACAACCCAACACTTTGCTACCCCTACGTAATATCACTTAACAAACAGTACATCACAACACATATTCACATAGCTGTGTCTTAATATACTTTGGATACACTTATATCTTCACGACCTTCTACGTCAGTTAGTCCAGATTCTTCTGTTTCTACTTTATCTCACGAGCTTCTACCTCTTTTACTATATATTCTTCGCCACCTCCTTCCTCATACGGTGGATCATCCATTTGTGTCTCCTTCAGAAGAGACTCTTCTGTATCTTTATCTTTTGGAAGACTCACACTTGTCGCTGACTCATTTGGAGGATGAGACTGGTTCGTCCGTCTCTCTAATCTTTTCACAAATGCCACGTCTGGCGTTTTTTCAGCTTTTACCAATTCTGAAGGACAACGAATTGTATCGTCTACGACCGACTCCGATACTGCAAACATTATCGGTGCAGGTGAATGGTTTCCATCAACTTCCTCATCCTCATGCATTACTTCATTAACCTTTCCAACTTCTTGCATTTCAGTGGAGCCCATTTTTTGTTGGTAGTACCGGTAGCACCAGTTTATTCTCCTTGGCAGGGCTTCCACTAGAGCAAAAAGATAATGAGACAACATTGTCAAGTTATTGTTGTTCAAGTGCCACTATATTTTTCCGTAATTCTTCAATCTGCGACAAGAATACCAGACGCATTATAATTTGTTCGACGATGATTAAACAAATTAAACATATATAACAAGGCTCAAACATATACTTACTTCTCTTGCCTGGCTGTTAAGCTTCCGCTCGTTCCGATTCTTATCGGTATAGCTCTTCAATATCTTTGTTGTTTCTTGAGGTGCAATCTTGTTTAGAGTAATCTGTCTGCGTTGCAACACAAAATGACCAAGCGTTTTATCTATACCATCATCTTGTACATCCTTGGTTTGTGTTTGATATGTCTGGGCTGGTGTTGGTGTAATTGTTGGTGTCAAGCCTGTTGGTGGTCGGTAGTTTGGTTCCGGATTAGAGTCTTAGCGTGTGTGTGTCACCATTTTCCTTGGTTTTTTAATCTGTGTTTTTCTGCATTTTCCTAGGTATTTCTTCGGGTAAAACCGGTGCAACATTTGAATCTCAATTTCCTTCAACTTCTCCGAATACTGCTTTTTCAACCTCTGTCAAACATAGAGCAACATCCACAACCTATCAGGTAAAGAACAACTAATTTAATACAATTTGCGCGAATTGTTTAATATAATAAACAATTTGCGGGAATTGTTTGTGGTTAGACAATATTGGAGTTCAATGTTACCAACGTTTTATTGTGAGTTGTGTTATAACAAGAATGTGAATTGTTTGGCTACAACCAATTGTGAATTATCAGGTTCTAAGTATTCTTCTATATTTAGTTAGATTATGAGAGTTCTCCATATTGAGTTATAATAAAGAGCGCGAATTGTTCTAAAATATGTTAAATTCTAATAGTTTCTTATTTATATATTATGCGAGTTGTTCAATAATATGTTACTACAAGGTTGAGAGTTGTCTTATACTTAACTATGAGAGTTTTTTATATACATATACATATATATATTTCATACCTCATCATCTCGCAGATGATTTAGCTTTCCAATTATCTATATGGTCGAGGGTTTGAACTCCAATCCCCATCATTTGAAGAACCTTGGGATCGTGTTTAGCTTTGCGAGGTCTAGCCCAACTGTTGTGTGCTCCATAACGAAGAAATGCATTCCAAAAATATTATTATCAATATATTTATGTTAAGTAATATTTAATTAAGACAAAATAATCTTACGAATAGAAATACGACGCATCTGATACATCTATCGGGTTTTCCCTTCGCAACACAAACTCTGATCAACTACAGAAGCTTCTATAGTACTGATCTAGACCACTCATAGTCGTTTATTTTTTTGAAGCCTTCGATAAAATACAGCACATTCTAACCCATTACATCTCTCGAGACTGAGTAAAATAGGGTTGATCAAATAAACAATATCAACAACCGATCAACGTCCTCTAATTCATGTTCGACTATACCTGTCTGTAAAACACAACACGTGTCATATTAGTGCATCTGAAAATAACATCTTGTTTATAACGTAAATTATATTTATAAGTACCTTTATAATGTTGTTGGATACAATATTCGTATTTGTCGTCCAATTTTCCTTGATGTTTGACCCATGAAGTATGTTTTCATCATCCTTGAGTCATTCTTCACTCTGTATACGTATTTACTATAGAATGTTCCTGATTTTGCTAAAGCCATTTCCTCTGTGACGTTTTTAAGGACGAAAATGGCCTTTACATTGTTGGTCGTTGGCTCTCCAACTTGGACCCAAAATGGAACGTGTCTTCCTTGACGATGAACATGTCTATAGTTCTCTTAACTAGCTTATAAACCTTTTTTTCGCGATTTTTTCTTGATGGAGGTCGAAGGCCTTTTTCAACAGGGCGCAGAAGGGTGTGTTCTAGTAGCTTCGATGCAGGTAGATGTAATACGATTCTTTTTCAGCAGACTCATAAGGCTCACAAATCCGGACCTATAGAAGCTTGCTTTCGCAGTCATATTGCCTGCAATATATGAATAACCACTTGTAAATAACAAATAACTCACATGAGATAACTACAACACAACTACGTATATCAATGACACTGACAGAAGGCTTGTGGTGTTTGCATTTAATAAAGCAAATTGTTTGTTAACATAGAAAACGAGTTACGTGTGAAACATTAAAAACGCGAATTGTTTGAACGATTTATATAACGAGTTATTTATTATCCGATCATATAGCGAATTACATGCAATATCCAGAAAACGAGTTGTTTTAAAACAACATCAAACTAGTATTCAATCCAATAAACTACCAGGATGCGAGTTGTTTATTTATATCTACGATGATGATGCGAATTGTCCAATTTTACATGCTACGCAATTGCGAGTTGTGGCTACCTTTCACATGCACGTTGATAGAATTCGGAAAATATGAAAACATAAGCCAAACCAACAAACAACTGAATAAAATACATATAATAGACATCACAACACGTATAACCCGATAGATAGTACATGCAACCTCAAAACCTAATGTCGAGGATGATAAACGCATAAACTAAGATCCCACTCACGATCACAAATACGTAATTTTAATAGAATTAACCAATATCGATCGAGAATAAACACTAACATGCATTTCAAATCCAATAAAAAAACACATCTTTTAGAAAACCATGTACCTGATAACTGTAACTGTTGGTTTTTCACCGACCGACGTATACTCAACGGAAAATGGTTGAACACTTTGTGATTAGTGGTTTCAGAGAGGAGACAACGGTCGCCAGAAGAATTTCGGTCACGAACGATGAAGAAGGCGAAGAGTTTGCATCTATGGCTATATGGAGGGTCTCTGGAGAAAACGAGAAAAAGGTAGTATTTTGGAGTTAAGTGGGTCTCAAAGGGAGAAAAAAACTGGTTTGAAGAGAAAAACAAGTATATATAGTTCAGAGGTATTTTGTTCAATTTTTAAGTTGAGGTACTATATAATACTATCTATTTTTAGGTACCAGTAGGTAATTGGATAGTTGGACGAGTATTTACTAGTATTTCTCTAATCTTTTATCAAAATGATATGAGAGAGAATCAAGCTTATTTTTCGATTAATATTTCATTAATTCATGTTCTTTCCATGATAAAAAATTTAAAAACATATACATATTTTTATAATCTTTCAAGAGATAACCCCATATTTCAGTAGATAATGTATATGCATTTCTTTTTTATAAGTCCCGAAGGAGGTAACCGAGTTGGTGAGTAATGCATACTTGTGATCAAAAGTCATGAGTTTGAATTCCTCTACAAACGTTTTCTTGATTGAGTCTGTCATCTTGTGTGGTTTGCTAGAAAGTTTGCGGTCTACTACGTCAGACCAAAAATTTACTCTGTGCGCACTGGTTGAGTAATAGCTGCAAGTCCATCCGATTCTTTTTATTCATTTCGATTTCAATACGTAATGTTCTTCCATTATGGTTCTCAGAGTTATATACAAGTCTTCAGATATTTTACTCTCCTAAATTTCAACAAGCGTTTTTATTTCTTATATTTTAAAGTCGTTTTAGTTTATAAATGGACACTTCTTAATCCAAGTCATTTTGAACCTACCACTGATATTTCATAAAACTCTTATAACAATTTCCATCCAAATCTAAAATGCGATGGTTCAAACAAAATCAAAATAAAAACCAATACTAAAATGGGAAATTGCACTTAAAGTACCCACTTAACTATTCAATTGTCACTTACTACCCAAGGTTTGATCAATTGTTACTTGATACCCAACTCAACCACCTTATTTTCACTTACTATCTACTATTATTTTAATACCCTAACTACCCTTAACCCATTATATAAACATAATTTTCTGTTTTCTTTCTATTTTTTCTAGCTTTTAAAAGATTTGAATTTGTTAGCCGCTCTAACCACCTAACCTTACGAACCACCACGAAGCACGGTTGAAATCACATTTTCCGGTGGTCGGAGTGTTTAAGGTCTGTTTATTTATTTAGTTTTATGGTGTAAAACCTATCTAACCACTGTCTTCTACGTACAGGGACTAATCGTATTTCTACGTACATGAATCTGTTGTTTTGCAAGTAATCGTGTTTCTGGTCCCAGGTAATCGTAATTTTACCTACTGATTTCGAAGTTATTTTGTTGGTTTTATCACTAAGAATAGGTTATATTTTACTGTTTTTAGATGCCATAGCCTGATTTCGAGCTTTTTTCTGTTTTTTTTGTTACAATGATCTGTTATTGTTTTGTTAATATTTGTCGTTATATACTCATGCCCTTGTTTTTTGATGTTATATACTAATTTTGTAGTGCTTTAGATTTTTATTTTGGACGTTAAACATGTGTAGATTACGTTTTTAGTTATCCAGGCGTTCCACGCAAGATGTGAATTGTTTGATGTATTTGATGAGGAAGATGCTAATTGTATTACCAATTCGCATGGTGACATGCGAATCACATGAAAGAATTTCAAAATTTGCTTAGAAATATGATACGGATTGTATGGAGAACATACGTTTCGCATGTTATGATGCGAACTACGTGGAACTCTAGAGTATTGTATGTTCAAACAAATACCATGACTTTTTAGTTAATTTTCTACGTTTTCACATGTTATGATGCGAACTGTGTAAAACTCTAAAGTATTGCATTTTCAAACAAATATTAGTACTTTTTTAGTTGCTTTTACGTTTCGCATGCTAGGATGCGAACTACCTAGAACTTTTTAGAGTATTGTATTTCGAAAAAAATATCAGGACGTTTTTTTTACAAACAACTATCAGGATAGGATGCGAATAAAGCATAGTTCGCAGCTGGTAGATAAGCACAAATCGTAAGATAGGATGCGAATTGTTTGATGCAATAATAAATAATTTGCACATAGTTTTTGGGACTAATAACTAATAGCTTGTTCTGTCCAGGGTAAGAGATGTCCAAATCACGAGTTTGTATTTTTAAATATGGTCACCAAACCGCAATTGTGCCTTTCACGAAGGTTGAAAGCTTTCAAAGTATCCAAGCTTATGTGGAGAACACATGGGAGGATCTTGTCACAGGTGACTACCTAATTACCTACTCCTGCGGGGATCACAATAACTATTTCTTTAATAACCACAATGATTTTGTTGGGTTGGTGTTATATATTGATTTGGAGCATTTAAAACGGGTTACTTTTCTCATAGAACAGCACGTCTTCGATAAGGGTTCTGGTGAAAAAAGTTATGTTGATAAGAGTTCTGGTGGTAAGGATTGTGGTGTAAAGCGTAAAGAGCGTAGCTTGGGTTTGGGAGAACCATCTCCCAATCAACTAGTTAGCGGGTAGAGTAGTAACGGTTTAGTTAATTCTGAGAAAAGAAAAAAACAACTTGCTACTGCTGGTTGGGCTGATGCTATTACAGGAGTGGGTCAAGTTTTTTAAGGAGGTGTTGTCGGTCTGAGGTTATATTTGTGCAAGTTTTCATTAGATCATGGTTTTGCTTTCAAATAACTGCACAACACATCAACCAAAGATCACTACTTATTGTGAAAATAAGTTCACAAACGGGTGCAAATGGAGGCTGTATGCATCTATTGATTCCAGCACCGGCTTGATGACGATCAAGAAGTATGTTTCGCACCATACTTGCAGTCCTGTTTTCTTCTAGAACCATAAGCATAAGCGGTACATGCATTTGACATCAGATTTGATTGTAGAGGAAATTCAGGATTCTCAACGGACCTGCCATTCGTTGACAGCCAAAACAATACAATCGGCTGTCAAACAAGATTACGGTTTTGACATCTCTTACCGTTTGTCATGGAATGCTTTAGAGAAGGTTATGAGGGGAGTTTACGGAGATAGTTCAAGTTCTTTTAGTTTACTAAGCGAATACTCCAAACGCTTGAAGAGCCGGGATATTACTTCAGACTACTAGTTTTGTTCAAGCATTGTTTTGTATCATTCAGTTCGTCCCTTCAAGGTTTTCATTCATGTCATCCAATGTTGTTTGTCGATGGAACTTACTTATATGGCAAGTATAAGGGTACATTGCTTACTGCCGTAGCAAAGGACGACAATAACGGTTAGTTACATTTAACTAGTTAATCTGAATGTGTTATGATGTTTTTGTGTGAAATTATTGTGCAATAATTCGCATCCAAAGTTGCAAATTAAGCAGTGTTGGAATCTTGACATTTCGCATTTGAAGATGCGAATTATGCGATGACAGTTCACATCCTATATATGTACACCATCTATTGTTGGAATCTTGACATTTCGCATTTGAGGCTGCGAATTAGGCAGTATTTGAAATTGTGCTTTAATTCGCAGCTTATGCTTGTACACAGTTCGCATCAAATATTTTAAGAACAACTACCAGGACAGCATGCGAAATGTGTACATTTTTAAACGTTTGAGTACTGTTGTAGTGTTCATTTGATCTGCTTTTTTCCAGGACTATTCCCTGTTGTTGTTGGTATAGTTAGCATTGAAGATTGGGACAATTGAATGTGGTTTTTGGGGTGTTTGAAACCACATTTGTTGGATCGCCATATCACATTTATTTCAGACCGTCATTCTGGTATCGTTAATGCTGTTTATGTCTTGTATCCAAACTGCTATTATGCGTACTGTTATTTCCATCTCATGCAGAATTTGAAAGCCAAACTGGAATATACTAACAGAGACTATAAAAGAAGGATGTTGAGTTTCTTCCATCGTTTTGCTTATGCTCCAAGTCGAGAGCTTTTTAAAGATATACTAACAGTTTTTTTATGTGAAGGTGGTGACAGAATGAGTGATTTCCTTGCAAATTTACCCCCTGAAAAGGGAAACGATACAGCTCTATGGCTTCTACTGCAGCTGAATCGTTTAACGACCAGATCAAAAAATATTGCGGCCTACCAATTGTTGAGTTTATTGACTGGATTAGAGTTTTGCTTATGACTCAGTTTTCACGGAGATACGAAGATTGTCTCAGCTAGAGTACTAATTTGGTCCCCGAGTACGAGAAGAAGCTAAAGCAGAATGTTGACATGTGCCGGACTTGGGTAGTACGTAAGTCGTCTACCGCCATGTTCGAAGTCTTTTCAAATCCTGTTGCTGTTGTTAATCTGTTAGATTTCAAATGTTCTTGCGGATCATGGCAACAAGAGTGTTTTTAATGTCCTCACGCTTTAGCGGCAATACAATATACTGACCAAGATCCGTTTACCGTAATAGAGCCCTTCTTTACGGTTAAGAATTACAGGGAAAGTTACTCTTTCAGCATACTAGCTATAACGGATTTCGGGGAAGGGTCCAGCGCTAACGATTCTTCGTTTGTTGAAGTTCTACCTCCGAACGTTAAGAGACGCTCCGGAAGGCCTAAGAAAAAGTGAATCCCTTCTAAAGGATAAATCTCAACCAAGCAGTTGAGGTGTGACCGTTGTTCGAAATCAGGCCATAACAAGAGGACTTGTGATTTTCCAGTTTAAGGACAATCCGTGTTGTGGACAATTATGGTTGACCACATTTATTTGTAGTACTGCTATTGTTCTGTACAACAAACTAAACATTTTTACATTTCTGTGTTTGTAATGCTTTTATTAGAGTGAAGAAAATGTTAAGTGCTTTGAGTTGCAAGCAATTTGCATCCAGTATTGCGAATTGTGTACAATATGTTGATATTATGTTGCAAACATCTATCAGGTTTCCATGCGATTTGTGTGAAATTTCACCAGGATGCGAATCGTTAGTAAAATCATATCAAACAATTATCAGCATTTTATGCTGCGAATTGTGTTGAGCTATAACGTAATGCCTTTTCAAATAAATATCAGGACTCATTTGGGTCACTCAAAGGAGACTCGTGTCTTTCTTTCTCTATCTGTGTCTCTGTGGTGTCCATCTCTGTGGACACCGACAACTCTTCGTGCATCCTTGCATATTATACCAGTATGGGTGAATGGTTGGCATCATCATCCCTCTCTTCTGGCAGTACTCCATCAGCATGGTGCTGATCAGCATCAGACACGGATGCTTGCAATACAGTGGATGTTGCTCTATCTGGAAATGCTGGTACCTTCTCAACTATTGGGCTTTCAATCTGACAAATTGGCTGAGAGATAGCATTGTGGAGTTGTTGTGCTTTAATATCCGCTATCTTCCGTTTCGATTCTTCCAGCTAAAAAAACGATAACAGACGTTTTATAAACATATTAAGTGCTGATTATAGCGATTATTTAAGGCTCAAGTCATACTTACTTCTCTGGCCTGTTTTTCTATCTTTCTCTCGTACTTGTTTTTGTCGGCATATGTCATCAAACGCTTTGATTCAGCAACAATTACAGAAATCTCGGGATTACGTTCTCTGCGTTTGAATAAATAATCACCGATTGTTTCACTCATACTGGTTGTGGCATCGTCGTCGGGCTCCTGCCTGGATTTGCTTTTTGGTGGTGGTGAAATTGTTTGCTTGGGAGTCTTGGTGGTGGAATCGTTGGCTCGGGGAGTGTTGGTTGTTCGGGTCTGGGAGACATCACCTTATTTGTATCTTTTTGTGATGCTCATCTCCTTTGTCTTGGTTTTGATGCTGTGCTTTTCTTCCTCTTCCTTGATCTTTCTTCTGGTGAAATACGTTCCTCGTATGCATCTCCACTATCTGGTCGTTCTCCAAAAGCTTCGCTTTCAGCATCGGTAAGAAGTAGTGGACCTTCCAAAACCTACCAACAGAGGCACATGTAAGTAAATAAATGCAAGCGGCTTGTTTTGAAAGTATGAGGGTGTAGACAAACATATTGTTTTTTACAAACAGTTCGCATTATATGCTGCGAAATGTGTGAATTTCTATCCATGTTAGAGTTGCAAACAACTTGCATGTTGAGCTGCGAATTGTGTGTAAATCATCTGCTGCGAACTATGTGGAAACAACAAGCTGCGAACTAAGTATTCATGTCAGGCTGCGAAATGATTGATGCATTGTTCTAATATAACACTAATTAAAACGTGTAATATGCTGCGAAATGTGTGAAACTCTATCTATGTTAGAGTTACAACAACTCGCATGCTGAGCTGCGAATTGTGTGTAAACAATATGATGCGTACTGTGTGGAAACAATAAGCTGCGAACTAAGTATTCATGTCAGGCTGCAAAATGATTGATAAATTTTCTAATATAACACCAATCAAAATGCATGATATGCTGCGAACTGTTTGCAACCCCAATTCAATAGCTATATAAAAGCTCATACCTGATCATTTTCCAGGTCGGGTATTTTAATAAGCAGCGTCATGGTTGCTGTTTGACACTCTAATCCTAACCATTTGAAAAAACTTGGTATCAAGGTTGGCTTCGCTACCTCGAGGCCGATTGTTGTGTGCTCCATGAAAAAGGGCTACATGGGGGTAAGTTTTATCATCAAGATGCTCTGTACATAACTAATTTTTATACTTAATAGATCAATCTTACAATTAGAAGGGCGACGCAACCGACGACTCGATCAGGTTTTTCAATTGCTAAGCAACTCCTGATAGACCGTCGGAGCTTGTACAGTATTGATCCGGACCAGTCGTAATTGTTTATTTTGCTCAGGTCTTCAACATAATAAAGCGTGCTCCTACCCAGGATATCTCCAGATACGGAGTAGAATAGGGTGGAGCACAAAAACAGTATCAGCAGCCTCGCAACATCTTCCAACTCATGCTCCCCCCCTTCGCTTATGGTTTTTTTTATACCTGCCTATAAAACCAACGACAACATGCTATGTTAGAAAAATACAACATCCTGCTTTATAAGATGAAGTTGATTTTACACGTACCTTTATAATGGCATTCATTATTGTTTTAGTGTTAGTCGGTCCTACTTTCCTACAAGTTTTACCCATGAAGTATTTCTTTATCATCCTCGATTCGTCCTCCTCGTCGGGCGCGTATTTGTTGTGAAATGCTCTGGTTTTTGTTAACCGCATTTTCTCCGTGCCATGCTTCATCCCAAATATGACCTTCACATTGTCTGCAGTTAGCTTTACAAACTTTGAACCAATACGAAAGACGTCTCTATCAATAGAGAACCTCTCAACGAGATACTGAATGATCGAGTAGAATTTCTTTTTTGGCAGCTCTGCCTCATTACGGATTTCGAAAGCCATTTTCAAAAGCTTGTAGAAAGGTGTGTTTCTTGCAGCTTCAATGTGGGCACGGGTAATACCCATCTCTTTAAGTAGCTTCAGAAGGCTCACCAACCCTGATCTGTAATAGCTAGGTTTTGTTGTCATACTTCCTGCACAAACACAAATCAGTTGGAGTGTCACAAACTTCGCATCACAAGCTGCGAACTTCATGTCTTATCAGTTAAAATGTCACACGATTCGCATGACAAGCTGCGAATTGTTTGTAAATACAAGCTGTGAAATGCATGGCATAAAAATTGAATCGAGCTGCGAATTGCTTGCATAATGGGTGATAAAGATGCGAACTGTACTACAACCCACACGTACAGGCTGCGAACTGTTCTATTTTTTACATGCACGTTGCAGGGATCTGGGAAATATTGAAACAACACCAAAATCAACAATCAACTACCTAATGCATATCTAACATACATCATAATTCTCAGGAAAGTATTAACATTACATGCAACTAAAATTCTACCCTGCGTTCGACGATAAACCCAGAAACTGAGTAACTATCGTCACTAAATACTTCATTCCAGTATAAAAAACAACGTCTATCGTGAAATAACAGAAAATAGTGGTTCGAATTCATCAAAAACGCAAAAAAAGTACACTTTCCACGATAATGCATACCTGTTTACTTCTAAACGCTGTCCGATTCACCGGTCGGTGAAGACTTGACGGTAACTTCCTCGAATGGTTTCGTTGGACTGAGTAAAAGACGGTGACCAGTGCGATTCTGTTGAAGGTGCGATTGGCGACTGATTTCGAACGTTGAGAAGCTGTAGGGGTTTTGGGTTTGAGAGAGAGTATCACGAAGTCGAACAGTTTCTGGTGGTTTCCAAAATTAGACGTGTTTTGAGTTTGTTTAGGATGATGAGAAAGTAGAAAAAATGGGTTTGAAGTCAAAAATTGTTATATATAGTCGAATGATATTTTTGTCCAATTTTTTAAACGAGATAATCAGTAACACTATCCAAAATTTGGATACTACGAGTAGTTTTCTCTATTAAAATCTATAATCCGGTGGCCTAAAATTAATATTCACATCTCTTTATTAAATTCATATCCAATAGCGGTGCAGCACGTCACAAAAATCGACGTGGGAACATAGTACCCCAAGCTGACGAGTCTTTCTCTGTGTAATCACCAAGTCGTGGTCTACCCAAAAATTTCACTCACTCTTTCAAAATTAACACTCACAAACTGGTGCGGTGTTCCGACACTCCGCATAAATTGTTTTCTCATACATTGATCAATGTCGCACCCTCTTTTACTCTAACCCTAATCTAAATCCTTCTCCTAAAAGTCCCGACTTCCCAAGATGCGAGCCCATTTTAGATCTGGGGTTTGCGTTTTGATCATTGTTGTGTGTTTAAGCATTTGCAGTTCGGTTTTCGTCAGTGCTCAGGCCCGGAGACCCAAGAACGTTCAGGTTGCGGTTCGGGCCAAGTGGTCGGGTACTCCATTACTTTTGGAAGCTGGGTATGATTTTTTTGAAAACTTTGTATTATCGATTGGATATTCAGTAGGTGTTTATGATCTCTAGTTTTGCTCAATTTAGTCTAAAGTATTGCTCTTTTTGAGTTCCTTTAAACTTTTGCTGACTTGTTTATAAGATATGCATGTGAAAATGTAGAAGTGGTGAATACAGCTGTAGGATTCATAGTTATTTTGCATGCTTTGTAGTCTGTGCCTCTATGGTGGTATGTTGTTGAAGTACTAGAAGAAGCCCTGCTTTTAATTCTACCTTTGTTTAATACTGAATCATATTATCAATCTGCTGAGATAGTATATCAAGCTTTAATAATAGATAGGGATTATCACAGCTAATTGCGGTCGAAGATGACTAGCAGTGCGGGGTTTAGCTGTGGGTTTTTGACATTCTGTCATTTGGTCATAAAAGGAATGGGTTTTAGAATGTGCCTACCACTGTATGGGTAAAAGAATTCAGTTCCTAGAAATTCAGTCTTAGAAATTAGAAATCAGGTGACTAGCACTAGATTAAAACCAGCTGGTTATTGGATTAAATCGTGGTATGAAGAGTTGGGATCAAAAGAGGATTCTTGAAAACAAACTCCTGTCTTAACCATGAAAATACCGCAGTATGTATGAAATTTACATCTCTGTTTAGTAATCTATTATGTTATTTTAACTGATTAGCTGTGCTTTAATACTACTAGTTGAAGGTTAGGCTCGAGTCACTTAAGTACAGTTGCTATATGATTGCTAACTTGAGGATATAATGTAACTTAAGCTGTCATCCTTTTTAACCTTATGAACCGTTCTAGTGAATCGTCTGATGCAATGGCCTTTCTTTTATTTTTTACTTTAATGCATACTAACACTGGGTGGATTTGCTAATTTGATTTTGGAATTTATCTTGAATTAGCCATCCTTGAACTTGCATAAACAAAAACAAATTTTTCCAACATAAAATGCGTGTTTTTCTTCCCATTTTTGATACTTCTAAATTTAGGTAATAAGAGCAGTATATTGTGTATTTCAATAAAATGCAGAATTTGATTGTAGAATTTATGTATTACGAAACGGAAATCACTTCTATAGCAATTTCCATGATCTCTCATCTTCCATATCTCCTGTCTTTAATACGATGATCTTCATGATTTGAATTTAGTCGACAGAAGAGTATTAATTTTTTTAGTCAATTTTTTCTTGCGAGTTATACAGCAATGGCTCATCATATATAAGAGGATGGAGAAAATGAGATGTATGTACTACACATTTAATATTCACTAGATGGTATTAGGAAATACTATTGAGATGTCTCAGGCCATCTTTAACAAAAGTATCTTTGTCAATATGGCTGCATGAACTAAACTTGATAAAATTAAATTAAACTGTTACCATTACCTGTGGTATATGATACCTGCACTAAACAAAAGTATGAACCACCCTGCTAAACAATTCGTATCGTATATGTTGCATCATTGTTCATGTGAAAGGTGATCAATTTTCTATGGTTGAAGTGACATCTGTTGTGAATTGATTATTTTGTAGAGAATTACTATCCAAAGAGTCAAAAAAGCTCTTCTGGGATTTTACAGAGTCCTGGCTTCTTGTTGACAAGGACGATGCTGATTCCAGTACGGCCAAAGATTGCCTCATAAAAATTGCAAGGCATGGTAGCTCTCTTTTAAGTGATTCCCTGGTACGACTATTTAAATTCTCTCTAACTCTTAGATCAGCATCATCGAGGCTAGTGGTCTACCGCCAATTAGCAGAGGAGTCACTCTCTTCGTTTCCACCTTCCGATGAAAGTAATTCAGACCATGAAAATGGAGGAGTGTTGAATGAGACTATAAATGGGGGTACTAAAAATTTGGATCCTCTGCTTGTTGGTAAATTTCCAAACACACCTGGTGGCAAGTGTTGTTGGGTGGATACTGGCAGGGCACTATTTTCTGATGTTGCAGAACTGTTATTGTGGCTTGGTAGCCCTCCAAGGTGAGCGTAGTTTATAAACATATTCCTTTGATCTCTTCCTAAAGGCTGATATCATGTTCTTCTATTGTCATGTGCAATTTTCTTAGATATTTTTGTTTTGTTTCTTGATGCCTAGTGGGAGTACCGGGGACTCTTTCAAGGAGCCTGAACTATATGATTTTGATCACATTCATCATGATTCAAGCACTAAAGCTCCGATTGCCATTCTCTACGGAGCTCTTGGAACAGATTGCTTCAGAGATTTTCATGAAACTCTAGTTCAAGCTGCCAAAGAGGTTATTATATATCTTTTTCGATAAAAATTTCTTATATTGATAAAAGGTTTCCACGAACGAAATCAGCTTCTTCCATAGTCGACAGGACATGCCAAGGCTGGACCAGTAGTTTAATTCAACTATGAATTGGAATGGGAGTTCCAAAGCGTAATACATTTGATGTGGAATGCAATTGCTTGTAACTATTGTAGATTATACCAGCCTTAATGACTAAAGAAGAAAGAAAAGAACAACAAATTTATACCGCAAGCCATATACAAAAGATATTGACAGCCTGATAAAAAAGTATCTATTGTTAGGCTATACTAGAGCGATGAAGTATGCTAGTAGCCTATGCTATTAAATTTTATTTAACTAAATAAGAAGGTTAGTTAATTGATATTGGTGAATAACTGAATCTTTTGATAGTTTCTTAAGTTTCAGAGATAAGTATCTGAAAAAGTTAAAGCACTTTTAGTTTTAACGAGGTGCATGCAGTTCATAAGTGATGATATGTCTAAAGCCTAGGTTCTACTATCTCTAAATTGTTTTTCTTTAGTTACAATAAAAGCCAATAGTCATCGAAGGGTGGACTTGAATTTCAAAGCTCCACCAGATACCTAGGCTTAAGTCGTTGGATTTTAATTCAATTAGATCTATTTGCCTAATTGTCAAGCAAAAGTTATGGAATCAGAGGAATATTCTGGGGAGTGGACCTGGGAGTGAGATTCCATCGTAAAATGAAGATGTGTTTATTATTTTTTATTCTAAATTTATGACAACTTAAATGTTTAGATAAATTTATAATAATACATTCAATTTTTTTTAATAAAGCTTTATATTAGAAAAAATATAAATTGGTAGATATGATCCAATAATGTTAGGCTATAAGATTCGGAAAGCCTAGACGCAAGAAGTAAGGAGGCTACTTTCATTTAGCCTTTTGTTTTGAGCTGCCATAGCCTCAAAGCTGACTAGAGAAACATTTTTTCGCTTAATAGCAAAAAGTCAAAGGCTAGGTGATACCATACACTCCCTGAGCTAGAGGAACTACCTAGGGTTATGCACAACCTCTGATAGCATAGCAGAGTATTGATAGACATTGAAATATCACAAATTTACGCCACACAATTTGCTCCCATCTTTATCTAACATTATATAACTATAGAGCTGATTTGTGTGGTAATCAGCCTGGTGGGAATTTTGAATGATATATAACATAGTCAGTTTCTACAACCGGGTGGAGGTTGTGGATAAGAATTTGGTTGCAAAAGCTAATTTATGAAAATTACACTCTTGGGGATCTGCTCTAGATTAATTGTTGCCAATATATTGAGTTAGGATAGAAAAGATTATTCCTGGTCTTGAACGCAAAAGTTTCACATCCAACAGTTTGCTAGTTGTGGAACTTCTGTTCTGAAACAAAATTGATTTTATATTTGATCAATTTTTCTAGGACAAAGGCAAAATCATATTATAAAGTGTAGTTGCTTAAGTGTGGAACTGCATTAGGCACAAACTTGGTATTTATAATGTACCAGATTGAAACACGCGAGAGGACCTACTTCAAAGTTATTACGTGTCAAAGCTAGCGGTGTGCTGTGTTCAGATCTAGTTTCTCCTATTGTTGAGATCCGCAATCCAGGGAAGCTTGGTTTAATATCTTGGACTTTTTTACGTGTGTCCTTAGCAAGGAAGATACACCAACTGCATTTCCATATTTAACAAAGGCAACAGAATCGGTCTAATCTACTATTTCCTTTTTATTTATCCTTCTCCTACAACTATTGCTGAAGGTTTAGGTACTTTATCTTAAGATGATGGGAATGAAAATGCAATTCATGTTGCAGTTGAAGGTGTATAAATCCTCCTTCTACAAGGGATTCCCATGTTACTATTGTCCTTCCTCTTATTGTTTATGTTAACCATTTTGGTGTTGTTGTTCCGTTGAACATACTGATCCTCCCTACCAGATGAAACTATGTAATTTAGAAATAACCGGAAAACAGCTGTTAGATCATAGAAAATGTTAACGTTCTTGATGCACTGGATGTAATTAGGTTAGACATGATTCCATTCATCTTTGTTACCTTAGCTCTCATCTAGTATTTATTTTGTTTTGCTTTTCTTTTTGTTGTATCAAGTATATCTGTGGCTGCTTTGGGTAACGACATTGTTTTATACCACTTGTGTTAATGAAAACTGTGTTAACCCAATTAGGGTTAATTACCCCTAGTAATTAAACTGTAGCGTGTCACACTTTAAGCCAGGATCTCCTTTGCTACCACACTTTTAACTTACTATTGTGTATTCTGTTTTGATTGCTTATGGTTCATCTAGTTTTAATTGCTTATAGTCTGCTTTTGATAACATGCAGGAAAAAATTAAATATGTGGTTAGACCAGTGTTACCCTCTGGCTGTGAGGGAAAAGCAGGTAGTTGCGGTGCTGTTGGAGCAAGGGACAAGGTAAATTTGGGTGGCTATGGTGTGGAACTAGCTTTAAAAAATATGGAATACAAGGCTATGGATGATAGCACAGTTAAGAAAGGTAATAATTGTTTAGTTAATCTCTCAATTTGAGCAGTGATTTTAAAAGCTAAAGCTTATAGTTAGATTCAAATGCTTGTTTTGTGTTCTATAGGATACAGCGTCTGTCTTTACAAAACGCGATGCTCCCTTTTCCATTTTATCTGACAAACAGGCTTCACTGTCACTGTTGTTCCTTGCTGTTGCTTGCGTGTTTGTTTACTGATACTACTACTACTACTACTACTACTAACTCAACTGTTAAAGATTATTTCATCTGCTGGTCTTTTGCCTATTTTATGCAAATATGTATCAGGTTTATTGATTTAAGACTTCTTGATCGAGATCTAAAATTTCTATTTACATGCTTATAAAATATTTAAATATTGTTAAATTGTGATCAACAACATGATCCATACATCCGAGTAGCTTCAAGGAATTCACTGCTGATTGGAGATTTGGCACTTTAGTATGTTTTACATCAAAATTACCTAAATTCGTTCAGAGAGGTGTGAATCAGAACACTTGCCCCTCGTCACAAGAAGTTTATGAATTGTGTTGTCCTTTTGAACAATAAAAGAGGAAAAGAAAGCACAAACAGATGAAGAGGGAAAGAAGGAGAATTTGAAGAAGCAGGCAGAAAAAAGGGATAATAAATACATATTAGAAAATAAAGGGTTTTTTTTTGTAGATTAATCAAAATTTGTTTCATATGTCACCAGCAAATAAAAAGCTATGTTTTTACAAGGTCTTTGACTAACTTTACTTATATTATTTCCTTTTTTTAATTGTACTTAATATATGTATACCTTCCTAAGAATGGTACCCTTTTCCTAACAAATTTGGCATTCTAGGCAAGCTTGTTTTATATACACGTTTTTAAAGCTTTGTTTCTCTATTTTCTTGTGGCAATATTTAAAGGAATTTTGAGTTGCAGGTGTCATCCTTGAAGATCCCCGAACTGAAGACCTTAGTCAAGAAGTTAGAGGGTTCATATTCTCAAAAATTCTGGTTGGTCTTCCAAACAATCCACTATAACTTTTATTAGAATGATTTGGTTCGATGCTAATCAGCCTTGCGTTGAAGACATGTATATATACTTATACACCTGTGCATGCAGTTTTTTCTTCTCCTGTTTTTAGGGGTGTGAGCAAGCAAGAGGAGAAGGAACGATTCGTTTTTTATTTGCATGTTTAGTATGGTATAATAATGGTAATGGTTTAGAGCCACTGCTTTCTGACTAGTACCGAAAGCTAAGTGGTTGAATTAGCCTGCTTTTGTGTTCTGTCCTGTCTCATTTTCTGACGTATGTTTTAAATTTTACTTATTCTTTTCGCTCTCTCTTGCTGCTGCTCGTTTCTTAATGATAATATACATTCTGTAGACAGTCCGTTTGGGTAAACTCTTGATTTACATTTCCCGTTTATGAAGTGGGAAAATCTGTTTGTCATCGAATAGAAAGATCATACAGAGTTTCCTGACTTACGTCTCGTCTTTTCTCTATTTTCTTCCCTCTAGGAAGGATTCTGGATTTCAATATTCCAGTACTTAGACTTCAAATTGTTGCAGTATTATTTTTTATACAAGGATGCCAGTGAATTCTAGCTATATTTGTATGTTTCATCGAGTAGTGATATTAATTACTGCTATCATACCACGGTTGAGTTGGTTTTTGACTGTTGAGGCTTTTCTGAAGATGTATACATATATCTTTCTTATAAGTCTAAAGCTCGATTATTTTTATGAGACTGGGAAATTTATCGTAGTTCTGATTTTTGAGGTATAATAGTATAAATCCTGCTTTGACTAGCTATAGTAAATATAATACTTTGATGTGCAGGAACGCAAACCTCAGCTGACATCAGAAATAATGGAATTCAGAGATTATCTTTTGTCATCAACAGTATCGGATACACTTGATGTCTGGGAGCTCAAGGGTATTTTCCAATATTTATGGTCTCTCTGTTTATATAATTTTATGACTTGGATGGTCATAGTTGATTCTTTCCATTCACAGATTTAGGACATCAAACAGCACAGAGAATAGTTCATGCATCTAATCCCTTGCAGTTGATGCAAGATATCAGCCAAAACTTTCCGAGTGTAGTTTCTTCTTTATCTCGGATGAAGGTAAACTATATTGCACTGCACTTCACTAAAATAAGTCATAATTGTCTACATTAGGACATCTTATTCGTTGACTAGGAACATCTTCAACTCGATCCAACTATTGGGTTCTCATATTGGCATCTATCTTGAATTTAAGAATCCACTGCTGTTCTATTTGGTATGGACCCACACTTGTAAGGTTCAACCTACCAATTTCATTCTCAAATCACTATTCTTCATTCTCAATTTACTATTCCTCACTCTCAAATTACTATGCATGCCTTTTTCTCAAGTTGCATTTTTCTTTTGAACAGTCTCAATATAATATCTGTTTTTAGTAATTACTATATTAAATTCGAGTTATTTAAAAAAACATAACCTAAACCAAAAAGTAGATAGTTGTAGAACTATCTGAAAACGTTATAAAACAAACATAATATCATGAAGCACTGAAAATCTAAATTTTATTTTGAAAATGCAAAAAAACTACTAGTTAAATTTGACGATATATTATCTATAAATTGAACAACATACAAAGACTTGATATTATTTTACATGTTAATCAAATCTTATGTATCCTTTGTAATTATATAAGGGACATATGTATGGCAAGTTTGTTCCACTATGGAAAGTTGAGTCATCTAGTATTCTTTCGTTCGAAATGATAAACTAACACTCACACCCTTAGTTTCTAAAAAATTAAGAGTAAAGATTAAAGGATACTATTGTATATACAATATTTTACTAGTATAATGTTGTAATAAGTGGGACACATTTTGCAATTCCTTCTGTGAATAGTGCTTTGAGAATCATTGGAAGTGTCAAATTAGGTTGGTGATGAATATGATTTAAAAATTATAAACTTGTGATCTGATTAGTATTTGCAAATATACACATTTTGCAGCTCAATGAGTCTATCAAAGATGAAATAGTTGCCAATCAGAGAATGATCCCCCCTGGCAAGTCCTTAATGGCCTTAAATGGTGCTTTAATAAACATTGAAGATGCCGACCTTTACCTGTAATGCCTTTTTCCTTCTATTATGCTTATTTATATTATACCCAATATTTACTAAATCTAATTTGAATTTCTGTTTCATGCAGCCTAACTTTCACTCGTGTTTTAATTTTGTTGTCATTTTCAATCTTAAGTTTACCGGTCAAAATTGTCTCCATAAATTCACACACTTCTGATATTTTCTGGACTGCATCATTGTATCACAGTTACATTAGCTCGTGCCTGGAGAAAAAAGACTGCGTAATGCCAAGGCTGTAACAATATTTTAATGATGATGCTTGCAAGTAAAGTGAGCTAGTCTAGCATGATTGAAGCAAAATAGTAATAATTAACGATCAGATGTGACATTTATTTGCTTTTCTGTGTTGAATATCTTACAACTCCAAACTCAATAAATTTTAGGTAGAATGCATGTCTGAGATCAGTGAATTCATGTGAACCTATAGACATTTGTTGGTGCTTCATTCTCAATTTCCACATCTATGAATCACCATCTTCTCTGACATTTTTTCTTTTCTTTCTCCAGTACTCTGGCTTGGGTTTATTCTAAATTGAGACATTAATGATTATGGCTTTCGTTATGATTTATTTCATGCACAGGCTGTTGGATTTGGTTCATCAAGAGCTGTCTCTAGCTGACCATTTTTCAAAGCTGAAGGTATAGAGTATACTCATAATGCTAGTATTGTGGATTTATTACTCATTTTTCTCATACGCAACTGTTGGTTAATGAGTTGTAAGCTTTATCCGTAGAAACAGTATTCGTACATACATCTTCATCTCTGTATATTAGCGAGTTTGCAAGTAAAACTATTGAAATGACCTAAGGTGGTGACAATGGTGAACTTTATAATGCATACAAATTGATATTCTTTTCAATAATAATCAGATTCCAAACAGCACTATTCGGAAACTTCTATCAAGTATGCCTCCTCCTGAGTCTGATATGATCCGTCTTGAATTTCGGTCAATGCACGTTCATTATCTTAATAATTTGGAGGAAGACTCCATGTATAAGCGATGGCGGAGTAACCTAAATGAGGTATAAAAATTCTTTGGTTTATCTGCTTCTATCCTACTTCAAATGGATTCTTATGTGCAATGTTTTTTCAAAAAATTGCTACTGATATTCTTTATTTCTTCATTCTTTGTTTGTAGATTTTGATGCCCGTTTTCCCTGGACAAATGCGTTATATTCGCAAGAATCTTTTCCATGCAGTTTATGTTATTGATCCAGCTACTTCCTCTGGTCTTGAGGTATGTCCTATCTTAATTTTCATGCGATGATATCTTTTTTTGTTATCCTTATGCTGAAAACTTTGGAGATAATTATTAGTGAAATCTTGCAGTCAATTGATTTGATAACTTCTCTGTACGAAAATAATTTTCCTATGAGATTTGGAATCCTACTATACTCTACGAGATTCATCAGGGAGATTGAGACAAGTGGTGGTGAAATTCCTGCATCTATAGCAAATAACTCTGCCGAGGACATATCTAGTTTGGTATATACTTTTCTCCGTGTTCTTTGTCGTTCTCAGTTTTGCTTAATTCTGATAGTGTTTCCATGCTGCTGTTTTAAATAAACATATTGACTACGTTGAATGCTTTTCATTTGCAGGTTATTCGTCTCTTCATCTATATTAAAGAAAATCATGGGATCCAAACAGCATTTAAGTTTTTGAGCAATGTAAACCTTTTGGTCCTTGTTCTTTTTCAAAATTATGATTAGTACATTTAATCTGTGTCCTCTCATTTCTTCTTGTTTTTCCCTTTTGTATATTTTGGCTGATTACACTATATATTTTGGGCACTTTCTGTATCATGACAGATAAATAAATTGAGGATGGAGTCTGCAGATCATTTGGAAGATGCTCTTGAAATGCACCATATTGAAGGGGCATTTGTGGAAACAATTCTGTGAGTAGTCTATCCGTGATTGACTTCCATCAGTTATACTCTAAGCTGACGCTGTTGTATTTGTAAACTTCTTTTGGTATTGTAAAAATCCTGTGCTGTTGACCCAACAATTTGAAATTTTTAAATCCTCTTATGTAGACCAAAGGTAAAATCCCCGCCTCAAGATTTATTGTTGAAGCTGGAAAAAGATAGAACTTTCAAAGGGCAGTCTGAGGAGAGCTCCATGTTTGTGCTCAAGCTAGGTGTGGCGAAGCTCAAGAGTTGCATGTTGATGAATGGTCTCGTCTTTGATTCTTTTGAGGTATTTCTGTTTGATGTTCTCATTTTGCCTTTTTATCTTTGTTTCAAGCCTGAACTTTTTATGTTACGGCATCTTTGTTGTTTTCAAGTAGATTATACGATGTCTAATGAAGTAAAAAAGCACTGATATTTATCTGGTTCAGGAAGAGACACTCATGAGTGCCATGAATGAAGAGCTTCCTAGAATACAAGAACAAGTTTACTATGGGCATATTAACTCTAACACCAATGTCCTGGACAAATTCTTGCAAGAAAGTGGTGTTAGTCGGTATAATCCCCTGGTAATTCATTTCATAGGCTGTTTCTGATATGTTAACTCTGCAACAGTGATAAAATATGCGGAGTTTTGTGATTATATCATATACTTGTACTGATATGGGACAACATGCTATCGGGTGAAACGTAGATTATTGCTGATGGCAAGGTCAAACCAAGGTTCATGTCGTTGGCTGCATCTGTTCTTGGTGGGGAACATATAGTTGACACTCTTAACTACTTTCATTCTCCTGGGAGTAAGTAGAATTGTTTCAGAAATCTGAAAACCATATCTGCATTTGTCTCACTTCTAATTTATTATATATTCCCTCTATCGAACTATTTCAGCTTGTGACGATGTGAAGCCTGTGACTCATCTTCTAGCCGTTGATATCTCAGCAAAGAAAGGAATGAAATTGCTGAAAGAAGGAATACGCTACCTGGTTATTCTTCCTCTTCCATAAACTTTTACTGAACCTCGTCTATGTCTGCATTCTAATATTACTAAAATTATAGAAGGTGTTTCTTATATTTATACTTCTTGATATTGTAGTCTTATCTTTAATATCTTTCAGATTGGAGGGTCCAAAAATGCTCGTCTGGGAGTTTTGTTTAGCGGCAATCAGAATACGGATGCAAACAGCATCCTTTTTATGAAGGTGTTATACACCAGTGCAATATCTTATAGGTTTGTTGTACAGGACTTTCCGAATTTCCAACTCTTTTGGTTTTGGATTTATACACTATGACGTCAACTACTTGATTGTTTTTCTTTTGTGCTCCATGCAGCCATAAGAACAACGTGCTAGAATTTTTGGATCAACTATGTTCATACTATGAGCAGCAATACATCCTTGAATCTTCCAATTTGGCTAAAGGCGCTCAAGTTTTCATTAATAAAGTGTCTGAGCTGGCTGAGGCAAATGGGTTACCAACCAAGGCTTTTAGATCTTCTCTTTCTGAATTTTCAGATGATAAATTAAACAAATATATAAATAGGGTAGGTGAATGCCGAGAGGCATAGAACTTCTCCATTCCGACTTTGCATTTTATTAAATCCATGCGTAATAAAAAGTTTAAATAGTGCTTGAATGATGCTATATGAATGTTTTTGTTAACAGCTTACTATGTAAAGCAGGTTTCGCAGTTTTTATCTTGGCAGCTTGGAGTTGAATTGGGGTCTAATGCAGTCATTACTAATGGAAGGGTGCGTTTTGTATTGCTATATACATGTTATTTCTTTAAAGAAATGATTATGTCAACCATTTATATTACTGTTTCATTTGTTGTAGCGTATACATTCCTTGTCAGTCACATGCTTTGTAACCTCTAGATATCATCATCTTAACATCATGTTCTGTACTCTCCTTAGGTGGTATTTCCTGTCGATGTATCCTTTTTGAGCCATGATTTGAGTCTTCTTGAATCACTCGAGCTCAAGAATAGAGTAGATCAGATTGGGGATATAATTGAAGAAGTCGAATGGCAGGACATAGATCCGGACAAACTAACAAGGTTTGATGATTGTGTAAAATCTGCTTTCCCATATTAAAGCCATCAGTCACTAAATTAGCCTTAAAATAGGTGTGTGGTTTTTTAATCTGGCAGTCTATTTCTCGAGCCAGATGTACCATAATCCCTGGATATTCTGATTTTACTATATAACAACCCTATGATGCCAGGAAGGCAGGAACATGTTGAGTTCGAGAATTCTGATGCATTATTTATTTTGTTTTAATTCTTACATGTTATTATGATTCCAGGATTTTCACTATTTAAAGAGAGCCTTTTAATTTCATAAAAAGCATGTCAAAATTATTTTACTTGCGGGTTCTGCTCTGTTGGGTATGTTTCCTTATGATTCCGTACATTAGTGATCTGTTGCACATGCATGGGGCATAGATAAGTGTTTTCAAATTAACCAACTTTTTTGCTGACAAAAAAGAGAACTGTCGTCTACTGTTCTTCATTGGAGACATGTTTTTTTTTTACGTACAGCTCCTGGGAATAACTATCTTTTTAGCTGGGCATATATTAGTATCCTATTTTTTTTTTTGTGCTTTGCCACTGTTCTATAAGAGTTACTGGAAAGAAAACAGTTAATATGTATATCTGCTCTGCCACTGTTCTGCGAAAAAGTTGTTGATTTGCAAGCATTACCTGCAGTAAATTTGTTAGTGATGTCATCATGCTCGTGTCATCTGCAATGGCTACACGGGATCGCGGTTCTGAAAGTGCACGTTTTGAGTTATTGAATGCTCAATACAGGCAAGCCTTTCTGCTAATGTTAGATGATAAGTTTCTGTTAAAGTTTGTGCTTGAGTTCTATATATGAAGTAATTTTACTTCGTTTCGTCTCTTGATTTTGAGTACTTTATCTTTGCTTCAGTGCGCCATGGCTGGTGCTGGCATTTGATTCTTCTGCTTACTTTTCAAACTGCCAGCACAGGCCAGCCTATATGCATTAGATTCAGATACTAAAAGGACACTACGTTGCTCAGTTATGTGTAAATATCCTGTTATGCGTCTATATACTTTTTATACATGTGAAGGACAACTCTGACTAATATAGTGAAACATTGAATGTTTTCCTGCCACCTCTTGTTCACTTAAATTTATACAGAGATAGCATCTGAAGCTTTAGTAAATAAAAAAGGAAGAAATGGTTGCGGTGTTGCTTTTAATCTTTAGTTTTTCTGAGTTTGAGTACATAATGATGTGAATCCTTCCTATCGATTCTGAATGCCAGGCTTTTATTCTTGCTATCCTGCATGGTTTAGAGACATTATTGGTTGAAAATAGTAGGTTGCAGTGTTTTCTCTTCACATACCTGCCGTTCTATGTAGCAAGAGGTTTTCTAAAAATAGCTAGAGGTCAATCTTTTAACATACAGGGACTAATTGCTTTCTCCACTTTCTTAATTGTTGCTTTTATACCGTGCCTCTGTTTTTGGCCTTCTTGTTGTTTAGTGGTTACAATGAATCAATATGGTTTTGCTTATCCCTTCTGCTCAGGTTCCATGGAATTGTATTTTGTAGGTACTGAAAATCTAACACTCTCAATATCTTTTTTTTATAGTGCTGTTATACTAGGCAATGGAAATTCTAGTATTCACATTGATGCGGTATTCGATCCTTTAAGCCCATCCGGCCAGAAACTATCTTCAATTCTTCGCGTATTAGAGCATAACGTCCAACCCAGCATGAGGATTGTACTAAATCCAGTGGTAAGTTGTCTCTGGTACTACAATTTATCTTTTTTGCTGTCATTAATTTTGGGTTACAATGTAGACTTTGAGACAATAGACCTAGATGAGAGTTAAGTGATGGCCTGGTTGGCTGACGTTGTGAAGGATTAAACGAGCGTCGGATTCCAAAAAATTTGAACTTCTCGGTGATTTTTTCTTTTTATATGTCGAACAAGCTTTTGTCAATAACCACTCTTTCGGAAGCTACTCCAAAGTTGTTTTTTCATGAAATACAATATGTACAGCTGATTTTTAACTTACTGAGTTCTGTAAGAAACCAAATTTAGTATAGTTTAACAGAAAAACTAAATATTTTAGAAGAGGCAAAAGAATGTGTTGTGTGCTGTTCTACCAATCTGATTAGATTATTGTTCGATCTATACCCACAATGCAATTTGTCCACGATAAAATGCATTTACTCAAAAAACAAACAGTAAAAGCAAGCATTTTCAAAGTTTTTTAAGATGGGGCTGATCTCTTTTTGACTAGTATCTGTTAATAGGTATCACTAGGTACCTGCTATGATAGTGATACTAACAAATCTGCATATAATATATAGTTTGCTACTGTGGCTATGTATAATTTTTGCCTCTTGAACTGCTGATTCAATTATGTTGTTTGAGTTGAGTGTTACCATGTCTTAACAACTATAATTGACAGATACTGAGGCATGCTGAATGTCCAAACAGAACATACTCATATTTTTCTGTCTTTATCGTCTTCATATCTTCTTTTCTGCGCTTTAAGAATGTTGTTTTTAATACCTTTCATGAGAGAAGATTTTTCTTTTTTTGACTTTGCTGGCAGAGTTCGCTTGTTGACATTCCTCTCAAGAATTACTACAGATACGTGTTACCAACTGTGGTACGTCTCTAATCTTACTAAATGGTAGGTTGATATACTACCGTTCCCATGTCAGTTCATTAGTTGTGCAATCATTTTGCAGGAAGATTTCAGCAGTACTGATTATACAGTAAATGGAGCTAGAGCATTTTTTGCCAATATGCCCCTCTCCAAGACCCTTACAATGAATCTTGATGTTCCTGAGCCATGGCTTGTGGAACCAGTTGTCGCTGTGTATGCTTCTGCTTGACTTATAGCCAGTTTTCAAGCTTATAGCTTGAGCTCCATAACTTATTGAATTTTAGTCATTTAATTTACAAGTGACTTAGGCATGCTTATTTCTTATTTATTTTCTCATGTTTTTCCTTTTTTCTGTTACATTTATGCATTCAGTCATGATCTTGATAATATTTTGCTGGAAAACCTGGGTGATACAAGGACATTGCAAGCAGTTTTTGAACTTGAAGCTCTTGTTCTTACTGGTAAGTAACTGCTATAGGGCCAAACACATTGTGCAATATGTGATGTTGTATTCCCGAACATTAAGATGTGTAATTTTCAATATATGAAACTGTATATTTATGTGACGTCTTATGCAGGTCATTGTTCTGAGAAAGATCATGATCCTCCTCGAGGCCTTCAGCTAATTCTTGGAACTAAGGGTACACCTCATTTGGTTGATACTCTTGTCATGGCTAATTTGGGTTATTGGCAGATGAAAGCCTCCCCGGGAGTATGGTACCTCCAACTTGCTCCAGGCAGAAGTACTGAGCTCTATGCCTTGAAGGCGGACACTGATGCGAGTCAGGAACAATCTCTGTCTAAACGTGTTATAATAAATGATTTGCGAGGTAAAGTAGTTCATTTAGAAGTACTGAAGAAAAAAGGTAAAGAGCATGAGAAGTTGCTGGTTCCGACCGATGAGGATGGTAACTCTGTGGAGAATAATAAAGTATGTAAATTGTTTACGTTGGCTTATGCTTTTGCCAAAATAGTTTTACTTCCTCTAAAGCTTTGCTAAATCTTTTATCTTTTTCTAATCCTAACAGGGAAGCTGGAACGGAAATCTTTTGAAATGGGCTTCTGGTTTCATTGGCGGTAGTGAACGCTCGAAAAAGGATGAAAAAGCTTTAGTGGTTAGCCCCAAACCACTTCCATCTTTTCTCATGCTGTTTCTTTATCTTGTTTTGCCCACTGACTATTCAAGTTGTCAACATACAGTAACAATTATGTTATACCATTGTAAACAAAGTTTGTATATGTCGTGATGTGGCTTGAATATTCATCTTATGTCCTGTCATGTTTTTTGTTAAGTTGCATTAGTAGGTGCATTGACGGTTTATCTGACATCTTGTCCTGTATTTGCATGACACTAGGAGAAGTGTTCTCAGTCTGATGTGTAAATTTATCTATTCCAACCATTTATGTGGTGGTTCAGATAGCATTCGCTTGTTCTTTTGCAATAATTTGCTTCGTGTTAAAAAATATATCTGCTTATAACAGCAAAATGGCTGTACAGCTCAGTCTCTAATCATATATTTCAAGCTTTATAGACTTGGGTTTATATCGTGGTGCATTTTATATAACGTATCATAGCAAGATTTTTTTAAATTTTCACTCTGTGAGGGGTGATAAATCTAATCATTTTTCTTTTCCTCTTCCTCTTAGGAACATGGAAAGGGTGGACGGCATGGTAAAACAATAAATATTTTTTCCATAGCTTCTGGACACTTGTAAGTCAAACTTTTTTGTTATTAATTTTGCAATTTTCTAGAAAGCATTGGCTTCTGCCGAGTACTTCTTGTGTTGGGTGTGGCTAAATGCGCACAAGTTACATACCCATTCTCGTCCAAACCATTATAATAAATGAGCATGGCATCTGTCGTGGAGGTGGGGCAAAAGAGTCACTTGTAAAGTATAGAGAAACTCGTCTAAATAAATAAGGCAATATATTTGAAACGAACACTTAATACAGGAGAGGGAGCACAGATGCATTGTGCTCTTAAATCTCAAACCTGATAGCTTTGTTCAGGTGTTTCTCTCTCTTCTGGTGCCATTTACTGCTCTTCGTGCACTACTTGTCTTCGTAAAATGAATATTGCCTTACTGCTCACCCACAGCCGTAGAGGACTCAACATGAGGCAGTGAAGGCAATATTTCTATTGGTTATATTTTTGTAGTGATTCTAGGTCACTGAAGTTAGAATAAATTTTTTGTTATTTGCTCCTTATGAGAAAAAGGTATGAAAAAGCCGTAAGGAAATTTCAGATTTTATGTGCCTTTGTTGTCCATTTATTGCATAATCTCGGTTAGTCCACCAGGTCTCCATCTCCACTCCCAAATACACATGTTTACAAGCCTGCATGTATAAATTGTTTTTCATGGTTCACAGTACTATGTTATATCTCTCTGTTTAGTATTTTCTTTTCTAACACTGTACATTGCCAGATATGAACGGTTCCTTAAAATCATGATTCTTAGCGTCTTAAAGAACACTCAACGGCCTGTGAAATTCTGGTTTATTAAGAATTATCTCTCTCCTCAATTCAAGGTCTGTTTTGTCTGCATTTCTCCTATAAGCTGTCAAAAGAAATACTAAATTGTGTACCTCACATAGGCCTTGTGAACAATGTCAAATGTGCAGGATGTGATTCCGCATATGGCTGAGGAATATGGGTTTGATTATGAACTGATTACGTACAAATGGCCTACTTGGTTGCATAAGCAGAAAGAAAAGCAGCGAATTATTTGGGCCTATAAAATACTATTTCTTGATGTTATATTTCCCCTATCATTAGAAAAGGTATTGATCTCGATTTAACCTCCAGACTGTTGTTGCCCGTTTTCATGTACAAAATATATGTTTTAAGTTGTTTTGTCATGCATTCTGCAGGTTATATTTGTCGATGCGGATCAGATTATCAGAACAGATATGGGAGAGCTGTACGACATGGATATAAAAGGAAGACCTTTTGCATACACTCCTTTTTGCGACAACAATAGGGATATGGATGGCTACCGATTCTGGAGACAAGTATATATGATACATTTATTAGCTTTGCCGTTCTTTCCTCTCCTTCGTTCCTTTTGTTAATCAATAATATTAGATCCGTAAATAGCCATTTTTCACCATAATTGTGTATTTTATGCTATAATACAGTACGAATACGCTCGACTTAGTTTCCCTTTTCAGTGTCTTATTTTCTTTTTTTTACAGGGTTTCTGGAAAGAACATCTACGTGGCAGACCGTATCATATTAGGTAGACCACAAATGACTACCTTTATTTTATGGTATAGTTAGTTGGAATTCCGTTAAGATTGACATGTACTTTTTCTTTTGTAGTGCGTTGTATGTCGTCGACTTGGTTAAGTTTCGTGAAACTGCAGCAGGAGATAATCTTAGAGTATTCTATGAAACGCTTAGCAAGGATCCAAACAGTCTAGCAAATCTAGATCAGGTAAGGTTTTTCATGTTTAAAGTATTTTTGGATTTTCGTTAAGTTAAATTAGATGGAGGGTAGGTTTTCGAATCTATAGCTCAACTTGTATATCCCTATTAATGATTCTAGATGGAATTGCCCAACGGTTTCATCTCTATAGTTGCCACTGTCTATTTAAATTGTTTTGCAATAACGGTGTTGGATAGTGGACCATGTATGTTCACAAAAAATGAAAATTCATTAAAGTGAAATTAGATATGGCGGCTATAATTTTCACTTCTAGATAGACAAGCCCTAATAGTTTTGTCATATTTAATTCATATGGCAGTTTCTGACAGACCAATACGGAAAGTACTAAAAGTTTCTGAATATATTATAAATTTGTTCTGTGCTTGTTTGCTTCTTGTGTTTGGACTTTGGCGTCTGATATTAAAGTGAAATAGTATGATTATGATTGGTTTCTTTAGTGTGCAAAAAGACCTGCATTTATTAAAGGATTATATACTCATGAAATTAGTTGAAGGGAAACTATTTCAAAATGAGGCATCTACAAGGTTAAACAAAGTCCATACCTTAGTTTGGTATCCTATGATGCTTTGACATTTAAATGGGCAGGGCCAAATGCCCGATTATTATCAATTTAGTATTTTGCTATGCCTAAGTGTGAATTGTTTTCAGCTCAAGTAGTCTTGTGTAATGGATCTGACCGTTTTAATGTTTCTTTCCCCAAGTTCTGATATGAAATGTTAAGTTTCTTTCATTAAACGATATCATTGCCTCTCCAGGATCTTCCAAACTATGCTCAGCATACCGTCCCGATCTTTTCGTTACCCCAAGAGTGGCTATGGTGTGAATCTTGGTGTGGTAATGCAACAAAATCTAAGGCAAAAACCATAGACCTTTGCAACAATCCTATGACAAAAGAACCCAAGCTTCAGGTGATTTCTATCTGTACGAGTATTTTATCATGTATCATCACTGTTCCTTCCTATTTGGCTTCTACGCTGTTGTGCCTGCTTCCCTCTTTCTTATTTTTGTAGAGAACTCGTTGTCTTTTCATTCTTTTGCACGCCTTAATTAAAAAAAAAGTGGTTTTGTTTTCTTCTGCTAAAATCAAGTCCCAATAATTCAAAATGGTAAAATTATTTTTGATATTTGGTTTAAGGTTTACACTAATATAGGCATAAGTACTTATAGAAATAGAAAACCAAGTCATATTAGAGCCAGACAAGATAACCCTTGTATATATAAGAAAATTTAATATAACAGGAAAATATATCTTTAATATTTCACTTGTATCTAATTAAAATCTTCGATAATTGTAACAAAAAACACAATTTTTCATAGCTTACTTCCTTTAAATTAGACAGTGTTTGGATCTAGGAAAGTGTAAAGAGAAGTTTTATTATCTTTGTTGTGGAGGATAACTCGAGGGGAACATGTGAACGAGTAGTATAACAAGTTCCTTCTAAATTCTGAAGCAACTGAAAAACTTGTAAGTGAATTATTACGGGTGCAGCCTCTCTACATACAGTAGATTGTTTCTGTTGAAAATCGACATTAATAGAAAGATAAATTTCAGATTCCAAGGTTTTCTTGATATTTGGACAACCTTTTATTTCTTTCGCTTTTTTGCTAAAGAGTTCAGGGCTAGTCAGGAAAGTAAAAGTGATACGACAATCAAGAGTTATATACTGGAGAAGATTATATTCTGCCCTCCCATTTTGCTTCCTAATACTAATGTGTTGTTACTTTGTCAGGGTGCTAAAAGAATAGTTACTGAATGGCCAGATCTTGATTTCGAAGCCAGAAGATTCACTGCTAAGATATTAGGTGATGATCTGGATCTTATGGAGCCCCCAGCCGCCCCAAAAGAACCAATTACTCCTACTAGTGACAGTGTATTGCCAGAGGAGGACCTTGAATCCAAAGCAGAACTTTAGAAATTTTAACCATCAGTCAGTGTTAGAATTTTTCACAGGCAGCGGTTATACTCGAGATAGATGAAAGATTGGAAGCGGCACGAAGTGGCTGGATATATTTATCAGAAGCCCGAGTTGGACTCCCTGTACAAAACCTTATATTACAAGTCTCCTTTGTGTATTTTCTTTTCTGGAACTGGTTAATGGGTATAGTAGGTAGCTTCATAGTTTTGACTCGTGCGAGGCAGATTTTGATGACATATTTTTGTAGTCTAACTTTTTCGGGATGAGCCACCGATTAGCAGTATTATTTAAAATAAAGATCAATATTACTGCTTATATTAGTATCTTTTACCTGACTAAGCATTTGTTTGTAAATCTTATGCTGATGCAACTTTTAATTCTCTTGTATGGCAACTACCATCTTTATTTTTATAATAGAATTATTAGTCAGTTTGTTATACGGTTATTGGATCGGAATTTGGTCACAAGGAAGTAGTATATTTATGGGAAATGACACACTAAGTACCCTTTAGCCAAACCTATTACAACCTAGTGCCCTAAAATGGATTAATGCTTACTAAATACCCATCTCATTAAACATATCCACTTCTAATACCTTTTCTTTTTTTAATACCAAGATTACCCTCAACCTAGTATATAAGGTTGATTTGTGAAAAATTAGGGTTTTTTGTTACAGCCCCCATTCTATTTTTGAATTTTAAAATTCAAAACAGAATCCACTCTTACTCTTCTCTCTCTCCTCTTCTTCTCTCTTTCTCCTCTTCTTCTCTCTCCACCGGCGAACCATACAACCACCGTCGAACTACTCTTAATCACCGGCGTTCGATCCCGCCGGTGATGGACCTTATACCGGCGTTTGAAATTCAGCCTCTATCCCTCTCTCTTAACCCTCCCAAAACACCAAAACGACCGAGCCACCAGAACCACCCTCCCGATTCTCTCTCTCATCCATGAATGGTCCAGTGAAACCCGAACTTCTTGAAACTCCGAGACTACCTGCTCCGACGACGGCCGTCGTCCTCGACGCATTTTTGAAGCAGATCGTCCCTGTGATTCATCTAAGCAGCTGTAGTGAGTCCGACTCGAGTGATGACTCGTCCGACGACTTCGAAGGAGGTACCAGACTTGACTTGACCTAGATTTCGATATGCTTAGTGTTTATGTTCGTGTTCTTTGTTTAACACTATGGAGTTTGATTGATTTAACATGAACTGGTAACATTTCGGTTATTATGTGTGCAACTGTTATGAACTGTCCGATTATTCGTTGCTTACTAAGTCGATTCTAGATTTTGTTTCGTGTCGTGTTTGTTTCTGTTTGGTTCGCGAGAAAGTTTTCCATTTTCTATACGATGTTGTTCATGTGAAATATTATGATGAGGTGTGAATCGTCTGACAGTTTTCCATTTTCTATAGTAGTGAAATATAGTTGACTCATACTCTAGATCGAAGCAGCTTGATTGTTATCTACATTCTTCTGAAAGATTTTACATGGTTTGTGTCTCTTGTGCATAGGAGCCCTTAAAATTGGATATTGTTATCAGTTTTCCAGATCATGGTTTCCATCTTCGCTTTGATCCTTGGTCTCAGGTATGTTTTATACAATCTAATAATAGATTACAAGCTGCGTTACAGGTCTTCACTCATAAATTTAAGTTGCCTTGACAGTATAAACAACTTTCTATCTTCAGTTTTATACTGGATTGGTACTGAAAGTAGTTTCTAATGCAGGCCCCAGGTAACTATTGCTACAGCAATCGTATCTTTTACCTTTCATAAGTTTAGTTATCTGTGTAACAATATTGAACTACTTAGCAATTTATTATTGGCAGTCGGTTGATATTATCAAATACACGGATCAAGAGTATGAACAACATTTAACTGACCCCGTAAGTTTTTTACTCTATTGTGTATGTTTGTTGAAGTAGTTTTTTTTTTTGCATGTTGTACTGCAGCATGATAGATATGCATAAAGACAATGCTAGTTAACTAATCACAAGTATGATAGCTTCTTTGTTAGTAGCCTGATAGATTTGAGTAACATACATTGCTTTTCTGGTTGTATCCCTGTTTTGTGTTTGTACTACAATTGGAACGATAACTCCGTTGTCTGGGTCTTCTCAATGTCAGGTTGCTTGAAGAAAATGGGTTGTGGAAGTTGATTGGTTTATTCGGCATATAACAAACAATATGCGGAACTTGAAGAAAATGGGTTGTGGACTGAACCTACTCCTTCTGGAAAGACAAATTTTTGGGAAACATCAAACTTCAAGATTGTAGTTTTATGTATTTTGTTGATTTTGGTGGTATTTTGTAAGAGGTAGTGTAGTTAGTTTTGTTTTGTAAACATATTCGTCATCTAGTTCTATTTGCTTGTTAATTGAAGTCAATGCCGATTTTATAGCCAAAATGTCTAGTCCAACCTCATTTAGTCTTAAAGTATCATGATGGAAATGATAGATACGAAGGAACACCTTGATAGATACGAAGGAACACCTTGCTAGATACGACGGGACACATTGCTAGACAGATGCAGCATCATATACATTGAATTATAAACATATTGCGATTGATAGATAGCACATATATATATCGATAGATTTGAATTATAAACATTGATAGTTAACTAACTATAAGTATGATAGATTCTCTAGTATGAGTCCGATAGATATGCATAAAGACAATGCTAGTTAACTAATCACAAGTATGATAGCTTCTTTGTTAGTAGCCTGATAGATTTGAGTAACATACATTGCGATTGTTTCGTATATTGCTCTGATAGATACGACTTACAGCAAATAATGGACTATTTTAAACTGTAGGTCTATTTGTACTATTTTAAACTAAACACTCTCATGTTTGTACTATAAACTAAACGCTCTCATGATGAACACGTTGCTAGATAAGAAGGAACACCTTGCTAGATAAGAAGGGACACCTTGCTAGATAAGAAGGGACACCTTGCTAGATAAGAAGGAACACATTGCTAGACAAGAAGGAACACCCTTCGTATCTATCATCTAACTCAACTGACACACTAGTAGGCAGTAAATGAGCCTCATCTAACACAGACAAAGCCATTTACTCCTCCAACTGTCCTAAGCTTATTGGTAAACAACGAATTAATCACACAATGAAGAGTCTTTCTCATCTCTATTATTGTACCGGAACTCTTTTTACCTTATTTCATCTCTATTACTTTTAATATACTTTGGTTTGGTCAGTCAAACTACATTTAAAAGTCATAAGTAAAATAAATTTGAGAATCCATATATTAAAGTTATAAAATTTGTAAGTCCTATGCACAAGTAACACAAAGCATGTACTGTAATGCTAATATTCTGAACGAGGAGGGATACTGTCAAACACACATTCAGGGACAAAAAGGAAACAGGTGCCAAAATCCAATGTGGCACCATGATCAGCTTTAGGATTCATCTATGAATGTGCAATAGGAATAGTGGCACCTGTTGATTCAGGATTCTGGTGGATTAAAAATAAAATCTGATAGATACGATATTTGACATTGCTAGATACGTGAACACTAGTCTGATAGACACGATATATAACATTGATAGATCCTGGAGTATACATCTGATAGACACGATATTTGACAACAACATACGTAACTTTTCCACTTGGTTTCTCCACCCCTCTTGACAGATGTAAAGCACGGGCAGCCACTCCCCTGATAAATTGAGATAATATATAAATATCTTTATGACAAGAAGTCAAAACCAAACATAAGACAATTGCATGTGCAAGCTTCAAAAGTAAAACAGTATATCCAAATAAGATCCCTCATTCATATAGATGAATCTAACTTTTCGTTAGATGTTCAATAAGTGAAAATTTGAGACATACTAAAAGTTGAAGTATACCTGTTATGCCAATGGATAACTTCATGGGCACTTTTTCCGTCCGGCTTGTGTGTATCTGACAGACCAACTAGAGTTTTGGAGCTTGCTTCTCCAAATTCACTTCCAGAACCTGACCAAAAGGAATTAAAAATTGAAGAAGAAAACCATCAGTTTGAGAGAATCAAATATAGCTGATGGTAGTTTTGGGTACCAGGAGAGAGCACGGAGCCAACTGCCTTTATCTCTGCATCATCTCTAACAGGCAGAATCCCAATTACTCCCTTCTCTTCTGTTTGCCATAACTCTTGTTCAACCAATGTCACACTGCATCGATCAAACCACTGTTAGCCTCAACGCTCAAGCATGAGGTAAAGGTACAACCAAATATGCAGATTTACAGTTTGAATCAGTACGCAACATCAACCAACCTAAGAACCTAGATCAAAACGGCAACATGTACTGAAGATCAACTAGAACAGAAAGTTCATTTTAACAAACACATTGGACATTGAGTTGATCCTTATCTAGAAATTATATACCATCAATTTGTCGAAAAAGGCAAACAGTACACTAAACTGGACCGTGTAGAACAAAAGAAAGAAAACGGCTGATCACTATCCAAATACTGCAACCAAACACCGAAGCAAATACACGGCAACAGACCTTTCTCCATTCAGCTCATAATTCCAATACTCATACCTTCGCACTAAAGCCAAAAACACCGAAGCAAATACACATATCTAGCAATGTGTCCCTTCGTATCTATCAAGGTTTTCATTCGTATCTATCAAGGTGTTCCTTCGTATCTATCATCTAACTCAACTGACACACTAGTAGGCAAGTAATACTGAAGGTTGGGGAGTTGAACTAAAGAAACCATGAAGGGCGAGAATATGATATGACACATTAACTGATGTGGAGACGTACCTGGTCAATGAGTCATTGTCATGCATATTTAGCCTTTCGAAGAAGGCCAAAGTGTAATATGTGAAACGATCTACCACAGACACGCCTACCTATAGCAAACAAAGATTAAAAGAGGAATATCAATCTCTAGCTCATGACAAGTTGTAAAGAAAATACTGTCAAGCTTTTGAAACAACAAATTATAATTTGGTTTAAACCAAACAGGTGAATAAAAGGGCTAAGTGTATCAAACTTATACTTACTTCAGCGTCCAAATGATGCGAATATGAGTTCTCTCATTTCAAACTACTTCCAACAGCTAAAACACCAGGGGAATGGAGCTGTATATGAGAGAAAAAATGATTTTACATTCATTGATTTAAATTCCGATTCGATTGATGAAATCGGTACCGAATCAAGCTCAGGTAAGTTCAATTTCAATCATACTTTAGACAATGCAACAAAACAACACCAAAAATCTACAAAAACAACAAACCGAAACTAATCGAAATGAGCTAAAACACGAGCTAGATAACTACAAAGCACAAGCTAATTCGAAGTTAACCATAAATTGAATACCTTACAAGTGAACGGCGGTCGGGTTTCTCCTTCTCGGACGGTGGAGATGGCGACGGAACAACTTATAGTAGGTGGTTCCTTCAAAGGTTAGAGAAAGCAGGTGGTTCGCCGGTACGTTTCCGTAATTTCGGAACGGAGATGAAAACAGTGGTTAGTTTTCGTCCGTGGTTCACCGGTGGGTTTCAGTACTATCGGAAGAGGTTTCTTCCTGGTCGCCGTTGGTTCGCCGGTGGTTGTCAGGAATATCGGAACAGAGGGGCGACTGAAATCGCCGGTTACGTGAGTTTCAAAAATGTCTTTTGCTGGGTTTCTCTCTCCACAAATTTAGAAATTTGAAAGTGGGGCGAATTGGAACCCAAAAGTCTGATTAGAAGAAGAAAAAAAGGGTTTCAACAAAAACAACCCCTTTTATACCCTAGAGGGTATAATTGTCCAAAATGTGGTTTTAGGTAGTTTATGAAACTAGTCTAAAAACGGGTACCATCTTGGTATTTGATACTTGAGAAGGTATTTAGGGGTACTTTTCTCTATATTTATTCGCTGGTCTAGTATTGGTTATAACTGTAATTGTCTGGTATTCAGTTTAAATAATAAAAAAAAAGGGTATGTTGATAGGGATAAAGTTAGTGTCTCACAATTAATTTTTCGTAATGCATAGCATTTTTTATAAAGTTAGTTTTTTGATTTTTGATTTTGATAGTTTAGTTTTTTTAATAAACATGCGGAGAGGGCTAATTTTATCTAAAATTGAGGCCCATGGACTGCTTACGGACTTTTGGAACTCCATATACTATATATTACCAAATTAGATAGTCCATGAACTACCGACAGATTTTTGAAACTCCATAAACTATATATTACCAAATTGGATAATCAAGGACTACTAACGGGTTTTTGGAAGTCCATAAACTATCAGTCACCAAGTTTAATACTGTCCAAAGCTTGGAAAAATAATATTATATTTGTTGATAAAATAATTTTCTAAAATTTATTTTCTTGATATGGTGTTCTAATTTAATCGAGTAATATCGGTGTACCATGAAAGATATGAGTAATATCTTTCCAAAATTATTACAAAAAAAAATCACTAAACTACCAAAATCATTATAAGAGAAGTTACTAACTATTATCTTTTACTTGAACAATGGAAAAACTTATTGAATCCGTAGCTAATGCGGAGATTACCGCTCGTTAAAGATTAAAGAACTTATTTGAATGTACCTTTCTTGATACACCACTAGAAAATGAATGTTGAACGAAGAATAAAATTTTGTGTTTAAGTTGAGATGGGTCGGAATTTTTTAGGCTAAATTTGAGGGTATAATCTCTTTTTTTATTGTGTTTAAGTTGAGATGGGTCGGAATTTTTTAGGCTAAATCTGAGGTTAGAATCTCTTTTGAGGCACAACTTGAAGATAAATTCCTAACTCATGTGGGCAAAGTAACAAAGCTTCATGTTCAAGCTGGGATGGGGTCGAAATTTTCGAGGTTAAATCTCACGCCAAATAAATTCACATTTATCAAGATACGTCGGGGGCTGAAATCAATGATCTCACTCTCGGCGTCAATACCAAGTAAGGGATCAACATCATCTTAATAGGCCCCCGTATCCGAAGGTATGCGACAGAGCATCGAACGAATCTGACATCAGAAGAACCACCTCACGTTCGACTTCCAGGGATAACTTAAGCTATTCAATATTCGTCCTATGCAACCTCCTCCGCAATTTCAACGATATCCTATGCACCTCTCTCAACAGCTTGGTCAACAAGCTTTTCAACACCCCTTCCAATCCCAAACCCAACTTGGGGAACAACTGGGGTCGAGAGGAGAATAAAAAATAAAGTCGAGGGGCTCATAACCCGGAGAGAAGAAGAATCATTATGCCAAGCCAACAAAGAGTATAGTTACAATCTATCAGAAAGTCAACGAATTTGTATGCTATTGAAATCCATTACATATGCTCGCACCAATAGGGGATAAAAGTGCTAACAAGTTTACAAATATCATAATGATATTGGTCATTGCATTTGAAATTGCAAGGTTTTAAATGAAGAAATCCAAACACCCGTAAAAGATTGAAACTGTATTGAGTTTGTCAAAAGTAGAGTTCATAGGGTCCAAAAGTTAAGTCCAAACCTAAACTTGAGGCTGGGAGGCTTGAGGCTCAAATAAGGACATATTATAGTATTCATGACTTGCTTGATATACCAGTCAAAGCCCAAAAAAAGGATTACATAGATTTCGATCCAAACCGAGGTAAAGTTATAAACCATTATCGGAGGTGAGAGATTGTCTGGGACTACTAACACCTCTAGGAAGAGGCATGCATCTGAACTTGAGTACCAATATCACAAGTAAATATATGTTCACTTGCAACAAGCTTTTTATCCACCAATAATTTTTACTAACGATGATCTTCGAGGGATGGTTGGAATTCTTAGTGACGTAATGTTAATCACTATTTAAATTGTTGAGGTTGAAGTCAAAATAATCCTTATCGACACCAATAATTTTACCAACATAATTTTTGAGAATATGCTCAATATAATGAAGACTCCACCCAACCTATCGAAGGTTTGATAAGACTATCATTGGATTCACGAGAGGGGATGTCAAACTCCTGGTTGAGATGAAGGCCGATATTTATATAAGAAATGAAGGTTACAAGAGAACACCGAGTATTTTTTTTATAATAGTTGACAACCATATTGCTAAAATTATCATTATGAGTCGGCCATTGATCGACGAGTTACAAGTAATAAATTCTATCCTACATCATGTTGAGGGATTTGATGACCCTCACGAGGCTCAAATCTTGGTAATCCCTAGGGAGAGCACATAAATATTGGATCTTGCTAAAGGTAAGAGTTCAAATATCAACACTAATCTTTCAGGTAGTCTCTGAACCGTCCTAATATCATTTAACTAACAATTTAGACGTGTTTGTTTATAAATAAGAGGATATTACAGAAGTACTTTCGAACATCATCTATCACGACCTATCAATACATCTGGACGTCTGCCCCATCATACAAAAGAGAATAGTTTTTTAAAATAATTATAGACTATTGTAACCAATTTAGACCGACTACCCAAGGTTGGATATATCTAAGAGTCTACATACCCATATGGACTGCCTACCCAACCCAGTGTTAGTCTAGAAAAAAAGGGAAGTAGTATATGTGCATAGATTTTAGTTACTTGAATAAAGCATATCCTAAAGAATCATTCCCAATACTAATGATAGATCTTCAATATTCGAATTTTGGAAATAAACTATTATCATTTATGAATGTGTACTCAAGGTATAACCTAAAGCAAATGCACCAAACATATCAAGAGTGTACTACTTTCATTACCAACTAAGGTCTTCACTGTTAGATGGTTATTCTTTTCAAATTAAAAATGCAGGGATTACTTAGTAGAGAATTGGTAACAATGCTTTTACAAGTCATAGATACCGAAACATGAAAGTTTGAAGATATGCTATTTAAGAATCATGATGATGTAGATTACATCAAAGACATGCAAGAGATGTTAAAAACTTACAAGCCATAAAGTTGAAGCCAAATCCATAAAAGTGTGACTTTGGGGTTCAATCATGTAAGTTTTCAGGTTGCATAATCACTGAGTGAGGTATATAAACAAATATTTCACAATGAGAAACCTTAGCATCCATGCACCCTCCCAGTTCGATTAAGGAAGTCCATATATTGGATGGAAGGATGACAACTTTGAATAAGTTCATATCTTGTTTCTCAAACAAATGTTCTCATTTATTTAAAGTATTAAAAATGTATATCGTTTCTAATGTACTAAAGAATATGACCAATTTTCTATAAGATCAATGGATACTTGTCTCTCGAGAGGTTTATTAAAACCCATACAAGATATAACATTATATATTTACCTAACAGTACTGTACTTTTCAGGAAAGTAGATAAAAGTTTGAGGCCAATCTACTATGCAAGCATAAGTATTCTAGATGCAAAGACAAAATACCTCAAGATGGAAAAACTAGTCCTTTTTAGTAGTTTCAGCCATGAATGAGACCTTACTTCCAAGGACACTCCATTATTGTTCGAATCTATTTACCCCTTTCGAACGGTGTTATAAAAGCGAACATTTCAAGGCGCCTAACTCGCCGTTCTGTAGAGTTGGAGGTTATGATATATCGATTGGGCCAATGACAACCATAAATGTCTATACATTAGCCGAATTATTAACTAAATTCCAATCTAAAAGGGTTTTTCTTAGTCATGAGTTCTAACATGGACATTCCAAACATATGGTAGGTAAAGTTCCTTATGGAGCTGCATGAGAAGATAGGTTTGGCCTATTATTGGCATAAAACCTTTCTAAAGAGAGTCCTTCTGCCAGGTTAGTATTGGACGACTCTTATATCTGATGTCAAAAAATAGTGAAAAATGCGATACTTGCAAGAGATATGCCAATATGATACACATATCGTCAATACTATTTGATAAGGGCATAAAATGTCAAGATTATTAAAGGGCTTAATTGATAATGTAAAGACATATAGGGAACTATTTGTAAAGATAGGAAACATAAGAAATAAGTGTAAATATGAGGGCCAATATGTAATTAGAATGAGCATAACATGTGACAGTGGAGCCCACCACTGGCACTATATAAGGAAATATCTTTTTTTTTGGAAAAAGGGTACTTTCCAATCATTAGTACTTTATTTTGACTACTTTCTCTCTCTAAAAACTTTGTACTTACTCTCCTGACACCACTCCACAATACACGTTATTCGATAATCAGTCCCGAATATTCCAAGAACTATCATTGGTGCCGTCTGTGGGAACGAGTGATACCCAGAGATGAGGTTCTCTAAAATCTCGATCCTAGTAAAAACTTAAAACTCGAGGAATGGATACGGAGGCTAGAAAGGGAAAGGCAAATGAGAGAGGCTCTAATAGGGAAATTTCCTATTCAGAGGATCGAAGCTCCGAGGAGCAGTATAATGATGATGACCAGCGTAGTCAAGGCCGAGGCAAACGACCGACCCTCATCATTACTAGGCAACAGCTTTTGGACGACATCGCTAAGCTAAACGCTGAGAAAAGGATGGCTTTGGTTGAAAATATATATCGACTAGATAGCTGAGGCGAACGGTCGTGCGAAGATTGAAAAGAGGCTAATCATGTTGTTAATCAGGACGAGGCCGATTTTTACAAAGGCATAGCTCGAGTGTGGAAGCACAACAATGTTTCGAAGAAAAAGTCGGGACTCCAAGCCAAGCACAAATATGAATATTCAATTGGGGAAGATATGTATGAGTCATTTTCTCCAGACCGGGATGTCTGATGCTTCAAGAAGAATAAAAGAATGATTAGGGAGCGAGAAATTCGAAGGCGTAAGTCGCATTGAGCTAAAATAGCCAAACCTCAAGGAGACAACATCGACAAAGTGACTCCCATTTCTATGAAAAAAGAAGGTGTAATCACAGTCAACAGAGAATAGCAAAATGTCCCGCAGTTTCAGTTTCCATCAGGAAGCCAATCTTACGCCTACAGGGTCGGAAGCCAATTTGCAAACCCACTTGAAGAGGGGCTATATGCAACTCATGCAAAAGAGCTAGGTGGTCGAGTTTTTGGATTCATGCATAATTAGAGATCATCTCCCCTTTCAGATGAAATTTTGTTGGGACATCTTCTGAAGCGGTGTGATATCTCGAAGCTTGAAAAATACGATGGAAATAAAGACCCTGATAACCACCTGGAAGCATTTAAGAACTTCGTGCTGATTTTCGACAATGACGATAAGTTGATTTGTCGAGCGTTTTCAATGACGTTCAAAGATCGGGCATCAAAATGGTACAACCGGCTACCACAGGGATGCATAAAAAACTTTGGCATGTTTTGGCTGATGTTCAGACAACAATTTGTTGGAAGTAAGAACTTTCGAGGAAACGGTGATACAATTGTGAATTATCGATAAAAGGTCGGAGAAAGTCTGAGGGACTATACTCGACGCTTTGTAGATGCAAAAACCTGATCTTGACTATTACGATGAGAGTGTGGCTTTGACGGGTTATAGATTGGGTTTTTTACCTGGTCCAATAAAGCAAGCGGTAACGAAAAAGCAGGCTTTTACTTTTTCTAACTTGTTAGCTCAGGTAGAAAATTAGATCCTGGTTGAAGAGACTGAAGCGTCGGCATTGGCAACGCAAATCCAGCAAACTGCATAAGCTTCAGTAGTATCATATCAGAAGACTCCGCAAAAAACAGCTTTGGTTTCTCATCCGCAACCAATAACTACTGTGGCACCAACAACATAGCGGTCGAGCGGGAAAGGGTCGAGAACTCATACACAAAGAGTGCGAAATAACTACCAAGGAAATTCGTACCGACCCATATCAAACAAATGGGAGCAAGTTGTTTGAATCTCTAACTATTTTTGGTGGCGATTCGATGACAGAGATCACCAACTCTTCTCGGAAGAGGTATGTGGTTAATCTGGCTACGCAGTTAGAAGCAAGAACCTCACCACACTTATATCAGAACCCGTCTCCCATACTATGTTTCGATGTCGATGATATGAGAGACATTGCTGGACCTCATAAAGACGTGGTTGTAATTGTAGCAGCGATCGCTGGTGAAGAAGTTCTGAGGATATTGGTGGACACTGGGAGTTCTGCAAATACCATTTTCTTGTCAACTTTCTCAAAGTTTAAGAAACAACCGATAATCGTCGAATCAGATCGGACTATTGTTGGTTTTACGGGAGCATCGACAGAAGTAGTTGGTGAGTTCAAAGGCGTGGTCCAGCTGGGACGGGGACCTTTTAAAAAGAAAGTAACGGTTTAATTTATAGTGGTAGACGCTCCTACATCGTATAATACAATTTTTGGTCGATCTTGATTGTCAATGATGCATATCGTGACCTCTACAATTCACTAGTGCGTGAAATATGTGATCGGAAATAATGTTGGTATCGTTAGAAGCAGCCAAAAGATAGAAGGAGAATGTTAGCGAGCAGTGTTGGTGACAAAATCGGATAAGAAAATGGTCGATGCTAGAGATTAGCAGTTAGTGGGGTCGGCCTCTGGATCAGAGCTTGCTGATGGGGAGACCTCAAGGTCATTGCTTACCAAAGAAAATTGAGAAAGTTATGAATTTTCTAAAGGAAAAGTTTTGAAGATTGGTGTTAATCTTTCCCCCATTTTTCAGAAAAAGTTAATTTCTTTTCTTAAACAGAATTACATTTGTTCGCTTGAAGTTCAGAGGATGTTACATGGGTTCCTGAGAATGTTATTTATCATCAATTATCCATAAATCCAAATGTTTGACCCATAACTCAAAAACGCCGAGCCTTTTCCCAAGAAAAAGCAGAGGCGATTATCTCAGAAGTTGAAAGGTTGACTAAGGTAGGACACATCAGGGAGTCCCAATATCCACGGTCGACAGCAAATCTGGTCTTAGTAAAAAAGAAGAACGAAAAATGGAGAATGTGCGTAGACTTTACAGACCTTAACAGAACTTGTCCAAAAGACCCATTCCCCCTGCCAAGGATTAAACAATTGGTAGATTCGACATCTGGGAACAAGTTGTTATCATTTTGGATGCCTACGCAGGATACAACTAGATCAAACTAGACCCAAAATATCAGGAAAGCACCATGTTTATCACATGGAGAGGATTATACTGTTATAAGGTTACGCCTTTTGGCCTGAAAAACGCAGGGGCTACGTATTAGAGGCTAGTTAATAAAGTTTTTGAAGGGCAGATCAGAAAAAATGTGGAGGTTTACATCGATGACATGTTGATCAAAAGTGTTACTAATGAAAACCATTTTGCTGACCTGGAGGAAACGTTCAAGAATCTCGGTAAAGTAAACCTCAAGTTGAAGGGTAAAAAACACCACAGGTCCTCCATGTTTGTCACTTGTAACATATTAGTCCGTATGCTTTGTCTCTGTAATAAACCGGTCACCTATGTTTTAAAAATGTAACAAACATATCATTTTTTGTAATAAATAGGTCCTTCGTGTCTGTAATAAACAGGTTCTTCACGTTTTCAATTTGTAATAAACAGGTCCCTCAATTTTTCAGAAAATGACCGGTTTGTTACATTTTTAAAACATAGGGGACCCGTTTATTACAGAGACAGAAAATAGAGACTGATGTGTTACAAGTGACAAACATGGAGGACCTGTGGTGTTTTTAACCCCAAGTTGAATCCAGAGAAGTGCTCATTTGGAGTTCGATCCGGGAAATTCCTAGGGTTTGTAATAAGTGAAATGGATAGAAGAAGATCCAGTCCAGCTGAACGTTTTGAACAACATGGCACCCCCCAGGAATATTAAAGAAGTGCAGATCTTAACCGGACGGCTTGCAACACTGAATAGATTCATCTCGCGATCCTCTGACAAATGCGCACATTTCTTTCAAGTGTTGAGAAATGCTAATAATTTTAACTGGACACTTGAGTGTACTGAGGCCTTTTTCAATATCAAAAGTTATTTATCATCCCCAACTCTATTGACAAAACCATTACCCTAGGAGATTTTGTTTCTATACATAGCGGTTTCAGAGCATGCGATAAGCGCGGCTTTGGTTCGAGAAGAGGACAGGGTTCCTAAACCTGTTTACTATGTAAGTAAAAGTTTGATGGATGCAGAAAAACGATATATAAAACTCAAAAATTTAGCGTTGGCTCTGGTAACGGCTGTTAGAAAAATGCGACCTTATTTTCAAGGCGGTTTCTATTATGGTTCGAACTGCTTTCCCCTTAAAAAGTGTGTTACAACGACCTGATATTTCAGGGCGTATGTCAAAATGGTTGGTAGAACCGGGGGAGTTTGATATTGATTTCGAACCGAGGATGGCTATTACGAGCCGAACGTTCCTCTTAGTAGACTTTCACTCCAGTAGACCAGATGAGGTATCAGTTGAGCTAGAAAAAGATTTAGATGAGTGGATAGTCAGAACCGAAGGTGGGTCAAGTATTGATTAATCACGCAACGGGTCAATCCGAGGCAATAAAAAGAGCAACTATTACAACATTTGGAAACTTTAAGAATTTTGGCTGCATCTTCCAAAAATATTACTTACGAGCATGTCCATTGGGAGGATAATACAATTGACGATTCATTGGCAACCACGACATATGTTGGGGAATACCCTTGGATTCTGACTCAGAAGTATCCCTCTATTGTGAAACGGAAAGACTTAGAAAACCGACCCAATATGGCCTGTCAAATTTCAACAGCTTCGAGTGCTGACTGGAGGAATAACATTATAAAGTTCTTGGCAGAGGAGGTATTGCCCGATGACAAGATATTGGCGAAAAGCGTTCGATATAAGGCGCCAGATTTTGCTTTATTGGGAAACATACTTTATAAAAAATCCGCAAGTAGACCTCTGCTAAGGTGTTTGGGACACGAAGAGTCACAGATGGTGTTATCCTAATTATACGATGGTGAAAGGTCAGCACATTGCGGATTCAAGATATTAATTAGGAGAGTTCTGTTACCAGGATTCTACTGGCCTACGCTAGCAGCCGATGCCAAGGAGTTGGTCAAAAGGTGCGACACTTGCCAGAGGTTTGCCAATTCAATCCACACTCAAGCAGTCCCTCTCGAGTCCATTTCAGAAGGTCTACCATTCGGCAGATGAGGGATAGACTTAGTAGGTCCACTTCCGTTAGCAACCGGAGGAAGACAAACCATTGTGGTCGCAGTGGATTATTTCTCAAATTGGGTCAAAGTAGAACCACTGTTAGGAACCAGAGCTAAGGATGTTGTAAAGTTCATATGGTCAAATATTTTTTGTCGATACGGGGTCCCTCAGAAGATAACCATGGACAATGGCCCCCAATTTGACAGAAAATGAAATGAGGGAATTTTGTTCAAACCGTAATATACAACAGAGTTTCTCGGCTCCGTTCCATTCTCAAGCTAACGGGCAAGTTGAAGTAACGAACATGACAAGCATCAGTGTAGTTAAGAGGATTTTGGAAGGAAAAGCTGTAAAGTGGCCGAAAGTTTTACAAGAGGTTGTGTGGGCATACCGAACTACGCCCCAACTTACAATGTGGGAATCACCTTACGCACTGGTATATGGAATGGATGCAATAATCCCTGCGGAGACAATGTTCCCATCCTTTAAGATCAATCATTATGAGGAAGACGCTAACGATGAAAGTCGAGCCTTGGCCCTGGATCTGATAGAGAAAAAATGAACTAGGGCTCACTTAAGCTCCTTGCATTATCAGACCCTTATGAGAAGTAGGTACGCTTCAAAAGTTCGAAAAAGGACTTCAAGGTCGGGGAAAAATTCCTGCGAAAAGTATTCCTTCACACCAAAGACAAACATCTAGGGAAATTGGCACCCAATTGGGAAGGACCGTACCAAGTGATAGAAAAAGTAAAGTCAGGGACTTATCGGTTAAAAGATAAATTTGATCGACCTCTACGTCTCCCTTGGAACATTGAGCACCTTAAGTTGTACTTATATTGTCGAACCTATTAAAGGGTTTTTCAAAATTAAAGTTGATCAACAACGTCGAAGCTATTAAAACGTTTTTTTAACATTAAAGTTGATCAACAACGTCGAACCTACTAAAGGGTTTATCAACATTAAAGTTGATCAACAAGGTCGAACCTATTAAAGAGGTTTTCAACATTAAAGTTAGCCCACATATTCAAACCTATTAAAAGGTTTTTCAACATTAAAGTTGATCAACATATTCGAACCTATTAAAGGGTTTTTTAACATTAAGGTTGATCAACATATTCGAACCTATTAAAGAGTTTTTCAACATTAAAGTTGATCAATATATCCGAACCTTTTTAAAAGTTTTTTTCAACTTTAGAGTTGATCAACAAGTTCGAACCCGGTACAGGTTTTTTTCAACTAAAAAGTTGATCCAAAAATTTGAACAGAGTATATGGCATAAAAATCCATTGACTTTGGCATAAAAAACTGATCACTTTCGATTACAAAAAAGGGTAGGGCATCAAGAAGAGATTACAAAAAGCAGATAGGATTGAAAATATGTTTAAAAAACAACCAAGTCTTAACTTTTAAAAGAACAAAAACAACATATCCGAGCAACAAAGTTTAAGTATCAGAGGGATCTTCAGATGATTCAGTGTATTCAATATCAGGGTCGGCACAATCAACGCCTTCAGGACGATCTTCTTCTGGGACGTCTAGCCACATCGACCCAAGCAGTATCCGGGAAAACTGTGCGTGGAAGTTTAGAACATAGCCAGCCCTTGCATCTACAACCTCTTATTCCATAACTTTTTGCATTTAGCGGCAAAAATACGGTTCTCCTCCTTACTTTTGTCGAGGGTCATTTGAAGCTCGCGAAGGTTCGTAGCCATTTTCGTCGATCGCCAACAAAGGTAGCCATTATGAAGCTTCTGGGAAGCCAATTCTTCGATGGATTTGGCACGATCTTCGTTGGCCTGAGAAACATATTTTCCCACTCTTTTTCTTTCACATCAAAAGCATGGATTTTAGCTTTGGCTGTATCAGCTTAGGTGTTGGCAAGATCAACTAAAAGCTGTGAATCTTTGGCTTTGGATGAGATGGTTCTCTTGAGCTCAGCAAGTTCTTTTTGAACTGTCATTATTTCTCTTTCTTTTGGGGCTATGGGGGCGAGCATGTTTTGCAGAGAGGTGGCTAGGACATTTGAATCTTGAAGGAAGAAAGAGTTCAAACTCTGAGCATGAACATGCAAGAATTTAGGATCGGGATGCATTGAATCTCCTTGACAAGGAGTAGGATCTTTTTGGGCCACCACAGCAAGACTGCCCAAGTGGTCCGACGCTTTGGTTTTTCCTGCGGAATGCATTTCTTCCGACCCTCTTTCTCTTACACAAACCTCGACAAGTGCATACAAATTCCCACCACCAAACTGTTCAAACATGGTGGGGATAGTAATCTGTTCTGCGGCTGGGTCGCAATGCATTTAATCTGCAACAGTTTTCCCTTTGGGTTTCTTGTTTGAAGTATGATTCCCCTCGTCAGCTCCAGTATTCTTCTTTCTTTTTTCATCACGTCCTTTCTGCGACCCTTTGACGATGACAGGAGGTTTATCCCCACTTGAAACTGGGTCACTGAGAATGACAGTGGTTTTAGGCTCTGAGAGTGGTACTTTAAGAGGTTTATCTACAACAACACCGTCGACATTCCCTTGTTCATTTTCTGGATCAGATAACTCCTCCGATTTCACACGTTTGTTAGGCGCCCGATCTTTTTTGGGAAAAAACACTTCAAAATCTAGGGTTTCAAGTCTGATCACGAAGTCGACAACTTCAGGAGGAATCCGTAATTCTTCGATACTTAGAATATCGTTGGAGCAACACCAAAGTTTGCTGTTGATAAGGTTGTTATTTTTAAAGCCTCGACGGAATTGCTAACCCTAATTCTTTCTGGCAAAGGCTCGGAGTTTAACAAAGATCTCTGAAGTTGTCTTAAGGTGGCCTTTTCTCAACTCCTGAATAGTTGCATTTCAAGCTTAAGAACAAAGGTCGGTCAATAAAAAAACTACCTTCAAGAGTCCATTTGTAAGTAAGGCGCCTCAGATTCTCTTTGATGTATGGTCGACTGTTTTCCCAAACACCTCTGATGAAGACAAATTGGTACTTATATGATATGTGAGATTCCAAAAAATTGTTCACTATCTTCTTTGCATTGGCAAAAGAAGAATAGAAGAATGAAAGCTTTAGAGATTTCGAAAATCCGGATATGCCTACGTACTCCTCCATGGAGATCGGTCACCCAGCTAATCGAGAAGCCATAATGGTAGAAATTAAAGTGTACCAAGCATTAGGAGTTAACTGGGTCGGGCAAATCTGAAGGATCTTGAGCTTGCACGTTCAAGGGAGTCTCACCGGGATTTGGAAAACGAACGTTGAACACAGTCAGGAATCCTCCATATTTTCTTCAAAGCGGCTTCTTCGTCAGGAGAATAGTCCAGGTACTTCGCAATAAAAAAAGATACAATGTGATCATTGGGAAGGAGAATGTGGTAGCCTTTCACAAAGTCGTCAACTTTGGGAGGTAAAGGCTCTCTTTCAGCCTCGCTAGCAGCGGGAGTATTTTAAGTTTCAAGATTTGTCGGAGCGTCTGACTCGAAATTTTTGTCCCCAACTCTTGCCAAAGCAGATTCCATGGGTGAAGATTTGGGAATAGGTTCATTTGCAAGTTTGTAGCCGACCCTCGCCGATACTGATTCTTTGTTGGAAGGTGTATGAGTAGTTTTCTCAGTGTTTTTGTTCTCGACTCTCGTCGATGCAGAAGCCTTGGTTGAAGGCATACGAGTGATTTTATCAGCAACTTTGTCCTCGACCCTCGTCGACGCAGATACCTTGGTCGAAGGTTTATGCGTAGTCTTTTCAGCAGACATGTCTTCAACCCTTGTCGCAGATACTTTGGAAGATTTAAATGCTGGCTTCTCGGCCTCGGTACTTTGGAATTTCTTGGGCAGGGGTTTATCAACAGATGTCACCCCTTTGGAAAGGGGAGTCGCGAGAACAGCGCTTGAGCTGCTAGTTACTCAAGTATGACCAGACGCTGGGACCTCAGTCTTTTTAGAAGCAGCTTCTTCACGTTTCCTTCTCTCTTTATCATGTTGAACCACCCACTTAAGAGTGGTCACGCTATTATGGTTGGTTTAACATCCTACAATAGTTGGAGTCAGCTGGACATATTCAAGAGGGGTAGATGAAGAGCTAGAATCACCCATAGTCAAAAAAAGAGTTTTGGGTCGGTTGACGGTATCCCGAGGCTTTGAAGGAGTAGGATGAGTTTTAGCGTCGGTTTTTATGGCCGTTAAATGAGTAGAACGAGTAGCAGCATCATGCATTTTTGTTGACGAAGAAGTCATCGGGATAGTCGGTAGGCTCGCGTTAAGAGAGAATGGAGATGGGCCCTGATTTTTGGGTTTCGAAAAAATCAACAGCTCCAAACTCAACAGTGATACGGGACCTTTGTGAATTAACCCGACGGCTCGGTATTCTTTAGCTCTATCGGTGATACTGAGGTAGTCGATGAAACCAAAAATTGGTTTCTCGGGAGGATCAGTTTTCTTTTTAGATTTCTTATGAGAGGAAGGTTTTCTCTCTCTTGAAAATGGGAAGTAACAAGTGTTTATCTCTCTAGAACTCCGATAAAATGTGAGAATGAAGAAGTAAGATTATTCATAGGCAAGTAAGTGTGGCAACTGCTTGCTCCTAGAGAAGCACAATCGAAAAGAGCGTCGAGAATATCAAGAGTCGCTTAACCAAAATGCTAGTTAAAATATAGTCCAGTTATCGCGAGACACGTGTCCATCCTAACAGCTACAACAGACCTAGAGGGCTAGCCTTATGATGCACGCATGGGCCAGTTCAACAGTTGAGAACTGCGAATGCAAACGACGAGTTGATCAGTGACACGTGGACGATTCAGTGAACCGAATCTGTAAGTAAAGGAAATGGGCCCTTGGAGAAAATAGTTTTACCCAAGGCCTATAAGGGATGGGACAAAGAGGTTGGTTTCAATCCTGATTAGATCTGACGCATCGGAATATAACGGACCGATAGGTCGGCCCCTACCAGACAAGTTTTGAAGGTTGAAAGACCAACCTACCAACCCGGTAATGAAATGTCGCAAATAACGCATAAACTGCAACATCGGTATTGAGGGGGTCGACAAGGAAACTAACAAAAATTCTCGACGAGAAGGTTCAGCAGTCAAGTAGTTTTTGCTCGACTCTCCGTAAAACTAGGAGGCTATTGATAAAGGTATAAAATGTCAAGATTATTAAGGGTCTTAATTGATAATGTAAAGATATATAGGGACCTATTTGTAAAGATAGGAAACATAAGAAATAAGTGTAAATATGAGGGCCAATATGTAATTAGAATGACCATAGCATGTGACAGTGGAGCCCACCACTGGCACTATATAAGGAAAGATCCTTTTTGGGAAAATGGTACTTTCTAATCATTGATACTTTGTTTGGACTACTTTCTCTCTCTAAAAACTTTGTCCTTACTCTCCTGATACCATTCCACAATACACGTTATTCGATAATAAGTCCCGAATATTCCAAGAACTATCACTATTAGAGAACATCTTTTTGTTTTTTTCCTCTATGTTAAACTTGGTTGGACTTCTTCCTAAAATGTTACATGGTAGAAAATATATACTAGTAATGGTAGACTAATTCTCCAAATCGGTTTAAGCTGAGCCCTTAGCTAAGGAGATAACCGATTTTATGAAAAATAACATGTATTACAGGTTCAGAGTGTTAAAGATGGTTACCATTGAAAATGGTACCCAATTTAGAACATTAAAATTGCTTCATTTATGCCAAAAGCATCCAACAACATTTTTAGCACATTTACACCCTCTGCAAAGTTGAGGTCAGTAATATAAGTATAAATAATGTCTTAAAGAAGATAATGAAGGGCTCTCTCATTAAGTGGTCATACTTTTTGCATAAAGCCCTTTGGGATTACCTAAGCACCCATTGGACAACCACAAGACAAATACTTTATTCCTAAGTCCATGTCATGGACACAATAGTCATATCAAAGATGATACTCTATTCATACAAGGTATCAAATTAAACCAAATATTACAATGTTGAGGTATCAGAACCGAACTAGATGTAATATAAGAGAAACTAACTGAGGTACGTTTAAGGGTTTAACACTATCAGACACTAATGAGAAGTAGTAAACATGTATGATTTAAAGGTACATGGTCGAAGCTTCCAACTCTATGATAGGTATTGAGGAAGACATTTCAACATATTAAAGATTCGAATAATGGGAAGCTCGGGACCAATTGGGAATGTCCTTATATAGTAGTGGAAGATGACAAGTTAGAGACACATAAGTTAGTCGATGAGCAAGACAAACCACTTTCAGGTGGTGTACTCTTTCCTATATAGGTGGCGTAAGTTTCGACGAGACACCTATATAACTAAACCTGTAAAATATTTTGCCAAAATAATTTATGTGTTGAATGATACGCCAAGTATAACTTAAGTATATGGGGTAGAGAGTTAACCTCAACTGATAAGATCAGAAAGAGTATGATATTATGTGACTACTATAAGAAATAAGAATGCTAAAAGGGACCAACGTACGTTTACAATATACAATTTCTCAATCTATTACAGGTCAAGGCTTGGTAGTTATTTCCAAGTAACAAAACCCAAAATTAGCTCGATCGTGAGTAGTTTTTTGCAAGCCTAACCTATCATAGCTATACAATTCATACACTTCCGTAAAGATAGAAACCAAACAAGTCTTTAAGGTTTGGCAAGTCCCTTGAAGATTGATCACCTTCAGGAAAACTGAGATCGTAGAGCCTAAAAGAAACATTCAAAATAAACAACAATATTAAAAATTAAAATAATAAACCATGTTGACCTTGTAGGATATAAATACATACCATGCAATAAGACATACAAATTATGTCTCGGCCATCCGAGGACTTGTGTTAAAAAAGTAGTAAAGCATATACAAATAATACCCCGACTTTCTAATTATTTAAAATAAAAAATATAAAAAGTAAGTTAGGTAAACACAAAAAAAAGTTCATATATTTTTGGTTTAATCATTCTTATGAACAATATATACCAAATTATCTTTCTCATCACCTACAAATGCATCATCTTCTTTTGTAGGGTATCATTCAATGTTCTCATGACCTCAACTTTGACAGTAGTAGAAGTTTCATGAATCGCCAAGAAAAAATTATATAGGGATATTGTTTTGATGTTTGGTAAGGATGTCAGTCTCTTGATATTTTGAATCTTCATGATCCTTCACCATAATACTTTTTTCCCATCCTCCATAGGGAGATAGCTCCAAAACCTCCTAAAGAGAAATCATGAAACAATTCATGAAAATTGAAGACCCATTTCATTCATACTCTGGACAATCTGACCGTATATAGTAAAATTATTAACATCTTAAACTGCCTTAGCCTTCGAATTCTCAAATAGCTTATGCTCATCTTAATATTATATTTTTTTGTACTAAAGAAAAATAATAGAAGAAAGTACAGTATTATATGTGCATAACTAGAGAAAAGAAAAAAATACCAAGACTTATATTTGATCTAAAAAACTAAAATAGCTTCATATATCAATCTCTATATGAATTGTGTCCAAAAATAATATATCAAACTATTTCATTGAAAATAAATTATGCTACCGAGACTGTATAGTTTATATAATTTAACTTTAACCATTTTTTTCTTTAGTTATGAGAAAAAATATACATTTGAACTAGTCTATTTGTAAGAGGTGTAAGAAAAGTAATTATCTGTGACTTGTAAAACTACTCGCTTTTGTAAGACTAAATAAAAAAAAGCCACAAGGCTTTGAACTGAGACTAGTATATGTCATAGTATACTTAAATATTGTACAAATACTTCTATAAATATATTAAAGTTTTTTTTTTGGTTTAGCTGAATTTTTTTAAGGTCATGCTCTTGAGTATTATCAGTCATGACCGAGATTAATACCTCTATATGTGTACATAATTTTAAAAAATAGATACATGTGAGATCATTTCAAGTGTATTAAAAATATAGCCAGAAACCACTACACAAAAAATTCTATTATCAATATAGAAAAATAAACAGACAAACAAACATATAACTACATATTACAACCATGAAAAATAATAAGTCTTAGTGTTTTTTAATATCAAAATGAAAATCACTAGTTAATTAACATAATTTATACAAATAAATAAAAATCAAGTTTTTTACGGTCGGTCTTCTTAAACATTCTAAACTACACTATCTAAATCTCAATATGAAGCAATTGTTTATAACATTACAACTTTGTAAAATTAGTTTAGCGTTATGAGAATATTGATAAATCCAAATCACATATAACTCATACACCAATGTTGATAATCCTATTTGAAAAAATAAAAATTATCTATTACTATCTAAAGTCGAATATTATGTAGCTTAGCGATAAGTATCGTCGATCTCAACCCCTCGAGAATTTAAAAATAAACCCATAGCCTAGAAAGTCTAGATTACCCCAAAGAAGCAAATAGAACTTAATCTAAAGCTCTAACGCTAATCATGAACTTGACTATCTAGAAAAAAAGTACTTCAAACACAAAAAACTCTAATTTTGACTATCAGATTATGATTCCTGTTCGTATAAATGTGTTTGAAAAATTTAAATATAAATGAATGAGAAAACAAGAAGACGAAAAATAGTTTTAGATAATAAGAATGACGGATTCTATAAAATACATTATTTAGAGAGAATATAATAAAATTATAAGCTTTAGGTTTTTTAATCAACGACTTATATTGTTTTGGAAATTAAATCCGGTATAAAAAATAATCTAAGGGTCACAATTAAAATATTTTAACGCGTCACAGGAACTTCGAACCAGTTTTTTAAAAATAATAATATTTCAACTCTCTTCCAATGATAAACTTATTGAAATCCATTCATATGAGATAACCAACTACTGGTTAATAAAAAACATAGAAAATACTTATTTATGTTTGTACTCTTTTTCCTCTGACAAAATAATTTTTTTTTTATCCTCAAATGATGTTTTGGCCCACATATGGTTTTTAACAAGACAAATACAGGGACAACAAACTTCAATACTCTCATGATTACAAGATAATTAATCTTAGTAGAATCCTCAGTAACAAAGACAATAAAAAGCTTTAACTAATTATTTTCCCCAAAGTTCTAGTCATCACTCGATGTTCTCGCAAGCACTAAGGGGTGGACGCTACAAATAAGGATGTAAATTGTACAAGTTGAAGCCCATGAGTAATGTGTTTGATGAGTCCGAATTCTGCATGCTCCCCGGACAAGGACAGTTCGGTCCAATGCCTCCGGACCAGACAGATCACTTCGAACACTCAGACCATAGGACTGTTCGAACTATGACAAAAGTACTAAAAAACCTAAACACTTCTTGACTAAGCTACTTGCTCTCTTACTTAAGAGCTCATGGGTCCTTGAACACGACCCGGGTCCATTAAACATGACCCGAAAGCCCATAAGGGCCCAAACATCAGGGTATAAACCCAACCACCTGCATTAAGTGTGGGTAATGAGAATTAACTGCTACCAGCCAGCTTAATTATCTCTCTACTCTCTACACTAAATACATAATACCTGCATACTACTGTTAAACACCAACCAAATTACAAGCCTATCCTCAGGCGATAATTATCCACACCAAATTGGCGACCACAGTGGGAGGAGAAGGTGCCTGAATCAAGCATTCAAAACCAGCTAAGAAAATCTATCCGAATGAATCCGGACAATCCAGAAGTACCACTAGCTCTGCTCGAAATGGTGGGAGAGAACGATGAGTACACTATCGAAGAGCGTGATAGGCTAAAGAGTGAAATAGAAGCTCTGAGGGCCGAAAAGGCTAAGATGGGCCTGGAAGAAAAGTCCAAAGCATCAGCTGCTCATCACACCGATAACCCCAGGGAACATGAGTCTTCAAAGACTCATGTGAGCACCAAAAAGACTCATGCCAGTTCCAAAAAGTCTCACCGGTCTAAGCCAGTGGAGAGTTCTGACTCAAGCTCAGAATCTTCTGATAGCTCTTCGGACAGTGAGGGAGTTGAAAAATCCTTATCCTCTAGCAGCGATGAGGGTCGAATTAGAAAGAAGCAAAAGCAGATTAAAAAATATTCAAGAAAAAGGGATAAACAAGGAAAAATGAAGAGGCATATTGGTAAAAGGATCATCTCATAGCCGGAAGCATGTGGACCGGATGCTGATGGATCCCTTTGCTTTTCACGATGAACCAGGTATCTTTGCAACTCCCAATGAGGGTACTGTGTTCAGTCGTGGAAGGAATTGGAGGCAATCTCCATTATCTTCTAAAATTCTGTCCGGAAACCTCCCCAAGAGGTTTGACAGCACCAAAATAGAGAGGTACGATGGCAGTACTGATTCGGACAACCATCTGGAGCAATTTAAAAACTTCATGATGAACTTTGACGACGATGATAAACTACTTTGTAGGGCATTCTCCCAATCATTTACGGGGAGTGCTCTAAAATGGTACAACAGTCTGCCTCAGGGTTGTATTAAAGATTTTGATACTTTTTGGGTAGCCTTTCGAAGGCAGTTTGTAGGGAGTAAAGAGCTAAAGGGCAATGGAGACACAATAATCCATTGTGCCCAGGAGCCAAATGAGTCCTTGAAAGAATATATAAGCCGTTTTGTGGATACCAAGAATGGGTTTGCTGATTGCTTCGAACAGGTGGCAATAGCATCCCTAAGGCAGGGTTTGAACCCAGGCAATCTAGCTGATTCAGTGACCAGGAAGAATGCCATGACATGGGGAGGGTTGATGAATCAGGTTGGAAAACAAATAAACGTTGATGAAATAAAGAAAACCAGGGTGCACAGGCAGGTGAGGTCTACCCCGGTGGCACCAAATCCCAATCAGAATCAGTCCGGGAACAAAGCAAGAGAGACCGGACAGGGGCATGGTAGGGCAAAAGCTCAATCTCAGCCAGCTGCTTCTGCTCAGAGTCAGCAATCTAGAAACAAGAGAGGGCCATAGGTCCAACCGGAGTGGTTCGCAGAATTGAAAGAAAGTGTGGCCACCATATTTGATAAAACAAAGGAAGAGGTGCATTATCGGAGACCGGCCACATTGCAGGCTCCCAGAGAGCATCGTAATAACTCTTTTTGCCAATATCATAACGATATTGGTCATACCACTGATGACTGCATATCATTGAAACAAGAAGTTCAGAACTTGATTGAGAGGGGAAAGCTGGGGGCTTACGTGAAAAGAAGAGGAGGCAACAGGCCTGACAACACTCATCGGGTTGGTCCAAGTAATGCTGCTCCGGAGGGAGCCATGGTTATAATTGAAAGGTTTGACGTGGAATCTGAGTACTTGGATCCAGATCCAACTCGAAACAGAGTGGGTACAATTGAGGAATGTTCTAGGTCGGTCTCCGGACTCATTAAGTTTTTTGAGTCACTTATAATTTTCGGAGGGGACACTATGACAGCTCCTACTACTTCTTCAAGGAAGAGGCACGTGCATACTTTAGCCTCCCATCTAGAAGGAGGCATGACTTCCTATCAGTCACCAAACTCATCCCCCTTCATTGTTTTCGATGAAGATGATTTAAGAGACATTGCTAGCCCTCATGAGGATGTTGTTGTCATAGGAGCATCTATTGGGGGAAACGACATAAGACGAATTTTGGTGGATACTTGAAGCTCAGCCAATATCCTTTTCCTAGCTACATACAAGAGAATGAAAAATCCACCTGTAATTCAAAGTTCGGACAGATCAATTGTGGGCTTTACATGCAGCTCAGTAGATGTGATCGGTGAGTTCGAAGAAGAAGTTCTATTGGGCAAGGGCCCTTTCAAGAAAATGGTTAGAATACTCTTTATTGTGGTGGATTGTCCCACTTGCTATAATGCTATTTTAGGGAGGTCTTGGCTCTCTAGGATGCATGCAGTGGCTTCAACAGTCCACCAGTGCTTAAAATATGTTGTTCAGGGACAGGTTGGAGTCGTCAGGAGCAGCCAAAAGGTTGCAAGAGAATGTTATGCTTCCGCCCTGGCTCCTCGAATGCTGGGGGTAGTCCGTATTAACAAACAATAGCAATTTGAGGGCCTTTCTGGGGGTGAGGGTGAAATTGATGACCCCAGAGAGACCCCTAGAGTATTGATACCAATCGAAGAGGTAGAAACACACTGTCTGGAAGAAGGAAAAAGTGTCAAGATAGGGTCTAAGATGCCACCCATTTTGAAAAATGAAATGTTAAAGTTTTTGAAGAACCATCAGCACGTTTTTGCTTGGTGCAATGCTGATGTTACTGGGGTTCCATCAGAAGTGATATCACATCACCTATCCATCTGGAGAGACGTAGCACCAGTGGTTCAAAAGAGAAGAGCTTTTTCTAAGGAGAAGGCTGATGTCATTGTGCAAGAGGTTGATAGGCTCACAAAGATGGGGCACATCAAGGAGTCTCAATATCCTTTGTGGACTGCCAATCCGGTTCTGGTAAAAAAGAAAAATGGCAAGTGGTGCATGTGCATTGACTTCACAGATCTCAATAGAGCTTGCCCAAAAGATTTGTATCCAGTCCTCCGGATTGATCAGTTAGTAGACTACACCTCTGGGAACAAGCTGCTTTCCTTTATGGATGCCTTCTCCGGATACAATCAGATTCAAGTAGATCCAAAGGATCAAGAGCATACCACATTTGTCACTGACAGAGGTCTTCATTGCTACAAGGTAATGCCCTTTGGTTTGAAAAATGCTGGGGCTACTTATCAGAGATTAGTCAGCAAGGCATTTGCTGATCAAATTGGAAGAAATATGGAAGTGTACATTGATGACATGATGGTGAAGAGTGTGGATGAGCAGTTGCACTTGTCCGATCTCCAAGAAACTTTTGCCAACTTGGTAAAAGTGAATTTGAAATTAAACCTAGAAAAGTGTGTGTTCGGGGTGCAGTCCGGAAAGTTTCTGGGCTACATTATAAGTGAGCATGGAATACAACCCGACCCGGACCATCTTAATGCCCTATTTCAAATGGAGCCTCCTCGAAACATTAAAGAAGTACAACGGTTAACGGGGAGATTAGCTGCCTTAAACAGATTTATCTCAAGGTCTTCGGACAGGTGTGCCCCTTTCTTTCAAACCTTGAAGGGTGCAAAGGGATTCAGTTGGACTCCACAGTTTGATGAGGCTTTCAATGAGATCAAAAAGCACCTGTCCTCCCCCAAAACTTTGTTTAAGCCAGTTGATGGGGAGACACTCTTCGTATATTTTGCAGTTTCAAGTTGTGCCATTAGTGCTGTGTTGGTAAGAGAGGTTGATGGATATCCCCATCCAGTGTACTACATCAGCAAAAGTTTGATAGATGCAGAAAGGCGTTACTTGAAACTCGAAAAGTTAGCATTGGCCATGGTGATAGCTGGAATTCAACCGAAAAGGCTGCCACAGCTTGGGCCTTGACTGCCGTTCGGGGAGCAAAATCTATGTCGAAGTCCCCCAATTCTACTGACCACTTAGTCATCCTGCTTGAAATGTCTGCCTTTTGGAGGACATTCTTCAGGGGAAAAGAAGTCCGGACGATGATGGGATGAGCCTGTAAATAAGGCCTCATCTTCCTAGCAGCTATCACCAGGGCCAATGCTAACTTTTCGAGTTTCAAGTAACGCCTTTCCGCATCTATCAAACTTTTGCTGATGTAGTACACTGGATGGGGATATCCATCAACCTCTCTTACCAACACAGCACTAATGGCACAACTTGAAACTGCCAAATATACGAAGAGTGTCTCCCCATCAACTGGCTTAAACAAAGTTTTGGGGGAGGACAGGTGCTTTTTGATCTCATTGAAAGCCTCATCACACTGTGGAGTCCAATTGAATCCCTTTGCACCCTTCAAGGTTTGAAAGAAAGGGGCACACCTGTCCGAAGACCTTGAGATAAATCTATTTAAGGCAGCTAATCTCCCCGTTAACCGCTGTACTTCTTTAATGTTTCGAGGAGGCTCCATTTGAAATAGGGCATTAAGATGGTCCGGGTCGGGTTGTATTCCATGCTCACTTATAATGTAGCCCAGAAACTTTCCGGACTGCACCCCGAACACACACTTTTCTAGGTTTAATTTCAAATTCACTTTTACCAAGTTGGCAAAAGTTTCTTGGAGATCGGACAAGTGCAACTGCTCATCCACACTCTTCACCATCATGTCATCAATGTACACTTCCATATTTCTTCCAATTTGATCAGCAAATGCCTTGCTGACTAATCTCTGATAAGTAGCCCCAGCATTTTTCAAACCAAAGGGCATTACCTTGTAGCAATGAAGACCTCTGTCAGTGACAAATGTGGTATGCTCTTGATCCTTTGGATCTACTTGAATCTGATTGTATCCGGAGAAGGCATCCATAAAGGAAAGCAGCTTGTTCCCAGAGGTGTAGTCTACTAACTGATCAATCCGGAGGACTGGATACAAATATTTTGGGCAAGCTCTATTGAGATCTGTGAAGTCAATGCACATGCGCCACTTGCCATTTTTCTTTTTTACCAGAACCGGATTGGCAGTCCACAAAGGATATTGAGACTCCTTTATGTGCCCCATCTTAGCCTTTTCGGCCCTCAGAGCTTCTTGTTAAGGCTCTAAACCCACAATTTGGTGTGGATAATTATCGCCTGAGGGTAGGCTTGTAATTTGGTTGGTATTTAACAGTAGTATGTGGGTGTTATGTATTTAGTGTAGAGAGTAGAGAGATAATTAAGCTGGCTGGTAGCGGTTAATTCTCATTACCCACACTTAATGCAGGTGGTTGGGTATTTATACCCTGATGTTTGGGCCCTTATGGGCTTTCGGGTCATGTTTAATGGACCCGGGTCATGTTCAAGGACCCATGAGCTCTTAAGTAAGAGAGCAAGTAGCTTAGTCAAGAAGTGTTTAGGTTTTTTAGTACTTTTGTCATAGTTAGAACAGTCCTATGAGTGTTCGAAGTGATCTGTCCAGTCTGGAGGCATTGGACCGAACTGTCCTTGTCCAGGGAGCATGCAGAATTCGGACTCATCAGTGTTAATTTTAATTTATAACTTTGGGCTGAAACTTATCATTATAAGGTGAAAGCCATAAGGCTTATGTTTTAACACTAAGAGAGCTAAGCCAAAAATTCAAAAAACTTTTGTTCCAAATTTATGCATATACATTTAGCAAGATTCTCATCCAAGAAATCACTTATTCTTTTAGCAATTAGGTTCTCTTATTATTATTTTTATGTATCTCTCTTGGTCAATTCAAACTCAAAATATCTTATGTTGTAACTAACTCTTTACTTTCTCTCTAACAACAAAAGCAACCTCATTGTTTAAAAGCTCCGGCTAACCCCTTTTAAGTCTCGGCCAGCTTTCACAAACCATTTTCTCATGATTATTTGTCTTCTTAATCACATAACTTCACCGAATATCACTTAACATGTTTATATCTCACACAATAACAATTAAACAGATTTAAACCTCACCAATGTTATATATTTTATTTATATTTTTTGAAAAATTTCACCTCATTTTATATTATTTATATTAAATTTATAAAATCATATCATTGTGTCATTTACTCCATCATATACTACAAACTATAAAACTCATACAAACATTTTCAAAATTTGAATCCAAATCCCAAAATGATTTGAAAACCAAATTTTAGAATGAGAAAAAACATATTCAATAACATCAATCCGAAATCAAAAATAATTTTAGAACTCAAATGTTATCTTGGTCGAATTAATGGATGGAAAAAAATCCTATGAAAAACAGAGATCGTCGATAAACAACTAACTACGTGTTTATAGTTTAGAGTCAATTCATTTCGATAAACCAAAATCAAAATCATATTTTTTGGTTTTTACGAAACAAAAATTCGATTTTGAAACATTCAATCAGAATCAATTGTATCCAAAAATTAATAAATTATTCCGAAATTGATATTGTACCCGTAGATACGCAACAAAAAACTTTATTGGCACCTAATATTTCGAATATCAATAATAACTACCTAGTACTTAAATATGGTACTTAAATACCTATTTTCATTGTTAGACTCATCATTATCCCTCTCTCTCTTTTTATTTTTTTTTATTTTAAGTTTGTATATTTCAAACAATAGCTAAAAAAAACTAAAATACCATATGGTTTGTTTTTTTTAAGATGAGAAAATTAGATCAAGGAATGATATATTTTTATTTTTTCTTCGTGAGACCCTGTAATCCTGATCTCGCATTACGTTTTCCTGGACTTGTGTTTTGTACATGATTTTGGCATGGTCTTTCGTGATTTAAAACGGAGATGCAAGACAAGGCATAATGAAATGGAGAGATGTGAGACAAGGGATGATGAAATAGAGAGATGTCATACTTTTGCTATTTGGTGATACGAGATGTGAGACCAATCTAGTTGGATCTGCGTTAAAAAATAATTCATGAATCTAGTTTTGTTCATCTTAAAAAAACAAAACGATAGTACTTTTGATTTTTTTTTTCGATTTATTTTAAACTATGGTTTTAAAATACAAACTTCAAAAAAATAAAAAATAAATATGAAAGAGAATGTTTGGTTTGTAGAAAGAGAAAATGTATCATGGTTTGAAAATTTGACTAAAATATTTGAATAACTTACTTTTCTAAATATCATCTTAAAATTGGTTTTGTTTAAAAAATATGTTATAACAACCCCATTCACAAATAAATAATATTTCGAAATCAATTATGTTAAGAAAACAAATAATCTTCAAACACCATGCCATCTCACAATCAAGGGTGAAGCTATTTCACCAATTCTATTTTCTATTTCCTCTTTGCTTTAATAAATGGTTGTTTACCCATAAAAGAAAGACCACTAATACCCTTATATAAATATAAAAATAAAAATAATTTGTTTTTCTAGTGCCACGATCCAGCCACGCGACTTAGCTACCATTTTTACTCTTTCATTTTTTTGTTCTTTTTCTTCTATTATTCATTAATAGTAGCCATTTTTCTAATTATCCTACCCGTCAAACTCCAGTTTTTACGGTTTCTGATTTCTATTAGGACTTCAGAAGATACATACTTTGAGAAATATTGTAACCCATATCTTCGTAGATTGGTAGGTTAGAGAAGATGAATTTTTTAATAGCTTGAATTTCAATGAGTCTCAATTAGTTTAACGTTTAAACAAATTCAATTCCAAATGCGAAGATGATAACTAAAATCTCCATCACACACTATTTGCCTACAAGCTTGATTTTTGTTGTTATATCATGGCTCTGGATATTCTATTATGCATATATGAATTTTTCCGGTGTAAGAATCCGAAACAATTGAGTTACGTTCTTATCGATGCAGGTTAGAAAATCTGAATGACATACTTGACTAGTTTGGTTTGGAAAAAAAAATAGGAATGTCGATGTCGGTTAGAAAATCTAAATTGCAGACTTATTTGGTTTGGTTTGGAAAAAATAAAGGAAAAAAGATAAAGACAGACAAATATAAATTTAAAGGTAAGTAAAGAATAAAAATATAAAATTATATTCTGAATTTATTTTTGAATATTTTAAACGGTGGAAATAACATAAACTATGGTGGAAATAGTTACTCCCACAATCAATTCCAAATTAATAATTAGAATAGAGAGTTAAAACCAACATTTCTAATTAAGTATTCAAAGCTGAAGACTTTAATGGAACATCGTGTAAATAAGTAGTCATAACTTGTTATTGCTATTGGAGACGATAGGAGACTGAGAGAGTGAGATCTGAATTCTATGTTAGTCCCTACATTCACGTTTACGTTTGTCTTCTTCGTTCACTTTTTAATAAGGGAAATTGTACCTATAATACCCACTCAAATATTCAATTGTCATCTAGTACCCAAGGTTTGATCAATTATCACTTAATATCTAACTCAACTATCTAATTGTCACTTAATACCTAACATTATTTAAATACCCTAACTACCCTTAACCCACTATATATGCAGAATTTTATGTTTTCTTTCTACTTTTCTAGCTTTTAAATATTTGAATTTGTTAGCCGCTCTAACCAACCTAACCCTACGAACCACCATGAAGCACGACTGAAACCACAATTTTCAGGTGATCAGAGTGTTAGAAGGTCTATTTATTTCTATAAGTTCTGTATAAAACCTATCTAACCGTTGTTTTCTACGTACAGGAACTGATCACGCGTTATTCGACATTGTTGGAATCCGTTGTTTTTAGTAATCGTGTTGCTTTTAGGTAATCGTGATTAACTACCGATTTCAAAGTTATTTGTTAGATTTCTAAGTTAGAATAGGTGTTATTCTAATGTTTCCGTTCTTAATAAATCTTGTTCGAGCTTTTCTCTGGTTTTTTGTGTTTTTGTTCTAGTGATCTGTGCTTATTTTGTTAATGTTTGTCGTTAATCCTTATTTAACTAGTTATATACTCATTTTTAGTGTATTATATTTTGATTTCGAATGTGAAACATGTGTAGACTATGAGTTTTAGTTGTCCAGGCATTCTCGACATAATATGCAAATTATTTTATGATTTTCTCACGTAGAAGATGTGAATTATGTGATGTATCTAATGAGGAAGATGCTAATTGTGTTACCAATTCGCATGGTTTCATGCGAATTGCATGCATCTCTCAGGATATCTTGCGAATTGTGTTTATAAGAGTTTCAAACAACTCTCACGGAATCCAAGAGTTGCAAACAACTATCAGGAAATCCAAGAGTTGCAAACAACTCTCAGGAAATTTAAGAGTTGAGAACAACTCTCATGTACAATTACGAATTGTTTACATTTTGGATAGTGTGAGTGTACTACTTGATTTGCAAACAACTCTCGGGAGAGGATGTGAATTGGTCAATTGTAGACTAAAACTATACACAATTCATAGCTTATATTTATACATAAATCGCAGGATAAGATGCGAGTTTCTCAGTGCAATAATTAATAACTTACACTGTTTTTTGGGGATTAATAACTAATAGCTTGTTCAGTGCAGGATAAGGTATGTCTAAATTACGAGTTTGTACTTTTAAACACGGTCACCAAACCGCAATTGTGCCTTTCACGGAGTTTGATAGCTTTCAAAGTATCCAAGACTATATGAAGAACACATGGGAGGATCTTGTCACAGGAGACTACCTAATTACCTACTCCTGCAGGGATCACAATAATTATTTCTTTAATAACCAGAAAGATTTTGTTGGGTTGGTGTTATATCTTGATTTGGCGCGTTTAAAACGGGTTAGTTTTCTCATAGAACAACACGTCTTCGATAACGGTTCTAGTGATAAGTGTTCTGGTGAAAAGAGTGCTGGTGGTAAGGGTTTTTGGTGATAAGTGTTCTGGTTAAAACATTTATGGTGATAAGAGCTATGGTGGTAAGGGTTGTGGTGTAAAGCATGAAGAGCGTAGCATAAGTTTGGGAGAACCATCTCCTAATCAACTAGTTAGCGGGGAGGGTAATAACGGTTTAGTTAATTCTGATCAAAGAAAAAAAAACTTGCTACTGCTGGTTGGGCTGATGCTATTACAGGAGTGAGTCAAGCTTTTGAAGAAGGTGTTGCAGGTCTTAGGTTATCTTTGTGCAAGTTTGCTTTAGCGCATGGTTTTGCTTTTAAATACCCGCACAACACAGCAAACAAGATCACTGCTCATTGTGAAAATAAGTTCACAAGTGGATGCAAATGAAGACTTTATGCATCTATTGATTTCAGCACCGGCTTGATGAAGATCAAAAAGTATGTTTTGCACCATATTTGCAGTCCCGTTTTCTCCCATGAGCATACACGGCATAGGCATTTGACATTGGATTTGATTGCGGAGGAAATTCAGGATTCTCTCCGGACGTGTCATTCGTTGACAGCCAAAACCATACAATCGACTGTCAAACAAAATTACGGTCTTGACATCTCTTACCGTTTGTCGTGGAATGCTTTAGAGAAGGCAATGAGGGGAGTTTTCAGATATAGTTCAAGTTCTTTTAGTTTACAAAGCGGGTACTTCAAGCGATTGAAGAGCCACGATATTACTACAAACTTCCGGTTTGAGTTATCAGCTGGATACCGCTTCAAGCGTAGTTTTGTAGCATTTGGTTCATCCCTTCAGGGTTTTCATTCATGACGTCCAATGTTGTTTGTCGATAGAACCCACTTATATGGCAAGTATAAGGGTACCTTGCTTACTATCGTAGCAAAGGACGACAACAACGGTTAGTTTCATTTAACTATTTAATCTGAATGATTAGGATGTTTTATTGGAAATTTGTAAACAATTCGCATCCTATAGTTGCACACAACTCTCAGGGAATCCTGATATTTCAGAATAAATCTCATGAGAGGATGCGAATTGGGTAGTAACTTGATTTGCAGACAACTCTCAGGGGAGGATGCGAATTAGGCTAGTGTATACATAAAACTGTGAACAATTCGCAACCTATGGTTGCACTCAATTCGCAGTCTATATTTGAAAACAACTCTCAGGAAAGCATGCGAATTGTTTACATTTTTTACATGCTTGAGTTCTACTGTATTGTTCATTTGAGGTTCTTTTTTCAGGACTATTCCCTGTTGCTCTTGGTATAGTTAGCATTGAATATTGTGACAATTGGATGTGATTTTTGGGGTGTTTGAAACCACATATGTTGGAGTGCAAAATCACATTTATTTTAGACCGTCATTCTGGTATCGTTAATGATGTTTCTGTCTTGTATCCAAACTGCTATCATGCGTACTTGTATTTCCATCTCATGCAGAATTTGAAAGAAAAATTGGAACACACTAACAGAGACTATAAAAAGAGGATGTTGAATTTCTTCTATCGTCTTGCTTATGCTCCCACTCGAGAGCTTTTTAAGGATATACTAACAGATTTTCTATGTGAAGGTGGTGACAGAATGAGTGAATTTCTTGCTAATTTACCCCCAAAAAAGTATGCGCAGGCTTAGGTTAAAGGGAAACGATACGGCTCTATGGCTTCCACTACGACAGAATCTTTTAACAATCAGATCAAAAAAATATTGCGGCCTACCCATTATTGAGTTTATTGATTGGGTTAGAGTCTTTCTTATGACTCAAGTTTCACGAAGATACAAAGATGGGTTAAGCTGAATTACTAATTTGGTCCCCGAGTATGAGAAGAAGCTAAAGCAGAACGTTGACATGTGCCAAACTTGGGTAGTACGTAAGTCGTCTACCGCCATGTTCGAAGTCTTTTCAAATCATGTGGTTGTTGTTAATCTGTTGGATTTTAAATGTTCTTGTGGATCATAGCAACAAGAGTGTTTTCTATGTCCTCACGCTTTAGCGACAATACACTATGCCGACCAAGATAATTTTACTATAATAGAGCCCTTCTTTACGGTTAAGAATTATAGGGAAAGTTACTATTTCAGTCAACCAGCTATAATCGATTTCGGGGAAGGGTCCAGCGCTAACGATCCTTCGTTTTTTGAAATTTTACTTCCGAACGTTAAAAGACGCTCCAGAAGGCCTAAGAAAAAACAAATTTCATCTAGAGGAAAAACCTCAACCAAGCAGTTGAGGTGTGGCCGTTGTTCGAAATCAGGCCATAACAGGAGGACTTGTGATGTTCCAGTTTAAAGATAATTCTTGTTGTGGACAATTCTCGTTGGTCACATTGATTTGTAATACTGTTATTTTTGCGGACAACAAACTAAACATTTTTACAGTTGTTTTTTCATTTACACATATTTTTTTTTGTATTACAATAACGAAATGCTAGGTGTTTGAGTTGCATGCAATATGCATTCACTATTGAGAATTGTGTGCAATATCTCGATATCATATTGCAAACATCTCTCAGGTTTTCATGCGAGTTGTTTGAAACTCCACCAGAATGCGAATTGTTTGCATCTCAGCCTATACTGAGAATTGTTTGGCAAACAAATCCAAAAGTGTTTCAAACAACTCTCAGTATATGCTGCGAATTGTATGGAACTCCAACGCATTGCATTTTCAAAAAAATATCAGGACTTTTAGTTGCTTACGAATCGCATGATATGCTGAGAATTGTATTTTCAAACAAATATCAGGACTTTTAGTTGCTTACAAATCTCATAATATGCTGCGAATTGTATGGAACTCCAAAGTATTACATTTTCAAATAAATCTCAGGACTTTTAGTTGCAAACAATTCTCAGGTTTGTATGTGAATCGTGTGTATATCCACTGATTGTAGGAATAATATTTCTAAACAACATCTCAGGTTAGAATGCGAGTTGTTTGTAACTTCCAGTAGGATGCGAATTGTGTGCATCTTCGTTAAAATTTGCAAATAACGAGCATAGTCTTCTGGGAGTTTTTTGCAACTACTAATAGGGTGCGAATTGTGGGTATTATTATATTCACATATGATTAAAAATTTATACAAAAAAATATTACAAAAAAGGATTACAGGCTTCATGCACTAACAAGTTTCAAACAATCATTACAACCTTTTAGTGTTTGTTAGTTGCATTCCAAAAAAAAAACAGACACTATCTGTCATCACTAGAGGATTTTTCACCATCTTTCTCCTCACGATGATCATCAGACTTTCCATTGTGTTCTTCCTTCTCGTTATCTACGTCCATTATGCTTAAAAATTTGGTCCTTGATGGACCAGCATCGCCCTTCCTCTTCCGTTTCTTGTTTGGAACCTCTGCACTCTGAGTTGGAACCTCTGCTGGCTGAGGTGCAGCAACCAGGGGAACCACTTCAACTGGTTCAGAGTCGGCAGAAAAGTAGTCCTCAATGTCAAAATCCATGACAGAGGCTGGGCTGTTTGATGGTGTTGTCGAAGTGATTAAGTCTGAGCTCCAGTTGGTGGTTATGGATGACCAGGAGTTACCTAGAGAACCAGAGGTGGTGGTGGTGGAAATTAACATGATGTTTGGAATTTGAAGAGAACCAGAGGTGTTTAAAAAATATAAAGTTTGTTTTTAAATTAACCTATGGTTACTAGTGTTATTTATAGGCATGGAGGGAGTCTGAGCTTATGAGGTGGTGTGGCTATATTAATCATTACATAGCCTCATTGTCCAATCAACAATTAATGGGCTGTGGTGATTAGATTTCTTTTTGCGTGCTCAATGCACTTAACGTTTACCAAGGCAGACGCCATAGCCTGTTCGTATTCTTCAACGATGATTTTGAATTATTTAATTTATATCATGATAAGATGCGAACTGTTTAGTGGTAGTTTCCCAGCCTGTATTTGTTGTTGTGGTAGTTTTCTCAGCATATATCAGGTTAGCATGCAAATTGTTCAGTAAGGATCATGTCTTTCTATATATACCAGGGAATGATGGGAATTGTTGAACTACCAACTGTTCTTTATATATCAGGTTAGCGTGTGAATTGTTGGATAAGAATCGTGTCTGTCTATATATACCAACGAATGATGGGAATTGTTCAAATACCAACTGTTCTTCAATGTTAGTTCAAAAATCTCATACGTTGCACATATCTGAAACAAAAAAAAAACTCTATATACATAAAAAAAATTACAACGAATATATGTACAAAAAAAAATCATAATGTCATACAGAAAAACTATATTACTTTGAGTACGAGTTTGTGTCATCATCATTTAGGAAAAAACAAAACATTTCTGCTCCGAAGTCAGAAACCATATCTCTATGATATGTCTCCTGCACACATTCTTGTTCGATAATATCTCTAACGTATTGACAAACAAAAATATCACAGTCAAGGGCGCTAGGTTTTTGTTATGCAATTTTTCTATTATTTCTCACCTTCCATCCTGTCTTTGTAGTAGGTAGGTATTTTTTATCCAGTAAATACTTAATCTGGTTATAATAACTCGTGTCAGAAATCAGCATAAATACTTATACTGTGGATGTCAAACAATTCGCAACCTATATTGAGAATTGTTTGGCAAACCAGTCCAAAAGCTTTCCAAACAACTCTCACGATATGCTGCAAATTGTATGAAAATCCAACGCATTACATTTTAAAATAAATCTCAGGACTTTTAGTTGCAAACAATTCTCAAGACAACATGGGAATTGCTTGTATTTAAATACAACTGACTTGGGTACAGTTCGCATGATATCCTGAGCATTGTTTTTAAAATGTGTTTAACATTAATTGTAGCAATCAAGAGTTTTACCAGTTGTGTCGGTATCTTTGTTGTATAGTCCGTCGCTTTGAGTTTAGGCAGCAATGGGTTGGAGTTTGTTGTCGTCCTGGCGTCTATATCAATGATGAGCAACGTCCAATGGTTTACTTGGTCCTGCTTCTTGCTGCATATTGGAATGAAGATGAGGTTGTAGTTTTTAAGCGCTTTGCTAAAAACTGAGTCGACTAAATTTGTTACTTCCCACCCTAATTCCATATTATGCTGCATTCAAGCAAGAGTACATTACAAAGAGAACATGCGAGGAACTTTGAAATTTACCGTAGCTAAACTTACCGTAGTTATGCCCGAAATCAGTACGCAGTTATATTTCAATCCTGGAACAGCTTTGCATGGAACTTTAAAATTTACTTTTGCGAGCATCTTTCGAATCCAAGCGTCCACAACCTATGAAACGAGTTGTTTATTTATGTTAAATATACGAGACTTGTTTGAAATATTCAAGAGAGTTGGTTGACAATTCGATACCTTTACGTCCAGCTCCAGTTCAAAAGGTAGCTCCAGCACATCAGTCATTTGCACACTAATTTCGTAGGAAAATTTGGACGATTGTGAATTCCATACTACTGGATCGATGGAGTCTTCACTGGCTTTAAGTATCTGTATTTTTTGGTATTCACCGACATCGATACGGTCAATTGTCTGTGTTTTCTTTGGCCAGTCGGTGAATGTTACTTTTGGCGGTGGACGTTCCGTTATAATTATCTCTTCCTCTTCCTCTGCCTCTGGATGTTGTGTTGGTGTCAGTAGATTAAAAGTAGGATCCTATATCTCTTTACTTGATTTGAGCTTATAAAATAAAAAAAAATAAAAGAGAGAGTGTGTGAGGGATAATAATATTAACTTCCCCAAACAAGTCGCATGATAACATGCGAATTGTTTGGGTTTTAATTGAATATAATATAGTACAACTAACAGGATATCATGGGAATTGTTCGAGTTTCCAATAAAATAGAAGGTTGAACAATTCGCAGGCTATCATGATATTTGTTTATAAATAATAACATACATCCACACAAGTCTCATGATATGCTGCAAAATTATTTAAAATATCCATTACCACACGGTCAGCGACAACCAATTCGGTTGACGGGTTTGGTATAATCTCTGGATCATGTCGGCAAAAATCATTTAGGTCATCCTCTGACATATTCTCCAAAGACCGTTGTATTACGCCATCAAACTCAACATTATCAATTTCATTAAAAAATATCTGTGAAACTTAACATACTGTGTTATCGTTCGACTCTGGAGCTTGCGATTGATTCGGTACTGGTACTACAATTTGACCTTGGCTTAGCCATTCTGATTTTGCGTAAGCCATCGTTGGTCTTTGAGGTACATCTTCCTCTCGTTTTTGGTCTTCTAACGATGCTTCTCCCTGGCTAAGTAGTTCCAACTTCTCACATGGATTGACAAATTCTGACTCTTCCGGAGCTACGTCTTGTGTTAGCCTTTCTCTCTTTGCCAAGGCTATGTGTTGTTGTTGTTGTTGTTCTTCTTCTTCTTGATTCTATTGTTCTTGTTCTTCTTGTGGGTTTTGTTGTTATTCTTGTTGTTGTTGTTCTTGTTGTCTGTCGGCCTGCTGTTTCATACAAAATTCAAAATAAAAAGGTGGAGGGGTTAAGCATACTGCATTCTGAGTTGCAAACAAGTCGCATGCTAACCTGAGAGTTGTTTGAGATCAAAATATCAAACAAATCGCATGCTAACCTGAAAGTTGTTTGAAATCAGAATATCAAACAACTCGCATGCTAACCTGCGATCTGTGTGATACCTAAATCAATAGAATACATAACAAGTCTCAGGATATCCTTAGAATTTTTTGGACAGGACTACACAATAGTCCTGAGATTTGTTTGAAAGTAATCCTAATGCGAGTTGTTTGAATATGTATACAACGATAAAACCTCTGACTGTTTTAAATACATACACTGATTTTTTTTTTGAATATGTATACAACAATAAGCATTATTAGAGAACCAAATTCATCACAACAATATATTAAGATATTTGAATCTTAGTGTACTTTCGATCCACTTACATCTTCAAGGATATCTGCGTCTGTACGTTCATATTCTTCCGCTACCACTTCCTTCTCACGAGCTTCTACCTCCTTAGCTTTGTTTTCTTGGCAACCTACCTCCTCTGCTATGTGAAGTACGAGCTGTCGGTCATTCGCAAGAGACTCGTGTCTTTCTTTCTCCTTTGGAGGACTCAGAACTGTCGCTGCCTCTTGTGTAGGAGGAGACTTGTCTGTCTGTCTCTCCGTGGTGTCCGTCTCTGTGAATACCAACAACTCTTCTTGTATTTTACCAGATGGTACCGGTACGAGTGAATGGTTCCCATCATCTTTCTCTTCCGGCAATACTCCATCATGATTTTTCAGCATCCTGCATTTGCTCGTCCGGATTCGGGTCTTTATCCGGAATTTCAGCTGGCACAGATGCTTGAAATTCAGTGGACGCCGCTTTAGATGTCAATGCTGGTAGTCCAGGTCCTTTCTCAATTGCAGGGCTTCCAATCTAGAAAATTGGCTGAGAGAGAGCATTGTCGAGTTGTTGTGTTTCAAGCTCCGCTATCTTCAATTTTAATTCTTCCAGCTGAAAAAATAAAAGCAGACGTATTATAACATATTACGTGCTGATTAAAGCGATTAATTCTACGTTTATGTAAGGCTCAATTTCATACTTACTTCTTTCGCTTGTTTTTCTATCTTCCTCTGGTACTTGTTCTTATCGGTGTACATCTTCAAACGCTTCGATTCCCCTACAGTTCAAGACTTATTTGGAGTAGCCGCTCTGCGTTTGAGGACAAAATTACCGATTGTGTCACTCATACTAGTAGTGCCCTCGTCCTCGGGCTCCTGTTGGGATGTTTCGATTAGCGTTGGTGGAATCACTGGTTGGGGGACTGCTTGTGGTTGGGGTTTGACTGATATCACCTGATTGGTTTCTTTCTGTTCTGTAATTCCTGTTTCCTTGGTTTTAGGGTTGTGCTTTTCTTCCTTTTCTTTGGTTTTTCTTCTGGTGAAATCGATTCAGCATCTGCATCTCCACTACCTACTGCTCCTCTGAATGCTCTGCTTTCAGCCTCAGTAAGACATAGTGGACCTTCCAAAACCTACCAAGGGAGGAACATGAAAGTAAATAGTTGCACGCGGTTTGTTTGGAAAATATCATGATATAGACTGACTGTTTTTTGCAAACAGTTAGCATGATATCCTGATAGTTGTTTAGAACTCTATCAGCTTGGAGTTGCAAACAACTCGCAGGATACCATGCAAATTGTTTGCAACTCTATCACCTATTAGGTTTCTAACATCTCTCAGGTTTTCCTGAGCATTGTTTGCAAATTATAAGCTGTGAATTGTTTGATACCTTAATTTAATAGAATACCAAACAAAAGTCAGGATAGGCTGCACATTATTTGATACCCCCATTCAATACCTATATAGATCATACCTGATCATCTTTCAGATTGGGTATTCTAACAAGCAGCGACAGGGTAGATACTTGGCACTCTAATCCTAACCATTTGAAAAACCTTGGGATCAAGGTCGGTTTTACTTCCTCTAGCTCGATTGTTGAGTGTTCCATGATGAAGGGCTGCATCGAGACAAGTATTATCATGAAGATGCTCTGTATATAACTAATATTTATACTGAATAAATCAATCTTACAATTAGAAGGGCGACACAGCCAACGACTCTATCAGGTTTTTCAATAGCTAAGAAACTCTTGATAGACTAGAGAAGCTTGAACACTATTGATCCGGACCAGTCGTAATCGTTTATTTTGCTGAGGTCTTCAACAAAATAAAACACACTCCAACCCATGATATCTCCAGATACGGAGTAGAATATGGTTGAGCGCAAAAACAGTATCAACAGCCGTGCAACATCTTCCAACTCATGCTTCCCCCTTCGCTTATGGATCTTTCTATACCTTCTTGTAAAACCCACGATAACATGTTATGTTAGTAAAGTACAACATCCTGCTTTATAAGATGAAGTCTATTTTACAGGTACCTTTAAAACGACGTTCGTTATGTTTTAGTATTCGTCGGTTTTATCTTCATGGACGTTTGACCCATGAAGTATTTCTTCATCATCCTTGATTCGTTCTCCTCACCGTTTACGTATCTGCTGTGAAATGCTCATGCTTTCGTCCGTCGTTAGCTTCACAAACTTTGGCCCAATAAGGAAGGCGTCTTCATCGACGGAGAACCTCTCCACAACATACTGAATTAATGAATAGAATTTCTTCTTCGGCAGCTCTGCCACATTCCGGATGTCGAAATTCGTTTTCAAAAGCGTGTAGAAGTGTTTCTTGCAGCTTCGATGAGGGCACGGGTAATACGGTTCTCTTTCAACAGTTTGAGAAGGCTCACCAATCCTGACCTGTAATAGCTTGGTTTTGTTGTCATACTTCCTGCACAAACACAAATCATCTTTTGCATGTGAATTGTGACCACAAAGGGACTCTATTAGTTGGAGTGTCACACAACTCGCATGACAAGCTGCGAACTGTCTCTCTATCAACCCGTATTTACAAATAATTCGCAGGCTGGCCTGCGAATTGTTTGCAAATATAAACTGCGAACTGTATGGTATACACATTCAATCAAGATGTGAATTGCTTTGAACTATAAACAGCGATGAAGATGCGAACTGTACTACAACGCACACGTACAGGTTGCGAACTGTTCTATTTTTTACATGCACGTTGCAGGGATCTGGGAAACATCGAAACAACACCAAAATCAACAGACAACTACCTAATGCACATCTAACATACATCACAACTCTGAGGAAAGTATTAACAGTGCATGCAACCTAACAAACCCCTGGGTTCGACGATAAACCCAGAAACTAACAGACCAACTGTCATCACTAAATACTTGATTCCGGTAAAAAAAAAGCAACATCAATCGTCAAATAACAGAAACAAATGGTTCGAAGTCATCAAAAACGCAAAAAAAAAAATACATTTTCCACGAGAATGCTTACCTGGTTACTGTAAAACACTGTAGTTTCACCGGCCGACGACCACTTGACGGCAACTTGTCCAACAGAAGGTGGTTAATCGCTTGACGGAGTACAAGACGGTGACCGGTACAATTCCGGTGAAGGTTGGAAGAACGATTGATTTTGGAGAGAGCCTGGAAGGGTTTCTGGTTGGAGAGAGAGGCTGGAAGTCGAACAGTTTGTTTTCTGGTGGTTTCGAAAAAATAGACTTGTTTGGGTTGGTTTAAGGTGCTGAGAAGGGGAAAAAGTGGGTTTGAAGTGAAAAATAAGTATATATAGTCGCGGCTAATTTTATCCAAAATTTAGATGGAGATATTTGGTAACACTATCCAAAATTTGAATATTCCCGGATAATTACATACTTTAGTAGGTATTTACTATTTACTGATAGGTTAAAGTATTTACTATTTACTGATACTTAAAAACTGTAGCGCCATTTTCCATCCAAAAATATTTTTGAAGTTATCTTTAAAAGATTAAAGAAAATATTTTTGAAGTTATCTTCTCCAAAAACGTAAAACACCATGCTATATATCTAGTTGGTTCCTCGACCAAAGCTTTTCGAAGACTTAAGTTTTTGGAAAAAAAAGAGAGAGATAAAAGATTTAAGAAATTTGTATTTAGCTGAAAGTACTCCCAACGCGTGATCTAACAAAAATACTAAGAGATTATATTATGAAGAAAGTTTCCTTATAAATTAATCGTCAAGGCTCAGAGAGCATAGCTTAATAGGCACCTTACCTGCTTACTTTTTTCCCCATTATCATAACAAAGTATGAGAGTTATTCACAGAATCGCTTTTACAGATTCCACCTTCATTCATAAAAACTTGACACTTCGAAAACTCTAATTCATACTAACATTCATAAGATCATAAATGAACACTATAACACATTAACCAAGAGTTTAACACAGACTATCTTTGCTATCAAGGATTCCATTGGTGAATTGGGTCTGAGCAGACCTGCTAAGATCCAACTATCGTAGAACTATATTGGACAAAATCTCTACAAGTTTTATGGATATTAAGATTCTTAAGGAGCGAAATGATTTTCCAGGCAAGCTTCTCATCTTCCGAAGACCAACTACAGCAGCAGAACACTTGTGTACAAGGATCATGGTGATTATTAGTTATCCTGTGCACGCAACTTTCTTTAGAACATATAGACAGATTGAATGACTCCACTTGAAGATATTCACCTCCATTTTCAAGCTGCTCTTCAGAAAGTTCCTTGGAAAGTTCTGCTGCTAACTGTCGAATCAAAGACGTTTTATCTGATAAAAGATTTTCATTTTCTTCCACATAAACAGGACAGCAGTAACCAAAGTGAAGGCTATGTTTTTTCTCTCCTAATACACACAAAAGCTCGTCTTGGTGCACAATCTTTACCGTTTTGCTTTTCTCCATAACTATAACCCCTTCAGCTACTCTTTTATCGTCCACACACACTCGTGGTGAACCAAATTGGTCTTCTGACTCTTTTGTAAAGAAGTTGAAGTTTGGATTCGAGCAACTTCTGAGGAACATATCTGAAGCAACTGCTTTCACATAGTGAGTGGAAGAAACAGCCACACTTTCACCGTTAGCTGGTGTGTGACATGGGATTCCTAGTTCAGAAACGATTTTTTCTTTAAGAGAAGCCATCTTTGGCTTCTCACCGTGTACAAGTATCACATGCTTTGGGGAGAGAAAGTTCAAAAGATCCATTATTCCTTTAGAATCTGTATGAGGACTGAAAGACAGCTGATGAATCTGACATATTAACGTTTTGCATTCAGTGTACAGTTACAGAATGTGCCAAATGTCATCAGGCTAAATAATGGCAACAAGCAACAGCAGTTCAAACTTCAAACAAACATGTATCTGCCGACCAACATTAAAACCGATTCAAGATTGATGTTCTCATACATTTTAAGTTTACATTCAACTTTATTGGAAATTAACCGCTTTATGATTTAATGTTTAGATATGTATATGAATAGGATATGAGTTATATAATGAAATCAGTCAATATTTATCCGCAGAAGCGTCTGAGATAAGTACCAAAATCAGAAACATTTAGAAAAACTTATTAAATAAAAGTAATATAAAGTATGGTCGGTCACGTTAAGGGGAACCAAGAGAGGGAACAAAGACCTGAGATAATTCACCATGACAATAGAAACATCCCGTTGTTAAAATTATAAGCACTGGTGTAAGAATAAACCTGACATCGGACGTCGATTTGGGTGTCCTTATCCAGATCAATTTTGGTGCGTTTACCTGACATCAATTTATGCCCTACTGTTCCAGCCACACAATACCTAGCAAAATATATAAAAAAGAAATATGAAGTTCTGGAAACATTAAAGTCAAGTCTCTGATTCAAGTTCACTTCTTATCCTAACGAAAATGTGAAATACAGAAAAATACAAGAGGACATTAATTAATATTAAGACGTCCAAATTTTTATTTCTTTCTTCAGACAGGGGGATACCCAATGGTATAAGAAAACTTCAATAGACCAAACAAAAGGGAAACCCAAATAAACAGGATAAATTAGTTCGTTGTACAAATGATTCGGTCAGTTTTAGTTATGGTTTCAAAAGAGATTCTGACTGCTTCGAATTCAGTTCTAACTTTTTGTGTTCGTGGGACCAAAATTAACCAGCCTTAAGCCAGAAAATTATCCTTACTCCTTTCTTTTTGCATTCATGCAACGATCTATACGCCTTTCTTGTTTCATTCATACAATGATCTATAGGACATTGCGAATTGACTTCTATTTGTAGTAGAAACTGTAATAATATGATTTTCCATATTTGCGAATCTTTTTGAGCTATGAGCAAAAACATAACAAACTAATTCGTTATCAAACACAAACAGAAAATTAGGAAAGAAGTGACAGTTACCAATTTCAGCTTTAAATTTATAAATTAATTATGATATGTTTAAAAAATGGAGAACTCTATAGCCCTAGTTTACCCAGTACCATTTGGAAACATATCTTGCTTCCTAGTTTCAATTACAAACTTGAAAAGAGTTATTCTGTAGGTTCATACCCAGGCAATGTTATAAGATTCATTTCAGAAGGAGCCCACTGCTTGAAAACCTCAAGTGAAAAACCACCACTAATCATCCCAGGTGTGGCAAAGAGTACACAAGGTCCTGGTGCATTAAGTAGAGATCGGTCGAACTCATGAACTGCAAACAATTAAACGATTTAGAAATACTTAATTATGAATGTCATGGATTATATCTTCCTAATAAGAAGTCAAAGCACAGCTTAAACTGTTATTGGGAGACAAGAGTTATAAAGATACATCTAACGCACAAATACAGTTTAGAAAAGACGATGTTAGCATATAGATGTTGGGGAATCATCTTTTTTACCTCTAATTTTTTAGAGTAATACGAAAGCTTTAGTTATATTTTGTTACTATGTGATTGGATAAATTGTTTTGAGATGCTCAAAGACGGAATTTTAGACATGTAGATGCCATCTAGCTTAATAGGCATACAGATGCATTATGCATATATCTGTAATTAGATCCTTTTTTCTGTTTTGGCAAGAAAAGTGTAGGTAGGAGCACAAGAAAGGTATAATTAGTATCGTGCATTGCTCATGGAAGAGAATAGAATAAGTGGATGAAGTTTGTTCCTCAGACAGAAAGTAGTTGTTTGGTACCATTCTTAAAGTCAAATGCATTACGCCCAGCATACGACTCTCTGACTTTCTGGCTGGTCCAACTAATAAGCATCTTGTAATACATATTAGCCTGGATAGTTAAACCTGGAGGAAAAAATAAAAATGTCAGCAGAATATTAGATACCATTTCGGATGCGAAATGGAGATCTAGTCACCTCTCAGTATGAAGATCATGAGAAAAATGTACATTTAAAGGTTTAAAATGCCTTATAGATGATGATTTAATACATGCTTTTGCATACTCTTCTATGAGTTTGCTTGTGAGTGTAGACCTATGCCTGTCTTTACTCATATTTATTTCAAGAATTTCACTATAATAAATTTTATTGTAACTATGATTTAAGCATAGGTTATAGTTCTAGGGAGCACTTATTGTAGTTCCGGGGGGAAAGGAAAATGTTGAGTCTACACAAGAATCTACTAAGGGTGATTGATGCAATTAAGTTGGCAGACGAAAATTTAGGACGCAAAAGGAAATGTGTAAATCCCTATATCTGTATCATTATTTTTGGTCTTTGCTCTAATTTGAAGAGAGAAAAAATCCCTTTCGAGCACCTACATTAACAAAAACAAAGCTACTGGTACTTCTAGGAAATGTGTAGATATTGTGTACTTGACTAGTCCAGTGTTATGGTTTCATATTTTATTATCTATCTATCAAATAATAATTAGCATGTATGTACAGTGAGATGGACTAGATTTTAAAAACCCTCTGATCAAATAGGCTCACGGAATACTATGCTAATGTGCCTGATAAACTACGAAAGTAAACCAAAAATCAGGCATGTTAGTAAAGTGATCCTAATGAAAAACAGCAGAAACAAACCTGATGAAAAATAAATAGGAACCTTTAGATTTATGCGCTCCCAGTAGTCATCCAACAACATACATAGTTCCTACAGGAAGACCAATAAAGGGCCTCAGATATCAGAAGAAAGAAAATAGCAAAGGTAATGCAATACAACGGTCATATACCCCATATTAAGGGTTATTATAAACAAACCATAACAAAAGCATATATAGTTCCATGTAATGAGGTTCATTGTCTGATAAAAAACTCATTGCATACTGTATAAGTCAAAACAGTGCACTTAGTTTCAGTTTTAAGGCTCAACTTGTCTATCGGAATTGCAAGGCAAACTTATTTCTATCCATATGATGCAAAAGAGTGATATTCTACCTTTGACAATAAGCCCAAACAATCTAAGATTAACAGAGAAAGAGAGAACTGTAAATAGGATAACGTTAAGAGACTTGAATTGCTTGTATAATTGAATTCAGGCGCTAACAAATTTTGGTTTGCTAACATCTCACGCCTACTAACCGTTTGTATCGTGGGTTAGAAAAATTGCCGCAATCCAATCTTTATCAGATACAACAAAAATATCTACATACATAACAGAGATAGGAAAAAAAATGTTTTTTCAATATCTGATTTCTTGATCCAAAACAAACAACCAGTTGAACATTATCTAAATAATGTACATGCTATCCAATTTATCTAGTGCACAAGTTGTCATACTCTATACGAAGAAAAGCTACCAAAATATGACTAAATGAAAGAAAGAAAAATTGAATGGTTAGCAAAATTGTTTCTGACAAAAAACAAAACAAAAAATTTAAACCAAGAAAACCTGAGCTCTTCCAAGGGCAAATGTAGGAATAAGCACCTTTCCGCCACCAGCAACACATTGATGAACCTACAATTTCTTCGCAGACATTACATTATTAATAAGGGGTGTAAGATAGGAAAATAAATTTTTTTATTTATAAATGGGACAAGTTACTTAAACAACTCATTCAAAGAATTACAATCTCAATTAGAATATTAATCAATAAAATGAGGAGTAGCTGCTTGAGGGAAGGCGAAATTGGGGTTAGAGGGGACTGGTCAAGCAAGATCCATTTGAATTTTCTCCAACATTTCTACATTTAACTCAGCAGCACTCTTAAAAGTCAAATTGGTAAAATTGGAAATCCTACAAGCATATGCATCTCCTAAAGTTGATGAACCTACAATTTCTTCGCAGACATTACATTATTAATAAGGGGTGTAAGATTGGGAAAATAAAAAAATTTATTTATAAATGGGACAAGTTACTTAAACAACTCATTCAAAGAATTACAATCTCAATTAGAATATAATCAATAAAATGAGGAGTAGCTGCTTGAGGGAAGGAGAAATTGGGTTTAGAGGGGACTGGTCAAGCAAGATCCATTTGAATTTTCTCCAACACTCCTACATTTAACTCAGCAGCACTCTTAAAAGTCAAATTGGTAAAATTGGAATCCTACAAGCATATGCATCTCCTAAAGTGGTTGTTCATGCAGAAAGATAATTCCCTTGTCCAGCAATTTTTTAAAGCATCTTCTGCAGTGATGCTGATCTAGTTGATACGAAATCCACACTACTAGAAAAGCAATAGCCCTTCTAAAGATGATTAAAAATAATGGAGAGACGTGTGAATTATCAAAGTAAAAGGTGCAGTTTACATACAGCTTTAAGAAATTCCCTCTCCCTAGCATATCTCGAATCTCGTACTGTCGTTGCATATGTGGACCTGTAGCAGGATAATGACAGAAAAATCAATTGTACTTCTTCTTCACCTATGGTTTACCACCAAGTAAATGAATGAAGTTCAAGTCCAGTCTCCACTAATATCTAGGAAAATTTAAAAGCATCAGTATTTGCAGCTAATTCATTTATCAATAACTTCTAGTTTATCCAAAAGGAGACAAGAAAAGAAAAAGGCTGAATAAATGAACATGCAATCATAACTCATAAGTACCATCTAAAGTCGAAACAGAAAGCAACAACTATACTTAGCATGGTATCCACGCAAAAGGGTTAATATATCCTGTCCGAATACAAAAGTGAATACCTCAGTGCACAAATCATTGTCACTTTGTTTACACCTTCCAACGCTTAAAAGGTATACAAAATAAACGAAAATGAACAAAGGCCATACTCTGTTATGACAAGGTTTAATGGAAGTCTATCAATTTGTGCTGCCCCAAGATGTCTATCCGGTGTCATGTTATAATCACCTGTGTACAAAATAGCTGTATCTCCCACTTTTGCATAAAACATTGCAGCTCCAAGAACCTTAGAAATGGACAAAAGAAAAAGGAAAACATAATTTTTTTATCACGATCAGATAGAAAAGAGACGAATAAATCATGTTCTTAAGATATATCGAAATTCCTTTATATAACTAACAGCAAAGAGATTTTAGAGCTTCATTTCACAAAGGTGGTTCAGAATGTAACATTCCATGTTTCTGAGAGCATGGTACAAACAATTTTTTGTTGGACAGGTCTAACAAGAGTGACCAGCAAATCAGAGATACCACATGTTCATCTACCTCAATTCATTTATTTTCGTGAAGATGGTACGCTACATTTGATTACTAGTCTTGCCTGCTAAGTGAACATGTTCCCTACATGAGGAGACGGACTGCAATGAAATCGAATGCAAATAATCTGTATATTATTTGAGATGTTACAATAAAGATTCTTTTTTGTGCATATGGTTTTCATATTATGCTGTCATTAAATATCCATACAGTACAGCCAATATCCCAACTATCAAGTTGCGTTGATTTACTTCAACCGAAATGTCACTCCATAGCTAGGTTGAATTAGTGTAAGGCCAAAATTCTCTTATCTTTCTGTCTTCCTTGTGCCAGCATATTCAGCTTAGTTTGCCCCTTAATTTGAAGCTTATAGTTACTTCGAGAGGATAATGGCTAACAATTCCCTTCTTTGGAGACTTACACCGCATTAAAGATAATGTTAGTATGCCTCTACGTGCATCTCTTACGCACTGAAGATGATAATTCTACCACTTATACAGATAAGGCTGCAAACAGAGTGCATATTTAGAGATACAAATTTCAAATCTTACATGTCCTGCGTAGTAGGCACGGATCTGAAGATCTTTATCAACCTGCACTGTCTGCTTCAAATCAACTGCTATAACTGCAATGAAAGTAATAGCAAATGGTGGCATCACACCCACAACTATATTATTGAGACGTAGAGTTTAAAAACCCTAAAGAATTAAAAAGCCATTTCCTGGAAGCTGGTTATAATATATATCATTCTCTATATGCATAACAACTAAACCAAAAAATAACTAGCAGAGCAGAAACAAATACAGGAAAAATGAAAAGGAAATTACCTTTCTTCATGCATTCAGCGATATGATCAGACGTAAATTGTTCTTCCTCACCCCTTCGGTCCACCATAACTTTGCGATAATCCTCCAGCATTAATGGAGATAATGCCTTCGTTGGGTACTGCATGAACAGATATGACAAAAACACAAGCTTCTTTTATCAGTCGTGAACTTAAATAGTACCCACAAAATACAGTAAACATTTTTTCATCTTTTTGTTACGGGTGAGTCATTTCATCAAACACAATGCGGACTACAGAACTTACAGTCATGTAAATGGGTCCACTGTACCCGCAAACTTCAGTGAAGTAAGGAAGAGCCCCAACATGATCCAAGTGACTGTGAAATCGAACCGAAATCAAAACAAAATAAGAAAATAAGCTTTATAAAACAGAAATTAAAATAGAAAGAGTAAATAATACCAGTGGGAGATGATGATGCAATCGAGAGATTTATCGAAATCTCTGGATTTTGAGATAAGAGAGAAATCAGGGTAGCGGCGATGATCGTCGTAACCCATATGCATCCCGCAGTCAAACATTATCTTCTTGCCGTTGATTGTGACGATTACGCAGCTCTTGCCTACTTCTTGTCCTGCACCTGCGTGTATATAAGAGACGTGTTTGTGTAAAAATGGATATATGTTGTTTGACTGAATCTACATCAACACAGGTGAAGAAGAAGAAGAAAGAGATACCAAGGACAAGGCAGTCGATAGCCATATTTGAATTTGATTGACTGCTAGCTACTGTCGAGGTGCAAGTGTAATTTTGCCGCGCACTCGAATATAGGGATAGCAGGAGGCAGGCTTCTTATTTATACCGCGGAAAATTGAATATAATTTTACGTATTATTTGAAGGCTAAGGCGTGGCTCCAAGGAAAAGTTAATATTAAAAGGATCAACGTGCGCCAAAAGAAAGAAGATCGCTCCGATGATTTTCTATGGACATAGATTAATGTCTATAACCTCTTCTTCATATTATAAAAAAATATTTGCATGTCTATAAGTTCTTTTTTAATATTATCAAAAATATTTGTGATGAATGATAATGTTATAAATTTTCTTAAGAAGAATATCATGCTCTTCTTTCAGAAAACTGAAACATAAAATATCTAAAAAAGTTTTATGTAGAGATTGTGAAAGCAAGAAATAATTCTACTGATTCTACCTTCAAACCTGAAGAAATCACTCAAAAATCAAACCATGTTTCAATCCAATACAGTGAGAATGTCAAAAGTTGCTTGGTTAAAGAATAAAAAACAACATTGATCGGAAAGTTTGTCGGCGGTTTACCTAAACGTTCTATACTCATCCAGTTTTTGGTTTCTTTGAAATTCAAAGGAGATTACAACTATAAGATATGGGACTCTCGACATATATTTATAGAATTCGATCTGAAAGATGATGTTGCTACCCTTTGGTCTAAGAGTTACTAGACAGTAGGCAGTTCGTTGATGAGAATTCTGCGTTGGTCTCCAAACTTCAATGTTAAATATGAAAATCCTAGTTCCTAGGTTGGTAAGGATAGGTAATGTGCCAGAATTTTTATTCAACGAATCTATGATGAATGATATAACATTTGATATAGGGGTTCCTTATAAAACCGTGATTCTCAGTAAAAGCAGAGCATACTCTAATGCTTGCTTCACGTTGGTTGAATTGGACGTGTCTAAAAAGATTCAGTATAACGTGTGGATTGGGTTTGGTTTAAACGATGGTTGTTGGCTCTCGCTCAGCTACAAAAACTTGCCACATTATTGTCATTTTTGTTCTCATTTGGGTCATAAACATGAAGTTTGTAAAAAGATTTCCAAGGATAATAAAGAAGCAGAAAAGAAAGATGATATGGATGATACTTTGAGTAAGGAAATGGAAATTGAAAAGAAAACGAAAGTTGTTTAGATTAAAAAGAATACTCAGTTACAATTCATTGTTATTCAACCTATAAAGACGGTTAATGATTTACAAGCATCTCCTGAATTTTTTAGAGAACAAGGAGTTGAGAATAATTATTATAATAGTAAGAATGATATTATTCCTGGTGACAAAGAGGTAATTGAAGCCATAAAGAAACTTGATCAAGGACTTCAACATTATAATTCTCTTGATTATGTCAATCTATGTTCTGAAAATGCTACTTTATCTCAAGAGAACATTGGAAGCACACCAAGCTCTCCCAAAGTCCAAGGCAGCAACATGGAGTTCAATGAAATCATGTGAAGGAAACTTAGAACTGCAAAGAAAGAGAAAAAAATAATAATCTCATTATCAAATCCTTGAAGTATCAAAGGTACAAACACAAACACTACTCTTACTCTGATAAAGATAAATATATTTAACTAGAATACCAGAGGAATCAAGCATAGTGCTACATCAGGAGACTGAAATCAATTATCATTAAAGAAAAACTTAAAATGGTTGTCATTCAATAACCTTTTCTTAATATTGATATGTTGGAAGCCACTTCTAAGAAGTTGGGGTTTGCTAATTGGATCTCTAATTTATCAAACAATATATGGTTCTTTTGGTTGGATGAAGTCAGTATCTCTTCTATCATTGATCATGATCAATGTCTCTCTATGGAGATTTCCTATCTTCGTTTGGCTTTTAAGTTTCTCCTTACTATAATTTGATGAGTCCGGATTTTCTCACCACTCACTGTAGAAACCGGACAGGAGCAATTCGGACAAAAACCACCCACTGAACCATCCGAACAGGACTAATGTATTAAAAACTAATCACTTTATAACTAAGCTAATTGCTTATCTGCTTAATAACTAATGGGTTTTTGAACTCGACCTGGTTTCATAAGTATGACCTGAAAGCCCATGTGGCCCATAATTAAGGGTATAAATACCCAACCACTTTCATTAATGAGGGTAATGAATATTTAATACAACCAGGCAGCTCAAATCTCTCACTACAAACCACTTAAACATTAAATACATTTGAAACACCACAAAACGTCTGACAAGTTTACCCTCAGTTGAAAATAATCCACACCATAATCTACGCTAAATGTCAGAGAGTTAAGAGGGTTGCTCTGTGGGATCAGCTCAAGACTTTATCTTCTACTTATTTGGCCTGGATTACAGTTGGGGACTTTAATATTATCTCTTCAGCTGATGAGCAGATTGGTTTCTCATCTTTATGTCTTAATAGTATACAAAATTTCAATGATACTTTAAGAGTTTGTCACCTTAAGGATGTGGGCTATGCTGGTTCTAAGTTTACGTGGAATAAAAACACTAGATGGAAAAGACTGGCAGGGTTGTTATCAACAATTTATGGTCTGAGAATTTTAAGGATACTAAGGTTATTCACATGGCCAGAACTTGTTCTGACCATGCTCCTCTCATTATTAATATATCCCTTAATTCTAACTTTCTTAAAAAGAGCTTTAAATTTATGAATATGTGGACTATGGATAATACTTTTGTCAATATTGTTAATCAAAATTGGTCTATTCAGATGGGAGGCAATCCTATCCATATCTTATGGTCTAAGCTCAGAAGACTTAAGAAGTGTCTTAAGTCTTAGAACTCTTATTATTTTGGGAATGTTTTTGATAAAGTGATTCAGGAAGAATAAGAGGTTAAGAGACTTGATATACTATATCAGTAGTAATAATAACAGGGATACTAAGGCTAGTCTTAACAAGGCTAATAGCTTATATATTCAAGCTTTGCATATGGAATAAATTTTTTGGAAACATAAATGTTACAATAGCTGGTTGAAGGATGAGGATATGAATACTAAATTATTCCACTCCTATGTTACTAAGAAGAGGAGAATGAATATTATCAGAAGCATTAAGGACTGCAATAACTGGATTACTGATTCCTCTTTTATTGGTAATTAAGTTGTACCCTATTTTAATGGGATTCTAACTAGTTATTCTTATAATAGTGCAGGAGATGAGGCATTGATGAAGGAAAATATTATCTTTGAGAACATTTCTAAATTGGTAACCATGGAGGAAAATATCAAATTACTTAATCCTGTAGCTGAGCAGGAGGTGTGGGAGGTCATCAATTCTCTAAACCCTGATGCTGCTACTGGTATTGATGGTTATAACGTCTTTTGTTTTTTACAAATTTTGTTGGAAGATAATAAAACTGGATCTTTGTAATGCCCTAAATACTGTTATCAGTGGCCATAATCTTCCTAGTGGGGTTTTTGCTATTGGATTATGTTTAATACCTAAATCTATAAACCCTATAAGTTGGACAAATTATAGACCTATTGGCCTTGTACCATGTTTAACATGATTGTATCCAAGCTAATTAACACTAGGCTGGCTGACATATTGCTTAATATTATATCTAATTTTCAGGGGGCATATGTAAAGAATAAGTCTATATATGAGAATATTCTTATTGTTAACGATCTTATTCATGATATAGACAAAATTCTAGGACTGGAAATATTCTAGTTCAACTGGACATGTCTAAGGCGTTTAACAGAATGTCTCACCCTTTTATCTATAAAGTTTTACAATCTTTTGGTTTTTCTGATTCTTTTGTTCAGCTTGTTAAAACTCTAATTAGCAATGTTAATGTTTTAATGCTAATAAATGGTAGTAGTGTTAATGGCTATTTCAAAACCAGAAGAGGCTTGAGACAAGGTGATCCCTTGTCTCCAAGCCTATTCATTATTGGTCAGGAGGTTTTAACTACGGGTCTTGATAATCTTTTCAGCCTAAACAACTATATGCAGTATGCATCTAAAGCTAAAATTCTTGTTTCATGCCTGGCTTTCGCTGATGATACTCTAATATTCACTAACAATAGACAAAAAACTATTGACACTCTTAGCAAATTCCTAAATTGTTATCTGGTAGTTTCAGGTCAATCAATTAATAAAAGCAAAACAAAGATTGTGGTCTCTACCAGATTTCAAAGCAGCAAGATTGAGTCTTTTGCTAACCTCACTGGATACTCTGTGGATCACCTTCCTACTAATTACCTGGGTGTCACCATGAACAAGAAAAATAAAGCAAGAAATTTCATAAACATCATTGACAAAGTTAAGCACAAGATCTCTGAATGGGAAAATAAAAATCTATCCTATAAAGGCAGGCTAGTCTTAATCTCTTTCGGTTCTAATGTCAATTCTCATTTGTTGGATGCAAAATACTTTACTTCCTACATGTATTATAAGGAAGCTTGAAACTATTTTTAACAAATTTCTGTGGAGGACTACTTTTTTCAGATAATGCTATTCATCGGTCCAAATGGAAGAACTTATGTAAGCCTTTTGAGGAAGGAGGTCTAAATATCAGAAGACATCCTGATATTCAAAAATCTTTCTCTCAAAATCTTTGGTTCACCTTTAGGGAGAATAGAACTTTATGGGCAAACTTTATGAATAGTTCTTATTGTCGTAACTCTCATCCTTTGTGTGCTTGTTATAATAGATCAGGGTCCCTCACTTGGAAGAGACTAGCAAGCATCAAAGATGTTATTGAGTCCAATATCAGTTGGTGGATGGGTAAAGGGGATGTGGATGTATAGCTTGATAATTAGCACAATGAGCCCCATATTATCTCTTTAAATGTCAATGAGAGAATCAACTAGTTTATGCCTACTAAGGTTAAGTCTTTCTGGCTTAATATTGATTGGGATACTGATACTTTGAGTACCTTTCTGTCCCCTGTTAGACTAAATAAAATCAAGGATTTATCTATCAATCCCGATAAGGATGATAGAATTAAATAGATGTTGTCTAAAGACTTTAAATTTAGTATTAAATCTGCTTGGGACAGTACTAGAAGGCACCATAACAGGTCTAGTCTTTTTTCAGAAAATGTGGAACTATGCTGTTCTTAAGAAGTTCTCCTTCCTTATGTGGAAGCTGGTAAATAACTATACACCTTGGGACACTATACTTCAGAAAAAGTATTTTCAATTGGCTTTCAAATGCCAATTTTGTAATCACATTGAAGATGCTAATCATTTGTTTGTTAGTTGTGATTACTCTTGGAAAATCTGGCACTACTTTGTAGAGTTATTCAAAATTAATATTAATAAATTTATGTGTGTAACTCGCATAATTAGGCAATGGTTCTAGTTTTCTCCTAAAAAGGTGCACACCACTCATGTAATGTCTGCGACCATTTGTTGGGAGATTTGGCAGAACAGAAACAAGGCCAAATTTAAGTCTAGCTATCTGAGTTCTGGTAAGTCTGTTCATCGTATTACCATAATCATTTATAGTCAAAACATTTATAAGGCTTTAACTATCAAACATTGGTCTAATGCTCTAGATGCATAGTTCACTATGGTTGCACTCCATTTACTAAATATAAAGACAAATCTATTTACCTGAAATGGTTAGCGCCTCATAGTGGTAGACTGAAGATGAACTTCAACGCAGCTTGTTCCTCCAATGGCGAGTCCAGTGGCGGAGTAATCTTCAGAAACAATCTCGATGAGATGGTTCAAGGGTCTTGCAACAACTATGGAAAGTTGAATCTTTTAATGACAGAGACTAGAGCTCTGCTCGATGGATTGTTCACCTGTAAAATGAAGACATGGGTTAGAATCGACATTGAATCAGATTCGTTACTTCTAATTGATTATCTGGCTAAAGGAAATACTCTTTGGTTTTTTAGAGCCTATTTTATCTATCTGTAGGAAGTTAATCCACCATGAGATAACAATTAAGAACATCTCACGAGTCCAAAACCAGGCTGTCGATTGGCTAGCCAAGTGGACTATAAGATGTAAGAAAAAAGATGATCTCAATGGATTTAACATTCCTCCCCAATTACAAGAAATAATCTTACTTGAGGGTCTGGGTTAGGCTATATTAATTTCATAGATTAAGATTTAGATATTTCTGGATCTACTGGTTCTTGTTTGAAATCTCAGGTGCACAAGTCGATTGCTAGAAATGTGGTCTTGCTTGAAGATCATTTTTGTTCAGATGGATGAAAGCTTCTTGAAGGACAATCTGGAGACTTCTTTAGAGCAACATTTGGCGATAAGCTCATTGATGGATGGATCGAAGCTTTTCAAAGGTCAATCTAGAGACTTCTCTGGAGCAACAGGCGGAGAGAAGCTCAGAACAAAGCTTTTTGTAGGTCAATATGGGGTCTTCTCTGTATCAACAGACAGAGAGAAGCTGAGTTGCATGTCAATTGGAGTACAATTGAATATGATGAGGATTGAATGTTATTCTGATGGAAAGAAGCTTTTGCATGTTTACTTGTAGCTGGTTTTAGCTTGAGTAAGAAAGAAAATTTGGAGAGAGAGTTTTTTAGGAAAGAGAAGATGGAAGAAAGAAACTTGGAAGATCGAGCTCGATCTGTTTTGATTTAGGAAATAATCCTATGTAATCGTTTCTATCAATAGTCCTATGGACTAGTTGTTGAAAACCTATAAGCTGGTGCAACATTTTCTTTGATTTAATATAATTTTCGATTAAAAAAAGTTATGTATTATTTGCTAAGGTAATTTACCAAATAATATCATCCAAAGTTTGATAAAAAAAATGGACAATCGTATATTTTTAAATTTTAATTACTGGTAGATATCTGAATATATTTTAATATTTATCATATTATTGTTTTTCTTATATAAAAAATACATTAAATAAAAATAGTTCTTATTTGGGATATACCCCGAGAAGTGGCATAAAAACTATAATAGTATGATGGTAAGTAGACTGGAACTTGGCCAAAACTAAAAGAGAAAAAATAACGAAAGAGCAAAAAATCAATAGGTTCAAACATGACTAAACAACGAAGTCGAAAACCAAGTGAGCGAAAGTAGCAAACCTGATAAAGAGGGTTGACTGCAATCTTCAAAGATAGAACAAAAAACAATCTTAAGTTAGAGATTATAGGGATCATATAGACTAAACGATCTTGGTTCCGAAGAACCTTAGCCGAAGGTCAGAAAGCATGCGGTACGATATGACATAGACGAGAGTAAAAGAGGTGTCAAAATTTTTATCGCACCAAAGCAGACACTCTATAAATGACATAAACTAGAGGGGGTAGTTGGATGCCTCTTGAAGCCAAAAAATCCCATTTTTATTATTACTTAAAGAGAATCCAAGCTTAGAAATTTAATAACTCCATATGCTCTAAAAGAAACTACAGTCATAGAGAATATGATTGATAGATTCAGAGTCAAAATTACATAAAATTCAAGTCGATGAAGGAAAATCTCAACTCAGAAGCTTATCTTAAGTGGCCAGTTTACCTTGGATAGCAAGTTAAATGATGAAAGAGTGATGAGAAATGTTAAATTTATGTCATACTAACCCCACCTAATCAAATTAGGGGATGAGCGCACAGATGGTGTTGTAGGTGTTCTTGATAGTGAACTTGGGAGATCCTATATTAGAAACTCAGTAGTGTACATCATTCATGAGTACGTTAGGAGGAGGAAGAGAAATTATGAGATTATGGATCTTCCAGAGGTTGTTGCGACTAAAAACACTTGTCGATCTAATTTGAGTTGACCAGTTCTAAAGCCCATCGTTGATAATGTCTTAAACTTTAAGATTATTTCTCAACCTTGAGTCGTGGATGATGTCATGTCCGTATTAGGTAAAATAGAATAAGAGAAAATACAAGTTTCAATAATGTGTTCATTATCCCAAATAATTTACTAGCTAGAGGTCTAAGACATACCAAATTCTAGAGATGAAAGAGCCAATAAATAAACCCCAAAATTTATTATTTTTAATTTCTCAGATTTAATCTAATCGCACAAAATAGAGATTGTGTTATTACTAATTAAGGACCACAAAAATCTAAGGACAACCGCCTGATTTTATTTATTTAGATTAAGAATCCTAAGGTCGTATTCCAACGTGAACAATGTGATTGTAGACCATACCACCTTAGCCTTCAAGATTCTTATCTTGTGGCAAGACTAGAGGAAGAAATGGAGGTACTGGGAGAGTTCTTCAAGAACCCTCGAAGGGAGAATAAAAATGGAAGACCACTGAATCTGGACAACAAAAAGAATAGATTTTATGAGATGAAGACGACCAACGTAGGATAGATGTTTGGAAATTTAAAACAAATATGTGAGGTGATATTATAAAGGTATGTTGACAATCAATATATGAAATTCGACCAGTGAAGGGGGCCTCTCGTATATTTTACTCAAATATAACCGACTTTAAACCCTAAAATGTTGATGAGATCATTTTTTAGGGTTGAGTTAATCTTAAACAAAAAAATGTGACTTTTATCTATACTGCCTTAAAGACGAGAAAGTGAGAAGAAATTAATAAAACATTTTTTGATAAGCTGAAAGGAGTTAAGGTCGTCATGACATAAAATCATTAAGTTATCAACAAAGAAATGGTTAATTATCATGAGCTTATAACACTTCCAGTGAAATTTGAAATTCTTATCATTGTTATTCTCCTTACATATACAAGATAAGACTTACATAACAAGAACGAAAAGGAAATGAGAGAGCGGGTCACCTTTCTTGAGGATTTTCCTCCCATTGAGGTAACCGTCCAAAGTTTGATAAAAGACGGATAACCAAAGTTTGATTTTTTTTGAAATAGCCCAACTGGACCCAAATTTACTTTAGTATAGTAATATCCACGCCCAAACGCTACAAATTATAGTAACCTTATATGGTTAAGGTTAGCCAATAAAAACTCCATACTTATACCATGCACCGCCAAGCATCGCCATCGTCGGAGTCGAGCTGAGACAATAATTTTTCTTTGATCAACACCGATACCGCCGATGCTATAAACGTGGATGACGATATCCAAAAAAGACAAAGGCCTAATAATATGGGAAGGAAAAAAGAGAGGAATTTGATAGCCAATGGTGCAGTAAGCTTCTATCAACTAAGCTCATGTTATGAGATGTGGAGAAGAGATGAAGATGAACCCTCGGGGCAAAAACAACGCTGACTTGAAAATTAATTTAAAACATGGATACCTCCCACGAAGGAGATGAGAAAATAGAGCTGATGACAAGATATTCATCGTTAGGATAATGTGAGGTTGTTTGGATTGACTTGTTCGAAAGAGACGGAGATTAAGAAATAAGACTGTTTGGATTAGAAGGAAATGAGATATGATTGTTGAAATTTCATAAGAAACCAGAGGTTTACTTTTGAGAGGTGACTGTTGGGGTTTCATGAGAAACTAGAGGTTTGGTTTTCATGCGAAGCCTGAGACAAAATTAAGATGATGAGAATCATGCCCTTGAAGAGATTGAGAGGAGAAGAGGAGATCATCGGGATTAAAAGGAAATGATAAGTGACAATATTGAGTTTCATGAGAAAACATAGGTTTGGTTTTCAGGCGAAGCCTGAGATAAAATAAAAATAAAGATGAAACGTGCAATAAATTAAGGATTAGAGTCTAGTGGGTATTCTAGTAAGGTGGCATGAAGCCACCGTAATTGGAAGCAACTAAGATGGATAAACTGAGTTTAAACTATCCGTTGAAAGGATTTTTACATGTACCTTGAGCCTTGAGAGAGTTTCTCTCTCTATGAGAGCATAAGTTTATACTTTTGTTTCGTTACAACATTCTTTATCTATTTTTAGATTCTTTATTGTTCGGTGGATTCTAATTTTTTTGTTCGATTTATCTATTCTGTAATTTGTGATCTCTTGTTTGTTCTTCTTTCGATCAGTTTTTTATATAATTGGTGATCATTTATTTTTTCATTTATTGTTATGGAATTATCCATCGTTTATCGTTTAACAAGTGGTTTTTGTTATTTTTTTGTGTGTTTTAATGTGTTTAAGTATATTGTTGGTGGTTTATTTATGTTGTTTTTTTAAAAAAATTTACATTCACGTTAATATTTTGACAATTATTTGAAAATTTTGATTCCGGGAAAACAAATTTTGAGATATTTGGTTTTTACAAATCTGGTTGTGTAATTTAGTTCAGTTGGGTTGCGTAATTAGTTTGTATTCTTGGATTACAAAATCATGTATATTTTGGTTGTGTAATTAGTTAGTGTGTTTGGTTCCGAATTAAATATATTTTGGTTGAACAATGAGGAAGTGTTGTTATATTGTAAAATTACGTGTACTTTTATTACATAATAAATATTTCTTATTTTTGTGCTTCTTTGGTGGAAATATATGAAAGTTTGGTGCAAAAATAGTGTGAACTTATATTTTTTTTTCTTTCAATTTTTTTATTAATAGGTTTGCAATGTCTTCATTGGTTATTTTTGAACAAAATAATGAGGTTTCTGTTCGCATACTTAATACTTTTTAAAATTATGGAAGTATGGTTGATTTCATAATAAACTAGTGAGTATGGCTAAAAGTGTGGTTGATTTAAAAAATAATATTTTTTTAAGCAATTTGGTATTTTTAGCTATGAAAGTAACCATTATTAGTTAGGTGTGTAATTATGTTATAATGGGTTACTAGAAGAAAAAAAGTTGTTGTAAAAAATACTAGTGTAATTGGATGCAAAATTACGTTGCATTGGTTGCATAAATAGAAATTTATTTTGAAAAATATAATTATAGTTGAGGTGCAAAATTATGGTTTAAATGGTTTCAGAATTATGTTATAAATTATTCAAGTTATGAAATAACAATATATAAATAAACGATAAAGAAAATCAATACTACAATAAAAAACAATGTAGTTTGAAGACATAAAACTTTTAAAAAATATTGTTTTGACTTAACAAACAAGCATCTACTAATATATTGTTGTTTGTTCTTGGTTAAAAAATAAATCAAACATTTTATGCTATTCTGTTTGATGAAAGATCTTCTTTTGTTTGACGCAATATCCCATTGTAAATGGTTGTTTAAATATATTAATTTTTAGCTTTTCAACATAATCTTTAAGAATGACATTTGATTCTTCCACTTCTTTAATCCATTCATTGGTTTGTGTATCCAGTGCTTTAATTTTTTTAATGACCTATTTTCCCAGATCTATATCTATAGATTGCAAAATAAATTGAAATAAAGGTTTGTCAAACTGTGGTTGTCTAATTACGTGAAATTGTGTTGTGAAAAATATTTGTTAGATATGTTAAACATAGTTGCGTAATTACTTGTTAACTTGTTGTGTAATTATGATTAAATTGGTTGTGAATTTTTTTTTGACGAAAAAATATTAAAGTTACATGTTGGTATTGATTATCCTTATTGTTGACCCCTTCATAAAGACTAATTGTTTCTTATATAAGATGAATTTTTATTTAGAATTCTTGATGTGCATGATACTAATTATTTTGACATTTTATATCTACATTACACAGTTAAAATATATGTAGATTACTATTTAAACTAGTTGTTAGTTGGATGCGTAAATATGTTCATTTGGATTGCGAAAAAAGGTTTTTATGTTTGAATTTTTTTTGAAAGTTGTATATAAACTAAGTGTAAGTTAAGCGGATAAATAGGTTCAATTTGGTTGTGAAAAAGTCTTTCATATCTATAAACATAATATAAACTATATCTCAAAACTTATTATAACTTGGGTGCGTAAATACGTTCAACTTGGTTGCATAAAAAGAAAATAAATCATACAAAACCTTTAAACAAGTACATAAGCAGTTCATAGGTTACTATTTATACATTTTTTACGTTAAAAACATCTAAATCATCAAAACCAAACACGAACAGTTCTTAGGTCATACATATTATTTACGAGCATAACAATTGACAAATGAAGGACGAAATAAAGTAATTTCTTTGTGAAAATTTGATTTAGTATTTGCTTTTATGTTAAAATGTTTGAGATTTCACTAAAATTTGTTGCATAAATATTTTATTTGATAGACTTGTGAATTTCAATTTTAAAGAGAGAGGGGTTCATGAGCTGAAGAATAAAGTGATTATTCTTGGTTTTGCTATTTTTTTTATCCGAAATGTATTGTTGGTAGATGTCATATTGCATGCGATTTTTAGTAAACTTACAAATTTGGATGGTTATCGGTACTTTAATTATCCCGGGTGGGCTATTGGTAGCTCTCCATATTTGTAAGGGTGGATAAAATAAAAGATATTAAAATATTTTTTTATTAGGTATCAAATAAGATATTAAAATAAAATTTAATAAAATATTCATTACAAAATAAAAGTATTAAAAAATACTTCTCTTTGTAAATCAAGGAAAGAGGTTTAATTTAACAAACGATTATATTTGCTTCACTTTGCAAATCAGAGAAGATATTTTTCTTTATGCCAATTCATCGTTGACATCGTTGTTGCTTTTCTCTATGACGGTTCTTCAATTATTGACGTTTTCTATAAATTTTTATTTTCATATATCAAAAGTCAGCTAAATCGGTGTAACTATCATGGAAGTTGTGTATAACATTTTGAAGTCTTCAACATTAATATCGGGGGTAAATGGTAACATAGCTTAAATGAATATGGATAATAATATGACACTCGATGGTCATATTAAAAAAATTCTAATTCTAAATTTGACCCAAAAACATTCAAGACTATCAAAAATAGCGTGAATAACGAATTCTCCTCCAAATTTAGTCCATCAATTGGCATACTATTCAAAACCCTCAGTGAATCTTCTAAGAACCTCTGGTTGGCACATAGCCCTTACAGGTAATAATTTATTTATTTTTATGATTTTTTACCAAAATTAGGTAATAATTTATTTATTTTCATGATTTTTGACCAAAATTAGGTAATAAAAAATTTAAGGGAATATAATTTATCTCAAAATTAAAAGATATTTTGATTGTTAATTGTGAGTTTCCCCAAATAGTGGGCTTTAGAGATAATATTATTGTGGGGATTGAATTATGGAGGAATGCAGTGGTAGTCAGGCTGTTGGAATATATTGTTAGATACAATTATTTAACTACCAAACTGAAAAATAACTCGATACAATTATTTAACTACCAAACTGAAAAATGACTCTTCAAGGAATGTTTGAAGTTATGGACGTTGTAAATGAGTATTTCATAATCAAATTTCCAACTATGGAATACTTTAATTTTGTATTACGGGTGGGGCGTGGATGATACTTGATCATTATCTGATAGTTGTAAAATGGACTTTGGATTTTAGGCCTCAAATTGACTATACCAGTACGACGCCTTGTTTGGGAATTTCTAATGTCAATATGTAAAATTATACCTCGCACATTTTGAGGAAGGTGAGCGATTTTTTTCGGAAAACGGTTACAATTAGCCCGCTAACTAAGATATAGAAAGAGAAAACTATGAAATACTAGTAGTGAAGATTGCTTTGGATAAACCGTTGGTTTCATAAATTCATATTGGATGGAAAACATGTAATGTATAGTATGAGAGATTACACTGGATTTGTTTTGAGCATGATTACTTTGGTCATAAAAAAAAATTATCCCTGGAATCGCTATCGTCAAGATAATACTACTATATAGGTGGACATGGATAACCGTGGATTTGAAGAGGTGAATAGAATGATACAGATGACGGAAGAGGATTATCCATTCATCGATTAGATGATTAGTAAACGGAATAGGACAGTAAGTGGGAATGGCTCATGATTTGGGACGTTACATATTGAGGAACCTACTAACAAAGAGTTTAGGTTCGTGATATGAGTTAGTACTGCTAAACATTCAAATGGGAAACATAACGTATCCAATGGACAAAATACTCAATAAAAAAATAAGGGGAACACGGATCATAAGGTCATCACAAGGAGTGAATTTGAAAAATATAAGCTTTCAATAGCAGAACCCTCATAGTCGTCACTATTGAGAAAAATTATTGACAAAATTTAAAAAAATGGGTAAAGGAAAGTTTGGGAAAGGTTTGAGTCATAATTGTCAAAAAAAGGGAGTTGGACAAGATGAGGAAACTCCATATATATCAGGGGCGGAAATGAGTAAGTTGGAAAAAACATGTTCAGTACAAGAGAGAGAAATGTAAGACGTTTGGATGTGTAGTATGGTCTTAGTGGGTCCTCAAGGATTGATAAAAAACAGGAAGTGCTTTGTTTAACAAAAATAATAAAGTTGTAAATGAAGCAAATAGATCAACAAGTCTTGTGGGGCCTAATGAAGTATTCATTACTGTAAAGAAATTTAATAACATTCGTGTAAGATGAGTCACAAGCAAGTCATCAGGAATGGTGCTTCATGCACGAAATTAGATATACAGGGAGAAATGTAAGATGTTTGGATGTGCAGTATGGTCTTAGTGGGTCCTCAAGGATTGATAAAAAGCGGGAAGTGCTTTGTTTAACAACAACAATAAAGTTTTAAATGAAGCAAATAGATCAGCAAGTCTTATGGGGCCTAATGAAGTATTCATTACTGTAAAGAAGTCTAATAAGATTCATGTAAGATAGACCACAAGCAAGTCATCAGGAATGGTGCTTCATGCATAGAATTAGATATACAGAGAGAAATTTTTTGTATTATGTAAGTCATATTTTTATTACGTGTACACTTAATAGAAATATTGTTAGATGAGATTCAACCACTCACCCGGTAAATGTATTAGTTTGGAATTTTCATGGGGCAGCAACATATAATATTCGACGTGTAATTCAAGAGATAATACATGTACATTGTGTGTGGTTAACTGTTATAGTTGAGCCAAGGGTAAGTGATTACAAGGCTAGTGAAATCATCCGTAGTTTGGATAAGACATGCTCAACAAATGCATAGGCGGAAATATATACAGGTGAAATTTGGCTTATTTATGATGACTTTGATATTGATATCTAGATGTAATTTGCGGGTTAACAAGTCTCAGTATTGAAGTGTCAAAACAGGGGTGTGAATCATGGATTTTCTTAGGCAGAAATATATAAAGGTGAAATTTGGCTTATTTATGATGACTTTGATATTGATATCTAGATGTAATTTGCGGGTTAACAAGTCTCAGTATTGAAGTGTCAAAACAGGGGTGTGAATCATGGATTTTCTTAGTAGTGTATGCTAGGACCCAAGACACAAAACGTTGGAAGTTATGAGAGACACTTAGGATTGCTTTTCAAGGTCTTCATAATTCATGTTTTATGGCGGGTGACTTTAACCAAGTGAGAAATAAAGAGGATAAGAAAGGAGGGGTCTCTGGGATTACGAGTAAAATGAAGATATTCAAAGAATATATATAAGCACAAGTTAACTGACTTGTGATTTGAAGGGCCAAGGTTTACATGGTGTAAATTTTGGAATTTGAGTAAATAGATAATGAATTGTCTGGATGAAGTGTATGAAAATACAATGTTGCATACTCTATTTTTGTGTGTGAGGGTTGTTTATTTGGATTGAGAGCATCCATATCACACTCATATATTGATAAATTTTACAGGATTTAGTCATCTAATTTGAGGTATTGAAAGTTTTAGATTTGAGTCGCCTTAATGTTTGAACAATAAATTTCAGGATATTATTCGGGAGAATTGAGACAAATCTAAGAAGGACTTGAAATAAAGTATATCTCTCATTCAATATCACATCTGAGTATGGATATATGAGGTGTTTAGGGATATTCATCGACGAAAGATATTATAACATACTTGATCCAACAAATCATTTGTAATTTAATGGTAACTAATATTATTAATTGTTTCGATTCAATAAAATTTTAGGTCAATGAAATTATATTATTGTCTATGTTTGTGTGGTTTATTTTAAGCTGAGGGTAATTTTGTCAAGTGTTTTAAAGAGTTTTAAGAGTATTAAATGTTTGGGTGTTTTGTAGTGAGAGATTTAAGCTGATTGGTTGTATTAAATGTCCATTACTCTCATTAATGAAAGTAGTTGGGGTATTTATACCCTTAATTATGGAGCCATGAGCTTTTGGGTCAAGTTATGAAACCGGGTCAAGTTTAAGGACCCATTTACTTAATAAGCTAATTAACACCTAGCTTAGTCAAAAGGTGTATAGTTATTTAATACTTTTGTCCTGTCCGGATAGTTCAGTGGGCAGTTTATGTCTGAATTACCCCTGTCTGGATATCTCAGTAAGCAGTGATGGTTTTATCCGGACTCATCAGTAGCCCCTTTTTTAGGCTTTGTCAAAAAATCTTTAGCAGGACTAAAAAATTCACGTAGTCTGTAACGATATTTTCGGGCCCGTTCGTGTGTTTGGTTTGAGGTTTTTCTGGACTGATTTCTTCTCAGAATTCTAAGAGTTTTTCTTTAGATCGTGGGACACGTGTCACATTCTGATTTAACCTACCAGCCGTTTGTTACCTAGATCGGAGCTCCCACTAAACCTAAAAAGTAACCTTTGCATTTAATATTTCCCACGTCAGCACCATCTTTAATCATTGCTCCAATCTCTTCGTCTTCTCCTAGGTATCAGTTGTTTTTTCTTACTAATATATATGTAAACCATTTTTACTGTTTCATTATCTTCATCTCTTAGCAAATATATCACAGAGTTTTTCAAGCTTTCTTCCAAAATCGTTCTTGTGTAGTTTTATGTTCACAGCTAGAAACACTCTTGTAAAAGGCGGCTGGTTGAATCTATCTGAATTAGAGAAGACAAAGAAAGTTGAACGAGAGAGACGCATTGCTGCTGGTCTCCCAATCTCCCCAGGCGACAAGTCTGATAACCCATCTCAAGAAGCTGATCAAGGATCATCTTCTACCAGAAATCCAAAACCCAAACGTCTATTAAAGCCAATCATTTCGCCAATCCCATCAGGCTCCTCTATCCAGGAGTCCCAACCTTCCACTGCCGAATAAAAAGCAGTATCAAGTGTTAGAAAACCCTCCCCGTTCATAGCTACGGGATCTGATACCAAAAAATCTCCAGAGAAAACTAATCCACGCCGGAAAACTAGCTTGGTGAAAGGCCAAACAACTGGTTCACAATCAAAGTCCTCCAAATAGGGGGCCTCTAAGTCTGTAACCAAAGACAAACCCTCCGGATCGAAGATTTCTATTAGAGCCCCTCGAAATAAGCCCTCCGGAATAGAGGCATCCAAAGTCGTCTCTCAAGCAAAATCCTCTGGAACTGAGCCCCAACTGGACACCAGACCTCTAGAAGAAACGGGTGCTCAACCATCTAGACAGACCATTGATTCAGAAGCTGACGCTCTTCCATCTACAACAACCGATAAACCTTTCATAGTGATGGAAGAAGTGATGGAGGATAGTGAAGAAGCCCCATTTGAAACAAACGCCTCTGGGAAAACTGGGGATGCTGCTTCCGTCAGGAAAGGGAAAGGAAAAGTAAAGGTTGGAATGGCTCATCCGGATCTTTCGGAGTGCTTAGAGGGCAAGGTAGGACCTTGCTTTCAGAAGGTCAATGTGAAGTATCTGTTGGTCATGCAGAATAGCAATTACGTTTATACTCATACTGTCGAGCTGGGCTGGATCTGGAATAAGTGGGGGATCCCATAATCAGTGAAGGTGAGGATACGAGTCACACCGGAGACTCCGATGGACTGCAAACTCAATGAAATTGTCACATTGATCTGTTCAACTGGGGGCTCAGATTTCTCTTAGACCCAGAGATCGTCAGGTATTTTCATCTGATTAAGCTTTGCCCAAGCCAATTAAATCCAAATGCTTGGTACTCCCTCATTTCCTGCATAATGGCATCGAGGCTGTCCGGCATCCCTCTCTATATGGAGCAATTCGCTGTTGTGGCCAGCCTATGCAAAAACCATCACACCCCATTTTATCACCACAACATAGGAGACAATTTCAAAATGGTAAATGATCTGTTAGAGTCAGAGAAGAACTGGAAAACTCAGTTCTTATTCATTAGTGGGTCATGGGAGAATGGGAGAAAGATCAAAGCCCAGATTAACCATAGCATGCTCACTAGTAGGTGGAAGAGCACAAGTAAGTCTTCAATCTTGTTTTTTATTTTCTCTTTCTCACTTTTACAAATATTCCAGTCCTGAATCACTCATTTCTTTCTTATGAGTATTACCGAAGGAGTACACCGACTATCTGGAGGAGGGGCAGACCACATGTGCCAAGCTGAACGCGTGGGCCGTATAACGCTGAGGGAAAGATTTCCATAACTGTTTTACTTCTGGCAATTTGGTGAGATCCTATTTTTGGAATACCACAGGCCGGAGAGATCTCACCTGGGAAGAATTGACCACACCACCTGCCCCAATTGTCATCCTTAAGCGAACAGAGGAAAAAGATGGCAAACTGGCCTTGCCCTCCAGAGCCAAAGCTCGTAGCAAAATGAAGGGAAAGGGAAAGAAAAAGAAGGCTGCAGCAGAGGCAGTTCGGGTTGCTGCAGAGGAGACCGCTCCGGGGAACCCAGAAGGGATTGATGCTACCTTGCTCAAGGTAGTTGAAGATGAAACTATTAATGAAGCAGGTGAATCACAAAATCCACCAAGGCCCCCTAAAAAGTACCGAAAGAGGGGAGCAAGCAGCGATGAGAGGACTGCTAAGAAGAAAAAGGTCACCTTAGGGGAAGAAGTAATCCTTCATCCTTCGGAGCCTCTTCCTCAAGCAGATCCAATTGATCCCACCTTAGCAGAAAAGACTGCAATCCGGAGAAGGTACCGTAGGAGAAATTGATGGAGTAGATATCAGTGACTTCCAAGATATTGATCTTTATTTCAATGATTCTGAAAAAGATGACTTCGCTGGCCCCTACCGTCCTTCAAGCTCTTCTTACATGGTTACTTACAATGGAAAGTCCTATACTGTCTCTTGGGAGAATGATGTTGTGGCTCATTCTCTTCTGGGTCATATTCAACCAGTACTCAACTTGGAAATGCATGTGAAAAATCAGTCCGCCCTCATCAACACCCTCAACATAGACAAGGAGACTTTGTCAACTAACCTCCTCAACGCTAACCAGAGCATTGAGGCATTGAATAAGGAACTTGAAGAGTTGAAGAAGGGCAAGGAAGATCTGTCAACTAAGCTAGCCACTTCAGAGAAAGCTAACACAGAGCTCCAAACTAAGTGCTCCAGTTTGGAGAAGGATCTCTCCACCTTAAAGAGAGAAGTGAAGACCAAAGATGGTATCATTCCGACCTTGCCCAGTGAAAAGACTTCCCTTGAAGAGGTTATATCAAAGGCAACCAAGGAGAATGAGGACTTGGTGAAAGAGTAAGTCTGATATGATACTATGGTTGAGACTCCCTGGAAGCAAGAGATGCGTAGGTCAAGTCTGATATGATACTACTTTTCCATGAAAAATTTCCGAAGAGAACCCTTGGACAGCTATGGAGATATGTGGAGTATGAAGACCTCCCATTTTAAATTATGGTTGAGGGTGGTAGGCATGGTTATAGCAGTGGAATAGATTCCACCACTGACGAAGAAGAAGGAACCAATGAGAGTTCGAGCACCAAACTCAAAAGCCCCAAGAAAGGAGATGACGCAGGAACATCCGTAGGGAATAAGCCCTATGGTTTTTTAACTATCATTTTTATTTTATTTTTATTTTATTAATTATTAAAGTCCTTGGATGGCCAAGACATTTTTGTAATCGTGTCCGGTTTGCGTCCGGTCAAGCCTTAAACTTAAAGTCCTTGTAAGGCCAAGGCATATTCTGTGTTTTAATATCATTGTCCGGTTATTACCTGGACAGGCTTATCCTATCCAATTTTTTTCTTTTGTTTCATAATTGCTTTCAATTTTAATGGCTAATGTTTAAAGAGCCCTTTTGTACTTCACAAATATTTAATATGAGAGTGTTTAAAATCTCCAATGACATGTATTTAATGGTCATCATTCAACCAGATTAATCCGATCTGTCAAAGATCCTTAGTATTAGATTGAAAAAATTGAAATGAATTGTAATTAAATCACTCCGAGTATTTTAAGAAGGCATCGTATTTTATTGAAAAAACCATACACCTCATTAAAACCTCCCCGCGCCACCAGGGTAGGAAAGAATATGCCCCATAATATCTACATGGACTTTAAACAAGTAAATATTTACATAACTTTCATTCCAGATATAACCGGAGGTGTTCAATATTCGACGGGTGCTTTATGATTCTTCCATCTTTGTCTTGAAGCCTATATGTCCCAGGCTTAAGTTTTTCAGAGACCTCATAAGGGCCTTCCCAGTTTGGAGCAAGCTTGCCGAACTGCATCTCCTTAGTATGCAAGAAAACCTTTCTTAATACTTTATCCCCTAACTTAAACCCCCTTCTCTTGATTTTGGAAGCAAATCTGCTTCTCATCAAGCCTTGGTAATGGGTGGCTCTAAGATGAGCCTTAACTCTTCTTTCTTCTATTAAGTCCAACTGACTTCTAATTGCCAATTCATTGGCCTGTTCGGAATAATTGTGGACTCTGTATGATGGTAGAGTTACCTCTATAGGAGTAATTTCATCCATCCCATACACCAAGGCAAACAGAGATTCTTGTGTAGCAGCCCCAGGAGTAGTCCGGTATGGCCACAATACTTCTTACAAATAGGTTGGCCACTTCCCTGCAGCCCCTTCTAAATTCTTTTTGAGACCAGACAGAATAGTCTTGTTTTCCACTTCAACTTGACCATTCGCTTGGGAGTGGAAAGGAGAAGAGAAGCAATGTTGAATACCCCTAGAGGCACACAAATTCTCCATATCCTTGTTATCAAATTGTGGCCCATTATCCGTGGTTATCTTTTGTGGAACCCCAAATCTGCAACAAATGTTAGATAAGATAAATTTTATAACATCTTTTGAAGTAGTTCCTGCTAGGGGGATGCTTCTATCCAGTTTGAGAAATAATCAATGGCTACAATAATAGTCATGCATCCTCCGGACGCCATTGGTAGAGGCCCAACTAAATCTAGTCCCCAACGAGCAAAAGGCACTGGCTCAGAAATTGACTCCATAGGAACAACTGAGATATGAATTTTGTTACCATATCTTTGGCATGGGTCGGATTTCTTCACCAATTCCTTGGCATCTTCATTATGGATGACCAATAGTATCCAACCAACAAAAACCTACGGGTTAAAGATCTATAGCCACAGTGTGCTGATCCCTGTCCATCATGTAGTTCAGATAAGACAATTTGGGACTCTTCAGCCCCTAAGTAACGTAGGAGAGGTCTGCTGAACGACTTCTTATAAAGAACTTCTCTTATGATTAAGAAACCACGAGCCTTGTGTTTCATTTTTCTTGCCATAGCCTTCTCCGGAGGCAAAATCCCATCAGAGATGTATTGAAAAAGGGGAAATCTCCAGTCTTTGGGTTAAACCACTTGTACACTTAAAGCTCTCCTCCTCTTCCTTGTTCTGATTCAGTTGTATGGATGTGCATTCTTGTACATGAATCCATGTGTAGGACTCAGAGTATGCTATGGTTGGTAAAGAGTCTGCTAGTGTGTTTTCCGATCTATGAATATGCTCATAGCTAACATTTTTTAAGTTAGCTATTACTTTTTTAAGAATAAAAAAGTATTTAATCAATTGTTCCTTCTTGGCCTCAGATTGACCTTGAGCATGATGGATAAGAAGCTGAGAATCACTCATTAATCTGACTCTTTTAGCCCCACACAGAAAAGCTAACTTTAAACCAGTTATAGCTGCCTCATATTCAGACTCATTGTTAGAAGCCCTAAAAGCAAAACATATAGCCTGGTATAATTTATCGCCACACAGAGAGGTTAAACAAATCCCAGCGCCACAACCCATTGTACTTGATCCACCATCGGTCCGCACTACCCACTATTTTTTAGTTGTCTCTTCTTTAGCTTGTTTAGTACTTCCGTCCGAATGAAATTCTACCAAGAAATCAGCAACATATTGAGCTTTGGTTGTAGTTCGTGGGGCAAAATCAATATCATAATCACCCAATTCCACTGACCATTTGGTCATCCGGCTTGATATTTCTTCCTTTTGAAGAACATTCTTCAAAGGGAAATATGTTCGGACAATGATGGAATGAGACTGGAAATATGGTCTCATTTTTCTGGCAGCAATTACCAAGGCTAGTACCAGTTTTTCAAGCTTTAGGTACCTATTTTCAGCATCCATCAGACTCTTGCTGATGTAGTACACCGGGTGAGGATAATTGTCCATCTCTCTTACTAGTACTGCACTTATAGCACATTCTGACACAGCTAAATATATATACAGTGTTTCTCCGTCAACAGGCTTGAAAGGGTTTTGGGAGAAGACAAATGCTTCTTTATTTCATCAAACGCCTGGTCGCATTGTGGAGACCAATTGAAGTCTTTAGCACCCTTCAAGGTATGAAAAAACGAGGCACATCTGTCCGAAGACCTTGAAATAAAACGATTTAATGTAGCCAATCTTTCTGTCAACCTTTGTACTTCTTTAATATTTCGAGGAGGGTCCATTTTTAATAAGGCATTGAGCTGGTCTGGATCAGGCTGTATCCCTTTTTCACTTATTACATAACCCAAAAATTTTGCAGACTACACACCAAACATACATTTTTCTGGATTCAATTTTAAATTAACATTTGCCAAGTTAGAAAAAGTTTATTGAAGATCAGCTAGGTGCAACTCCTCTTCTAAGCTTTTCACCATCATATCATCAATATGCACTTCCATATTTCTCCCAATCTGATCACCAAATGCTTTGTTTACCAACCTCTGATAAGTAGCCCCAACATTTTTCAACCTAAAAGGCATCACCTTGTAACAATGTAACAAAGGTAGTGTGCTCTTGGTCCTTCGGATCCACCTGTATCTGGTTATAACCGGAGAAGGCATCCATGAATGATAATAACTTGTTTCCAGATGTAGAGTCTACCAACTGATATATCTCGGGGACTGGATAGAGATATTTTAGGCAAGCTCTGTTGAGGTCAGTAAAGTCGATACATATACGCCATTTCCCATTATTTTTCTTTACTAACACTGGGTTGGCTGTCCACAAAGGATACTGAGACTCCTTTATGTGCCCCATCTTTGTAAGTTTGTCAACTTCTTGAACTATTACATCAACTTTCTCCTTAGAAAAAGCTCTTCTTTTTTGCACAACATGTGCAATATCTCTCCGGATAGACAGTATGTGTGATATAACACTTGCAGGTACTCCAGTTACATCAACATTGCACCAAGCAAAAACATGTTGGTGATTTGCCAAAAAGGACAACAATTTTTTCTTCAATTTTGGAGCCATCTTGGAGCCAACTTTAACACTCCTTCCTTCAGCCAGAGAGTGGGTTTCAACTTCTTCGATTGGTATCAAAACACCAGGGGTCTCTCTGGGGTCATCAATTTCACCCTCACCCTCAGAGGGCCCCAACAATTGCTAATCTTCATTAATCCGGACTGCCCCTAGAGTCTTAGGGGAAAGTGCAGTTGCATAACATTCTCGTGCTATTTTTGGCTACTCCGGACAACTCCCACTTGTCCTTGAACTGCGTACTTTAAACACTGATGGACTGTTGAAGCCACAACATGTATCCTAGAGAGCCAGGACCTCCCAAAGATCGCATTGTAACATGCGGGGTAATCTATAACAACGAATAGTACCCTGACCATTTCTTGAAAGGGCTTTTGCCCAACAATACCTCATCCTCAAATTCTCTGATTATATCCGCAGAGCTTCCTGTGAATCCCACTATGGATCTGTTCGAACGCTGAATCACCGCAAGATTCTTCATCTATTTATAAGAACTTAAAAAGAGAATATTGGCTGAGCTGCCAGTATCAATCAGAATTCGCCTGATGTCATTACCCCCAATCGAAGCTCCTATCACCACAACATCCTCATGAGGCCCATCTATATCTCTTAGATCATCTTCATAAAAAACAATGAAGGGAAAAGGAATTTGGGATTGATAAGAAGACATGCCTCCCTCTAACTGAGTAGCTAGAGTGTGAACATGCCTCTTCCTTGAAGAAGAAGTTGACGCAGTCATAGTGTCCCCTCCAAATATAGTAAGTGACTCAAAAAAACTTATGAGTCCGGACACTGTTTTAGTTAGTTCTGTTATAACCCCCACTTTATTCCGGGTTGGATCAAGATCCAAATATTCTGATTTGACATCAAATATTTCAAGGATTACCATAGCCCCTTCCGGAGCAGATGTCCCCGCATTATTCGTTGGGCCAGTCCGGTGAGCGTTGTCAGGCTTGTTTCCGCTTCTTCTCTTGACGTAAGCTCCCAGCTTCCCCCTTTCAATATGATTCTGCACTTCTTGTTTCAAAGCAATGCATTCTTTGGAGTTGTTGCCAATATCATGATGATATTGACAAAAACAAGTATTACGACTTTCCCGAGGAGTTTGAAGCACTGCCGACTTCCTAAAATGAAATTCATCTTTTGTTTTATCATAAATGGTTGCCACATTCTCTTTTAACTCAGAAAAACACTACGGTTGGACCCAAAGACTGCTGGATCTGGGCTGGATTAGGGTCGGATTGAGTTTGTTTGGCCCTATTGGGCCCATGTCCGGTTTTTTTAGCCTTGTACCCGGCCTGGTTCTAGTTTGAAGCGGCTGGGGCAGACCTCACTTGCCTGTGTACTCTAGTCTTCTTTTTTTCATCTACGTTGATTTGCTTTCCTACCTGATTCAGCAAACTGCCCCAAGTCATGGCCTTCTTCCTGGTTACTGAATCAGCCAGATTTCTATGGTTTAACCCTTGTCTCAAAGAAGCTATTGCTACCTGCTCAAAGCAATCAGCTAAACCATTCTTAGTGTTTACAAACCGGCTTATATAGTCTTTCAGTGACTCATTTGGCTCTTGGGCACAATGGATAATAGTATCTCCATTGCTCTTCACCTTCTTACTCCCCACAAACTGCCTTCGGAAAGCCACCCAAAACGTATCAAAGTTTCTGATACAACCTTGTGGCAAGCTGTTGTACCATTTCAAAGCACTTTCCGTAAAAGACTGGGAGAAGGATGTCCGGATCATAAATTTTTTAAACTGTTCCAGATGGTTGTCCAGATATTTGCTCCTATCATACTTCTTCAACTTAGTACTGTCAAACCTCTTAGGAAGGTTTCCGGACAATACTTTGGATGACAATGGCGATTGCCTCCAATTTCGACCACGACTGAAAACTGTGTCTTCATTAGGTGTTGCAAAAATACCTCGCTCATCATGGAAAGCAAAAGGATCCATCAGCAGCTGATCCACATGCTTGTGATTATGGATGTGGCTGTGAGACGACCCTTTTCCCAGATGCCTCTTTAGTCTTCCATGCCTATCTCTCTTTCTTGAATATTTTTTCACCAGCTTTTGCTTCTTCCTGGACCTTCCCTCATCACTGCTTGATGACAAAGACTCCTAAGCTCATCCTCATCTGAGGAGCTACCGGAGGACTCATATTTTGAGCTCTCCACCGGCTTGGACCGGTGAGATTTCTTGGAACTGACATGGGTCTTTTTTGTGCTTAAACGAGTCTTTGCTGATGGGTCGTTCTCCCTTGTGTTATCAGTATGGTGAATGACTGACGCTTTTGATTTTTCCTTAAAATTCATCTCTGCATTTTTAGTGGCCCTCAATGCTTCTATTTCAGATTTTAATTTGTCTCGCTCTTCGGTCGTATACTCATTGTTTTCTCCCACCACCTCCACCAGAGGTGGTGGAATTTCTTGCTCGTCTGGATTCATCCGAACTGGTTTTTCTTGCTGGTTTTGAATGCTAGATTCAGACACCCTCATCCTCCCACTGTGGTCGCCAATTTGGTGTGGTTTATTTTAAGCTGAGGGTAATTTTGTCAAGTGTTTTGGAGAGTTTTAAGAGTATTAAATGTTTGGGTGTTTTATAGTGAAAGATTTAAGCTGTCTGGTTGTATTAAATATTCATTACCCTCATTAATGAAAGTAGATGGGGTATTTATACCCTTAATTATGGACCCATGGGCTTTTGGATCAAGTTATAAAACCGAGTCAAGTTTAAGGACCGATTTACTTAATAAGCTAATTAGCACCTAGCTTAGTCAAAACGTGTTTAGTTATTTAATAGTTTTGTCCTGTCCGGATAGTTCAGTGGGCAGTTTATGTCTGAATTACCCATGTACGGATATCTCAGTAAGCAGTGGTGGATTTATCCGAACTCATCATGAGTTATTATTGCTTTAACTGCTATCACAAATTTAAAAATTTAGTAACTCGATATCAAAACCGTTTCTTACATGCTGATCTCAATGAGAAGATTTACATGGATCAACGTGTGATATTTTAAGTTAATGGTAAGTAACGATTGATATGTCGACTAAATAAATGTCTATATGATTCAAAGCAAGAAGTTCGAAAGTGTTACATAAAATGTGAGGCTCTCATGATAAATAATGCATTCAAGAAGATTTTAACGGACCACCGTATATTCCTTGAAAATGTATGACAATAACAACCTTATCTTATTTTTCTTTTGGGTCGATGATATGTTAGTTATTATTCGTGACAAGATAAAGGTAGATGTTTTGAAGAATGAATTAAGAAAATATTTTTTTGTTAAAGATTTAAAATTGATTGGACAAGTGTTAGGTATGCATATTTTTATATTAGAAAAATAATTTTTTTGTTTGTTTATCGTAAGATAGATATATGGAGAAAGTTGTGAAAAGTATCAACATGAACAAGCTAAATTCAGTTAGCTATGCACTTAGCATATCATTTCAAATTAATCTTAAAGAATCTCTTACGAGCAAAGAAAATTAAATAGATATTAGTGATTTGTTATATGCATTTGTTATTGTTAGTTTGATGTATGAGATAATATGTACGAAATCTAACTCGTCTTATGTTGTAGAAATTTTAATTCGATGCCTATTAAATCTAATAAATCACATCGGTCTGTATTTAAATGGATTCTTAGATATCTCCGAGGTACGCCGTGTTATTTTTTTTCTCCGAGAAACTTACACATATGTTGATATAATTATAATAATTATTGTTACAAATCCATTTCCGGTTATATCATGAATTTTGTAAAGAGAATCGTATCATGGTAATCAAATCTACAAAATCGTGTTGATTTATCAACTATTGATGTCGAGTATACAAGTTCAATTGAAGCTTGCACAATTGACATTAAATGAAAGAAATCTTAAATAAATAGGGTTCCACACAAAAGGATATCCTCATTTATTTATTTATTTATTTATTATAATAATAATAATAATAATAATAATACTAATAGTGTACTACACATAGCCAAAATGATTCATATATTATTGGACCAAATACTTTGACACAAGGTGTCTCGTTGATACAAAACCAACTATAATTCAAATTGCTATAACTTGAGAAACCCAATATTGAAAACAATAGGTCCAGTATAATGACAATGAACCTATAGTCATAGAAATTTGAGATATGATGTTTGAATTTGAGGTTAGTAGTTCATCACATCTGATTCAGACTTAACATAATTTTTGGGTAGTTCATTGCTTGTAAGAGATTTAATATTAATATCAAAGAATTTTTTTTTGTTTATCGTAAGATAGATATATGGAGAAATTTGTGAAAAATATCAACATGAACAAGCTAAAATCAGTTAGCTATGCACTTGCATATCATTTCAAATTAATCTCAAAGAAATCTCTTACAGACCTAGTGAGTTTATTCCGTATTTGGTGTAGTTCATTCTGTTGATGTAATATGTGTGCCTCTAGTATTGTCTAGATATAACTTGTACTAATATTATATATTGGTTATAGTTGAGTATTTAGAAATTTTATTCATTTGTGATTTTTTTTAATAGTTGGAAGATGTTTTATGTAATAGTTGTGCCACTTATGCTAAAAATAAGACTAAGTGGAAATCATAATATTAAAGTGCTCATTAGTTAAATATTTTTCACTTAAAATCATTGTATAATTTATGTTAGGTAACAAGACTTAGTGGAAATCAAAATATTAAATTTCTCATTAGTTGGCTGAGATTTTGGTTAAGTCAATAGTGATTAACTCTGTGCAATGTAGCAAGAAGAAAGTAAAGCTTCTACTATTTTCATTCCAAACTCAAAGTAAACAATGAGTACAACAATATATAATCAATCACACAACACAAGATTTGATATGTTTCACATCGTGAAAGATCATACATCACGGGTGACGTACTATTGATTTTATATGGAAGAAAAATTACAAAACACTTCTCAAACACAAATAACACAAGTACTTGATTATACTTCGTTTTAAAGATCTTCAAGCTTTGAAATAGAATTATTAGATCTTAGTATTTATCTCTCAACAAATTTTATAACTTGATTTGTCTCTCTATAACCCAACAAAGCCCTCGTTTTTCACTATTTCACTATAGTTATAGTTTGTTTTTATACTTCTTTATTGTTATTTATAAAGTCAATGGTGGATGATATAGTAATCTATGCTCGAAATAATAGCTGACAGTTTGCTCTCACAAACAACTGTGAGATAGCGGCACAACTCGCCATGACATCCGTACTGGCATATACTATTTGACAGGTAATGACACCAACCTCTAACATTTTGCATCACTAGTTCTATTTTCACCAACCCCCAAACATGATTTGATCAAATGCATTTTGATCAACATCTAAGAGTATCTCATCAATTCAGATTTTTTTTCTTCATAATATCGAACCCATTTTTATCCATATATATAAAAGCATAATTAGAAGCTTCGATAAGTAATGATAATGCCCTTAAGTTTTAGCAGGTAAGTTAATTCCCTTAAGTGTTAACAGGTAAGTTAATGCACTCAGGTTCCAACAACTTAGGTAATGCAACTAAATTTCGGTAGATAATGTTCATACACCTAGGTTGTAGTAGTTCATTTTTCAGAAGTCTCAGTAGACCTCTTTCTCTTAGGTTCCATCAGTTCATTGTTCAAAAGTCTCGATAAAGTTCATTACCTTAGTTTCAGCAGACGTCTTTGCACCTAAGTCTCAGTTTAACTCATGCATCAGTCAATTTAACCTTCAATTAATAATTCTGCATGTAGGCTTAAAGTGACTCCATTATAATCTATGTTCTAACTATTATTTAGTAGAGACATTCAGTTCACATGCTTCTCATAATTGAACAAGTCTCGTGCAATTCATGAACTTTAAAACTGATAGTACTTTAGTCAGAGCATCATAATAATTTTAATAACTTAAAGTATTTACAACCTTCACATTCTCTATCTTCACCATATTTCAGATTAAGTGAATCTTAATATCTATGTACTTAGTTTTCCCATGGAACTTCGAATTCCCCATCAAGTAAAAAACACTAATATTATCATTGAAAAAGAATTACTTATTGCTCTATAATAATTATTTCACTTATTCATTGTTTTAATAACAACCATATATTCCGCTTTTGTAAATGAAAAGACGACAAATTTGAAGACTTGATTTCAAGCTAACAACTTTTCCAAGAAAAATACTACACAACCCAAAGTTGAATTCCTAGTGGTAAGACATACTGTATAATCATAGTCAACGTAGCTCCTCAATAACTTATCAGCCTTATACTTATGATTATACCATAACCCAGTGTTGGTGAACCTTTTAAGAATCTCATTAGCCATTTAAGGGATTGCAAATAAGGCTTCTCTGGATTAGCAAAACATTTACTCAAAATACTAGTCGAGTATACTAGATCAGGTCTCATGCATATCATTTTATATATAATAATTCAAATGATATTAACATAATAGATATATTAACTTTTATTTTAATTTTTTGTATCGCTTAAATAATATTTTCACGTTATGCTTTAGCGAAAAAAGCATCGACCGTATCACCTAGTTCAAACTCCGGTGATTGATGAAAACTTAAAGAGAGACTGAAATTATAATAATGAAACATCAATAATGTTCAAGATTAACCATAAAAATATGCATACCAATCATTAAGGAGTGATACTCATATACAAAGATAGATTAAAAGACATTCACAAAACAAGTACGTGACATTCATAAATCATTGGGAGCCTCAATTATATGAAGAATATATGGTAGATTTGTAATGTCAATAGTGGTTAAAATTCATCAAAAAGTGATTAATACCTCCAATGAGGAACATAGTTTTCATTTTGTTCATTTGCCATATTTTGTTTTGAAGAATGAATGATTTTATAAATTAAATACCCATATAGATAATCCACAACATATGTACAATGCAGGACTAAATGTGAAGGGTTTCAGTAATAAGAAATATTAAATTTTGATGAAATATTTTTTAGTGGTAACACAAATATTATATTCGTGTTATTGTTGTTTCAACTACTCGCATAGATTAGGAAATCAAACAACTTGATATCAAGACTATTTTTTTATGTAGTGATATCAATGATGAGATTTACATGGATCAACCACATAAATCTTTAGTTTAAAGGTAAATAAGGATTAATGTGTCGGCTAAAGAAGAAACCATATGGTTCAAAGTATGGATGAATTTTTTTTTCCTGATCCCGCGGGTACCCGACCCGACTCGATCCGACCAAGATGGGATGAGTTATGGGTTTAAAAGTTTTTCACGGATGGATCGTGGGTTTTAAAATTTATTACCCATCGGGTTTGGGATGGGTTATGGGTTTAAGAAATTTCTCACGACCAAATCTGAACCCGACCCACTGGATAATACGGTGCCCGCTAAATTAATATTATATAAAATATAAAATTATTTAATATTATTTATTAAACTTTAAATTAAAGTTATTAATACTAGTATTTGTGTTCTTTAATATCAAAACCATATATTATTTGATAATATATACAATATATTTTGAAAATTATTTTTTTATATTTAAACATTAACATTTGATTTTTTATTTTTTTCAAAATATTTTTTTCTTATGCAAAACTAATATAGATATGATGAATATAGGTATAATATTATTAATATCATTAATTAAATTAAAAATGATAATAATATTAACATTTACCAAAACCATACATTAATTATCAATAATATAACAAAGATACAAAATATTTTAATTATCATTGTATATTCCTATATTTTGAAAAATATCATTCTACATTTGAATATTGAATTTATTTCTCTTTTTTTAAATATTTTTTTCATGTCTAATGATAATAATAATAATAATATTAATTAAATTTAAAAAAACTATTTACTAACATATACTAAAACCATATACCATATATTTTGAAAATAATATTTCTATATTTAAATATTATATTTGATATTTTCCAAAAAAAATGATTGCTTCAACGGGTATCGTGGATGGGTACCCGAACCCGGTGGGTTCGGATGTGGGAAAACAATATTTTTACCCGATCGGTACGGGTTATGGTATGAGTTTGGAAAAACATAGATGAGATGAGTTACATGTTTAGCTATACCCAAACTCATCCTGACATATTGACATCCCTAGTTCAAAGTAATCAATCCAACAATGATGCATATAATTTCACAAATTATGGGTTCAAAAAGACTTTAACCGATCATTGTTTATTATATGAAGTGGTATGAAAATAACGATCATATTATCTCTTTCTTATATGTGAATGACACTTTAGTTATTATTTGTGAAAAAATGAAGATAAATATTTTGAATAATGCCTTAACAAAAATATTCTCCATTAAATATTTAGGACCAACTAGACAATTGTTACGTATAATCATTTTTTACATTTGAAAAATAAGAGTTATCATTAAAAGATATATAAAAAAATATTTCAAATATTCAACATGAACATGAGAAAATCACATAGTTCTCCGCTTACACATCATTTTAAATAAATCCAAAGTAGTCCATAATAAGGGGAAAAACATATTGTGGTAAATGAGTTAAATTAGACAAATAAAGGGATTAATTTGATATAATAAAGTATCGAGTACAAAACTCAACAAGTATATAAGTTGAGGGGGTCATATATAATAACTAATGTGTAAGTTTATAATTAGCAAAGTAGTGAGGTGAAAAGACACGCATAAGAAAGGGTAAATGTGTAAATTAGAAACTTACCCCTTGTACTATATAAAGGACTCGACAACCCCTTTTGGGAAAAAGATCCAATTATTAGTCAATTATTACTTGAATATTTCTTTTATTTATTTCTCTCTCTACTCATTCCATTTTCTCTCTAGAAATAACAACATATGAACATTATCGTGACAAATATCCTCATACGAACAAAGAGATGACATAAAACTCCATTAAGAAATCTCTGGTCTTAATCATTGGCACCGTCTGTGGGAAGACGATTGGCACCCCAAATCGACTTTCCAAAACCATAATTCTTATATTAAAATGTTGTGAGAATAATAGGCACAAACATATTTGGAAGATTAGAGTCAGGTATGAAGAATCGTGTGGTCGGAGATCCATCAAGAGATCTCTTGGCCGAGGAGAAAATGGTTTTGATAAACGAAAGATACAATAGTGACCAATATGCCGATGAGCTGCTAGAAGAATTAACTTTAGTACATCAGAAGAAAGAACTTTTGAAATATATTGAAAGATTGAATGCTGAGAAGGAAGTGAAGTTGAGCTCACAGAGGCTCAAATCTAGTATGCAAAGAGAACAAATAATTGAAGATCGCATGGAAAATTGCTCATCGGGCAGATGAGAGACATCAAAGAAGAGACTGTTACTCTTCGAAGATAAGGGTGAAATCTAAACATCGTTACAAATCAACACACTCTAGCGATTATTCATTATATAATACAGATGAATCTCTTTCCCCGGAAAGGGATAATCGATATCCAAAGAATTACAAGAAAAAAGAATTCGAGAAGGTAAAAATATGGTCGTCGGACATCTCACCGTGTTAAGGGCTCGAGGAAATAAAAAAATGATCAAGATAAAAAAGACTTGGATTCGAGGAGAATAATAGAGTTGTGAATGTTAATAGGAAGGAACAAGCAAACCTTCACATGCAGATTCCTTCTGGAAGCCATAACCTCGAATATCGTACGAGTAATCAATTTATCTATCCATCCAAAGAAGATTTATACACAACAACAAATGAAGGCCATGGGGGAAGTGTGTATAAAAGGGCCATAATTGAAGGTCATCTCCTCTCTCCCCCAAGTGGTTTGATATCTCAAAGCTGGAAAAGTTCGACGGAACATAAGATCCGGACAACCACATCAAACAATTCAAGAACTTAGATCAATTATGACGATGATGACAAATTGTTATGTAGAGCCTTCTTCCAAAACTTCAAGAATTCAACTTTGAAGTGGTATAATTGCTTGCTTAAGGGTTGTATTAATTTTTTTGATATGTTCTGGAATATCTTTCGTCAGCATTTCATGGGAAGCAAAAGGTTCTGCACGAATGGTGAGACTGTAATTTATTATCGACAAAAGGTAGGGGAGAGCCTTAAGGAGTACACAAATTGTTTTATCAAAACAAAAACCAACATGGAAAGTTGCACTAGCAGATTTTCGGATGAGATTTCTTCCAGGAATTTTGAAGGATAATGTTGCTGAAAAACAAGCCATGATATTTGGAGCTTTTCTGGATTAAGTAGAAAAAAAATTTGGTGGAAAAAATGCAAGCATCGGAAAAAATACATTCTTGGGCATAGATTGAATGGAAACAGTTTAGTCAAAGTTTGATGACACCACAAAATAGTTTGCAACCAATAAACTTTGTCCGAACTCAAGTATTAATTCAAACGATAACCCATGCACCTACAAAGATCAAAGAATATGTGCCGATTGTTAATACTCAACAATATGTCCGACCTATATCAAACAAATGGATCCGACCAGCCCATTTTGTTGAGCTGATTAAATATGTAGCAACAATCTTTGAGAGAGCCCATCCGCATGTACAATTTCATAAGCCATTTCCAATACAAACTCCAAGGGAGAACAAAAGCAATAGGTATTTCAAGTATCGTGAGGATATTGGGCATGATACGAAGGATTTTGTGGTGTTGAAAAAAGAGATACATGCTTTGATTGAAAATGGGAAGTTGACAACATTTGTGAAGAAGAATTCTTTGGTTGCTCCAAAGCAAGAAAATACTCTGAAGCAAAAAGATGCTTTGATGATCACAAAACCTATTGATGAAGAATCTATCAATGCATTTGATATTTCCACGGGAGTATTTAGATCCGAAACCAGACAAAAACAACATAAATATGGTGGAAGTAAATACGGGAGTATTTAGTAAACTATGTGCTTTCTTTGAGTCAGTAACAATTTTTGGAGGTAATACTGTTATATAGACATCGAATTATTCTTGAAATAAGCACATTTTTAGCCTAGAAACTTAATTGGAAGCGGGAGCTTCACCACATTTATACAAAAATTCATCTTCAATATTGTGTTTTGAAGATTATGACATAAGGGATATAACTGGTCCACACAAAGATGTGGTTATTATTGTAGCATAAATTACTGTGGATGAGATACGAAGAATTTTGATTGACATTAGCAGCTCAGCTAACATCATGTTTATGACTACTTATAGTCAGATAAAAATACACCATCAATCCTTCGGTCAGATCGAACAATTGTTGGGTTTACTGGAGTAACGACTGAAGTGGTAGGAGAATTTGATAGGAGAGTTGAATTGGGTCGTGGACCATTCAAAAAGGTGGTGAGAGTCTTGTTTATTGTGGTAGATGATCCAACGTCTTAAAATGCAATTTCTGGAAGGGCTTGGGTTTCGAGAATGCAGGTTGTACCATCAATTGTTCATCAATGTTTGAAGTATGTTGTGGGTAACAATATAGGAATAGTTATAATCAATCAAAAAATGGCAAGAGAATGTTATTGAACGGATTTGGCTCCAAAGAAAATTAAAGGGGCCGAGTCAAATAAGGAATATCAATCAGTGGGGTCTTTATCGGGATCCGACCCCATAGATCATCTGAGGGAGACCCCTGGGTTTATGGTCTCATATGAAAGTTTCGAGGATTATGTTTTCTCTCAGGGTAAAAGTATAAAAATCAGGATAAAGTTATCTTTGGAGGTGAAGGAGAAGTTAACTCAATTTTCGTCGACAAAGTTACACTTATTCACATGGTGTACAGAAGATATGATAGAGGTTCTTGCTGATATCATTTGTCATAAATTAGCAGTACGAAACAATGTTCGTCCGATAATCTAGAATAGAATATATATTTCTCAAGAAAATTCCGAAGCTATTATAGTTGAGGTTGATTGTTTGACTAAGGTTAGACACATACGCGAATCACAATATCCTTTATAAACTGCTAATCCGGTTTTGGTAAAAAAGAAGAAAGAAAGTGGATTTTACTAATCTTGATAAGGCATGTCTAAAAGATCCCTTCTCGGTTCCACGGATAGATCAATTTGTGGATTCGACTTCGGGGAATTGATTAATTTCTTTTATGGATGCATATGTCGGATACAATCAGATCCAAAGGAATTATGAGAGTACCAGTTTTATCACCTGGATAGGTTTCTATTTCTATAAGGTAATGTCGTTGGGTTAAAAAATACTGGAGCGACTTACCAACGTTTAGTAAATAAACATTTTGAGACTCAGATTGGGAGAAATGTTGAAGTACATATCGATGACATGTTAGTAATAAGTATAAGAGATGAGAACCACTTTGTAGACCTAGAATAAACTTTTGTTAAACTGACAAAGGTAAATTTGAAAATGAATTTGTACGTTCGGAGTAAGATCCAAGAAGTTTCTTGGGTACATAATCAATGCGTGTGAGATAGAAACTGATCCGATACAACTAAATGCTTTGAGAACTATGTAACCTCCTCGAACGATCATAGAAATACAAATTCTAACAGGATGATTGGTAGCCGTGAACAAATTCATATCACGATCGTCGGACAAGTGTACCTATTTTTTCCAAGTGTTGAGACAAGAAAATTATTTTAAATGGACCCCATAATATTCTGAGGCTTTTCATCGAATCAAAGAGTATTTTTCTTCATCAGAAATTTTGACAAAGCTAAATATGGGGGAAAATTTGTATGTTTATCTAGTGGTGTCAAGTTGTTTTGTAAATGCAATTCTGAATCGAGAGGAAGATAATTCCCAAGACCAGTTTACTATATCAGTAAAAGTCTTTTGGATGTTGAGAAACAATATTTAAAGTTAGATAAATTGGCCCTTGCACTAGTAACCGCTGCACCTAAAATGAGACCTTATTTTCAGGCTCATTCTATCATTGTACGAACATCTTTTCCATTGGAAAATGTGGTACAAAGGCCTGATATGTCATGAAAAATAACTAAGTGGTCGGTTGAATCGGGAGATTTTGATGTTGAATTTGAGCCTAGGATTGCAATCAAAGCACAAGCCTTAGCGGATGTTTTAGTTGAGTTCCATTCAGATTGATGACGAAAACTTTGGGTCATAGTGGACGGTCCGAACATATGGGGGTTTAAGTGCGTCAGGATGTAGAGCAGGAATACATTTGATTTCTCGCGAAGGAATTGCCATGCATCAAGTTATCCGCTTCAGATTTAAAACATAAAATAATAAGGTCGATTACGAAGCTGCTTTGGCAGGGTTGAGACTTGCTAAATTTCTGGGGCCAAAAAAGTAAGGCTCGTAAGTGACGTACAACTTCTCATAAATCATTAATCTGGTCATTTGTTAAGCCAAAAAAAATATCATTTAATGAAGTATTTGAGGGCGTTAAAGGATTTAACGTTGGTTTTTAAAAGCATTAGATACAAACATGCTCATAAGGCTAGAAATTCTATGGCTGATTCTTTGCCTACAGATTCTTATTATGAGAAGTACCATTGGATTATCACAAAAGAAAATCCTTCAATAAAAGGGGGATCTAAGTCGGTAGAAGGGTTTATTGAAGATTTTCAAATTTCTACAAGCACAACAAAAGATTGGAGGTGTGAAATTAAAGATTTTTTGGTAAATGATGTGTTACTTGTTGACAAAGTGATAACCAAAAGAATACGGTTTAAGGCATATGGCTATATTGTCCTCAGAGATGTTTTGTATAAAAAATATTTTAGTCGGGCTTTACTTCGATGCTTAGGATAAAATGAATCACAAATGATATTGTCAGAATTACATGATGGGGTATATAACATTGATACGAAGAGTTCTTCTAGCAGGGTAGTACTAACATACAATCTCTTCGGATGCCAATGAGTTAGTTCAAAATTATGACACCTGCCAAAGATTTGCTAATACAATCCATACACCACGAGTGCTTCTTGAATAAATATCTGAATCACCACGTTTTGACCGATGGGGCATTAATCTGGTCGGACCATTACCGATGGCATCAGGAGGATGAAAAACGATAATTGTCACGATGGATTATTTTTCTAAATGGATGGAAACTGAACCATTAGCAGGAACAAAAGCTAAGGTTGTGATCATGTTTATTTTTTCCAATATTTGTTATCGTTTTGGGATTCCAAGATAGATAACGATGAATAATGGGCTTCAATTTGATAACAAAGAATGAAGGATTTTTGTGCTTCTAAAAGAATATAATAGTACTTCTTGTTAGAGATATAAGGCCTAGGCCCATTAGCCCATATAGTTTATTTATAAATAATAGCTTTATACTTTATGTAATACACATTTTCTAATAAATAGAAACCATAGCCACTTCTTGGCGACTACTTCTCTCTTTTATCTCTTTGTTTGGTATCAGAGCTTTGGCTTAGATCTTGAATTTTCGTGTCTTTCGCTGTGCCGGCGGGCAGTTGTGTTAGCTGTCCGACAGAAACAAAAAAGTGTAAATTTTCGTTTTTCGGATCTGTTGTGTGCAGCCCCAATCAAACAGTCGGATCGAAAGACAAACGGTGTCTGTTTTTTCTGAATTTCGGAGAGCGTGTTCGGGACATCTAGTCCTTCAATATGACTGGTTGGATTATGATTCGATGCTACGGTTCGGAAGAAATCGCTACTGGAACAGTGCATATTTTTGTTGGTAAAATCATAGATTTAATTTTAATTTTGATTTTGATTGGAAATTTAGTTTTGGATTTGGATTTGGTATTTGAATTTAGCTACGGATTTCGTTTGGATTTGTTTAGGTATTTGACGTTGAGATTTCGTTTGGATTTTGTTTGGTGTTTAGATTTTGTTTGACGTTTGGACTTTGTTTGACGTTTTCTTAGATCGACGTTTGTCGTTTTGATTCGTTTTGGTGTTTAGATTTCGTTCTTAGTTTGGATATGTATTTGGTATAGATTTAGTTTAGCTTCGGTCGGACTTGTTTGGATTCGTTTTGGCTTCATGTGGATTCGTTTTGGCTTCGTGTGGATTCGTTTGGGCTTCGTTTGGATTCGTTTGGCTTGGTTTGGATTCGTTTGGATTTGTTTAGCTTTGTTTGGATTTTTTTGGCTTTGTTTGGCTTCGTTTGGATTCGATTGGTGTTTAGATTTAGATTGGAGCTTGAAGATTGGAGTTTGGAGATTGAAGATTTGATTTCGATTTTTGGGTTTTGACGTTTTGATTGTGATTTTGGCATTTTGTTTTGATTTCGGCTTTCGATTATAGTTTTGAAGTTTGTGTTTTGTTTTTGTTGCAATTTTGATTTTTTTTTTATTTAATTTTTTATTTTGTGTAACAAACTCTCAATGCAAGAATAAGCATTGCAAGTTTGAGAGAGGGTGTTAGAGATATAAGGCCTAGGCCTATTAGCCCATATAATTTTTCTATACAATAGCTGTATACTCTATATAATACACACTTTCTAATAAATAGAAACCCCAGCCGTTTCTTGGCGACTATTTCTCTATTTTCTCTCTTTGTTTTTAACACTTCTCAGCACTTTTCCATCCACAAGCGAATGACCAAGTTGAGGTTACCAATCGAATAATTCTGGATGGTTTAAAAAATAATTTGGAAGGCAAGGCTGGAAAATAACTAGATTATTTACAAGAAGTTTTATGTGCATACAAAACTACTCATCAGACGGTTATACAAGAATCATAGTTTGCGTTAGTCGATGGGATGGATGTAATGGTTCCATCCAAAAGAATCTTCCCCTTGTATCGAATCAACGAATATTCTGAAGAAACAAACGATAGGGGAAAGCGCACAGACTTAGATTTGATAGAAGAAAAAAGACCAAGGGCACGATTGAATTCTTTAAATTATCAGACATTGATGAGAAGTCGGTACGCTTCCAAAGTTAGAAGACGGAAGTTTAAAGCATGAGATAAAGTGTTGGGGAAAGTGTTTCTTCGTACGAAAGATAAACGTCTTGGTAAGTTAGGACCTAACTAGGAGGGTCCATATACGATAATGAAGAAAGTTAAGTCGGGGACATATCAACTCAAAGATAAAGAAGGAAGAGAGCTTCGTCACTTGCGAAATACTCAGCATCTCAAATTGTATTTAGAATGAATATATAAGTTTGTAAATATTTTTGAGAATCTATGTAAGTATCGGTGGCATACTCTTTCCTACCCTGGTGGCGCAGGAAGGTTTTAATGAGGTGCCCTAATAGCTAACTGTTAAGTTTTTCTGAACTTATCTGCATTTCCAATGAAGCCAGTGCTTGCCATCACTTGAGTAAAATATATCATAACCTTCAAGTAGAATGTGAAAACAGTGGAGATGAGGCAAGTGCTAAGCACATTAAAGAGAACTGGAGTGAATTGAAAAGACAATGTAATTTTAGGGGGTTATAAATTACACATTAAGGACTGTAATATTTTTCCCTTTTTTAAGTGTTACAGTCTCTATAAAACCTAGTGTTAGGGTTTTTGTGTATTAACTAGAAACGATAGTCACTGTGTTCTTCCTAATAAAATTGATCTGCAGCAGGTCCGGAGACGTAGGCATAATTTGCTGAACTCTGTTAACAATTGTGTATTTGATTTCACTTTTGTTTTTGTGCTTTCCTTTTCTTTTTCTTTTTTTGATCTGATTTGACAGGAAATTAGCATATTTCCCTAAGAACTGGTATCAGAGCCAAGTTGGTAGCGATCCAAAGGAAATCAGATTTGAGTGGGAGCAATGGCTACAGACGAAGGAAAGGTGAGACTCGAAAAATTCGATGGTGTAGATTTTGGGTTCTGGAAGATGCAGATTGAAGATTATCTGTACCAGAAAAAACTTTATCAACCCCTCTCAGAAAAGAAACCAGAAGGTATGAAAGATGAAGAATGGACCCTTCTTGATAGACAAGCTCTTGGAGTCATCCGATTGACGCTATCCCGCAACGTTGCTTTTAACATCATAAAGGAAACAACCACGGCGGGTCTTATGAAGGCTCTCTCCAGTATGTATGAGAAGCCATCAGCGTCTAACAAAGTTCACTTGATGAGGCGTTTATTCAATTTGCGAATGATGGAAGGCGCTTCGGTAGCTCAACACCTCAATGAACTGAATACAATCACAAGCCAGTTGAGTTCAGTTGAAATTGATTTTGATGAAGAAATACGAGCATTGATACTGTTGTCTTCACTACCAGATAGTTGGAATGCTACTGTCACTGCGGTGAGTAGCTCATCAGGAAGCAATAAGTTGAAATTTGATGATGTTCGTGACCTAGTTCTCAGTGAAGAGATTCGAAGGAGAGAATCAGGTGAGTCATCAATCTCCTCAGTCTTACATACAGAATCGAGAGGAAGAAATTCAACCAGAGTATATGGACGTGGTAAGTCGAACTACCGAGGCAAATCAAGAGACTGGAGGTCCAAGTCTAGGAATCCTAAAAATTCCCAGGGGTTGAGAAACATGGAGTGTTGGAATTGTGGGAAGACCGGGCACTTAAAATATCAGTGCAAGACAGAACCAAAGGAACAAGAGAAGAAGACAGAGGCAAATATCACTTCAGAAGGAGATGATGCGTTAATATGCTCCTTAGAAAGCAGGGAAGAGTCTTGGATATTAGACTCCGGAGCATCGTTTCACGCGACTTCGAAGAAAGAATTCTTCGAGAGGTATGTCCCTAGTAACCTTGGAAAAGTATATCTTGGTGATGATCAACCTTGTGATATTATTGGTAAAGGTACTGTGAAGATTAAGTTGAATGGGTCTGTATGGGAACTGAAAGATGTCAGACATATCCCCAGTCTGAGAAAGAACTTAATCTCAGTAGGTCAGTTGGCTAGCGAAGGCTATATTACGATCTTCTATGGTGACAATTGGAAAATTTCAAAGGGAGCAATGACAATTGCTCGCGGAAAGAAGAGTGGTACTCTTTACAAGACAGCAGAGACGAGTTGTTCAATTGCAATAGCAGCAGGAAACGAAAATCCAAATGTTTGGCACCAGAGGCTTGGCCATATGAGTGTGAAGGGTATGAAAATTATGTACTCGAATGGGAAGCTTCCAAGTCTAAAGTCAGTCGATATAGACATGTGTGAAGATTGCATACTTGGAAAACAGAAAAGGGTCAGTTTTCAGACGAGTGGTAGAACCCCAAAGAAAGAAATGCTGGAGCTTGTTCACTCTGACGTTTGGGGGCCAACAACTGTTTCATCTATAGGAGGGAACACTATTTCGTGACCTTTATCGATGATCATTCTCGAAAGGTATGGGTTTATTTTCTGAAGCATAAATCTGAAGTGTTTGATGTTTTTAGGAGATGGAAATCTATGGTTGAGAATGAGACAGGTCTGAAGATTAAAAAGCTGAGAACTGATAATGGTGGTGAATATGAGGACACCAAATTCAAGAACTTTTGCTATGAGCATGGTATCAGGATGGAGAGAACCGTTCCAGGTACGCCTCGACACAATGGTATTGCCGAACGTATGAATAGAACGTTGACAGAAAGAGCCAGAAGCATTCGAATACAGTCTGGTTTACCGAAGCAGTTCTGGGCAGAAGCAATCAACACATCGGCTTACCTGGTTAACCGAGGCCCGTCGGTTCCCTTAGAACATCGTATACCCGAGGAGGTATGGAGTGGTAAGGATATAAAATTATCACATCTAAGAGTTTTTGGTTGTACTGCATATGTTCATATAAGTGACCAAGGCAGGAATAAGCTTGATCCGAAATCGAAAAAATGTTTCCTGATCGGCTATGGCGAAGATGAGTTCGGTTATCGTGTTTGGGATGAGGATAACAAGAAGATGATAAGAAGCAGAGATGTGATCTTCAATGAAACAGTGATGTACAAGGACAGACATAAAACTGAAGCAAATGACTCAAAGCCGTATGAATCAGTATTTGCAGATATCGAGGGAGTCCCAGATAGTCAAGAAATAGAGTCGATCAGATTAACCCCTCAAGAAGGAGAGTCTGTTGGACAGACTGATCGACAGCAATCCGATACCCTACAGCCGACCGAGGCAGTTCCTGTTTTGCGAAGATCTTCCCGACCCCATGTACCCAACAAGAGATACTTGAACTATCTGTTACTTACCGATGGAGGAGAACCTGAATGCTATGATGAAGCTTGCCAGGCCAGTGATGCTAGTAAGTGGGAGTTTGCTATGAAAAATGAGATGAAGTCTTTAATCTCAAATGATACATGGGATCTAACTGAGTTACCAATGGGTAAGAAGGCACTTCATAACAAATGGGTGTATCGGGTGAAAGATGAGCATGATGGCTCTAAGAGATACAAAGCACGACTAGTTGTCAAAGGGTTCCAGCAAAAGAAAGGAATTGATTACACCGATATTTTTGCTCCAGTTGTGAAGCTCAATACTATTAGATCAGTGTTGAGTATTGTTGCCATTGAAGACCTTTATCTTGAACAGTTAGATGTGAAAACTGCATTTCTTCACGGGGATTTGGATGAGGAGATATACATGTATCAACCAGAAGGTTTCTTAAAAGAAGGGAAAGAAAACATGGTATGCAGACTTAAGAAAAGTTTGTACGGTTTAAAACAAGCTCCAAGACAGTGGTACAAGAAATTTGACGGTTTTATGCACAAAGAGAGCTTTCAGAAGTGTAATGCGGACCACTGTTGCTATATTAAAAGATGTAAGTCCAATTATATCATTTTGCTACTCTATGTTGATGATATGTTAGTAGCAGGTTCAGATATGGATGATATTAGAAGATTGAAGCTACAATTGTCAAAAGAATTTGACATGAAGGACTTGGGTCCGGCGAAGAAGATTCTTGGAATGCAAATCATAAGAGATAAGCATAGAAAAGTTTTGCAGTTATCTCAGTCAGAGTACATCGATCGCGTTTTGAAGAGATTTAACATGTGTGATGCAAAGCCAGTTAGTACACCATTGGCAGGTCACTTTCATTTATCCAAGGATCAATCCCCTAAGACGGATGAAGAAAATGACTTCATGGCTAAGGTTCCTTACGCCTCAGCTATTGGAAGTTTGATGTATACAATGGTCTGTACGAGACCAGACATTAGTTATTCAGTGGGAGTTGTGAGTAGGTTTATGTCAAACCCAGGGAAAATTCATTGGGAAGTTGTCAAATGGATTTTGAGGTACCTACTAGATACCATAGAAAAGTGTTTGTACTTTGGTAAGGGTGAGTTAAAGGTACAAGGCTACGTAGATGCAGATTTTGGAGGTGAAGTTGATCACCGGAAAAGCACTACCGGTTATATATTTACTGTTGGAACTACAGCTGTTAGTTGGATGTCAAAATTACAGAAAATTGTCACTTTATCAACTACAGAGGCTGAGTATGTAGCAGTGACCGAAGCCAGTAAAGAGATGATATGGCTTCAAGGTTTGTTAACCGAGTTGGGATTCAAACAGAAGAACAACGTTCTGCATAGTGATAGTCAAAGTGCAATTCAATTGGCGAAGAATTCAACATTTCATTCAAGAACCAAGCACATCAGTCTTCGTTATCACTTCATTAGATCTTTATTGGAAGATGAGGTGCTAATACTGGAAAAGATCCAAGGAAGCAAGAATCCAGCTGATATGTTGACAAAGATAGTAGCCATTGAAAAACTGAAGTTGTGTTCAGCTTCAGTTGGTCTACAAGAGTAATAAGACCAGAAAGATCTGCTGCATAGATCAAGGTGTGAAGACAGGTTGAAACCAGTCTTCAAGTGGGAGATTGTTAAGTTTTTCTGAACTTATCTGCATTTCCAATGAAGCCAGTGCTTGCCATCACTTGAGTAAAATATATCATAACCTTCAAGTAGAATGTGAAAAAAGTGGAGATGAGGCAAGTGCTAAGCACATTAAAGAGAACTGGAGTGAATTGAAAAGACAATGTAATTTTAGGGGGTTATAAATTACACATTAAGGACTGTAATATTTTTCCCTTTTTTAAGTGTTACAGTCTCTATAAAACCTAGTGTTAGGGTTTTTGTGTATTAACTAGAAACGGCAGTCACTGTGTTCTTCCTAATAAAATCGATCTGCAGCAGGTCCGGAGACGTAGGCATAATTTGCTGAACTCCGTTAACAATTGTGTATTTTATTTCACTTTTGTTTTTGTGCTTTCCTTTTCTTTTTCTTTTTTTGATCTGATTTGACAGGAAATTAGCATATTTCCCTAAGACTAACTTATATATAATATTTCTTTTCTATCTTAAAACAACTTGCACAATTTCTATCTTTTGGACCGGAAGGGTCTTCCAACAAATGTTGGTCAAATTTTTTTATCCTTTGGACCGGAATTCTAACAAATGTTGGTCTATGGTTTTTATCATTTTGGACCGGAAGGGTCTTCCGACAAAGTTTGGTCTACAATTTTATCATTTTGGACCAGAAGGGTCTTCCAACGAATATTGGTCTACAATTTATATTTTGGACCGAAAAGGGTCTTCCAACAAATTTTGGTCTATAATTTTTATCACTTTGGACTGGAAGGGTCTTCCAACAAATGTTGGTCTATAATTTTTATCATTTTGGAGTAAAAGGGTCTTCCGACGAATGTTGGTCTACAATTTTTATCTTTTAGACCGAAAGGGACTTCCAACTAATGTTGGTCTACGATTTTTATCATTTTGGACCTGAAGGATTTTCCAATGAATGTTGGTCTACATTATCATTTGGGGCGGGAAGGGTCTTCCAACAAATGTTGGTTATCAAAAGTTAAGTATAAAAAATATTTCATATAAAAAAAGTTTGGAGGAGAAAGTTAAAAGTCTTTTATAAAAGTTAAGTATAAAAGTTTTCATATGAAAAAGTTTGGAGGAGAAAGTTAAAAGTCTTTTATAAAAGTTAAATATAAAATATTTCATATGAAAAAGGTTGTAGGAGAAAGTTAAAAGTCTTTTACAAAAAATATGTATAAAATTTTTCATATAAAAAAGTTTGGAGGAGAAAGTTAAGAGTCTTTTATAAAAGTTATTTATAAAAAATTTCATATGAATTATTTTAGAGAGAAAGTTAAAAGTCTTTTACAAAATTTAAGTATAAAAATTTTAATATGATTTTTTTTGGAAGAGTATATTAAGAGTCTTTTATAAAAGTTAAGTATAAAATTTTTCATATGAAAAAGTTTGGAGGAGAAAGTTAAAAGTATTTTAAAAAAGTTAAGAATGCTTTTTTTCATATGAAAAAGTTTGATGGAGACAGTTTAGAGTCTTTTATAAAAGTTAAGTATAAGAATTTTTCATATGAAAAAACGTTTGGAAGAGGGAGTTAAGAATAATTTGTGAAAGATAAGCATAAAAACTATTCTCATACGAAAAAGTTTGAGGGAAAATTATATAACCGAAAACTTCCATAATAATAACTTTTACAGTGCAGAGCAGATTTTCAGAACACAAAGGATTAATAAAAATACACTTATGGTATAATCACTTTAAAAAGTGTACACAAAAAATGATGTAAACAAAAATTAAGGAATATACTCTAACCTTACTCCGATGGGCTACCATCTCCACTTCCTTCTGATATATTGCTACTGGAAGAAGAACTATCCTACCCATCTGAGTCACTGGTTGAGTCTTCATCTACCAAGGAAACTCTCTCCGGACGATGCCTCTCTATGGCACATTCCCAAAGACTCCATAATTTTAGATTGGGAAATAGTTCATGAATTTGTACTATCAAAGCTGACTGGATATCTACATCTCTTTCTTACAAGCAGGAGACTGTATCGGCATCTGAAGAGTTAAAAGATGGTCCGAGGGTGATTTCGTTATGAGAAGATTTGTTGATAGAGGATTTGGAAGTAGAAGAATATTTGAGTGTTAGATCTAGAGAGAGAAAATGCTAAACGAAGTAGAGAGAGAAAGTCATACTATTCATCTTGAGATTCGTGAAGTGTGTGTGGTCCTTTTATAGTACAATTGCGGACCCCACACGCTTTAATTTGGTTTAATTACATCTTTTGGTCCCCACTTTAAGGTTCCTTCCTATTTTAGCTATATCTTTACAATTCATGCATTTCAGCCCTTATACATTTATTTCTATGCATTTCGACCCTTATACATTTATTTCTATGCATTTCGACCCTTATACATTTATTTCTATGCATTTCGACCCTTATACATTTATTTCTATACATTTTGGCCCTTGTCTTTTATTCTTCCTTATCAGCATCGAGTTCCTCAAAAAAGATATTATTGTAATCCTCCGCGGTATCTCTAAGAAATTGATTCTCAACAGTGAGCCTTTCTATCTCTTTGACATCGTTCTCAAATTTTTTATTGGTTTCATTACAAGAGTAAAAAAGGGCATCAACAAGAGTATTCCGCTCAGTATCTTTACTAATGAACCTCTCTCGTTCATTATAAAATTCATCTTTCTCTTTTTTTAGTTGAGCTTGAAGCGCTTCAATCTTCACCAAAGGCTCATCGAAAGTTTTCTTCTCAAGAGCAAGCCTATTTTCCAATCTTTTCACATCAGACATATTCTGGATTACTTCTTTTTTATAACGGTCCTCTCGATTGGATTTTCGTTTGAGGAGAGCAACAACATGGAATAATCTGTTAATCTCATTGACAACAAAATTGTTTTCTTAAATATCAAAGTAAGCAAAGGTAAGGGAAATATTTTCCGCGTTCCCCATATTCTTCAGAAGTCCCTTTTGATTCCCTTGACCACTAGTATTTTTTATCTGAGAGACAGATTCTCCACCACAATCCGAATCGACAACAATTAATTTTTTGATAGGATTCAAACTTGGCATATACATTTTCATCAACAAGTATCTTATTACCTCTCTCTTTAGCATAATTTCTTTTTGATGGCCCATCAACACCACATTTCTCAGTAGATGTTGACTTAGCTACAACTTTTGGCTCAATATTGACTTCTTGTCTCTCATCGACTTCAGTGTCCAAACCCGCATCACGAACATAATTATCTTCTTCATCTTCATCCTCTTTTAGAATCCCGGTGACGGGGAGCTCTAGCCCTCATAGAGAGATAAACAAGGTAATCCAGACGCTCTAATCGTCTGAGTACAGTATTCTCCGTGGGAGGGACCATAACTTTTGACTTATCTTGGATCATATCCTACCTCCAATAGTGACTTTTTACTAAGTTTGAAGGAGTAAAACATTTATGAAACCGATGGTTCCAAGTACTTCTGGCCCAATAGCCAACTTAGTAAAGCTTTGGCTAGTTTTTTTTGACAAAGTCCTTGAATAGTTTAGCTGTTCCTTTCATTATTGCTCACAAAGAAAAGTTTTAGTGGAATAAATAATTCGAATAAACATAAGTAAAGCAAGAATAAAACAAGTACCCAGGTTTATCCACTTCAAAGTCAGACGATGGGCAGTTTGTTAACACTCTCAAATCATGTTTCCCATAATTCGGGAACGAATATGAACCTTTGCTTCCACTTATTGCCAGCCTCAAGAAGATCGTTCACAATCTTATCTGTTTTCGCGAAAGATATTGAATAAAAGGGAAAATAAGAGTTTTTTTTTCACAGTTGTTAATCCAACTAACTATTCCATAAAAAATCTGAGCTGAGAAATCCGAGAAGCCATGATGCATGACATGACGTGAACCACATGTTGGGACCGGCTTGGGTCAGACACAATTGTAGTAGGTGAGAGTAATAAGCTAAAGCAGGATCCAGAGGTAATTGAAGACCCTAATTCAGAATATCTGTGTAAACAATCAACTCGCGATCTTTAACGGACAAATGCGTCTCCCCAACTTGTGGAAATTGGATTTTGATGAAGTCCAGATCCCCCATCGGTCCTTAAGATTAACCTCCTCGGACGGACGAAAATACTTGTACTTTATTTTGTGAAGTTATAATAGATATTTGGTTTCAACCTCACGAAGATTTTTTCCGAGGATGGCTTCCATATCCGAGGGCAACTCAATAACACCCTTTTTTTCTTCTTCCTCTCTTTCTTCTCGGATGATTTTCCCAATGAGCAGGAGAATTTGCTAACACTTCAAGAGGAGAGGACTCTTGAATCAGATTAGAAGGCCTGATGGGAGGGGCTAGTGCAGGAATAACTTGGATGTATTGAGCCTCAACATGAGTCATACCATCTCATTCTTAATTATTATCTGCCTCATCAATTAATTGCGTCTCTTGCACTTCTGGAATAAACTTTAAGATTGATCCAACAACTTTATCTATTCGAACATATTTTGATGAATATTTCCGAGGAGTGACCTTGGGCATTGTTTGGGGAGTACCCTGTGGGGTGGCCTGAGGGGTCAGAACTGATGATATGAGCTTTATTTTTGTGGACCGTTTAACCTTTGTTGGGCATTTCTTCTTTTTTAATCGTTCTCCTTAGCCTTCTCAGAAATTTGGTGTTTGTCACCCATAAAAAAAATGAAGAGGTCATGTGAATCTCTTTGGGAGGGCCAATGTCACCCTTGTTGCACTTCGAACAAGATTGATCGGAGAGCTGAATAGTAGGAGGATTAGATGCAATATGGTTACCTGAGGTTCATACTGTGTCAGAATGTTTTCGGAGGGGAGACCAATGACCATAAAATGTTGTTTGGAGGACTTGTAACGGCGTGACTTCGTCTTCTATACCGATAACCTTTCTCTCTTCAGTTTTTTTTGAAATATTGAACCACTTCTAAAGTTTTTATTTCTCAAGCCCTTCGGAGTCTCTAGGCATGAAATGATAAAGAAAATGCTTAGTGGGATGAAAAAAGATCTTTTAAGTCGGGGTCCAAATTCATACAAGTTACCACCAAATATATAAATAATATATATTGAATACCATTAAAGATGAAATGCCATAAAATTTTATTAGAAATTTACAACCTAGATATGAGGAATATAAAAAATCAAGAATAATAAATACATATTTCACCAACCCAACTAAACGTGAAGCACTCAAAATTACGAATTTGAAGATCAAAGTATGGAATCTGTTCTTAGTTCCCAATTCACATTTATGATTATTAATCATTCATATTTCACATTTCGCATTTGTGTTTAGACATTGTTCACATTTCACATTTATGCATTTTTCTTCATTGCAATTTACATTTGTATTTATACATTATTCATATTTTTAAATTTAAAATTCATTCTTTATTCACACTTCACATTTGTGGTTATGTATTATTCATAATTCACGTTTATAGTTATGTATTAGTCACAATTTACGTTTGTGGTTACTTCTTTTGTGTCTTATAGTGAAATAACCACAACTCTTAGAACTTGAAGAGAGCAATGAGTAAAAAATATGGTCATAATCATAATTCTACTAGATTTATCAACATTTTTGTTCTCAACATTATTTGACTTATTGCCTTCAATAATGATTTACTACGTCGAATACATGAAAAAATGAACAACTACAATTCAACTGAAGCAATAAAGAAGAAACTTATGAATTTAATTCATAACTGTTTTGATACCAACCCTCATAAATTTATAAGATGTGTTGTTATATTGATGGTTAATATCTTATTATATTTTCTTAAATAGACTAAACAAAAGTATATATAATCGGTCTTATATGTTTGATACATCCAACCATTTATTATGGAATACATAACAATTGGGAAGGAGCAAACAAAGAAAGGTTTGATCCCAATATATTTTGATTTAAGCTATTGTAAATATCACATATGATCAATTATTTTATTCTTAACAAAGTTCATAATTCGTGTTTACATAATGATTCATGATTTGTGTTTCCTACATATTTTACTATTATCTTTCACTAATGATTTGCGACTTGATATCTCGTTTATCACATATTTCATGATCCTTGTTTAAAAAAAATCATAATCTTGTAGGTTTTGGATGATAGATTGGCTCTAATAGATGGAGAAAGAGAGACATTTGGTGGCGTTGACTCAAAAAAATAAAAAATAAACGTTTGGAAGAATAAACTTTTACCGATTTGTGACATGGTGAAAGAGACGAACCAACAAATAATGTAGAAGAGGATAATGATGATGGTTCTCCGGATTAGCCAATACATAAGTACTTTATTCAACAACGGATATAAAATTCTACTTCACATCAAATGCATACTCAAAATATGAGAACTATACAATAATATGTTTGTAATTCACAAAGATATGCCCAAAAGAGAAAAACTCATTCACATATTCTTAGGTATCCAAAGAAATTAATAAAAGGATCACAAACAAATATGAAGTCTGTGACTATGGCCGACAAAATCTATAGTTTTAGAAAAGATAACATACATATGCATATACTATTGTAAAAACAAAAGGCAAGGGTAAATTATTAATAAAGTATTTGTATTCCTTCGCATTAAATTGTCTTCGTTCACACTCACTATTTTTTCATCGTGTGTATTTGGTCAATTAGTCTTATTAGCATTTGATTTTGTATCTTCATTCACTAATCATATTTTTGGTATTTGTCTTCATTCAAAATTTATGTATTGTATTTTGTCTTCATTCATGATTCGTATTCAGTTTTATGTCTTCATTTGCAATTTGTAATTTTTAATTCTTATTTTGTAGTTGGTATTTGTTTACATTTGTATCTAAGGTTTTCCTTTATTCATGATTCAAATTTATTTATTATATTGCTTGTTGATCTTTTATAAAATTTTAGGCGAATACATAAACACACACATTCTCACAACCAATGGAACAATAAAAAACATTCATATATTAAATTGTTTACCTAGTATAATAGAAAAAGAAAAGATGGTCTGAAGGATCAGGTGGATAAACTGTCAACCATAAATGCTGACATACACTGGTCAGTTGTTGAGAACGAAAAAATCATAAAATAAATGAAGGAAGAGTTGGAACATTATAGGTTAAACGAAACTTTAAACTTAACTATATCGCAAATAATTTTAAACTAGTTTAGCAATAATAAGCGCTAGAAAATTGATGGCAAATGACCTTTTATACAAACAAAAAGTGCATATTGGGAAAGAAAATTCACCCACATATATGAAAAGAAATGCACAAGTTAAGGTAGGAAATATTGTTATAAATGAAATTATTACAATATTGTTGGAGCTAAAGGATGCTGCATAATGGGATGATTTTTTCCTTCACTCACAATTCACATATGGGTTTTAGTTTTTATCTGTATTCACGATTCATATTTGGTTTTTAAATCTTCATTGTTATTCACGATTCAGATTTTTTTTACTATATTTGACTTTATTTGCAATTCACATTTTTTTACTTTGCATATTCAAGATGACGTGCTTTGAGATGCTAAACATGAGGCAATGCATGTTAAAGAAGATCCATGGTGAACTCATTATAGAGGTAAAATTGGATATTCATGCTATTAAACAGGTTGCATCACAAAAAGATGCGCAAGTCCAAAATGAGAATGAGTCATTAACAGATGCACAATCGAAAGATGTGCCGATTCAAAACTTGAATAAGGTGTAGGTTCAAAAATATATGATTCATGATGCACTTGTTAAGATGAGTAGTAAAGAGATAGAGTTAGATGTTGATGCTATTAAGTAGGTTGCACCATAGAAAGAAGCACATGTTTAAAATCAGAAAGAATCACTAAAAGATACACAACATGAGAATGTGCAGGTTCAAAACTATGAGCAGGTGCATGGTAAAAAACCATGACCAAGAGAAAGTGTAGGTTGTAAACCATAAGAATGAACTGAATGATGCCCAACATGAGCTAAACCGGGAGAATAAATTGGAGATGAATGATACATAAGTTTTGTAAAAAACTTAATTGTGTACTCTTAGGATCTTGTAGAATACTTAAATGTGTATTACTTAATTCATGTTTTCTTTATTTATTCCTTCATGTTTCGAATTATCTTTTTTGTTTCCTTGTAAATTCACACTTCTCATATCATTTTCTACTTTATTCAAAATTTGTACTTTTTTATTTTTGCCTTTTTTGTTTGCAGTTCACACTTCTATTGCTTGTTAATTTGTAATTTAGTACTTTTATTGCTTATTTCTTCATGTTTATATTATTATTCATTCTTTTAAAATTCTCACTTACTTTATATTTGTTTTTCTCATTTTGTATTTATATTATGTCTTCTTTTACAAATGCGTCAAATGTATTGTTTTTAGAAGAACCATATTAGAAAATTTAGGACAAATAAATATTTAGGATACTACCTAAGTGTGAGAAAAAATATTAGGAAATTGATAACCCCAAAATAGAGATAAATGACATAAAAGAATACCACAATTTAGCCAAAATTCAAAAGGACACAAAAACATGATGATTCGATGATATGGTGAGTCCCCAAAATATGGTTCTAATTTTTATGAGTGATATGATGGATATAGTCAGTGAAGACCATCTTGACTACACGATAAAATTATTTATCCTACCATTTTTATTTTTTACTTATCAAGGATTTCTAAATTCACTTTTGTAAACATTTTTTACAAGTTACTGATAATTATATCCATTGGATACTTTTCCAAAAGTACTTTATTATACATACACCTAAATTTAATAATCAACTAACAAGACGTGGTAAATCAATAACTATTGCACGACATACAGTGGTAAGCATCTATAATTGTTTCAACATCAAATTATTATTAAAAACAAAAATAAATCTAAAGCATTATCTTAATGAAGAGACCTTTATCCAAAAAGGAAAACATGTTACAAATATTATTGATAATGTATACGACAAACTTGATGTAGATAACACTTACATCGTTCTTTCAATTTTCACCTTAGCACAACGAGGTAGAATTAACCACTGGTCATTACTTATATTTGAAATTATTGATGGAAAATACATAAACTACAAATCCATAGTACCAATTTAAACATTTCAATTGAATTATTTTATTATTCCTAATTTAAACACGAACCATGTTTTTCTTTATTCACATTTCAATTAACTTTGTTCACACATTTGGATTAATTATTTATTCGTAATTCACATTTGAATTAAATCTTCATTCACGATTTATATTTTGGTTATGTCTACCTTCCCTTCACTTTTGTCTAAATTCTTATTCTAAACAAACTATTTGAAGATTAATTACCTCAAACTTATTCCCAAAAAGCTATCAATAAAGATAGAGTGCCCAAGAAATATCCTGTAACAACAATAAAGAACAACTGATTATGGCGTACTACTACTATGTGATTTGTTAGAGATTTTATTTGAAAATAGTAAAATTCTAGACACTTAAGAATGAAGAGAGGAAATATGTTTGATTTCAATAATCAATACACAAATATATATTGGTCAAAATTGATGTATATTGGATTAGTTATCGTTGATAAATATTACATTTGAAAATTAATGACTTTTATGTAATGTTATATATGTAATTGTAAGAAGTTCACTATTCATATTTAAATTTACAACATGATTCACCTCTCAGTAATTTACAGTACACATCTAAAAAATAATATTATTTATATTTATAATTACAAGATGACTCACTTAGTACTACTTAGTTTTTATATACCATGATTCATATTTACCTTTAAATTTTTGTTCGCACTTCACATTTACCTTTATATATTTGTTCACAATTTGCATTTGCTTTTACAAATTTTCTCATACTTCACATTCATGATTACGTCTTTGTTCGCGTTTCATTTACATATTCGTTCTCACTTCGTGTTTACTTTTATATCTTTGTTCGTATTCCCCATTTACTTTTACATCTTCGTCCATACTTTACGTTTAGAATTCCATATTCGTTTACACTTCACGTTTAGGGTTAAATATTGTTCGTAATTAACGTTTAGGATTACATTTTTGTTTGCACTTCACGTTTCTATACATTATTATTTGCATTCAAAATTACAACATGATTCACAATTCACATTTGTGAATGTAATATGGTTTGCAATTCACGTTTGATTTAAACAATAATTCACATTTTTAATTATTACACTAGTTAATGAGAAATTAAAGAACATTTATAAAAAAATATAATAAAAAAATGTTTCAAATTACATAATTTTTATAAAACCTCAAGACACGATCATTTAATATCACCGACTTTCAAAAAATTACTATATTTTATCTTTTAGATTATTATTTCTCATCTAAATGAAATATTATTCTTCTTAATTCTTTGAGATCTTCTTTTCCAAGCATGGAAAGAGAATTGACGGAGAATAAGTAGAAGTAGATGTTTCATCAAAAATATTCAAATCATGTATGCTATATGAATAAGTTGTTGTATAAATTATAATGTAATAGAATGATTCGACATATTTTACCCAATTCTTCATGATCGTTAGTAGACAACCAAAGTTTGAGAACAGAAAACAATAAATTTACCGCATACCAGAAGCAGGGGCGGATTTAGGGGGGAGATAGGTATGCCCAGGACAACCCTAATTCAAAAAAATAAATCTAGTATAGTGGTTAAATGTTTTGGTAGTATATATGAGGTCTTGAGTTCATTACCTAGCTAAAATGTTTTCAAGTTTTCTAGTAATATACTTGAGGTCATGAGTTCAAGACCTAACAGATACCTAAATGTTTTAATTTATTTCACTTCTTTTTGATCTAAATGTTTTCAAGTTTTCTAGTAATATACTTGAGGTCATGAGTTCAAGACATAGTGGATACCTAAATGCTTTAATTTATTTCACTTCTTTTTTACATTCTTTTATTTTTATTTTTTACTCTATTTTCTCCTAATTGTACCCCATCTCTTTTCCCAACTTCTTCTCTTTAAGAAAAGCAACATAAAACTACCAAAATCAAGTAAGTAATATTATTATTTACTATACTAATTTAAAGTGTTTGATTGAACAAATTACTACTATTATGACATTTTTGCATATTTTATATTTATGAATTTGTAATATTTTGTTTGGAAACAATATTTTGTATGTAAGCAAAATTATTGCAGTGATTCTTTTTATTCAAATTATTGTCTTAAATGTATTTATTCAAATTATTGTAGTGATCCTTTTATCTCAATGAATATTTTGTACCGAATAGTCCAATAGAAAGTTATATTTTGTATATGAAAATAATTAAGCAAATTACTGATTCTCTAGCATATTTTAATCGATGTATTTGAAAATGGCTTATTTTTTAGCATATTTTGTGATGAGTCCGAATTTAGCATGCTCCCCGAACAAGGGCAGAGCGGTCAAGTCTCTCCGAATACCGGACAGGTTACAAGGACAGGGATCGAACAGGTCACTTGAACCGGACAGATTTCTGTAAACACTATGAACATAAAGCAGTCCGAACTATGACAAAAGTACTAAAAAACCTAAACACTTCTTGACTAAGCTACTTGCTCTCCTACTTAAGAGCTCATGGGTCTTTGAACATGACCCGGGTCCATTAAACATGACCCGAAAGCCCATAAGGGCCCAAACATCATACTATAAATACCCAACCACCAGCATTAACTATGGGTAATGAGAATTAACTGCTACCACGCTACTTAATTATCTCTCCACCTTATACTTTCTACTCTAAACCGTTAAACACCCAAAACACCACCGTTAACCACCCATACACCACCTTAAAATTCCATTTGAAATTACTAGCCTACCCTCAGGCGATTATTATCCACACCAAATTGGCGACCACAGTGGGAGGCGACGGTGCCTGAATCAAGCATTCAAAACCAAGCAAAGAAAGTCCGTCCGAATGAATCCGGACAATCCGGAAGTATCACCAGCTCTGCTCGAAGTGGTGGGAGAGAATGATGAGTATAGTGTCGAAGAGCGTGACAGGTTAAGGGGTGAAATAGAAGCTCTGAGGGTTGAAAAGGCCAAGATGGGCATGAAAGAAAAATCCAAAGCATCAGTTGCTCATCACACCGATGACCCTAGAGAGCCTGAGGCTTCGAAAACTCATGTGAGCACTAAAAAGACACATGCTAGTTCTAAAAAGTCTCATCGGTCCAAGCCTGTGGAGAGCTCTGACTCAAGCTCAGAATCTTCAGGTAGCTCTTCGGACAGTGAGGGAAATAAAAAATCCTTGTCCTCCAGCAGCGATGAGGGTCGAACCAGAAAAAAGCAAAAGCAGGTTAAGAAATATTCAAGAAAAAGAGACAGACATGGGAGAATGAAAAGGCATATTGGCAAGGGATCATCTCACCACCGGAGGTATACGGACAAGATGCTGATGGATCCTTTTGCTTTCCACGATGAACCGGGTATCTTTGCCACTCCAAACGAGGATACTGTGTTCAGTCGTGGAAGGAATTGGAGGCAGTCTCCACTATCTTCTAAAATTATGTCCGGAAACCTCCCCAAGAAGTTTGATAGCACGAAAATGGAGAAGTACGATGGCAGTACTGATCCGGACAATCATCTGGAGCAATTCAAGAACTTCATGATGTACTTTGATGACGATGATAAACTACTTTGTAGGGCATTCTCCCAATCTTTTACGGGGAGTGCTCTGAAATGGTACAACAACCTGCCTCAGGGTTGTATTAAAGATTTTGATACGTTTTGGGTGGCCTTTCGAAGGCAGTTTGTAGGGAGTAAGGAGCTGAAGGGCAATGGAGACACAATAATCCATTGTGCCCAGGAGCCAAATGAGTCCTTGAAAGAGTACATAAGCCGTTTTGTGAACACAAAGAATGGGTTGGCTGATTGCTTCGAACAGGTGGCAATAGCATCCCTAAGACAAGGTTTGAACCCAAGCAATCTGGCCGATTCGGTGACTAGAAAGAAGGCCATGACCTGAGGAGGATTGCTAAATCAAGTTGGCAAGCAAATAAACGTTGATGAAACAAAAAAGACCAGGGTGCACAGACAGGTGAGGTCCACCCCAGTGGCACCAACTCCAAATCAAAACCAGTCCGGGAACAAAGCAAGAGAAACCGGACAGGGGCATGGTAGGGCAAAAGCTCAGACTCAGCCAGCTGCTCCTGCTCAAAGTCAACAATCCAGAAACAAAAGAGGGCCATGGGTCCAACCAGAGTGGTTCGCAGAACTCAAAGAAAGTGTGGCCACCATTTTCGATAAAACAAAAGATGAGGTGCATTACCAGAGATCAGCAACCTTGCAGTCTCCCAGAGAGCATCATAACAACTCATTTTGCCAATATCACAATAATATTGGCCACACCACTGATGATTGCATAGCGTTGAAGCAAGAGGTTCAGAACTTGATTGAAAGGGGAAAATTGGGAGCATACGTTAAGAGAAGAGGAGGCAACAGGCCTGACAACACTCACCGGGTTGGTCCAAGTAATGCTGCCCCGGAGGGGGCCATGGTTATATTTGAAAGGTTTGATGTGGAATCTGAATACTTGGACCCTGATCCAACACGAAACAAGGTGGGTGCTATAGAGGAATGTTCTAGGTCGGTCTCCGGGCTCATTAAATTCTTTGAGTCACTTACAATTTTCGGAGGGGACACTATGACAGCTCCTACTGCTTCTTCGAGAAAGAGGCATGTTCATAATTTAGCCTCCCAGCTAGAAGGAGGCATGACATCTTATCAGTCACCAAACTCATTCCCATTCATAGTCTTTGATGAGGATGATTTGAGAGACATTGCTGGCCCTTATGAGGATGCTGTTGTCATAGGAGCATCTATAGGGGGCAATGAAATAAGGCGAATTCTGGTGGACACTGGAAGCTCAGCCAATATCCTTTTCCTAACCACTTACAAGAAAATGAAAAATCCAGCAATGATTCAAAAGTCGGACAGGTCAATCATGGGCTTCACAGGCAGCTCAGCCGATGTGATCGGAGAATTTGAAGAAGAGGTGTTATTGGGCAGGGGCCCTTTCAAGAAAATGGTTAGAATACTCTTTATCGTAGTGGATTGTCCCACTTGCTATAATGCTATTCTAGGGAGATCTTGGCTCTCTAGGATGCATGCAGTGGCTTCAACAGTCCATCAGTGCTTAAAGTATGCTGTTCAGGGACATGTTGGGGTTGTCCGGAGCAGCCAAAAGATTGCAAGAGAATGCTATGCCACTGCCTTGGCTCCTCGAACGCTGGGGGCAGTCCGAATAAATGATCAATAGCAGTTTGAGGGCCTTTATGGGGGTGAAGGTGAAATTGATGACCCCAGAGAGACCCCTGGAGTGTTAATTCCAGTTGAAGAAGTTGAAACGCATTGTTCGGAAGAAGGCAAGAGTGTCAAGATAGGGTCCAAGATGCCACCAATGTTGAAAGAAGAGATGTTGAAATTTTTGAAAGACCATCAGCATGTTTTTGCTTGGTGCAATGCTGATGTTACTAGAGTTCCATCAGAAGTGATATCCCATCACCTATCTGTCCGGAGAGATGTGGCACCAGTGGTTCAAAAGAGAAGAGCTTTCTCAAAAGAAAAGGCTGATGTCATAGTGCAAGAGGTTGACAGACTCACAAAGATGGGGCACATTAAAGAATCTCAATACCCTTTGTGGACTGCCAATCCTGTCCTAGTAAAGAAGAAAAATGGCAAATGGCGCATGTGCATCGACTTCACAGATCTCAATAGAGCTTGCCCAAAAGATTTGTATCCGGTTCCCCGGATAGATCAGTTAGTAGACTCTACTTCTGGGAACAAGCTGCTTTCCTTTATGGATGCCTTCTCCGGGTACAACCAGATTCAAGTAGATCCAAAAGATCAAGAGCATACCACGTTTGTCACTGATAGGGGTCTACACTTTTACAAGGTGATGCCGTTTGGTTTGAAAAATGCTGGGGCTACTTATCAGAGATTGGTGAACAAAGCCTTTGCTGACCAAATTGGAAGAAATATGGAGGTTTACATTGACGATATGATGGTGAAAAGTGTGGATGAGCAGTTGCACTTATCTGATCTCCAAGAAACTTTTGCCAACTTGGCAAAAGTGAATTTGAAACTAAACCCTGAAAAGTGTGTGTTCGGAGTGCAGTCCGGGAAATTCTTAGGGTATATCATAAGTGAGCATAGAATACAGCCCGACCCGGACCAGCTCAATGCCCTATTCCAGATGGAGCCTCCTCGAAACGTTAAAGAAGTACATCAATTAACGGGGAGATTAGCTGCCTTAAACAGATTCATCTCCAGGTCTTCGGACAGATGTGCTCCTTTCTTTCAAACTTTGAAGGGTGCTAAGGAGTTCGAGTGGACCCCACAGTGTGATGAGGCATTCAATGAAATCAAGAAACATCTCTCCTCTCCCAAAACTTTGTTCAAACCAGTTGACGGGGAGACTCTCTTTGTGTATTTGGCCGTTTCAAGCTGTGCCATCAGTGCTGTGTTGATAAGAGAGGTCGATGGGCATCCCCACCCAGTGTACTACATCAGAAAAAGCTTGATTGATGCTGAAAGACGTTACTTGAAACTCGAAAAACTGGCGTTAGCTCTAGTGATAGCTGCAAGAAAGATGAGGCCTTACTTTCAGGCTCATCCTATCATCGTCCGGACATCTTTCCCTTTAAAGAATGTCCTCCAGAAAGCAGACATTTCAAGCAGAATGACTAAGTGGTCAGTAGAATTGGGGGACTTCAACATAGACTTTGCTCCCCGGACAGCAGTAAAAGCCCAAGTTGTGGCTGATTTTCTGGTTGAATTCCACTCCAATAGGGATTCAGAGCAAGCTACTGATATAAAAGACAAGAAAGTGTGGATTGTCCGAACAGACGGAGGCTCTAGCACCATGGGATGTGGTGCAGGAATATGTCTGACTTCCCCATACGGAGACAGCATGTACCAAGCTATTTGTTTTGCTTTTAGGGCTTCTAATAACGAGTCCGAATACGAAGCAGCTATAGATGGGTTAAATTTGGCCTACATCTGTGGGGCTAAAAGGGTCAAGCTACTAAGTGACTCCCAATTACTTGTCCACCATGCCTTAGGCCAGTCTGAGGCTAGAAAGGAGTAGTTGGTAAAGTATTTACTCCTCCTCAAGAATGAAGCACTAAAATTTAAAGCTGTTGTCTATGAGCACATTCCCCGAGCAGAAAATGAGCTAGCAGACTCATTGGCAACTATAGCATATACGGAGTCATACCCATGGATCCATGTGCTTGAGAGCCATTCTATTCAACTTGGTAAGGGTAAAGAAGAGGAAATTTTTGAAATACAAGTGAAACAACCTCAAGACTGGAGATTTCCTCTCTTGCAATATCTCTCCGAAGGTGTTGTACCTCCAGATAAGTCACAAGCCAGAACATTGAAACACAAAGCTCGTGGTTTCATCATATTGAGAGAAGTGTTGTATAAAAAGTCCTACAGTAAACCTCTCCTGCGTTGTTTGGGGAATGATGAATCACAAGTAGTCCTCTCCGAGTTGCATGATGGTGAGGGATCAGCTCATTGTGGATTTAGAGCTTTAACGAGAAGAGTTTTACTCTCCGGATACTATTGGCCATCAATCATGAAAGATGCTAAGGAGTTGGTAAGAAGGTGTGACCCATGCCAGAGGTACAACAATAAAATTCATGTACCAGCCATTCCTTTGGAATCAATTTCTGAGCCCATCCCTTTTGCTCGATGGGGATTGGACTTGGTTGGGCCTCTCCCTGTGGCGTCCGGAGGGCGTAAAACTATAATTGTGGCCATTGACTACTTCTCGAAGTGGATCGAAGCAGCTCCCCTGGCAGGGACAACATCGAAAGCTGTCATAAAATTTATTCTGTCCAACATATGTTGCAGATTTGGTGTCCCATAGAAGATAACAACACAATGGGCCACAGTTTGACAATAGAGAAATGGAAGGTTTTGTGCCTCAAGGGGTATACAGCATTGTTTCTCTTCACCTTTCCACCCACAAGCCAATGGGCAAGTTGAAGTGGCTAATAGAACTATTCTGTCCGGCTTAAAGAAGAATCTGGAAGGGGCTGCTGGGAAGTGGCCTAGTTATCTACAAGAAGTCTTGTGGGCCTACCGGACAACACCTGGGGCTGCAACACAAGAGTCTCCCTTTGCCTTGGTCTATGGAATGGATGCAGTAGCCCCCATAGAGAAGACAATCCCTTCCTTTCGTGTTCACAACTTCTCCAGACACGCTAATGAGATGGCGATCAAAAATCAACTTGATTTGATAGAAGAAAGACGGGTTAAAGCTCACCTTAGAGTTGCACACTATCAGGGCTTGATGAGAAGCAGATTTGCTTCTAAAGTTAAAAGAAGAGATTTCCAACCAGGGGACAAAGTATTAAGGAAGGTCTTCTTGCATACTAGAGAAAAGCTCTTCGGAAAGCTGGCCCTAACCTGGGAGGGTCCGTATATTGTGGTTGAAAGAATCAAGCCTGGGACTTATTGGTTGGAAGACAAAGATGGCAGGGTTTTAACTCACCCTTGGAATATTGAGCATCTTCGGATGTACTTGGAATAGCACTTGTGTAAATATTTACTTGTTTGAACTTCCATGTAAATATTTGGGGGCATACTCTTTCCTCCCTGGTGGCACGGGGAGGTTTTAGTGAGGTGTCCGGATGGTTGAATAAAATTCGATGCCTTCTTCAAAATTTTCTAAGTATTTTCAAAGTTCTATCTCTTGTTATACTACCCGGACTGAAAGATCTAAGGGCTATTTAAACTCTAGCCGGAGAATTTAAACACTCTCACAATGCAATAACTAAAAGCTACTTAAATTCTAGCTATTTAAACTAAAACAAACAATGACAGAAGATAGTGGTTGGGCAAAACAGAAATATTCATTAAACAAAAAATGCCTTGGCCTTCCAAGGACTTTCGAGTGAGTCAGGATACAGTGCAAAAAACCTGTCCGAACAAATACCGGACACCACAACAAAAAAAGTGCCTTGGCCTTCCAAGGACTTTAGTTTGAATAAAAGATAAACAAAGTAAACCATAAATTAAGGTTAAGCCTTTGAAGATGGCTCACCCTCATCTGCTTTCTTGCCCTTGATGTCGCTCCCCCCTTCGACTACCTTCTTGCCCTTGGGATCATTCTCCTCTTCGCCTGGGCTCTCTCCGGTCTTCTCTTCATTATCAGATGAGGACTCACCGGAAAGCCCTTCTTCGACCATTGTATAAAATGGAAGGTCATCATCATCCACATAGAGCCATAAGTCCCCCAGGGTCCTCTTCGGGAATTTTTCGTGAAAAAGGAGAACCATATCAGACTTCACCCTTTGAACCATTAACTCTTCGCTTTTTATCATCTCCCTGGCATAGGCATTGATCTTGGCATTGATTGTGGCCTCTTGGTCCCTTAGCAAAGCAGCTTGCTCTTCAGCAGCCTGAGTCACTGCATTTTCTAGCGCAATCTTGTCAGTGGTCAGGTTGGTGATGAGCTTCTCCTTTGCAGTGGTCTCTCCCCTTGAGACAGTGAGATCTTTCTCCATACCAGACAGCTTATCCTGGAGATCTTTTATGGTTTTTTCTAGGGTGGCAACTTTTGTGTTGCTCTCATTCTGATTCCTCTTCAGCTCCTCGTTTGCTTCCTTGAGCAAATCGGCATTGGTGGTAGCAGTGCGGAGGTCTTCAGACAGCTTATCCTTCTCAGACTTGAGGTCTTTGATGATGTCTGCTTGACTCCGGACTTGTCTCTCCAATGTAAGAACTGGCTGCACATTACTAAGCAAGGAATGGGCTATAATGTCCTTCTCACTAGAAACCATGAAAGTCTTACCGTTGAAATTGACCGTATTGGAGCTGCTCGGAGGGATGTAAGGCCCTGCGAACTCGTCTCTGGGGAGGCCAAGGAAATATTCACCAAGCCCACCCAGACCGGTGATGTCCACTTCATCCAAGTTGAGCTCTCCCCCTTCGACTTCATCAGTGTGAAACTCTCTTGGGATCTCTTCGGCCAGCGTTGGGTCAGAGGGGTCAGTGGGAAAAGAGGGCTCCGGATCCCGGAGAGCGAGCTCATCTCCTTGTGAAGTCTTTTTCTTCTTGACTACCCGGTCTGCGCTTTCACTTACTTGCTTGCGAGTCCTCTTGGGAGCCCTTGGATGTTTTGGAAGGTCTACTTCCTGCCTCTCGGTCTCCTGCTCCACCACCTGCAAGAGGGCTGCATCAATTTGAACCTGGGCCGGGCCCTCCGGGTCTGTTGGGGCATCATTCTCAGCATCGCTCGCCGCCTTTTTTCCTTTCCTCATGCCTTTCATTTTGCTTGGGGCTTTAGCCCGGGCAGGCAGGTAGAGTGTCCCATCTAGTTCGTGGGACCTTCTAAGCACAGTGTCTTCATCAGGCTGGGTGGTGAGCTCCTCCCAAGTTAAGTCTCTCCGGCCTGTGGTGTTCCACAGGTGAGACCTTGCTAGATTTCCAGGGGTGAAGGCCTTGTGGAACCGATTCTCCCAGTTCTCTGCGGCCCAAACATTGATTTTGCCACAGGTAGTCTGTCCGGCCTTCAAATGATCCCCGAACTCCTTTGGCAGCTCTGTTAGAACAAAAGAGAAACTGGTTAAGTTAAACTAATTTTAAAAAGAAAAACGGACAGAAATTTAAAGTAAGAAACTTACGATCACTCCTCCACCTACTCCTGAGGAGGCTTGGGTTCTCTCCGGCCTTGATTTTCTTGTCGTTTTCCCAGGAGCCACTGACAAACAAGAATTGGCTCCTCCATTTGCTCTCTGACTCCAAGAGGTCATCAACAGCCCTGAGATCGTTCCCCATATTGAAGTGATAGAAGGGGAATTGATGGTGCTTGCAAAGGTTGGCCACTGCTGCGAACTCTTCCATAGGAAGAGGGATCCCAGACAACCTAGATGCCATGATACATGACATCAAAGTGAATCAGCCATTGGGACTCAGCTGAGTTGGGCATAGCTTGACCAGGTGGAAGTACCGTACGATCTCCGGGTCCAGTGGGAACCTGAGTCCCCAATTAAATAGCTTTGTAAAGAAGACTATTTCATTTCTTTTACAGTCCACAGGGGTCTCCAGATCAATGGGGATCCTTATCTTCACATTTTCAGGGATCCCCCATTTTGTGCGCATTCGACCCAGGTCTGAAGTGTGGATGAATGCATACTTGGTCTTCTGCAAGGCCAAGAGATACTTGAGCTCAACTTTGTGAAAGCACGGCCCCACTCTCCCCTCAAGGCACTCCGGCAGGTCCGGATGCCTCAAGTACAGGTTTTCCTTGCCTTTTTTGGCAACAACAGTAGTAGTATCAGCCTGTCCGGAGGACTCGGACTCAAAAGGGACCTCTTCAGTAGAGTCCTCCATTCTCTCCTCCATAGCCGTTGGGGGAGCTTCTGTGGTAGTGATCCGGGGAGGGTTGAAGCTTGGCAGAGCCTGGCCTCCGGACTGCTGACTGTCTGTATTCTTCTGACTTCTCACCTCAGATTGGGGCTCGGAGGCAGAAGTCTCTCTTGGAGGTACCGGGCTGCTGGCCTCCGGACCGGTTGACCTCTCCCGGGGAGCTCTAATGGGCACTCCAGACCCAGAATCACTGTTTTTTGCCCCCGATTTTGAGGGAGTATTCTTGGAGGTTAGTCCCTTAACTAACCGGCTTGGCCTCTTAATAACTAACTTCTCCGGAGAATGGTCAGAATCAGATCCCATAGCTATAAAAGGGGAGGGTTTCCTAACGCTGGTAGCTGTGACTCGTGGCTCAACAGCAGGTATTGACTCCTGGACTGAGGAACCAGAGACTATGGGTGAGAGGGTGGATTGAAAGAGTTTTTTGGGCTTGGTACCTTTGGAGGATGATGAGCCTCGATCCGACTCTGTAACAGAGGCAACTGGTCTCTCAACAGGTGATGATGGTAGCCCCGCTGCTATTCGCCTTTCTTTCTCGACCTTTTGCGCTTTCTCCAACTCCGTAAGGTTGAGCCAACCACCTTTAATCAATGCTGTTCTTGCTGTAAACATAAACTGCCAAGGAATTTTTTTGCTTTAGAGAGAGAAAGCTTTGAGTAAATTTGCAGAGTAAAAGTGAAAGAGATAGTGAAACAATGGAAAATGAATGTGAATTTATAGTAGATCTGAAAAGAGGAGTTGATTCCTAGGAGAATTCGAAAAGTTGGGCAATGATTGAAAGACGGCGCTGATGTCACTATTTGTGATTAAAGAGGTTACTTGTTGAAGAAGGTGGTGCGAAATTCAAGGTGAAAAAACGGCTGAAGTAGCCAATCAGAGAGCGACACGTGTCCCACTAACTCTGGCAAAAACCGTTTTGAATTCGTAAAAGCTTAACCTGTCCGGGTATACCCACAGTTCTGTCCGAATTGAGAACCACTTCATGCATCAGACTGTTTTTCAGTTCTTTGACAAGAATACTTGCTCAAACACCTAAAAAAGAGGCTCCTGATGAGTCCGAATTTAGCATGCTCCCCGAACAAGGGCAGAGCGGTCAAGTCTCTCCGAATACCAGACAGGTTACAAGGACAGGGATCGAACAGGTCACTTGAACCGGACAGATTTCTGTAAACACTATGAACATAAAGCAGTCCGAACTATGACAAAAGTATTAAAAAACCTAAACACTTCTTGACTAAGCTACTTGCTCTCCTACTTAAGAGCTCATGGGTCTTTGAACATGACCCGGGTCCATTAAACATGACCCGAAAGCCCATAAGGGCCCAAACATCATACTATAAATACCCAACCACCAGCATTAACTATGGGTAATGAGAATTAACTGCTACCAAGCTGCTTAATTATCTCTCCACCTTATACTTTCTACTCTAAACCGTTAAACACCCAAAACACCACCGTTAACCACCCATACACCACCTTAAAACTCCATTTGAAATTACTAGCCTACCCTCAGGCGATTATTATCCACACCATTTTGTATTGATGATTTGTAATATTTTTATACTATATTTTTATTTTTAGATTTATAATTTATTGACCACAAACTATGGTTATTAACTATTTGGTACTTTTTTTTACTAACACGATGTAGTTCATCATTTCAAGACTTTAATTTTCCTTTTAATTTTTATTCATTGATTTATAATTTATGGACCGCAAATTGTGTTGTTCATTTTAATATTTTTACACTAAATCACTTGTGAGGTTGACAAGATTCTATCCAAATGACTTTGGATATATTAGTGATAAGGAGTTGTCTAGCCAACTCGAGACGTATACTGCATGTGTCAAGATAGTTGATAACATTTCTAATTTGAAAAATATCTTGGATCTATGTAAGAGTCTTGTCCGTACCAAAAAGTACAAGATATGTAGATTTGTGTACACACTTTGGAAGTTAGCTTTGTCCTTACCGGTTGCTACCGCAAGTATTGAGTGAATTTTTTCTCGTATGAAATATGTGAATAATGAGTCGAGAAATCGAATGGTTAATTCATAGCTTAATGATTATTTAGTGACATTTGTGGAGAAATAAGTGTTTTCTACATTGATGATCTAGATATTTTTGGGCATACCTTAAATTTTAGTTCTGGATCCGCCACTGACCAGAAGAACACTTGAACCCCATAAGATCAACGACCATAACAAGTTCTAAAAATAATTTTTATAAAACCGATAACGATGAATGAACTAACCATGGATAACACATTTTAACATTGCTCTTGTAATTCTTTTCAAATTCAGGACATAATTCACTGGTCCAACCTAAAAAATCCGCATAACGTCTTGATATTTGACTCATAAGTAAAATCCAAATCATTTTACATAATATTAAAACCCCCAAAATTATTTGATTTGAAGATTAAAAGAATCTACTAGACTAGATGCTATAAAACCGTAACCTAACAATAACAAATCCATTCAGAAAATACGTTCATAATTATGAAATAATAATAATTAATAATAAAACAATTCCTATTTTTTAGAATTACATGTTTCATAATTCACGTTTAATTTTATTAATCATTCACGATTTTATATTACTCATCCTTAGTAATTTTCATTTAGTACTTATTGATCGTTTATAATTACATTTACTAGTTATTGATTGCTCGTAATTTGAGTTTAAATCTACCAATAATTTGCGATTTGCATTTAAGATTAAATAGCCATTCACAATTTGCACTTATAATTACATTTTGAATGCAATTCACATTTATATTAACCTATGTTTGTGATTCACATTTAAGCTATATGATAATTCTTTATTTTGCATTTAAAGATGACAAAACTAATTGAAAAACTCACTCTTGTTACCATTTGTGAGATATGACATATAACATTACTCTTGTATATATTCTAGTATAAAAAGTTCCATCAATATATAAAATTGGACAACAAAAATGGAAATCTTTGAGACAAGAGCCAAATGGTATGAAACATTGTTTGAAAAAGTTGGTTTTAACAATATATTCAAGTGAGTAGTCACTTGTAATGCTGATACTCTTCAATGATTTGAAATACCTTTTAACTAGATTAAATAAAGTAGATCCATCTCCGTAAATATCTCTCTTAGTTTTCTCTAAAGAAATCCATAGTAGGCGGTACATGATATCTAAACTATAATTTTTTTAACTCACGATTGTACGCTTTTGACTGTCCATGTATCTCTTTAGCAAACAAGTCTGATGTTAAATGCTTCTTATTTTTCTTACAAAACGAGTCTCACAAGTATAATGTCTAGTGTACTTCTTGATGGCCATAGAGCGAGCTGAAATATCAAGTGATCCATAAACCCTCCATGCACATCCCTTTGAGATTTTTTTCTCACAATAGACAGTTATTTTTTAACTATTATTATGTACATATTTAAAGCAAAATCTGGTATCTATTGCGTAATGACATAAAGTTATTCTTTAAAATGAAACATTTTCTTAAAAACTTGTCCAACACTTATAATTTCATAAATATTCATTTGGAGCTTCAAATAAACTCAAAATAGTTATTCTAAATATTTTTTCAATCAACTACATCCACAATTATATCAATATTAACAATTAAAAAACATTTCAAATCTAGGAGCGTTAGTATATTAAAAAAATCATATTTACCGCTCAAGTAACAATTGTTATATTCCCCCTATGAACAACATAACTAGAAGTTTCCTCTAACCTATTCCTCTTAGTTATATAAAACAAAATTAAATATATTTTTCAAAAAAAAAAAAAATTAATAAGATAAATTGCAATTTTCATTTAGTTTGAAAACAGCAGAACAATGGTATATATGCTATAATTAAATTTATTACATTATCCACAGTTCACATTTGACTATATTAATAATTTACAATTCGCATTTTAATGATGTATAATATCATCATATTTGACGGCGATTGTTATCAGATTGACCAAAGCAATAATTTCAGACCGACGACACTAACATAAAAAAAAGCTTACAAAATTAAACTTAACATACACGATTAAAAGCATCTAAAATACTATAAAAAAATATATTAAAATAATATTTTTATTTTTATTTTTAAATAAAAAATAATTAAATATTTATTGCGCTCAATCTTGTATCTTATATTAAATTTTAAAAATGATATATCTAACCTATTTGGATTAATATAAATAAACTTATAAAATTATACAAATAAATGCCAATATAAATGATTCCTTTCACTAATTTCTTATAGGCTAAATCATTAAAATAAAACAAAGCCTAACAAGTAACAACAACAAAAATTGAAATTGAAGGAGTGGCTACTAGAATTCTCTACTCAATGATTGACATATTGAGAAACAACTACAATTATAATTAGGAATTAGGATAGATAAATGAAAATGAACTTGTTTAGCCACAAATAAAAAAGATAGAAAAGAAAGGAAAATATTGTACAACCCCACCACCATTTTGGTTTGAAACATCATCTAAAAGCATTGAAAAAAGCATGTGGCCAACAAAAAATAACATACAAATAGTAAGGTGCTACTACTCTCTCTCCCACTCCCCCTTGTTTCCTACCACCCTTATTCCATATCAAGTCATTTAATCCTCATAAATCACATAATTCTCCATCTAATTCTCTATCTTTCTATTTCTCTATCTTTCTCTACATATACAAACTTGAAGTTGAGAAGAAATTGAGTGAGTTTGTTTTGTGAGAATGGAGGTGATATACAATGGAGGTAGTAAAAATATGGAGTTCTTAGGCTATAACATGAACATGAACATCAATAACAACAGGATCTCTTGGAGGAAAAACCAACTTGAAGAAACAAAAGTAAAAGAAGAAAAGGATGAAGAAGAAGATGTAGAGTCTTTAAGCAACTTGTCAAAGTTTATGCTTCCTCCTCTTGGTGTTTCAGGCTATAACCAAAACCTAAACAAACCTAAGGGATGGATTCTTTCTCCTATGGACTCCAAATACAGGTACTCTATTTCATTTTTTTTTAACTTTTTCTTAACAATTTACTCTTACGTTAACAAGCACATTCATACAAAATTTTCTTACAAATACACGTGTCACTCTGTGATTGAACAATTTTTTTTTTAAAAATATAATAGCACTAATTTAAGTATATTCTATCTAATATATTTCCATTACTTTTTGAATACCACCTAGTTATGATTGACTTGTACGAATATCGTGAAAAGGACAACTCTTTATGATATATGTATATTAATTTATATGATTTTTTTCTTTCTTTTTGTTTTTGTTTGGACCACTAAAACTATATGTTTGGTCCATGATAAATAAGTTTAAGGTGATTAAGAAATATCTCATGCATATCTAATCATGTTCTTATAATCTTTTGGTGTTTTTGTTGGTTAGGTAATTTGATTTTTTAGAATTTTTTTTTATTATTATAATTATTGTTTATTGAAAATAATAGTTTATGTGGATCGTTTCTAACGACTGTATGCCAAAATCGTACCAAACCATATAATATAGTTTGGTAGGAATATAAATCAAACCAACCATACTACTAAGTAGTACGTTCAAACAAGGCAACGCTTTTGTACGGTTTAATTCGGTTTTGACAGTTGGATAAGCTAAATTTTGTGACAACTTTGAGAAACAGATGATAGAATTCGTTAGGTTATAAAAAATCTTACATATTAGCTTTCTTTCTCATGGGTTCGGCCGATTTCTTTTATTCTTTTTCATAGCTATGCTCACGAGTCCGAGTCCGAGTCCGGCCGATAATTTTCTATTTTATCTAATCACGGTTTTGATGTAAAATTTTGGTTTGTGAGAGATTTTATCATAATTAGTGATGCGGTCCTATTTGTTTGGACTTATCACCAGATTAAATAATATATAATTTTTAAAATAAAAAAATAATTTTTCATTAATTTTTAAGGGAATGATAAAGGTGGCGTTATAAATAATTTTATTTACTACGTTAGTTTTTGTGTTCCTCGTTTTATTGAGAAAAATTTGAATGTTTGTTATTTTATTTGTCAAAAGTTAAAAAAATAGAAAATGCCTGTGTCGTTGGATGATTGACATATTTGTTGTTTTTTGTACCGATTTTCACCATGAATTAACAAAAGTTTTGAAAGACACGAAATCATTTTATAATCCTTTTTGAAAAAAATTTATTTTAAGACATATGATATAATTAGAAATAATAGTAAACGACACTTGTATATATGATTTTCTTTGTTGTTGGTACATAAAAATCTATTAATACATAAAACTTTTTGTTAATATTACTTGTTAGAAGGCTATTTTACGAGGTATTTTAAAAGTGGATAACATGTAAATTCGTGCGAATTTTCGGACACGGAACAATATCACACTAATATTATAAGATCATATTGTTCATATATAAATATGAAAACGAAATATATGGCACCATATCTCACCGGATTACGAAAGGTTTATAATCCCTCCTTACCTAAAAACTATTTTTTTATAAACAACATAAGAACCTAATTTTGGAACCACCACCACTAGCTTGAAACAAACGCGCCAAATGATCCCCAAGAATATTTGACGGCGATTATTCAAATAGAGTGGTAGTTTTCAAAGCTAACAACACTTTATGCTATGAATATGATGGTATCTTGAGAAGCTAAGCCATGGTTACGTTATTAAATGTAGTAATGATAACAATAACAACAATAACAATAACGTGGTTGTGGTTGCAGGAGCTGGGAGTCATTCATGGTGATGTTGGTAGCTTATTCAGCATGGGTGTATCCCTTCGAGATGGCATTTTTGCATTCTTCTCCCAACAAAAGGCTCTACATTGTAGACAACATCGTCGATCTCTTCTTCGCCATCGACATTTTCCTCACTTTCTTCCTTGCTTACATCGACCCCGCAACCAATTTGCTTGTTCAGGATTCTAAAAAAATCGCTAAAAGGTAACCCACCAACTTCTTTTTATTATAGTTTTGAGTCTTAGATTGCTACCTTTAGACTTTTATGCTCTTGGCATCTTAATATAATTGAATGATCAGCAGAAGATTTGATTCTCACATAAAAAGTTATAATTCACATTGTCGTATCATTCCATTTGGGGACCAATTTATACATATATTCCACTTCTAAAAGTCATAATAATAATAATAGTTACAAAGTCTCTTGTTATGATATGGATGTCTTTATACTTTGAACTAATATGAGAATATATTAGCTCTAGTGATTCTTTTCTGATATTCACTTTTCGTATAGCATTCCATTCAGATAGATTGATCTCTTAATGCACTACATATTCCGTCTATGGACTATCTATGTAGATAGTGCTATTGTTCAATGAACGTTCAAAAGAGAGACACCATCGTTACATAAGCGAGTTAAGTAGACAAACACCACAAGTACCCTATTAGAATAAAAATCACGTGGACAGAACAATTTGGAGGCAGATCCAGGATTTGAAAACTGGATGGTTCACGGACAATTTTAGTCTGTAATGTACCAATTTTATGTTAAACATTTTAGTGTAGTTGGATTGACTAGCCAACCAATGTGGAACAAGCGAAAAAGTGCAAAGTTCGTAAGAATATATTGTGATTAACAAGCGGAACGAAGGGTCAAGGGACACAGCCCCACCAGGGTTTAAGGGGCGGAGCCTCTAGCTGGGGTTTGTCCTACATGGCTACTCTGAAACCAGGTTTAAAATTCATATTTTTTAAAAAATAATCAAATTTTGAAAGAACCACCAAAAATTTTAAAATTGTTTAGGAGACTTCAGAGATAATTTTATCGTTACTAAAACAAGAAGATAATAAAACTAAATCTAACATTCTTCTCTTGTAATAGGTATCTTTCGACATGGTTTTTGATGGATGTGGCATCCACAATACCATTCGAGACTTTGGGTTACCTGTTTTCTCTAAACAACAAACTGGGTCTCTCTTATTCGCTCTTCGGTCTCCTCAGATTCTGGAGACTGCGTAGAGTCAAGCAACTCTTCACCAGGTTTTCATTTTGTTTACAACTATAATAATAATAGTAACAAAGTTTTCTACCTTGTGTTTACTAAACTTGTTGATATCCATCCAGGTTAGAGAAGGACATCAGGTTCAACTATTTCTGGATCCGATGTCTACGCCTACTATGTGTTAGTCCTCGCTCATCTCTTCCTATATTCTTACTCATTGGAAACATATTATTACATCCTACATTGTGTTTATGTCTTATAGTTTTGTCATAACGACAATACTATGAATTTAGTTTCTAACAATAATCAATCACAGGTAACACTATTTCTAGTGCATTGTGCTGGTTGTCTCTACTACTTATTAGCGGACAGGTACCCACACCAAGGAGAGACGTGGATAGGAGCCGTGATCCCCAACTTCAGAGAAACAAGTCTTTGGATCAGATACATCTCTGCTATGTATTGGTCTATAACGACTATGACCACTGTCGGCTACGGCGACCTCCATGCTGTCAACACTATGGAAATGATTTTCATTATTTTCTACATGCTCTTTAATCTTGGTCTCACCGCTTACATCATTGGTAACATGACCAACTTAGTCGTGGAAGGAACTCGTCGCACCATGGAATTCAGGAACAGCACCGAGGCCGCTTCCAACTTTGTCTGCAGAAATAGGTTGCCTCCTAGATTGAAGAAACAGATTTTAGCTTATATGTGTTTGAGATTTAAAGCGGAGAGCTTGAATCAGCATCAGCTAATGGAGCAACTACCGAAGTCGATTTGTAAAAGCATTTGCCAGCATCTCTTTCTACCTACTGTAGAGAAAGTCTATCTTTTCAAGGGCGTCTCGAGAGAAGTTCTCTTGCTCTTGGTGAGTAACATTACATTTCATTCAACATAGTGTATGAACCCAAACAAAGCTTTAGTTTATTATGTTACGGTGGTGATTAGGTGTCGAAGATGAAAGCTGAGTATTTGCCACCCAAAGACGATGTAATTATGCAAAATGAATCACCGGACGATGTTTACGTTATTGTGTCGGGAGAAGTTGATATTGTCGACTCTGTGATGGAGAAAGAGCGAGTTCTGGCGACTTTACAATCAGGAGACGTATTCGGCGAAGTTGGAGCACTTTGTTCCAGACCTCAAAGTTTCACCTACCGCACCAAGACTCTTTCGCAGCTCTTAAGGATCAAAACAGCTACTTTTCTAGAAGTGATGCAGTCAAGACAACAAGACAATGTTGTCATACTTAACAACTTCCTTCAGCGACACAAAATGTTAAAGGATGCGAGTATCAGAGATGTGGCCACGGAGGAAGAGGGTGATCATCATCATATAAACATGTCGTCAAATTTGTTTTCTGTTGCTCGAACAGGCAATGCTGCTCTTCTATCCGAGCTTCTTATAGCCAAGCTTGATCCTGATGTTATCGACTCGAAAGGAAGAACCCCACTGGTATGAATTTGTTAAATCTTCTAAGACTTTTGTTTGAATCCTGAAAAACCAATAATGGATTAGATGATGTTTCTATTGACTTTTGCGATTATACGATTGCTATGTTCACTCAGCACATAGCTGCATCAGAAGGGCATGAAGAATGTGTACTAGTACTCCTCAAATACGGATGCAACGTTCACATGAGAGGTAACTTGTGCTCTATAATATAAATAATTCTGGACGAAAACGTTATAAACATTTTCAAAACATATTCTTATGGTTCTCGCAGATGCGAATGGAAATACTCCTCTATGGAACGCAATTCTATCGAAACAACATTCAATATTCAGAACACTATACCATTTTGCGGCCATATCCGATCCTCACACGGCTGGGAATCTCTTATGCACTGCTGCGAGACAGAACAACATAGAAGCAATGCAAGAGCTACTGAAACAAGGACTGGACATTGACGCAAAAGATCGTCATGGCTTTACTGCTATGCAAGTTGCCGGTGCAGAGAATCACGTAGAGATGGTTAAACTACTCGTGATGAATGGAGCAAATGCTGTCCGGATCAACATTAATGACAGCATCCCAGGTGAAGTGGTTTTGGAAAGTAAAGAAGGCCAACACGAAAGCAAGTACGAAAGTCCACGAGTGAGCATATTTAGAGGGCACCCTCTTGTGAGGGAAGAGAGTGGTTGTAAAGAGATTGGGAGGCTTATAATGCTTCCAAGTTCATTTGACCAGCTCAAGACCATTGCAGGTAAAAAAAAATCTAACCATTGTTGGACTGACTTTTGAAGTTTGAATTTGATCTAATACTTGCTTGGCAGGAGGGAAGTTTGGATTCGATGCAAAAAGAGTGACTGTCACAAACCAGGACGGAGCCGAAATCGACTCTCTTGACGTGATCAGAGATAATGATAAGCTTTTTATAATCGAAGGACATGCATAATTAAGTAAGTAAAATTCTTCACTAACTGGGCATAAGAATGTAGCGTAGTAGAAATTATTATACAGCTAAAAGTTGTATCTTTGATTAAATACTAAGGTACCCTTTCGGTGCGCTAAAACTAAGGTTTTGTTTCCACCGATTTTTTTCCACCATTCTTTTCCGATTTATGGAAATTATGAATTTACTTTTTTGTTTTATAAGGATTTCGACCATAATCTTTTCTTTTACGATTTTATATCAATTTGATCGGTAACACAAACGTGGTTCGAATTAAAAAACAATCTTCCATCTACGAAAAACCATATCTTGATATGGTTATATATTTACAAGGATTATATAAAACTAGCAAGAGACATCTGGTTTCATAGCTTTTGTGGTTGCAGTTTGTTAGTCTAGTATTCTAAGTATATTGTTTGTTTTTTAGAAAATCTATTTCAACAAATTATTACCTAAATTTTAGTGACTTCACATATCTCATCTATTTTTACTAAAAATATTATGTCAACCTCTTTATCAAATTTATATAGACTAGTTTAAACTCTATATTGACTTCACCGTCAATTGTTTGATATATCCAACTTATGTAGATGACAAAACAAAAACTTTATATAGACTAGTTTAAACTCTCAACCAAGCAAGGTAAAGAAATAGCCAAAAGTTGAACATTTTGTATCAAGATTAACCTGCATAATCAGAATTCACATACCCTCTTAACATTTCATCATCTCTATACTTTCTGACGAGTCCAGGTTTTAAGCTCAACAAAATAGTTAGAGAATAAATGTAGAGAGAGAAATCTACTAGAAAGAGAGACAAAATAGCAAATGCAAGAATATAATAATGATTGTTCATTTTTTTCTAAGAGAGTGAAAACTTATATTTATAGTGACTAATGTGTACATTGAGCTCCATTGACCCATAAATCAAATAGTCCATTATAGGGCTTATGTTTATCCTACAAACAATATGACTTTTCCCGAGCCAAAATAAGTCCTTAAGCTCAACAAATAATTCCAATATAAATAGCCCCTTATTCTGGCAAGCTGGTCGAGGATGGAATACCAAGAGTCCTCTAGGAGTCCCAAATTTCACTAAACTATCCCAACCTTGAGTATAGCCGATGTAGTCTTTCTCTTGGTCTTTGAAGTAATTGCCTCCGAAAGCCTTATAAAATTATGCTGCAGCCGAGCTGGATTATTTTGAAGTTTTGGGTGCCATGTTGAGTTTTCTCTTAAGTGGGAGCTTCGAAGTTCGTTCCTTGGGACAATCTGAAAAGTTTAAAAGCTAGGTTTTCGTGCCTTTCAAAAATAAGTTTGTGGGTTTCTGCCACATGTGGTCTCCGTTCTGACCTAAGGATATGCTTTATTATATTTTTACGACGTGTGCATAAAGAAACCATGTCAATTCAACTTACTTAAGCTCATATTATGATTGTTACATAGGGATAGGTACCGAGCTGGGTCCCCTTTTAACCCTATAAATAGAAAGAACATTCTTTCTCTTTCACATATTTTCTTTGAAGAGATAGGATTCCAAACTTAAAGGTAAACTTTGTTGCTCATCTCTGTGAACTTTCCTCCAACCATTGTGAATTCTCCTCGACGTCCTAACATCTTATCTATTCAGCTTTCTCCAATGATTAAAGTTATACAACCTCGAGAACCTAAATACACCTCATGAAATAGATCCCTTAGTGTAGATGACCTAAAAGTGTAATTTTTAGAAAATGAGGAGGGTAATTCTGAGACTGAGTCGACGTTCTCGTTCTCATCATAAAAAATCACTCTGACCCCATAAATACTCAATAATCTTATCAAGGCTAACAGCCGAAGTATGGCCCAAATACCATCAGATGTATTTCGAAGAGCCTAACTCCTAGATGGATCCCTTTGGTTAGTCCTCGAACTCTCGTGCCACAACCGTAAGTTTATTCCAATATGGCTTTAACCAGTAATGCATTAAAAAGCGTAATATAGAGAAAAAAATATGATATATAACCAGTAATCGCGACATCATCGACAAAAAAGGAAACTTTTGAACAAAAAAAATATCGAGAACCGCCCTATAATTGAAAACCAAGGTTCGTCACGAGCCTGCAAAAATAGAAAACAGATTTATAAGCTTTAAACTCTCATATGAGCCCCCGCTGACTGGAGATTCCAAACCCGAGACCTTCAACCTTGAATAGTACCCCCCCCCCCCAAATCAAATATTTTTTGCATGATTTTTACATCAAGCCCCCACGCCGCACCAAACTTTAAAATATCAAGTATGAGTACTGCAACCATATGGACTCTCGAAGATGTGAGTTCGATATAAGATTCATGTAAATTTTAAACTGAAATCACCAATCGAAGGTGAAACTTCTCTCTCAGCAAAATCGGACGAACTAATCTTTTATACTGATATTTTTAACTAAGGTTTCAGGTTTCTTTTTCATCCAACTCAGAAGAATTTTTTTCAGTATGCTCAAAATCTGCCCTAGACAAGCCATCCAAAACACGTGGATGGCCTAAATATTTTTCATAATCGTCTCATGTATATCGAGACTTTCTTTTTTGATGGAAAAGTTAATTTCTCAGTAGAAAGTTACAATGAACCACAACTACTCGGATTACCTTATTGTGGGAAATGAATTGAAAATTGAAGTGGATTTGCCGAAGTCCAAATATAAATGGAAGACACATCTTGTATTTTTCTACGACGCATGATAAAATATAGTTCCAATTCGTTCAACCAACTCGAGCTTTCTTAGAAACTCATGTAGATGCAATCGTAAGGTCCCCTATATTTTGAACCCACCCCTTACTTCGAACAAACCCCTCCACCTAGAAAATAATTTTACAATTCTTCTATTGTCTTTAACTGGGTTTCACTAACTTTTCCCTTCTATATTCTATTTTAAAGAGTACCCGAAGTTATTGAGTATATCCACCAAACCTGGTAAGGAAAAACTTACAGTGCTGAGGGATTGGGCCAAGCTCAACTGAAATCGTGAGTTTCAAAAGTGTTTCATTGTTAAAGATGTCATTATGGTCAAAGTTCTTGGATATATGGAGAAATAGCTAATTTTTGAGGAAAATAATGAGGATGTCAAAGTCAATATTTTATAGCTTGAGGCAAGCATTGGAAATGCCATCAAATTACCACTTCGGGTCTACGAACCTAGTAAACGTGTCGGTTAGATGGAGAAGTTTGACGCCCCTCGAAAATGATAGATCAAAATTGACTAGTCCTACTAAATTTGCCACGGTCGTTTTGCAAGGTGACTCTCCTATAGATAAAACTGAAAAAAAAACTGAAGAGCTCGAATTGAAAGGAGGTCATACTAGGGATGACAATCTTGGTCTGAGCCGGCCCAAACCGGCCTGACCCGGCCTAATCCAGTCGGGCCTTGTCCATCCCGAACATTTAACGGGATAAGTACGGATATACGAATTGTAAGCTGTAGGCGGGCCGGGTCAGGTATGGATTTTTAATTTGTCCAACTCGACCCGACCCACAAATATAAACTATATATATAAAAAATGTATTAAAAAATAATTGTAAATTTGTAAAATATAACTAAAAAAATATACTTACTAATTACTAAAAGACTGACATTTTGATGTTTACCAATAATATACTGTCTTTGAGTAATTATTATATTATTTTAGAGTCAATAATATATTTATTAATTATATTATTTTTCCATAAACTAATTTCATAACTTATAAATATATTTCTTGAGATCTTTACCTATATATACTCTAAATCCTAAGTTCTAACTTTTCAAGTTTTGGATGTTTTTCTCTTTGCTATTGTGTTTTAGGTACGTTAGTTTAAAAATTCATGTCTTAAACTTTTGTTTTAAATTAAAGATAAGTCAGATTTAAGAATAGTAAGAACAATTTTTGTGGGCCGGGTCAGGCTGACCCGCAGACATAAACAGGTCGGACTCGGGTTTGAAAATATTATACTCGTTGCGGGTCAGGCCGGGTTTGGGTTCGAGTAAAAAATAACGGGCCTAAGCGGGTCGGCCCGAACCCGGCCCATTTCCATCCCTAGATCATACCAAATCTACGGTAAATCATGGTTTGTAGGGCTTCATTGTGAAGTCCATGCCAAAAAAGAAAGCTCATGTGATAGTTTATGGATCTTAAGACCTTCCCAAAGTAATCGCTAGGTATGCTAGTTCTTTAAATCTAACTCAGGCAGTCACTGACCAATTCATCCCAATGGGGTCGCTTGGAATATAACTAACTAGGTAATTTTCTAAATTTCTTGCTCTCAAAACTCTTTATGCTTTTTATTTTTTCTTAACTCTTATGCTTTCTTTCGTAGACGTTGAATAAACTTGAGGCATGATGCATAAGTTTTTAGTGGATTATGAAGCTTATAATCCTTACATATATGCGATAATCAAGAAACCAATCAAGCGAGTGATTGACAGAGAGGAGATCGAGAAATCAAAACAAAACATGTGAAAATGATGATTGAGTTCATGTGGAACAGACTCACAAATTATGAAAACTATGACAAGCGAATCACCAATCTCAAAACATATGTAGGTAACTTAAAATTGAAGCCCGCGGAGCATGAAGAGGCGGCTAAAAAATCCATTATAAAATCCAAAGCGAAGTTTGATAAGGCCTTGAAGCATTTCATCAATGTCACATAAAAAAAAGGAGATGTGATCCGGAAGGAGATGGTTTTGAATTTCTATACGTGTTTACCGGAGCTCAACCTTAGGCCATTATGAGAACAAAGTTCGACCCGATGTTCGAAGAAAAGATCGAGTAAGAGGAGAAAGTGTACTGTAAAACCCGCTCTTAAAGACTCCGTTATTCTGGATTCCCTTGCCGACGTACCTGCCATAACCATTCTCCTTTCCATATAAGTGATTCTCCCTTATCCTAGATGATCTTCTCAATGCTTCTGGTAACGAAAAATGATCATTTGTTGGTTTCTTTACTACTTTTATAATATTTTGAACTCAAATCCCATGGATGGTCATGGAAAATATTGTATTTTATCTTTTCACTTGCACCTCTGAAAGTCTTCAAATGTCCGGGGAATTTTATAACATTTTTTCTAACCTTTAAGGTTCTTTATATCATTCCATTTCTTGTTTTTATTTTGCGATGTGGCATATTTTTTTAAATTTACCCTAATGTGACTTTTGTTAGCCCAAATGTGATTAACCCCAGACTAAATTAGAGTTCACATCAAGATTCATAAATTATTTATGTCGGTAATCATCCTTTCCTTAACCAATATGCTTTGGAAATTGTTATAAGGAAATTAGTTTTGGGCCATAACAGTTACTTTGAGTCGCATTGAGCTTGAGACTCCACTTCAACAAACACTTGTTGGAAACTTTTACAAGGACTAGTTTGAATCAAGCTTGAGGCACTATTTTGACCAACTTTAATTGGAAAATTTTGCAAGGAAAATTTTGATTTGGAACTTTGTAGTCACTTCGAGCTCAAGGCTTTCTCTGGACCAACGGTTATTATAAACTTTTAGAATGAAAAGTTTGATTTGGACCTTTGCGGTCACTTCGAGCTCAGGGCTATGTCTCGAACAACAATTGTTGGAAACCTTTGGGAGAGTAAAATTACAAAATTAAAACACGTGCATTTAGAAAGACCAAAAGCATTTTAAAAGAAAAAGTTTCATTAACTCTTTAGATATATAGGCACGTCATTAACTCTTCTTGCATCACCAGAGTAAGAAAAAGTATGCCACCAGACCATTCATCATTTATCAATATTTTAGTGCAAAATTAAATTGTACAAAATAAATACAAATACACACAAGGTAGAGTTAAATATGTAAAATGTTCGACGGGTTCTGAAGCCTCATTCCTTCTTTATCTACCAGTTTGTAAGTTGCTCCTTTGACCTTTTCCACCACGATGTAAGGAGCTTCCCAATTTGTATCCAGCTTCCTTAAAATTCGATTCTTAGTGGTAAGAGGACCTTTCTGAAAAAATTTCCCTCATTTTGAACTCACGCCTTCAAATTTTAGATGTATACCTACTCCTTATGAGAGTTTAGTAGTGGTGGACCTGTAGCTAATCTTTTGTTCTTTTATCTTTGATGAGATGTAACTCAACCCTCATACCCTCTTAATTTCTCTCTTAGAAGTAATTTTAGACCTTGTAAGTAGAGCTGTTATTGGGTCTCCCAACCCGTTAACCCGCCCGGGACCGGACCGGTAAGGCCCGTCCGAGACCGGTCCGGATAGCTTAGGGAGCGGGTTGAGAGCCAAAATTCTGGACCGATTCTTTTGCCGGTCTGGAACGGTCCGCCCGGTAGCCAGTTCGATAAGAAAAAAAAATATAATTTATAATCTATGTATATTTTTAACTAAAATCCTAATTTTTTTATGATAAACTAATAAACCCTCCCGTTAAGAGTCGGACCAGACCGAATCGACTCGTAACGAGCCGGTCTCGGTTCATGATATTTGGCTCCCTTTTCTTAGCGGTCCATGCTCGACCCGCCCAGTAACTTACCGAGTCGGTCTCGGTCCGGTCCAAACCCGGACCGACGCAACCCGATAACAGCACTACTTGTAAGATGGCAGAGTCGTTTCTGTTAGGACTAGTGCATCCATGCCATAACCAAGAGAGAATGGTGTTTCACCTGTAGTAGTTGTAGTTCTATAAGACCATATGACTTTTTGGAGGTAATTTTTTCATTTCCAGAATGCCGCTATGAGACTCTTCTTGAGGCCCTCCAAGATGATTTTGTTTGTTACCTCAACCTGCCCATTTTCTTCAAGCGTTGGGTAGTGGTCCGACCATGTCTATACCCCATATGTCAAAATATGGTACCACATGAATTGATCCAAGTGACATTACGGGGATGTGAATTATATTAGCAAAACGCTGGCATGTGTTATACTTATTTAACCTTTCTAACAAAACTCTTTGAGTTAAGGTCTTATACCCATATTTCACCGGCCCCAGCCTGAAATGAAGCAATTTTAAAATCATGGTTGATTCATTGGGCCCCAAACACTGCAGTAAATGATGAATTAGTCCTTGGTTATACAGAGTCTCGATTATAATAAGAAATCTATTTTCCCAGAATTTTAATCTTCGTACCTGAATTTTGTCTTCAGAGAAGATACCACTTTCTAAGAATTTTAAAATCTCGACCATCTAATCTCCAGCTTTAACATCCTCATCTTTAGAGTTTCCTCATGACTTGGCTCATGATCCTCAATCGAAGGGTGATCATGTAATGTAACCCTTGGTTCTGTCTTAGAGCAAGCTATCGTTATTGTTCTAACAAAGTAGTCAGGACTTGTATTGAATTTGAGAAGCGTTGACAAGTGTGACCATTCATTAGAAACTTCTTTAAATATTTCATAAATGTATCCCAATAGTATCATTGGATAAAAATTATTTTATGCAATTCCTTATAGACACAATGATAATTTCTCTCTTGATCTTGGAGTTTCTCTACTATAAAATTCATTTCATCAAGGCTCATACGTCTGAACAAGGGTTTAACATGTCCATATATATAAAAATTATTATAGATCTACACATATCTTGTTTTTTTTCATTTGTATGGGAATTACACCGATCTTAACTTCAAGAATTCTTCCTTCTATGCGGTATCTTTAAGTAGGGGTTCTCCAAAATTCTTTTTCATTCTCATCCCTTTCAATTATCATGACATGAAGTTAAAATTGCTAACAAGAACAAGTTTGATAGTGTAATAGATAACTTTTCTTGTGAGATTACCTATGATACTGAATTTTCACAGTGGAAGATGCCAAAGCATAAAAAAATTCATTCTCTGCCCTTAGTATTTGTTCAAAAATAACTTGTTCAAAAAGAGTTTCATAGCGCCAAATTTCATTTGGATACTAAATGATGTTCTATTTTTTAGCTTATATTTATCCTAAAGCTTGTTGACTACGAACTAGGAGGTTGTGAGGATCTTTAGTCTCTTAGCTCCATAAATATTTGCTAGCCAAAATCTCGTTATTGTAGTTTCATACACTACCTCGTTGTTATAAGTAGATAAACCAAGTTTAATGGAATTATTAAAATTCTATATATTAGGGACTTTAGCTGAACTCATACGTTGGATCCTAAGTTTTGGCTTCTTGCATCCATTCTATACTGCCAAGTTTATTATTTTTCTTCTTCTAAAGTGTAGGTATCTCTGAATAAAACTTTGTTAAGAAATCTGTCAAGCCACAAGCCTTAATTTTAGTTGTTTTATGTCGTAATCTTGTAACTCAATTGACCTTCTAGTCAGCCTTCCAGATACATCCAGCTATTTCCTACTTCTAAGAAGGAGAAGGTTCTTACTAAAATTGTATAAACCTGTAAGTAAGGCCTTATCTTCCTATATGTAACTACTAATTCTAAATCAAGATTTTTTTGAATTGTAGATTTCTAGTTTCAGCATTTCACAGTGACTTGCTAACATAACATATGCGTTTAAAATTCTTTCTTTTTTCTCTTATTGGTATAACACTAACAAACAAACATGAAACTACTAAATAAAGAAATAATGAATCACCCGACTTTAGATTTTTCAATACCTCAAGAGAAGTAAAAAAAATTCTTTATTTGTTGAAAGATTCCTTACAATCCGGAAATTGAACCTATATGCTTCTTTTAAAACTTGGAAAATTGACTAAAAATAATGTGAAGATCTTGAGATGAGTCTATTTAGTAGCCAACCGTCTTGATAGTATTTGTACTTATTTTATATTTATTGGAGGATGCATTGCAAGTATGTTCAAGAGTTAAGTAAGATATGCTTTTATGCTTTCTCACTAACCCTGTATCCTAGGAACTTTCCAGAGCTTACACCAAAGGTACACTTATCTGAAGAGAAGCTTTTTCCTAGACTATAGTTGCAAGCAAGTCTATTGTTGTGTTTTGGAATTAGGGGAAGCAAAGCTTCTACAAGTAGAAGCTTCCTGGAAAAGATTCAAACAAAGAGGTTGGCTGTTCACTTCATTGATTTGACTTCACTTTACTTAAGATTAAAGATATGGGCCGGGCGGGCAGTGAAGGCTCGTTTAGTAGACAGCAAGCGAGCAGCAAGTGGATTTAGCTTTGTATTTACCCTCTCAAGGTTTGTAAATGTTTTGGCTAGGTAAGCTAAATAATCATCTTCTTGATCGTTACTACCTAAAATATCATCAATATAATTATGTAGGTTTTAGTCGAGCTATGTTACAAATATTATATTAACAAGTCTTTGATATATTTCCTTAGAATTATTCAGCCCAAATGGCATTACTTTGTAAACCTGAAGTTCCATATCAGTTACACAAGTAGGATGCTTCTAATCATCTTCAAGCATTGGGATCTTGTTGTATTTTTAAAAATCATCCATAAAAGATAACATCTTATTTCCTAAAGTTGCATCTACAAGCTGATAAATTCTTCAAAGAATGAATGGTATTTGGATATTCTTTGTTTAAATACGTGAAGTTTATGCACATCCTCCATTTGACATTATTTTTCTTCATTAACATTGGATTGGTTATCCATACATGATAATATGATTCTCTAATGTATGATATTATTATGAGTCTATCCAGTTCTTCTATAATTGCTTATATTTTTTGTTGGGACTATAATCTCATATTTAGTTTTATTAACCGAAAGTTTTTGTTCATATATAATTTATGGCACATGACTTATACTGGGATTTCTGTTACATCATGATTAGTCCAGAAAAACATAGTTTTTTTTATAACTTGTAGTAATTTATACATGAGATTGGTAGGTATATCTTGACCGAGTCGTAAGATTTTCTTCCTTTCATCTTAATACTTTTTACTTCCTCTCAGTTTCTATAAGACCGGATTGGGTACCAAAGGAACTTATGTATTATAGAGAATAGATAATACATAAGTACTAGTGCAACTACATATATTCCTCTGAATGACTACTACATTTTAAGTACTAGTGCAACTACATATATTCCTCTGAATTTTTCTGATTTCCTTTGATTATTCTCACATTCCATTGATTGGGTACCAAAGGAACTTATGTATTATAGAGAATAGAACATTCATGTGATCCATCTAGGGTCTTTCTAATATAACATTTTATGAAAAAGTCACATTAACTATCTTGAACATACATTGAACCTTCTTTTTAAACTCTTGTTTGACTAGGCATTCGTCCACAGTCAGCTCTCTACCATACTTCAATTTTCTCTAGTGTACCTAGTTAAAGTCATTTAAGATGGAATAAACATAGCGACACCTCTTATTTTTTCAATGAATTGTTTATTAAACATTTTCTCAAGCATTTTGGAACTTTTGATGCAACCCTGGGAGAGGGGGGGGGGGCTATTGTCATCCCCTTGGAAGGGTGGTAACTCACTGTTGAGTTGTTATATATGGTGCTCAGGGTCCTCTTTATAAATATATCTATCCATTATATGGTATTCAAACTCTGGTGGTAGATCTATGTATAAGATCATTGGGGGTAGAGAAAAATCACCGTTAAAGAGATTTTCATCATCAAGAAATATTATTTTGCTATGATTTTATTAGCCAAAGAGGAAAAAAACTTGTTTTTATGGTATCATAACCAATGCATAAGGTTGGAAGTTGTTATTTTTTTATTTACTTACGGATAGCCATGTGGGAATTAAGGTTGTAGTTGGGGTATTTATACTTAATTACTGACTCATGGGCTTATTAGATCGGGTCATGAAACCGGGTCGAGTTTAAGGATCTATTAGTCATATAGTTTTAAGTTGATTAACAACTAGCTTAGTCAAGAATTAATACATTTGTCATGTTCGGAATTTCATTGTGGTGGTTTAGTCCAAATTACCCTTGAAATTTAATCATGGCACAGTGACTCAAATCTATGAACTTATCAGTATCCCCTTTAGGTCTTGTACAAGATCTTTAGAAGAGCTAAAACTCAAAAAACCAATATCAACTTTTTCCGATCTGTTTGTGTCATTCGAACTGCAAGAGTTTTTCTTCAAGAGTGACCATGTTCGTATTTGTCAGAACTGATTTCTCATCTCAGAATTCTAAGAGTTTTTCTTGAATCATGGGACACGTGTCAAGATTTAGTTTGACCTCCTAATCGTTTTCTCCTAAATTATCACACCCACTAGGTTAAAAAGTTATATAGGATTTAATTTTCACACTTTACAGCTTTTAATCATTGCTAAAAATCGATCCACCTTCTCCTAGGTAACTGCTCTTTTTCACCATTATATATAATTTTTTCTACTGTTTCATTGTCTCCAAAAATTATAAGCATTCTTAGAGAGAGAGATCAGTTCACCTTCAATTTTGTTCTTGAGTCATATATGTTCACATCCAGAAATGCCTTAGTAAAAGGAGGTTGGTTGAACTTGTATGAATTAGAAAAAGCACAGAAAGTAGCAAGGGACAAACACATTGCTTCTGGTCTTCATGCTTTTCCAAGCGAAAAAGGTTATCAGCCACAACAGAATACTGATCAGGGGTCGTCTTCTTCAAAAAACCCTAAAGTTAGAAAACTTCCATTTGTAGCGAATCTTACACCTCTCCCATCTGGGTCCTCAGACCAAGAGTCCCAAAACCTTTTACCCAATGAGAAAGTCGTTTATAGTGTAAGAAAGCCCCCACCTTTCATTGCGATGGGATCAGACACAGAAAAATCACCAAACAAATTAACTCCTCGCCGGGTTACGCATCAGTATAAACCAAAATCTACTCCCACATCCTCAAAGCCCTCCAGTTCAATAAAGTCTGTGTCACAAGCTAAATCATCCGGGAAACAACCCCTAACAGAAACCAGATTATCCGAATTGTCATCTTCACAACCTTCTGAAAAACCGTGTGCAAAGCCATCCGAACAACTATCTTCAAAGCCATCCGAACAACCTTCTTCAAAGCCACCCGAACAGCCTTCCACAGTGATGGAAGGAAATATAGGAGACAACATTGAAGAAGCCCCTTTTGAGGCTGAGGCGTCCGGTCAAACATGAGATGCAACTTCAGACCGGAAAGGAAAAACCAAGGTGGGTATGTCTCATCCGGATGCTCTTCCGGAGAGCTTGGAGGGCAAACTGGGTCCTTGCTTCAAAAAGGTCAGTGTAAAATACTTGTTGGCCCTTCAAAATATTAACTATGTGTATACCCACACAACTGAGCTAGGCCGAATCCATACTAAATGGGGGATCCCAGAATCTGTAAAAATGAGGATCCCGATTACTCTGGAGACCCCAATGGATTGCAAGCTAACTGAAGTGGTGGTTTATACCGAAGTGTTGAACTGGGGACTTCGGTTCCTTTTGGATCCGGAGATAGTCAGATACTTTCATCTGATCAAGTTGTGCCCCAGCCAACTGAGCCCCAATGTTTGGTATATCTTTGTGGCCTGCATCATGACGTCCAGGCTGTCCAAGATTCCACTACCGATGGAAGAGTTTGTTGTCGTGGCAAGCTTGTGCAAGAACCATCAAATCCCATTTTATCACTACAACATGGGAAACGATTATAAGGTAGTGGACGATTTGTTAGAGTCTGAAAAGCCCTGGAGGATGCAGTTTCTATTTGTAAGCGGGGCTTGGGAGAATGGTAAGAAAATCAAGGAAGACTCAAATCCAAGCCTTTTGACCAATCGTTGGAAGAGAACCGGTAAGTATCTCTTATTTTTTTCCTTTTATTTTTTAAGTACTAAGTTTTTAATTTAGACTGAATCATATTCCTTTCCAGTACTTCCGAAGGAGTTTTCGGATTACTTGGAGACATGACAGGATACTTGCACCAAGTTAAATGCTTGGGCTTTGGAGAATTGGGGAAATGGTTTTCAAAATTGCTTCAAGTCATGTAACTTTGTAAGGTCTCACCTGTGGAACACCACATGTAGAAGAGATCTTACTTGGGAAGAGTTGATTACCTCTCCCCCTGCAGATGTGATCCTAAAGAAGACAGAGGCCAAGGATGCCAAGTTATACCTACCTTCTAGGGCCAAAGCCCCTAGCAAGATGAAGAACAGGAAAAAGAAAGCCATAATAGACCCAACCCAAACGACTGAAGGGACGGGTTCAGAGAACTAGGAAGGTATCAATGTTGCTTTGCTGAAAGCAGTAGAAGTGACTGTAAAGGAAGCTGGTGGGTCAAAGAACCTACTAAAACCTCCGAAGAAGGATAAGAAGCGTAAGGCCAACAGTGATGAGAAAGCTGCCAAGAAAAAGAAAGTCACTTTGGGAGTCCAGATAATCCTTTGCCCTCCTGAAGTCCTACCCCTCAGCTCCCACCGATCCCACCTTACATGAGGAAATTCCAACTGATCTTCATTCCGGACAGGTTGCTGGTAATGGCAACGATGAGGTAGACCTTGAGGCCTTTCAAGACATTAATATTTATTTCAATGATCTAGAGAAAGATGACTTCGCGGGGCCTTACCGCCCTCCCAGTTCTTCCAATGTGGTGACTTATAATGGGAAGACCTATGCTATATCTAGGGAGCAAGACACCTTGAGCCATGCCCTCACAGGCTATATCCAACCAGTGCTTGATCTGGAGAGACATATAAGGACTCAAACAGGTACCACTAATTCTCTAACCACAGACAAGCAAAACTTGTCGAATGATCTTCTAAGTGCTCAACAAAGCATAGAGGTATTGAAGAAGGATAAAGAAGAGTTATTTCCAAACTTCTCGCATCAGAAGCAACCAACACGGAGCTCCAAACCAAATACTCCAACCTAGAGACCTCTTCTTTAAAAGACCTCACAGCTTTGAAGGAGCAATTGAAAACTAAGGATGGTATTATCCAGACTTTGTCCGATGAGAAGGCCAAGTTGGAGAGCACTGTCAAAGAGAAGATCAATGAGAAAAATGCCTTGGAACGCAAAAAAAAACCATAGCTGCAGGTATAGAGAAGTATGCCAATGAAGTAGTGGACTCTTTAAATAAAAGAGATGATGGGATCAAGTCCGATAGGGTCTTGTTCTTCCATGAGACCTTTCCCAAGAGGAACCTTGGTCCCATATGGAAATACGTAGACTATGATAACATCCCATTACATACCTTAGCAGATGGTGACAAGCACAACTACTCTGGTGGATTTGACTCCACTGATGATGATGAAATAATGGGTGAGAGTTCAAGTGCTGAACTCAAAAATCCCAAATAAGATGGTGGTGAAGAAAAATACAAAGGGAACAAGCCCTAAGGTTTTATTATGTATTTTTTTGTTTTTGAAACATTAAAGTCCTTAGATGTCCAATGCATTTTTTGTACTACTGCTTGGTTCGAGTCTGATCAGGTTTAATTATCAAATTTACCTTTTGTTTAATATTTTGTTTAAATCTTCCATGGCCATTGTTTAAATAGCCACTAATATTTTAGAAGTGTTGAACAAAAGTATCCAATATCTCTGATCACATGCGTTTAATAATTATGATCAAGTGTTAAACATATCCGATCAACTCAAGAGAACTTGAGAGTTTGGTTGTTGAATAAGCAATTTATATCCGAAATGAAACAAAATCACACCAGACTTTTGAAGAAGGCATCATATATTATTAAAAAAATCCGGACACCTCATTAAAACCTCCCCGTCCCACCAGGGTAGGAAATAGTATGCCCCCTAATATTTACATTGGTATTTAACAAGTAAATATTTACAAAAGAGTTTTATTCTAAATATAACCTGAGATGCTCAACATTTCATGGATGTTTTAGAGCTCTCCCTTCTTTGTCTTGGAGCCTATATGTCCCTGGTTTAACCTTTTCACAGACCATATAAGGGCCTTCTTAGTTTGGAGCCAGCTTTTATAACTCTTCTCCTTAGTATGTAAAAAGACTTTTCTTAAAACTTTGTCTCCTACTTGAAAATATCTTCTTTTAACTTTGGAAGCAAATCTGGTCCTCATCAAGCCTTGGTAGTGTGATGTTCTCAAGTGTGCTTTAACCCTTTTTTCTTCTATTAAGTCTAACTGATTTCTAACTGCTACATCATTAGCCTTTTCAGAATAGTGTTGGACTCTGTGTGATGGTAAAGTAGCCCCTGTGGGAGTAATTACATCTGTATCATATACCAAATAAACATGAGACTCTTGTGTGGCAGCTCGGGGAGTAGTTCGATAGGCCCACAATACCTCTTGTAAATAACTTGGCCACTTTCCTGCAGGTCCCTCTAAATTCTTCTTTAGTCCGGACAAGATGGTCCTGTTTGCAACCTTAACCTGGCTATTTTCTTGAGGGTGGAAATGAGAAGAAAAACAATGTTGAATTTCTCTAGAGGTACAAAAGTCTTACATGTCTTTGTTATCAAATTGTGGCCCATTGTCCGTAGTCATCTTCTGAGGAACCCCAAATCTACAGCATATGTTGGATATGATAGATTTAATAACAGCCTTCAAAGTGGTTCCAGCCAAAGAAACTGCCTCTATCCACTTAGAGAAATAGTCAATGGCGACTATAATAGTTCTACATCCACAGGATGCCATAGGAAGAGGTCCAACTAAATCCATACCCATCTGGCAAAGGGTATTGGTTCAGATATAAACTCCATAGGTACTGCTGACACATGAATTTCATTCCCATATTTTTGACAAGGATCCCATTTCTTCACCATTTCTTTAGCATTTACCATTATGGTTGGTCAATGGTATCCGGCTAACAAAACTCTTCGGGCCAGGGCCCTATAGCCACAGTGTGTTGAGCCTTCCCCATCATGTAATTCAGATAATACAACCTGTGACTCTTCAAACCCTAAACAGCGTAGGAGAGGCCTGTTGAAAGACTTTTTGTAAATAACTTATCTTATTATCAAGAAACCACGAGCCTTGTACTTAAGTTTTTTTGCCACAGCTTTATCCGAAGGTAATATCCCATCAGAAATGTATTGGAGAAGAACGTATCTCCAATCCTTAGGTTGAATAACAAGTATGTTCATATTTTCTTCATCTTCTTTCTTCTGATCTATCTATATAGATGGACATTTTTGTACAAGAATCCAGGGGTAGGATTCAGAATAGGCTAGAGTTACCAAGGAGTCTGCCGAAGTGTTTTTCGATCTGGGAATGTTCTCATAGCAAATATTATTAAAGTTTGTTGCCATTTATTTCAACATAAGCAAATATTTGACCAGATTTTCCTTATTGGCTTCAGACTGCCCTCGAGCATGGTGGATGATTAGTTGAGAATCACTTATTAACCAAACTCTCTTAGCCCCACATAGGAGAGCTAGCTTAAGATCGGCTATGGCTGCTTCAAACTCAGACTCATTGTTAGAAGCTCTCAATCCAAAACATATAGTTTGATACATTTTAGAGGTTAAGAAAATTTTAGCTCCAAAACCCATAGTACTTGATCCACCATCAGTTCGAAGTACCCATTCATATAAAAAACAATTTCCTGACTCTTGTGCGGAGGATTTGTCAGCATGAAACTCTACCAAGAAGTCAGCCACTGATTGGGCTTTAATTTATGTTCGAGGGGCAAAGTCAATATCGTAATCACCCAATTTCACTGACCACTTGGTTATTCTGCTTGATACATTAACCTTTTGAAGAATATTTTTAAAGGGAAAGACGTTCAGACAACAATAGAATGAGCTTGGAAGTAGGGTCTCATTTTTCTTTCTGCAATTACTAAGGCTAATGCCAACTTCTCCAGCCTCAAGTATCTTCTCTCAGCATCCAATATATTCTTACTGATGTGATACACCGGACAAGGGTAATTGTCCACCTCCCTTACTAGCACAGCACTTATAGCATATTCTAATACAGCTAGATACACATAAAGCTTTTCTCCCCGAACAGGTTTGAAAAGAGTTTTGGGTGAGGAAAAATGTTTCTTTATTTCAATAAAATCCTGGTCACACTGTGGGGACCAATTGAAGTCTTTAGCATTCCTCAATACTTGAAAAAATAGAGCGCACTTGTCTGATGACCTTAAAATAAACCTATTGAATGCATCCCACCTTCCTGTGAGCCTTTGAACTTCTTTAACATTTCGAGGAAGGTCCATTGCTAGTAAGGTATAAAGCTGATCCGGATCAGGCTGGATTCCTTTTTCACTTATTATGTAGCTCGAGAATTTTCCAAATTACACCCCAAAAACACATTTCTCAAGTTTTAACTTTAAATTCACGCCTTCTAAATTGGAAATGTCTCTTGAAGGTCTTATATGTGTGAATCTTCCTCCAAGATTTTAACCATCATATCATATGTACACTTCCATGTTCCTGCCAATCTGATTAGCAAAATATTTATTCATCAGCCTCTTATAGGTGGCCCCAGCATTCTTCAACCCGAAGGGCATCACCTTGTAACAATGAAGACCTCTGTCTGTGATGAAAGTAGTGTAATTTTGATCCTTCAGATCTACTTGTTTCTGGTTGTACCCTGAGAAGGCATCCATGAAGGATAACAACTTGTTTCCATATGTAGAATCCACTAACTGATCTATCCGAGGAACGGGATAAAGATCCTTAGGGCATGCCTTATTGAGGTCAGTAAAATCAATACACATACGTTGTTTGCCATTATTTTTCTTGACTAACACAGGGTTAACAATGCACAAAAGGTACTGGGATTTTTTAATGTGACCCATCTTGGTTAATGGGTCAACTTCTTGAACAATCACATCTGTTTTTTCCTTGGAAAAAGCTCTCCTCTTTTGTACAACTGGTGCAATATCACTCCGGATTGACAACTTGTGTGAAATAACATCTGCTGGTACTCCGGTAACATCACTGTTGCACCATGCAAACACATGTTGATTATTCATAAAAAATTACAACAATTAATACTTCAACTCTGGTGCCAATTTAGAACCAATCTTAACATTCTTGCCCTCTACGAGGGAGTGATTTTCAACCTCTTCAACAAGTATTATAACATCATCAATCTTACTTTCCTCAATAGAAGGCTCCAGTAGCTGCTAATCCTTGTTAATTATGACTGCCCCTAAAGTTTTAGGGGCAAGAGTTATTGCATAGCACTCTTTGGCTATCTTTTGACTGCTCCAGACAACACCTACTTGTCCCTGAACAACATATTTCAAGCATTGATGGACTGTAGAGGCCACAACATGAATCTTGAAGAGCCAAGACTTCCCAAAAATTGCATTATACGATGTTAGGAAATCTACCACAACAAACATACCATATTTTTAAAGGGCCCCTTGCCCAATAATAATTCCTCCTCGAACTCCTAATCTCATCTGCAGAACTTCTTGTGAAGCCTACAATGGTTCTGTTCGAACGTTGAATGACTGCTGGATTTCTCATTTGCTTGTAGGAGCTTAAAAATAGGATGTTTTCCAAACTGCCAGTATCAATCAGAATTTGTTTCCCCCTATTGAAGCCCCTATGACCACCGCATCCTCATGAGGTCTTGCAATGTCCCTCAGGTCATCCTCATCAAAAACTATGAACGTGAATGAGGATTAGAACTGATAGGAAGATATTCCACCATCTAACTGGGTGGAAAAATTATGGACATGCCTCTTCCTTGATGAAGTGGTAGGTGCAGTCACAGTATCTCCTCCAAAAATGGTTAACGATTAGAAGAATCTGATCAGTCTGGAAACTGTATTAGTTTTCTCTGTTATCACCCCCACCTTATTTCGATCTAAATCTGGATTCAGATACTCATAGTCTAAATCAAATCTTTCAATAATCACTATTACACCATCTTATGCAGATGTCTCAGGATTGTTTGAAGGATTCGTCCGTGAAGCATTATTTTATGCGTTATCCAATCTGTTTCAACTTCGTTTTTTGACATAAGCTACAAACTTATCCTTCTCAATAAGGTTTTGGACCACATGTTTCAACACTATAAAATCCTGAGTATCATGGCCTACATCATTGTGATATTAGCAAAAACGAGTGTTCCGGTTCTCTCTAGAGGACTGCAATGTTGTCGGTTTTCGAAAGTGCACTTCATTCTTGGTCTTATCATAGATTGTGGCCACATTATCCCCTAATTCAGAGAACCACTCAGGCTGGACCCGGGGCCCCCTCTTACTTCTGGTTTGTTAGTTCTAGCTTTGGTTGGACTGATTCTGCCTTGACCGGTTGGACCCTTGTCCGGTCTTCTTTGCCTTGTAACCAGATTGGTTAGTGGCTAAAGAAGCTGCTGTGGTATTGGTAGACTTCACTTAATGGAGTACCCTTGTTTTCTTTGTTTCTTATACATTGATATGTTTTCCCACTTGGTTCAATAAACCACCCCATGTCATAGCCTTCTTCCGAGTCACAAAATTAGCTAAATTCCCAGGATTTAAACCTTGCCTAAGGGAAGCAAATAAAACATGCTCAAAGCAATCTGCCAGCCTATTTTTTGGATTCATAAAGAAACTTATGTAATCCTTCAGAGACTCATTTGGTTCCTGAGCACAATGGATAATGGTGTCCCCATTAACCCTTAGTTTTATACTCCCAACAAATTGCCTCCGGAAATCAACACAGAATGTATCAAAATTTCTTATACACCCCTGACGGAGATTGTGATACCATTTAAAGGCACTCCTTGTGAAAGTTTAGGAGAAAGCTTTATACAAAAGCTTGTCATCGTCGTCAAACTTCATCATAAAATTATTAAACTTCTCCAAATGGTTGTCTGGATCTCGACTTCTATTGTATTTTTCCATCTTAGAGCTATCAAACCTTTTAGGAAGAAGTCCAGAGATAATTTTTGCAGACAAAGGTGATTGCCTCCAATTCTTGCTGCGAATGAAAACAATATCTTCATTAGGGGTTGCAAAAATACCCGGTTCGGACTGAAAGGCAAAACGATCAATCAACAACTGATCAACATACTTATGAGCTGACCACTTACCTTGGTGCCTCTTGAGCCTACCATGTCTGTCCCTCTTTCTCGAATGTTTTTTACTCAATCTCATATTCTTTCTAGATCTCACTTCATCACTACTTGAAGATAGTGAATCTTCAAGTTCTACCTCATTTGAGGAAGTGCTGGGGGACTCAGATACAGAACTCTCAACAGGCTTAGATCGGTGTGTCTTTTTTGAGCTGAGGTGAGTCTTCAAATATACCATCTCTCAGCTCTCAGCTAGTCTCGTTCCTCGATGGTATATTCCTTGTTTTCCCTCGCACTTTCCACCTCTGGGGGTGGAACATTCTGCTCATTCGGATCCATCCGAACTGATTTACTTGTTGGTTTTGAATGTAAAATTCAGGCACCATCGCCTCCCACGCCAATTCTGTGTGGTTTATTTCTGCATGAGGGTAATCTATAAAGTGTTAAAAAAGTGTTTTGGTTATTTTGTGGGGTTTTGTGTTTACTTTGAGGAGTAGAGAGATAATTAAGCTGCCCACTAGTAATAAAGTCTGATCACCCTCATTAATGAAAGTGGTTGGGGTATTTATACTTAATTACTAACCCATGGGCTTATTGGATCGGGTCATGAAACTGTGTCACGTTTAAGGACCCATTAGTAATATAGTTTTAAGTGGATTAGCAACTAGCTTAGTCAAGAATTAATAAATTTGTCCTGTTCGAAATTTCGTTGTGGTGGTTTAGTCTGAATTGCCCTACAGATTTAATCATGGCACAGTGATTCAAATCTCCAAACTCATCAGGTGTAGTTTAGATGAAGTTTTGGTTGTGATTGATGAGCTTGGGGAATTTGTTGTTGAGCCACCTGGGTCACTGGAGAATAATGTTTTTCGTTTGAACGAAATGAAACACTTGCTGGTAGGATGGGTTTTCCTAATTTTCTATTTTTTTAATGTTGGGGTGGGCTATGCTCATCCTTCTTCATTTTTTGTTATATTTTTATGTTAGATTCCCGCTTCTCCTCATTATATGACGACAATGACGACGCCACCTCTCATTCCTAATGGAGGATCACTGATCTAATATTAATTTTGTCCTTGACCTTAGTTTGAAATGGAAACTTATGTATATTGGTGTCGTTCTGGTAGCGACCCCTCATCATGGAGCTTGTGGAATAATCTCTTTCATTTTCGTTATTATCCTCATAACATCAGATCTTGGATGTCCATCGTGTAACATGAATGGTCAGCATTATCTACAAATATTTAATATGGCTGACTTATTCCTCATAGTTTCTCAATTAATTGTTAACATAATAAGAGCGGGTGCATCGGTTTGAGCCAAACGTTGTCCATTATATGTCTCCAACTCAACTAAGTGCCAGACTCCACATATGAATTCTTCATTGGATAATTTTGGTGTTTTGCTATTATTTTTATGAAAATATCAGGATACCAATCGTTTTACACAGACGGTACAAATTTGGTGAGAAACATTTGGACTATGCAAATCTAGAAACTAACTTAGTGTTTCAGATGGATTTAGGGTTTGGTGTTCTTATGGAGAAAGAATATAAAATGTAAGAGAAAGGATAATATATAATCGTTTGATCCATATTTATAGTGTTACAAATATAAAAGGTATATAATATCTCATTAATTGAGAGACATTATTTATCCTTAATTAAGCATATCTTTTACTAATTCAAATATATTTTTACCACTAATTTACGAATACCTTGTTTGACAATATAATATATTTGACCAAATATTTATTATCTTTTATTGGTAGCTCAATCGACCTTATCGGAGATGGATTAATTACTCTCTTATTAGTTAGTTTAATTTATGTCTTTTTTTAATCTAAACATAACTGAAAATAAGATAAATATCGAGAATCAATTATGAGTTCAGACATTGATCAAGATCAATGAAGAGTTATATATATATATATATGAATTTATCTTGTAAGGCCTATTCACAAAAAATAAAATGATAAACTCTTATAGAAAATATGAAAATTATTTTATTCACCAAAAATTCTTTATCTATCATTGATCGTATTATTATAATACACATTTTTAGTCGAAATAACGAATTAACCTTAGGATGATGGTGTTTTATAATCCAAATTTAGTAAACGAAACGAGTATGACTTGAGATCAATAAGTATCAACACATCATTGGCGCTTTCTGTAAAAATCGGTAGGTACCCAAAAGATTTAAAAAAAAAAACAATACTCAATAAACAGCTACTTCTCTAAATCTACGAGGAGCACCTTGATTATAATTGGTCATTCAGGTGTATATTTGGATCAATTACGAGTTAAATCCCTTATGCAAGATGTCATTATATAAACCGTCGATGTTTGTTTAGAGTTTGAACCTAAATTTTATTTTTCATCATCATATAGATATCTCGTCTAACCTTCGCCATATTTTTAAATTAGTACCCGGAGTTTGGTTAGGAGTCGAAACCACTATAAATATATGGATATTTGTTTTACAACGGTGAACTTTATTTTTAGATAATAAAATTCTGATACTATATATTAAACATAATCATTCATTGGGTTGAAGATAAGTTTTTCAATAATATATTACGTTTTTTTCTACGAGTGATAAAAAATTAAGATAAGAGCTTTGGGGCCGGTCTTAATCTCGGTTTCGTATATATTCGAATTGAAAATACAACTAAAGGGGTATAAAATGCTAATAAGTTATTGCGAAAAAAGACACAACGCCCATGTCATATGTATAAAAAGAACGAGGTCGTATGAGAAATATAATTTAAAAAAAAATAAAGATTTGGAGATTGGTAATTTAAGAGTTAACTATTAATTTTATGTAAATATGAAAGTTGATTTTGGACTGGTGCTTTTTAATATGAAATAACACTGTTATACATTGTCGGACTAAAGGTCTCATATTTATTTTATCATATGGATGCTCGATCAACTTAATTAGTTGCATATTTAGTTTATGGAAATATATTATATAATGACGTATATTATTAGCTTGATGGTGTAGTCGTTCTGATATTAGTTGAATACTAATTTAGTTTGTAACGATTTGGGATCATAGTAAAATAATAAACAATAAAAAATATATTTTTTAGAATTATGCTTTTTTTACTAAATAATAAAAGCTCGTTCCAATTAAAAAAACATATTTCTTTAAAAGAGCCTGGATACGATAATAAAAAATAAGAAAAGTGTATTTTAACCTAACAGTAAAGAATAAGGAAAGTAAGTATATTTTTCTATATAATTATATTTTTCTAATTTTTGTTTAGCTTATCTGACTCTATATGTATTACCTGAATTCTTCGGTCAATGGATAATTTGATATTTATAATAATTAAAATTGAAAATAAATGTATTCGAGCTTAAGAGACAAAAAAAATGTAAGTAAATAAAAAGTAGATCGGAGGTCTTATTGCTTAAGCAATAGTAAGGTATTGAAAATCAATCTCATGTCCGGTAAAATCAAAGGTTAAAATCAATAAAATTGAAGTGTAATTTGATCTAGTTTGTTAGGATTTTTTATTTTTGCATCGACATTTGAGCTTCGTACTCGACTTCATTGCAAAAATTCCAAGCTTCAAAAGCAACTCTGAGTCCTTCTCTTCGCATTCGTGGGTCACCAGCTGCTGATAACTTCTTTGCTGATCCAACCCTACTGACAAAACAAACAATAAATAAAACCAAAAACATCATATAAAGTATATTCCTTCCCATTTTAAAAGAAACAGAAGAAAACAGAGTGAGAGCACAAATGGTGAAATGTTTGCGGTTTAGTTATTGTTCAATTTGTGCATCCAGACTTGTATTTGGGCAAAGCTTTGATTGTATCAACCTGTGATAGCTTTTTGGCTGATTGGGTTTTGCTCTACATATTTTTGGACATCTTTTGCCAATGCTACTTTTCTCAGATAATTTCGGAGATAACCCTCATCTCATGTTTGGAATTAAAAAAAAATTAAATAGATCATTGAACCCGAAGGTTCACATAGGTTGTAAGAAAATTTCTCTTGCAATGCTTTAATCTTCCTAACATTAATTCCACCTTCTGGCTTGCAAATCTTGTTCCATGAAGACCAATTAATTGCTTTAGTCTCTATCTTGTTGCCCCATAAGAACTTATTGTATAAGTTTTCAATTTCAATATTACTGCTTTAGGAATAGTTGTATTTTGAATATAGTATAGAGCTAAAGCAGAAAAAACTGACTGTATTAATATTAATCTCCCACCAAAAAAGAGAGTGCAACTATCTTATTCCATGATCTTCTCTCTGATTTTAGAGACTAAACTGTCAAAATGTCTTATTCTACTCTTGTTCCTAATCATCACCCCCAAATATTTGAAAGACATTAGGTTGTGTCTGATTCCAAAACTCTTTTCAACAATATTTATACTTTGAGATGTTATGTTTTCTACAACTATAAACTTGTACTTATCATATTGCATAAGTCTATCACACCAACAAAGGACACCAACATCATATTATATTAGTCTATCACACCAACAAAGAGATACCAATCCATGTATATCAAATAAAAGCAACACTTCGAAAATAACAACTCCAACACAAGACAATTTCAAACACAGTTTCAAAGTCTCAAATTACTATAAACATTACAATCGTCTCAGTTGGATTAAAAGTTTGAAGCTCTGTCTGAATGCCATCGAGTTCCCTCTTAAATATATCATAGTGAAATAGGACACTTTGAGACATTTGTTGATAAAATTTATCATTTTTGTTTTTTTGTATTCGACAAAACTATATCATATATTTACACCTCGATTTGGTCGAGTCGATCGTCGCACCGGTGGGGTCAGAGGTACCGGTCCTTGATTCAGTCGAGTCGATCGTCGTACCGGTGGTGGCAAAGGCACCGGTGGCGGCAGCAGTAGTGGTGGCGGAAGTAGTACTGGTGGCGGTAGTAACGCTTCCTAGTTGTCCACCGGCTCGTAATCGCCTGCTTCATCGTTGTCCACCGACTCATAATCGTCTGCTTCCTCGTTTTCCACCAGCTCGTAATCTTCTGCTTCCTTGTTTTCCACCGGCTCGTAATCGTTTGCTTCCTCATTGTCCACCAGCTCGTAATTGTCTGCTTCCTCGTTATCCATCGGCTCGTAATCGTCTGCTTCATCGTTGTCCACCGGCTCGTAATTGTCTGCTTCCTCGTTATCCATCGGCTCGTAATCGTCTGCTTCGTCGTTGTCCACCAGCTCGTAATCGTCCGGATGCGTTTGTTTGTTCTTCTAGCATCGGCTCCTTCAAAGATATATAAGTCTCTGCTGCTCTCTCATGTTCCCACTCTTGAATCTGGTTTGCATATCGAGTGGTATATCTTCTCCAAGAACCTTTTCGCTGCTTCACTGGCGGAAGCTTACAGTGGGACCAAGATGTTGATGAAACTTTATAGTTTCTAAATTCCACGAACTATTTTGCGGCCAAATGTGGCTTGTGATATGTTACTATAGAATAACATATCAAGGGCATTAAGTCTCTTGTATGAATTACATCTTGTGGCCTGGGACAATCTCGATCGGCATATGGATGCCACATTATATCCTAAATAAATATAAAGTAAAATTAAAAAGACATCTACCTCATCGATGAAAAAATAATTTAATTAAGTTTTATAAAAAATCTACCTCATCGGAAAATGATAAGTCTTTTATACAGAATGGATTCAGATGGTTTTTGTTAATTGTTCTTAATCGCTCTATGACCCATGGAAGTAATAGAGATGATCCTTGATGTAGATGAGATGCGGGGACATCGATGTTGATATTTTCTCGAAAGCTTTTTAGTCTCATAAAAAGAAAACCCTGTCAATCAATCAAATAATATACCATAGAATTAATAAAAAAAAATACTATAATTATATAGCAACGAGTGTACCCTAACATAATTATTTAGTAAGTGCCGACGTCGTTCAATCAGAAAAACAGAATCAACATAAGCATACTAGAGTACCTTTTTCTTTCTTTTTCTTTTAGATTTTTACGATTGAGTAAAAGAGAGGCTCTTAAGTCGCGAGTCCTAATTATTAATATATTATTAATATATTATTAATATATTTGGCATAGGAAGGATCTCTTCTTCAACTTCTTCTCTCTCTGAATAAACAATCCTAGTTATTAATATATTATTTATTAAAATTTGATTTTATTAAACTAATTTGTAATGGTAATAAAAAATTTAATATCATGTTAATTTTTATTTTAAGTTATTATAAATTTTATATTTTAGAAATATTATCTTATTTTTATATCATATGAATAATATTATGCTATTATATTTAATTAAATTAATTCTAAAATATTGAATAATATTTAAATTTTTTATTACAAAACTTATTTATTATTCCATTTTTAATAAATGCTTAACCTATTTTAAAAATAAAACTATTCTTTGTAAACTATTTTTTAGAATCATGAAGTTACTTATTTAATATTTATTAATATAAGTTTACAGTGAATTGAATTTATGATTTTGATAAAAAAATACCTCTAATTTTATTTGATTAATATTTTTATTTTTATTTTTATGTAAAAAAATATAATCTAATTGTTAAAAACAAGTGAATTTGTTTTATAGATTGTATTATATACGGTGACAAACTTATTATAATAAATTATATTATATAAGAGTAGATTCCAATCTAAAATTAAAATTAAAATTAAAATACTAAAAAGCCATAATAATATAAAAAGGTTACTTCACCACCATTGATTTAATCAAGATTGAAAGAACAAAAGGCCACTAAAATGGAATGTGTGAATCAAACTCTATTTGATGAAGCAATCTTGCATATTAATAGACAATTTGCTAGAAAAAATTGGTTTATACCAAGGAAGTATTCAGATTTGATGAGAAGTCTTCCCGATTTAATAAACCCTAAATCTCCACTCTTTCTGCTATACGAATAAATATATTTCTCAGCAAAGGTGGTCAACGTCAGGTTAAAGGTGCTCAAGGGTTGTTTCAATTTCCTATCATATAAACTATCTAACATATTTACTTATACATAATTATGGTATATATTATATTAAAGTCAATTCTTCAATAATTTATTTTGTATTTTAAAATGAATTTTTATATCACCGGTTGATAATTTTATATTAAATTTATTTTTCATTTATTTTTATTTTTTTAAAATAAATCATATAATAAATAAATTTTAGAACTTAAATTTTTATATAAGTTGGTTTGTCACAAATTAGTACATTTTTTAAATCTAAGTTACAATAAGCACACATATAGTACCCCCTCCCCCCTCTCCTTTTGTATCCGTAAATTCTCCTCTTTCTAAAAAGTCTAAAAGTTTCAAATTATTAAGTGATCTTGTTCGTGCGGTAGGTCCTTTAAGGACAAGATATATGAGATCTTGTTTCCGGTACCGAGATACTTCCTAGTGATACTCCGGAAAACGCTGAGTTAAAGAGGAAAGAGAAAGTAAGGTGCGGTAAGGCTTTATTCACGTTGAAAACTTCGATCAGTAAGGAATTTATTGATCATGTTCGTGCATTGGATTCTCCAAAGGATATCTGAGATACTATTGACAGGTTATTTACCTATAAATATACTATGCGTCTTCAGTACCTTGAGAATGAGCTTGCTTCGTTAACCCAAGATAATATGTCAATCTCTGATTACTTTCTTAAGGTTAAGAATGTATGTTCAGAAATTTCAGGTTTGGATAGTGATAAACCTATCAGTGATGCAAGGCTAAGACGTTATTTGATTCGTAGATTATGATCTGACTTCATGCCGTTTATATCATTGATACAAGGATGGGTTAACCAACCATCAATTGTTGAGTTAGAGACTACTCTCTAACAAAAAAGCATTGGTTAAACAAATGCTTGGTAAGTATTCAGTTGATGTTGAAGATACACTGTTTACAAAAGACAAGTCAAGATGGAAAAACACACAAAGTCACGTTCAAAATGGTGGTAAGCATAAAAGGATTGAGGGGGATTCAACAAACCACTTTAAACGAACATGTTTAAGATACGGAAGGACTGGACACATGGAGTCGGATTGTCGTGCAAAGCTTATTTGTAAAAAGTATGGAAAACCAGGCCACATTAAACCAAACTGTTATTCAAAAATCGTTAAATCAGATGCAAATGTTGCATATGATGTTGAGGATAGCAATGAGCTACAGTGGGAAAATTATTTCTCAATTGAAGTTATAAATCAACCAGACAACATGGCTTTTGCTACACATAGATCTGAAAAGAAATCAGAGGTTAATACTAGTTATATTGACTACAAGAACGGGTGGATCATTGATTCGGGTTGCTCACATCATGCTACCAGTAATGTTTCTATACTCTCTGATATTCGTCCTCATTTAAGCAAACGAGTAATTGTGACATCAGACAACTCATTATATCCAGTAGTGAAATAAGGTGATTTCAGTGTGAAGGCTACAAATTCAGGTGATGAAAGTCTTACACTTGAAAACTTATACCAAGTATCGGGCTTAAAGAAGAATCTTGCTTATGTATCTCAAATCACTAATTCCAGTAAGTATGTTTTATTTGGACTAAATGATGTTCAGATTCTTGATGATTATAAAGGTGTTGATGCTAATGTCTTATTCAATGGAATAAAGGCAAACTCTTTATATGTTTTATCTGCAAGTGAGGCGTATGTAGAAAAGACAAGTCAAAATACAACAACTTCACTTTGGCATGCTCGACTCGGACATGTTGGTAATCAACTATTGCAACAAATATCAATAAATAGACTACTTTAAGGACTTCCTTTAATCAAATCAACAAACGAGGAAGTCATTTGTGCTAGCTGTCAATATGGTAAGTCACATCGACTCCCTTTTCAGAAATCCATGAACTGTGCATTGTCGATGTTTGAGCTTGTATATTTTGATCTTATGGGTTCTATAAGAACACCAAGGTTTAGTGGTTTCCGCTATATGATGGTTATTGTTGATGATTTCTCTCGCTATAATTGGGTGTATCTCTTGAAAAACAAAGGCGAAGATTTCACAAACTTTGTTAAATTTAAACAAATGGTAGAGAAACAATTCATGTCTATTTTGAAGTGTTTGCGAACTGATAATGGAGGTGAATTCCAGTCACACAAATTTTCGGAATTCAATAACCAATGGGCTAGGTCTAGGAATGAGATCTAAAGAGGTTATAGGAACAATAACCTCAGGAGATGCGGTTTTGGAGGTATCAGGTGCATATCTTCTACCAAGATTATGCAGATGATCTTGAATCTTTTGAATAATGGGATCTTCTTCTCATCAAGATCTTGTGATTCGTCGAAGTTAATAAAACTGTCGGGATCGAAGTGATCATCGCCTCAACTATCTTTTTGAGTCATATTTTCCTTTTGCTGATTGGTAGCCTCATCACCAAGTTCATTTTCCTTTTGATGGCTTTGCTGATTTTTTACAACTACAACTTCGTTGTCATCGGACAATATGGTTTCGACAATTTCCACATCTTTCTTTTTTCCTTTCTTTTCTCGAAGGAGCAGCTGCTTTCTTCTTTTTTAGACGTTAATATTTTGGTCAATAAAATCTATCGTTTATTGATTGTAATGTGTTGTGCTTTTTTTTTCGGAGGGAACCCGCAGCCGCTACTCAGAGTGCAATGAGTGCGCACAGGGTAAACCCTAAGTCTGACGCGATAGCCTGCAAACCAACGCCAGAAGGTAAACCACACAAGGTGACAGGCTCAGCCGAGAAAGCGTATGCAGAGGGACTCGAACTCATGACCTTTTGGTCACAAGCATGCCTTACTAACCAACTCGACTACCCCCTTGGGGGCTGTAATGTGTTGTGCTGCAGTTTAATACATTGAGTCTTATTCTCTTTGCATATTACTCTTTCATATTCTAACAAGGTTAACGTACAGAATTATGTAAAAGTAATGGTCTAACTTTCAGTTTAAATTTTAATTTTAATAGAAAGGTAATAAAAATATAATTTATAATGAGAGTTAATCACTAATTTTAAACTATAATAAAAACTTAATTTATAAATTATCTTTAATTTATAAAACATGTATTAAATAATGCGAAATAAAATATTAAAGTTTTTTTGTTTCCAATAATATCATCAATTATTCACCATCATTTATCACAATGTTTTGATAAACAATTTGGACAGATAAGAAGTTTGATTTTATTACTTAAAGAAATGAAACAAATAAGTTCAATACTTATAGAAAAATATGATTCGCACTACTCCACTAACATTATTTAGTAGTTTGGGAGCTGTGTGACTTATAGTATTAATTTCTACTATTCCAATAACGCCATCATTTAATATTTGGGCTCTCTGCTTCTTTGGAAACTGTGTTGGAACTCTCTGCTTCCGTTTGTTTGTTATTGGAATTATAAAATTTATATATTATATTTTTTAATAATTGATAAAAAAATTTATGTAATATTATATAATATTATTAATTTTTATTTTATTTTTATTTAAATATTATTTAGTGGATGATGGTTAGCCAGCATTAAATAGTAACTTTTTGTCTACTCATTAATCTAATTTTAAGAGCAGTAATAATGTATGTATTGTAAAGACATGACTGCCCTTTTTCCTTTTATAAAGCTTTTATAAAATCATTACATGTATCTATACTTATAAATGAGGAATTTGTGGGTTTCTTCAAAGTATAAAGGGGTGTTAGACAAGGGGATCCATTGTCCCTTAGTCTCTTTATATTAGCTGAGGAGATAGTACCAAGAGGCTTACAAGTTATGTTTACAAAAGATAAATCCTTAAGATTTTCTAACAGAAGTAAACTAATAATCCCTAGCCTATCTTTTGATAATGACTTACTTATTTATACTAATGGACTATCATCTTCTATGGAGAAAATTGGAGAACTTTTGCAGGTCTACCAGAACATCTCAGGCCACACTCTTAATAAAGAGAAAACTAACATCATTACAACTTCTAGTCTCTCACAGAACACAAGGAATGCTCTTGAAATTCAAACTAGCTTCAATCTAAGCAACCTCTCAATAATAAATTAAGCAACTACCTACCACTGTTGAAAAAGATAAAGGAAAAAATATAAAATAACGACAAACAAATATATTTTGGAGGAAGTAATAGATTAATTAACTCAGTTCTAATGCCCATCCATCTATACTGGTTATAAAGTTGCTAGCTCCCCAACTCAATCATCTCCAAAATTGAAAGATTGCTGAATAAGTTTTTGTAGGGATCGACAAATGAAGAAACCAAAATCCACTGGTCCTCCTGGCCAAAAATCTGGAAAACATATGGTGAGGGTGGATTTAATGTCAGAACTTTACAAGATATTCAGATAGTTTTTTCTTGCAAACTATGGATTAGATTTAGAGAGAACAACGTTTTGTGGGAAAATCTTACCCATAGTATTTATAGTAAAGGTAACTATGGATTAGATTTAGAGAGAACAACGTTTTGTGGGAAAATCTTACCCATAGATTTAGAGAGAACAACGTTTTGTGTGACCTATGCCAGAGATATAGCAATGAAATTCATGTCCCAGCCATCCTTTTAGAGTCAATTTCTGAGCCTATACCTTTTGCTCGATGGGGGTTGGATTTGGTGGGACCTCTTCCTATGGCATCCGGAGGACGCATGACAATAATTGCTGTTATTGATTATTTTTCGAAGTGGATTGAAGCAGCCCCACTGGCAGGAACAACATCAAAAGCTGTTATAAAATTCATTTTATCCAATATCTGTTGTAGATTTGGTGTTCCACAGAAGATAACCACAGACAATAGGCCACAATTCGACAACAAGAAAATGGAGAGTTTCTGCGCCTCTAGGGGTATACAACATTGTTTCTCCTCACCTTTCCACCTCCAAGAAAATGGTCAGGTTGAAGTGGACAACAGAACTATACTGTCCGGTTTGAAGAAAAATTTAGAAGGGAGCTGCTGGAAAATGGCCTAGTTATTTGCAAGAGGTCTTGTAGGCCTACCGGACTACACCTGGGGCTGCGATGCAAGAGTCACCTTTTGCCTTGATCTATGGGATGGATGTCATAGCTCCCATAGAAGCAACTCTCCATTCTTTTCTAGTTCATAATTTCTCCGAACACGCTAACGAAGTGGCAATCAGAGGTCAGCTTGACCTAATAGAGGAGAAAAGATTTAAGGCTCACCTAAGAGCTGCACACTACCAAGGTTTAATGAGAAGCAGGTTTGCTTCCAGAGTTAAAAGAAGAGATTTTCAGCCAGAGGATAAGGTGTTAAGGAAAGTCGTTATGCACACTAAAGAAAAGCTGCTTGGCAAGTTAGCCCCAACATGGGAAGGACCTTATATGGTTATTGAAAGGCTTAAACCTGGAACATACTGGCTAGAAGACAAGGATGGAAGGGTTTTGAATCACCCTTGGAATATCGAGCATCTCCGGATGTACTTGGAGTAGAAACTATATAAATATTTACTTGTTTAAAAATCCATGTAAATATTTGGGGACATACTCTTTCCTACCCTGGTGGAACGGGGAGGTTTTAATGAGGTGTCCGGGCTTTCTTATAAAATTTGATGCCTTCTTAAAAATTCGGAGTGTTCTTACTTTGTTTCTTGCCAAATTTTTGTTCAAACACCGTCCGGATTGAATTAAAGGAATGATGACTACTTAAACATTTGTCATCGGAGAATTTAAACACTCTCATTTTAGAATATTTATAAAATAACTAAGGGTTGTTTAAACATTAGCCACCAAAATTGAAACAAACACTATGAAAGAATGCAAGAGTTGTGCAAAATAAGAACATACATTAAAATAACCAAAGTGCCTTGGCCATACAAGGACTTTGAAGTTTTCAAAACAAACAAGCTTGTCCGAACAAACGCTGGACACAGTTACAAAAATGCCTTGGCCTTCCAAGGACTTTAGTTCAAGTAAAACAAAAAGTAAAAAATAATCTAAGACTGAGCCTTTGAAGATGGCTTAGCTTCATTTGTCTTCTTCTTGAGGTCAACATCCTCCTCATTTGGGCTCTCCCCGGTTTTCTCTTCTTCATCAGAGGAGGAAGCACTGGAATAGTCATGCAAGTCACCATCAGCCATAGTGTGGAAGGGAAGATCTTCATACTCTACATAAAGCCATAAATCTCCTAGGTTCCTCTTCGGGAACTTCTCATGAAAGAGCAAGACCATGTCCGACCTCACTTTGGCATACATTTTCTCTTGAGTATCTATCACATTGTTGGCATAAGCATCGATCTTGGCCTGAATTTTAGCCTCTTGCTCCCTTAGCAGATTACCTTTCTCCTCTGCAGCCTTGGATACTGAGTTCTCAAGTGCAATCTTGTCATTTGTCAAGTTATGGATGACTTGGTCCTTGGCCGTGGCCTTCTCTTTTGAAGAGGTGAGATCTTTTTCCAATCCGGACAACTTTTCCCGGAGGTCTCTGATAGTATCCTCTAAGCCAGCCTCTTTGGTAACCCCAACCCTCCTGGTTCTTCTTTAACTCCTCGTTTTATTCCTTCAGAATGTCAGCATGTTGGGTGGCAGTAAGGAGGTCGTTTGACAGTTTCTCCTTGTCAGATTTGAGATCTTTGATAATGTCTGCCTGACCTCGAACTTGTTTCTCCAGAACAAGCACTGGTTGAACATTACTTAAAATAGAGTGAGCAATGATATCCCTTTCACTTGAAACAGTAAAAGTCTTACCATTGAAGGTAACAGAGTTTGAAGTACTTGGAGGGAGGTAGGCCCCAACAAAGTCGTCTCTGGGGAGGTTCTCAAAGTATTCACCAAGCCCCTCAAGCCCAGTGATGTCAACTCCATCAATGCTGAGATCTCCTCCTCCAACCTCGTCAGTTCGGAAGTCACCAGGGATCTCTTCTGCTCTTGTTGGATCAGTAGGGTCAACAGGAAGGAGAGGCTTCGGAGGCCGGAGAGAAAGTTCATCACCCCTGGAAGTCTTTTTCTTTTTGGCTTCCCCCTCCTTGCTTTCAGCTCCACGTTTTCCGTCTCTCTTGGGAACTCTTAGAGGTTTGGGAGATCCTACCTCTTCCCTAGCACTCTCCTGCTCCACTGCTTCTAGGAGAGCAACATCAATCTGACTTGGAGCTGGCCTCTCTTGAGTTTTTGGAGCAGTTTCCTCCACTTCAGCGGGGTCAGCCTCAACCACACTTTTCTTACCCTTCCCCTTCTTGCCTTTCATCTTGCTTGGGGCCTTGGCTCGACCTGGCAAGTATAGTGACCCATCCGGTTCGTGTGTTCTCTTAAGGACTACATCCGGAGGGGGTGGAGTGGTGAGTTCTTACCAGGTCAAATCCCTCTGACCCGTGGTGTTCCAAAGATGAGACCTTGCAAAGTTGCCTCCGGTAAAGGCATCATGAAAACGATTACCCCACTTTTCGGCAGCCCAAGTGTTGATTTTGGTGCAAGTGGACTGCCCGGATTTCAAATAGTCATTGAAGTCTTTGGGCAGTTCTGTCAAGAGAAAAAACACAGGACCAGTCAGTTTAAAACAAATTTGATAAAAGTAAAAATGAGAATACAAGATAAATTCCTTACGATCACTTCTCTATCTGCTGGTGAGGAGACTTGGGTTGACTCCGGTTTTGATCTTCTTCCCATTCTCCCAAGCGCCGCTTACGAACAAGAATTGAGTCCTCCAATTCCTCTCCGATTCAAGCAGGTCATCCACTGCTTTATAATTATCACCCATGTTAAAGTGATAGAAGGGAATGTGGTGATTTCTGCAGAGGCTGGCCACAGCTGCGAATTCCTCCATTGGTAGAGGAATTCCGGAGAGCCTGGAGGCCATGATACAAGCCATAAGAGTGTACCAAGCGTTGGGGCTCAGTTGACTAGGGCAGAGCTTGATGAGGTGGAAATACCTAACTATCTCCGGATCTAAGGGGAACCTTAAACCCCAATTAAAAAGCTCAGTGAAAATCACTACCTCACTAAGCCTGCAGTCCATTGGGGTTTCACGGTCTATGGGGATTCTTATTTTCACATTCTCCGGAATCCCCCACTTCGTACGCATCCGGCCCAATTGGGCTGTATGGATGAAAGCATAGTTGATTTTTTGTAAGGCAAGAAGATATTTAACACTAACCTTGTGGAAACAAGGTCCCACTTTTCCTTCAAGGCACTCCGGAAGATCCGGATGCCTTAAGCATAGTTTCTCCTTGCCTTTGTCCTTCTTGGCAGCAACAACACCACTGGTTTGTCCGGAGGGTTCAGACTCGAACGAAGCCTCTTCGATAGAGTCCTCCAGTACTTTCTCCATTACCGAAGAGGGGTTTTCAATTGTCTTTGTGAGGGGGGATTTTGGAGTTGGTTCAGTCTGACCTCCGGAGTGTTGAGCTTCAATACTCTCCTGGACTCTGGCCTCCGACTGGGGCTCTGATGTGGAGGTTTCTCTTTGGGGGCTTGAACCAGTGGCCTCCGGTCCAAACAGTTTGTTCTTGGGTACTTTTATGGGTGCCCCTGACCCTGTATTGCTATCCTTGGAACCTGATTTTGAAGGGGTGCCTTTGGAAGCTTGCCCCTTAACCAACCGGCCTTTTCTTCGATCGACCAGTTTGTTGGGAGAAGTATCTGCATCTGAACCCATGGCTATGAATGGGGAAGGCTTTTTTAAGCTAGTAACTACTGGCCCTGGTTCAACGGTGGGTTCTGATTCTTGAACTGATGAGCCTGAGACAATAGGAGAAAGTCTGGTTTGAAACAATCTCCTCGACTTGACACTTCTTGTTGAAGATGAACCCTGGTCAGGCTCTGCGTTTGCGGATACTGGTTTGTCGATGGGGGAGGTAGGTAAGCCTGCAGCAATGCGTCTTTCCCTTTCGACTTTTTGTGCCTTCTCAAGCTCTGATAGATTAAGCCACCTACCTCTGATTAAAGCGTTCATAGCCGTGAACATAAACAATCGAAAGAAAGAACTTGTATTTGAGAGAGAAAGCTTTGAAATTTGACAGAGTAAGTATGAAGATGATGATAAAACAGTGTTGAAGTGATTAATTTACAGTAAACACACTTTGATACCTATGAGAATTCGAAAGGATTTGTAATGATTAAAAAATGGCGCTGATGTCATCTTCATTTAATGAAAAGGTTTCTTTTCAGAGAAGGTGGGAGCGAAATTCAAGGTGAAAAAACGGCTGAAAATGACGAACCAAAAAGAGACACGTGTCCCACGAACTCTGGCAAAAAACCGTTTGGTTTTCGAGAACTTTATCAATCCGGATAAAGCTATAACTCTATTCGAAGAATCTGTCAGGATATAATTGTCACTAGCAAACGAACTGTTTTTTAGGTCTTGCCAAAGGTTTTTGAACACCACCTAAAAAAGGGGCTACTGATGAGTCCGGATTCGGTCACCGCTTCGGACAGAGGCAGCTCTGATAATGTCTACCCTAACCGGACAGGGGCAGTTCGGATACCACTATCTATTGGACTGTTCGAACAGAACTAAAGTACTTAAAACCTAATCACTTCTTGACTAAGCTGTCTGCTCTCCTACTTAGACCTTATGGATCCTTAAGCTCGACCCGGGTCCATTAAACACGACCGAGAGCCCATAAGGCCCAAATATAAGGGTATAAATACCCAACCACCAACATTAAATGAGGGTAATGAAAATTAAGTACAACTAGGCTGCTTAATTCTCTCTCAACACTCTACACAAATATTAAATACTCACAAACTTCATAAAACTCTACACAGAAATTACCAACTTACCCTCAGACGAAAATAAACCACACCAGACCTCAAACATCAGAATGGATTAGCGAAAAAGCATAATCAACTCTAGTATTAATTTGATTAAATGAGACCCTATGATGTTTTGCAAGAATGCAGGTTTCACATTTCTCATGAATGGAATTATTCAAAAAAAGACTAGGAAACAAACTTTTAAGATAGCTAAAAGAAGGATGAACAAGTCGCCGGTGCCATAACCAAAGTTGCCTTTCGGTTGTTCCGTGAACAAGCATGGCATGTCCCTTATGAACTACCTCATCAACATAACAGAGACCTCCTTGTTCAGTGCCACACCCAATGATCTCCTTCGTACGAATGTACTGTAAAATGCAAAAAAAATGGATACATAAGAACCACACAATTGAGTTGTTTTGTCACTTGACTAACAAATAATAACTTTAAGGATAATGAAGGAATGTAGATGCAGTTTTTAATTTCCATTTTTTCTGAAAAAATAATTGAACCTCCCCCTTTGACTTCACAAATTTCTCCACTAGCAGTCTCAATATGGGACTTCTTTGGAGATGACATCATAAGACATAGTGTCCGTAGCCCCGCAATCAAAGATCCAATTCATTGATTTCTCAAACCCTTTACCTCCAAGTTTTCATAGGAGTTCGCCGCCGTTCCTCCAAAACCAGTGCCACTTCCTTGCTTATTTATAGTCGGATCTTCACCGCCACTTGTAGATGAAGCCCGTTTGACATTAAATCTGAAACGCTGGTTATTTTTCTCCTTATAACCATCCTCCCACCATTCTGGATAGCCAACTAGCTGGAAATATGTCTCTTTAGTGTGTTTCTTCATCCCACAATGAGTGCAATACAACTTGGATTTATCTTCTTTCTCTTTGGATCATAATTTAAACCTCTGTGCAGAATCTTTAGCAGCCAAACCCATTCCAATTTCAATCGAGTCACTATCAGAAGAACTTGATTTTAGTATATTAAGCCTGGTCACTTCCCTTCGTATTGTAGTATATGCTGTTTCCACGAAAGGAAGAGTATCTTTTTTTAGGATATCTCTCTTGACTGGTTCCAGCTTGTTATTAATCGCCATTAGCAATTGATATAGTCTTTGTTCTTGAGTCTTCTTATTGTAGATCTGAATGTCTTCTGGGTCTTCCATAGGGTTCCGATCTCGCCTATCTATAGACATCCAAATGTTCTGCAGTTTGTTCCACAAGTCTTCTAGTGTATCAGACCCTTGCCTTGATGAATTAGCCCTCTTATGAAGGTCAAACACCTGTAACGAATCTGTACCAGAACCTTATGTGGTGGCTAACCCATCCCAGAGGGCTTTTGCAGTGGGATATTGCGAGACATTATTCACCAAGCTGGATTCAAGATTTTGGATAATCCATGTGAAAACACATTGATCATCTTGTTCCCACCTTGTATATGTGTTATCAGTTTTGGATGGGGGTGTCGGCTCCCCTGTAATGTGAGAACCCCTACCCCTTCTCCCAATTTCTTTCTTCATCAGGTTTGCCCATAGGGCATAGTTGTCACCACCGAGTTTAATCCCTAGGGATAAATTCTCGGGGTTAGTTGTTTGTTGTTGTGTTCCGAGACCATTTCTCAGAATGGCAACAATCTGGATTGTTAATTCATCAGGGATCTGACTGACCACGACTTCATTGCCAGCCATCTTTGTTGAGGATGTTCAGAATTCCCAGAATCACAAGTGCTCTGATACCATGTTAAAAAACAAAGAGAGAAGTAGCCGCCAGGAAGCAGCTAGGGTTTTGTGTTTATTAGAGAATCTCTTTTTTTATAATGTAAACCCAAGTAAGGCTCTCCATAGGCTTAAATCGCTACTTCGTCCCTCGACTATTACGTTTTGTGTCATTTAGTCCCTCGACAAAAAAATCACGGTTGAGGGTCCATCGTCTATCAAAAATCTATAAATTCAGTCCCCGCGCGTGGTTTTTGCTGTAATGCTGCCACGTGTCACTATAGTTAAATGGTTTACGTTCCACAAATAGTCCTTCGACTTTTAATTCCATTTTTAACCTTCGAATTTAATATTTTTTAAATATATATTTTTATTTTTATTTTTTAGTTTTTATCAAAACAGAGTATAGCAAAATTTGCTATACTCTGTTTTTTTTCGATGCGTTTTTCCATCTCCGAAGCTTGTTCTTCATCTGTCGGTCCACTGAATTTACGGGTTTACCAGGTTGGTCCAGTGGTTGGTCTTCATGTGCCTCCACATCCAGAATCCGTTCCGGATGAAACAGAGCGGGTCATGAACTGGCTTGATAATCAGCCTGAATCATCCGTGGTTTTACTTTGTTTTGGGAGCATGGGTAGCTTTGATCTATTTTTCTTTCTGGCTCAGGTTTAAATGGTACACCATATTTATGTTGCAGAAATAGCAAACTTCCAAAGCTCTGTAGAAAATAGTACAAGGAACATCGAAATTATGCAGCAGGCATAGCAAACTTCTGTAGTTTAACTAAGAACAGGGGTCTCCAACCCTCAAAATAAAAGTCTAAACATTTGCAAATTACCATTAACGAAGATTATTGATGACAAATTAATTCAAAAGAAATCGGACTGACATATGTAAAGATGTTTCAGAAAAGACATATCCCCACGCAACGAGCTCCTTTTTGCATCAAATTAGAGGTCTGATCTTTGTTAAGATTCGTGATCTCTTACTAATACCTGTTCCACCATTTGTGACCGAACATTCTTACACGAAGTCATTATCAAATGATAAACGCGTTTAAATACAATCCAATAACACAGTACAAATAAAACAATGTTATTTGAAATCAATCTCAAAACCAGCCGCACAGAACACAGTTTTAATGGTACCGAGCACTACCCCAAAATTTAACCACATATCTGACCGAGGAAACATCATTTGAAAGCCCCAACTGATAAATTATTTAATCAACATAGATGTTTAATATCTTTATTCTTATGATACGAAACCAACATAACATGAAACTACAATTATAAATATCTCACCATAACTAAGTAAAACCATGCGCCCAAAACAAAGTAAAACCACGGATGATTCAGGCTGATTATCAAGCTAGTTCATGACCCGCTCTGTTTCATTCGAATCGGATTCTGGATGTGGAGGCACCTGAAGACCAACCACTGGACCAACCTGGTAAACCCGTAGATTCAGTGGACCGACAGATGAAGAACAAGCTTCGGAGATGGAAAAACAACGTCGAAAAAAAAAACAGAGTATAGCAAATTTTGCTATACTCTGTTTTGATAAAAACTAAAAACTAAAAAATAAAAATAAAAATAAATATTTAAAAAATATTAAATTCGAAGGGTAAAAATGGAATTAAAAGTCGAAAGATTATTTGTGGAACGCAAACCATTTAACTATAGTGACACGTGGCAGCATTACAGCAAAAACCACGCGCGGGGACTGAATTTATAGATTTTTGATAGACGAGGGACCCTCAACCGTGATTTTTTTGTCGAGGGACTAAATGACACAAAACGTGATAGTCGAGGGACGAAACAGCGATTTAAGCCGCTCTCCATATATAGAGAACTTAGAGGCCTATACAAGAAAACTTAATATCCTGAATATTCTAACAGTTGTAAACTATAAGAAGGAACTGAATTATACACAACATGAGCTAAACCGGGAGAATAAATTGGAGGTGAATGATACATAAGACTTGTAAAAAACTTAATTGTATACTCTTAGGATCTTGTAAAATACTTAAATGTGTACTTCTTAATTCACATTTTCTTTATTTATTCCTTCATGATTCGAATTAGCTTTTTTGTTTCTTTGGAAATTCACACTTCTCATATCATTTTCTACTTCATTCAAAATTTGTACTTTTTTTTATGCCTTCACAATTTACATTTTTTTGCTTTTTTTGTTTGCAATTCAACTTCCATTGCTTGTTAATTTGTGATTTAGTACTTTTGTTGCTTATTTCTTCACGCTTGTTTTGATTATTCATTCCTTTAAAATTCTCACTTACTTTATATTTGTTTTTCTCAATTTACATTTATATTATGTCTTTTTTTATAGATGTGTCAAATGTATTTTGTTTTTTTAGAAGAACCACATTAGAAAAGTTAGGACAAATAAATATTTAGGATACTACCTAAGTGTGGGAAAATATATTAGGAAATTATTAACCCAAAAAGAGATAAATGACATCAAAGAATACCACAATTACCCAAGATTCAAAAGGACACAAAAACATAATGATTCAATAGTATGGCGAGTCTCTAAAATATGGTTCTAATTTTTTTGAGTGATATGATGGACATAGTCAGTGAAGACCATCTTGACTACAAGATAAAATTATTTATCCTACCATTTTTGTTTTTTACTTATTAAGGATTTCTAAATTAACTTTTGTAAACATGTTTTACATGTTATTGGTAATTATATCCATTGGATACTTTCCCAAAAGTAATTTGTTATACATTACCTAAATTTAATAATCAACTAACAAGACGTGGTAAATCAATAACTATTCCACCACATAGAGTGGTAAGCATTTATAATTGTTTCAACATATAATGATCATTAAAAACAAAAATAAATCTAAAGCATTATCTTAAGAGACCTTTATCCAAAAATGAAAACATGTTAAAAATATTATTGATAACGTATACGAAAAACTTGATGTAGATAACACTTAGGTTTTGAACAGTATTTCATCTCTGGACTATCACATTTGGTGACAGATAGTCCCTTGACTTTCAAATGTTCGTTCGTAGTCCATGGACTATCAGCTTTGGATAAGTTAGTCTACCAGATCCTTTGATTCATGTAAACCTGCCACCTGTTACCATAGTCACCGGAATTTCGTATCACTACTAGTCCCTTAAATTTAGGTCAAAGCCAAAATATAGTCTACAACATGTGACCTAAAGTTAAGGGATGAGTGATGATACAAAATTTTGGTGATTATGGTGACAGGTGGCAGGCTCACATGAAGCAAAGGATCTGGTGGACTAACTTTATCCAAATTGATACTCCAGGGACTACCAGCAAACATTTGAAAGTTAATGGACTATCTGTCACCAAATGTGATAGTCGAGAGACGACATACTGTTCAAAGCCATAACACTAACATCCTTCTTTCAATTTCACCTTAGCACAATGAGGTAGAATTAAACACTGATCATTATTTATATTTAACATTATTGATGGAAAATACATAAACTACAACCCCATTTGTACAAAAATGAAAATACACATGATATAAAACAAAAAGGACAACATGCACATTTATAAGTTATCTATAACATTTTGCATTATGGTTACTTCCGCATTTGAATTATTTTAGGGTGCGGCTATATATACCCAAAACTGGTTTAAGTTTACCCAAAAAATGCAGTTGACTTTAGTTTGATTTTTTATGACAAAAATACCCTCAAACATCCATTTAATTACAGAATTGAGATTTAAGTAAAAAAACTAATTATATCATAAATATACCCAAATCACAAAAAAAACATATTTTACTATCTTTACCCAAAAAAACACTTTGATTTAGTAGATCAAACCCATGTTACTACAATTTGGTGAAGTTCTTCAAAGTGTTCTTGAACATTCAAAGTTGCCTCAAGAACATTCAAACTCACTTCAAAAAAATTTAAAAATTTTCTACTAAAAACACGAAATCAAACATGAATCAATCCAAACCAAGGTAATTTTTTTTTTTAATATTTTTTTGTTCTGGTGCTCGGTCTGTACCATCGGTTCTGGGCCTGTGCAACGTGGTACTTGCGTTCATGGTTCATGGCCATAAATTTTTTTTCCTTTTTTGTCTTCCAAACTCCTGTTTGAACGTGTTTAAGTAAAAAAAATCTTTTTATTTAGTTTGATTTTTTAAAAATAAATTGGTATTGCCCGAATGATACCAATGAATATGCTAAATATTTCAAGCTCGAAAATGGAAATATAATAAAACTTTATTAATTGATCTTAATATTTATTGTGTGTATTCATGGATTTTTTATTCGATTTAAAAAATTAAAACTAAATTTTTAGAAAAATATATTGACATTGTTGTTTTTATTAATTAAATAGTGATATATATACCAATACATAAAGTTTACAGATAATTATATTTTAAATATTATTTATATATACAATATTTGTAACGTTACTATATATATATTTATTGAATTTTAATCAAATTTTATTAATTAAAGTTTAAATCTAATTATATGTTAGATATTATATATACACAAAACTCGTAAGTTACCAGTTTATTTATTCAATTTATATGAGATTTTATTAATTAAAGTTTAAATATAATTATATTATAGATATTATATATATACAAAATTTTGTATCTTACTATATATTTTTATTAAATTATATATTTTTATTAAATTTATATGAGATTTTATTTATTAAAGTCTAAATATAGTTATATTTTATATAATTTTAATATATATATATATATATATATATATATATAAAACTTGGTACGTTACTATATATATTTATTAAAAAATGTTATCTTTTTCATTAGTGTTTAATTTAATTTTTTTTAAACTTATCCGATTATTATTGAGTGTATTTATTCATTTTAATGTATGAGGATACACAAATAATTAAGTTAAAATTCAATTTAAAAAATATCACATTAATTAATTTTTAAATATTAATAAATAATTGAATTAAAATTATAAATTATATACATAAATAAATATTTAGAAAAAAACTGAAAAAGGTCTTGGAATGCGGAATAGATTGTTTGATGAAATACCTAAAATAAACAAAAAAAATTAAAGTTAGTCACAAAAATTATAAAAACAATTAACATAAATTATTACAACCATTAAATATATAAAAACTAAAACAACTTTTTGAAAAAAATAAATAAATTTAAGGACGTTAGTTTAAAAAAAATTAAGGACTTAAGTATAAAAAAAATATTAAGAATTGAAAAAAAAATTTGGCCTGCACCATCGGTGCAGGTCTTGCGTACCGATGGTGCGTTGGGCTTGCACCATCGGTACACACAAGACCTGCACCGATGGTGCAGGCCCAACGCAGATGGTGCGCCTGACGCAGCCCACCGGTGCGTTGGGCCTGCACCGATGGTGCGCCTGGCGTAGCCCAACGGTGCCAACCATTTTTCGGGCTGGAAAATGGCCAAAAACACAAAAAGAGATTTTTTTCTCTAATTTAATCTTAAATCTAATTTTGAAATTAAACATAATTCTAATCTATGATTTTCACTAAAAAAACTTAACAAAATCATAATAATTAAGTCTAAACAATAAAAAATTGTTAATCAAACAAAAAATCAAATCTAAAAAATACTTATTTCGCCGGTAAAATTAGAGAGAAATAAGATATATGTTAGAGAAGTAAGAGTGAATATGGAATGTTAGAGAAAAAATGAAGTGGAAAGATTTAGTAAAAAAGAAAAATGCTTATAAGCCTCAAAAATGTTTTTTTTTTCAAAAATTGGGTATACTAATTATACCACTTTTGGGTAAACTCAATATTAAGTATACTTAAACCACATTTGGGTATATATAGCTTGACCCATTATTTTATCATTCCCAATTTAAACGCGAATCATATTTGCTTTATTCACATTTCAATTAACTTTTTTTTTTCCACACATTTGAATTAATTATTTATTCGTAATTCACATTTAAATTAAATTTTCATTCACGATTTATATTTTGGTGTATGTCTATCTTCATGTTCGCTTTTGTCTAAATTCTTATTTTAAACAAACTATTTGAAGATTAACTACCTCAAACTTATTCCCAAAAAACTATTAATAAAGATAGAGTGCCCAAGAAATATATTGTAACAACAATAAAGAATAACTCATTATGGCGTACTACTATGTGATTTTGTTAGGGATTTTATTTAAAATAGTAAAATTCGTGACACTTATAACATAAACATTGTAAGAATGAAGAGAGCAAATATGTTTGATTTCAATGATCGATACACAAATATATATTGGTCAAAATTGATGTATACTAGATTAGTTATCATTGATACATATTACATTTGAAAATTAATGACTTTTATGTAATGTTCTATATGTAATTGTCAGAAGTTCACTATTCATATTTAAATCTATAACACGATTCGTCTTTCAGTAATTCACAATACACATCTAAAAAATAATATTATTTATGGTTTGGTTTATTTTTGAGCTAGGGGTAGTTTTGTAAAGTGTTTTAGTAAGTTTGGGGTATTTTGTGTTTAGTATGAAAAGTAGTGAGATAATTAAGCACTGTGCTTGTATTAAATGTTGATCACCTTCATTAATGAGAGTGGTTGAGGTATTTATACTTTTAATTAATGACCCATGGACTTACCGTGTCAAGTTGTGAAACCGGATCAAGTTTAAAGACCCATTAGTTTAAGTAGATTAGCAAATAACTTAGTCAAAAGGTGTTTTACATTTGACATGTTCGGATTTTTTAGTAGAGTGATATGGTCTGAATTACCCCTGTCCGGATTAAATGGTGGGCTGTGACTGAAGTATTCGAACTCATCAATTTATATTTATAATTACAAGATGACTCACTTTTTACACTTAGTATTACTTAGTTTTTATATATCACGATTCATGTTTACCTTTATATATATGTTCGCACTTCACAATTACCTTTATATATTTGTTCGCACTTCACATTTACCTTTATATATATATTTTGCGTTTAGAGTTCATTTACATATTCGTTCTCACTTCGTTCTCACTTCGTGTTTACTTTTACATCTTTGTTCGTATTCCCCATTTACCTTTACATCTTCGTCCATACTTTACGTTTAAAATTCCATATTCGTTCACACTTCGTGTTTATGGTTAAATTTTGTTCGTAATTCACGTTTAGGATTACATTTTTGTTTGCGCTTCGCGTTTCCATACATTATTATTTGCATTCAAATTTACAACATGATTCACAATTCACAATTGTGAATGTAATATGGTTTGGAATTCACATTTGATTTAAACAATAATTCCCATTTTTAATTATTCCACTAGTTAATTAGAAATTAAAGAACATTTATAAAAAAATATAATAACAAAATGGTTCAAATTACATAGTTTTTATAAAACCTCATGACATGATCATTTAATATCACCGATTTTCAAGAAACGACTATATTTTATATTTTAGATTATTATTTCTCCTCTAAATGAAATATTGTTCTTCTCAATTCTTTGAGATCTTCTTTTCAAGCATGGAGAGAGAATTAACGAAGAATAAATAGAAGTAGATGTCTAACAAAAAATATTCAAATCATGTATGCTATATGAATAAGTTGTTGTATAAAATATAATATAATAGAATTACTCGATATATTTATTCCGACTCTTCATGATCTTAGTAGACAACCAAAATATGAGAACAAAAAACAATAAATTTACCGCATACTAGAAGAACACTTGAACCACATAAGATCAACGACCCTAACAAGTTCTGAAAATAATGTTTATAAAACCGATAACGATGAATGAACTAACCATGGATAACATATTTTAAACATTGCTCTTGAGATGCTTTTCAAATTCAGGACATAATTCACTGGTCCAACCTAAAACATCCGCATAACGTCTTGATATTTGACTCATAAGTAAAATCCAAATCAGTTTACTTAATTTCAATATAAAACCCCCAAAAAATATTTGATTTGAGGATTAAAAGAATCCACTAGACTAGATACTATGAAACCGTAACCTAACAATAACAAATCCCACCGAGAAAATGCATTCATAACTATGAAATAATAATAATTAATAATAAAACAATTCCTACTTTTTAGAATTACATGTATCATAATTCACGTTTAATTATATTAATCATTCATGGTTTTTTATTTTATATCACTCATCCTTTGTAATTTGCATTTAGTAGTTATTAATCGTTTATAATTCACATTTACTAGTTGTTGATCCTTCGTAATTTGAGTTTAAATCTACCCATAATTTTCAATTTGCATTTAAGATTACATAGTCATTCACAATTTGCACTTATAATTACATTTTGAATGCAATTCAAATTTATATTAACCCATCGTTTGCGATTCGCATTTAAGCTATATGATAATTCGTTATTCGCATTTAAAGATGACAAAACCGATTGAAAAACTCACTCTTGTTACCATTTATGAGACATGACATACAACATTACTCTTTTATATATTATAGTATAAAAATTTCCATTAATAAATAAATTTGGATAACAAAAGTGGAAATCTTTGAGACAAGAGCCAAATGATATGAAACATTGTCTGAAAAAGTTGGTTTTAAGAATATATTCAATTGAATAGTCACTTGCAATACTAATACTCTTCAATGATTTGAAATACCCTTTAACTAGATTAAATAAAATAGATCTATATCCGTAAATATCTCTCTTAGCTTTCTCTAAAGAAATTCATAGTAGTTGGTACACGATATCTAAACCATAATCTTTAACTCACGATTGTACGCTTTTGACTATCCATGTATCTCTTTAGCAAACAAATCTGATGTTAAATGCTTCTTACTTTTTTTTAAAAACGAGTCTCACAAGTATAATGTCTAGTGTACTTCTTAACGACCATAAAGCCAACTGAAATATCAAGTGATGCATAAAGCCTCCATGCACATCCTTTTGAGATTTGTTTCTCACTATGGGCAATTATTTTTGAACTATTATTATGTACATATTTAAAGCAAAAACTGGTATCTATAGCGTAATGAAATAAAGTTATTTTTTAAAATGTAACATCTTCCTAAAAACTTGTCCAACACTTATAATTTCATAAATATTTATTTGGAGCTTCAAATAAACTCAAAATTGTTCTTCTAAATATTTTTTACGGTCTACATACACAATTATATCAATATTAACAATTAAAAAATATTTCGGACCTAATGCCGCTAGTATATTGAAAAAATATATTTACCACTTAAATAACAATGGTTATATTCAGCCTATAAACAACTCTAACCTACTCCACTTAGTTATATAAAACAAAATTAAGCATATTTTTCAAAGTTAAAAAAAATCAGCAGGATAAATTGCAATTTTCATTTAGTTTGAAAGCAACAAAACAATTGTGTACATGCTATTCATAATTAAATTTATTACATTATCTACCATTCCCATTAAAAGATAATTACAATGCACATTTGACAAATGTAATATAATTGGCACTTGTAATATATTCATAATTCACAATTCGCAGTTTAATTACGCATAATATCATTATATTCGGCGATTGTTACCGAACTAACCAAAGCAATAATTTCAGGCCAACAACAATGTAGGTAAAAAAGAATATGTACATAAAATTGTTATCTGATGTAAAAAATAAGACACAAACACAAAAATAAACACCCTATAAAATTAAACTCAATATACACGATTAAAAGCATCTAAAATCTTATAAGAAATAAATAATAAAAAATAATATTTATATTTTTAAATAAAAAAATAAAAATAAAATAAATATCTTATATTAAATTTTAAAAATGATATATCTATCCTATTTAGTTTAATATAAATAAACTTATAGAATTATACAAATAAATGCCAATATAAATTAGTCCTTTCACTAATCTCTCTAGGCTAAATCATTAAAATAAAATAAAGCCTAACAACAACAAAAATTGAAATTGAAGGAGTGGCTACTAGAATTCTCTACTCAATGATTGACATTTGACAAACAATTACAATTATAATTAGGAAATAGGTATTAGGATAGATAAATGAAAATGGAACTTGTTTACCCACAAATAAAAATGATAGAAAAGAAAGGCAATATTGTACAACCCCACCACCATTTTGGTTTGAAACATCATCTAAAAGCATTGAAAAAAGCATGTGGCCAACAAAAAATAACATACAAATAGTAAGGTGCTACTACTCTCTCTCCCACTCCCCCTTGTTTCCTACCACCCTTATTCCATATCAAGCCATTTAATCCTCATAAATCACATAATTCTCCATCTATTTCTCTATCTTTCTCTACATATATAAACTTGAAGTTGAGAAGAAATTGAGTGAGTTTGCTTTGTGAGAATGGAAGTGATATACAATGGAGGTAGTAAAAATATGGAGTTCTTAGGCTATAACATGAACATGAACATCAGCAACAAGGACATCTCTTGGAGGAAAAACCAACATGAAGAAACAAAAGTAAAAGAAAAAAAAGATGAAGAAGAAGATGAGGAGTCTTTAAGCAACTTGTCAAAGTTTATGCTTCCTCCTCTTGGTGTTTCAGGCTATAACCAAAACCTAAACAAACCTAAGGGATGGATCCTTTCTCCTATGGACTCCAAATACAGGTACTCTATTTCTTTTTTTTTAAAAAACTTTTTCTTAAAAATTTACTCTTACGTTAACAAGCACATTCATACAATATTTTCTTACAAATACACGTGTCACTCTGTGATTGAACAAAGTTCTTTAAAAAAAATATAATAGCACTAATTTAAGTATATTTTCTAATATATTTCCATTACTTTTAGAATAATACCACCTAGTTATGATTGACTTGTACGAATATCGTGAAAAGGACAACTCTCTTTATGATATATTTATATATGATTTTTTTTTCTTTTGGTTTTTGTTTGGACCACAAAAACTATATGTTTGGTCTTTTGGTATTTTTGTTGGTTAGGTAATTTATTTTTTTAGTATTTTATATATGATAATAATAATTTATTTTTATTATTATAATTATTGTTTATTGCAAATAATAGTTTATGTGGATCGTTTCTAACGACTGTATGCCAAAATCGTACCAAACCATTTAATATAGTTTGGTAGGAATATAAATCAAACCAACCATACTACTAAGTAGTACAATATCACCCGCATCTTAGCCCAACACCCATCCTTGTCCACTTTCAACCACTACCTCACCGTCACACACCTCGCCGACGAAATCAACCGTCACACCACAATCACCGTCTGCGCCATCGACAACTCCGCCATCTCCGCCCTCCTCGGCAAACCAATCTTCACCATCAAAAACATCCTCTCCCTCCACGTCCTCCTCGACTACTTCGGCACTAAGAAACTCCACCAGATCCGCGACGGCTCCGCCCTCGCTGCCACTCTCTTCCAAACCACCGGTTCCGCCTCTGGCACCACCGGGTTCGTCAATATCACCGATCTGAAAGGTGGTAAAGTCGGGTTCTCTCCCGTTGGAAGCGACATCGGGGCGTTTTTCGTTAAGTCGGTGGAGGAAATACCCTATAACATTTCGGTCATTCAGATTAGTAAGGTACTTCCGTCAGACATCGCTGCTGCGCCGATGCCGAGTCCGGCGGAGTTGAATTTGACGGACATAATGTCTGCTCATGGATGCAAGGTTTTTGCTGATACGCTCGTGGCTAATCATGAAGCTTCTAAGACATATCAAGTAAGTACATTATTAATTAGCACTAATCACTTGATTAACTAGTGAAGTAGCATCAGTCAATGTCTTAACTAAACTAGTTTTATGTCTTAACTAAACTAGTTCTAGTTGTTTGGATCCATGGTTTTTATCACAAAAAAAATAAATAGTTATATCTTTTATTTAACTACCTCTTACCATATGTAACTTTCTTATTATGCATTTAGTATCATTTAAATCAGGATCTTGATTATGCATTTAGTGTAATTATTACAAAGTCTCTTGTTATGATATTGATGTCTTATTCTCTGAACTAATATGAGAATATAGTAGCTCTAGTGATTCTTTTCTGATATTTTTACTTTTCGTATACCATTCCATTCATATAGCTTGATCCCTTAATGGACTATATATTACTATCTCTATAAATCACAATATTGTACAATGACCATTCAAACATAAACGCCATCGTGAACTAGACAAACACCACAACCCTGTTAAAATACAGATCTGAACAATCTAAAGGTGAATCCAGGATTTGAAAACTGTATGGATTAGGGACATTTTTAGTCCACAATACCATTCGAGACATTGGGTTACCTGTTTTCTCTAAACAACAAACTGGGTCTCTCTTATTCGCTCTTCGGTCTCCTCAGATTCTGGAGATTACGTAGAGTCAAGCAACTCTTCACCAGGTTTTCATTTTGTTTACAACTATAATAATAATAGTAACAAAGTTTTCTTCCTTGTGTTTACTAAACTTGTTGATATCCATCCAGGTTAGAGAAGGACATCAGGTTCAACTATTTCTGGATCCGATGTCTACGCCTACTATGTGTTAGTCCTCGCTCATCTCTTCCTATATTCTTACTCATTGAAAACATGTCAATGAGTAAATTTAATATAAATTTAATATAAATTGCTTAAACACAAAGCTACCTAACGTTCTAGAAATCACACACAACAACAAAACAAAAGGAAAAATAGTGACAGAGACCGGAGCTGAATGCATGCACCTGGTGGAATCAATTTAACAAACACGTGTAACACATGTTTTCTTTTAGAGGACCACATCCCTTTATCTCTCCACGTGTAGCTCCCTCATTAACCCTCATTCTTAATAATTTTGTACATCCAGCTCCAGTCCAGTCTAACCCAAGGCCAGCATATATGGAGTCCGCTTCCGCTTCTTTTTTACGGTTTATATTTATATCGCACATTTTATAAACAGTTACACAAAATTAATTATTTCCCCTGTTCCGAATTAAGAGCCTTTAAGAAAAAATCAATTTATTTTAAACTTCGTTTTAACCTACTAATATATTATAGAATATAATTTTAATAAAATTAATGAATATATATATTATCAACCGCAACGGTAAATAAAATAAAATAAATTTTTTTTAATCAAAAATTATATTTATTTATTAAAGAGTATTCATTATTTTATTTTAAATATCATTAATAAAATATATTATATTATATATATATAATATTAAGTTCGACCCTCGTTAAAAACAGTAAAGATAGGATTATCGATGTCATTGATATCTCTTATAAAAACTTACACGTGGAGAGATAAAGGGATGTGGTCCTCTAAAAAAAAACATGTGTTACACGTGTTTGTTAAATTGATTCCACCCAGGTGCATGCATTCTCTGTCACTATTTTTCCTTTTGTTTTTGTTGTTGTGTGTGATTTCTAGAACGTTCTCACTTTTCACGCTAAATAGGTAGCTTTGTGTTTAAGCAATTTATATTAAATTTGTGTTTAAGCTACCGTTGGTTTTTTATATATAACTTTTTGGATCGGTCCTCCGAGCGTCTATTTTTTAAAAATCTCCTTTGAGAGACGATTTTATTTGTGTTCTCATTGTGGTGAATGATCTATTATTGAATAATGACATCTGAGTGAAACGGTAAAGGCATTTTATCCTTCTATAATTTTTTTGTGATAGTCAAGAGGATGGATTCCAAGAACCTAAGATATAGAGAGAAAAAACAAAGAAAAAAAGAGATGTGGAGGTACTACTAAAATGTTTAGAGTGCGATCTCGAGAACCTAGTTCAGAATTATTGTTTATAGCTAGATTAAAGTTGTAACATATATATTTAGTACATCATAAATAGTCATAAAATCACATGTTGACCAGTTTTAACATAATTTCTTACTATTTTAGTGCTTATCCGGACCTTTCATAAGTTAAGTTACGACTAAGGTACAATCCTAACTTTTTATATACTAGGGTTTGACTATATTAAAATTTTACCTCTTATAAATCCACATAATTTTAAATTTTAAATACGAAAGATAGAACGATTAATTTTAATACATAGATGAAAAAAGTTATCGTTATATTATTTTATTTTATGTCACTCGTTTTGTTGGAAATATATGGGTACCACATATTCTGTTTCTATATGTAAGTATGAACAACCTAATCTCTACATTAGTATGTTATTGTTTGCTTTAGGCCCAAAGGCCTGCATGAGTTTGCTTTACGAAATATTTGTTTAGAATGAGTCTGGTAGTCCTAATACTTGAATGATTGGTCATATAAGAGTTTATAGTGTACCTTATAATTATTATGTTCATAGTTTACCTTATGTTCACAATGTACCTTGTGTACGTTGTGGATATGATATACTTCGTATTCACAGTGTACCTTTTATGTTATTGGTAATTCAAGTATTCATAATGTATATATTTGTTAATAATCGGTCTATTAAGCTCATTAGGTCCATTATCATGAAATTTTATATGTTGTCTATTTATTCTCTTATAAGTAGACTCATAGGGTTATAGAAAAGAAAATGCTGAAATTTGTAACATTATCCTATCATAGTAAAACACGTTATTCTAGCGCGCCCGTGGACGTAGACATTATTATCAAATCACGTAAGTCTTATGTTCATTCTTTTGATTTTATGTATTATGTTTTATGTATCCATTTTGATGGCACAAAAGGGTTTTTTTAATGATGTACGTTATTTTATTGCTCAATGAAAATTTCTTATTTTCTTTTTTTCTTTGTTTATTTGTCATATATTCTCCTTTATTTCCTTAAAATATGACGGAGGTTATATACCATGCCCACGGGCTACGCAAAGGGCCGCACTACGTCTGCACCACTTTAGTACATTACATAACAGAGCTAATCGGCCACATCTTTAATGGCTACGTGAGGGGCACTACTGAGTCCATTACCTTACACATGTATTATATGCGCAATGGTAGCAACATCAAACCGACATCGACCGTGCAATAGGTCATATTATGCATTGACCACTCAGGTCATCTTTGTGAACAAGCCAATCGACATTCCCCTGGAGCCACGTAATGAGCTACACTGAACCCTCAATCCTACATACGTGTTCATACGTCATATATAACAAACACATAAATTTACATATATAACAAACACATAAATTTATAACTCATCACAAAGTATCTACATCCAAAATATCAATTACAAAAGCCAACAAGTATTCTTCCAACAGATACATACAAAATATTTAAAATAAAATCGCGGTAGGCATCAGGTTGCACCGTGGGAGGGATCCAAACCCGATCCACGTACAAAACCACGTACTTTAGATCCCAAAGGATTGACTGTCACTCCTACTTTCGTTTCCACATTGGGGGTGGGGGTCGGAGGCCTCCAGCTGTCATTACTCACTGGTATGATCGTATATTTCCTCTTTATTAGTGGCTCGCTCCATCTGATTATCCACGAGAATAAACCTCCTCAATGAGCTCAGTGATAGCCCATGGTATATATTCCACAACTCCAAGATCGTATCCTCTCGACCCTCCTCGAGCATCCCCATAGCGATGTCCATTACTTGGCTCTTTTGATGAGCCATATCTTGTACGGCCTTCTCTACCCTCTCTTTCTTTTACTACTCAATGGTCATTTTTGTATCTATGACGGCACCTGCAAGTTTGCATTTCGAACGTCAAGGACGTCATCTTGTCTGAAAACTCCTCCACTCTTTGAGCATGCGTCATATGTTAGGGATAGTAAACTTATTCCCTGGGCCATCTATTGATTATTTTGCCTAGTCAGCTTCGTGCTTCGAGTAATTAATACTTTATTTCTACTAATCAGCTCCAGACATTGTTTGCGGCATACACTTCTTTCGTCCACTACCACAACCAAGTCCTTCACTATGTCAGCCTTATCTTTGTTTAATTTCTCTCACAATATGTTTGCCGACCTATAGGCATGCTTAAAGTGGGATAACCATGGTCAGTCCCTCACAGACCCAAAGAACATAGCCTCGGGTTTTCAGCTTTCCAACGCATGGGTATCTATAGGGACATGAGGCAGTATGCGAGTACCATTGAGTTGTAATGAATTTACATAATTTAAGAACCGTACGGTTACTATCAATACCATCATAAGTATCTTAAGAAATATAACAAATTACACACCCTCTATCGCTAGTTCTAGTTGTTGTTGCAATATTTCTGTCATTGGAATATTATCATAGAATGACAACTGATGGATACATTTCAGGGTGCAAAGCATCATCAAGGATGGGGTCGGTATTGGTGACTCACCTGGAAAATCCTTTTTTTGTCTCAGGCGACCCGCGACCCTTATTCGACGGGCCTCCCACATTGACACGTTCGGGTAGGACAAGGTTCGGCCTCAGAATATTGACAAATGATTGACGGCCAACCCTTTCTTTACTTGATCATTGACTTTGTCCTTGAACCCTGCATTATCTCCTGATTTATCCAGTATCACCACTTCTTGCGGTGTACCTTCCTTCTCATCCCTGCATGCATTGGGGGGATATCAACATTTTTTTTTCTTAAATGAAGCCTCATCATCGTTTCCTTACCCCCCCAGTACCAACGTTCACTTTAATATTAGAACCACATTTTTTATCAATCTCTTCCTCTTTAAGGAGGGCTCTTTCAACACATTCATCTCTTTCTCCTCCTCAATCACATGGACTGATACCTTAGGCACCCAGATCCCCCCTCTCTTTTATGACCACGACCCTTGTTTCCTGAATCTTGTCATCACCATTACAATGTTGACCACTGATACCCTCTCAATGGTTACCTTTTTCAGTTTGCTTAGCCACTGTGTCATCCTTCGCCGCACCTACTTTTTCTTAAAAGGTGTGGCCCCTTCAGTTTCCTTATCATTTCGGCTTTGTTGCACGTCTAGCATGACGACGCTAGTATTTCTTTCTAGAAACCTCTCACACATTACAACATGCAACCGTTCAGCAATAACATCATCCCCGGTGGTTGTCAACTTTGATTTTTCCCCCTTGTTCATCTCCAGCTCGAGAATAGGCCACAAACCTACTAAAAGAAACTTTACATTCATAAACAAGCTTGGCACCTCATGCCCCCATGTAGCGTACGCCGTAGCCGACAATTTATACAAGGGGTTGATAGTATCATCCCCCTTGCCCTCTTTTACATCACTGTTGGTGTTTACCTTCACCTGTAAAATAAGTCAAAATTATGTTATTACCACGCATCAAGGATTAAATATGCTGTACTCACACATTAAAGACCGCCAATCCTTACACTTTGTCACCCACCACCTCTCCAACTGTAGATTCACTTTCATGCTCCCAGTTCTCAGAGAATATATAAAAGTGTATCCCGATTGTTTCTCTGATTTTGACAGGTTTACTAGTTTTCTCACCCCGGTCAGCTGGAGATTGAAGAAAGACAAACGGACCAATTTTGACACATAGGCTACCGCCAGAAAATCGACCAAACAAACAGGGATCTGTAGTAGTTTTGAGCTCAACAGCATCTGCCAACTCTTCACCGTCAATTACGTCGGACATATGTTTACGAAACTAAAAAATCCTGAATAAAGGGTGAAGGCGGCAGAGGGAGACCCCAATCAAACTAAATGTAAACTTGTGGTGGTTGTCCATCATCAAATACCCAGACTTGGGGGTTATGCGTTCAAAGTATTCATCCAAGAACGTCGTACTCTCCATTTCATATTCAGGTGGTTTACCAGAGAATGTAGTCTTCTTTGACTTTCTTTTTATCTACCTTCTTAGGGGGGCATATTAGAAATAGAACGACTGCAAGGCACTAATCATTTGCGTCATCTATTTCCTCCTTAGAGTTTTCGTCAAGATGTTTGATCTCATATTTCAAATGCGCAACTAGAATGGTCAGCATTGCATTTAGCGTTTTATAGTGATTGGTTTTTTCACCAGCTACTGAAAATCAATGGTTGGAGTGGTTTGACCAATTGTAGCGGTTGACATAGCAAGATGAGGTTGTTGTTCATTCGATGTTTTCATATTTACTGAATGTTCCACGTGCAAGTTTTCCATTAATTGCTTGTAGTTCTTTGCTTTTGCTTTTTAAATCATGATAACAACCATTTCCCATATATGGTGCCAATTTAGTGTGGCATATCTAGACTGAGTGAACCCTAATGTATAACTACAAAGAAACAAAGAGTAATAAATAAAATAAATTTGCGATTATTTATTCATTAGTCTTTGATTTTTATTTTGTGGAGTTCCAAATTTATAAAAGATATATAATATCTTATTTACTATGAGATAGTATATATCTTTAACTAACTCGATTTAAGATATTATTACCTATTAATTTATTTAAACTGATTGATACCCTTGTCAATGTTTATATAGAATGTGGGTAAAATTGTTCAATGATAATTGTTAATAGTATGAATACTTTATGATTCTTTTTTATATTTTTTGATTTAAAATACTGTTTATTAATAGTATTGTTGTTAATGTATAAAGTTAATTACCATTCACTACCTAAAATTAAATGCATAATCCACTTACTATCTAAGATCCAACTTATTTGTTTTATTACCACTTACTATCCATTTTTCTAATACATATACCATTAATTGAGTATATAACGTCTAAAATTTACAAATAATTTTTATTCTTTCATTTCTCTCTAAAATTCCAAATATAATAAATATTTTCTCACGTTCTTCGCGGTCTTCATCTAGATTTGTGTCTTCTGCACGTTGGTTTTTAACTGAAATTTTGGAAATAAAAAACATAAATGTCTTTTGGTGTGATTTTTTTAAAAAAAAATTGAATTTGTTGTTTTAGTATTTTTTTAAAAATTGAATTTAATATTTTTTTAGTTTTTAGGTTTTAATTTTCAAAATTATGTGCGATTTGCTTGATGAATTAGATATATAGTCATATTTTAGGTTAATTTTATGGTTTTAGGTAGGTTTTGTTGTGTTTTTTTTGAAACACAAATGGTTTTAATTTCTGGATTGGACAATCTCATGTCTGAAGAAGGTAAAGTCTCGCGTGTTGCATCTCTCATATTGTGTCGCAGGACTTGCGAGAAATATAATTTTTTGGGTATAGTAGTTACGAGATGCGAAACATTATTTATTTGATATGCGAGATGTGATAGATTAAACATGAAACAAACTATGGATTAATTATAATATACGATACTTTTGTAAAATTTTAAAATACGAGACGCGATACCTTTTTATATTTTCAAATGCGAGATGCAAATGATATTTTTATTTTATTTTTTTGAATTGTCACATGTAAATACACAATGTCTAAGGACTCGACTGACCTTTTTAAACTAAATGATGAATGACAATCCATGATCTTGGTTAATTTGAACACTTTGAATGTATTCTTAATTATTTGGTTAAGTAAATGAGATGGACAAGAGGTAATTTCATATTAATATACTGTTATTGTAACCAGAAGATTTGTCTCTTGAGTTGTGATGGTGATTTTGTTGGTACGCTATTGATTGTTGATATTTTAGGTTGTTCAACTATCACTACTAACATAGAAATTGATGTTAATGTTAAATAAAATATTAGAGAAACTTATTTACATTTAGTTGAAGTGTCAAATGAATATTTTGTTAATGGAGAAAGTAGTTATTGGTGAGGTTTATTTTGGATTGAGGGTAATTTTGTAAAGTGTTTTCGGTATTAAATGTTTTGAGTGTTTTGTAGTGAGAGATTTGAGTTGTCTAGTTGTATTAAATGTTCATTACTCTCATTAATGAAAGTGGTTGAGACTTTTATACCCTTAATTAAGGACCCATGGGCTTTCGGGTCAAGTTATGGAACCGGATCAAGTTTAAGAATCCATTTACTTATTAAGCTGATTAACACATAGCTTAGTCAAAAAGTGTTTAGTTATTTCTTTACTTTTGTCCTGTCCAGATAGTTAAGTTGCACGTTAAGTCTGAATTGGCCTTATCCGGATAACACAGGGAGTTGTGACTGAATAATCCGAACTCATGAGTAGCCCCTTTTTTAGGCCTTGTCAAAAATCTTTGGCAGGACTAAAAAATTTACTTAGTCAGTGATGATGTTTTCCGACCCGCTTGTGTATCTAGCTTGAAGTTTGTCTGAAACGACTTTTTCCCAGAATTCTAAGAGTCTTCTTTTGGATCGTGGAACACGTGTCACAATCTGATTTGACCTATCAGCCGTTTTTTACCTAGATTGGCGCTCCCACTAAACCTAATAAGTAACCTATGCATTTAATTCTCTCCACGTCTGCGCCGTCTCTAATCATTGCAAAACCCCTTTAGCTCCTCCTAGGTATTAGTTACCTTTTTCTATTAATATATAAACCATCTTTTCACTGTTTCATTATCTTCATCACTCAAAAACCTTCTTGAGAGCTTTCCATCCTCTCTTTCAAACTTGTTCTTGGATAGTTTTATGTTCATGGCTAGAAACGCTCTTGTAAAAGGCGGCGGGTTGAACCTGTCTGAGCTAGATAAAGCAAGGAAAGTCAAAAGGGAGAAACGTATCGCTGCTGGTCTCCCGGTCTCCCCAAGCAAAAATTTTGGTGAACCACCCTAGGAAACTGACCAAGGGTCATCCTCCACCAGAAACCCAAAACCTAAACATCTGTTCAAACCAAGCCTCTCACCAATTCCATCAGGTTCTTTTGTTCAGGAGTCCCAACTCTCCACCGCCCAGGAAAAAGCAGTATCGAGTGTTAGAAAACCCTCCCCTTTCATAGCCATGGGCTCAGATATTGAAAAATCTCCAGAAAAATCAACTCCACGCCGGACAACTCGTTTGGTGAAGGCCCAAGCAACTGCCTCACTATCAAAACCCTCCAAATCGGAGGCCTCTAAAGAAACATCTAAAGATAAACCCTCCGGATCAGATGTATCTATAAGAGCCCCACAAGATAAACCCTCCGGATCAGAGGCATCCAAAGTCGCCTCATAAGCGAAATCCTTAGGAGCTCAGCCTCAACCGGATATCAAGGCCTTTGGAACAACTGGTGCCCATTCATTCAGAGAGCCTTTGGTGTCAGAAACTGTTCACCTCCCATCTACAACTACTGATAGACCTTCCACAGTGATGGACGAAGTGATGGAGGACAGCATTGAAGAGGCCCTATTTGAAACTGAAGCCTCTGGACAAACTGGGGATGCTGATGTGGCTCATCCGGATCTTCCGGAATTCTTGGAGGGCAAGGTAGGGCCTTGCTTTAAGAATTTCAACGTTAAATATTTGTTGGCCATGCAAAACATAAATTATGTCTATACTCATACTGCCGAGTTGGGCCCGATCCAGACAAAGTGGGGGATCCCAGAGTCAGTGAAGGTGAAGATACATGTCACTCCAGAGACTGTGATGGATTGCAAACTTAATGAAGTGGTCATTTTCACTAAACTGCTAAACTGGGGGCTCAGGTTCCTCTTAGATCCAGAGATCGTCGGGTACTTCCACCTGGTAAAGCTTTGCCCAAGCCAATTAAGTCCAAATGCTTGGTACTCCCTTTTTCTTGCATAATGGCATCAAGGTTGTCCAAAATCTCTCTCCTTATGGAGCAATTTGTCAATGTGGCAAGTCTATGGAAGAATCACCATATCCCATTCTACCATCACAACATGGGAAATGACTTCAAAGTGGTAGACGACTTACTGGAATCAGAGGATAATTGGAGAACTAAGTTCTTATTCATCAGTGGGTCATGGGAAAATGGGAGGAAGATCAAAGCCAAAACCAACCCTAGTATGCTAACTAGTAGATGGAAGAGTACGGGTAAGCTCTTCAATTTTGTTTTTCATGTTCTTCTTTTTACTTCACAAATATTTCACTCCTGAATTATTCATTACTTCTTTTTCAGTGTTGCCGAAGGAGTATACCGGATATCTGGAGGAGGGGCAGACTACATGTGCCAAAATGAATGCATGGGCTGCAGAGCGTTGAGGGAATGTCTTCCCCAACTGCTTTACCTCAGGGAACATGGTGAGATCCCATCTGTGGAATACCACAGGTCGGAGAGATCTTACATGGGAAAAATTGACCACACCCCCTCCTCCAGTTGTCATTCTTAAACGAACAGAAGAGAAAGATGGTAAACTAGTCTTGCCCTCTAGAGCCAAGGCTCCCAACAAGATGAAAGAAGAAGAGAACTGCAACAGAAGCAGTTCGGGCTGCCACAGAAGAGACCGGTTCGGGGAACCAAGGGGGGATCGATGCTGCCTTGCTCAAGGTGGTTGAAGATGAGACTGTTAAGGAGGAAGGCGAATCATAAAATCCACCAAGGCCTCCCAAAAAGGACCGAAAAAGGGGAGCAAGCAGTGATGAAAAGGTTGCCAAGAAGAAAAAGGTCACCTTAGGGGAAGAAATAATTCTTCACCCTTCAGACCTTCTACCTCCATCAGACCCAACTGACCCCACATTGGCAGAGAAGATTCCCACCGGTCTGCAATCCGGAGAAGGTACCGGAGGAGGTATTGATGGAGTAGACATCAGTGCTCTCCAAGACATTGATCTTTACTTCAACGAATCTGAGAAAGATGACTTTGCAGGACCTTTTGGTCCTTCAAGCTCTTCTAATATGGTGACTTACAATGGCAAGTCCTACACTGTATCCAGAGAGAATGATGTGGTGGCTTATTCCCTTCTCGGTCACATTCAACCAATGCTTGATCTGGAGAGGCAAGTGAAATACCACTCCACCCTTATCAACACCCTCAATACTGACAAGGAGTCTCTGTCAAGCAACCTCCTCAATGCTAATTAGAGCATAGAGGAATTGAAGAAAGAGCTTGAAGCATTGAAGAAGTAGAAGGAAGATGTATCGACCAAGTTGGCCACTTCAGAGAAGGCTAGTACTGAGCTCCAAACTAAGTGCTCTGGTTTGGAGAAAGATCTTACAACATTTAGGGAGAACCTGAAGACCAAAGATGGTGCCATCCAGACCTTGTTCGGTGAGAAGACTTCCCTAGAAGATGTTGTGTCTAAGGTAACCAAGGAGAATGAATATTTGGAGAAGCAGCATGAACAGAAAATTCAAGCCAGCATTGATAAATACACCAACGAGGTGATAGAAACCTTGGAAGCAAGGTATGCTGCTTTTCTATGAAATGTTTCCAAAGAGGACCCTTGGTCTTCTATGGAAATATGTGGAGTATGAAGGCATCCCGTTCCATACCACGGCTGCTGGTGACAAACACAACTATAGCAGTGGAATAGACTCTACTACTGATGAAGAGGAAGGAACCGGTGAGAGTTCAAGTGTCGAACTCAGAGGTCTCAAGAAAGGAGGTGATGCAGGAACATCCAAAGGAAAAATGACCCCTAAGGTTTTAAATATCTTTTGTGTTTTTTTAATTTTTGAACTACTAAAGTCCTTGGATGGCCAAGGCATTTTTGTAATAATATTCGATTCGAGTCCGGATAAGTCTTTCAAAAACTTAAAATCCTTGGAAGGCCAAGGCATATTTTGTACTTTGGTGGCGTTATCCGGTTTACACCCGGACAGGCTTACCTATCAAATTTTACATTGTTTCATGCTTCCTTTCAGTTCTAACAGCTAATGTTTAAAGAGCCCCAATTATTTGAAAAGTATTTAAAGTGAGAGTGTTTAATATCTCTGATGACATGTATATAATGGTCATCATTCAACCATATTAATCCGATCTGTCAAAGATCCATAGCATTAAATCGAAAAATTGAAAGGAATTATAGTCAAACCACATCAGACATTTTAAGAAGGCATCATATTTTATTGAAAAAACCGGACACCTCATTAAAACCTCCTGGTGCCACCAGGGTAGGAAAGAGTATGACCTCTAATATTTACATTGATTTTTAACAAGTAAATATTTACATAACTTTTATTCTAGATATAACCTGAGGTGTTCAATATTCCATGGGTGCTTCAAAATTCTTCTATCTTTGTCTTGAAGCCTATATGTCCCAGGTTTAAATTTTTCGGAGACCTCATAAGGGCCTTCCCAGTTCGGAGCCAACTTGCCGAACTGCTTTTCCTTAGTATGCAAGAAAATATTTCTCAAAACTTTATCTCCCGGTCGAAAATCTCTTCTCTTGATCTTGGAAGAAAATTTGCTCCTCATCAAGCCTTGATAGTGGGTTGTTCTAAGATGAGCTTTAACCTTTCTTTCTTCTATTAAGTCCAACTGATTCTTAATTGCCATCTCATTGGCTTGTTCATAATAGTTGTGGACCCTGTATAATGGTAGGGTTGCTTCTATAGGAGTAATTGCATTCATCCGATACACCAGATAAAAGGAGATTCCTGAGTAGCAACCCTAGGAGTAGTTCGGTATGCCCACAACAATTCTTGAAAATAGCTTGGCCATTTCCCAGCAGTCCCTTCTAAATTCTTTTTGAACCGGACAAAATGGTCATGTTTGCCACTTCAAGTTGGCCATTTCCTTGTGGGTAGAAAGGAGAAGAGAAGCAATGTTGAATGCCCCTGGAGGCACATAAACTCTCCATATCCTTGTTATCAAATTGTGGCCCGTTATCTGTGGTTAGCTTTTGTCGAACCCCGAATCCGCAACAGATGTTAGACAAGATAAATTTTATAACAGCTTTTGAAGTGGTTCCTGCCAGGGGAGCTGCTTCTATCCACTTTGAGAAATAATCAATGGCTACAATAATAGTCTTGCACCCTTCAGACGCCATTGATAGAGGTCTAAATAAGTCCAATCCCCAACGAAAAAAAGGTACTGGCTCAGAAATGGACTCTATAGGCACTGATGGGATATGAATTTCGTTTCCATACCTTTGACAAGGATTACACCTTTTCACCAATTCTTTAGCATCTGTCATTATTGATGGCCAATAGTATCCGGACAATAAAACCCTCCGGATTAGAGCTCTGTAACCACAGTGTGCTGATCCCTCTCCATTATGTAGTTCGGATAAAACGATTTGGGATTCTTCATCCCCCAAACAACGCAGAAGAGGTCTAATGAAAGAATTTTTATAAAGAACCTCTCTTATGATAAAAAAAACCATGAGCTTTGTGTTTCACTTTTCTTGCCATAGCTTTCTCCGGAGGCAAAATCCCATCAGAGATATATTGAAGAAGGGGAAATCTCCAATCTTTAGGTTGAACTACTTGTATACTCAAACTTTCCTCCTCTTCTTTGTTCTGATCTGATTGTATAGATGGGCATTCCCGATATGAATCCAAGGGTAGGACTCAGAGTATGCTATGGTTGCTAAGGAATCTACCAGTGTATTTTCCGATCTAGGAATATGCTCATAGCAAACATTTTTGAAGTTTGCTCCCACCTCTTTAAGGACGAATCAGTATTTGATCAGTTGTTCCTTCTTGGCCTCAGACTGACCTTGAGAACGGTGGATAAAAAGCTGAGAATCACTCATCAATCTAACTCTTTTAGCCCCACATAGAAAAGCTAACTTAAGACCAGCTATAACTGCTTCATATTCAGACTCATTGTTAGAGGCCCTGAACCCAAAGCATATAGCCTGGTACAGTTTATCACCATATGGAGAAGTTAAGAAAATTCCGGCCCCACAACCCATTGTGCTTGATCGACCATCCGTCCGGACAACCCACTCTCTGTTAGTTTTGTCCTCTGAACCTTGTTTGGAACTTCTGTTCGGATGAAACTCTACCAAGAAATCAGCAACAGATTGAGCTTTGATATCAGTTGGTGGGGCAACATCAATGTCATAATCACCCAACTCCACTGAACACTTGGTCATCCTGCTTGATATGTCTGCTTTCTGAAGAACATTCTTTAGTGGAAAACATGTTCGGACGATGATGGAATGAGACTGAAAATACGGCCTCATTTTTATGGCAGCAACCACTAAGGCTAGTGCCAGCGTTTCAATCTTTAGGTACCTCTTCTCAGCATCTATTAGACTTTTGCTGATGTAGTACACCGAACGAGGATAATTGTCCATCTCTCTTATCAACACTGCACTTATAGCATATTCTGACCCAGCCAAGTATACATAAAGTGTTTCTCCTTTAATAGGCTTAAAAGGGGTTTTTGGTGTAGATAAGTGCTTCTTTATTTTATCAAAAGCCTGGCTGCATTGTGGAGACCAGTTGAAGTCTTTAGCACCTTTCAAGGTCTGAAAGGAAGAAGCACATTTGTCCGAGGACCTTGAAATGAAATGATTTAAAGCAGCCAATCTTCCTGTCAGCCTCTGTACTTCTTTAATATTTCGAGGGGGGTTCCATTTTTAACAGAGCATCGAGTTGGTCTGGATCAGGCTGTATTCCTTTTTCACTTATCACATAACCCAAAAACTTTCCGGACTGCACCCCAAACACACATTTTTATGGATTCAACTTTAAATTAACCTTTGTCAAGTGGGCAAAAGTTTCTTGTAGATCAGATAGGTATAATTCTTCTTCTAAGCTTTTAACCATCATATCATCGATGTATACTTCCATATTTCTACCAATCTGACCACCAACCTCTGATAAGTAGCCCCATCATTTTTCAACCCAAAAGGCATCACCTTGTAACAATGAAGACCCCTATCTGTAACAAAGATAGTGTGCTTTTGGTCCTTCGGATCCACCTGTATCTGGTTGTACCCAGAGAAGGCATCCATGAAAGACAATATCTTGTTTCCAGATGTCGAGTCCACCAACTGATCTATCCGAGGGACTGGATAGAGATCTTTGGGCCAGCTCTGTTGAGGTCACTAAAATCGATACACATACGCCATTTCCCATTCTTTTTCTTAACTAACACTGGATTGGCAGTCTATAAAGGATACTGAGACTCCTTTATGTGCCCATCTTGGTAAGCCGGTCGACTTCTTGGACTATTACATCAGCTTTCTCCTTAGAAAAATCTCTCATTTTTTTGCACAACAGGTGCAACATCACTCCGAATGGACAGCTTGTATGATATAACACTTGCAAGCACTCCGGTCACATCCGCATTACACCAAGCAAAAACATGTTGGTGATATGCCAAAAAGGACAATAACTTTATCTTTAACTCTGGCGCCATCTTGGAGCCAATTTTAACACTTCTACCTTCTGCCAGAGAGTGGGTTTCAACTTCTTCAACTGATATCAAAACACTAGGGGTCTCTCAATTTCACCCTCACCCCTAGAGGGCCCCAATAACTGCTAATCTTCATTAGCCCGGACTGTTCCCAAAGTTTTAGGAGCAAGCGCAGTTGCATAATATTCCCTTGCTATCTTTTGGCTACTCCGGACAACTCTGACTTGCCCTTGTAATGTATACTTTAAACATTGGTGGATTGTTGAGGCCACAACATGCATTCTAGAGAGCCAAGACCTCCCAAAGATTGCATTGTAACATGTGGGCAGTCTACCACAACAAACAACACTCTGACCATCTTCTTGAAAGGGCCCTTGCCCAACAGTACCTCCTCCTCAAATTCCCCGATTACATCCGCAGAGCTCCCTGTAAGGCCCACAATGTATCTGTTTGACCGTTGAATAACGGCCGGATTTTTCATCTGCTTATAAGAACTTAAAAAGATAATGTTGGCTGAGCTGCCAGTGTCAATAAAAATTCGTTTCATATCGTTACCCCCAATAGATGCTCCTATCACCACAACATCCTCATGAGGCCCATCAATATCCCTTAGATCATCTTCATCAACGACTATAAATGGAAAAGGAGTTTGGGACTGGTATGAAGACATGCCCTCTTCCAACTGAGTAGCTAGATTATGAACGTGCCTCTTTCTCGATGAATGAGTGGGTGCTGTCATGGTGTCCCCTCCAAAAATGGTAAGTGAATCAAAAAACCTAATGAGTCCGGACACCGTTTTGACCTATTCTGTTATGACCCCTACCTTATTATGAGTTGGGTCAGGTTTCAAATACTCTGAATCCACATCAAACCTTTCATGGATCACCATTGACCGCTCTGGAGCCGATGTTCCTGCGTTGTTCGTAGGGCCTGCTCGGGGAGCATTGTCAGGCTTCTTCCCACTTCTTCTTTTGACATAGGCACCCAGCTTGCCTCTTTCGAAGATATATTGCACCTCTTGCTTTAAAGCGATGCAGTCTTCAGTGTTATGGCCAATATCATGATGATACTGCCAAAAACAAGTATTACGACTTTCCCTGGGAGATTGAAGTGTTGTTGGCTTCCAGAAATGAACCTCTTCTTTAGTCTTGTCATAAATGGTTGCCACATTTTCTTTTAACTCTACAAACCACTCCTGTTGGACCCAAGGACCTCGTTTATTCCTGGACTGCTGGCTCTGAGCTGGATTTGGGTGGGATTGAGTCTGTTTGGCCTTGTTGGACCCATGTCCGGTTTCTTTGGCCTTGTACCCAGACATATTTTGGTTTGGAGTTGTTGAGGCAGACCTCACCTGTCTGTGTACCCTAGTCTGTTTAGTTTCATCCATGTTGATTTTCTTTCCCACCTAGTTTAACATGACACCCCAGGTCATGGCCTTCTTCATTGTCACTGAATCAGCTAGATTTCCAGGGTTTAACCCTTGTCTCAGAGAAGCTATTGCCACTTGCTCAAAGCAATCAGTTAACCCGTTCTTGGTATTTACGAACCGACTTATATAGTCTTTTAATAACTCATTTGGTTCTTGGGCACAATGGATGATAGTATCTCCATTGGCCTTAACCTCTTTACTCCCCACAAACTGCCTTCGGAAGGCAACCCAAAATGTGTCAAAGTTTCTGATACAACCCTGAGGTAAACTGTTGTACCATTTCAGAGCACTTCCCGTAAAAGATTGGGAGAAGGCCCTACATAGAAGTTTGTCATCGTCATCAAAATTCATCATGAAGTTCTTGAACTGCTCCAGATGATTGTCCGGATCTTTACTCCCATCATACTTCTCCATTTTAGTACTATTAAACCTTTTGGGGAGGTTTCCGGACAGGATCTTGGCAGACAATGGTGATTGTCTCCAATTCCTGCTACGACTAAAGACTGTCTCTTCGTTTGGTGTTGCAAAAATACCATGTTCATCATGAAAATCAAAAGGATCAATCAGCAGCTGATCTGCATGCATGTGACTATGGCTATGAGATGATCACTTGCCCAAATGCCTTTTAAGTCTCCCATGCCTATCTCTCTTCCTTGAATACTTTTTAACTAGCTTCTGTTTTTTTCTGGACCTCCCCTCATCACTACTCGATGACAAAGACGTTTCAAGCTCAGCCTCGTTCGAAGAGCTACTGAAGGACTCAGAATCTGAAATTTCTACCGGCTTGGACCGGTGAGACTTCTTGGAACTGACATGGGTCTTTTTTGTACTTAAATGAGTCTTTGCTGATGGATCATTCTCCCTAGGGTTATCAATATGGTGGATAGCTGACGCCTTTTACTTCTCCTTTAAATCTATTTATGTTTTCTTAATGGCCCTTAAAGCCTCAATCTCAGCTCTCAACTTATCTCGTTCCTCGGTGGTATATTCATTGTTTTCCCCAACCACCTCCACCATAGGTGGTGGAATCACTTGCTCGTTTGGATCCATCCGAACATATCTTTCTGCTGGTTTTGAATGCTAGATTCAGACACCTTCTCCTCCCACTATGGTCGCCAATTTGGTGAGGTTTATTTTGGATTGAGGGTAATTTTGTAAAGTGTTTTGGGTATTAAATATTTTGAGTGTTTTGTAGTGAGAGATTTGAGCTGCCTGGTTAAATGTTCATTACTCTATACCCTTAATTAAGGATCCATGGGCTTTCGGGTCAAGTTATGGAATCGGGTCAAGTTTAAGAACCCATTTACTTATTAAGCTGATTAGCACATAACTTAGTCAAAAAATGTTTAGTTATTTCTTTACTTTTTACCTGTCCGGATAGTTCAGTTGCAAGTTAAGTCCGAATTGCCCTTGTCTGGATAACACAGGGAGTTGTGACTGAATAATCTGAACTCATCGGTTATGGTATTTGTTTTTTTGTCATGAAAACAAAAAACTTGCTATTGTTGATTAGGCTGGTGGAATTAGCAGTGTTGGACAAGTTTTTGAAGAATGTAATGTAATTTTAAGATTATATATATCTATGTTTTCTTTATAATAAGGTTTTATATTCAAATACTTGCATACTTGTAGATAAAAAGTAATTGTTTATTGCAAGAAAACGTTTTAAGAGGATGTCCATTAAGACTTTATGTATCACTTGTGGAACTGGTTTTTGCAAAAAAAAAATAGTTAGATACATTCAGCGTTAGATTTTATTGCTACTGAGATACATGATTATATTAGTACCAAACTTGATTTTACAACCAAAAGTGTAAAATCATTTGTTAAAAAAAACTACAGTGTAGATATCTCGTATTTCCTTTCATAGATTGCTTTAAAACTACATAGAATGGACTTTTATTGAGTTAGTTATACTTCATTTAATCTACTGTGGAGGTACTTCAAATCATTGAAGATTTTTTATATTACAAGTGACTACTCACTTGAGCTTACTCCGCAAACCAATTTCTTCAAGCGTTGTTTCAGAGCATTAGGTTTTTGTCTCCAAGATTTCCATTCTTTTCGTACACTTTTACTCATTCATGGAACCTAATTTTATGGGGAACATAAATGATTATTGATATCTATCATAGCTAAATATGGTAACAGTTGTGATTTTTGTTATCTGTTATTTTTAATTGCAAAACATGATTATTTTTTTGTTAGATGCGAAATGCGAGACCTCTCATATATTATATGAGAAATGTAAGACCAACCATATATTAAATAGAATAATGCAAGACAATAATATATAATAGATGTAAAGTGTGAGACAATGTAATATATTAGTTGATATTGTGAGACCACATTATATTATAGATGCATAAGAGACTAAACCAAATAATAGAAATAAAATGAGATATGCGATATCATATCACATAATAGACGCGAGAAGTGACACAATACGTGAGATACAAGATGAAAAATATGAGATGTGAGACTATATATAACCAATATCAAACGAAACTAATTCATAACCAACTATATACGAGTCACAAGATCCAAGATGTGACGTCATACCTATCTTACTTGTACGAAATGTGAGACATACACATATAATAATAACAAAATGAGATACTTTCCCATATAATAAATGCAAAATACAAGATATTACATAACTTTTAGTTCGAATTAGGAGAAGTGGCTATATATTAGATATGAAATATGAAACCGTAACACATTTTAAGTACGACACACCAATAACAATATGATTTATATTGTTTTTCGTAACTTTGCATGTATTTTCCCTATCAAATTTTCTATTGTTGGGTTTGAAGATTATGATAATTGCATATGGTTTTTAGAGATATTGAACCCCACTTGTTAGATTTCTAAATCAAATTTATTTTTATCATCAATTAGGTATAGTTAATGTTGTTATTTCTTTGTATATAAATTACTATCATACATATTGTACATTTCATCTTATTGGAAATTTGAAGTATGCTTTGAGTGGTACATCCGTAAAATTTAGAGATAATATGGTATACAATTTTAAAAAATATGCTTATTCCCCGATTCAGAATATGTATATTTAATATATGGTGAATGAGGTCCTAAAGTTATTCTTTTTTGCAATAATCAACCTCCGAAAAAATATGATGTGCTTTTATCAAATAAAAGTAGTACGATTCTAGGGATTCCACTCCAGTAGAGTATTTCAATAATCAGACGAAACAAAATTGTACTCTACATATATTATAGTTAATTGACAATATTATGGTTTTACTTATGAGTCGAATTTCAAGACATTATGCGAAGAGGCTATGTTGGACTAGTGATTTATATCCTGAATTTAAAAATAATTTTAAATTCAATATGGAAATATATCGTTCATGGATAGTTTGTTTATCTTTGCGCACTTTATATGAATTTTTTTCTGAACCTGTTATGGTTGTTGATCTTATGGATTTTAAATGTTCTTGTGGTATGTGGCATATTGAGTATTTTTATGACCTATTCCTTTAGATATTATATTTTATATTGTTAAAAATCATATGAAATATGTTGATCCATTATATTTTGTAGCCTCAAATAAGGTAACCTATTCATATCGCATACCTGCTTTAACTACTTTTGGTGAAGCATTTATTTCTACACATTCTCGTGAAATGTTTCTTCAAAATTTGACAAGAAAGGCTGGAAGACCTAAAAAGACACGTATTTCATCTAGAGTAGAAATAATTATCTGAAAGATAAGGTGTAGTCTTTGTTTGAAAGTCGGTCATAATAGACGATCATGCCAAAAAAGTCTTGTGAGATCAATGTAATTTGATACTTTTTGTTATTAAAGTTTTTGTATTTTGATATTTTTTTTATTGTAATAATATTTTTTATATTTCATTAGTGTTTTCTAGACTTGTTAAAAAATTATGATTACAAAATTTGAAACTAATATAAATTGTAGACGAGACATACGATAACCAACTACTACGTGTGAGTTGTGAGATGTGAGATGCAGTATACATGAGTATGCATTATTACCTTTATATGATTTGTGAGATGCAAGACCAATTCATAATTAACTCGACGCAAGACTAATATATAAATGACTATATTTGAGTTGCAAGGTGCGATATAAGGCATAACTAACTACATATGAGTTGCGAGATGCATGCTAATTCATAATTAACTTCATATGGGACCAATTCATAAACAACTACAAGTGAATTGCAAGATACAAAACCAATTCATAATTAACTTTACGCGATGCTACATGAATTGAGATATGTGAGACCGATTCATACTCAACTTCACGCGAGACCAATTCATAACCAACTAAATCCAAGTTGTGAGATGTGAGATGTGATATACGAGACCATTCATAACTAACTATATGCAAGATAAATTACTAAATATGAGACATATAGCAAGATGTGAGACCATACTACATAACAAATGGATTTTGCAGAATGCAAAATAGTATTCAAATTTAAAATTTACAACATACAAATAAATACCAACGTTATATAAATATTTCACCAGTATTTGATTGTGCTTATATCATTAAGGAAAATATAAAATCTCTAGCGTACTCGCAACCCAGTCCGCCACAATCAATTGTTCTATTTATTATGGGATATTTCTTGGACTCTGTTACTTTATTTTTGTTTTTGCTTTCAACCGATTCTTCTTAACGAGGTATTCCACTTGTAAGTTATAAGTTTAATTAAGCCACAAATACAAAAAGTACATGAAAAAATGATATCATATATACCATACATGTGGAATACAAAATGATGACGCGGTGGAAATATAAGAAGAAGCAATGATAGATGAAACCCTAATTCAAGGGTAATATTATGAAACCCTAATCTAAGGAGAACAAAGACTGAAATTTTCAGAGATAAAAATATATTATTCCAAAAATTTAATGTATATTCTTAAAAGAGTAACTTGCACTAATGTATATTCTTCCACCTTTATTTGTTCAAACAAAACATTTATACGTTAAATCAAGTTGAAACCAATATTACAATCAAAATATTTGAGGGTTGATAAAATATTGTGGAGGGCTAAGCTATGGATTTAGCTCTTTTGGTTAAACACTAAAATGATCAAAACAGTATTGCTATGACTCTGTGGCTCGTTGGTCTATCATCACTTAGATTTGTGATTGCGACCCCGAGTTCGAGCTCTGAAGCACATAGAGAAAGAGAGAGAAAGCCATAGCAATATCTAACCGACAGAGGTATTCTAAAATACCTTTTCAATCTCTTTTTTCGGTCCTAACAAATATATTTAAAAATTAATGATTTATTGGGCTTCCAAATCTTTCAGTAGGAAACTTTCTTCTACCATCATATTTTATATATTTTTATAAAATATCGTTATTGGAAAGACATTTTTGTACTGTTGGTGTTTTAGTGACGAAATAATGTCACCCCTCACGAACAATCAAATATTTTTGTTTCAATTAAATGTTTGGTGTTCGAAATATAAAGGTGGAAGATATAATACCACGGTAATAATATCTACTAAAGAGTCAATTATATATGATATTCTCTGCCAAAGCCAATTATCACTTGCTATTTAACAATTACAAAATTAATAATCGATATCTAACCCGAATTTTTTCTATCAAAGACAACTATAAACTAAATGATAGATTTAGAAAAATATTAATATTTATGTCAATTTTTATTAAATTTTGATTAGTTATGGGAATCGGTTATCTGATCACTGAAATTCTAATTTTGCTTAACCGGTCATTTAACAAATATAATCACTATAGAGTGGGTAATTAAGTTGGGATGTAGTCTGAAAAATTCAAATGAATATTTATTTTATTTTATTTTATTTATTCAAACATTTTATATTATTTAAATCAAATCTAATTGTATTAAGATTTAATTTTATTTTATACGAACTATTTATTTTATTTTTGTGTATTATAATTTAGTATTTTGAACCGCTATTATATAAAGCTTCATATGCCTTAAGTTGTTTTAAGTTTTTGGAATAATATATTTTTATTTCTAAAAATTTCATTCTTTGTTGCCATTAGATTAGGGTTTCATCGTGTTACCCTTGAATTAGGGTTTCATCTATCGTTGTCTCTTCTTCAATTTCCGTTGCGTCATCAGTTTGGTATCAAAGCCAGGTTCCTGCTACGCGGAAAGCATGTTTCTGAATCCTGATTTCATCTGATTCAAGATCTAAAGAAGCGAACAACATCTAGGGAATTGCTAAAAAAAACCAAAACTACTCCGCGAAGTCGCATGTTTCTGATTTTCAATATTTACAAAAATGCAACTAACCAAAAAACCCAAAAAACCCTTAGAGGTCAAATTAATTACAAGTCATGCCATTTTAGAGTCCAAACTACTCCATGAAGTTGCAAACATAATTTCAAACCTCAACCTTAATTCATCTTCTTCAAACCTACTAAAAATAGAAACTTAACAACCAACAAAACCCATTTTCTCAAAAACTTCAAAACCTTTACAACATGGACGGAAAAGAGTCGGAAATATTTCTCACGCAGAGCAGCATGGTCGCCGAGGAGGTACATTGCATTTCCCTCTTTCATTTTCGCGAAAAAATAGATTTTTTGAGAAAACCCGTATTTGCTGCTCTTCGCCACCCTCTAGCGTGGACGACACAGCGTACGCCAATGAGAAGGCGTAAGACAGGATTGCCACGTTGTCTATTGGCGTGAGGGACTTTTCATACGCCACACGTGTGGCGCATGGAGGGTTCCCCACGCCAGACGCTGGCATAGAGATGGTGTTCTACGCCTTCTAATTGGCGAAATGGGCTTAACTTATCCGGAATGCCGGTTTAATTGATTTTTCTACTTCTTACATATTGTAGGAGGTGACTGAATGTGATATTTCGCTTGTTTCGGACTACGCTCATTTCACCACTCACGACGAGTATAGCTTAGACTCGATGGCCGAGTGGGTAAAACGTAGGGGGGGGACGTTGGGTTTTTCGATAAACGTAGCATCGAATGAGGTAGGGAAAATGGGGAGAACACCGAGAGTAGATTATCGGTGCGAGCGATCCGAAATTTTTAAGTCGGTCGTTAAAGAGTGCGACCGTAAGCGTAAGGCTACCGATAGCAAAAAAATAAATTGCCCTTTTCATTTGGTAGGTAATCCTGTAAAAGGAGACGATAAGTGGGCTCTTAGTGTCCTTTACGGGAAGCACAGCCACGAACAGATTAAGTATACCGAAGGACATGTGCAATGGTCCAAGTTAAAACGGAAAGAAAAAGAGCTCGTTGATCTTTTGACGGTGAACGGGACAGGTCCGCGATAAATATTTGGTGCTTTGAAAAAGGCCGATCCGGAGAATGCTTCAAATATCTGTCACGTTTACAATCACCGTCAAAGAACGAGGATGGTTGAAAACGAAGGTCGATCCCAAATTCAATTCTTGTTAGTTAAATTACAATTGCACAAGTACAAGTATTGGGTACAGACGGGGAAAGACGGCTCTAACGTCTTAACCGATTTGTTTTTTGCACATCCGCTTAGTATTGATTTACTACGGACCTTCCCACGCTTGGCGGCCGGACACCATCCCTTCCGTATAAAAAGTACATCTGGCATAACAATGCCTCAAAGTATGCTTTACACCCCTCTTCCATGTGCGTGTTCCCAACTTCGATCGATGCTTTCATCAGATATTGATCTTCCAACTCATTTTATGGACACATTTTTTGTTCAGTTTTTCAACTTCTTTACCCTTCTATGTATGGATAGAACATCTATTTGTAGATAATTTTCTTTTCGGATAACGTAATCCAGTTAGACGAATTAAAACGTGACACATGTAAAGTTAGGGGGAAAGAAAGATAAGGATAATGACGAACGCCTAAATTACTCGGTGAAGTTGCATAGATTATTAAATTCAACCGGGACCCACCAATAACTCCAACCGGCATAATAACTCCCGCCAATACAAAAACTCCCGCCAATAAATACCCGCCAACGTTTTAATCCCCTCTAAAAAACACCCGTCAAATGTGATTCTCATTAACCCAAAAACTCCCGCCAACGCAATAGCTCCCGCCAAGAGTAACTATATTATATAAACATGTCACAAAATACAATATTTCATAATAGAAACAAAGAGTCTACTTACAAAAAAACACAAACACTTGAATAGATGGAGTTTACAGCTGATGAAGACTATCATTTGCTTAAGGCGATGAGGGTTGTCTGTCGAGAAATGGGGGAAGATCGTAGCGATGCGTTCTTCGACCATCTCTTATGTCAGATGTATTTCAACTATGGGAATTTAGGAGCAGGAGACGTTCAAGTGCAAAATTGTGACGAAATCAAAAGCAGGTACCGCTTCGTCCAACCGCTTACTGCTCTGCTTTTCCAGCCAGCTAGAATTAAGAAAGAAGCACCTTTGGTCTGGAACATGACGGTAGCAAACTACATCAATAGGGATATGGTGGCATATCTAGAGGATAGGATTGCGTCAAAGAATAAGAGGGACGATTCAGATGACAATTTGGGATACGATTTCGACGACTGATCATTTCACTATTTCTGTGTTTGTGCCTTCGAGTTGTTATATTTAGAGTAGTCTGTGTTTAAATTAAGTTACTTCGGAATGTGTGTTGTTTTAGGTAGTACTACTATTTCAATTATGTTTGAATTATGTTTCATCTCTGTTTAACTTACTTTTCAATTATGTTTCAATTACGTTTCAACTTTTCTTCAATGTACTATAGTTTTTAAACAACCAAAACATCTAAGCAATTGCGAAAATACAGATATATCAACTTCAAACTGAGTAACCGCATAGTACGTATATAAAAAAAACAAACAAACCATCAAAGTAACCGACAACAGTGTTAAAGTATCATACAAACAAAAAATACAACATAGTGTCTAAGCAAGTCTCTTGGAAGTGGACAAAACATCCTCGTAAGCCCCAGCTAGAAGATCAAAATCATGATCAAACTCACCAACTCTAGGAAACAACGAGATCCTGCGCATACCAGCACGCAAATGTCGGATGATAGCTCCCTCTCGATCCTCATGCACATAGTCATCGAGCGAGTAGATTATGGGGTTGATGAGGTCGAACCAGCTAATCCTCTGATGAAGGAGAAGGTACTCAGGCTCACAAAAAGAATCAATCTCGTCTCCCACCATCGCTTCTCAAAAATCCTGATGCAACTTGTTGCTCTCCCGGTTCTCCCAATCATTTGCATCGAATGCATACGACATTGTCTTCGGTTTTCTCCTTGACTTCGATTGCATATCTACCAAAGGATGTGCGATAGTCCTCTGGACACGGCCAAACTGCCGCTGAACTCGCTCTAGATAGTATCCCTGAGAGTTCTCCACACCGTATATGACATTTCGAAACCATGCTATATGTTCGAACAGGAAATGATCGTGTATAGCACGATAAGGATCAAACAATATCTGCAATACAAACGGATATGAACATAAACACATAAAAAATAAGTTTTGGGATCACTAAAGAATAAGACTTACATCGCTCTCTTCCAGGTTGTTGACCAAGATACGAAGGTTCAGCTTCGTTCGTGAGTCAGATACTACTGCAGCTGTATCCCATCTACCAATAGTGGGCTGTAGCTCATTGTAAGTGGAACGAGTAACAAGACGGAGCATGACAAAATGATCTTGTATCCATGTGGCCAGTAAACCGATACATCCGGCCATAGTCCTCGTGTCGTGAAGGGAGGTCTCACCCACATGGTGGTACAAGTAAGCGAGAACAGCACTACCCCAAGAGTACTTACCGACACCCTCTTGAGTCAAATCGCGCAACAAGAACAAATATTTGTAATTGGAGTACATGTTGCTCTTGTCCAGGAATACGATCGTGCCGAACATATGCAATATGTAGGCGCGGGCAGCCGCATCTACCATCAGATTGCTGAGACTAGGGCTGTCATCGCAAAACTCTGGCCCACTAAACTTACTCCAGAGCCATTTAAACCCCAAACCAACGCCCTTGTATTTCTCAACCTCCGTCGCGAAGGAAAACTCATCCACCATAAGCAGTTCAGCGCACTCGTGCATGGCCATCGTCTTGTCAGATATAATAGGAAACACAGCAAGCTCACCCTGAACTGGGAGTCCCAAAATGGTGTGGACGTCGTCGAGAGTAATCGTCATCTATCTGAACGAGAAATGGAAAGTATTAGTCTTCATATGCCACCGCTCTAGAAAAACCTACGTCATGTTGGAGTGTGTGTGCATGTGATAGAGCGGCTCAATGAGATGACCGAAAGGAGTGACGTCAACTACGGCGCGTACCCTAGTCTGTGCAGCCAAACTCCATGCTCTATGACTAGGATAATGGGCATATATAGCCGCATCTCTTGGTCCCCGAAAAGATTTGTTCGAATTAGCATACGACAAAACTAAACCTTCATAAAATGTCAAATTGGAATTTCGGTATTACCTCTCTCATCCAAAGGTGGTATGCAGTGTGGGAGATGAAAGCCTCACCGAATAGCGGTGGCAATCTGGATGGAGGAGGAGCTCTACGCTGCCATGTAGGTGGGGGAGGATGGCGTCGTCCGTGGGAAGTAAAAGCAGAAGCAGAACTCGATCCAGACGCATGAGGTCCGGAAACTATAGGCAGCTCATCCATCGGACCTGCTGGATCGGCAGCTAAAACGGGCTGACCAACTTCCCGTACCCTACTCCGCTTTTTTATTCTCCTCGTCTGCGAGCCATCCGTAGACTGTGGGGCGTCACTATGATCCATTACCTGAAATAAAAAACGTACAAAATGTCAAGGTTCGTCGAAAACACAAATTGTCATGCTCGAAGCGTTTTCAGATAAATAATAGCATAAACGCGGTTAACACACACCAAAGAACAAGAATAAACCAGTCTCGGGTTATTCCGGTGACCGGAGTAGCCAGCGCCATCACTGTGGCGTGGGTATAAAGGTGTACGCCAAATCTGAGTCGTAAACCCTTATACCCACGCCACAGTGATGGCGTGGGCAGGGTCACTACACCACTCGTGTGGCGTAGGTTCGATTTCCCACGTCATAGCGATGGCGTGGGATCTTGAGTTTACACCTACGAGAAGCATACACTCAGGATCCCACGCCATCGCTATGGTGTGGGAAAATAAACCTACACCACACGATGGCGTATGGACCCTATTCTTCGTCACCGTGTGGCGAAGAACAGGGTAACTCAGACACCAAAACCCAGGCATCGAACCCAGACCCTAAACCACTAGCATCCCTAAACTACCAATCGAACCATTTTATACATAATCCTAACACGAATTTTAGTTTGTTTGCACTTACCGTCGCTCAAAATCGCCGAAACCACTCGAATCCGAATCCTTCCTCGATTTTTTGCTGCTCCTGTTGCTGGTCCTACTCCTGCTCCTGCTGGTGTGGGTGAGATCTGTTCACGACCGGAAATAGGGTGGCTGTTCGTCGACGAAGGGAAGAGGGTGGCTGTTCGTGCTTGGTAGACTAGAGGCGAGGCTGGTAGTGGTTGTAGAGGTAGAGGCGTGACTGTTCGTGGGTTTTGCAGGTAAGTACTTTGGTAATAGCAGGTAAGTCCTTTACTTTGCTTTTAATTTTAGTTTAGTTTATAAATTTTGTCATTTAGTTAGTTTAATTTTATATTTATATTAGATTTCAATTTAAATAAATTTAGTTTAGTTTATATTAATTTAGTTTGAACTAGCTTCGATTTTTAATTTGAATTCAAATTTTTAATTTTAGTTTAGGTTTTAGAGAGAAGGAAGAGAGAATACCATGTTTTTTCTGAAATTATGGTAACTTCACGGAGTAATTTTTTTATTTAAATAATTTCGTAAAGGGTAAAATTGCCAAACAAATTAACTTCATGGAGTAATTTTGAAAATCAGAACCGTGCGGCTTCGCGGAGTAATTTTGGCCTTTTTTTAGCAATTCCCCAACATCTATGGTCATGAAGATCTCGAATATCGTTTGGTATGCGGGGACACATCAGGCGTTTCGATAGACGATTGTATTGACCACTTACATAGAGAGTTTAAATTGGCTACCAATCGTGTGATCAAAATAAAACTTTCTTATCGAGATGCCATCTCAGACTTTGAAGAGGTTTTCAAAACCATTTTTTTCATCAACTGGACATGGGGATGTTGTCTTCGGGCTATGAAAAAGTTTTTGAAACCAATTTTTTTCATCAACTGGATGGCTTTGTGACTTTGAATAAGGAACACTCGAGAAGATTTTACCTTATTCTGATACAATCAACAATTATAATTCTCAATTTAACAGTTGAATAAAATAAAATAAAATAATTTCGATATTTGATGGTGATGGTGTAGCGAATACGATAGGAGAGGGTGATGTAGCACAAAAGGTTCAAATGAAAACTTTTTTTATTTTATTTTATTTTATTGAAATATCTTGTATTATTTAAATCAAATCTAATTGCATTAAGATTTGATTTTATTTTATTTTTGAAACATTTATTTTATTTCCTTGTATTATAATTTAGTATTTTGAGCATATGCCTTTAGTTATTTTAAGTCTTTTGAATAATATATTTTTATCTCTAAACATTTCATTCTTTGTTACCATTAGATTAGGGTTTCATTATGTTACTTTTGAATTATGGTTTCATCTATCGTTGTTTCTTCTTCTATTTCCGTCGCGTCATCAGTTTGCATACTAGTTTCTCTCTCAGGTATTGGAATTGGGTCAAATAGGTACTCAAATCGAAGATTTCAACGAACCCATCAGATTTCAAAACTGTGATTTTGTCACAAAGTTTGATACCCAAATTCGACCCGTAAATCCTTCGAAAACCAGTTTTAGTATTTTAACGTTAATTTTATTTATTTATTTTATTTTAAAACATTTATGTAATTTCTCTTATTTGGAATTAGGATTTTGGGTAGTGCTATATAAAGCATCCTATACCCTAGTTTGCCGTCAGACTTTGATTAATTAAATTTTGGGAATTATTTCTTTGAGTGTCCTTATTTCTCTAACCTAGGGTTAAGGTTCTATCGTTGCTTTCTCTTCTAATCTTCTGCCACACCATCAATTGGTATCAGAGCCCAGCAATTCCTACTACGCAGATACATGAATCATGTTCCGGGTACCTTTTTATTTGAATACTAGAATAGAGAACGACATCTTCCAGTCTACCTGCACAATTGGAGGAAAAATCTGCAAGTTTGTAATTGATTCAGATATCTATGAGAATCTGATTTCAGAGAAGGCTGTTCAGAAACTGGCGTTGAAGACTGAAGCTCTTCCATACCCGTACATACTGTCAGGACTCATAGAGTACACTGAGGTAACAATTTATCACTGTCAAATTGCATTTTTTGTTGGTAATTAGAAAGATACAGCATGGTGTGACGTAGTTCCTACGGACGTTTGACATCTAGTTTTAGGACGTCCATGGCGATTTAAGAGGAATTCTACTTATGATGGTAGAACGAATGGATACAGTTTTGTGAAAGATGGTATCAAGTTTATATTAGTTCCATCTAGAGTAGTGTCTCCAAAACCACCACCAGTTAAGGAGTTTCATGCTTAAATTGCACCAACTACCGATCTTAGCTGTGATGTTAAAACCGTGTCTGAGTCCGTGTTTGACAAGCCAGTCTATGATAAAAATAATTTTGAAGATGTATATATGCCGGTTTTTGACAATCCAGTGTACGATGAGTATGCTGATGACTAGGATGATGAAGATCTAATTAATGTTGAGGAGAAACTTGTAGATCGAGATATTGTCTTAGGCTTTAGTACACCAGACTACATCATTTCAGAAGTTCTATTGAAGAAAGACTGCAAAGTATCAGCTTTTATTGTGGAAATGCATCTTCCAGGTATTTTATGTTATCCTAAAATCAAACATTTGATTCTGTTTTCTGTAGATACATGTTGTCGTATTGGAAAAATAGAAGATGGTATTTTTGTGTTTGAGATTATGAATAAATTGATAGAAGAAAAGAATAGTGTTTTAATGGATAAAAGATTAGGTTTTGTAATAGACCTGGAGGATTTTTGGGTGATGGTTGGGGAATTAAAAGAAAGAATAACAAGTTAAAAGTAGAAGATTGCAGTGCTTTGAATCTGCTGGCAGAAATATACTCTGAAGAAATTCAAAAGCCATCTAATAATCAACAAAGAGGAATTGTTCCTTTCTGCAAGGGTTTTGATGTGATACAACAAGCACAGTCTGGAACTAAAAAGAGAACAACTTTTTACACGGGCAAGGGTGCTACTGTGCTTAGTAAGTGGGTTGATAAAGCTGACATAGATCAACTTATTACTGCTGATCACAGTAATGCCGATGACTAAAAATGGACGAATCTAGGAAACCATTTCTTGACAAGAGTGACAACATTAAGATTATCACCTCTTACACACTTATGCCAATATAAGTTGCAATCGAAGGTGAAAACGTCAATTTTTTGCAGTGCTTTCAATGTTTCAACGTTTTAAATTCGAGGTCAAATTCTTTCCAACCGGGGAAAGATGATGTAGCGAAGACTGCAGACATAATGGTTTCTCTCTCAGGTATTGGAATTAGGTCAAACAGGACTCAAATCGAAGATTTTGACGAGCCCGTCAGATTTCAAAACTATGACCCTGTCACAAAGTTTGATACCCAAATTCAACCCGCAAATCCTTCGAAAACCAGTTTTAATATTTTAGCATTAATTTTATTTATTACTTTTATTTTATAACATTTATGTAATTTTCCTTATTTGGAATTGGGTTTTTGGGTAGTGCTAGATAAAGTATCATATACCCTATTTTGCCGTCGGATTTTGATTAATTAAATTTTGAGAATTATTTCTCTGAGTCTCCTTATTTCTCTAACCTAGGGTTAGGGTTTTATCATTGTTTTCTCTTCTAATCTTCCGCCACGTCATCAGAATGTAGCACGTGTCATCTAAATTTAAATTTTTTTTTGTTACAAATATGGTCATTTTATATTTCAAACGCATAATCATATACTTATTCTTTTAGGGTTTTACTTTTAGTTTAATTTTTTTACTATTTAATTTAAATATTTATCATTTATTTTTTATTAATTTACCATTTATCATTACTGATGAGTCCGGATTTTATCACCACTCACTATGGGGACCGGACAGGGGCAATTCGGACAAGATCCACCCACTGAACCATCCGAACTGAACTAATGTATTAAAAACTTAATCACTTCATGACTAAGCTAATTACCTACCTGCTTAAAAACTAATGGATCTTTAATGGGTCATTGAACTCAACCCGAATTCAAAGTCATGACCCAAAAGCCCATGTGGCCCATGGTTAAAGGTATAAATACCCAACCACTTTCATTTAATGAGGGTAATAAACATTAAATACAACCAGGCAGCTCAAATCTCTCACTATAAACTACCAAATATTAAATACCCTTGAAATACCTCAAAACTTTAGACAAAATTACCCTCAGTTGAAATTAATCCACACCAAATTAGCGACCACAGTGAGAGGAGAAGGTGCCTGAATCAAGCATTCAAAACCATCAGGAAAAACCAGTTCGGATGAATCCGGACGTGCAAGAAGTGCCACCAGCTTTGGCAGAAGTGGTGGGTGAGAATGATGAATATACGATTGAGGAGTTGAAAGTTGAAATAGAAGCTTTGAGGGCTGCCAAAATGGCAGAGATGGGCACAAAATAAAAGTCTAAGGCGTCAGCAGCTCATCATACTGACAATCCAAGAGAGCATGAGCCATCAAAAACCCATGTAAGTACAAAAAAGACTCATGCTAGCTCAAAAATCTCACCGGTCAAAACCGGTAGAGAGTTCAAATTCAGACTCAGAGTCTTCCAGTAGCTCCTCGATGGAGTTGAAGAGTCCTTATCATCCAATAGTGATGAAGTCTGTTCCAAAAAGAAGCAAAAGTTGGTCAAAAAGTATTCAAGAAAAAGGGATATGCATGGGAGGTTGAAGAGGCATCTGGGTAAAGGATCGTCTCACAGTCATGGTCATGGCCAGAGACACGTAGACCACTTGGTAAAGGATCCTTTTACCTTCCATGATGATCCAGGTATCTTTGCAACTCCAAATGAAGATACCGTGTTTAGTCGTGGTCGAAATCGGAGACAATCTCTATTGTCCTCCAAGATACTGTCCGGAAACCTTCCTCAGAGGTTTATTAGTACAAAAATGGAAAAATATGATGGCAGTAAAGATCCGGATAACCACTTGGAACAATTCAAGAACTTTATGATGAATTTCGATGATGACGACAAATTACTTTGTAGGGCATTCTCCCAATATTTTACGGGGAGTGCTCTGAAGTGGTATAATAGCTTGCCATAGGGCTGCATCAGAAATTTTGACACCTTTTGGGTGGCCTTTCGTAGACAGTTTGTTGGAAGTAAAGAGGTGAAGGGCAATGGAGACACAATTATCTACTATGCTCAAGAACCAACTGAATCCTTACAAGAATACATAAGTCGTTTTATAAATACCAAAAATGGTTTGGCTGATTGCTTTGAACAAGTATCAATAACTTCTCTAAGGCAGGGCTTGAACCCTGAAAACTTGGATTAATTAGTAACCAGGAAAAAAGCCATGACATGGGAGGAGGGGCTACTGAATCAGGTCGGTAAGCAGATCAATGTCGATAAAACAAAGAAAACTAGGGTGCACAGGCAGGTGAGGTCTGCTCCAGCTGCACCAAATCAAAATCAGATTCAGTCCGGGAACAAGGCCAAGGAAGCCGGACAGGATCATAACAGAGCCAAAGCTCAGTCCCATCCAGTTGCACCAGCCCAGAGCCAACAATCCAGGAATAAACGAGGGCCTTGGGTTCAACCGGAGTGGTTTGCTGAGTTGAAAGAAAACGTAGCCACTATTTATGACAAAACAAAAGACGAAGTACATTTCAGAAAGCCGGCTGCGTTGGAATCTCCTAGTGAGAGCCGTAATAATTGTTTCTGTCAATATCACCATGATATTGGCCATACTACTGAAGATTGTATTGCGTTGAAACAAGAAGTGCAGAATTTTATTGAAAGGGGGAAGTTGGGAGCTTATGTTAAAAGAATAAGTGGAAATAGACCTAATAACACTCACCGGGTTGGTCCAAATAATGCAGGCACGTCAGCTCCGGATGGGGCTATGGTGATAATTGAAAGTTTTGATGTAGAATCAGAGTATTTGGACCCTGATCCAACCCGGAATAAGGTGGGTGTTATCACAGAGCATTGCAAGACGGTGTCCGGACTCATCAGCTTTTTTGAGTCACTTACTATATTCGGGGGAGACACCATGACTGCACCAACTGCTTCTTCAAGAAAGAGGCATGTTCATACTCTAGCTACCTAGCTTGAAGGAGGCATGAATTCATATCAATTGCAAATCCCTTTTCCCTTTATTGTTTTTGACGAGGACGACTTGAGGGATATTGCTGGTCCACATGAAGATGGTGTTGCCATAGGAGCATCCATTAGAGGCAATGATATAAGACGAATTTTGGTGGATACCGGAAGTTCAGCCAATATTCTCTTTTTAACTTCCTACAAAAAAATGAAGAATCCAGCAGTAATTCAGTGTTCGAACAGATCAATTGTGGGTTTTACTGGAAGCTCAGCAGATGTGATCGGGGAGTTCGAGGAGGAGGTTTTGTTGGGCAAAGGCCCTTTTAAAAAGATGGTTAGAATACTTTTTATTGTGGTGGATTGTCCCACTTGTTATAATGCTATTCTGGGGAGATCTTGGCTTTCCAGGATGCATGTTGTGGCTTCAACACTCCACCAGTGTTTGAAGTATGCTATGCAAGGACAAGTGGGAGTTGTTCGAAGCAGCCAATAAGTAGCAAAGGAATGTTATGCGACAACACTGGCCCCTCGAACATTGGGGGCAGTCCGGATCAATGAGGAATAGAAGTTTGAGGGGCCTTCTGGGGGAGAGGGTGAAATTGATGACCCTAGAGAGACCCCTGGTGTTTTAATACCGGTTGAAGAAGTTGAAACACACTCTCTGGCTGAAGGAAAAAGTGTTACTATAGGATCCAAGATGACTTCGAAATTAATTGGTAAAATGTTAGATTTCTTGAAAGACCATCAGCTGTCTTTGCTTGGTGCAATGCTGATGTAACCAGAGTACCAGCAAGCATTATATCACACCAATTATCCATCCGAAGAGACATAGCACCCGTTGTACAAAGGAGGATAACTTTTTCTAAGGAAAAGGCTGATGTCATAGTTTAATAGGTTGACCGACTTACTAAAATGGGGCACATAAAGGAATCTCAATACCCTTTATGGATAACCAATCCGGTGTTGGTAAAAAAGAAAAATTGTAAGTGGCGTATGTGCATCGATTTCACGGATCTCAACAGAGCTTGCCCAAAAGATTTATATCCAGTCCCCCGGATTGATCAGTTGGTGGATTCCACATCTGAGAACAAGCTGTTGTCCTTTATGGATGCCTTCTCCGGGTATAATCAGATTCAAGTAGATCCCAAAGATCAAGAATATACTACATTTGTTACTGATATGGGCCTCCATTGTTACAAGGTGATGCCGGTTGGGTTAAAAAATGCTAGGGCTACTTATCAGAGGTTAGTGAACAAGGATTTTGCTGATCAGATTGGAAAAAAACATGGAAGTTTACATCGATGACATGATGGTAAAAAGTGTGGATGAAAAACTACACTTGACAGATCTCCAAAAACTTTTGCCAACTTGGTAAAGGTAAATTTAAAATTGAACCCAGAAAGTGTGTCTTCGGAGTGCAGTCCGGAAATATTTTGGGGTATGTGATAAGTGAGAAAGGGATACAACCTGATTCAGAACAGCTTAATGCTTTACTCCAGATGGAGCCGCCTCGGAATATTAAAGAAGTACAACGATTGACCGGGAGGTTGGTTGCACTAAACCGTTTAATTTCAAGGTCTTCGGACAGGTGTGCCCCGTTTTTTCAAACTTTGAAAGGAGCAAAGGACTTCAAGTGGCCCCACAGTGTGATGAAGCCTTCGATGAAATTAAGAAGCATTTATCTTCCCCCAAGACTTTGTTTAAACCTGTTGATAAAGAGACCCTTTATGTGTATTAAGCAGTTTCTGATTGTGCAGTAAGTGCAGTATTGGTAAGAGAGGTGGACAATTATCCTCGTCCGGTGTACTATATCAGCAAAAGCTTGATAGATGCAGAAAAACGGGATTTGAAGCTTGTAAAATTGGCATTGGCCCTGGTGATTGCAGCAAGGAAAATGAGGCCTTATTTTCAGGCTCATTCTATCATCGTTCGGACGTCTTTTCCCTTGAAAAACGTTCTCCAAAAAGCTGACATTTCAAGTAGAATGACCAAGTGGTCAGTAGAGCTGGGAGACTACGATATTGATTTTGCTCCTCGAACAGCAGTCAAAGCCCAAACTGTGGCTGATTTCTTAGTTGAATTCCATTCAGATAAGGATACTAATCAAGCAACTGGTGTAAAAAAGTATGGGTCGTCCGGACTGATGGTGGATCTAGTACCATGGGTTATGGTGTTGTGATATGTTTAACCTCTCCGTACGGTGACAAAATGTACCAGGCTATATGTTTTGCCTTCAGGGCTTCTAATAATGAGTCTGAATATGAAGCTGCTATAGCTGGTTTAAAGTTAGCTCTCATCTGTGGAGCTAAAAGGGTCAGGTTAATGAGCGATTCTCAGCTTCTTATCCATCATGCACAAGGTCAATCCAAAGCCAAGAAAGAGCAGTTGATTAAATACTTGTTTATCCTTAAAGAAGTGGCACTCAATTTCAAAAGCATCACCTATGAGCACATACCCCGAACGGAAAATACGTTAGCAGACTCTTTGGCAACCATAGCCTACTCTGAGTCCTACCCCTGGATACATGTGCAAGAGTGGCCATCTATTCAAATCAATCCGGATAAGGAAGAAGAAAGTTTGAATATACAAGTCAAACAACCCAAAGATTGGAGATTTCTTCTCCTTCAATATCTCTCAGATGGCATCTTGCCTCCAGAAAAAGCAGTAGCAAGAAAAATAAAATACAAGTCTCGTGGTTTTATCATCCTACGGGATGTTCTTTATAAAAAAAAATCCTATATAAAAACCCTCTTACGATGTTTGGGAGTCGAGGAGTCCCAAATAGTGCTCTCCGAATTACATGATGGTTAGGGGTCAGCTCACTGTGGGTTCAGGGCTCTAACAAGAAGAATTCTGTTAGCTGGGTACTACTAGCCCTCTATAATGCAAGATGCAAAAGAATTGGTAAAAAAGTGTGACCCATGACAGAGATACAATAATAAAATTCATACTTTGGCCATCCCATTAGAGTCAATTTCTGAACCAATACCTTTTGCTCGTTGGGGCCTGGATTTGGTGGGGCCTCTACCTATGGAATCCGGAGGGTGCATAACTATAACTGTTGTTATTAATTATTTTTCCAAGTGGATAGAAGCATCTCCATTAGCAGGTACCACTTCGAAAGCTGTTATAAAATTCATCCTATCTAATATTTGTTGCAAAAGATAACCACGAACAATGGGCCACAATTTGACAACAAGGAAATGGAGAATTTCTGCGCCTCTAGAGGCATCCAACACTGCTTTTCTTCTCATTTCCACCCACAGGCAAATGGTCAAGTTGAAGTGGCTAACAGGACCATCTTGTCTGGTCTTAAAAAGAATTTAGAAGGAGTTGTTGGAAAATGGCCGAGTTATCTACAAGAAGTATTATGGGCCTACCGGACCACTCCTGGAGCTGCAACACAAGAATCCCCCATTGCTTTAGTATATGAGATGGATTCCATAGCTCCCATAGAGGCTACTCTTCCTTCATTTCGAGTTCATAATTTCTCTGAACACGCTAACGAAGTGGCAGTAAGAGGCCAGCTTGACTTGGTGGAGGAAAGAAGAGTTAAGGCTCACCTCAGAGCCACACACTATCAAGGCCTGATGAGAAGCAGGTTCGCTTCCAAAGTTAAAAGAAGAGATTTCCAGCCAGGGGATAAGGTATTGAGGAAAGCCTTCCTACATACTAAGGAGAAGCAGTTCGGCAAGCTAGCTCCAACTTGGGAAGGACCCTATGTGGTCAGTGAAAAGCTTAATCCTGGGACATACCGGCTTCAAGATAAGGATGGAAGGGTTTTGAATCACCCCCGGAACATTGAACACCTCTGGTTGTACTTGGAATGAAACTATTTAAATATTTACTTGTTTAAAAGTTCATGTAAATATTTGGGGGGCATACTCTTTCCTACCCTGGTGGCGCGGGGAGTTTTTAATGAGGTGTTCGGGCTTTTTAATAAAATTTGATGCCTTCTTAAAAGATTCGGAGTGTTTTAGTTAGTGTTTTCTTTGAAATTTTCTATCAATGTTAGGTCGAATTAAATTGGTAGAGTGATGACTACTTAAACATTTGTCATCGAAGAATTTAAACACTCTCACTTTAAAATGCTTGTAAACTAACTAAGGTTGTTTAAACATTAGCCACTAAAGCTGAAAAACTATGAAAAAATGTAAGATTTGTGCAAAGTAAAAATGCCCATTAAGATATACGAAGTGCCTTGGCCACCCAAGTACTTTAAGTTTTCAAACAAAAAGTTTTATCCGGACAAGAGCCGGACACGATTACAAAAAATGCCTTGGCCCTCCAAGGACTTTGATTCAATCACAAAAAATTAAAAAGATAGTTGATAAGCTTTCTTAGATGGCTCAGCCTCATTTGGCTTCTTCTTCTTGGTGTCATCATTTTCCTCATCCGGACTCTCTCCGGTCTTTTCCTCTTCATCGGTTGTGTCATCCCAACCACTGGAATAGTTCTTTTTATCGCCATCCGCCAGCGTGTGGAATGGAATGTCATCATACTCCACAAAACTCCATAAATCTCCCAATGTCCTCTTCGAGAATTTCTTATGAAAGAGCAAGACCATGTCCGACTTCACTTCGGCATACCTCTCCTCTTGAGAGTCTATCACTTTGTTGGTATAAGCATCAATCCTAGCTTGGATTGTTTTCTCTTGCTCCTTCAACAAGTCAGCTTTTTCTTATGCAGCCTTGGACACAGTGTCCTCGAGCGAAATCTTGTCATTGGTTAAAGTCTGAATGACGTTGTCCTTAGCCCTCATCTCCTCTTTTGAAGAAGAAAGATTTTTCTCTAAGTCAGATTGCTTTGATTGGATTTCTTTGATAATTCCCTCCGAAGTGGCCAGCTTTGTGGCCCAATCCTCCTGGATTTTCTTCAACTCTTCAATTTCCCTCTTCAATGCATTTGTATTTTGATTGGCAGTGATGAGGTCGTTTGACAGTTTCTCCTTGTCAGAGTTGAGTGTGTTGATGATGGCTGACTGATTTCGCACTTGCTTCTCTAAGTAAGCACTGGCTGGATTTTGCTCAGCAATGAATGGGTGATAGTGTCTCTCTCCCCTGAAACAGAAAAATATCTACCATTAAGTGACGATGTTCGAAAATCTTGGGGGGAGGTAGAGTCCAGCAAAATCATCTTTGTGAAGGTCTTCGAAGTATAGACCAATCCCTTGAAGCCCACTGATGTCGGCACCATCAATGTTGATATCCCTTCCAGCACCCTCTCCAGTGTAAAAGTCACTGGGGATTTCTTCTGCTTGGGTGGGGTCAGTTGGGTCAACTGGAGGAAGGGACTCCGGAGGTCGGAAAGAAACTTCATCTCCCTTGGAGGTTTTATTTTTCTTAGCCTCCCTATCCTTGCCTTCTGCTCCCCGTTTCCTATCATTCTTAGGAGCCTTTGAGGGTTTTAGAGATCCAACCACTTCCCTAGTTCTTTCATGCTCCACTACTTGTAAAAGAGCAACATCAATTTTCACTTCTTGCCCCTCTGGGTTTGTTGGGAGAGCTTCCTCCACTTCGGTAGGGTTGGCTTCAACCATACCCTGCTTGTCTTTGCCTTTCTTGCACTTCATCTTGCTTGGGGCTTTAGCTCTACCTGGTAAAGACAGTTTTCCATCCTTTGTATCTGTTTTCCTGAGGATTACTTCCAGAGGGGATGGAGTGATTAATTCCTCCCAAGATAAGTCCCTCCGGTCAGTTGTATTCCAAAGGTAGGATCTTGTTAGATTGCCTCCGGTAAAAGCTTTATGGAAGCGGTTTCCCCTCTTCTCAGTAGCCCAAGCATTTAGCTTGGAACAGGTGATCTGCCCAGTCTTTAAGTAATCATTAAAATCCGTAGGCAGCACTACCAAAAAACAAAAGAAGAGAAATTAGACAAACAAATCTGTTAAAAGTAAAGGTGGAGATATGAGATGAGATTTTTAACATCACTTCGCCATCTGCTGGTAAGCAGGCTTGGGTTGACACCGGTTTTAATCTTCCTCCCATTCTTCCAGGTGCCACTAATAAACAAGAATTGAGTCTTCCAGTTCCTTTCTGACTCAAGCAGGTCATCCACAGCCTTGTAGTTATCACCCATGTTGAAATGATAGAAGGGGATAAAGTGGTTTCTGCAAAGGCTGGCCACAGCTGCGAACTGCTCCATTGGAAGAGGGATTCCGGAGAGCCTGTAGGCCATGATACAGGCCATGAGGGTATACCAAGCATTGGGGCTCAATTGGCTTGGGCAGAGTTTGATAAGATGAAAGTATTTGATGATCTCTGGGTCTAGGGGAAACCTTAGCCCTCAGTTGAATAGCTCAGTGAAGAAAACTATCTCACTGAGCTTGCAATCCATCGGTGTCTCCGGATCCACCGGTATCCTCACTTTGACATTTTCTGGGATCCCCCACTTTGTTCGGATCCGACCGAGTTCGGCTGTATGAATGAAAGCGTAATTGAGTTTCTGCAAAGCTAGCAGGTATTTGACACTTACCTTGCGGAAGCAAGGTCCCACTTTTCCCACAAGGCTCTCCGGTAGATCCGAATGTTTTAAACATAGCTTCTCATTGCCCTTGTTTTTCTTGGCAGCAGCAGTCTCACTTGTTTGTCCGTAGACGTCGGACTCAAAAGGGGCTTCTTCAATGGAATCCTCCAGCACTACTTCCATTATTATTGAAGGATTATCAGTTGTTTTTGGGTGAGAGGAACTGGTGGTTGGCTCAGCAGGCTGATGCAGACAGTTTAGCGCTGGAATTTATGAAGACTGGCGATCACCCAAAGAATGCGGTGAATTGACAGTTTGGAACTCCTGTGTCTGATTTTGACCCACAGCACCTTGTTTCGAAGGAAACGACATCACGAACGCAAGTCACCAGCTTCACTCGTGAACTATGGGCTTTTTTGGGCATTCGGGCTCATCTATCAGCTTAATTCGAGTTTTTAGTACTTTAGGATATTTTAGTAATTTTCATATTTTTTGGTTTTAGGGTTTCAATTGAACCCTTATATAAACATATCTTCTTTACATTGTTTGGGGAGTTGTTTTGATTAATAAAATTAGGGTTTATCCCTCTATCTAGCTTCTTTTGCGTTTCACTCTGAATCATAGTGGTATCAGACACATGCAGTCCTGCGAGATGGTGCGAGGAAGAACCAGCGGTCGCAGTGGCGCTGTAGTGGCTAGAGATGCAAGTGATTTCGGTGATCGTGAAGTTGCTGACCTACGCCGTCAGGTGGCTGATCTTACCCGTTAGATGGCTGATCTTAACGCCAGGCAACAAGGCACGGAGGTTGAAGGTATCGATAACCCTTTTGGGGAGGGGTTCGAACAGAATTCTTATCACGGCCGACGCTGGGAGCTTGGATTTAAGGTAGACATCCCGGACTTTGATGGTAGCCTTAAGGCAGAGGCGCTTATTGATTGGTTATCCCAGATTGAGGAAGTGCTGGACTTCAAGGAAGTTCTTGAGGAGAGAAGGGTCGCGTTAGTCACCATCCACCTACGCGGTAGGGCACAGGCTTGGTGGCAGCAAGTGAAGAAGAACCATGAGCGTGAAGGCAAGGATAAAGTCCGCAGTTGGGAGAAGTTCAAAAAAAAAATCCGCAAGGCTTTCCTTCCTTACAACTTCGAGCGGGAACTATACCAGCGACTCCAGAATCTTCGTCAGGGACCCCGATCTGTGGAAGAATTCTATCAGCTGCTGGCTCGTACGGATATGACCGAGTCGCCGCATCAGCGGGTATCCCGCTATATTGGTGGGTTGCGCCTTCAGCTTCAAGATGTGTTGAATATGTTCGACCCGTGCTCTGTTTCCGAAGCCCATCGGCGTGCCCTCCAGGCAGAAAAGCAGTCGGCTCGCCGGACCCAGACTGGCATACGAACCGGTGCTCCTTCAGAGATTTCGGCGTCCAAACCAGTTCCCCGTCCAACCCCTGATCAGATCCCTCCTGGGCGCGGTGCGCCAAGCCGTTCTTCAAGCAATTTACGTTGCTATGGTTGTGGCGAGTTAGGGCATCGTCAGGTAGAGTGTCCAAATGCTGCGGGTGCTAGGGGTCTTTTCTCTCACGAGGCGTTTGAACCGAATCCCATTGTTCTTGATGGTCCTCCGAAATTTGATACATATGATGATGATATGCCTGAGGCTGCGGAGGAAATTGTGATTGGTGATGTTGGAGCAGTGTTGATGCTGCGTGGCACTTTCTTGTCTCCTCGCGTTCCTGATCAGAGTGACTGGCTGCGGAATAACGTGTTCCAGTCGACTTGCACGATTAGCGGGAAGGTGTGCACCTTCATCATTGATGCTGGTAGCTGCGAGAATTTCATCTCCGAGACAGCGGTTTCGAAGCTCGGGTTGAAGTCAAATCGTACCCCAAGCCTTACAAGCTCGCCTGGCTAAGTAAAGGTACTGTTATCACTGTATCTAAACGCGTGCTTGTATCTTTTTCTGTGGGGCAAACATACCAGGATGAAGTGTTTTGTGATATTGTACCTATGGATGCTTGTCACCTATTACTTGGTCGTCCTTGGCAGTATGATTTGTCTGTTGTGCATGATGGTCGTGCAAATACTTATTCATTCCTCTTTCGGGGAAAAAAGATTGTTCTTGTGCCAGCAAAGCCTCGACCCCTAAGTATTGGCTCTAATCCTTTCACAACGACCTTGCTGTCCCGTGCTCCTTTTCAAATAGCCATGGAAGAGGCTGGTGTGGTTTTCTTATTGTTTTGTGATCCTGTTGTGATTGATTCCCATGCGGACCCTAGCCCTGTAGTTCAGTCTCTTTTGCAGGAGTTTGCAGATGTGTTTCCTGAGAATTTGCCACCCGAGTTACCTCCTCTAAGGGATATTCAACATCAGATCGACCTGGTCCCTGGTGCTGCTCTCCCAAATCGGCCCCACTATCGAATGAGCCCGAAGGAGCATGAAGAATTACGCCGACATGTGGAGGATTTGTTGGATAAGGGACATATTCGGGAAAGTCTCAGCCCATGTGCAGTTCCGGCATTACTGACACCGAAGAAAGATGGTTCTTGGCGTATGTGTGTGGACAGCCGAGCTATCAACAAGATCACTGTTCGCTACAGGTTTCCTATACCTCGCCTGGATGATCTGTTAGACCAGTTGGGTGGTGCTTCTGTATTCAGCAAGCTTAATTTGAAGAGTGGATACCATCAGATTCGGATTCATCCTGGTGATGAGTGGAAGACGGCGTTTAAGACGCGTGAGGGTTTGTTTGAGTGGATAATGATGCTGTTTGGTCTGTCCAACGCGCCTAGCACGTTCATGCGTATCATGAATCAGGCATTGAGGCCTTTCATTGGTAAATTTTTTGTTGTTTACTTCAATGATATTCTGATCTATAGTGCTAACCATTCTCTGCATCTATCCCATTTACGTGAGGTGTTATTGGTGTTGCGTCGGGACAAGTTTTATGCTGCTACTGCCAAATGTTCGTTTATGTCCACAGTTGTCCAATTTTTGGGGTATATTGTCTTTGTTGAAGGGTTACGAGCTGATCCAAGCAAAGTTGCTGCTGTGGACCAGTGACCTCAACCTACTTCCATCACTGAGGTTCGCAGTTTTCATGGTTTAGCTTCGTTTTATCGGCGTTTCATTCCCCATTTCAGCAGTGTTATGGCCCCGATTACAGATTGCATGAAGGGCACGAAATTTGGTTGGTCTGAAGATGCTGACGCAGCATTTGCAGAAGTTAAACGGCGTCTCACCACTGCGCCTATTCTGGTGCTGCCCGACTTTTCCCAACCATTTGAGCTTCATTGTGACGCGTCTAAATTTGGTATTGGCGAGTGCTAAGCTGCGATTTAGTACATATGATATTGAATTTTATGCGATAGTTCAGACTATCAAGCATTGGCGCCATTACTTGTTTCAGCGTGAATTTGTGTTATATATTGATCATGATTCTTTGAAGTATCTTGGCATTCAAGACAAAGTATCTCATAGACATGCTTCTTGGATAGCTTACTTTCAGCAGTTCACTTTTGTCATCAAGCACAAGGCCGGTATTACGAATCGGGTTGCTGATGCTTTGAGCCGACGTCACAATCTGCTGACTGAGATGTTCCTGGCTTTGATTTTTTTGTTGACCTTTATGTTACTGACTCGTTCTTCTATCGGGTTATTGAACTGATTCAGCAGGGCGACCATTCTGATTTTTTACTAGAGGATGGCTTTCTCTTTCGTGGAGTACAGTTGTGTATCCCTGACTACAGCTTGCGTCTTCAGCTGATCAAGGAGCTGCATAATGAAGTTCATGTGGGCCGTGATCGAACATACCAGTTGTTGTCCTCATCCTATTTTTGGCCTTCGATGCGGAAGTAAGTTGGTCGTTTTGTCTCCCGTTGTCGAGTTTGTCAGTTGGCCAAAGGAACATCCACAAATGCAGGTCTTTATTTGCCACTGTCGATTCCTGCTCAGCCCTGGACCGACATCTGTATGGATTTTGTTCTTGGTTTACCCCGGACTCAGCGTGGATTCGACTCTATCATTGTGGTGATTGATCGTTTTTCTAAGATGGTACACTTCATCCCATGTAGAAAAACATCTGATGCAGTGTGTGTCGCGCTGCTTTTCTTTCGAGATATTTATCGTATTCATGGCCTTCCTAGTACCATTGTTTCTGACTGTGACACCCGGTTTGTGAGTCATTTTTGGCGCAGCTTATGGCATATGGTGAATACACAACTCAACTTCAGTAGTGCTTACCACCCCCAGACGGATGGTCAGACAGAGGTGGTTAACTGATCCCTCGGTAACCTGTTGCGCAGTCTGGTGGGAGATCATCTGAAGGCATGGGATCATTGCCTACCGCAGGCGGAGTTCGCGCCCTTAACCAGTCCACGGGTTTTTGTCATTTCCAGGTGATGTATGGTATTGTGCCTCGTGGTCCAGTAGACTTGTTAGCACTGTCTAGCAAGATTCGCCTTCATAAAACTGCTGAGGAGCTTGTCTCACAGATTCGACAAACCCACCAGACGACTCACGATCAGCTAGTCTTGAGCACCACCAAGTATAAGTCTCAGGAATATTCTCATCGTCGTCCTGTTCAGTTCGAAGTTGGTGATCATGTGTGGGCAGTTTTAACCAAAAATCGTTACCCTTCTAGTGAATACAACAAACTGGCCGCCCAGAAGATTGGCCCGGTGGACATTGTGGAGCGGATCAATCCAAATGCTTATCGACTGCGTTTGCCTAGCCATGTCCGTACGACTGATGTCTTTAATGTTAAGCATCTGAATCCTTATGCAGGTGACTCTTCTGATGAGGAGACTGGTTTTGATTCGAGGGCGAATCTTCTCTACCTCGGCGGGAATAATGCAGACAGTTTAGCGCTGGAATTTATGAGGACTGGCGATCACCCAAATAATGCGGTGAATTGACAGTTTGGAACTCCGGTGTCTGATTTTGACCCACAGCACCTTGTTTCGAAGGAAACGACATCACGAGCGCAAGTCACCAACGTTGCTCGTGAACTATGGGCTTTTTTGGGCATTCGGGCTCATCTATCAGCTTATTTCGAGTTTTTAGTACTTTAGGATATTTTAGTAATTTTCATATTTTTTTGTTTTAGGGTTTCAATTGAACCCTTATATAAACATATCTTCTTTACATTGTTTGGGGAGTTGTTTTGATTAATAAAATTAGGGTGTATCCCTCTATCTAGCTTCTTTTGCGTTTCACTCTGAATCACAGGCCCTCCAGATGGTTGGGCATTACTATCTTCTTGTGGTCTTGACTCCGGCTGGGGCTCAGATCCGGAGGTCTCTTTCCGGAGACTTGAACTAGTTGCCTCCGGACCAGACAGCTTGTCCTTGGGAATTTTAATGGGTGCTTCTGACCCTGTATTTTTATTTTTTGCTCCAGACTTGGAAGGCGTAGTTTTTAGAGCCTGCCCTTTCACCAAACAACCTCTTCGCCGGTCTACTAGCTTCTCTGAGGAGGCATCAGCGTCCGATCCTATGGCAATGAATGGGGAAGGTCTCTTAAAGCTTGTAACTGCCTGCTCTGGTTCAACAACAGGCTCTGATTCCTTGACCGATGAGCCCGAAACGATTGGTGAAAGGTTGGACTGGAATAACCTCCTGGGTTTAGAACTCTTAGCTGAAGAGGAACCCCGGTCAGGTTCTGGACTTGGTGTTTCCGATTTGTCGATAGAAGAAACAGGGAGGCCTGCAGCAATGCGCCTTTCTCGTTCGACCTTTTGAGCTTTTTCTAACTCTGACAAGTTGAGCCACCCACCTTTTATTAAGGCGTTTCTTGCTGTGAACATAAACTCACACCAAAAGAAGGGTTTTTTTAGAGGTGAAAGCTTTGAAGATTAACATAGTAGAGATAATGAAGATGGTAAAACAGTGAAAAGTAGACTAATTTATAGTAAAGGAACAAAAGATACTTCGATACCTAGGAGAATTCGAAAGGATAGATGTAATGATTGAGGACGGCGCTGATGTCACCCACATTAATTGAAGAGGTTACTTTTTGGAGTAAGTGGGAGGGCCGTTCTAGGAAAACAATGACCGGTGAGGCGAATCATAGAAGGACACGTGTCCCACGATCTCTGGCAAAACCGTTTAAGCTCCTAAGAGTTTTATCAGTCCGGGTAAAGTCGTTGCACAATTTAAAATCTGTCCGGACATAGTTACAAGTGCACATGAACTATTTTTTAGGTCTTGCCAAAGGCCTTCGAACACAACCTAAAAAAGGGGCTACTGATGAGTCCGGATTTTATCACCACTCACTATGGGGACCGGATAGAGGCAATTCGGACAAGATCCACCCACTGAACCATCCGAACTGAACTAATGTTTTAAAAACTTAATCACTTCATGACTAGGCTAACTACCTACATGCTTAAAAACTAATGGATCTTTAATGGGTCATTGAACTCGACCCGAATTCATAGTCATGACCCGAAAGCCCATGTGGCCCATGGTTAAGGGTATAAATACCCAACCACTTTCATTTAATGAGGGTAATAAACATTAAATACAACCAGGCAACTGAAATCTCTCACTATAAACTACCAAATATTAAATACCCTTGAAATACCTCAAAACTTTAGACAAAATTACCATCGGTTGAAATTAATCCACACCAATTACTAAATTATCATTTACATGTATACTTTTACTTTTTATTCGGGCCATTTAATTAAAACAACCTTGACCCGATTAAAACTAAATTTAAACCCGAAGTTAACACCAAAACATCTCTCCATATTTATCTCCCAGCACCACTCTCTCATTCTTCCACACTTGAATAGCTTAGTCTCATATCAAACTCTTCTTTCACTGACCTCTCTTTCCCCTCCTTTCTTTCTTTTTTTCTTATTTTTTCTCTTTTTTAAGCAAACAACAATATATTACCAAATTAAGATTTTTACAACCAATAGGGCCAAATTGAGAACAAAACAGGAAAGAGGGCCCGAAGCCTAATTAAAACCACAACTTTTGGCCATTCCCAAATTAAGAATTGGAAACCCTAGATTAAAGTCTAACAGAAACATCGAGCCAGATTATCCAATGAGAGAGAGAACTAAAACCCGCTTCTCCATCAAGGGCACTCAACTGCTTAGATAAATAAAATCAGAAGCTAGCTAGGATCAATGTATCCGGTTCCCAGGCTTTCAATAGTTGTGATGGCCAGAAGGGGAATCAGAGCATTGTATCATTTGAAGGTGTGTCTTTGACGAACGGTGATGACCCACTTAGCGATCCAATCGGCAGCCTGGTTCTAATTTCTGGTTATGTGACGGAGGGTCATGCAAGGGTGGATTAAGCTTCTACAGACATCGATCACAGGTTCATGAAGAGGATCAGCAATGCCAGTGGCAAGAATGTTGATTAGGGTCAAACAATCAGACTCTACATCAATATTCTGCCAGTGGTTGCGCTTGCAAATGATGGGGCCTTCAATAAGGGCTTTGCATTCAGCCTGGAATGGATTCAACTTGCCGAACAGACAACCAACGCCAATGACGATATATCTGTTGTCGTCTCTGACTAGAATACCCCCACCTGACTCTCCATAAGAGCTACAAGCGCCATCAACGTTAATTTTGAGTCTGCATGGGTTGGGGGCCTGCCACTTCAGGTACGTAGTCTTATTCTTTCTGTTGTTGATTGTTTTACACCCCAACGCTGAACCTGCATCAATGACATGAGACCAGTGTTTAGTGAGCAGGGTGTTCCCACAATCTATTCCCATTATAATTCTAGTTATTCTATCAATAGCACTCTTGAAGTCATCATGAGTGTTTTTAAGCTTAAGGAAGTTCCTATTATACCAAAGGGTCCAACAGATTATTGGTGGGACAAGATGGGTAATATGGAACTTGCTTTTAGAAAACCAGAACCAACAATGGAGAATATGATTGATGGTCATGAATCTCTTCAAAGGGATTCTGAACAGGCACCCTAAATAGTTCCAATTGGGCCAAACAAAGTTGCAGTTGACGAAGAGATGATTTTTCTCTTCACAACTGCAACAGAATTGACATTTTGAGACAATGATTATGTGCCTCTTGGAAAGAATGCTGTCAATGGGAATAAAGTTTTTAACAATTTTCCAACATAAGAAAGGTAATTTTTTCGGAATAAAATGATTCCAATTTTTTTTAAAGAAGTTTGATTTGTTGTTTCTCTTTCTTACACTGTCCTAAGTTAGCTTGGTATTAAAATTACTATCATTAGACAACTTCCAAAAAATCTTGTCTTCCTGTTCAGGATTGAGTTTGAAACAGTTAATGTGTTTAACTCTTTCCTGAGGCAGAAATTTCAAGAGGGTTTGGTTATCCCAACCACTATCTTTCCAAAATATCTTTACATTGGCAGGGAGGAACCATCTATCAGGGATTTGATTGTTGAGAAGAGGAGGCATATCATGCCACTCATTAAACCAGAAATCAATAGAGTCGTTACCAAGAATCCATTTAAGATTTTTGTCAGCCTCATCTTTAATGGAATGAAGTCTTTTCCAAACAATAGAGTTAGTAGATTTATAGGTTGTTTTAAGAGGGTGGGTGTCAGGACTATAAGTGATGTGCATAAGCTCATCCCAAAGGCACTTGTTCTTTCTAAATAAGAACCAGATATTTTGAGAGAAAGTGTGTTGAATATCAATCAGCCTTTTGATATTCAACCCACCTTCATCAACAGGCTTGCATAGCTGATTCCAGAAGGTCCAATGAATAGATTTATCATTGAAATCGGACCTCCAAAGAAATTTATTGAAGCAAAACTCAATTTTGTTGATAATCGAAATGGGGATGGCACTGCTATGCATCCAGTAGTAAACAATAGTGTGTAAAAAGTTAGTGATAAGAGACATTCTCCCTCTAAAAGACAGATGTTTCATATCTCATTCATGAATTTTATTGTGAATTTTTTCAATTAAAGGTAAGTAATTCTTCCCCTTGTTGTTTGCAGAGATGGTGATGCCAAAATAGGTAAAATGAGTTGTGTCTACATCGAATCCAGTAGCCATGTTCCAGTCTAGTAGTACAAGCTTGAGAAGATTTAACAGAGGTAATAATTTTCGTTTTATCTTTGTTGATAACTTGTCCAGAGACTGATTGATATTGATCAAGCAGGCAGCTAAGCTTATCAATGGTAAAAGGAAGGCTGTTGGTGAAGATGATTATGTCATCAGCAAACGCCACTGGGTAAGAGATAACCTAATTCCACATGAAATTTCATACTGTCATTAGCTTTAGCAAGGTTAAACATACCCCTAATGAGAGCTTCCTCAGCAAGAATGAAAAGGCTTGGAGACAACGGGTCTCCCTGTCTTAAGCCTTTCTTCTGAGGAAATTAACCCACACTAGTACCATTTATGAGAATAGATATCATCACTTTAGAAATCAAGTTTCTAATAAGGTAAATTAGCTCCTTAGAAAAGCCAAAACAAGTCAAAACTTTAAGGACAAAGGCATGAGACATTCTGTCAAATGTCTTTGACATATCTAGCTGCATCATAATGTTACCTTTGCTAGGCTTTCTGTTAATATTATGCATCATTTTTTTAGCTATAAGAATATTATCGTGAATGAGTCTATTTTTTACAAAAGCACCCTGACTGTTAGATATAATATTAGGCAGAAAACACAGCAATTATGTTATTTATTAAGCTAGAAAGCAGCCTGTTGAAAATGGTGCACATGCTAATAGGCCTATAGTTATTCCAATTAATAGGGTTAGGGCCTTTAGGAATAAGGCAAATCCTTGTGACAAACACACCATTGGGGATATTGCAGCCCTTAAGATAGGCATTAAGAGCATTGCAAAGGTGTAGATTATTAATCTCCCAACAAGTTTTCAAGAAGAAAGAATTGAACCCATCAGTTCCTGCAGCACTGTCATTCTTCATGGAGCTGATAATAGTCCACACTTCGTCTTCAGTAGTAGGCTTGAGCATTGTATAGTTGTCACTTTCTATTATGAGCTTAGGTATGTTTTCAAAGAGAAGGTCCTGCATTTTTAAATTTAAGTCATCAGTGCTAATGTAGGAATCAGTAGATAAAATCTTTTTACAATAGGATTCAGCAGACTTAGCTATATCATTATGACTTTGAAGCCAAACTTCATTCTCTTTGATTCCATTGATTACATTTTTATTCCTCTTCGTAGAAATATATCTATGGTACAGTTTAGTGTTACCATCACTCTCATTAAGCCAAGTGTTAAAAACTTTTGTCTCCAGTAGCTCTCTTCAATCCTGAGAGCCTGAATACGAGTGTTGTTAGCTTTAGAAAGGATTTCCTTAGAAACGCAGTTGTTTTCACTTTGGTGAATGATCTCCTTGGTGTTAACGTCTTCAGTGGAATCTTTCACTTTGTTGAAGATATTGCCAAAGTGATTAATGTTCCAGTATTTAAGAAACTTTTTAAGTCTCTTAAGCTTGAACCAGAAAACAGTTTTGTTGTTACTTTGACAGTGAAGATTCCAATTTTGCTTAACTAAACTCAGAAAGTTAGAGTCATTTTCCAAAGCATTAATAAATTTGAAGTTGCATTTGTTATAATTAGAGGTAGTATTAGGATTATTAGAGAGAGATATGAGCAAAGGAGCATGGCTTGAACAAGTTCTGACCATGTGAAAAACCTGAATACAATGCATTGAAGAGATCATGTTGTTGTTGATCAAGGTTCTGTTTAACCTTTTCCAGCATTTGTTGTTACTCCAGGTATATCTAGAACCCACATAACCAGTGTCCTCAAGGCAACACCGTCTGATGGCTTCGTTGAAGTCATCAGAGCTACTATCATCAAAGGTGGAGCAGCCAAGTTGGTCTTCAGAGCTAGGGATGGCATTAAGTCACCAGCAACCATCCAAGGCAGATCATCACTAGCAATAGACACCATCTGGTTCCAGAGATCTTTGCGAAGGGATATTTGGTTCCTAGCATAAACAGAGGTAAAGTTGAAAATAAAATTATAAATATTGACCTTCATATGAAGGAACTGCTCGTGATGACATTAACAGTGATGTTAATGTCATCTGACCAGAAAACCCACACTTTGGTAGAACAATTAGCAGCAAATTTGCATGGACCAATTCTTTTAGCAATAGTTTTAATCTTGTCAAGCCTAGCCATAGGCTCCTGAATAACAATCACCTTAATCTTTTTAGTTTAAATCATAGATATAAGCCTAGATAAGGTTGAATTTTTGTTGACACCACGGGCATTCCAGCTAACAATTTTTATCATTATCAGATAAAGATTTGTTGTAGTTTCTCTCCCTTTTGAGTATAAAGTTGATTGATAGTCTTTTAACACTTTTGTTTTTATATGCAGATTTGTTCTTGCGGCTGATAATGGTATTGCAGTCATGGCTAGGGGAGGTGATACTCGGTGAAACATTACAGCTACCAAGATTGTCGCGTTGAGGAGATGGAGAGGATTCAACAATATGATTTTCAAAGTTATTTTGATAATCAGAGTCCAATCTTTGAAGAGCACCGATTATCTCAGGATCATTTTTTGAAGAGTTTTCATCTTCTTCAAGATTAGGGACATCTTCTCCAGAAGTTCTAGAATCGCATACTTTATCTTTGGCTGTAATAATAGATTTAATCTTCCTTCTATACACTTTACTGAAAGTTTGAACTTGTGTTACTATTGGTATATGTAAATTTGTAGAGCTTTCTTGAATAGGATGAGTTGAAATAATAACATCATCTTTCACAATATCATTACTTCTTTCTTTGTCTTTGTCTTTTGAGTCAGCCTTTCTACACTCATCATTGTTATGGCCCAAATGATAACAGCTATAGCAGTAACTAGAGACATTCTTATAGCTAACACCAATCCAGCACCCGTCATTCTCTCCGAAGCCAACCCACATTCTTCTTTTAAGCTTCTTTGAAACATCGATTTCAACTTAAGCATAGCACGCATTGTTATTGGCTCTGTGTTTATCAGGGATCACAGTAGGATACACTATGCCTAGAGAGGATGAAAGATCATTAATCACAGAACAATTGTACATATACTCGGGAACCCTTTCAAATCTTACCCATAGCAAGACAGTAGGATTTTCGTAATTTTTGTTAAACTCAGGGCACCACTTTAGAATTCTCATGCTTTTGCCGTCGACACTCCAGACATTTTTGGACCATAGGCTATTAACATCTTCTTTAACGCAAAATTCTATTAGAACATGACGAATGTCGATAGTGATGAAGCGGTATGATCCCTTGAATTTGAAATATTCTAGGAAGTTTTGTAGCGAAGCTCGTTTTGGTATCCCATTATTGAATTTACCGATCAAGGTAGTTCTTGTTTGAAACACGAGAAAGTCTTTGGTTTCTTTCGAATATTGGATCGAAATATGGTCCTCAGATTCTTTGATCAACTCGGGGACAGTTTCTTGAGGCAAAGACTTTGGTTTCAAGATTTCAAAAAAGATTTTTTATACTGATCCAAAGCTTTGGTTTCAGCGTTTGGATGAATAGCGGGAAATTCTTCTTCGTTGTTTAAAGCACCATATGACATAATCCGAGACACAGGGAAAGGTCACCAGAACTAGAACAGAAGAACAAAAACACTGCTAGAGAAGATTGTCAGAGGACAACCGAGAGGCGAGAAATGCAGGCTTCCCTGAGAAAGCCAGTGAGAGTCACCGGAGAAACCACCCACAACGGCTTCTTAAAAACAGAGAGCTTCTTGAAAACAGAGAGCTTCCCTCTAACAAATCTAATCTCTTAACTCTTAATAAATTTGAATTAAATTTAATGATAGACATTCAGCTTTATCACAAAACAACCGTACCGGAACAATCTCACTTGAAGTTTTCACCTTCAGTAACCAGGGTAGATAAAAGGGCTGCAAAACAAAGCGAAGATGATCAAATGTTGAGGCAAAATAATAGTAGAAGATGAAGGTCACAGTGGAAAATCAGGTGAAGAGAGATTCCGAGTATCAATCGTCCTCGATATCATCCACGATCCGATTTTGTTGTCCATCGATGAACCAACTTCCGGATTAGATTCCACTAACGTCTTCATGGTGGTCCAGGTTTCGAAACGAATTGCACAAAGTGGAAGTGTTTTTATCATGTCGATTCATCGATCAAGTTATCGAATTGTAGGATTACCCGATTCATTCATATTCTTATCTCGAGGTCGAACTGTTTACACTAGAAGTCTGGCCAATCTGTCGTACATTTTCTTAGAATTTGGTTATAAAAATCCATATAGCGAAAATCCAACTGAATTCACTTTAGATCTAATTTTTTAACTCAAAAAATTTAAATCAGAACATAGAAGTTAGTTGAATTCAATTCAAATTGGCAGCGAATACACACGAGTGCCTTTTCTCCATAATAAAATCCCTCTCTGCAAAAAGCTTAACCACAACCATTTCCTGGAATTTTCTTGGACTTTCTAATCATGTTTGCTTTGTTCTGGGCTGGAAGCTCGTTTGTAGCTCCTTTATCTTCCCTTGTTGCTCAAGATGAAAACTTCAAGTGGGATTGTACTGGGAGGTGGTTTTGTGATAAAATTAAAACTGAAAAAGAAGTGGAGTAAGGAAATAAGAGGTGCATCAGGGCAGGGTTTCATTTGAGACTAAGTTGTTAAGTGAGGAAGAGCGAGAGAGTGATGGTGAGAGAGGAAGAAATACACAGAGATGTATTGGTGTTAAATTATGGTATAAATTTGGTGCTAACTAGATCGGGTGGTTTTAATTAAATGGACGGATCCGATTCGGTCAGGGTTTATTACTTTGGGTAAAAATTAAAAAAAATGTAGATCCAATGGTGATTTCATAATAATAAATTGTAAATTAGTAAAAATTAAATGTCAAATATATAAGTTAAATAGTAAAAAAGTAATAGTAATAGTAAAATGGTAAAAAATTAAGTAGAATAGTGTTATGGGTCTAAAATGCGTCTGGATCATATTTGTAACAAACAAAAATGTAAGTTTGGATGCAACGTCATATTCTGGTTAATTGTACACGTTAGTTACTATATTTGCGACATTTGTTAACAACAATGACCGGTTTAACGCATGAAGGAATTTCAATGGTTTTTGCGCAATAGGTAATTTTGGTGGTTGTTGTGAGACAAGTGACCAACACGGGTGACTAACCGGGGTTTTTAACCCTGCCCTCTTACATCTTTGTTCGTTTAAACTTCTCCTGATAATTTCCAGCTTTGTTCATAATTCTAAATTCAATTTCGGTTTGATTTCTGGCTTAGTTATTTACTTTAAAAATCCCAAAATCTCTCCATCATTCTTTCATTCTCAACTTCTCGATGATTTCAATTTTATCAAGTTTATTTTTTCAACAAATCAGTAAAGAACATCAATTATAGGTTTAAATTTTCAAAAATGGTGATAAAAACATAGCTCTTATGGTTTTCGATTTTGAGGTTTTCTGAGTTTTACAACTTATGGTTTTGATGATGAAAAGTTGTAGTTTTTATGGTATGTAATTTCATATATTCTTTCCTTATTTTTTTCTCTCATTTGCGATTGTGTTTTACGTTTTACAGATATTTTTCAATTTTTTTTAAATTTAGTAATACATGTTTTTTAATATTCTGAATATCGTTCGTGTTTTGTATGCCAAACTTTATCAGTCTTGCCCATAGTTCGCGTTTGTGTAACACAATGGTTCATGTTTATTATTAATTTTTATTCATGTTATTCGTGTCACGTATTAAATAATTATTCGTGAATTTTTTGCAGTTTAAATGCCTTAATAAAAATCCCTAAGAAATATTGCACAACAAAAATCAGGAATAACGATAGTGATTTTATTGAAAATAGAAGAATATGTGTAATGATTATTGTTTACCGTAGTGCACTAATTCACGTTCGTGTTATATTTGGATTTTTGTTATAAACAATGCACTAATTCACATTTGTATTATTTGTATTATAAGGAGTCACGTTTGGTAACTTGTATGAATCAAATGATTTACGTTGAATTATTTAACGATTATAAAATAAAAGTTGGGTAGATATATTTGGATTCTAATTCAACTTTTATTTCATGATTGGTGTTTCATGTTATATAAGGATTCACGATGAAACACTTAGTAATTTGTTTATTTACGTCGACCTTGTATTCGGGAAGCACTTGATTCGCGATTAAGATTGCATATTATTAGGGCATTTGTGATTGCATATTATTCGCTGTGCTATATAAAGATTCACAATAAATAAATTTGGATTCGTGATTAATGTTAAATATTTATTTGTGTTAAATGTAGAAAAGTTGCGTTAAATATCGAAAAAGGTCATGATTTATGGTTTGAGAGTTTGCATATACAAATATAAAGAAAAATAGATAAGTAATAAAATCAAAACAAGGCTATTATAACATAATATTTACATCTACATTTATCCTATAAAAGTTTTTGGCATAAACATCTATTAAGATCAAATCTCGAACAACGACTACACTTTAACTTTCGGACTATTACTTCTCCTCTAGATTGAATAGCTTCTTCTTAGGTTTTTCAACTCTTATTTTTAAGTTTGGAGGGAGAAGTTTCGGAGAACCACCAGATATAAAGGTTTGAGTAAAAATCGACAAAGTTGGAATGTTATATGAGTAAGTTGTTGTATAACAATTTGCGTGCTAGAATGGTTCAACATAATTCATATGATTATTATACTAGCTAATATGACTTCCAAGGCATGAGAACATAAAAAACAATCGATTTTCCACATACCACAAGAATAATTAAAAATTCATAAGAACAACAACAATAACAAGTTCTGAAAACACTAAAGGAAAAATACGTGAAGACGAACGAACTAGTCATGTATGACATATTCCCATATTGGACTTAAGTTTCTTCTCAAAATCAGGGTATAATTCATTAGTCTAACCTAGACCATTTGTGTAGCGGACATATATTTAATTCATAAGTAAAACCATAATTTTATCAATTATTTCCAATATCAGAAGACTACATAAAGCTTTTATCTGATGGTTAAAAAACTCAACAAGACTAGAGGTCAGTGAACCATATTGTTTTCCTTTAAAAAACACACATGCATATTTGTCTCGAGGTAAATTTTGACAAAACATTTAAACTTTTTTACCTCCATCATCAATAAGATCTTGCATAAATGTAGTGAGCATGATCAGATTTGGAGCATAAGCATTCTTTTTAAACTTATTAACCATTTTTACCCTCAAATATGGGGATGTACTCTTCAATGCATACTTAAAATTACTAGTAAGATAAAAAAAAAATACAATATGCACGAAAGAAATTAGGAAAAAAACTAAATTGGAATTCATTATACCAAGGTGACGATCCAATATCAATGTTATTTGATGGCCCATCAAGTGAGGTTTCAACATCTTAAGAAACCAGTTATCATCATCTTCTGAGCCAACAACGTCAAATGAAACCATGAAAATGCATGCATAGTTATTGGTGAGGTTTATCTTAATCAGAGGGTAATTTTGTCAAGTGTTTTGGAAAGTTTTTTAGAGTATTAAATGTTTGGGTGTTTTGTAGTGAGAGATTTGAGGTGTCTGGTTGTATGAAATGTTCATTACCCTCATTAACGAAAGTAGTTGGGGTATTTATACCCTTAATTATGGACCTATGGGCTTTCGAGTCAAATTCTGGACCCATGGGCTTTCGAGTCAAATTATGGAACTGAGTCAAGTTTAAGGACCCATTTACTTAGTAAGCTGATTAGCACATAGCGTAGTCAAAAAGTGGTCAATTATTTTATACTTCTGTCCTGTCCGGATAGTTCAGTGGGCAGTTTATGTCCGAATTGCCCTTGTTTGGAAATCTCAGTAGGCAGTGGTGGATTTATCCGGACTCATCAGTAGCCCCTTTTTTAGGCTTTGTCAAAAATCTTTGGCATGACTAAAAAATTCTCTTAGTCAGTAACGATATTTTCCGAATTATTTGTGCATATGGTTCGAGGTTTGTCCGGACTGACTTCTTCCCAGAATTCTAAGAGTTTTTCTTTGGATCCTGGGACACGTGTCACAATCTGATTTGACCTACCAGCCGTTTTTTACCTAGATTGGTGCTCCCACTAAACCTAAAAAGTAACCTATGCATTTAATATTTATCACGTCAGCGCCGTCTTCAATCATTGCACGAATCTCTTCGTCTTCTCCTAGGTATCAGTTACCTTGTCTACTAATATATAACCCATTTTTCAGTGTTTTATTATCTTCATCACTCTACAAATCGTTTACAGAGCTTTTCACCCTTTCTTTCAAAATTGTTCTTGGTTAGTTTTATGTTCACGGCTAGAAACGCTCTTGTAAAAGGCGGTTGGTTGAATCTGTCTGAATTAGAGAAGGCAAGGAAAGTGGAACGAGAGAGGCGCATCGCTGCTGGTCTTCTGGTATCCCTAGGCGACAAGTCTGATAAACCGTCCCAAGAAGATGATCAAGGATCATCTTCTACCAGAAATCCAAAACCCAAACGTCTGTTCAAACCAAACCTTTCACCAATCCCATCAGGCTCCTCTGTCCAGGAGTCTCAACCTTCTACTACTCAAGAAAAGGCAATATCGAGCGTCAGAAAACCCTTCCATTTCTTATTCATAGGATTTGATATTGAAAAATCTCCAGAAAAATCTAATCCACGTTGGACAACTCGTTTGGTGAAGCCCAAGAAACTCCCTCACAATCAAATCCCTCCAAACCGGAGGCCTCTAAATCAGCATCCAAAGATAAACCCTCCAGATCAGAGATATCTATACGATGCCCACGAGATAAGCCCTTCGGATTGGAGGAAACCAAAATAACTTCTCAAACGAAATCCTCCGGAACTGAGCCTCAACCGGACACCAGAACTTTAGAAAAAACTGGCGCTCAATCATCCGAACATACCATAGAGCCAGAGGCTAAAACTCTTCCATCAACAACAACTGATAAACCTTCTACAGTGATGGAAGAAGTGATGGAAGATAGTATCGAAGAGGCCCCCTTCAAAACTGAAGCCTCAGGGAAAACTGGGGATGCTGTCTCTGATAGGAAAGGGAAAGGCAAAGTGAAGGTTGGAGTGGCTCATCCGGATCTCCTGGAGTGCTTGGAGGGCAAGGTAGGACCTTGCTTTCAGAAAGTCAATGTGAAGTACTTGTTGGTCATGCAAAACATAAACTACGTTTATACTCATACTGCCGAAGTGGGCCAGATCTGGACAAAGTGGGGGATCCTAGAGTCAGTAAAAGTGGGGATTCCTGTCACTCTGGAGACGCTAAAGGACTGATAAACTTAATGAAGTGGTCATCTTCACCGAACTGTTCAACTGGGGGCTTAGATTCCCCTTAGACCCAGAGATTATCAGGTACTTCCACCTGATAAAGCTTTGCCCAAGCCAATTAAGTCCAAATGCTTGGTACTCCCTCCTTGCATGTATAATGGAATCAAGGTTGTCCATAATTCCTCTCCCTATGGAGCAATTTGCCGTTGTGGGAATCCTGTGCAAAAATCATCACATCACATTCTATCACCATAACATGGGAGACAATTTCAAAGTGGTAGATGATTTGTTGGAGTCAGAGAAGAATTGAAAAACCCAATTTTTATTCATCAGTGGGTCATGGGAGAATGGGAGAAAGATCAAAGCCAAGACTAACCCTAGCATGCTTACCAGTAGGTGGAAAAGTACAAGTTTTTCAATTTTGTTTGTCATTTTCTCCTTTTTACTTTAAAAATATTCCAATTCTGAATCATTCATTATTTCTTTTTAAGTATTACCGAAGTAGTATACCGGATATCTAGAGGAGGGGCAGACTACATGTGCCAAGTTGAATGCATGGGCCACAGAACGTTGGGGAAATTACTTCTACAACTGTTTTACTTCTGGCAATTTGGTGAGATCTCATCAGTAGAATACCATAGGACGGAGAGATTACATGGGAAGAATTGACCACGCCCTCTCCCCCAGCTGTCATCCTCAAACGAACATAGGAAAAAGATGGTAAACTAGTATTGCCCTCTAGATCCAAGGCCCCTAGCAAGATGAAGGGAAAGAAAAAGAAAGCTGCAGCAGAGACAGTTCAGGCTGCTACAGAAGACATCGGCCCGGAGAACCAAGAAGGGGAGAACCAAGAAGGGATTGATGCCTTATTTCTCCAAGTGGTTGAAGATGAAACTATTAATGAGGCAGGAGAAAAACCAAATCCACCAAGGCCTCCGAAGAAGGACCGAAAACGGGGAGCCAGTAGCGACAAAAGGCCTGCCAAGAAAAAGAAGGTCACTTTAGGGGGAGAAATAACTCATCGCCCTTCGGAGCTTCCTCCTCCACCAGCTCCTGCTGACCCTACTTTGGCAGAGAAAATTCCAGTAGACTTGCAACTGGGAGAGGGCACCGGAGGAGGGCTTGACATCAGAGCCCTTCAGGACATCGGTCTCTACTTCACCGATTTGGAGAAAGACGACTTCGCTGGTCCTTTCCATCCTTCAGGTTCATCCAACATGGTAACCTACAATGGTAAGTCTTTCTCTATTTCTGAAGACCATGATACGGGGGCCCATTCTCTTTTAGGTCATATCTAACCAGTGCTCGACTTGCAGAGGCAGGTGAAAAAATAGTTCACCCTTATCAACACCCTCAACACAGACAAAGAGACTCTGTCAACCAAACTCCTCAATGCTAACCAGAGCATTGAAGCACTGAAGAAAGAGCTTGAAGAATTGAAGAAGGACAAGGAAGATTTGTCAACCAAGTTGGCCACCTCAGAGAATGCTAACACTGAGCTCCAAGCTAAGTGCTCCGGTTTGGAGAAAGATCTCTCAACCTTAAAGGAAGACATGAAAACCAAGGATGGTGCCATTCAGACCTTGTCCGGTGAAAAGACTTCCCTTGAAGATGTTGTGTCTAAGGCAACCAAGGAGAAAGAAGATTTGGAGAAAGAGCAGGAATATAAAATTCAGACCAACATCAATAAATACACCAATGAGGTGATAGAGTCCTTGGAACAAAGGTATGTCGAAGTGAAGTCTGACATGGTATTGCTTTTCCACGAAACGTTTCTGAAGAGGACGCTTGGTACCTTGTGGAAATATGTGGAGTATGAAGATATCCCGTTCTATACCTTGGCTGATGGTGACAAAAATAACTACTCCAGTTGGATCGATTCTACTACCGATTAAGAAGAAGGAACCGGTGAGATTTCAAGCGCTGAACTCAAAGGCCTAAGAAAAGAGGTGATGCATGAACATCCAAAGGGAATAACCCCTGAGTTTTTCAACTATCTTTTGTGTTTTCTTTATTTTGTGAACTATTAAAGTCCTTGGATGGCCAAGGCATTTTTTTAATTGTATCCGGTTTGAGTCCGGTTAAGCTTTTCACAATACTTAAAGTCCTTGGATGGCCAAGGCATATTTTGTGTTTTAATATTGTTATCCGGTTCTTACCCGGATAGGCTTATCTTATCCAATTTTGCTTTGTTCCATACTTGCTTTCAATTTTAATGACTAATGTTTAAAGAGCCCTTCTTTACTTTACCAATATTTAAAGTGAAAGTATTTAAAATCTCTGATTACATGTATTTAATGGTCATCATTCAACCAGATTAATCTGATCTGTCAAAGACCCTTAGTATTAAATTGAAGACTTGAAAGGAATCGTAATCAAATCACACCGAATATTTTAAGAAGGCATCATATTTCATTGAAAAAACCATATACCTCATTAAAACCTCCCCGCGCCACCAGGGTAGGAAAAAGTATGCCCCCTAATATTTACATTGACTTTAAACAAGTAAATATTTACACAATTTTCACTCCAGATATAACCGGAGGTGTTCAATATTCCATGGGTGCTTCAGGATTCTTCCATCTTTGTCTTGAAGCCTATATGTCCCAGGCTTAAGTTTTTCGGAGACCTCATAAGGGCCTTCCCAGTTCGGAGCCAGTTTTCCAAACTAAATTTCCTTAGTATGCAAGAAAAACTTTCTTAATACTTTATCTCCTAGTTAAAAATCCCTTCTCTTGATCTTGGAAGAAAATCTGCTCCTCATCAATCCTTGATAGTGGGTTGTTCTAAGATGAGCTTTAACCCTTCTTTCTTCAATTAAGTCTAACTGATTCCTAAATTCCAATTCATTGGCTTGGTTGGAATAGTTGTAGGCCCTGTATGATGGTAGGGTTGCTTCCATAGGGGTAATTGCATCCACCCAAAAAACCAAGGCAAAAGGAGATTCCTGAGTAGCTGCCCTATGAGTAATCTGGTATGCTCATAACACTTCTTGCAAGTAGCTTGGCCACTTCCCTGCAGTCCCTTCTAAATTATTTTTCAGACGGGACAGAATGGTCATGTTTGCCACTTCAACTTGGCCATTTTCTTGTAGGTGAAAAGGAGAAGAGAAGCAATGTTGAATGCTCATGGAGGCACAGAAACTCTCCATATCCTTTTTATGAAATTGTGGCCCGTTATCAGTGGTTATCTTTTGTGGAACCCTAAATCTGCAACAAATGTTAGACAAGATAACTTTTATAACATCTTTTGAAGTAGTTCCTTCCAGGGGGCTGCTTCTATCCACTTTGAGAAATAATCAATGGCTACAATAATAGTCCTGCACCCTCCGGACACCATTGGTAGAAGCCCAACTAAATCCAGTCTCCAACGAGCAAAAGGCACTGGCTCAAAAATTGATTCCATAGGAACTGCTGGGATATGAATTTCGTAACCATATCTTTGGCATGGGTCACACTTTTTCACCAATTCCTTAGCATCTGCCATTATGGATGGCCAGCAGTATTCGGCCAACAAAACCCTCCGGGTTAGAGCTCTATAGCCACAGTGTGCTGATCCCTCTCCATCATGTAGTTCGGATAAAACAATTTGGGACTCTTCAGCCCCCAAACAACACAGGAGAGATCTGCTGAACGACTTTTTATAAAGAACCTCTCTTATCATCAAGAAACCACGAGATTTGTGTTTCATTTCCTTGCCGTAGCCTTCTCCAGAGGTAAAATTCCATCAGAGATGTATTAAAGAAGGGGAAATCTCCAATCTTTGGATTGAACCACTTGTACACTCAAGCTCTCTTCCTCTTCTTTGCTCTGATTTAATTGTATGGATGGGCATTCTTGTACATGAATACATGGGTAGGACTCAGAGTATACTATGGTTGTTAAGGAGTCTGCCAACGTGTTTTCCGATCTAGGAATATGCTCATAGCAAACATTTTTGAAGTTGGTTGCTACTTATTTAAGAATGAATAAGTATTTGATTAACTGCTCCTTCTTGGTTTCGGATTGACCTTGAGCATGGTGGATAAGAAGCTGAGTATCACTCATTAATCTAACTTTTTTAGCCCCACACAGAAAAGCTAACTTTAGACCGGCTATAGCTGCCTCATATTCAGACTCATTGTTAGAAGCCCTAAAAGCAAAGCATATAGCCCGGTATAACCTATCTCCATATAAAGAGGTTAAACAAATCCCAGCCCCACAACCTATTTTTTTTGTTTTCTCTTCTGAAGCTTGTTAGAACATCTGTTCGAATGAAATTCCACCAAAACAGCAGCGACAGATTGAGCTTTGATTGCAGTTTATGGAGCAAAATCAATGTCATAATCACCCAACTTCACTGACCATTTGGTCATCCTGCTTGATATGTCCGTTTTTCGAAGCACATTCTTCAAAGGAAAAGATGTTCGGACGATGATGGAATGAGACTGAAAATATGGCCGCATTTTTCTGGCAGCAATCACTAGGGCTAGTGCCAGCTTTTCAAGCTTTAGGTACCTCTTCTCAGCATCTATCATACTCTTGCTGATGTAGTACATCGGACGAGGATAATTGTCCACCTCCCTAACCAACACTTCACTTATAGCACATTCTGACACAGCCAAGTATACATAAAGTGTTTCTCCTTCAACTGGATTAAAAAGGGTTTTAGGAGAAGACAAGTGTTTCTTTATTTCATCAAAATCCTTGTTACACTATGGAGGCCAATTGAAGTCTTTAGCACCTTTCAAGGTTTGAAAGAATGGAGCACATTTGTCCAAAGACCTTGAAATGAAACGATTCAAAGCAGCCAACCTTCCTGTCAACCTCTGCACTTCTTTAATATTTCAGGGAGGGTCCATTTTAACAGAGCATCAAGCTGATCCGGATCAGGCTGTATCCCTTTTTTACTAATCACATAACCCAAAAACTTTACGGACCGCACCCCAAACACACACTTTTCAGGATTGAGTTTTAAATTCACCTTTGTTAAGTTGGCAAAAGTTTCTTGAAGATCAGTTAGGTGCAACTTTTCTTCTAAACTCTTAACCATCGTATCATCGATATATACTTCCATATTTCTTCCAATCTGATCAGCAAATGCTTTATTTACCAACCTTTGATAAGTAGCCCCAGCATTTTTCAACCCAAAAGGCATCACCTTGTAACAATGGAGGCCCCTATATGTAACAAAGGTAGTGTATTCTTGGTCCTTCGGATCCACCTGTATCTGGTTATAACCGAAGAAGGTATCCATGAACGATAATAACTTGTTTCCAGATGTGGAGTTCACCAACTGATCTATCTGGGGGACTGGATAGAGATCTTTTAGGAAAACTCTGTTGAGGTCAGTAAAGTCGATACACATATGTCATTTCCCATTTTTTTTCTTCACTAACACGGGGTTGGCTGTCCATAAAGGATTCTTAGACTCCTTTATGTGCCACATCTTAGTAAGCCGGTCAACTTCTTGGACTATTACATCAGCTTTCTCCTTAGAAAAAGCTCTCTTTTTTTGTACAATAGGTGCAACACCTCTCCGAATGGATAGCTTGTGTGATATAACACATGCTGGTACTCCGGTCACATCATCATTACACCAAGCAAAGACGTGTTGGCGACCTGCCAAAAAGGACAACAACTTTTTCTTCAATTCTGGTGCCATCTTGGAGCCAACTTTAACACTCCTTCCTTCAGCCCGAGAGTGGGTTTCAACTTCTTCAATCGGTATCAAAACACCAGGGGTCTCTCTGGGGTCATCAATTTCACCCTCACCCCCAGAGGGCCCCAACAACTGCTAATCTTCATTAATCCGGACTACCCCCCAGAGTTTTAGGAGCAAGTGAAGTTGCATAACATTCTCTTGCTATCTTTTGGCTACTCCGGACAACTCCCACTTGTCTTTGAACTACATACTTTAAACATTGATGGACTGTTGAAGCCACACATGCATCCTAGAGAGCCAAGACCTCCCAAAGATCGCATTGTAGCATGTGGGGAAATCTACCACAACGAATAGCACCCTGACCATCTTCTTGAAGGGGAATTTTCCCAACAATACCTTTTCCTCAAATTCTCCGATTACATCCGCAGAACTCCCTGTGAAGCCCACTATGGATCTGTTCGAACGCAGAATTACTGCCGGATTTTTTGTTTGCTTGTAAGAGCTTAAAAAGAGAATATTTGCTGAGCTGCCAGCGTCAATCAGAATTCATATGATGTCGTGACCCCATATAGATGCTCTTATCACAACAACATCCTCATGAGGCCCAGAAATGTCCCTTAGATCATCCTCATCAAAGACTATAAATGGAAAAGGAATTTGGGACTAGTATGAAGACATGTCCCCTTCCAACCGAGCAGTTAGATTATGAATACGCCTCTTTCTTGATGAAGGAGTGGGTGATGTCATGGTGTCCCCTCCGAAAATGGTAAGTGACTCAAAGAAGCTAATGAGTCCGGACACCGTCTTGACTTGTTCTGTTATAACCCCCACCTTGTTACGAGTTAGGTCAGGCTCCAAATAATCTGAATCCATATCGAATCTTTCATGGATCACCATTGCCCCATCCGGAGCTGATATTCGTGCGTTGTTCGTAGGGCCTGTCCAGGGAGCATTGTCAGGCCTGTTTCCACTCCTCCTCTTGACATAATCTCCCAGCTTGCCTCTTTCAATAAGATTTTGTACCTCTTGTTTCAAAGCGATGCAGTTTTCGGTGTTGTGGCCAATATCATGATAATACTGGCAAAAACAAGTATTACAACTTTCCCTGGGAGAATAAAGCGTTGTTGGCTTCCTGAAATGCACCTCATCTTTAGTTTTGTCATAAATAGTTGTCACATTCTCCTTTAACTCAACAAACCACTCTGGTTGGACCCAAGGTCCTCTTTTATTTCTGGACTACTGGCTCTTAGCTGGATTTGGGTGGAATCGAGTCTGTTTGGCCTTGTTGGACCCCTGTCCGGTTTCTTTGGCCTTGTATCCAGACTGATTCTGGTTTGGAGCAGCTGGGCAGACCTCACTTGCCTGTATACCCTAGTCTTCTTTGTTTCATCCATGTTGATTTGTTTTCTCACCTGATTTAGCAAACCACCCCAAGTCATGGCCTTTTTCCTTGTTACTGAATCAGCTAAATTCCTTGGGTTCAACCCTTGTCTCAAAGAGGCTATTGCTACTTGATCAAAGCAATCAGCTAACCCATTCTTGGTATTTACGAACCGACTTATATAGTCTTTTAGTGACTCATTTGGCTCTTGGGCACAATGGATAATAGTATCTCCGTTGCCCTTCACCTCTTTACTCCCCACAAACTGCCTTTGGAAGACCACCCAAAATGTATCAAAGTTTCTGATACAACCCTGTGGCAGGTTGTTGTACCATTTCAGAGCACTTCCCGTAAAGGATTGGGAGAAGGCTCTACACAGAAGTTTGTCATCATCATCAAAATTTATCATAAAATATTTAAACTGTTTCAGATGGTTGTTCGGATCTTTGCTCCCATCATACTTCTCTATTTTAGTACTGTCAAACCTCTTAGGAAAGTTTCCGGCAGTATCTTGGCAGACAATGGCGATTGCCTCCAATTCCAACTACGACTAAAAACTGTATCTTCATTAGGTGTTGCAAAAATACCTAGCTCATCATGGAAAGCAAAGGGATCAATCAGCAGCTGATCCACATGCTTGTGGCTATGGTTGTGGCTGTGAGACGACCCTTTTCTCAGATACCTCTTTAGTCTTCCATGCCTATCTCTCTTTCTAGAATATTTTTTAACTAGCTTTTGATTCTTCCTGGACCTCTCCTCATCACTGCTTGATGACAAGGACTCCTCAAGATCATTCTCGTTCGAAGAGCTACTGGAGGACTCAAATTCTGAGCTCTCCACCAGCTTGGACCAGTGAGACTTCTTGGAACTGACATGGGTCTTTTGTGTTTAAATGAGTCCTTGTTGATGGGTCATTCTCCCTTGGATTGTCAGTATAATGTACGGCTGACGCTTTAGACTTTTCCTTTAAACCCATTTCTGCCTTTCTAGTGGCCCTCAGCGCTTCTATTTCAGCTTTCTACTTATCTCGCTCTTCGGGGGTGTATTCTTTATTTTCCCCAACCACCTCCACGACATGAGGTGGAATCGCTCGTTCGTTCGGATCCATCCAAACAGGTCTTTCTGTTGGTTTTGAATGCTAGATTCAGGCACCTTCTCCTCCCAATGTGGTCACCAATTTGGTGAGGTTTATTTTAATCTGAGGGTAATTTTGTCAAGTGTTTTGGAAATTTTTTAGAGTATTAAATGTTTGGATGTTTTGTAGTAAGAGATTTGAGCTATCTGGTTGTATTAAATGTCATTACCCTCATTAATGAAAGTAGTTGGGGTATTTATACCCTTAATTATAGGTCCATGGGCTCTCGGGTCAAATTATGGAACCAAGTCAAGTTTAAGGACTCATTTACTTAGTAAGCTGATTAGCACATAGCTTAGTCAAAAGGTGTTTAGTTATGTTATACTTCTATCCTGTCCGGATTGTTCAATAGGCAGTTTATGTCCAAATTTTCCTTGTCCGGAAATCTCAGTAGGCAGTGGTGGATTTATCCGGACCCATCAGTTATGATAAAACAACTGTTAATAATGAATAAATTCATAATGCATATTGTTACAGACATTCGTGTCATAATTAATAGGTTAGATGTGTTATAGTTAACAGGTGATTTGCGTTATGATTAACCCATTATTTGTGGTTCGAAATTTTTGCTTAAATGCTTATTCGCGACTAATGAATCGAGTAGAAAGAGTTACACATTATTCATAAGTTGTATATGATATAGCAAATAGTTTGCATTTTTTATTTCATATTAATCATTAAATTCACATTTGTTATATAATATAACAAACAGTTCGTGATAGTCAATTAGATATTTAAACTACATCCGTGATTCACTTAAAATAACATACCATTAGTGTCGCCCTTAGTTATGGTACATAACAATATTCATTTGTGTTTTCTAGTTAAAAATGTACTATTAATAAATAAAAATGGATGACAATAGTGAAAACCTTGGATACAAGACTCAATACAATGAAACAATATTTGAATTATTTAGTTTCGGAAATATATTCGAGTAAGTATTCACTCGTTATATCTAGAATATTTAGAGTTTTAAATTTAATTTTAACTATATTAAATAAAGTATAAATATATCGTAAATAGCTTTCTTAGCTTTCTATAAAGGAGTACATAAAATTTTATACGAGATGTCTAAACCATAGTTGTTCTTTATAAATGATCATACATTTTTGGATGCCACATCATTACTAGATCTAATACAATATTTTATCTCGTTATTAATCAAATCAAATGTTAGATATTTTTAAATTTCTTTGAAAAAAATTCTCAGAAGTATGTTGTCCGACATACTTCTTAATGACCATAGCATTGATGGAGGAATCAAGTGATGCATAAAGTTCCAATGAACATCCATTGGAGACTTTATTGTCATAAAAAACAATGATTTTTTATTAAGTATTATGCATATGGTTATAGTAAAAAAACCTTATTTACCGCATAACAAGATAAAATTAATCTTAAATATGTTGCTAATTCTTAAAAACAACATGCCCAACACGTATAATTCCATCGATCCAACCAAAAGTAGCAAGTTTTTTTATCTTGACCACCAAAACTAATGCCCAAACTACTCCACACACTAACCAATTTTTCTCAACTAACCAACTGCTCATTTTAAGCTTCAAAAAAACTGAAAGCAACTTCTTTTAGTGTTTCCAGATGCGAGAAGTCCACAATTGTATATATTTCAACAGTTGGATAACCAAACTATTCAATAAGTGATAGCATTCCAGCAAACTCATCCTTACTACTTAAAGTATAATTTTTATATTCACCGCATGAATTGAATAACTACATATTACCTCTAACAAGTTCCTCACACTTAGATAAAATAAAATTAAACATAACTTCCAACTCTTCAAAGTAACTAATATAAAGGATTGAATTTTTATTATTTAGTTTGAAATATATACAATATTGACATGGACATTTAAAACATACAAGTAAGATTTATAATCAGTCTGAGTTCGGAATTAGCACTAAATAATTATACAGATGTGTGTTCCGCGTATTCAAAACGATTCATGATGACAAACATTGTTATACCAATATTCTTGTTAACAAACATACGGTAATCTGCGTTAGCATTAACCACGGAATTATAAATTATATCGTTTTCTTTGACTAACAACTACATATTTTTTTCAAAACAAAATGTTTGCATCTAAAAACTTAAAACTTAACCTTCCACGACCAAAAAATACAAATTAAACAACTTATCCCCTAGAAATTAATTATTACACCAAATGAATCCATACCAAAGTCATAAGAAACTTATTTAATCAACTCAACTTTATTAATCAAACAAAACTTTTTTTTCTTATAATATCATTTACTATGAAATAATTAATTTCATATTTAGGTTATTATATGATTTTCGGGAATAAGGTTTCCAGAAAGTTTCTCAATCTATGGTTTTTTTTTAATTTTAAAATTTTAGAAACAAAAACAATTAAAAAATAAAATAATAAGTTTAAAGGGTATTTGGAATAGTCTAGGTAATAAGTTATAATCATGAGTCGTGATTTGTTTGTTGTATACTTCACGTTTATACGAGTTTGTTTGGGTGGTGTTTATCCGAATGCTTTAGTCGTACTTGTGATTCACGATTTTATTAATTTTTCATGTTTATTCAAGTTTTAAAATTTTTCTTACCGAATTTTTCTTTCGTATTCCACTTCTGTTTTTACCATACTTCTGTTTATTCTAGTTTTACAGGGTTTTTAATGAATTGGTCTTTTGTATTTGCACTTCGTGTATTTACCTACGTAGTTCGCGTTATGGATTTCAGCATATTCATTTGTACATCTTTTTTATAACGATTAAGAATATAACATAAATCGTGAATCGTGCACACGATTATTCGCATTAGAATCTATCAAATACAAATATAAGAGAATTTACGAAATGGAAAGCAAGAAATAATTTGCAATTAGGATGTTTAACAAATAATTAAAAAATAGAACAATTCCAATTTCAATTTAAGAAAATGTTAGGAATTTAGCTTAGTCGGATAAGGTTGAATCGAGGAGTATTTTAATAATTTGTTAGTGAAATAATAAATGTAAGATGAGAAGTAGATAGATAATAGAGTTGTTATAATTAATGTTTAGAGTGTTAAGTATAATCTTTTTAAATGTTATCTTCAAAAGTTTTTATAGACCGATTTTGAGTTAATGGACCTAACGAGTCAAATTATGGGTATGGGCTGAGTCTATAGACCAAAAAATCAATTGATTATAATCTATTTATATATTTAATACAGGGTAATAAATGATAAAATAGTAAATACACTTGTGTTGAAGTAACTAAATCAAAAGGTGAAAAAATGTAGTATTTGTCTTCGGTCGGGATTTCCCCTCAAAAATATCTAATCCTACCAAAGAAAATAACCCGAAAATATCCGACCCTGTCAGGGTTGACGAGCACAAAATGAAAATAATCTAGAAACTTGGCTAGGATGATAAGTCCTTAAAATCTGACGTTGTGGTCTCTAGTTTCTTATAGAGAAGTTCACTTCATCAACATTTGTATTGTTCTTTTCATCATTGGTAGTCCCATATAGATAGATGGTGGTTGCGATATTTTTTACCAGACCGTTGGGTGAAGCTAATGCACCTGCATTATGGGAGGGTCAGGTTTTACCTCTACAACCTTGGGTTCATTGGAAGGAATCTTAGGTAATTTCATACTAATCATGAATAATTTCAAATTGGACCTCAGTATAATCATCAGTCTCATGCTCAAGTTATTAAAAAAATTGAACAAAATTTGGCTTTTTATAAGTATCAATTTGAGCCAATTCATATAAAAAAATTATGTAATAAGGATCAGCTTCACGTGAGAAAGATCCATAATGGTTGTATATTTGACCATTATATACCTATAGTTAAATATTGATTCGCGTTTTAAATACCATAACGATCCGTGTTTCAAAATAAATAAACATTTTCTAAATAATAAATTACTCGTAATCCGAAATAAACAAACAATGAAAATCAGTAAACAGATCGCGATCCATCTTGATTTAATAAGTACAATCGCGACTTTTTTTGGTAGAGGATACACTATGCAAATAAGACGTAGATTAATAATTCACATTCGGATGCAAAACATTGAACTTGGAAATCATTTTTTCCACTTTGTTTCTTAAAATCTATTTTTGTGATAGAATAGAACATCAATATAAGTTATTCAGAGTTTCTTTTTCTTATCCATCACATTAAAAACATGGATTCATATCAGGGGCGGATCTAAGGGGTGGCCATGTATGCCATGGACCACCCTAAATTCTAAAAATAAGTTTAGTGTAGTGGTAAGAGTGTTCAGATTTTAACTTTGAGGTTAAGAGTTCAAACCTCGGACCACACTAAATTGGTTTTTTTTTTCCTTTTTATTTTGCCCCCAACTAAATACTAAATCTACCTAAATATAAAAAATCTTTATTTTTTTATTTTTCTTCCTTTTTTTTTTCTTAATTTTTTTCTTTTTTTTTCTCCTCCTCTACCCTCTCCTCCTCAATTAAAATCACATATTTTCTTTTACAAACATAAAAAACGCAGCACTGAACGAGTGGAATTCGCTTCTCTCTTTCTCTCTCTTTAAACGCAGTAGCCTCCTCTACCCTCTCCTCCTCAATCAAAATCACATATTTTCTCTTACAAACATAAAAAACGCAGCACTGAAGCAGTTTAGTATTTTGTGGAATTCGCTTCTCTCTTTCTCTCTCTTTAAACGCAGCAGCCTCCTCTACCCTCTCCTCCTCAATCAAAATCACCTATTTTCTCTTACAAACATAAAAAACGCAGCACTGAAGCAGTTTAGTATTTTCTACTATGTTAAGAAATCAATTTGAGAATCGGGTATGTTAATGTGCTTTTAGTATTTCCTACAAAGTATTTTCTACTATGTTTAATTTATTTATTTAATTGACTTAACAAGAATCGTGAAAAATCTTTTGATTTATAAAGAGAATTGCACATCTTTTGATTTTTATTTATTTAATTGACTTAACAAGAATCATGAAAAATCTTTTGATTTATAAAGAGAATTGCACATCTTTTGAAAATCAGTTTGAAACAAATTAGTGAATAGAAAAATAATAAAAAACTTAAAGCTAGTTTGAAATTTTAGAAATTAAGAATTTAAACATAATTAATTTGTTAAATTGATTTAGAATTGTTATAATTTTTTAATTGATTTATCTAATTGACTTGACAGGAATAATGAAAAAATATTTTGATTTATAAAGATAATTTCATATGTTTTGAACTCCCATTATTGATACACGATGGGGATCGCACTTTCGGACTCTTAGTAGGTTGGTTGATTTGTTTACTCCCATTATTGAAGTGCTTGAAGATTTGAAAAGTGATAGATATTCAAAAGGTGAACCAAAAAGTTTGTTATTTGTTATGCAAACTTTTGGTTTTGTCTTTATGTTGCACTTAATGGTTGAGGTTTTGTCGTTGACAAATGATTTGTCTCAAGCATTACAAAAAGGGGATCAAGATATTGTGACCGCTATGCAACTTGTTCAAGTAAGTAAGAAAAGGCTTCAACAAATGGATGTGAACCATTTTATCAAAAAGTTGTGGGTTCTTGTGGTAATCTTGAAGTTGGTGTGCCCGACATGGAGTCAAGGTATGTGCAAGGTAATAAATCCAAAAGACTTGCTACGTTTTTGACAAATCACAATTGATGAGTCCGGATTCGAACAGCTACTCAAAAGGGGAGTCCAAAGTAAAACTCCCCGGAAACCGGACAGACTCCAAGACCTCAATTCGAACAGCCCTATTTGAACCGGACGGATGATTTTGAACACTGCAAGTATAAGGCAGTTCGAACTATGACTAAAGTACTAAAAAACCTAATCACTATCTGACTAAGCTACCTGTGCATTTGCTTAAACTTCCTGGGTCTTTAAACTTGACCCGAAAGCCCATAAGGGCCCAAATTACACACTATAAATACCCAACCACCAGCATTAACTATGGGTAAGAAAAATTAACTGCTGCCAGGCTGCTCAATTCTCTCACCACCCTTAAAACACCTTGAAACACCTTGAAATATCTGAAAACACCACCACACCACCGTGAAACACCCTTACGCCGCCTTAAAACTCCACTTAAAATTACCAGCCTACCCTCAGGCTACTTTTATCCTCACCAAATTGGCGACCACAGTGGGAGGCGACGGTGCCTGAATCAAACATTCAAAACCAAGTAAAAGAATTCTGTCCGAATGAATCCGGATAATCCAGAGCTTCCACCAGCTTTGCTCGAAGTGGTGGAAGAGAACGATGAATATACTGTCCAAGAGCGTGACAGGTTGAGGGTTGAAATAGAAGCTCTGAGGGCTGAGAAGGCCAAGATGGGCATGAAAGAAAAGTCCAAAGCATCAGTTGCCCATCGCTCTGATAACCCTCGAGAGCATGAGGCTTCGAAGACTCATGTGAGCACTAAAAAGACACATGCTAGTTCTAAAAAGTCTCACCGGTCCAAGCCTGTGGAGAGTTCTGACTCAAGTTCAGAATCTTCGGACAGCTCTTCGGACAGTGAGGGGAATGAAAAGTCCTTGTCCTCCAGCAGTGACGAAGGGCGAACCAGGAAAAAACAAAAGCAAGTTAAAAAGTATTCCAGAAAAAGAGACCACCATGGAAGAATGAAAAGACACATTGGGAAAGGATCATCTCACAGCCGGAGACATATAGACCGGATGCTGGTGGATCCTTTTGCCTTCCATGATGAGCCAGGTATCTTTGCAACCCCTAATGAGGATACTGCGTTCAGTCGTGGGAGGAACTGGAGGCAATCGCCATTGTCTTCTAAAATTCTGTCCGGAAACCTCCCCAAGAGGTTTGATAGCACAAAGATGGAGAAGTACGACGGCAGTACCGATCCGGACAATCATCTGGAGCAATTCAAGAACTTCATGATGAACTTTGATGATGATGATAAACTACTCTGCAGGGCATTCTCCCAATCCTTTACGGGGAGTGCTCTAAAGTGGTATAACAGCCTTCCTCAGGGCTGTATCAGAGACTTTGATACCTTTTGGGTGGCCTTCCGAAGGCAATTTGTGGGAAGTAAGGAGCTCAAGGGCAATGGAGACACTATAATCCATTGTGCCCAGGAGCCAAATGAATCATTGAAAGAATACATAAGTCGTTTTGTGAATACAAAGAACGGGCTGGCTGATTGCTTTGAACAAGTGGCAATAGCATCCCTGAGACAGGGTTTGAACCCGGGCAACCTGGCCGATTCAGTAACTAGGAAGAAAGCCATGACCTGGGGTGGATTGCTAAATCAAGTCGGCAAACAAATAAATGTTGATGAAACAAAAAAGACCAGGGTGCACAGGCAGGTGAGATCCACCCCGGTAACACCAACTCCCAATCCAAACCAGTCCGGCAACAAAGCTAGAGAAACCGGACAGGGGCATGGAAGAGGAAAAGCTCAGTCTCAACCAGCTGCTCCTGCACAAAGTCAACAGTCTAGAAACAAAAGGGGGCCGTGGGTCCAGCCGGAGTGGTTTGCAGAGCTCAAAGAAAGTGTGGCAACCATTTTCGAGAAAACTAAAGATGAAATACACTACCGGAGACCGGCAACTTTGCAGTCTCCCAGAGAACATCGAAATAATTCTTTTTGCCAATACCACAATGATATTGGCCATTCTACTGATGATTGTATAGCCTTGAAACAAGAGGTTCAGAACCTGATTGAAAGAGGGAAGTTGGGTGCATATGTCAAAAGAAGAGGAGGCAACAGGCCTGACAACACTCACCGGGCTGGCCCGGTTAATGCTGCCCCAGAAGGGGCTATGGTGATCATTGAAAGGTTTGATGTGGAGTCTGAATATTTGGATCCTGATCCAACAAGGAACAGAGTGGGTGCGATAGAGGAACGTTCCAGGTCGGTCTCCGGGCTCATTAAATTCTTTGAGTCCTTGACAATTTTCGGAGGGGATACTGTAACTGCTCCTACCACTTCGTCAAGAAAAAGGCATGTCCATAATTTGGCTACCCAGCTAGAAGGGGGCATGACCTCTTATCAATCGTCAAGTTTATTCCCATTCATTGTCTTTGATGGGGATGATTTGAGGGACATTGCTGGCCCTCATGAAGATGCTGTTGTCATAGGAGCATCAATAGGGGGCAATGAGATAAGGCGAATCCTGGTAGATACTGGGAGCTCAGCCAATATCCTTTTCCTTGATACTTACAAGAAAATGAAAAACCCAGCTGTGATTCAGAAGTCAGACAGATCGATCGTCGGCTTCACGGGCAGCTCAGCCGATGTAATCGGTGAGTTCGAAGAGGAAGTATTGTTGGGCAGAGGCCCTTTCAAGAAAACAGTGCGAATACTTTTCATTGTGGTGGATTGTCCTACTTGCTACAATGCTATTCTAGGGAGGTCCTGGCTCTCTAGGATGCATGCAGTAGCTTCGACAGTCCATCAGTGTTTAAAATATGCTGTTCAGGGGCAGGTTGGGGTTGTCCGGAGCAGTCAAAAAGTCGCAAGAGAATGCTATGCCACTGCCTTGGCTCCACGAACGCTGGGGGCAGTCCGTATGAATGATCAATAGCAGTTTGAGGGCCTTTCTGGGGGTGAGGGTGAAATTGATGACCCCAGGGAGACCCCCGGAGTGTTGATCCCAGTTGAAGAAGTTGAGACACACTGCTTAGAAGAAGGGAAATTTGTCAAGATAGGATCCAAAATGCCACAAGTGTTGAAAGAAGAAATGTTGAAATTCTTAAAAGACCATCAGCACGTTTTTGCTTGGTGCAATGCTGATGTAACTGGAGTACCATCAGAAGTGATTTCTCATCACTTGTCAGTCCGAAGAGACATAGCACCAGTGGTGCAAAAAAGGAGAGCTTTCTCAAAAGAAAAGGCTGATGTCATTGTACAAGAGGTTGACAGACTCACAAAGATGGGGCACATTAAAGAAACTCAGTATCCTTTGTGGACTGCCAATCCAGTCTTGGTAAAAAAGAAAAACGGTAAATGGCGAATGTGCATAGACTTCACAGATCTCAATCGAGCCTGCCCAAAAGACTTGTATCCGGTTCCCCGGATAGATCAGCTGGTAGATTCTACTTCTGGGAACAAGCTACTCTCCTTCATGGATGCTTTCTCCGGATATAATCAGATCCAGGTGGATCCAAGAGATCAAGAGCATACTACTTTTGTTACTGATAGAGGATTACACTGCTACAAGGTGATGCCCTTTGGTTTGAAGAATGCTGGGGCTACTTATCAAAGGTTAGTCAACAAAGCATTTGCTAATCAGATCGGAAGAAATATGGAGGTTTACATCGACGATATGATGGTGAAAAGTGTGGAGGAGCAGCTACACTTGTCCGATCTCCAGGAGACTTTTGCAAACTTGGCCAAGGTAAATTTAAAGTTAAATCCTGAAAAGTGTATATTCGGAGTGCAGTCCGGGAAGTTCTTGGGGTATATTATAAGTGAGCATGGAATACAGCCCGACCCGGACCAACTCAATGCTTTGTTCCAAATGGAGCCTCCTCGAAATGTTAAAGAAGTACAGCGGTTAACGGGGAGGTTAGCAGCTTTGAACAGGTTTATCTCTAGGTCTTCGGACAGATGTGCTCCTTTCTTTCAAACTTTGAAAGGTGCAAAGGGGTTTGAGTGGACACCACAGTGTGATGAGGCGTTCAATGAAATTAAGAAGCATCTGTCCTCTCCAAAGACTTTATTCAAACCAATCGATGGGGAGACTCTATTTGTGTATCTGGCTGTTTCAAGTTGTGCCATCAGTGCTGTGTTAGTTAGAGAGGTTGATGGGTATCCTCACCCAGTATACTACATCAGCAAAAGCCTGATTGATGCTGAGCGACGTTACTTGAAACTTGAAAAACTAGCATTGGCCTTGGTAATAGCTGCAAGAAAGATGAGGCCTTATTTTCAGGCTCATCCTATTGTAGTCCGGACATCTTTCCCTTTAAAGAATGTCCTTCAAAAGGCAGACATTTCAAGCAGAATGACAAAGTGGTCAGTAGAGTTGGGGGACTTCGACATAGACTTTGCTCCTCGAACAGCAGTAAAGGCTCAGGCTGTGGCTGATTTTCTGGTCGAATTCCATTCTGATAGGGACTCAGAACAACTTGCTGATTCAAAAGACAAGAAAGTATGGATTGTCCGAACAGATGGAGGATCCAGTGCCATAGGATCTGGGGCAGGAATATGTCTTACCTCTCCTTATGGAGACAACATGTATCAAGCTATTTGTTTTGCTTTCAGGGCATCCAATAATGAGTCCGAATACGAAGCAGCTATAGCTGGGTTGAAATTGGCTTACATCTGTGGGGCAAAACGGGTCAAGCTGCTAAGTGACTCCCAATTGCTTATCCACCATGCCTTGGGTCTATCAGAAGCTAGAAAAGAACAGTTAATCAAGTATTTACTTCTCTTGAAAAATGAGGCAATGAAGTTTAAAGCTGTTGTCTATGAGCATATTCCCCGGGCAGAGAATGAATTGGCAGACTCATTGGCAACAATAGCATACACGGAGTCCTATCCATGGATCCATGTGCTTGAAAGTCCTTCTATTCAACTTAATGAAGGAGAGAAAGAGGAGGTCTTTGAAATACAAGTAAATCAGCCCCAGGATTGGAGGTCTCCTCTTATCCAATATCTGTCCGATGGCGTCGTACCCTTGATTAAATCACAAGCCAGAACGTTAAAACACAAGGCTCATGGTTTCATCATGATTAGAGAGGTCTTATACAAGAAATCCTACAGCAAACCTCTCCTACGCTGTTTAGGGGATCATGAGTCACAAATGGTTCTCTCTGAATTACATGATGGTGAGGGATCAGCCCATTGTGGATTTAGAGCGTTAACAAGAAGAGTGCTTCTCTCCGGATATTATTGGCCTTCAATAATGAAAGATGCCAAGGAACTGGTAAGAAGGTGTGACCCCTGCCAAAGGTACAGCAATGAAATTCATGTACCAGCCATTCCTATGGAATCAATTTCTGAGCCTATCCCTTTTGCTCGATGGGGATTAGACTTAGTTGGGCCTCTCCCTATGGCGTCCGGAGGGCGTAAAACCATAATCGTAGCCATTGATTACTTTTCGAAGTGGATAGAAGCAGCCCCCTTGGCAGGAACAACATCAAAGGCTGTTATAAAATTCATTCTATCCAACATATGTTGCAGATTTGGTGTCCCTCAAAGAATAACAACAGATAATGGGCCACAGTTTGACAACAGAGAAATGGAGAGCTTCTGTGCCTCAAGGGGTATTCAGCACTGCTTTTCTTCACCATTCCACCCACAAGCTAATGGGCAAGTTGAAGTGGCTAATAGAACAATATTGTCCGGTTTAAAGAAAAATCTGGAAGGGGCTGCTGGAAAGTGGCCTAGTTATTTACAAGAAGTCTTGTGGGCCTACCGGACAACGCCTGGGGCTGCCACACAAGAATCACCTTTTGCCTTGGTCTATGGGATGGATGCAGTAGCTCCCATAGAGAAGACACTCCCCTCTTTTCGTGTTCACAACTTCTCCGGACAGGCTAATGAAATAGCAATCAGAAATCAGCTTGATTTGATTGAAGAAAGGCGAGTAAAAGCTCATCTTAGAATGACACACTATCAAGGCTTGATGAGAAGCAGGTTTGCTTCCAAGGTTAAAAGAAGAGACTTTCAACCAGGAGATAAAGTATTGAGGAAAGTTTTCTTACATACCAAGGAAAAACTCTTCGGAAAGCTGGCCCCAACCTGGGAGGGTCCGTATACTGTGGTTGAAAGAATCAAGCCTGGCACATACTGGCTGGAAGACAAAGATGGCAGGGTTTTAACTCACCCTTGGAATATTGAACACCTTCGAGTGTATTTGGAATAAAACTTATGTAAATATTTACTTGTTTAAACATCCATGTAAATATTTGGGGGCATACCACTACCTCTCTCTGGCGCCACGGAGAGCTTTAAATGAAACTTGGAGCTTTTTTGAATAAATTTTCTAAGTTTTTACGAAATTCTGTTGATTGCCATACTACCCGGACTGAAAGATCTAAGGGCTATTTAAATTCTAGCCAGAGAAATTAAACACTCTCACAATACGAAGTACTTAAACAAACTCTAGAGTAAGAGAAAGGTTGTGCAAAATAAAACATTCATTCAGTAAACTTAAAGTTGCCTTGGCCTTCCAAGGACTTTGTGAACAAGTTTAAACACAATACAAAAATCTGTCCGGTCAAAACGGACAGCATCACAAAAAAGGTGCCTTGGCCTTCCAAGGACTTTGGTTCAAACAAACATTAAACAAAACAAATTACCAACTAAGGCGGAGCCTTTGAAGATGGCTCACCCTCATCTGTTCCCTTGGTCTTAACATCGCTTTTGTCCTCAATGACCTTCTTTCCTTTGGGGTCAGCCTCTTCTTCTCCCGGACTCTCTCCGGTTTCCTCCTCGTCACCAGATGAGGGCTCATCAGAGTACCCCTCGTCATCAGCCATGGTCCAGTATGGGAGATCGTCATCATCTACATAACGCCATAAGTCCCCAAGTCTTCTCTTCGGGAACTTCTCGTGAAATAAAAGGACCATGTCAGACTTTACCTTTTCAATCAGTAATTCCTCACTCCGAATCATCTCTTTGGCATAAGCGTTGATTTTGCCCTTGATCATAGTCTCCTGATCCTTCACCAGAGCAGCCTTCTCCTCAATGGCTTGAGTCACTGCATTCTCTAAAGCAAGCTTGTCAGTAGTCAGGTTGGTGACAAGTTTCTCTTTTGCTGCAGTCTCATCTCTTGAAGTTTTTAAGTCCTTCTCTAACTCGGACAGCTTAGCCCGGAGTTCTTCAAGGGTTTTCTCTAGAGAAGCAACTTTTGTGTTGCTTTCTTTCTGACTCTCCTTTAACTGTTCGTTCGACTCCTTAAGCAGATCAACCTTAGTATTGGCCGTCCTGAGGTCTTCGGACAGAGTTTCCTTTTCGGACTTAAGTTCTTTGATGAACTCTGCCTGACTCCGGACCTTCCTTTCCAAGGTAAGCACCGGTTGCACATTGCTAAGAAGGGAATGAGCTATGATATCCCTTTCGCTAGAGACTAAGAAAGTTTTGCCATTAAAATTCACCGTGTTGGAACTACTTGGAGGAACATACGGCCCGGCAAACTCATCCCTAGACAAACCAAGAAAATAGTCAGCTAGAGGGCCCAGGCCGGTGACATCTACTTCGTCCATATTGATCTCTCCACGTTCGATATCATCAGTGTGAAGTTCCCCTGGAATCCCTTCGTTGAGGTTTTCAGGGATCTCTTCGGCTAACGTAGGATCAACTGGAAAAGTGGGCTCCGGATCCCGGAGAGTGATTTCTTCTTCTTGAGAAGTTTTCTTCTTTTTAACTTCTCTTTCAGTACCCTCGCTTACTTGCTTGCGAGTTCGTTTGGGGGCCCTTAAAGGTTTTGAGGGAGTCTCTCCTTGTTTATTGCTTTCTACTTCAACCACCTGTAGAAGGCTTTCATCAACCTGAGCTGGGACTGGCACCTCTGTGTCAGTTAGGGTCTTTTTCTCTGTATCCACTGCTGTTTTCCTCCCTTTCTTCTTCTGGCCCTTCATCTTACTTGGGGCTTTGGCCCGGGCAGGGAGGAAAAGGTTCCCATCTAGCTCGTGAGACCTCCTCAGCACTACGTCATCATCCGGAGGGGTGGAGAACTCCTCCCATGTTAGATCCCTCCGACCTGTGGTGTTCCACAGGTGAGATCTGGCTAAGTTTCCCGGAGTGAACGCCTTGTGAAACCGGTTCTCCCAGTTTTCAGCAGCCCATGCGTTTATCTTTCCACAAGTATCCTGTCCGGCTTTTGCATAGTCTCCGAACTCTTTTGGCAGTTCTAACAAAATAAAAAAAAACTAGTTAGTGAAAGTTTAAAGAAGGAAAGATTCGAACAGACACTTAGAGAGAGAACTTACGATCACTTCTCCATCTGCTTCGAAGAAGGCTAGGATTCTCCCCGACTTTAATCTTCTGGCCATTTTCCCATGAACCACTTATGAACAGGAACTGACTCCTCCATTTATTCTCCGACTCCAGGAGATCGTTGACAGCTTTCAGGTTGTTCCCCATATTAAAGTGATAAAATGGGAACTGGTGGTGTTTGCATAGGTTGGCAACAGCAGCAAACTCTTCCATTGGAAGGGGAATTCCGGACAGTCTGGATGCCATAATGCATGACATCAAGGTGTACCATCCGTTGGGGCTCAGCTGCGATGGACATAACTTCACTAAGTGGAAGTAGCGTACTATTTCTGGATCCAATGGGAACCTGAGTCCCCAGTTCAGCAGCTCCGTAAAAAAGACGATCTCGTTCCTCTTACAGTCCATCGGGGTCTCAGGATCAATAGGAATTCGCACCTTTACATTTTCAGGGATCCCCCACTTAGTGCGAAGCCGTCCCAGGTCTCTAGTGTGGATAAATGAATACTTGGTTTTCAACAAAGATAGAAGATACTTGAACTCTACCTTATGAAAGCAGGGCCCAACTCTCCCCTCAAGGCTCTCCGGCAGATCCGGACGCCTTAGATACAACTCTTCTTTGCCTTTTTTGGCAGCGACTATGGCAGTTTCAGCTTGTCCGGATGACTCGGACTCGAATCTGACCTCCTCAGTGGAGTCTTCCATCCTTTCCTCCATTACAGTTGGAGGAGCTTCTACAGAAACAGCCCGGGGAGGGATGAAGCTTGGCACAGCTGATCCTCCGGACTGTTGGCTAGATGTGTGCTTTTGAGATCTCACCTCAGTTGGAGTTTCTGAGGTCGAGGCTTCCTTAGGAGGTAGTGGACTGCTAGTCTCCGGACAGACTGGCCTTTCCCGGAGAGTCCTAACAGCTGACCCAGACTCCGATTCACTAGTTTTCTTTGTGGAAAGTCCTTTGACCAGTCTGCTTGGTCTTTTCATAATCAGCTTGTCTGGAGAATGATCGGAGTCGGACCCCATGGCAATGAAAGTAGACTTTTTTCTGACACTTGTAACAACAACCCCCGGTTCAACAATGGGGATTGACTCTTGAACTGAAGAGTCTGAAACGATGGGAGAGAGTGTTGTTCGAAAGAGCTTTTTAGGTTTTGTACCTTTTGAGGAGGACGAACCTCTATCAGATTCTTCGATCGAGGGGGCTGGTTTCTCGACAGGCGATGCTGGGAGCCCAGCTGCAAGCCTTTTCTCTTTTTCAACCCTTTGAGCTTTCTCTAGTTCTGAAAGATTGAGCCAGCCACCCTTGATTAAAGCTGTTCTTGCTGTGAACATAAAACGATTAAAGAAATTTTGAGGTTTTAGAGAGATGAAGTTTAGAGTGAAACGACGAAGTAGAAATGAGACTGTGAAAGATGAATAGTATTTATAGTAAAAGTAAAAAAGGGGGGTTTGATTCCTAGGAGAATCCGAAAAGTTGGGCAATGATTAAAAAACGGCGCTGACGTCATCAAAACCATTTAAAGAAGTTACCTATTCAATAAAGTGGTGTAATTTTCGAGGTAGAAAAACGGCTGGAGTGGCCAACCGGAGGGTGACACGTGTCCCACTACTCCTGACAAATAACCGTTTGGAATTCGTAACGGTCGGCCTGTCCGGGCCTATCTCACATCTCTTCGAATTGAAAAACCACTTCTCCAACCGGACAGTTTTTCAGTTCTTTAAACAAAGATACTTGTTCAAACATCTAAAAAAGGGGCTCCTGATGAGTCCGGATTCGAACAGCTACTCAAAAGGGGAGTCCAAAGTAAAACTCCCCGGAAACCGGACAGACTCCAAGACCTCAATTCGAACAGCCCTATTTGAACCGGACGGATGATTTTGAACACTGCAAGTATAAGGCAGTTCGAACTATGACTAAAGTACTAAAAAACCTAATCACTATCTGACTAAGCTACCTGTGCATTTGCTTAAACTTCCTGGGTCTTTAAACTTGACCCGAAAGCCCATAAGGGCCCAAATTACACACTATAAATACCCAACCACCAGCATTAACTATGGGTAAGAAAAATTAACTGCTGCCAGGCTGCTCAATTCTCTCACCACCCTTAAAACACCTTGAAACACCTTGAAATATCTGAAAACACCACCACACCACCGTGAAACACCCTTACGCCGCCTTAAAACTCCACTTAAAATTACCAGCCTACCCTCAGGCTACTTTTATCCTCACCAACAATTATTTTAAGAATGAATGTTTTTTACATGTCATAGATTGTGTAATGCGAGAGTTGAATGATCGATTTACACCCGAAAATGTTGAGTTGTTGAATTGTGTGACATGTTTGAATCCTTGTTCTTCATTTCAAGGTTTTGACACTAACTCACTTGTGAGGTTGGCAAGATTATACCCAAATGACTTTGTGGATGTTAGTGATAAAGAGTTGTCTAGCCAACTTGAGACTTATATTGAGTGTGTGAAGATGGACGATAATTTTTCCGATTTGAAGAGTATCGCGGATCTATGTAGGACTCTTGTGCGTACAAAAAATCACAAAACGTTTGGATTTGTGTACAAGCTTTTAAAGCTAGCTTTGCCATTACCGGTGGCCACCGCAAGTATGTCCAATCCATGGCTTAATGATAGCTTAGTGACATTTGTAGAGAAAGAAGTGTTTGCTACGATCGATGATCAAGATATTATCAAGCGCTTTTAAGGCATGAGTAAGAGAAGAATACAATTACGTTTAGACTAGAAATAGATTTTCATATTTAGTTGTAATAGTATATTATTGTATTTTGACTATATATTACTCGAACTTTTTTTCGTTCAATGATATTTTTGGCACACCCTAAATTTTAATCCTGGATCCGTCCCTGATTCATATCACGTTCAACACAAAAAATAGCTTCTAAAAAACAAATGTTTAAGATTTCGCATATCCATGCATTAGTTTTAAACATAACTCAACTAAACTCAACTAGTAAACTTATATATAACGATCTTTAGGTTCGCGTTAACATATATAATCATATGAGTTTAATGTTTTGAAAATGATTATAATTCACACTATTCTATGCAATGTCTACTGTTTAATTTAATGTAAAGTTGTAACTCACGATTGTATAAGAAAATATACACAACAAATGTGTCATTCACGAATTAAAAACAGTGTTAGACTTAAAATTAGTCCACCATCCACGATTATTAACCGGTCTTCTTTTTCGTTCTTCTTTTTTCGGAGGGAACCTGCAGCAGAGTGTAATGAATGCATACAGGATAAACCCTCAGTCTGACGCGATAGCAAAAGCGTATGTAGAGGGACTCGAACTCATGACCTTTGGTCACAAGCATGTCATACTCAACCAACTCGGCTACTCAATTGGGGATTAACCGGTCTTCTTCGACTATATATTGGGTGTTTTCATATCCAAATTATTTTCTACAAAACTCTTAACTTTTAACACCAAATACATAAATAAAACAAATCTAAAACCAAATTGAATATCTGCTTTTTTTTTAAATGCAAATCTCAAAAATATCAAATCAAACAAAAGAAAAAAAAAACACGATTCGAAAAAAAAAATACAAAAAAAAAACCTACCTGAAGAGCTGCTCCGTCGACTGCTAAAATATTTCAATTTCTGAGAAAGTAATCTTAAAAAGAACTGCCACTAATATATAAGAAAAAAAGATTATATAACTGAAAAGAATATATTAAAAATAAAAATAGAATATTAAATAGTAATTAACATAATAAACTGCATGTTACATAGTATTAATTCCCCTGCCTAGATGATAAAAAGTATATATGTTTGTATTTGTTAAGACGATAGAAAGTAAATATGTTTAGACCAGTGGTACTAACCCTATTTTTAAACTTCACCAACTATAAATAGTAATAAAAAAAGTTAGGCCAAAGCTATTTCCTTCATGTTATTTTTTATTGGGTGAAGCTATTTCCTCCATAAGATTTTTTATTTCCTCCATATTTCGAAAAAGACTCCACTTTGTTATTTCCTCCATAAAGGAAATTATTAATTTACCCTTATTTTAATTTTACTCCAAACACTCATATTCATCTTCTTCTCCAACAACCATCCAAACACCATATCTACCTTAATTTTTTCCAACAACCTTCTACCCATAATATTTACTTCCACCTATAAACACGAATCCTATTAATATAAATATACAACCATTAGCTCTTCTAACCAAGAAAAAAAACTAGCCACCACTTTCGATCGAAGCAATCTACCAAAGGTAAAAATCTCTCCTAAATCTTTTTTAATCTATCGGTTGGTAAGAGTTCCAGGAAGTCGGTTGTACTCTGTATAGCGAGTTCTACAAACTCGATATGCAGAAAAGAAAAATTACAGGTCCCGAAACTCTTTTGCTATGAATTTGTTTTTCTGCATATTGAGTTCCAAGAACAGATTTTTAGTTTTTTTAGTATCTAATTACTTTTATAAAACTTTAGACATCTGTTTTTTATTTATTTACTAAAAAAACCTTTAACTTGTTTTTTATTCATGACTCTGTGATTTTTGTTGGTTGCCATTTTTACAATATTAAATTATCTTGTCGGTTGATTGAGTGGTGTTTTTAGGTGTTGAATCTTTGGTTTAGGTTTTTTCCTATTCCATGATTAATTTTTAAGCTATTTAAGTTTTTTTGGTATTTAAAGTTTAATTTTAGAAGTTAAATGATATATGTTTGCTGTAATTTGACTTAATTATGCGTTTGTTAGAATAAGGGTTGGATAGTGTATAGTGGCATCAAAATATAAATTTGAAAGTAAATTAAGGACAAAAATGTAAAAGCAAATGTGAATTGTTTTTTTAAAAATTTAAGATGGAGGAAATAATAAATCTAATGGAGGAAATAGCTTCACCCTTTTTTATTTCCTCCATCTTTCAAACTTTCAAAAACACTAGTGACTTGCTTTTACCAAATTACCCTTATTTTTATTTCAAATTTATCACTAGATGTCATTTATCTAATTAAAAGTCTTATATGAAAAAACACAGCATTAACCTAACTTTAATCCAAGATATATGATTCTACCTCTAAAATTAACCCTAAAACAAAGACCTTCAATTTTATTGAAGATTAATCATGGAATATAAAGAAACCCAAACAAAGCCGGAGAACAGCACTCAATCGACAAACAATGTAATTTAAACTTGTTTTTACGTTTTACAACTTCGTAGCTTGAAAATACCTATTTCGAAACTTATTTTTTCAGCTAAACCCGTTTTCACAGTTCTGAAAAAAAAACAACTATTTCCGAGCCGGGAATTAGGAATCAGGTGTAAATTTTTAAAAAAAATGTGCATCTGATTCCGAGAGGGCCACTCGGAATCAATTGCAATTTTTAAAAAAAATGTGCAACTGATTCCGAGAGGGCCACTCGGAATCAGTTGCAAACCCTCTGTCTCGTTAGATTATGTGATAATTTGTTTACTGGGATATTGCACTTGATTCCGAATGGCCCTCTCGGAATCAAGTGTAAAACACCAGTGTAAGAAAAGCACAGTAGGATATCCCAAGGCGAACCCAAGATCAAACCCTAATCGATTCTAACAATGAAATCAAACCCCAAATGAAACCCTAATCGAATCTAACATAGAAATCTAACTTCAAACCCTAATCGAAATCGAACAACAAAATCTAACTACAAACCCTAAATTTGATAATGGAGAAGAACCTAGAATTTCTTTCTCCAAGCTTTTTCTATCTTCGAATCAGCTGTTGTAAGGTAGTGATAAGTGAAAAATGGGTTTTCTTCTTTGTAAGATAGTTCTCTAGGGTGAATAATGAGTTTTGTTGTACTAAATTGGATGGGTATGTTAGGGTAATAGTTTTGTGAAGAAAAAATGGGTAAAAGAGCAATTTTGTAACTTCCTTTATGGAGGAAATAACATCATGGAAGATTTTTCAAATGATGGAGGAAATAAAAAATAACATGGAGGAAATAGCTTTGGCCAAAAAGTTATACCCCACCCAAAAGCGAAGTCTTCGTGCAGTTTGTTCCCATGTCTGAACATGGTCTATGCACAGATGTTCTTTCTTTGGACCTCAATCTTAAAATTCACAACCGTACCAAAAAACTTGATGTTTATTTCCCCATGTCATACAATAAAGAATTTTGTACTACCCTCTATGTACATACAAAACCATATTGTTAACAACCATTACAACAAATTTTAACCTACCTAACAACCAATTCTTATTCATCCATCAAAGCCTTTGCAAGTACATCTGGCCAAATCAGTTTGCGTCTTGTTTATCAGCAGACCCAGCACCAAACTCGTTCTCATTATCACTGGCGACAGACTTACTATAATAACTATATCGACAACTGTCTTATAGTGAACAGCGGGGTTAAATTCCTCTTGCCATATTTTGCTGCATTTCTCAAAATTTTGGAAAAAAAAATTGAATGTAAAAAATGAGGAGACATATTTCACCCATAACTGATTCAAACTTCAAAAGCTGGCAATGCGAATTGAGTTGCAAAAGCTTCAACTCTAGTCCGGAGATCTATAATATCTTTATTGTTCTCGAGACTCTTTAAAAAGGCTTTCTGTGGTTTATTATGCTCTCGCTGCAGCATACTTGCAATGTATGCAGCTTTAAGGATGAATTCAGCAATTGTCTCAAAATCAGATTCTATACAACCTCTTGATGTCATAGCAGGGGTACCTTAAAAGACCAAGGTAGAGAGGATATCATTTTTTAATCTAAGTATGAAACTTAATAATTATATAGCTACACTACTTACCAATCCTCACTCCCCCTGGAGTAATATTTCCGTTGTCATCAAATATCGCGACTTTGTTCAGAGTGATATGGCACATTTCGCAAACCTTCTCATAGACTTTACCTAAAGAAACAGAAACAAGATCGAAGATTAGGTCTGCTTAAACAGGCATATCAGATCGATTGATGCAGGTTCACATGTACAATGCGTGTATCTATCTGTATTATGCATTATTGAATTCAAGTCTATGTACACATTCTTTGTTTTTTGTTTTGGAAAGATAATATATCCCTAGACACTATAGAAGCACCATCTAGATAGAAGAATAGCTGTACAAGTTTTATTTATCGTTTTTGTTACAAGGCTTTCAGCTGTACAGCCTGCTGTACCAATTATATGTTTTGTCTTATCCTTCCAGCATTTGTGTTGATATACCAACTCTGTGCATTATATTAAGTGAGTTAATATCCAGTATTTATCCCAATACTAACTTAAGAGTTCATGGGGAAAAAATGCTATAAGAGAAAGACCGCAGTGCGTTACTATACCTGTCAAACCCAATGGCCTTAGATCCCATAGTAACATATGGTTGTCTGTTCCTCCAGTCACTAGCCTGCATTTTCTCCTCAATAACGCTGAAGCAAATGCCTGGGCATTTTTCCTTACCTGTTGCATGTATGCCTTGTACTCGAGAGTGGCCACTTGTTTTAATGCTATGGCAAGAGCAGCAATGTGGTTATTGTGAGGTCCACCTTGCAATGATGGAAACACAGCAAAATTTATCTTCTCGAAGTCGTATCTGTCACTCTCCTCTCCTTGACTTAAAAGCATCCCTCTCTTCCTGGGCTTTGTACCTTTCCTGTAAAATATTATACCCCCCCTTGGACCTCGGAGACTTTTATGAGTTGTCGAAGTGACAATGTCACAGTAATCAAAGGGGCTGTGGGCTTCCTGCAATATCATTGCCAAAACAATTTCTGAGGAGAATTCAACTGTTAAAGCAAGCAAACTTTGACATTTAATAAACCAGATATTACATGAATTACCATGAAATTAAAAAAATTACCAGAGCACAGGTGAAAGCTTAGCATCTTAGGTAAAAATATTTCGAAAGTGACATGATTCGACACTCTACTTGGCATGAAAAGGTAGGATAAACTACGGCAGCTCACCTTTCGTAATTTAGATAGGTTTCAGGGTTCATATAAATGCTGTCATATGTGTAACTAGGAGAACATCAGTATATCACCCAGAACTTTAAGCACAAAGAACCGGTTGAAGACTAGGAATTTCAGTTCTTTATCCTTGTCATTCATGGAGACAGAAACTCCTGCTCATGAGTAATGGAATATGACAATATCTCAACCACTATGAAGATAGTAATCTAATATTAGCAGTACCTGATCTAATTGAATTTTACCCAATTAGATATACAAGAAAGACGATGAGATGAGCATGTGATCCGCTTCCAGAATTGAAAAAAACAGAGTGGTTACGTTTATACAAGTATATAGTCTAAAGCTTCACTTTAAAGTCTGCATCACCCAATTTATTTGCTTCACAAATGGACATGCAGGGGGCTTAAAGGTTTCTATACATGCAGTGTATATAAGTAAGTTCTGCTTGGCCTGGTCTGATTGTAGTAAAAAGATACAATCTTGTGTGAGTTAACACCATACTATCTTCTACGGCAAAACCTTAATCAAGACCATTCAACGAATGTAATCAGCTCATTTATGCAGAGAGCAGACCCTCATATACACACACCATGGCCAATGCAACTTCATGCATTTGTCCGTTTACATCAACAAAGATGCAATATCTCTCTTATGTCAGTGATAGTATGTAATGATGTTTAATTCTTTCACAGCAAGCTACACAGCTCAAAATTGGGCAATAAGCATAGTTACATATTATCTCACTTTTTAGTGTATTTAAAACACAAATGAAGGCATGCATCTTTCATGAATCTATGCCACAATAAAATCTTAAACCACTACAATTCACACCTTAGCAGCTATAAGGCCACTGATTTGAGCCATATCACACATTAGCACTGCTCCACACTTATCAGCAATCTGCCGGAACCTCGCATAGTCCCATTCCCTTGGATAAGAACTTCCTCCGCATATTAGAATTTTAGGCCTATAATCCAACGCCCTCTCTTCAAGCTTATCATAATCAATATAACCACTCTGTGGGATCACTTTATAGGACAAACTCTCAAAGAATATTGATGCTCCCGAAACTTTTCTTCCGTTGGGCATGTAATATCCATGGCTGGTGTTCCCGCCGGAAGGAGTATCAAGCCCCATGATCCTATCCCCAGGCAACAACAACCCTGTGTAAACTGCAAAATTAGCCGATGTACACGAATAAGGTTGAACGTTGACACCCCAATTTTCATGATCAAGATCGAAAGCTGTCAATGCTCGCTTACAACAGAGCAATTCGATCTCATCTATGTGTTGGTTACCGCCGTAATACCTAGCCCCCGGCATTCCTTCGGAGTATTTATTGGTCAAATGGCTTCCAAGAGCTTCCATCACGGCACGACAAACGTAATTCTCGGAGGCTATTAGTTCGATTCCTTTGAACTGCCTACACTTCTCCTGCTCCATCATTGAGAAAACATCAGGATCAGCAACGCGAAGAGGCTGATCACCCCAACATCGGACCGCCGATCTCCGTGACTCAAGATCCTGCTCAACGGAAGCCCTCTTATGAGAATTAGTAACTGCATACGAAGAAGAAGAAGATGAATCGGAGTCACGACGACGCTTTAAGCACATGGAATGCCCCAAAATCCGGAACTCCTCCACGTCTACCTCTTTGTCTTCTTCGTCAATCGGAGTCCCTAGATGTCTCTCGCGACGGGGATTCTCCGTTTGCGGCTCCATCAACTGTAGCGGAACCGGTGAGACCATGGTCGTCGTTTCGCGCAAGCTCGAAGCCAGCTGGAGCGAAATCGAGTCATCAGCGATCTTCGTACGATTGGGAGGCGATCCATTCGACATAAATCCTAGCGAGAGGTTCGATTGCTGGTGCGAAGATAAATCCATTGGTAAATATAGAAAACTCCCAAGTGCTAACCTGTTACGATTCGAAGGGTTCTCCGATTACAGCAGCTAGAATTAGGGTTTGAAAGATATAGAATAAGAGTTTTGAATAATTGAGATGAAGCAAAAAACGCTAGCATGAAGCTTTTGATTTTGGTCGAAAATGGTGGTTGGAGAAATGGAGAAGGAAAGTATCGGGAGGTTAGTGGTGGTGAGTCGGGTCACACAGCTGTCGAGTTTTAGTGGGACCGATGTTTGTAGTAGATCGAATGTGTGGTGGCATCGACCATTCCAATTCCAACCAAAATTTGATACAAATTATGTCACGTGAGATTAATGGTAGGGATATTCGCCCTCACTTCTTCAACGCTGTTCGTGTACATCGGCTATTTTTGAAGTACCAAATGTGAAGGGATATCGAAACGGATTCTCTTCCTTTATTTAATAATTAATGAATGGAATTTTTGTTATTTATATTGGACTGGATTTAGTTATATTAATGGTTAGTTAAGCGTATTAATAAAATATTTTTTATTTAAACCGACTAATAGATTTTGTAGCTCAAAAACTTATTTTGGTCCTACAAATATAGTTCGCCTTTTCAAGAACGTTCTCTATATTAATTTTATAAGAGATTTTGGCGAACAAAATTCAGATTCCTCGATTGATGACAATATTGATCGGCACGGATTCAAGATGTTGTTTGATTAGAATTTATAGTGGATCTAATTTATAATAGATCGAGGACGGGTATGAAATAATAATTTGTATACAGGTCCGACCGATTATGAATTTTTCATTGAAACTAATACGAAAAATATAAAAATTAAAATATATAAATAATATATATATATAAGTATAATTACTAATTATTAAAATAATATTTTTCAATAATATAACTTTAATATATATAGCTCCATCAAATATTTGAAAATTCTGGTTATACTATATATTTTTATAATTCCAATAAATCTATAAATCTTTTGACACTAATAACAAACCTTTTTAATTAAAAAGTACTACTTAAAGTTTTATTATTTTAAAAACCACCACTGTCACCACTACCATCGTCGGCACCACCACCGTCGTCGGCATTACTACCGACAACACTACCACTATCGGCACCACCACCTCCGCGACACCACCACAACCACCGACACCGACACAACCGTTGAAGCAACCGATGAGGCAGTGACCCCAAGTCTCGACAAAAGGGAGTTCGTTTGCCTGGTCGAGGGTGATGTCATCAATATGAGGAGCAATGAACTGCAGCTTCAAACCCTTAAACTTTAATCGAGAGCTTTAAAATAAGTTGGAGAAGAATTTAGGTGGGTTCCGTGATGTTTAATCTGTGAAGAGGTTCGGTATTGTTTGATTTGTGAAAGTGGTGTAAGAACTCTTAAATAGAGGTGGATTCTGTCATGCGCTATTTGCATTGAAGTGATTAACGAATCAGTTCCATTAATTGAAGGGGTGTGCTTCTTCTCCTTACCATTATTCCTCAATGGAGCAGTTCCATGCACGTTCTCACTGTCGTAACCGATTCCTTTCCCATGCAACTTCTCTTTATGGGAATTGAATCTACTCCCATACACGTCCAAAATCTGATTATTAAAAGAAGTAAATACGTTGTATGGAGTTGATTCATTAGGCAAAGATTGTTTGTTCTTATCACCTTGATTATTCTCTCTATTACTTTTCTCCGCATTATAGTCGTTACTTTCCGCATGCATGTTCTCATTATTAGGATTTATTTTATTCAATGCATGTACTCATCTTTAAGAGTATTAAATGTGAATGCTTTAACAAATGAAGAGGCGTACAGTTGCTCTTTATGAGCATTAATGGCACGTTTTCGAGTAATTGACTTTAATAAGAAAAATAAAGTAAAATATATGTCATGCAATATACAAATATCTAGATACACTTATTAGAATTAACCAAACTAAGGCTCACTTAGCAAGAATTTTTAATTATTCTATGTATCTTATGGGAAATAACCCTAATTTTAGTTCCTCTAATAATAACTAATTATATATTTCTACTTAAATATTGTTTTCAATATATTTACAAATTATATTCTTTCACTAAAATTATTTTTCAATAAAAAAATTATTATTATTTTTATTGGTTTATTTTAGTATAAATTTACTATTAGCAATTGATATTTAATATGATATCATATTATTTGTTAGGTTCGTTACCAAAAGCATTGATACCTTTGGGATCAATATTTCAAAAAAAATTAATGATTTTGACAAGATTATGAAGATAAAAATATTATAATAAGTGGTGGTGATTGGAAGCTAGAAAAACTTTCAAAAATGTTTGTATTTGTTTTAATGTTTTATTCCATAATATTCAAGACATGTTTTAAATCGTTTGTTTTGTTAGATTTATGTTTATTTATTTGAGTAACATTTAACTTATTTAGTTATGTTTGTCTTTATTTAAATTAAAAGAATAAAGTCAAGTTTGAGATGGATTCGGATAGGATCAGACTAGACCGAATAATTTGAATAGTAAAGATAATGTTTGTAGGTCGGGTCGGGCTGACCTACGAAACGTATGAGTCGGGCTGACCTACGGATACGTATGAGTCGGGCTTGGGTTTAACATTATTAAACTCGCAGTGGGTCGGAGTAAGTTAAGGTTCAAGTAAAAAAAACATACCCAAACGGGTCAGCCCAAACCCTCCTTATTGTCATCCCTAGTGGCGACCACAATGGGAGTGACATTCGAGATAGTACCCAAAAACTTCTATAAAATTCGACCACTAACTGTCGTTCTCTATCATTTTCGGGCATATTACATTTAATGGTTATTCAGTTAACATCAAGTCCCTATAGAGTGAGGTTGTACAAAAGGGTTGGGAAACCTTTACGAATCCAGTCTATATCAAACTTAGCTAAAGGAGTAATGACAATAGATTATGGTCAAATTCGCAACGCTTCCGTCCAAAATGACAACTTTGGCTGAAGCAACCGCTCTTCAAATTGATAGGGACGCTCTAACTACCATGCGAGCTGGTGTGCAGTCTGACATCCACGTCAAGATGGTGTAGTAAAAGATAATGCTATGAGTCCATCGGACCTTATGTACCAGACAACACCAATAGCTTTATGAGGTGGGATTACCAGCTGAGAGCTCGATATTTATCCCCTAACATAAGTAAAAGTTATGAGCTTTCATCCCCTTATAGAAGGAGACACTTCTAGAGAAGGCACAAGCATACCAAAAGTAGACAACGCTCAAGATCTCGAGGTGCAAGGGAGTCTTGGTGAGAGTTCTGTAGAGATCGCAAAGTTGATCAGAGAAAGAAATAGCAAGATGCTCTAGCTATGGCTGCAGATGTTGATCTGACTGAGTTCGATTAAGTAGTTCAGTGGAACGCTCATAATCCTCAAACCATATTTCCTCATAGGGTATAGCAGCATGTGTATACCTCTGTTTTCGGACTATAAATCTGGTTATTGCCTTTAGGACAGAACCCCACAGTGTATCAACAAGTAGTTTTTGGACAGAGGCTATTATATGAAACCCAGCATAGTGTTTCACATATGGTTATAGTACCACGTGGACCATTACTCGTCTTTGGATGATGGATTAAATAATCTTTCGACAGTCAAAAATTATGATGGTAAAATTAGATTTAAGGGTAGTTTTGGAAGTTGTTAAGTTTGAATGGTATTAAATTTTTTGTAAGAGCTAGAAAGAGAAATGAGTTGTTTGTATTTAATAGAGAGAGAGAGAAAAAAATCCAACCCATTTAATGTTATTTGTTGAACTGTTTATATTTGTTCTTAAGCCATAGGACATTTGGGTCGGGTTATATGGTTGGGTCACTAAGTATATTGATTATTTATTGAATTTAACTGTTTGGTCCGAACTGCCCATTTAAGCAAAATCCGACCCACTTTACTGCTTGGGTCCTCCAATATAATCTGCCCCTATCATCTAGCCCTCTTAGCTCTTTCCGAAACATTTCGGTAGAGCTCTATTGTAAATGATTTCCGAATTGTGTCCGAAGGATGTTATCAAATCTATTTTTAACAAACTGTCACGACTTTGAATTACTTTATTCAAGACATGTGTCACGTAGTCATTCGAGCTACTGAACGGTTTTACTCTTGGTAATTGTATATATTGCCAAAAAGGAAAAGTGACTACATTTAATAGTTTTTTCTAATTACTACCGTTGGCTCATCTTCCCTAATAAAACACTAAAGTGCATTTTCCTTGCCCATATATAAAATTAATTTTTTACTGTTTTAATTTTTAGAGTGAGAAATAGATTGATCTCACAATTCTCGATAGAGAAAATATTTAACTTTCAACCATATGTTTGTTATCGTTCTTCTAGTAATCTTCAAAGTTTGTATGTTTACAATTAGGACTACATTAATCAAAGTAGGTTGGCTTAATCTGTCCGAGTTGGAGGAAGAAATAAAATTGGCCAAAATTGCTTTCGGATTACCTGTTTCTCCGGTGACTCAAATTTTGAAACCAGATAGAAGTTCCTCATCTAATAGAAAACCAATTGTTTCTAAACATATCCCCCTTACACAATCTCTTACAACTTCTGACCAATTTACTCAATCAACTAAGAAACCCTTAGTAAAACCAGTTAACAGTCGTAAACCTCCATCAACTTTTATTCCTATGGGGTCAAATATTGGAGAAAGTACTCATTATAGGCTCACCAAACTTTCTAAGGCTAAAAATAAACCTTCTTCATCAGGGAATGAGATGGAAAAAGCCAACTGAAACTCTCACTGATATTAGCAATCTTTTACAACAAAATCTGCTCGTGAGAGAAGTTATCACTACTACTCTTCCAACAACTTTGTTTACTAAGCATCCTCATATCGAGGAAGATAACCCTGGTACTCAGCCTAGTGATCCAGCGGAGTCAAAACCACAAATGATGGAAGATAAAATGGATGAAAGTGGCGAAGACACACCTTTAGAATCGGATCATATTGGGGATACTCAAAAAGTATCTCGAGAAAAAATAAATAAGACTCTCTTAATAGAATCTGAACCACATCCTGAATGTCTTGTTGGGCGAGTCAGACCCAATTTTACTAAGGTTAGCGCCAAATACTTGCTAGCCTTACAAAATATATCATATGTATACACTCATACAACTGATTTGGATAAGATTCAGAAAAATGGGGGTTTAGTGAATCAATCAAAGTAAGGATTCCTATCCTTGAAGAAACTCCAATTGACTGCAAGACAAGATAATTGGTGGTTTACACCGAAGCACTTAATTGGGGTCTCCGGTTTCCTTCAGACCCGGAGATAGTAAGGTATTTCCACTTGGTAAAATTATGCCCACGCCATTTGAGCCTTAATTCCTGGTTTACACTGCTATCTAGTATTATATTTTCAAGGTTATCAAAAAATCTGATGCTCATGGAACAATTTGATGATGTGGCTGGTTTGTGTCGGAATGATAGCCAACTGAAACTCTCACTGATATTAACAATCTTTCACAACAAAATCTGCTCGTGAGATAAGTTACCACTACTACTCTTCCAACAGCTTTGTTTACTAAGCATCCTCATATCAAGGAAGATAACCCTGGTACTCAGCCTAGTGATCCAGCGGAGTCAAGACCACAAATGATGGAAGATAAAATGGATGACAGTGGTGAAGACTCACCTTTAGAAACATCGGATCATATTGGGGATACTCAAAAAGTATCTCGAGAATAAATAAATAAAACTCTCTTAATAGAATCTGAACCACATCCTGAATGTCTTGTTGGGCGAGTGCTTCGGAAAATGGCAAAAACATCACCTCTAAATCAATATCCAAGTATGCTCACAAGATACTCGAAAAGCTCATGTAGATGTCTTTTTCTTTTGTTTTTATAACTTGATATCATTAGTTCTTAATTTGAATTTCTTTTACAATGTTCTCAAATATCTTTTCACAGCACGTTGAAGATAGGAAAACTTTCACCAAGTTGAATCAATGGCCCACTAAGAAATGGTCAAATTGACTTCACAATTGTTTTACTGAATGAAACATGGTGAGAGCTCACCTATGGAGAAAAAATCCGATATGTGAGCTCTTATGAGAATAGTTCCCCACTCTTCTCCGGTCTTCTGCTATTTTTAATAGGATCGAGGAAGTTGATTGTAAAATTTTCCTACCAGCTAGGAATAGAGCTCATAATCATCTTGATAATATTAATAATTATTATTATTATAATGAAGCTTCATCTCAAGTTATTCCCGAACTATGAAGTAAGAACCTCCAAATAAAATCGATGCAGTTCTGTTAGAAGTTATAACAGTCACTGTTCAGAATACCAGTGATCCATCAAACTCTCCAATAGTCAAGAAGAAAAAAGGCCATAAGAGAAATAAAAAGGACAATGACAAAAGAGAAGTAAAGAAGAATAAAATTATCATTGGTTCGGAAATCATACTTCGATCTGAAGTCCTTCATTACATTACTCCTACAGAGGTCCCTCCTCAAGAAGAAGCGTTTATTGACCCTCCCTCCCAAGTACTTTCTACTGTTGACATACCATCCTTCAAAGGTGTTGACCAGCTAGATGACATAGAAAACTTCAACTTTTAAGATTTTGACAAATTTTTCCCTCAAACCACCACCGCTTCTAATGCTCTAACATTTGATATAGAGTCATTTGAAGTGTCAAAGGAACACGATGAACTGGGGTATGCATTTTTAGGCTACATCAGACATTGACTTAGAGAGTCAGATAAGATCTCAAGTCAAGGACATTACTTCCCTTCAAAATGAAAATCAAATTTTAAAAAACTTCATCAGAAAAGAGAAATACAAGATTAAAAATTTTGGTAAGGAAGTGAAAACCCTTAATAAGGAGCTGGTCCAATCCAAATCCAATCATGACCAGCTTCAGTCTTTTTTAAAAATAACTTACTTCCTTAAGGGACCACAAGTCTAAGGATAAATATAACTTTCAACATTTATCCGAAGAAAATAAAAAGGTGGACAATATTTTTAAGAAGAAAGAAGATAAGATCACCACTCTCAAAGAAATTACTGCAAAGAACATTGGTGATGTTGTGGATGCATATGTTGATATATTGTTGTAATATATGGATAAGAGGGATGAATCCATAAAGTCAGATATAGTATTATTATTTCATAATATATTCCCTAAGCAGTCTCTTTGGGACTTATGGAAGTATGTACCAACTTATCAGATTCATTTTCATAGTCCGTCTATGGGTGATAAATTAAATGTTTCTTTGGATGATTCTGATGAATATAACTTTGATGATAAAGCTGAAGAAAATTCAGATGGTGAGTATTCAAAGAAAAAGGAATAAAACAAAGGGAAGAAAGTATAAGAGAATAAAACCGAAGAAAACGAGCCCTACAGTTAACAATTTTATTTGTATGTGTTTTGAACTAAAGTCATTGACATGTGCAAGGCGTTTTGTCATATTTGGTTCGGATTACCTTGAGACTTTGTTTGTGTAAGTCCTTATTGTATACAAGGCATTTTGTTGTGTTCATTGGATTTTTGTTATAATTTAAAGGTATTTTATGTCATCTTTATATTTCAATTTATATTATTTCTTTTAATAATATTTGATCCCAAATAAATATTTTTAGTCAAAGATGATTAAACACATAGAACACTTAAATTAAAGCAAAAAACTAAATTTTATCAAGTCATTTGAAGGTAATCCATTCGAAGACATTACAACTTTAATCCCATCGGGCCATTCAAAGGTAATTTATTCGAAAGAAATAAAACTTTAATCCCATCATGCTATTTGAAGGTAATCCATTCGAAGGAAACAAAAGTTTAATCCGATAGGCCATTCAAAGGTAATCCATTTAAAGGAAAAAAAACTTTAATCCCATCAGGCCATTCAAAGGCAAAAAATCTTTAATCCAATTAGGAATAGCAAAAAAACTTTTAAAGGAAAAATATAATATATTAATTACGATTTGGACACCTCATTAAAACCTCCCGCCGCCACCAGGATAAAAAAGAGTATGCGCTCTAATGTTTACATTGAGCTACAAGATAAGTTTATTTTAAGTATAACCTTAGATGTTCAACATTCCAAAGGTACTTCAAAAGGTTTTATTCTTAGTCTAAAATCTTGTATGTTCCTTGTCTGACCTTCTCATATACGATGTATGGTAATTCCCAGTTCGGAGGCAGATTTCCAAATTTATTTTTTTTGGTATGTAAAAACATTTTTTTTAGAAATTTATCTCCCACTTGAAAATTTACCATTCTTACTTTAGATGCAAATCTGCTTCTCATCAAGCTTTGATAATGCATATTTCTTATATGATCTTTTACTCTCATTTCTTCAATCAAATCCAACTGAGCCCTTACTGCCATCTCATTATTTTCTTCGGAATAATTTTGAACTCTAAAGAAGAAAAAATGGCTTCTATAGGTGTAATATCATTTATCTCATAAACTAAAGCAAACTGAGACTATTGTGTGGCTGTGTAGGAAGTAGTTTGGTAGGCCCATAGTAATTCTTGTAAATAACTTGACTATTTTCTAGTTTCTCCCTCCAAATTATTTTGTAAACCCATTAAAATTGTTCGGTTTACTACCTCAACTTGTCCATTGGTTTGAAGATGAAAAGGAAAAGGGAAACAATGTTGAATCCCTATTGATGCATAAAATACTTCCATGTCTTTGTTGTCAAATTGAGGACCATTATCTGTAGTGATATGCCTGGGAATGCCAAACCTGCAGCATATATTGGAGTGAATAATATTTATCACTACTTTAGATGTTTTCCCGGATAAGGGTGCAACTTCTACCGTCTTGGAAAAGTAGTCTATTGTTATAATTATAATGCGACAACCCCTAGAAGCCATTGGAAGAGGTCTGACTAGATCAAGCCTTCATTTGTCAAGTGGATCTGGATATAGACTCTATAGGGATGTTGGTACATGGATTACATTTTCATATCTTTGACAAGGATCACATCTCTTTACTAAGTCGTTATCATATGCCATAACAGAAGGCCAATAATACCTTAGCAACAAAAAATTTATAGTCAAAGCCTTATAGCCACAGTGTGGTGATCATTCCTTATCATATATTTCATATATAACATTCTAAGATTCGTTGGATCTGAGGCAACGTAACAAAGGCCTGCTGGATGACTTTTTATAAAGAACACCCATTAGAACTACAAATCAATGAGCTTTGTGGTGTGGTTAATTTTCGTCTGAGGGTAAATTTGTAATTTGTTTTAGAGTTTTTGGAGGTGTGTAGGTGTTTAATGTTTGAGTAGAGAGTAGAGGGAGAATTCAGCAGCCTAGTTGTATTTAATTTTCATTATTCATATTAAATGCAGGTGGTTGGGTATTTATACCCTTATATCTGGGCTTTATGGGTTTTCGGGTCATGTTAAATGGACCCAGGTCATGTTCAAAGACCCATGAGATCTAAGTAGAAGAGCCAGCTGCTTAGTCAAGAAGTGTTTAGGTTTTTAAGTACTTTTGTTATAGTCCGAACAGTCCAATGGGCTAGGTGTTCAAATTGCCCTGTCCGGTCTGGTGATCTTGGTCCGAACTGTCCCTATCCGGAGAGGTAACAATATTCGGACTCATCACTTTGTATTTTAACTTTTTTGCATAAGCTTTGTCTTGAGGTAAAACCTCACTAGTAGAACTTTTGATTTCACTTCTCTAACGTTGAGAAGCTATGGTTGATACATGTATATTCTCTCACATGTCACCTTTTATTTCTAATTTTGTCACTATGGAAGGACACTCTTGTGCTTTTTCTCAAAGCTTTTTCTCTCAAAACAAATTTCTACTTAGGTCGTTTATGTTCACGGCTAGGAACGCTTTGATCAAAGGCGGGTGGCTCAACCTCTCTGAATTAGAAAATGCGCAAAAGGTCAAAAGGGAAAGGCGCATTGCAGCAGGCTTACCCGCTTCGCCTATCGACAAACCGACAACTTCACCCACAGAATCAGACCAAGGTTCTTCCTCCATAAAGGGCATCAAACCGAAGAAGTTATTTCAAACCAATCTTTCACCTATTATCTGAGGCTCCTCGATTCAAGAGTCGGAACCCATTGTTGAACCAGGTTTAACAGTTACAAGCTTTAAAAAACCCTCCCCTTTCTTAGCCATGGGGTCAGACGCTGAAACCTCTCCTCAGAAATTAGTTGACCGAAGAAAAGGTCGGCTGGTCAAGGGTCAAGCTTCTAAGGGCACCCTTTCAAAATCGGGTGACAAGGACAATAGTACTGGGTCATAGGCACCCATTAGAGCACCAAAGGACAGGCTGTCCGGTCCGGAGGGCACTGGTTCAAGTCCTCGAAGAGAAATGTCTACACCATAGCCCAACCGGAGGCCAGGAACCAAGAAAATACTGAAACTCAGCAGTCCGGAAGTCAGGCTGAGCCAAATCTAAACCTTCCCCTTACCACTACTACCGAAAACCCTTCATCAATCATGAAGGAAGTAATAAAGGACTCTATCGAAGAGGCCCCATTCGAGTCTGAGCCTTCCAGACAGACTAGTGGTGCTGTTACTGCTCAAAAAGACAAGGGCAAAGAAAAGTTGTGCTTGAGGCATCCGGATCTGCCGGAGTGTCTCAAAGGAAGGGTGGGGCCTTGTTTTCACAAGGTCAATGTTAAGTACCTCCTCACCCTACAAAAGATCAACTACGAATTCATCCACACAGCTGAGCTGGGCCGGATGCGTACGGAATGGGGAATTCCAGAGAACGTGAAGATAAGAATTCCTATAGACCCCGAAACTCCCATGGACTGCAAGTTGAGCGAGATAGTCATCTTCACGGAGCTGTTTAATTGGGGGCTCAGATTCCCCTTGGACCCAGAGATTGTCAGATACTTTTATCTGATAAAGCTCTGTCCAAGCCAGCTGAGTCCCAATGCTTGGTACACCCTTATGGCTTGCATTATGGCCTCTAGGCTCTCCGGGATCCCTCTACCGATGGAGGAGTTTGTTGTTGTGGCCAGCCTCTTTAGAAACCCCCACATCCCTTTTTACCACTTCAATATGGGAGACAACTTCAAAGCTGTGGATGACCTGCTAGAGTCGGAGAGGAACTGGAGGACTCAATTCTTATTTGTAAGTGGGGCTTGGGAAAACGGGAGGAAAATCAAGGCCGGAGTCAACCCAAGTCTCCTCACCAATAGATGGAGGAGTGATCGTAGGACTTTTTCTTTATATTCTCATCTCTTCTTTTATCAAATTTTCTTAAATTGACTGTTTTTATCTTTTTTCTTAGCAGTGCTACCCAAAGATTTTACGGGCTACCTAAAGTCCGGACAGGTCACTTGCACGAAGATTAATACTTGGGCTTCTGAGAAATGGGGAAACCGATTCCACGATGCTTTCACGGGGGGAAACTTAGCAAGGTCTCACCTCTGGAACACTACTGGCCGGAGGGACTTAACCTGGGAAGAGCTCACCACTCAACCCCCTCCGGACGTAGTGCTCAAGAGGACGCACGAACCGGATGGGACACTTTACTTGCCAGGCCGGGCCAAGGCCCCGAGTAAGATGAAAGGAAAAAAGAAGAAGGGCAAGAAAGTGGCAGGTGGAGCGGACCCTGCTGAGGTGGAGGAAACTGTTGCTTCATAATTTGACTCATTTTAGATGCTTTGAAACCAAAATGTATTGTTTGGTACATGAAATCCCCAAATGGGGAAATTAAGAAAATGTCAGCTTCACATCCAATTGTATTAGATCCACCGTCAGTTCAGATTACCCATTACTTCTTAGTCTTGCTAATATGAGCTTATTCATGAGGCCTTTTGGAGTGAAACTCAACTAATAAATCGGCTACAGCTTGAGCTTTGATTGCAGTTCAGGGTAAAGTTAATATCATAATACCCAAGCTTAACTGACCACTTGGTCATTCGTATTGATATATCAGTTTTCTATAACACATTCTTCAAGGGAAAATAAGTGTGAACCGTAATAGAATGTGCTTCAAAAAAAGGCCTTATTTCTCTGGTTGTTATTACCAATGCCAAGGCTAATTTTTCCAACTTTAAATATATTTTCTCAGCTTCCAACAAGCTTTTGCTTATATAATAAATAGGGTGGGGATAATTATCAACTTCTCGCACCAACATTACACTTACATCATACTCCAACATTGTTAGATACATGTAAAAAATTTCCTCATCTACAAGTTTAAATAATATTTTAGGTGAAGATTGATTTCGTTTGATTTCAAGGAAAGCTTGGTTGCAATTTCGGGACCAACTGAAGTCTTTGAAATTTCTTAAAACTTGAAAAATCGAGCACACTTGTCTGATGACCTTGAAATAAACTTGTTTAACGTTGCCAAACTTGCGGTCAATATCTGAATTTATTTAATATTCCGAGGTGGATCCCTAGTCAACAAAGTATTAAATTGGTCTAAAACATCTTGAATTCTTTTCTGACTTGTAATGTAACCCATAAATTTTCCGGATCGGACACCAAAGGTAAATTACTCATGATTTAATTTATAGTTGATGGCTTCCAATTTAGAAAATGTTTCTTGGAGTTTGAAGATTTGATCATTCTCTTTAGGGTTTTTAACCATCATATCATTGATATAAACTACTATATTTCTTCCAATCTGTTTAGCAAATGCATTATTTACCAGTCGCTCATAAATTCCCCCCATATTATTCAACCTAAAAGGCATTACTTTATAGCAGTGAAGCCCTCTGTCAGTAATAAAAATAGTGTGATCTTGATCACTTAGATACATCTGTATCTGATTATACTCGGAAAAATCATCCATGAAGGATTACAACTTGTTTCCTGATGTAGAATCTACTAGCTGATCTATCCAGGGTAGTGGAAATGGATCCTTAGGTCAAGCTCTGTTAAGATCTGTGAAATCAATGCACATACGTCATTTCCCATTTTTCTTCTTGCCAATGACTGGATTAGCAGTCTAAAGAGGATACTAGGTACTCCTTATTTGCACCACTGATCCAGTATCGGATCTAACAGATAGTTTGTGGTTAATTACACTTGTTGGTACTCCAGTTACATCCTCGTTATACCATGCAAACACATGTAGGTTATTAGATATAAAGGATAATAACTTTATATCAGTTCTAAAGGTAATTTGAATCCAACCCGTACACTATTCCCTTCTGTCAAGTAATGAATTTCAACGTATTCAACTGGGATCACAGAAATAGGACCATCCATTGGATCATCTATTTTATTTGGTCTGGCAGAAGACTCCAATAATTTCTATTATTTTCCAACTTTCACTGCTTCTAACGATTTTGAAGTAACAACAGTGACATAAGATTCCCTTGCCACTCTTTGGCTACTTCGGACGACGCTACTTGACCTCCGATGACATATTTCAAACATTGGTAGACAGTAGATGCTATTTGCATGCATCCTAGATAACCAATACCTAACAAATATAGCCTTATAAGACGTCGGACAATCAACCATTATGAAAAAAACTCTTACCAACTTCTTGAGTGAACATTTTCCTAACAAGACCTCTCCTTCAAATTCCTCAATTACATCAGTTGAGTTGCAAGTAAATCCCATTATGGTTCTATTTGATTGTTGGATGACTGAATGATTCTTTATTTGCTTATAGGTTGATAAAAAAATATTTGCTGAACTGCCTGTATCAATCAAGATTTTTCATTTTTCATTTCCTTCAATTGATGCTCCTATTACCACAGTATCTTCATATGGGCCCGTAATTTATCTTAGGTCATCTTCATCAAATACAATGAAAGGAGCAGGACTTTGATTGAGATATGTAGATATTTTCCCATTTAACTAAGTTGTTAGACCGTTAACATGTCATTTCTGGAGCATCTTGAGGGCGCAGTCACAGCATCTCCTCCAAAATGGTCAAAACAATATAATAGCTGCACAAATTGGATATGGTTATGGTTTTTTCAACTATCACCCAACTTGGTTTTGATCCGGATCAGGGTCCAAGTATTCCAAATTTACATCAAATCGTTTGATAATTACTATAGCATCATCTTGTGAATATGTCTCCATACTCTGTCTTTGAACATTTGGTGATGTAAGTTGTGTTGTACTTGCACTAGGTTGGGCATGCGTATTAACTTACTTGTTGCCCCTTACTTTTTAACAAAATCAGAAAACTCCTCCATTTCAATCAAGGTTGGTACTTCTTGTGTTAGGGCAATGCAATCTTGGGTATCATGACCCACATTATTATGATATCTAAAAAAACGAGTGTTAAGATTATCTCTAGGAGATTGAATTGTTGTGGAGCTTCAAAAATGCACAGTATTCTTGGTTCCATCATATATGGTAACTACATTTTCACCTAATTCGGAATACCATCTAGGTTGGACCCATTGACTCCTCATTGGTCTAGCATGTTGGCCTTGATTTGATTGGATTTATCTAGGACGATGTGAACCTTGTCTGGAATCCTTAGTTTGGTAATTGATTGTAGCTTTGGACTGAGTATTGGCTTGTGGGATAGAAATCGTAGGAGCATACCTATTCTGGCGTGGTACTCAAGACTTTAGTTTCCTCCACTGTAATTTGATTTCCGACCTGATTTAATAATCCTCCCCAGGTCATTGATGTTTTTTTAGTTACTAAATCAGCCAAATCACTATGCATTAAACCTTTCCTTAAAGAAGCGATAGCTACTTTTTTAAAACAATCAGACATTTCATTATTTGTGTTCACAAAGTAGATGATGTATTCCTTTAAAGACTTATTTGGTTCTTGCATGCAATGAATAATAATATCGCCGTTTCCTTTCAGCTCTTTACTCCCCCTGAAAGTCTGCGAGAAGGGTCGACATAATAGTTTATCATCATCATCATCATCATCATCATCATCATCAATTCATCATGAAATTTTTGAACTGTTTAAGGTGATTATCAGGATCTTTGCTTCCATCATATTTCTCCATTTTAGAGCTATCAAACCACCTTGGTAGATGCCTATAAAGAATCTTTGAGGACAAAGGTGATTTCCTCAAGTTATGACTTTGGATAAACATATGATCCTCATCATGAGTGAGGAAGATACCTGGTTCAGGTTGGATAGCAAATTGATCGTTTAATAAATGATCGACACTATAACCAACAAATCCATTTAATTTTCCCTTAATATTTCTTCTTTTTCCCTTTGCCCTTTTTATCCATTTTATTTGAATGTTTTTTAGTTTACCTTATTATTTTGACGACCATGGTCACTACTCGAAAAGAAAGAATAATTATTTGAGTCAGATTTTGTGGTTAAATTTTCAACAGAATCCAATGTGTTCATCAACTGCTTAGTCCAATGTTCATTTTTCAAACCTATGTGAGCCTTTGGAGACTGATAAGTTTCATCTCGTGTATGATTGTTACCAGGCTTATTTGTAACAATACATTCGGTAACAAACTTTTCTTTTAATTTTTTTCAGCCTGCCTTTGGGCCCTTAAAGCTTCAATCTCAACCCTCAGTCGACCATGCTCTTCTTGCATAAACTGTCTATTTGTCTGTATTATGATTGACATAAGATATAGTAGCATGCTCATGATCACCTATTACCCCATCATTGTCAAGAGGGGGAACTTCTCGAATGTCAAAATTCATGTCTCAAACAACTTCGAAATACGATCTGCAAGTATGGTTTTGAATATAGTTATTCAGGTACCTCGCGCTCCCACTATGATCGTCAATCTGATGATGGTAATATCAAATTTAAGGTTAGTTTTGAAAGTTGTTAAGTTTAAATGGTATTAAAAACATTGTAAGAGCTAGATATAGAAATGAGCTGCTTGTATTTAAATAAAGAGAACAAAGTCCAGCCTATTTAATGCTGTTTGTTGAACTATTTATATTTTTTCTTGAAGCATAGGCGATTCGGGTCAAGTTATATGTTTGGGTAAATCTCACGAGCCCCCAGGACAAAAAAAAATATACTAGACACATAGTTGAGTCACAAAGCATACTACTTATTCATTGAATTTAAATGTATGGTCTGAACTTCCCCTTACCGTCCAACATAATCCGGCCTTATCAAATAGTATAAAATAAATATTTCCATTTTATTCCAGATATTGGTGCGGTTGAGTTTCCGCAAAGGTTTGACGGGAAAGTACAATATGATCGGTGATATAGAGCACCATATTGAATAATTCGAGAACGTTATAATGAGGTTCATCAATGATGATTGATTATTGTGTAATATTTTTTTCAATGATCTTTAAGTTAAATGCTTTGACGTGCTTTAAACAATTGGTTTTATAATTTATTACTAGCTTCGAATGATGTGGACATTCCTGAGGCATCAGTTTGTCGGGAGTAAGGTAATGAATGGTCATGGTGACTGTATAATGCATTGAAAGCAACACAACGGGGAAAGTCTGAGGTATTATACTAAAAAAAATTACATGTCAAGAATAACCTCGATTAATACAGTGAGGACGTGACATGTGCTTTGTACATACATGGTGTTTTTCCGGAGATGTCAGTCGATAAGATTATGAGAAAGAAATCTATGATATCCGGTGTTCTGTTGGCACATGTTGAATCATAGATCAAGATTAAGAAAATTATGCGTCTTCGATTGATTCCAGATGATTAGTCTAAGCAAAATTACCAGCCTCTAGCTCGAATCATGATAATTACTTTACCTACGTATAGGGAACTTCGGGTGGTGCAACAACTAAAACAAATCACATATCAACTATCACTACCTCGTAGACACCAGTTCCCTATTGATTATTCCAAGTTTAAACCTGAAGCAAGTATAATCCACTTCGAGTCGTAGTAGGATGCATGGTTGATTTCAGATGATCGAAGAAACAAGTGGGTGGGGCATGAAACTTCACCGAGTTGACTGAGAGTGTTGTGGTAATCTAATATAATACTAAGGGCCAAGTTTATTTTAGGCCTCCTTCCTCAACGACTAAGCATTGGGAGGACAAAAATGGTAAGTTTTTCATGTATCACAGCGATATCGGTCACTGGGCAAATGATTGTATACCGTTAAATAAAAAAATTCAAAGTTTGATCGATAATGGGAAATTATTATAGTATATGAGGAACAATGGTGGGACTCAAATGAGTTATGGTAATGGTTCATGGTCTGTCATTGGTGGATCGGGGACCTAATTGGTCATTCTAAAGCTGAAAAATATTAACATGGTAATTTTCGGCCCTGAGGCACCATTGTTTGACTTAACAATAATTATATAGATGTTAACTCAGATCGTTATGTGATAAAAGTGATCTTAAGTGGAGTATCTCAATTCGGACCATGATCGTTATGTGGTTCTTGTTATTTTAATAAGGGATGATCTAAGTGTTGTTTTGGGGATTCTGACTATCGTCATGGAAATTTCATGTATGAAATCATCAATTTATCTAGAAAGACATGTTAGAGAAGCCTAGAAGTAGAATTCTAAGAAATGAAATATTTTTTATCTCAGCTACGCTTCATATCTTTCAATTATTTTAAGATAATGACTTTTATGGTGTTGTTGCCGCGCACAAAGACGTTGTATTTGATAAACTCCTTGATGGCGAGAGGAGATATTAAAAGGATCCTGATAGACACTGGAAGTTCGAAAAATATATTGTTCAAAATAACCTACGACATAATGAGGAGCCCATCGATTATGTATCATTCAAATAAAACAGTTGTTAGATTCACATGGGAAAGTGTAAAAAAAATTATAATTCAAGACGCGCATGATCCCCGGTGAGACCGAATTTAATAAAATGGTTTGAATGATCGTTATGAGGGTGACTCACCCAAATTTGTATAATAAAATTTTAGGTAGGTCTTGGCTTCATCTAATACACGTTATATTATTGGTCCTTCATAAGTGTTGAAATATGTGACAGGGTACGGTATAGGAGTGATCCAGAGCAATTAAAAAGTAAGGAAAAAGAGTTTTATGTGAAATCCTTAACACATAAAAATATTAAAGTTAATAAAAATATAGGATGGAAGAATAATAATTTTCATGGACTATGGTAGACGTTGGAGTAGTTGATGATCTCATAGAGTCTCTCAACTTTGGCATACTAAAGTAAGATGATGAAATGCCTCGATATGAAAAATGAAATAGTTTTAAAATGACACCAAATTTTTGGGACCTCTAAATATAGAATTGATTGAGATTTTTAGCAAGAAATTTATATTCATTTGCTTAGTCTAATAAATATTTAATTGGGGTTCCATTATAGATTATTTATCATAGGTTATCAGTTAGTTCGACTGTAAGACCAATGTCACAAAAGAGAATATTTTTATCCATTGAAAATATATATGGTCATAGTAGCCCAAGTTGACAGAGTGGCCAATGCAAAACACATTCGATAATCCCAATATGTAATGAGGACTGCTAACCTAGTATTACTGAGGAAAATGAACATAAGTTGGTGGATGTGTGTTGATTCCACAGATCTTAACAGAGTTTCGTCTGAAGGATCCTTTTTTCTATTCTGATGGTGGATCAGTCGGTGGATTCAACCTCAAGAAGAAAACTCATATCCCTAATGGATGCGTATTCTGGTTATAATCCAATTAAGATGCATCATTCAGATCAACAAAGCATTATCTTCGCCACCGATTGGGGCTTGTATTGTTATAAAGTAATATCATTCGGCTTGAAAATGACAAAGTAACTTACCAAATGTTGGTAAACAATGATTTTTCTCTCATATTGAGAGGAATATTGAAGTATACATTGATGCCATAATAGTAGATATTAGTGAGGATTGGAATGATATTATATCAACCTTGATGTGGATAATAATCGCCTAAGGGTAGGCTAGTAATTTCAGTTGGTATTTTAATGAAGTATGTGGGTGTTTTAAGTGTTTAGAGAGTAGAGAGATAATTAAGCAGCTTGGTCGCAGTTAATTCTCATTACCCATAGTTAATGCAGGTGGTTGGGTATTTATACCCTGATGTTTGGGCCCTTATGGGCTTTCGGGTCAAGTTTAATGGACACGGGTCATATTCAAAGACCCATGAGCTCTAAGCAGGAGAGCAAGTAGCTTAGTCAGGAAGTGCTTAGGTTTTTTAGTACTTTTGTCATAGTTCGAACAGTCCTATGGTCCTAGTGTTCAAAGTGATCTGTCCGGTCCATGTGATCTGTCCGGTCCAGAGGCCTTGGACTAATCTGTCCGTGTCTGGGGAGCATGCTGAATTCGGACTCATCAGGATCCCCTTTTTTAGGTGTTTGAGCAAGTATTCTTGTCAGAGACCTGAAAAACAGTCCGACGTCAGAAGTAGTTTTCAATCCGGACAGGTCTATGGGTTTACCCGGACAGATAAAGCTTCACGAATTCAAAACGGTTTTTGCCAGAGTTCATGGGACACGTGTCACACTCTGACTGGTTGCTTTAGCCGTTTTTTCACCTTGAATTTCGAACCCACCTTCTTCGAAAAGCAACCTCTTTAATTACAGATGATGACATCAGCGCCGTCTTTTAATCATTGCCAAACTTTTCGAATTCTCCTAGGAATCAACTTCTTTTTCAGACTTACTATAAATTCAGACTCACTTTCTACTGTTTTACCATCTCTTTCATATTTACTCTGCATATATACTTAGAGCTTTCTCTCTCTAAAGCAAAGATTTTCTTGGTAGTTTATGTTTACAGCAAGGACTGCATTGATTAAAGGCGGGTGGCTCAACCTTTCTGAGTTGGAGAAAGCACTAAAAGTTGAGAAGGAAAGACGAATCACAGCAGGGTTACCTACCTCGCTTGTCGACAGACCAATCTCCTCTGCTACAGAGTCAGATCGAGGCTCGTCCTCTTCCAAAGGTACTAAGCCCAAAAAACTATTTCAATCCACTCTCTCCCCCATAGTCTCTGGTTCCTCAGTTCAGGAGTCAGTGCCTACTGTCGAGCCAGGAGTTACAGTCATAAGTTTTAGGAAACCTTCTCCTTTTCTCGCAATGGGATCAGACACAGAGCACTCTCCGGAGAAACTGGTTGTTAAGAGGACAAGCCGGCTGGTTAAGGGGCAAGCCTCCAAGAACACTCCCTCAAAATCGGGGGCAAAAAATAGCAGCTCTGGGTCTGGAGTGCCTATCAGAGCTCCCCGGGAAAGGTCATCCGGTCCGGAGGCTAGTAGCCCAGCACTCCAAATAGAGACTTCTGCCTCAGAGCCCCAGCCTGAGACTAGAAGTCAAGAAAACACAGAAAAACAGCAGTCTGGAAGCCATGCTGAGCCAAGTTTGAATTCTCCCCGGGCCACTGCCACTAATATTCCTCCTATGATCATGGAGGAAAGAATGGAGGACTCTGTTGAAGAAGTCCCTTTTGAGTCTGAGCCATCCGGTCAGACTAGTAACACTGCTGCTGCCAAAAAAGATAAGGGCAAAGAAAAATTGTACTTGAGGCATCCGGAGCTGCCGGAGTGTCTCGAAGGGAAGGTAGGGCCTTGTTTTCACAGGGTTGAACTTAAATATCTCTTGGCCTTACAGAAGACCAAGTATGCCTTTATCCATACGGCTGATCTGGGTCGAATGCGCACAAAATGGGGGATCCCAGAAAACGTGAAGATAAGGATTCTCATAGATCCTGAAACTCCTATGGATTGCAAATTGAACGAAATAGTCATCTTCACGGAGCTATTTAATTGGGGACTCAAATTCCCATTGGACCCAGAGATTGTCAGATATTTTCATCTGGTCAAACTCTGTCCGAGCCAGCTGAGCCCCAACGGTTGGTATACTCTGATGTCATGCATCATGGCATCAAGGCTATCTAGGATCCCTCTTCCAATGGAAGAATTTGCAGCAGTGGCCAATCTTTGCAAACAGCACCAATTCCCCTTCTACCACTTCAATATGGGGAATGATCTCAAAGTTGTTGATGATCTGTTGGAGTCTGAGAGCAAATGGAAGAGCTAGTTTTTGTTTGTCAGTGGCGCTTGGGAAAACGGACAGAAGATCAAGTCCGGAGTGAACCCAAGCCTCCTCAGAAGCAGGTGGAGGAGTGATCGTAAGTTTCCCACTTTAAATCTTTGTCTACTCCTTCCTTCTCATAGTTGATTTAAATTACTTGGTCTTTCTTTTGTCTTCACAGAACTTCCTAAGGAGTTCGGTGATTACTTGAAGGCCGGACAGGTCACTTGTGGTAAAATCAATACCTGGGTCGCAGAGAACTGGGGGAACCGATTCCACAATGCTTTCACTAGTGGAAATCTGGCAAGGTCTTACCTGTGGAACACCACAGGTCGGAGAGATTTAACCTGGGAGGAGCTCACCACCCAGCCTTCTCCGGACACTGTGCTTAAGAGGAGCCATGAAGCAGATGGGACACTCTTCCTGCCAGGCCGGGCCAAAGCCCCAAGCAAAATGAAGGGCAAGAAGAAGGGCAAGAAGGTGGTGAGGGATGCTAATCCTGCTGATGCTGAGAAGGATGCTCCAACAGACCCGGAGGGGCCGGCTCAGAGCCAAATCGATGCTGCTCTTTTGCAGGTAGTGGAGCAAGAGACCGAAAGGCAGGAAGCAGACCTCCCAAAACCTTCAAGGGCTTCCAAGAGGAATCGCAAGCAGGGGAGTGAAGGGGCAGACCGGGCAGCCAAGAATAAAAAGACTGCTAAGGGAGATGAGCTTGCTCTCCGGGATCCGGAGCCTTCTGTCCAGGCTGACCCTTCTGACCCAACACATGCTGAAGAGATCCCAAGGGACTTTCATACTGATGAAGTTGAGGGAGGAGAGCTTAACATTGATGAAGTAGACATCACCGGTCTTGGTGAACTTGGCGAATACTTCCTCAACCTCCCCAGAGACGACTTCGCAGGGCCTTACATTCCTCCGAGAAGCTCTAACACCGTCAACTTTAATGGTAAGACTTTCATTGTCTCCAGTGAAAAGGACACCATAGCCCACTCTTTGCTAAGCAATGTGCAACCGGTACTTATACTGGAGAGACAAGTTCGGGGTCAAGCAGACACCATCAAAGACCTTAAGTCTGAGAAGGAAAAGCTGTCCGAAGACCTTTGCACTGCTACTTCCAATGCTGACATGCTAAAGGAAGCAAATGATGAGTTGAAGAAGAATCAAGAGGAAAGCAACACAAAAGTTGCTACTCTAGAGGAAACCATCAGAGGCCTCCGGGAGAAGCTGTCTGGTGTAGAGAAATGCCTTACTGCCTCAAAAGAAGAGACCAAGGCAAAGGACAAGATCATCACCAACCTAACTACTGATAAGATTGCCCTTGAGAACGCAGTGTCCAAGGCTGCCGAAGAGAAAAATACATTGCTAAGGGATCAAGAGGCTGCGATCCAGGCCAAGATCAATGCTTATGCCAACCAGATGATTAAAAGTGAAGAGCTACTGATTGAGAAAGTGAAGTCCGACATGGTTCTACTCTTTCATGAAAAATATCCGAAGAGGAACCTAGGGGACTTGTGGCGTTATGTAGACGATAATGACCTTCCATATCATACAATGGCTGAAGAGGATCAGGATGGAGTCTCCAGTGCGTCCTCGTCCGATGATGAAGAGCATACCAGGGAGAGCCCAGATGAAGAGAAAGGCGATCCCAAAGGCAAGAAGGTAGACGAAGGGAAAGGCGACTTCAAAGGCAAGGAAGTGTATGAAGGTGAGCCATCTTCAAAGGCTCAACCTTAACTTATGATTTACTTTGTTTATTTTTTATTCAGACTAAAGTCCTTGGAAGGCCAAGGCACTCTTTTTTGTAATGGTGTCCGGTGCTCGACCGGACAGGTTTTTTGTGTTGTATTTTGACTATTTAACAGTCCTTGGAAGGCCAAGGAAAGTTTAAGTTATTTCATTCAATGAATATCTCTGTTTTGTGTAACCATCATCTTCTTTCATTGTTCATTTTAATTTTGATAGCCAGAGTTTAAGTAGCTTTCAGTTGTTGCATTGTGAGAGTGTTTAAGTTCTCAGGCTAGAATTTAAATAGCCCTTACATATTTCAGTCCGGATAGTATGACAAGGGGCAAAACTTTAAAAACGCTTAGAATTTTTTTAAGAAGGCATCAAATTTTATTTAACAGCCCGGACACCTCATTAAAACCTCTCCGTGCCACAGGGGAGGAAATAGTATGCCCCTAAATATTTACATGGATGTTTAAACAAGTAAATATTTACACAAGTGCTATTCCAAGTACATCCGGAGATGCTCAATATTCCAAGGATGAGTTAGAACTCTGACATCTTTGTCTTCCAACCAATAAGTTCCAGGCTTAATTCTTTCAACAACCATATACGGACCCTCCCAAGTTGAGGCTAGCTTTCCGAAGAGCTTTTCTTTAGTGTGTAAGAAGACCTTCCTTAATAATTTGTCCCCTGGTTGGTAATCTCTTCTTTTGACTTTGGAAGCAAACCTGCTCCTCATCAAGCCTTGATAGTGTGCAACTCTAAGGTGAGCTTTAACTCGTCTTTCTTCTATCAAATCAAGTTGACCTCTGATTGCCACCTCATTAGCATGTTCGGAGAAGTTATGAATACGAAAAGAGGGGAGATTTGCCTCTATGGGAGCTACTACATCCATCCCATAGACCAAGGCAAAAGGTGATTCTTGTGTTGCAGCCCCAGGTGTTGTCCGGTAGGCCCACAAGACCTCTTGTAAATAACTAGGCCACTTCCCAGCAGCCCCTTCCAAATTCTTCTTTAAACCGGACAGTATAGTTCTATTAGCCACTTCAACCTACCCATTTGCTTGTGGGTGGAAATGTGAAGAAAAACAATGCTGTATACCCCTTGAGGCACAGAAGCTCTCTATTTCTCTATTGTCGAACTGTGGCCCGTTGTCTGTTGTTATTTTCTGTGGGACACCAAATCTGCAACATATGTTGGATAGAATGAATTTTATAACAGCTTTTGATGTTGTCCCTACTAGGGGGGCTGCTTCTACCCACTTCGAGAAGTAGTCAATGGCCACAATTATAGTTTTGCGCCCTCCGGACGCCACAGGGAGAGGCCATACTAAATCCAATCCCCATCGAGCAAAAGGAATAGGCTCAGAAATTGATTCTAAAGGAATGATTGGTACATGAATTTCATTGCTGTACCTCTGGCATGGGTCACACCTTCTTACCAACTCCTTAGAATCTTTCATGATTGATGGCCAATAATAACCGGAGAGTAAAACTCTTCTTGACAAAGCTCTAAACCCACAATGGGCTGACCCCTCACCATCGTGCAATTCGGAGAGGGCCATTTGTGATTCTACATCCCCCAAACAGCGCATGAGAGGTTTACTGTAAGACTTCTTGTATAACACTTCTCTCAATATGATGAAACCACGAGCCTTGTGTTTCAATGTTCTGGCTTGTGACTTATCTGGAGGCACAACACCATCGGAGAGATACTACATGAGAGGAAATCTCCAGTCTTGAGGTTGTTTTGCTTGTATTTCAAAAATCTATTCTTCTTTACCCCTACAAAGTTGAATGGAGGGGCTTTCAAGCACATGGATCCATGGATATGACTCCGTATATGCTATGGTTGCCAGTGAGTCTGCTAGTTCATTTTCTGCCCGGGGAATGTGTTCATAGACAACACTTTTAAACTTAAGCGCTTCATTTTTTAGGAGGATTAAATATTTCACAAGTTGCTCCTTCTTAGCCTCAGACTGGCCTTGGGCATGGTGGATAATCAGTTGGGACTCGCTTAGCAGCTTGACCCTCTTAGCCCCACAAATATAGGCCAATTTTAACCCAGCTATAGCTGCTTCGTATTCTGACTCGTTATTAGACGCCCTGAAAGCAAAACAAATAGCCTGGTACATCTTGTCTCCATATGGGGAAGTCAAACATACCCCTGCACCACACCCCATAGTGCTAGATCCACCATCTGTTCGGACGACCCATACCTTTTTATCTTTTATATCAGTAGCTTGCTCTGAATCCCTATCGGAGTGGAATTCGACCAGAAAATCAGCCACAGTTTGGGCTTTGGCTGCTGTTCGGGGGGCAAAGTCTATGTCGAAGTACCCCAACTCTACTGACCACTTAGTCATCCTGCTCGAAATATCTGCTTTTTGAAGGACATTCTTCAAGGGAAAAGAAGTCTGGACGATGATGGGATGAGCCTGGAAATAAGGCCTCATCTTTCTGGCTGATATCACCAAGGCTAATGCCAATTTTTCAAGTTTCAAGTAACGCTTTTCTGCATCTATCAAACTTTTGCTGATGTAGTATACCGGATGGGGATGTCCACCAACCTCTCTTACCAGTACAGCACTGATGGCACAACTTGAAACTGCCAAATATACAAAGAGAGTCTCCCCATCGACTGGCTTGAATAAAGTTTTGGGGGAGGACAGGTGTTTTTTTATCTTATTGAAAGCCTCATCACACTGCGGAGTCCAATCAAAGCCCTTTGCACCCTTCAAAGTTTGAAAGAAAGGAGCACACCTGTCCGAAGACCTTGAGATAAACCTGTTTAAGGCAGCTAATCTCCCCGTTAACCGTTGTACTTCTTTGATGTTTCGAGGAGGCTCCATTTGGAAAAGAGCATTTAGCTGGTCCGGATCGGGCTGTATTTCATGCTCACTTATGATATAGCCCAGAAACTTCCCGGACTGCACTCTGAACACACACTTTTCAGGGTTTAACTTTAAATTCACTTTCACCAAGTTGGCAAAAGTTTCTTGGAGATCGGACAAGTGCAACTGCTCATCCACACTTTTCACCATCATATCGTCAATGTATACCTCCATATTTCTTCCAATTTGATCAGCAAATGCCTTGTTGACTAATCTCTGATAAGTAGCCCCAGCATTTTTCAAACCAAATGGTATCACCTTGTAGCAATGAAGCCCTCTGTCAGTTACAAATGTGGTATGCTCTTGATCCTTTGGATCCACTTGAATCTGATTGTATCCGGAGAAAGCATCCATAAAGGAAAGCAGCTTGTTCCCAGAGGTAGAGTCTACTAACTGATCAATCCGGGGGACCGGATACAAGTCTTTTGGGAAAGCTCTATTGAGGTCTGTGAAGTCAATGCACATGCGCCACTTGCCATTCTTCTTTTTCACCAAGACGGGATTGGCAGTCCACAAAGAGTATTGAGATTCCTTGATGTGCCCCATCTTTGTGAGCCTGTCAACCTCTTGCACAATGATATCAACCTTTTCTTTGGAAAAAGCTCTTCTTTTTTGAACCACTGGATCTACATCTCTCCGGAGGGATATGTGGTGTGAAATTACTTCTGATGGAACTCCAGTAACATCAGCATTGCACCAAGCAAAGACATGCTGATGGTTCCTTAAAAACTTTAACATTTGATCTTTCAAAACAGGTGGCATTTTAGACCCTATCTTGACACATTTTCCATCTTCCAACCAGTGCGTTTCTACCTCTTCAACTGGTATCAACACTCCGAGGGTCTCTCTGGGGTCATCAATTTCACCCTCACCCCCAGAAAGGCCCTCAAACTGCTATTGTTCATCAATACGGACTGCCCCCAGCGTTCGAGGAGCCAAGGCAGTGGCATAACATTCTCTTGCAACCTTTTGGCTGCTCCGGATAACTCCAACCTGCCCCTGAACAGCATACTTCAAGCATTGGTGGACTGTTGAAGCCACTGCATGCATCCTAGAGAGCCAAGACCTCCCTAGAATAGCATTATAGCAAGTGGGACAATCCACCACAATAAAGAGTATTCTGACCATTTTCTTGAAAGGGCCCTTGCCCAATAACACCTATTCTTCGAACTCCCCGATCACATCTGCTGAGCTGCCTGTGAAGCCGACGATTGACCTGTCCGAATTCTGAATTACAACTGGATTTTTCATTTTCTTGTAAGTAGTTAGGAAAAGGATATTGGCTGAGCTTCCAGTATCCACCAAGATTCGTCTTATGTCATTGCCCCTATAGATGCTCCTATGACAACAACATCCTCATGAGGGCCAGCAATGTTTCTTAAATCATCCTCATCAAACACAATGAAGGGAAATGAGTTTGGTGACTGATAGGATGTCATGCCTCCTTCTAGCTGGGAGGCTAAAGTATGAACATGCCTCTTCCTCGAAGAAGCAGTAGGAGCTGTCATAGTGTCCCCTCCAAAAATTGTAAGCGACTCGAAAAACTTAATGAGCCCGGAGACCGACCTAGAACATTCCTCTATAGCACCCACTCTGTTCCGAGTTGGATCAGGATCCAAGTATTCAGATTCCACGTCAAACCTTTCAACTATAACCATGGCCCCCTCCGGAGCGGCATTACCTGGACCAACCCGGTGAGTGTTGTCAGGCCTGTTGTCCTCTCTTCTTTTCACATAGGCCCTCAGCTTTCCCCTTTCATTCAAATTCTAAAATTCTTGTTTCAATGCTATGCAGTCATCAGTGGTATGACCAATATCATTGTGATATTGCCAAAAAGAGTTATTGCGATGCTCTCTGGGAGACTACAGTATTTCCGGTCTCCGGTAGTGCACCTCATCCTTTGTTTTATCAAAGATAGTGGCCACGCTTTCTTTTAATTCTGCGAACCACTCCGGTTGGACCCATGGCCCTCTCTTGTTTCTGGATTGTTGACTTTGAGCAGGAGCAGCTGGCTGAGACTGAGCTTTTGCCCTACCATGTCCCTGTCCGGTTTCTCTTGCTTTGTTCCCGGACTGATTCTGATTGGGATTTGGTGCCACCGGGGTAGACCTCACCTGCCTGTGCACCCTGGTTTTCTTTGTTTCATCGACGTTTATTTGTTTGCCAACTTGATTCAGCAACCCTCCCCATGTCATGGCCTTCTTCCTGGTTACTGAATCAGCTAGATTGCCTGAGTTCAAACCCTGTCTCAGGGATGCTATTGCTACATGTTCGAAGCAATCAGCCAACCCATTCTTTATGTTCACAAAACGGCTTATGTACTCTTTTAAGGACTCATTTGGTTTCTGGGCACAATGGATTATTGTGTCTCCATTTCCCTTCAGCTCTTTACTCCCTACGAACTGCCTTCGAAAGGCCACCCAAAACGTATTGAAATCTTTAATACAACCCTGAGGCAGGCTGTTGTACCACTTTAGAGCACTCCCCGTGAATGACTTGGAGAATGCCCTACAGAGTAGTTTGTCATCATCATCAAAGTTCATCATGAAATTCTTAAATTGTTCCAGATGGTTGTCCGGATCAGTACTACCATCGTACTTTTCTATTTTAGTGCTATCAAACCTCTTAGGGAGGTTTCCGGACAGAATTTTAGAAGACAATGGAGATTGCCTCCAATTCCTTCCACGACTGAAAACGGTACCCTCATTGGGAGTTGCAAAGATACCTGGCTCATTGTGAAAAGCGAAGGGATCCATTTGCATCTTGTCCACATGCTTGCAACTATGAGATGATCCCTTCCTAATATGCCTTTTCATCTTCCCCTGTCTATCCCTTTTTCTTGAGTATTTTTTAATCTGTCTTTGCTTCTTTCTAGTTCGACCCTCATCGCTGCTAGAGGATAAGGGTTTTTGAACTCCATTACTGTCCGAAGAGCTATCAGAAGACTCTGAGCTTGAGTCAGAACTCTCCACTGGCTTAGACCGGTGAGACTTTTTAGAACTGGCATGAGTCTTTTTAGTGCTCACATGAGTCTTTGAAGACTCATGCTCCCTGAGGTTATCGGTATGACGAGCAGCTGATGCTTTGTATTTTTTTTTCACGCCCAACTTGGCCTTTTCATCCCTCAGAGCTTCTATTTCACCCTTGAGCTTATCACGCTCTTCGATAGTGTACTCATCGTTCTCTCCCACCACTTCGAGCAGAGCTGGTGGTACTTCTGGATTGTCCGGATTCATACAGACAGATTTTCTTAGCTGGTTTTGAATGCTTGATTCAGGCACCTTCGTGCTCCCAGCGTGGTCGCCAATTCGATGTGGATAATAATCACATAAGGGTAGGCTAGTAATTTCAGTTGGTGTTTTAAGGAAGTATGTGGGTGTTTTAAGTGTTTAGAGAGTAGAGAGATAATTAAGCAGCTTGGTCGCAGTTAATTCTCATTACCCATAGTTAATGCAGGTGGTTGGGTATTTATACCCTGATGTTTGGGCCCTTATGGGCTTTCGGGTCAAGTTTAATGGACCCGGGTCATGTTCAAAGACCCGTGAGCTCTAAGCAGGAGAGCAAGTAGCTTAGTCAAGAAGTGCTTAGGTTTTTTAGTACTTTTGTCATAGTTCGAACAGTCCTATGGTCATAGTGTTCAAAGTGATCTGTCCGGTCCATGTGATCTATCCGATCTGTCCGGTCCGGAGGCCTTGGACTGATTTTTCCGTGTCCGGGGAGCATTCTGAATTCGGACTCATCAAACCTAGTAGAAATTTTCAAAAATCTAAGAGTTGTTAACCTAAATCTTGTTTCTACGAAGTGCACTTTTAAATTTCATTATAGGAAACTCCTTGGTTATTTAGTTAGTGAGAAAGACATTGAGGCCGACCTATCAGAGTTGGAAGTTATGGCCTTTATAAATCCAATGCGAACACTAATATAAGTATTAATGAACATGCTTAACCGTTTTATCTCTTACTTTTTATAAAAATGCGTCCCATTTTTCCAAGTTTTAAGAACTATTACTAACTTCTAATGGACCGAAGAGTGTAACAAGGCCTTCAAAAAAATAAATCAACATTTGGCTTATCCATAGACATTATTCAAGGAAAATTTTGAAGAGACGTTGTATGTTTATCTGAAATTACCGGATTATGTTTTATGTGCGGTTTTGATAATAGAAGAACGAAGATGTCTGGAGCTCATTTATTATGTGAGAAAAAGTATTTTTCTAGTGAAAACGTGATACATTTAGTTAGAAATTCTGGACTGACTTTAATTATCGCGACAAGGAAGATAATATCATACTTTTAGACTCACTCTATCGTGGTTCAGACCTCTTTTCTTCTTTGAAATATTGTGTACAACCCCAAAATCTCAGGAAGGTTAACTTGGTGGTCGGTGAAATTAAGGGATTTCACATATCATACGAGCCAATGACATTCATTGAAGCTCAGAGTTTTGCTGATTTTCTGATAGAGTAATATTGTAAAAACCCTGAACCGTAGTGTATCAGAGCCATAATGGTTGGTATGAACCGATAGGGGGTCAAACATCTCAAGTTGTATAGCGATTGTATAATTAATAGCATATTTTGGGAAGACAATGAAAGAAATCTGGCTTGGTTTCCAAGCATCAAACAACAAAGTAGAGTATGAAGTTTGTATCACATGACTTCATTTAACACATATTTACGGGGTGAAAATAAATCTTTCAGTCAGTGACTCACAACTTCTGATATATCATGCTTTGGATAAACGGGGGCTCGTGATGAATATTTGGTAAAATACTTCAAGATTTTTAAAATACCAAGCACAATTGTTCAATAATATATAGTACGAGTAGTTCTGAGGGTTAACTATTATTTGGAAAATGCTCTGACTCAGTTGCAGTTATTTTAGACGTTCTTGAAAATAGTGCGTACCCAAGTAATTGACAATAAGATATCTTAGATGTTCTTGAAAATAGTGTGTACCCAAGTGACTAGTCTATACCCTAGAGGTTAAAGTTTAAGGTCAAGATATTCATTATGTTAGGAGGAACGTTGTATAACCTAAGGTTAAGCCAGCCCGTGTTGTGCTGTCTTGGTTATGAAATATATATTGGTTTTGAAATAGCTTTATCATGGACATGGTTTAGCGCATTGTGGTTTTAAACAATGGCTCAAAGAGTTCTATTAGCAAACTTCTACTCATGAGTCATACTCATTGATGCAAAATAATTGGTTGGAACACAATCTTTGAGATTGAGGGATCGATTTGGTCGAACCTCTACCTAGGGCAACGGGAGATCAGCAGTACATCATTGCGGAAGTTTATTTTTTCTCAAAATTGGTAGAGGTCAAACCTTTTTTCATGATAACAATTTAAATTATGATTAACTTTATGTTGACCAATATTGTTTATAGGTTTGGCATACCGAAGTCCATAACCGCTGATAATGGCCTTCAATTCTAGATTGTTGAGATAAAATATTTTTATGGAATCATGGGTATAAATAGTAATTCTTAAGAACTAGCAGCGGGAGGATGACCAATTATAAATTACAAACTGAATTATTTTTTAAGAACTAAAGAAGAACATTACATTAGCGACTGGAAAGTGGTCAAACTATCTTCAAGAGGTACTATAGGTCTATTGAACGACACTAAGGACCGAAACTGGTGAAACTCTTGTTGCCTCTATGTATAGCATGGATGCAATGGTCCCAGACTCCAAATAAAAAAGACAGTGCATCCCTTCATGGTTTCAAATTACTCACGAGAAAAAAACAAGGAATGAAGAAGGGTTGAACAAGATCTAATTAACAAAAAACATAAAATCACACTTAAAGATCTATTATTATCTTATCCCTTATGCGAAACTAATAAACTTGGTCTGATCTACGAAGGCCCATACTCAATGGTTAAAAAATCAAGGTTGTAACCTAAAAAACTGATGGATGAATAATATATGAATATTTGAAGCCCGTGGAACATTTAACACCTCTAGTTATATAACATATAAATGTGTAATTAGCGTACTTTTATAAACTAAATATTTTGTAATTTATAAAGAGACCGGTGGCATACGATTTTCTTCTATGGTGGCGTAATAAGGTTTTAATGAGGTGTCTACAAAACTGACATGTTAATAATGTTTTTGCCATAAAAATGCTTTTGATATTGCTAAGTATGCATATTTTGGTTTTGAATATAGTTAAACATTCCAACCTTTGTTGTCAAAGTATAATTCAAAATTTGTAGTGAGCTATAATAGCTGGCCCAATTTTAGTGTAAACGTTTCGAACGCATGTTGGTCGGGGCAGATTTTAAGGCTCGAAATGGATTATAAAATATGGTCAAAATGCTTTGTAAAATTTTTTAAAACATGTTGGTCGAGGTAGAATGTAAGGCTCAAAGTGAATTATTAAATCATATCAAAGTTTATTGTAAAATTTTCCAACATATGTTGGATAATGCAGATCCTAGAGCTTTAAGAAGATTAATATGTTTGAACCACTCGTTGAATGGTTGGAGTGAGTAATAGTGTTCGGACTAAATATCTTATGAAAGTTCCCAACATATGTTGATCAAGGAAATTTCTGATACATAAGATCAAATTCGGGAAACTTAAAGTGAAATTTTATTTTAACACAGGGTTGATCACCATCATACGAACATATACTAACATGAGTCACAAGTTGGGATAAACAAAAGGTTGTATAATGAAAATAAATAGTATGATAACACAAATAAGCAAAATATCGTAAAAAACACATAATAAAAGTCTTTCAAATTATGAGCATGTTTTATTTTTGGCATCCATAGATTCGGGCTCCAACTTGCCAACCTTCTTCTTTATGGCATCCACATCAGTCTGAAGACCGACGATTATCTTAACAACATGCACGCAATTGTAGAGTTTGACTGTTTTGGACTATAACATAGTTTTCTCTGTCTAATGCTTCGCGATCTCAAACTCCTCACCATCAATCACGTGTTTAGTGGGCTTCCTCATCAGGCTGGATATGTAGGTAACTAAGCCTCATGTTGCTCGACAAAGCTTTGCATCATAGCCCAAGTATTGTTTAAAGTTACAAATGAAGCAAATATATTATGGGAAGAAGGAAGCGTGAATTCCCTATAAAAATGCCAAAAAATAACTTGTTACGCAAGGTAATACGCTAAGTGATGGAATCGTGGATAGATTGGGGAGTGATTATATGAATAAGTCTTACAACATTAACATACCGAGCTATGACTTTGAAAAGATCTTTGGGTTATGTTATGATCACTGGCGTTTTCTATTTTGATTGAGACTTTATAACCAGACTTTGGAAACCATGACTTGCCACAAACTCGATATCCCCCCCCCTGCTATTCGACCCCATTCATTTTTTTTTCTCTCATTATTATAAGTAGTAGTATCCTCTAGTTAAACGACATTAACCTTTTTGATCGAATCAATTAATCATGACGACTTTGACTGTGGTAGTGATGGTGGCCTTTGAACCCTTAACAACAATTAGGATAATCTTTCGTATGAAGATTGGGTAAAATAACAATATTCGCCACAATAAAAAAATACATTGCAGTATATGGAAAACAATATATTTTAATATATATATATATTATTTTATATGTTTTAAAACTTGTATTTTTTTCATTTCATATGGTGTAGTTTTGTTAATTTTTAGATTATTTTATTTTCTTATGTATGTGAGATCATTAAGATTGTACATTATCTTATGCGTTTAAATGATTTTTAGTTAGTGGTATTTTTTTTCATTATGGTTGTTTTGAACATAAACTCGACATACTTAAACTAACTTCTTATCTATAATTAGCATGTAGTATTGTTCATTTAATTTTTTCAATTAATTAAGTGTTATTAGGAATAATATTTCTTATTATACTCACTTTTTAAAGATTTTTACCTGGATACGTGTACACATGCGATAATTTTATATAGGCGCAAGTCACATGTGATAATGCATTTACACTCACAATTTCACGCCAATACATATTTTATATATGTTTGATGAAGCAATCAAATAGGGCCTTTGATAAAAGCATAAAGAATACAGTAACAATTTTTTGCACAGGAAACAATCATAACAACATAGTTGATCCTTCTATAAATAAATATGATTGTATTATATGTTTTCCTAAAACTTATACCACAAACTTTAATTACTTATTCTTCAATATATTAATCACTATAAGATTAAATTGGCGAATTCATGAGACTCAATTATATTACGTGTAACCATACAAAGAATTCATACATAACTGATTATTTATAAGAGTATCCTCAACATACTTTGTATATAAGACTAAATAGTAAATTAAAGATGATCTATAGCTTTTTTTCTTTCAAACAGATAACGTAAAATATTATTTATATTTATTTTTATAAATTGTGATATGTATATTTGTAGTGGCAATTACATAATATGTAAATCATATCATTATTTTCCTTTTTATTCTCCCATCACTTTATCAAATTAATAATTGTTTGAAGTGTACAAAATCTTTCGGAACAAAAACGTAATTTAAAAATTTATATTGCTCGAATTTAATCTATATTTATATAAAAATAGATTTAATGTTAAGGATATTCTTAATCTATCATTTTGGAAAATATGGGAGTTTTGATAATTTAAAAGGATTATCAAATAATTCAACAGAGTGTTTATAATTAAGTTATGTATTTTATTGTTTAAGTGAGATAGAAAAACAAGGAGAATTTATACCTCATTTTTAGTCTATAATTTAGGTAAATATGGATAGAGTTTTGATACTTTAAAAGATATTATCAAATAATTCAATATGAGTAATACATATTTGTCTACATTAATTGTTTGGTAACAATTGTTTTACAAATTATATGTACTTTTACCATCAAGTGTGAAATACAGTGTTTGTTGAGGGTGATCTAAGAGGTTAATCTACCAATAATTATCCAACGTCAAAACTATTTACCGATAATCATCAAAGGTTTGAGAAAGTATAACCACATGGATTTAAAACTAAAGTACTAATAACCACATGTACAGTATGTTAATACCCTTTAACTATTTGTCTCACTCTTTCATGTTTTTTGTTTTTTTAAATATCATATCTTTCAAACCATAGCTCAAAAAAATTCAAAAATACCATTGGTTTTGTTTTTTAAAGATGAACAAAAGTAGACCCGTAAAAGATATTTTGAAAAAAATGGATTGCATTTGGTTTGAAAATACGTGTAATTTATGTTGTGAATTAGTATGGAAAAAATTTATTCTAGTTGTGAAATTATGTGTAATTTGGTTGCATACAAAAACTAAGTACGGTTCCAAATTACATATAATTTGGTTGTGAAAAAACAACTATGTTAAGTTGAAGAATTTTGTGTAAATATTTTGCGAACATAATAAGAAAATGATTATGTAAATAGGACTTGTGGTTACAAAGTAACTCTGATTGTGTAAAATTTATAATACAACTTGTTTTTTGTGAAAATAAGTGTTAATCGGGTGTGAAATGTTATTTATTTTAGTGTAATTGGATCGACTAGTCGACCAATTTAATCATGATACATTATCAAACAAGTCGTAGAGTGCGTAGTGCAAGCTTGTTAGATTAGATCATGATTAGCGGGGTCAAGGGGCGGAGCCCCTAGCTGGGGTCGAGCTGACAGGTCAGCTGGGAAAAATTTTATTTTGGTTAATCGGCTATTGTTGCAAGTCAACAGAATTTTGAAATTGAAAATTTGACCGTTTTGTTCAAATTTTAAATTTCAGTCGTTTTATTACAAAAACCAGTTTAGAGACCTTAACTGCCCTAACTTCCAAACTGTTTTTTGGTTCGTCGAATTTATAAATATGGGTTCTGTTGAAAAAGGAAATCATATCATTATTCATCCTCTCTGTTCAAAGTTATATCTCTGATTTTATCGAATTGAAATTTTTGGAGAACCCCAAAAATATTTCAATAAGAAATTGTTTACAAGACTTCAGAGATTATCCGGAAACCAAACACTATTTTCTACATGAAACAGTTAACTTTTTTGCAACAACAAAAATATGTTCATTTTTATGTTGAAAAAAATGGACTACCACTAGTTGCAAAAATATGTGTGATTTTGCTGTGATTACAGAACTATGTTTCAGTTATGTATTTACGTGTAAATGTGTTATAAAAAATAAGAAGAAAATAATTACGTCCATAGAATTTTTGGTTGTGGAATAAGTATGATTATGTGAACAAAATACTACTTATTTTTATGAAATTAAATGTTGATTAGGTGTAAAACAACTAACTTTCTTGTAGTTGTGAAAATATGTGCATTTTTTATTTAAAATATAAAATGCAATCTATTGCGAAAATATATATAATTTGGTTGCAAAAATAAAAAATGAAAAATAATTTACCAAAAATATCACTAATATACATCATTTTTTTCATCTTTAGAAAATAGAATTATATAAGTTTTTAGATTTTTTTTGGATTAGGGTTTGAATGATATGTAGTTTTGAAGGTTACAAATAACTAATTGTTTAAGTTGTACGTGTTTTGTGTGTTCAATAATATTTTTTGAAACATTTATGTTGCAAGTGGTTATTGGTAAACTTCAAAATTCAAGTGGTTGTTGGTATTTTTTATATTTCTAGGCAGTTATCGGTAACTCACATTTTGTAAAAACAATCAAACAATGTATATATATGCTTAATTGAGTTTAAATATCTTAAAGGGATTATTTGATTAATGAGCCACAAAAAATATACCATACGATTACCAATTATAAACATATTAGCAGAACAAATATTTTCTTTTCCAATATTTATCTCAGTTATATATCCATTTTTTAATAGACATAGCTTGCGGCTCCAAATTGTGAAATGATAAGGAAACAACACAATGTGTGTATTTTATATTTTGTAAAATAAATCACATTGTCGCGATACGTATAAAAAATAAAAAATATATATATATAGTTATCGATAGTGCAATGATAAAAAGTAAAAATATTTTATAATCGCAACAACTAAATTTTATTGCAACGACTAAATCATTGTCTTAAAAAACGGGATAAATAAATAATATTCTCCGCAAAAAGTAAGTATGCAAATACTTATGGAAAAAATAAATTATAAATAAAAAAGTATTTATTATTTTATTTTATATTTTTAAACTTTTTTATCATTTTTATTGTATTTTTTGTGAAATTTTAGACTTTTTTATGTTAGACCATTAAGTTGTACATTATCTTATGCGTTTATATGATTTTAGTTAGTGAGTATTTTTTTTATTATAGTTGTTCCAAAAACAAACTCGGCATGCTTGAACTAAATTTTTGCCAATAATAATCATGTAGTTGTTCATTTTTATTTTTTTAATTGGTTATAAAATTATTTGGGATAATGTTTGATTTGAAGTGTGATAAAATATCAAAACTTTTATATAACTCAAATAGTTGTATACTATTTTCATGAACATGTGTATTAATATATTTAAATTGTAAGACATCACGTATCTAAATCAAGTTTTACAAATCAATCTGAAAGTAAATTATCCAATTTTACATGTTTTTATGTTTATTGGTTAAGTATGTTTTGTATATTGGTTTAAGATTTTTGAATTGGTGTAATGCATGATCGTATTATAAAATCATATGCTCATTAATTTAATTTATGCGAATAATAACAACTATTTCTCAAACAATGGTGGTACAAAATTATAAATAAATAAATAAATAAATTATATAGAGAGTTATATGGTCTTGTGTCTAATCAACATTGATGTTCTCGCAAAAGAGAGTAAAATTATGTTAAAATTCATGTATAATTTATTTAATCTTGTAGTCTAGTTGAGTCAAATTATTAAATTTGTAGAATTGCTTCAACACTTTATATCAGTAAGTGAGATCAAAAGTCATTGATCTAACACTTGCTAAAATAATTAACTAGACATCTTATTAAGATCATATATTGCACAAACCTCGTACAAAATTTTAAATTGTTGTTAAACTAATCTAGGTCCATATGTCATTTCAGATGTGTTAACACCTTATATTATTAGTCAATTGGATTTCCAAAATCATTGAGTGTACACATATTAGTTAACAACCAATGTAAAATAACAAATAAATATGACTACTATTGTCCAAAAAAATATGTTTAAATAATAATAATTTGGTAACGAAAGTACTTAAAAATATTAAGATATCATAGTTGTATGTTTATTTCTAATACTCAACAAAGATCTCAAAAAATAAATTATATTATGCAGAGTTTTTAGATATTTGCTCATATGTTTATAATTGGTAATTACTAATTTATTTTATTTTTATTTTTATCTATTTATTTAACCAATTATCAACTCTAATATTTATCAATGATTCAACCTTCATTTAAAAATATCTAAAAACAACTTGAAAAATAAATTAGTATGATCACTCATTTCGTTAATATAAGATATTATTAGTACAATTATTTTTATTCATTATATATATAAGTATATATTAAAAGTAAAAGAATGTAAGTATATAGATCATAAAACACTTAAGGCTTAACATAATTACATATTGAACAAAATAATAATAATAAAAACAACGACTAAAACGTCTTATATATAAAAGGGAGTTTGCACCGCCATATATATAAATTTCTTGTATAGAAAACAGGTTCGTAACAAAAAAAATTGACTTTGTCCATAATTATTCTACTTGTCTATTGTTAAAATTCTACAAAACCTATACTGTAAGTATCTTCAATTCAAAAATCTCACCTTGTCATGAACCTCGTAATCCACATATTTAAACTAATATTTTTATACTCCACAGTCTTAACGTTAAAACCTATAAGCATATAGTAACCACACTCAGCCTTATTTGGAACAAAAGGACAAAATAATTAATAAATAAGACGAATGTGTGATCATGAAGAAGATTATCAATGTCACAATCTCTTCTAGCTTGAGTTTGTACAATATAATTGTCTTACCAACTATATCAATACACATCATTTGGACATACTCTACCTTCACATCGGTTATCTGGTACAAACAACCTTACCACTGATATGAGCTTATTGTAAGGTTACATATCAAATTTCGGATTCACAAGTTGCAAATAAGAAAATAAACTATGAGAAATAAAATATATTTTAATTAGTAACATAAATCAAATCAAATCAAATCAAAATTAAGATACACATATACTGAATAAAGTAATGAGATTTAACTTATAATGAATAAGTTATTCTAGTCTTTTTTTCATTCTCGAGTACATATATGAAAGTGAAGGTTTCGTAAAAAACTTCAAGTATCCTCCCAATATTTTAAAATTTCTATCCTGAAAATAATAAAAATATTGATATTAGTGTTAACTTACAACTCTAGAATTACATTATCAAAATAATTGAAGGGAAATAGTCAAATGAGAAACTTTCACTATATTGAATTTGTACAACTCACGAATTTAATATGTGAGATTTTGTCTCCAAATAAAATAAGCATTGAATCAAACAAAGCAGTAGAATATGAGAGGAATACTGAATTTATTTTCATTTTTTTGTTGAAGACAAACCATGAGAATTGAATTTTAGATATTAGGACATTCACATAAGTCTATACGATGGAGATCGGGTGTAAGATAAAAAGATCCATATGATATTTTAGTCTAAAGTTTGTTTACGTAGACCAGACTTAGAGAAAGTAATATCTTGAATAAAATAAATAGAAGTTAAAATAGACAATAATTATAAAGTATATAAGCACATGGCAATCATCCATTATTATATTGAACAAGATGGCATAAATTAGCAAGACAACAAATTTAAGGTTAAGAATAATATTTTTGAGGTCACAATAAATCTCAACTTGAGTTTGAATAAAATACTTAAATTAACAGCTGCATCGAGACCCACCATCAGAATTCACATCTCTCTATTGGCAAAAATCTGATTGAAAAACTTTTGAAAATTAAGCCGCATCTTTCTATTTGACGGACAATAAACATGAAACAACTTAATCAATAATATGTTCTTAATATTTGTTGATTACAAAGTAATTTTAACACTTTGATTTTTATTAAAGTAGAAATAAACCACATTACCGACAATTATAGGACAATCAACATGGTTTTGCAATATAACATTCAATAGAAAACAAACTAGTAATCGAATTGGATTCAAAGCCATAACAATATAGAAATAGAAAATACCATCACAAAGACCATATGAACAATGAAGTGAAAAAAGCAATGATGAAAACAAAAATAAAGCAAGTATAATAAATATCGAGAGAAATAGAATGAACCTGGAAGTTTCGAAACGAGGAGTGAGAGAAGAATAATCAAAATAAAAGGTAAACCAGCGCGAGAGAATAAGTAATCAAATTGGATTCAAAGCCATAAGAATATAGAAATAGAAAGTACCATCACAAACACCATATGAACAATGAAGTGAAAAAACAATGATGAAAACAAAAATAAAGCAAGTATAATAAAGATAGAGAGAAAGAGAATGAACCTGGAAGTTTCGAAATGAGGAGTGAGAGAAGAATAATCAAAATAAAAGGTAAACCAGCGCGAGAGAAGAAGTTTTGTTTTTGTTTTGTATTTTAGTATGCAGGGTTCTTGACTTTGGTTCATATCAGATCCTTAATGGCTCTTGATTTTGAACCACATTGAATCAAGAACCATGAGTAAAAAAAAACAAGAACTCATTGGGCATTATAAAAGAACCGAAAACAAACCAAATCTTTTATTTCGGTTCAGTTCAGTTCTTCACTTCTACATAAAATGGTCATGCATGGTCTATTTTCTTTATTATAACTATCTTCCATGTCAAAACCATTAGTAGTATCCAACAAAATATATTTGAAATTTCCTCCCCATGTAGGACCAATCTTGGCACAACTTGCACTACATATAAAACACTAAAGTTGCAAAAAATACCATTATCAGTTGTAAGAATTATTTGATTCACGCTCTCAAAATCACCAGAAATTGTGGATTTATGATTTTTATAACAAGGTGAATTAGAGGTTTAAATTTTATCTTTGTTAAATAAAAAGAAACACTTTAAAAAAAATCAAGTGTAATTTTTTCTCTCTAACATTCTCTTGCTAACTATTTTTGCTACTTCTCTTTCATTTATTAAAAACTAGTGCACATTATTTTGTATTCGAATTACTAAGGGGTACCCACTTTTGATAAAAATATCAACTAATTTTTTTACATTAGTAAAAAACATGCTAGTTATACCAGAAGTTTATTACTTACTCATGTACTTTTTTTTCTTTGGCAAAATATATTTTTCTATTAATTGAGGTTTTAGTTGGTGAATATTTTAACAGGATATTAGTAGGTAATAAACATACAAACAATAAGACAAAAAAACAATACAAGGCTCAAAGTCCACTCAAACTGGCTCTATAAATTTGGTTAGATAAAATTTCAAATACTTAGTGAATCGACAACCTAGTTATGTCAAACCTCAAAAGCTCGACTATTCACATCAAATAGTTAAAATTCAAAGGTTTGGAAGACCAACAAAACCTAATACTATAGTTGGTTAGCTTTAACCAAACATTATGGGTTCAACAAATATAAATATTGACCAACTCAGAATTATGGACCAAATAACCCAGAATCAAATGTGGGTTGCCAGAGAAGCTGTTTGGCCCTACAAAGACTATCAAACATTCAATCATACTTATTTATCACCTAATTCACAAATATTATGGGATACTGATACTATCTAAATATTTAAATTATTCGAACATTAATAAATAAAAAGATATGTTAACTAGTAATACATGAAAAAAATCATTCTTTTGTTGAATATAAACTTATACAAGAGATGAGTCTTGTGCTCTAAGAAAGTTAAGATCCTTCTTCTTGCTGATCTAAATATTCTCTCAAATCCAATATCTTCATTGAAGTCAGGTCTAGTTTGCTACTTTTATTTATCCATCCTCACCACCATCAACCGATCATTGATCATCTAAATGGAAACTTTTGCCATCAATGGACAATGAATAATTTCAAAACATAAAACAATGAACATAAAAAATGCAATGATATAAAAGGGACGTACTTTACTCCACTAAAATACAGCAAAGTATACCAGAATACATCATCAGTATATTAGATTCAATCCCTGATATTTATAGAAAATCAAATATTTGATCCAAACTTGAATTAAACACCAAATAATGTAACAATGAGTTCCCAACCTATACCCACAAAAGCTATGTTGAAGCAACCAAAATATTTCTCAATAAAACATCATTTGTCAAAGCATGAATTGAATATATAAGAGATCACAAACCCATATGATTTCAATTGCAAGATCAAATAAATTTGGAAGAATCATTAAAATCAACACTAATAGGAAAATTCGCAAATGGAAGACCATTTATGAAAGAAACGCATACCTATTTTAATAACATAGGATTCTGAGGACAATATATCCTAGCTATTTGGGACCCAAGACACATCACAATTGAATTAGATCTTCTAGAATACCTGGAAAATATTTGGAGACGCAACGCATGAAAAATTAGGCAATATACTATGCAACTCCTAAATTGGACACCATAATTTAACCTTATAAATGAATCACCAATCACACCAATTTGGATGTCCTTCCCAATAATTCCAAGTTACATGTATAATAAAGACTATATCAAAGTCTTAGGAAAATCTTTGGGCTCTCCTCTAGCTGTATGGATTCCATCAAAAAATTGGGTCATGTACAACTGTTGTATGGCTTGGATTGGAACCGATCTTTCGAAGAAATTACATAATAAGATCTAGATTAGCTTTAGTCAACTAGATGGATTATAGAAACATGTCATGTATATAATCAAATCAGACTACTACCTTGAATATAATCACAATTTCCATAAAAACCAAGATTGCACGAAATATGATCCTTCAGATACCCAAAAAGATCCAATTTAACAATAAAAAATATCTAATTTAAAAAGAAACAGAAATGTCTAGCCAACCTATGCGTACTCAAAATTAATAATAGTCTAGGAACAAGGAAAATAAAACAACACAAATACCAATCCAGACTTGTCATCTAAATGAGATAACTCTTCATCTCATCAGTTATTTGTCCAACCCTCCCCAGAAACAAGCTCAACAATGGTAAATACTGCTTTGAATCAAACTAAGCATGTCTACCCAGAAATATCAATCCAAAGCATAGCCTCGATCTAGCCTATATCTCCTAACCATAATTTTACTAAACAACCAACATATATCATACCTAAAATCTCTAAAGATGAGATAGAAGAAGCAATCCATGTACTGGAAATGGGTTCAAAACTCATAGAAATCAAACCCTTTAATAAAAAAAAAGTCATTTCCACATTCTCCTAAACTGATGACCACATGCAGCCTTCCCTCATCACCTAAAAACATCCATTAATAGCAAATAATTTGAGACCTTCCTACAAAAATAAAATAAAAGGCTCAGACCACCAAAACAAGAAACCAGACCACTTCCAAACCACCCCAAAAGAAAAAGATTGTCATGCCTACAACTGGCTCATCGAAATGACGATAAAAATACTATGCTGGAATGTTTGGAGTATTGGGAATAAGGCTACTAAAAGACGATTAAAGTCAATAAACAAATCCGAAAAAAATACTTTCTTAACTATTCAAGAACTTATGATTGTTGTTATTCAAATCAACAAGATCTCAAGATTTTTTGGCATTAACAATAACTTTGCTAATGTTTTGAACAAGATCTGGGCCTTCTGGAACAAAGACTACAACATCACTATCCTAGAAAATTAGAATCCATATCTTTACTTTAAGGTTAATTATTCTATTATTAACAAAGATTTCCTATTTTTTATTGTCCATGCTAAATGTAACATGGATCAAATAAGGGAGTTATGGAAAAATCTAAGGCAAATAGCTGATAATTCAGTGGATTAAATTTTGATGAGAGATTTTAATGTCATCATAATTCCATCCGAGCAACTATTCAGTACCATTATTTGTGTGATAAGTGTGGATGAGTTTAACAACGTTATTTAAGACATCAACTTCTATGATCCTGGTTTTAATAGAACCAAATATAAATGGACCAAATCCCATAAGTGGAAGAGACTTGACAGAGTCTTAATCAACAATGTATGGTCCAACTTCTTTGACATTACCTCAATCACTCATATGGAAAAAACTGGCTCTCAATATAACCAACTTTGTATCTCAATATCTCGATATTCTGATAAATCTAAGACTTCATTCAGCTTTCAAAATACGTGGTTTATACATTCAGATTTTTTATAATATGGTCAACACTTGCTGGAATACTAAAATGAAGGGCTTCCCAATTAATGTATTTTGGAAAAAATTGAAAAAATTAAAGATGAAGTTGAAAGAATGGAACAGAGACACATTTGGAAATATTTTCAATGCAATAGCCAATTCCAAGGAAGAAATCAAGGCTTTAAAAACTGTTTTCAGCAAACAAGAACCATTGAGGATAAAAATATTATAGTTAAAGCAAAGGTTATCCATCTTCAGCTACTTGCTATATAAGAATCATTTTGGGAACAGAAATGTAGAGGGAAATGGCTTTAAAATGGAGACAATAATACTTGTTGTCTTTCACAACTATGTGAAGAAAAAAATAGGAAAATGTAGAATCAACATAATTAAAGATGGTAACAATTGGACTAAAAATCAGAAAGAGATTGGTTTTTTAGCTATATCTCATTTCAAAAACTTGTTAACAATCCAGCCTACTGAAAGAGAAATCTTTGGCCTCTCTCATATTATCCATAAGACCATAACCTCTAAGGATAATATCACTCTCATGAAATCTCCAACTGAAACAGATATTCATAACTCAATTGAGCCTTAAATCCCTTTAGCGTTTCAGGTTTTGATGGGTTCAATACTGATGAGAGAATAAATTACAAGAATAAGGAATCTTGGATTTTGGACCTGATGTGACTAGAGCTTAAAATATAGAGAGAGAATCTAGAAAGAGAATATATTAAAGAATTGTTCACCTACCAAGAATAAATAGGCTCCTTTTATAGTGGGGAAGGTGGGACCCATTTATGTCCTTGGTAGTCTTTTATTATTTCACAATTAGTCCTTTACAAACTACTCTATTTACACATTGTCTTCTAATAAATCATAAATACGATAACGAGCATTTTTCCCTTCTCATATTTACAATCGACTCCTTTTTTGTTGGAATCAACGAATTATTTCCTTATCAGTAGCCCCCTAGTCTTCAAGAGCATCGGGAATGAAGACTTGTAAATAAATCATTTCGATACGCCTCCGACGACTGCCTCGGTAACAAGAGGCCCACACTGCCTCGGTGTCAAATGACGACAGTGCCTCGGTATCGGCACAGCGTAAGGAAGTTTCCCATGACCATCTGCTTTCTCCTGAATGATGACCGACCCCCTTTATTTGTAATTAAAGCTTCAGGAACGGCCACGAATCGTCCCTGACGCGAAAATAGCTTTTTATGAGTCCATCTAAGAAGATCGGGCGCACGGAGCCCATCTAGCATGCCCAAACGGGTAGCCTAGGCTTGGAAGGAAAACCGAGTACACGGAGCCCATCTAGCATGCCCATTCGAACTAGTCGGTGCAGAACTACGATGTTAGCGTGACTAGCGCCTATGGCGTGCTCTGTTGGGCTAAACCTACACATGTCATCCCCTTACTCGAAGTGTGCTCGTCTGCACATCTCTGTAAAAGACTCCTCACCTTCCCGCTGCTTTTCGTCGTTTGGACTCTCCCATGCATAAAGCTGTTAAGGCAAGCTGCCTATAAACACTTCATTCACTAAATTGCTCTCAGAGAAATTCTAGAGAGAGAAAGTCATGTTTTAACCATTCTAGAGAGAGAGAAAAGTTTATGAAAAGTAAGACCCCGAAGCCAAAACAAAAACCGAAGAAGAAGACCGAGCCTGCATTTGGGTTTATCGACTGGGCTAGTATTGGCTACCAAGCTGAAGAGTACCGAGTTGCAGGATTAATCTGGAGTTCACATACAAAGCCCTTCGCATCCGTGCCTCTCCCTCACGACCCTGTCCTTCCTAATCCTGTTCCCGATGAATCCTTCATTGTACCCGACCCTGTTGGTGCTCAAAACCCTGAGGTCATAGTTATCTCCTCCAGCAGTAGCTCTCCATACTCCCTTATCGCTCAGTTCGATCGCCCGACGCCTTTGTTGGTAAATTCTCCTACCAGCTTAAACCCTTTTCTTCCTAGACGCCAAGGCAAAACTAGGTTTCTTTCAATGGGAGATTCCAGTGCCTCTACTTCACCCGCGGAGGTAACTCTCCTGAAATAGTCCAGCTGACTCCCACCATACAAGGATACCGGACGAGTGTCAACACATCATGTACCCCTTTGAGCGTTGCCCGAAGGGATCTCGGCCGTCGGAACCAGTTGATCGAGCGCACTCGTCAACAGCGGGAGGAAGAGTCAAAGCTTACTCGCACCGGTAGTAGTTCTAGCTTTATAGAGCCTCTTTCTCAGTCGGTCGATCCTCCAGCGGCCGGCTCCCCTAAACCCGATGCTCTCCAATCAGAAGATGCTAGAGAGCCAGAAGCAGCTGTCTTAGCTGTTAGGGGAAAGTGTTGCCGCTGCTGGTAACACCGTTGTTCCTCCCGAAGAACCTCTTCTAGCGGAGATCGAAGCCGTCATAACCACTACTTATCATCGGCTGTTGCCAAGGGACAACATTATTTTCCTCTTTGAAGGAAAATATCTCTACTTCTCTTCCACGGAACAGGCAGAGCTTCTGATCCAATGGGGGATCCCAGAGTGCGTCACCGTACGATTCCCCGTTCCTGGTGAGACGCCCGTGCACGTTTGGTCACGGGAGATCGTCATTTTCACAGAGCTCTTCAACTGGGGCCTCAGGTTTCCTCTGGATCCTGAGATCGCTCTGTACTTTAAGACCCTTAGCATCTGCCCCTCACAGCTAACGCGCAACGCGTGGTATACGCTGATGTCATGCATAATGGCTTCTCGCCTATCGGGTCGGGTTATGCCGATGACTGAGTACATTGCCATGTACGGGCTCTCGAAGTCTCCCAAATCACCCTTCTTCTATTCTTCCCTGGCCAACACTTGGAAGATTGTAAAAGATTTCCTCGAAGGCGACAAGGGTTGGAAGCATCGGTTCATCTTCCATAGTGGCTGCTGGGAAAACGGCCGCCCATATACTAAAGAGACCCCGAGGCAATTGCTCCGGACATGGGTTCCCGATGGTAACTATATTACGTATTATTATTTTTTTTACGAAATGACCGATCATTTGTGTAGTGTCAAAGGAGTTCATCCAGGAGCTGAAGAAGAGTCACTTCAAAACTAGGAAAGTAACCTTCCAAATTTTGAAGGACTTTGCCAGGACGAACTGGGGTCGGGCGTTCCACCGCGCCTTCAAGAACACAAATCTGATCATGAGCAACCTCTGCCGTTGCTCTGCTGAACCGCTCACCTTGGAGCAGCTGCGCCAACCACCCAGCTTGGTGGATTTGGTTGCGAAGACGGGTGCGCCCGACGCACACCTGTTCCTTCCCAAACGCAATAAGGCGCCGAGCAAACGCTCCAAGTCGGACGAGGATGTCGAGCAGGCAAATGCCGAGGCAGCGGAGGTCGACGCGGTGGGACAAAGGGATGAAGCTAATGCTGAGGAGGACGCAGCCCATCGGTCTGAGAAGCTGACCAAGAAACGGAAGGAAAAAGGTGAGGCGGATGGTGCTCAAGCCAAAAAATCGAAACGCTCCAAGGGGAGTGGTCCCGTCGATGCTCCCACTCTCGTCGATAATGCGACCATCCCGGCGCTATTCGAACAATATGAGAAGGTCAAAGGTGGGGATGTGGCCGCTCCCGCAGAGGTATCTTCTGAGAGAGCGCCGGTAGTGGTGATCCTCGATGATGATGAGGCTGGTTCCTCAAAGGCAGCAAAAGCTGTTGGGGCATCATCAAGTGGCACAAAGCTGCCCGTGCTGTTAGTTCCTGGGAGCCCTCACACCTTCCCTTTACGGGTAACTGACGGGTCGTCCTTGTCTTTGTACAATATGATCGTTCCTCTGGCGGTGAAAGAGAGGCGTGCAGGAGAGCTGAGCCAGAATCTGACGGATTTGGAAGGGAAGATTGTCGCGCTTGAAGAGGAGGTGGAAAATGGAGAGGCAACAAAAGGGCTGTTGGAGGAGAAGTTGAAAAAGGTTGAGAAAACCTTGGGACGGGTTAGAAAAGACCGCGATGGTCGAGCTGAGAAATTAGCAATCTCGAAAATTCAGAGTCGTTTCTTTCGTTATTCCGCGGCGAAGAAAGCGAAAGAGATTGTCGATCTTAAAAATGCCAACGCTCTATTTGCTGACAAGTGTCAGAAAGGGATGAACAAAGAGACTGTCGAGGCTAAAGCTGCTTATGTGCTGACCTTTCACAACCGTTTCCCCGATCTTCCCCTTGGGTCCATGTGGTTGGATGTTCTCGAGGCAAATCGCCCATCCGATATGGTCTGCGAGGATGAAGAATCGGATGACACAGAGACTGAGCCTGAGAATGAAGACATTTAAACCTCCATTTTTTTCGATCGAAATTTTGTAACCTATGGGTCTGTGGAACCCTTTCGACTTGTTTTGTAACCGACCCATATTAAATGTTTAATTTTTCCCATAATCTTGAAGTTTTTCTCCAATATGCTTTGTAATTCGATATCTGGTCGGGCATGATTGTTTTCATCGGTAAGAGATTTCCAGAGTCGAAGATAATGTGCTGTTGATCAATGTTTAATTGAAATTTTCCATAGGGTCAAGAATAAAATGTAGATAAATCGAACACTGAAAAACCTATTAAGGTTAATTGAAAATTTTCCCGTAGGGTCGGGAATAAAATGTAGATCATTTAAACACTGAAAAACCTATTAAGGTTCTGTTGATCAATGTTTAATTGATAATTTTCCCGTATGGTCGGGAATAGAATGTAGATCAGTTAAACATTGAAAAACCTGTTAAGGTTCTGTTGATCAATGTTTAATTGAAAAATTTCCCATAGGGTCGGGAATAACATGTAGATCAGTTAAACACTGAAAAACCTATTAAGGTTCTGTTGATCAATGTTTAGTTGAAAATTTTCCCATAGGGTTGGGAATAACATGTAGATCAGTTAAACACTGAAAAACCTATTAAGGTTCTCTTGACCAATTAAGATCGCCAAGAGTAGTCTATCAGCTTGTCAGCCGATGGACTCCCTTTTAATGCTACCAATTTTTTAGAGGCAAAACATTGGATTAAAAAGGTCGGTTGCAATGGATACCTCATTAAAACCTTCTCGCGCCACCGAGGTAAGAAAGAGTACATCCCTGACCAAAGGTTCTTACATAAACAATGATTACAAAGAATTTATAAAAACTACTCCAAGTATAGCTTCAAATGTTCAATGTTCCACGGGATCCTCAATAAACGTGTATGCTTATCCACGACTTTATACGGTCCTTCCCAGTTCGGGGCGAGTTTGCCGAGGCATTTATCTTTGGTATCCCCGACTTTGAACTTTCGCCGATGTACTTTTGATGCATACTGAATCCTCATTAAAGTCTAATAATGCAAATAATTCAGTTGAGCTCGACTTTTTTTTTCTATCAGGTCTAGAGCTAGTCGTCGGTCATCCTTGTTTTTATCCGCATCATAACTCCCGATCCTAAAGGATGGGAAGATTGACTCTGCCAAGGTGACAGGATCTATTCCATAAACCAAGGCATAAGGTGATTCTTTAGTCACCGTTTGAGGTGTAGTTCGGTAAGCCCACAATACTTCTTGCAAGTAATCCAGCCATTTGCCAGCTTTTCCTTCTAGGTTCTTTTTGAGCCCGTCCAAGATGGTTCGGTTCGTGACTTCAACTTGTCCGTTCGGCTGGGGATGGAAAGGGGCCGAAAAGCATTGCCTACTCCTATGGGTCGTACATAAAGATTTCATCTCGCTGTTGTCAAACTGAGGTTCGTTGTCCATGGTGAGCTTCTGAGTTACCCAGAACCTACAGCAGATGTTCAACCAAATAAATTTGATGATAACCTTAGTTCTCGTTCCTGATAATGGCTCGACTTCTACCCATTTGAAAAAGTAATCTACAGCCACCACAATCGTCTGTCTACCACCAGATGCCATCGGTAACGGTCCCACTAGATCGATTCCCCATCGGTCAAAAGGCAGGCCTTCGGATATTGATTCTAAAGGAGCCGCGGGCATATTGATCGCATTTGCGAATCTTTGACAGGTGTCGGACGTTTTCACTATCTGCTGAGCGTCGGCAGTTACCGTTGGCCAATAAAAACCGGCGAGAAAAATTCTTCTTATTCGTGCTTTGTAACCGCATTAAGTTGTGCCTTCTCCGTCGTGTAATTCGGATACAATTATCTATGATTCATTTGCCCCAAGCATCTCAGCAAAGGCCTGCTGAAAGATTTTTTGTATAGTATATCTCCCAACAAAATGTAGCATCGGGCCTTGTTTCGTATCTTCCGAGCTGCAATATTGTCCTCTGGTAATAGTCCTTCGACCAGGAAAGCCATAATATCCCTTCTCCAGTCCGATATCGTTACCGAGGATATCTGGCAGGCGATTTCTGGTCGATTGTCCAGTTCTGCCCTCTTTATGATTCTTGTTCGGTTATCTAGGGGTAACTGCTTGAACATGATGTCGACGCTAGGGAGTCGGCAATAATATTTTTGGTCATGGGGACATGCTCATATGTTACTTTGGCAAATGATGCGGCTAACACTCGTAATGCTGTTAAGTATTGAACCAGGTGATTTTTCCTAGCTTCCGACGCTCCCGAGGCCTGATTAATCAAAAGTTGGGAATCACTAACAAGACGTATGTGTTTAGCCCCGCACACTTGTGCTAATCTCAAACCGGCTAGGGCCGCCTCATATTCAGCTTCGTTGTTAGAAGTGTTAAAACCAAATCGGATTGTCTGATGCATACTTATGCCCGTAGGGGTGATTAGTTGTACGCCTGCGCCGCATCCATTGATGTTCGACCCACCATCAGTTCGAATAACCCACTCAACTAGCTCGTCTTTTTCGGGTGGCTCTTCTTGGTTCAAAATTGATATCAAAATCGCCTAGCTCGACCGACCATTTAGACATTCTTCCTGACATGTCCGGTCGCTGAAGAACATAATTGAGCGGAAAAGAGGTTCGAACGAAAATGGGGTGGACATGAAAATATGGTTGCATTTTTCAAGTCGTGGTCACCAAGGTCAGGGCCATTTTTTCCAGCTTCAAATATCGTGTCTCCGCATCCAATAGGATTTTGCTCACGAAGTATACCGCTTTGGGAACCGTTCCCGATTCACTGATCAATGCCGCACTTACTGCAAAATCTGAAACCGTTATATAAAGAAAAAGAGTCTCCCATGTCAAGGGCTTCGTTAGGAGATTCGGGGACGATAAATAAGTTTTGATCCCTAAAAAGGCCTTATCACAAGCTGGCGTCCAAACAAAAGACTTAGCGTTTCTCAAGACCTGAAAAAAGGGAGCGCACTTGTCAGATGAACGAGAAATAAATCGATTCAGAGCTGCCAAGCGCCCGGTTAATATCTAAACCTCCTTGACATTCCTGGGTGGGGTCATGTCGGTTAGAGCTTGCAATTGGATCGGGTCTGCCTCGATTCCCTTTTCGCTGACAAAGATCCCAGGAACTTGCCCGACCTAACCCCAAAAGAACATTTCTTCGGGTTGAACTTGAGATTTATACTCCTTAGATTGCCAAAAGTCTCCCTCAAATCAGTGAGATGGTCTTCATCTGTGCCGCTCTTCACAAGCATGTCATCGATGTAAACTTTCATATTTTTCTCTATCTGGCAGTCAAAAGTCTGGCTCACAAACCTTTGGTAACTCGCTCTTACATTTTTAAACCCAAATGACATAACCTTATAACAATATAGGCCTCGACCTGTGACAAACGTTTTGCTTTCCTGATCTGCTGTGTGCAACTTGATTTGATTGTAGCCTGCATATGCATCCATAAAATATAGTAGTCTGTTTCCCGATGTCGAATCCACCAGTTGGTCAATTCTCGGCATCGGGAAGGGGTCTTTTGGGCACGCTCGATTAAAGTCGGTAAAGTCTACGCACATCCTCCACTTGTCGTTTTTCTTTTTAACCAGGACGGGATTGAACGTCCAGAGCGGGTAAGTTGATTCTTTGATGTGGCCGACACTGAGCATTCTTTTAACCTCTCTCAGAATAATCTCTGCCTTTTCTGGTGAAAAGGCCCGACGCTTTTGTGAGACAGGTCTGACGTTCTTATTGATAGTTAGTTTGTGAATTACATGGTCTTCTGGGATTCCGGTAACGTCCTTCGAGCACCATGCAAACAAATTCAAATTTTCTTGCAGCAACTGCCTCTTGAAGCCTGGTGATAAGTTAGCTCTTATCTGCAAAACTCTTCTTTCGGTAAACTGGTATTTTTCACATTCTTCATCGGTGGTAAAAAAACTGGGAGCTTCCCTGGGATCGTCAACAGGTAGCGACCCCAAGGGGAGTCCTGCTAATTGCTAATCTCGTACTTGCTCCATCTCTTGGTCCCTTTTTGGCGCTAAAGCCGCCTTGTAGCATTCTCTTGCCGATTTCTGACTGCTTCGCACCACCCCTACGTTATTCCCGACCACGTATTTCAAGCATTGATGGATAGTGGACGTTACCGCGTGCATTTATGACAGTCATGACCTGCCAAATATCGCATTATGGGAGGCTGGTGCATCTAACACGACGAATAAAATAGTGACCTCCTTCTTGAAAGGCCCGCGGTCCAGTTGAACAATGCCTTCGAACTCTCCAATCACTTCTGGTACCGATCCTGTGAACCCAACGATATTTCGGTCCAAACACGTAATCACTGGGAGTGTCCTGAACTTAGCAAATGTTGACGCAAAGATTATGTTTGCTGAGGTTACGGCTGACATCGGGATCAAGATACTCGATGGAGACGTCAAATAAGTCAGTCACTTCAGAGATTTCCATGGTTGTCTGTGGCTTCTGCACCGTTACAATTTCTTTCGAAGTTGTGCCCTACTGCGCTTTCTTTTTCACATACTCGAGTAGGATTCCGTGTTCTATCAGCATCTGTACTTCCTTTTTGAGAGCGATACAATCCTTGGTATCGTGTCCCACGTCTTCGTGGTATCAGCAGTATCAGTTGTTCCTATTTTCCCGAGGCGTTGGTATGGGGAAGGGTCTCCGATACATCCCATTTTTCTTAGTCTTTTCATAGATGGTGGACACGCATTCTGTTAGATCAGCGAAGTAAGCAGGTCGGATCCATTTATTGGACATCGGTCGTGAAACCACCTGGTTGGTCTATTTTGTCCTTTGGCCCTGGGATGCCAGAGGCTTGATCGGTATGGACTGGGTCGGTGGTATTGTGTTGATTGGCTGGATTTGCGGGGTATAACCAAATTGAGTACCCTGCTTTATAACGACCGATGCTTGTGCACTCTGCTGAATTTGCCCTGCCAACTCGGCCGCATCGGTTTCTTCTATCAATATTTGATTTTCCACCTGAGCTAGAAGGGTGGAAAATGTGAAAGCTTGTTTCTTAGTGACTGCTTGCTTCATCGGTCCTGAGAGCAGACCTAAACGATATGCTGTCAGAGCCACCTTCTCTTCGCAATGATCAAGGTCGGTCTTCGCATCGATAAAGCGCCTAGTGTAATCCCTGAGGCTTTCTCCCAGCCTTTGTTTACAGTTAACGATCGTATCACCATTGGCCCGGAAACTTTTGCTTCCCATAAATTGCTGACAGAACATCACCCAGAACATTCCAAAAAATCTTATACAACCCTGTGGTAGCCGGTTGTACCACTTAGATGCCCGATCCTTGAAAGTCGTCAAGAAAGCTTGGCATAATAACTTATCGTCATTATCAAAACTCAACATAAAAATATTGAAGGCTTCTAAATGGTTGTGCAGATCTTTTTTACCATCGTACTTTTCCAATTTAGAAATGTCAAACCTCTTCGGGAGATGTCCCGACAATATTTCGTCGGACAATGGTGAAGCTCTCCAATTCATTCTGAATCTGAAAGAACCGCCTCCGAGCCCCTCGGTCTAAACTCCATACAGTCCTTCGTTTCCCGGGTTGATGAACTGGCTACTGACCCTATACCCCTAGGCCTGGCTATTTGACGGCTGCCACTGAACCTAGGGTAGGATTACCCGCTCCTCTCTGCTGCCCGTGAACATCTCTTCTTTGTCAAGTGAAACTGGTGTTCTTTTCTCGGTGCTACCTTTCTTGAACTTGGGTGAGTCAGAACGTGGTGCCCTATTACGTCGGGAATTTCTCTTTTGTGTGCGTTTGCTTAGTCTTTCTTTGCGTCGGTATTCTCTGCCCGACGAATCGTCCGAAGTATAATTAGCAGAAATACCCCGGTCATCCTTTTGGTATCGCTCAGCTTTTCCATCCCGCTCCCTGTCTGGGTGGGGGTCTCGGTAATACCGAACAGGTCGGGCATCGATACGGTGGTCTATACTTGGATAGCCTTCTCCACGGTTATCTACTATCGGCTATTTTCCCTTGCCTTCCCGAATTCTTTTGTCATCTAGAGTCCGCTCAATTTCAGCGTTAAGTTTGGCGATGTCTTCCATTAACTGTATCCTGGTCATGATAAGAGTTGATCGCTTATCCCGACCCTGCGCGTAATACTCCCGGCCCGGTACTTCCTCGCCCTCATACACCAAAATGGCTCGGGCCACCTCTCTCCCGACCCTCTCCCCAGCTGCTTCGTCATTCATTCTTTAAGATTAAATCGCGATTTTCAAAGAAAAAGTTTTTTTTTTGGTATCACGTGTTCCCACAGACGGTGCCAATGATGAGAGAATAAATTACAAGAATAAGGAATCTTAGATTTTGGACCTAATGTGACTAGAGCTTAAAATGTAGAGAGAGAATCTAGAAAGAGAATATATTAAAGAATTATTCACATACCAAGAATAAATGGGCTCCCTTTTATAGTGGGGAATGTGGAACCCATTTATGTCCTTGGTAGTCTTTTATTATTTCACAATTAGTCATTTACAAACTACTCTATTTTCACATTGTCTTCTAATAAATCATAAATACGATAACGAGCATTTTTCCCTTCTCATATATACAATCGACTCCTTTTCTGTTGGAATCAACGAATTATTTCCTTATCAAATACTATATTCTATGAAAAATGTTAACCAAATAGGAAATGACTTTTGTTCTCTAATTAAAGAATTCTAAAATGGTTATCAAGTGCCTTAATGAGTATATGCCACATCTATTTGCCTAATTCCTAAGAAGGAATCTTCCAATACTTGGAATGATTACAAACCAATTAGTCTCTATAATGGTTTCCATGGAATCATCTCCAGAATAATAAATGATAGGCTTGCTCCAATACTCCCTAAGCTTATCTCAAAGAAACAATCACGATTTGTTCAAGGGAGAAACATCCATAAAAATACTATGTTGAATCATGAGCTTCAGAAATATTTAAATAGAATAACAAGATGCGGAAATATTCTCATCAAAGTAGACATGGAGAAAGCATTCGATTAGACCTCTTACTCCTTTATTATTAAAATTCTTGTTGCTTTTGGTTTCTCTAACAACTTTATTGACATGTATCAAAAATCTATAAGCTCTAATTGGTTCTCTGTGATAATAAATGAAAATGACTATTTTAAATATATTAATGGAGTCAGACAAGGTCCCAATCTCACCAAGTTTGTTCATTCTTGCAAAAGAGTTTCTCATTAGAGGCATAAAAAACTTTACATAGACAACAAAGGTCTAAATTATACAACGTCAAACACTTTTATGGTTTATTATCTTGCTTTTGTCGATAATTTAATCATCTTCAGAAATGCTTCATCAACAAGCATAAGAAAACTTATAAACTTCTTTCAACTCTATTAAGATTTATCAGGTCAAATAATCAACAAAAACAAGAGCTTCTTTATTGTTCTAATAAAATCTATAACACAAAGCTGCATTCTATTGAAAATACTACAGGGTTTATGAAAGGCTCCTTTCCTGTGAAGCATCTTGGTATTAACATACTACAATATTCCAAGAGTTTTTCAGGATAAAGATCTTATTATAAAAATCAGAGACAAAATTAAAGAATGAGACAACTTACTTCTATCTTTCGGAGGAAGGCTAAATTTAATCAAGGTTGTCGTTCTTGCAATCCCTATTTACCATCTTCAAAGCTCATTTATCCCAAGGTATATAACAAAATTTATGCATTCAAAGTATTGTTCTAACATTCACCCTATGCATGCTAAGAAAAAACCAACAAACTCTAAGCTTTGGAATAAAATGCTTGATGTGAGAAGGTTTGCTGAATAATCTATTATTTAGAAATTAGGTAAAATGGAACATTGAGTTTTGGATGGATTCTTGGTGCTCTCCCAAACCTCTAATATCTTCCAACACAAATGAATCTACTAGGTGGTATGTGCAAAAATATGTAAGGAATTTTTGGTCAAATGATAATTGAAACATTGAAAAGCTTCAAGAGAAAGTGTTGCCCTCAGATATAAATAGAATAAAAAATTTATCTATACAATTAGAGGAAGATGATCATATCATTTGGACTTTCACTCAGAAAGAAACATTGAGCACTAAAGAAACATGGGAAATATTATAATCAAAGGCTCCAAATTAAACCTATTAAAAAATATGAAATTCTATAACTACAAAGAAGTGCTCTTTCATTCTTTTGAGGTTATTGAATATCTGGGTCTCAGTGGATAATATAATTTAAAATAAGAATATCTTTATTGCCTTTAAATGTCAATTATGTGATAATAATGAAACTATCACTCATTTGTTTATTCAATACAGAATATCTTGGGAAGTTTGGCTCAATTTCAACAATTTATTCAACATTAATATTAAAATAATTCATGACTTCTCATCGTGTAATCAGACTTTGGTTCTGGTTATCTACAAAATAAATTCATATCGGAATAATCCTTCATGTTATAATTTGTAGAATTTTATGGTCCAACAGAGATAGGATAAAATATCCACAAAAATAGTCTTAGTCTGCATAACAATCAACCAAATCGCAAGCTTAGTTCAAAGTCTCAACACTGCTAATCTTTTCTAAAAAAAGAATTGGTACAAAGATGAAAACGTTGCTATTGATATTGGATGCTACAATAACCTCAACACTCCTAGAAGATCATGCTACATAAATTAGAAGCTCCTATACCATTAGATTCAAACTTAACATTGATGGCTCGTGCTTCTTAAATGGTGAAGCTAGTGATGAAGTTGTATTTGGAAACTCTAAAAGGGACCTAATCTCTACTATGAATAGGTTGAATGGCAAACATTATCCTTTTACTAGAGAATGTAGAGCTTTTCTAGATGATCCACCATTAAATTAATGATTTATATTTTTAAAAAAATCTAAACAACATAATAAGCACATAAACTATTGATTTTAAAGAAATGTACAATACGTATTTAAAATTCATCCGATCAAATTCCTAACTATAAAAAATTATACAAGTTTATTAATGTTGTATTAGTTATCTGATGAGTATATTCAAACAGTTAGACCACTATGTCTTTGTTCTTTAGCGTCACTCCCCACTCCAATCAAGTACAATTTGCTTGATGAGCCACGAACACTCTGAACTAGGATCTCTAGAGCATATCGCATTGAGCATGGCGTCTAACTTCTTCATGTTCGACCTCCGAGAATTTTACCACTATCGCGTTCCGTCTAGGCCTGGCACTCTGATACCACTGAAGATCCCAAATCAAGAACGGTAAAAAATAATCAGCAGAAAACAAAACAACACGCAAGATTTATACGTGGAAAACCCTCATTCAATGTGAAGAGTAAAAAAGCACGGGACGGATTAGGAGTCCACCCTAAACACTTCTATTATTATAGTTGAGGGTACAAATTGTATGAATTAGTCTCCCGCAGATCTACAAACCCACCAAAAATTACATAGAATAATAGATAACAAAAGAGAAGCACAAAAGGGAAAAATATCAGAAAAACTGAAGGTCTGTTCCAGCAGTGATTTCTCTCGATCCGTAAAACCAATTCACAATCCAACGGGTCCGATTGAATCCCATGACGTCCTAAACACTCTGCCAAAATTTTAGCACAAATGGATGTCGTTTGCCTCTTGATCCAACCTCTTTACAATGACTACGCTGAACAGATCCGAAAACCGAAAATCAAAAAATACTATTTCTGTTTGTATTCTCTAAAATCTTTCTCTCTATTTTTTTTTGTATATTTTTTTGTGTATCCGTCTCTTATCTCTAGTCCCATATATATAACCCTAAGTAGATGAATACCCTAGGTTATAAGTTGAGCTTAATTAGGCTGGACCCTAACAATCTCCCCCTCCAGCCCATCACGGGGAAGATACACTCATGAGATAATCACTTGAATCTCATTCCGGTGAGCCTACTACAAAGCTCAATCTTGTTTCTGGGAACAACCTTAGTCAACATATCTGCACTATTTTTGTTGGTGTGGATTTTCTTCAATTTTTATTTCTTTTGTTTTGATCATATCTCACAACCAATGATATCTCACATCAATATGCTTGGTGCGTGTGTGATACATAGGATTTTTGCTTAAATCCATAGTAGTCTGACTATCACAAAATACCACGTACTCTTCTTGCTTCAACTCCAATTCTTAAAGGAATCTCTTAAGCTAAAACATCTTTTTGCTTGCTTCTACTGCTACAATATATTCTCCCTCAGTTGTTGACAATGCTACATATTTTTGTAGCTTGGATTGCCATGAAATGGCTCCCCCTGAAAATGTAAAAACATAACTTGAGGTAGACTTCCAATTATCAAGATCACCGGCCATGTCAGCATCCGTATGACCTTCAAGTGTAGGTTTTCCACCTCCATAACACAACCTCAAAGTTGAGGTACCTCGCAAGTATCTGAAAATCAACTTCAATGTTTCCCAATAATTTTACCCGGATTCGATAAATACCTACTCACTGAACCGACACCCTATACAATATCTAGTCTTGTACACATCATAGCATACATCAAAGAACCAACAACAGAAGAATAAGGAATAAATGACATACTTTATTTTTCTTTCTCTGTTGTAGGACACGCTTCCTTGCTTAACTTGAAGTGTGTAGCTAATGGTGTATTAACCGGCTTGGCATTCTTTATATTGAACCGTTCAAGTACAGGTTCAATATATTTCTCTTGTGATAACCATAACTTTCCTGATTTCCTATCACGAGTAAACTCCATGCCTAATATATGCTTTGCTGGACCCAAATATTTTCATGTTAAATGATTTGGCTAAGTCTTTTTTCAAACTGATAATCATCTCAGTATCTTGCCTAACTATCAACATATCATCTACATATAAAATAAGTATGATGAACTTACCTCCATGGAACTCTCTGAAATAAACACAAGGATCAGCATGAGTTCTTTTATACCAATTATTATCATAAATGAGTTAAATTTTCGATATCACTACCTTGGTGCTTGTTTTAGCCCATAAAGGCTCTTCTTCAGCTTACAAACAAGTTTTTCTTTCCCTCTCTCTTCAAAACCTTCAGGTTGTTCCATGTATATTTCTTCATGTAAGTCACCATGTAAAAATGTCGTTTTTATATCAAGTTGTTCCAACTCAAGATTTAGACTTGCAATTAAACCCAATACAGTTCTGATAGAAGTCATTTTGACAACAGGAGAAAATATTTCATCAAAATCAATTCCTTTTTTCTGGTTGCATAATTTTACTACAAGTCTAGCTTTTTGCTTGACAATTTTCTCACAATCTATTTTGTTCTTGAAAACCCATCTATTCTTTAAGACTTTATTTCCAAGAGGGGGTTTTACTAGCTCATATGTTTCATTCTTTTTCAAGGAATTCATCTTTTCTTTCATTGCCTCAAGTCAAAGATGTTTCTCTTCATAAGATAACACTTCTTGATAATTTTTTGGCTCGTCGTCTTTAATGACTAGAATAAACTCTGAGTTTAGATACTGTGTTGAAGGTTTTCTCTCTCTAGTTGATCTTCGGACCTCTTATACATGACGGATAGGTTTCTTCCCCTACTTATGAATTTCTTCATCAAGAATGGTCTCATCAGAATCATCGATAACAACACAATCTTGTAAATCACCACCAGATGGAACATCCTCAATATCATTCATCTCAGTATAATCATTTGTTGTCTAATTTACATAAGGAAAAAAAAAGAAAGAATGTCATTAGTACTATTAAAAAATACATAAAAAATAGAAGTTAACCTTGTACTCAAAATATCTACACCCTTCTCGTGCTCAAAGAATACCACATCGCTACTTCTCACTACTTTCTTCTTCTCAGGATCATAAAGTCTGAAGCCATACTCTTCATCACCATATCCAACAAAAACACAAAGATTAGTTTTTTAATCAAGTTTGGATCTTTGTTCTTTTGGAACATGCATGTATGCCTTGCATCCAAAAACTCTTAAATGTGAATATATAGGATCCTTTCCTTTCGATACTCTTTCAGGAAAATCAAAATCAAGAGCTATTTATGGAGCTCTATTAATCAATTATACAACACGATTAACTACTTCATCCCAAAATATCTTAGGAAGTTTAAACAGTTCTTGCATACATCTCACATTCTCTACAATGGTTCGGTTCATTCTCTCTACAACTCCATTGTGTTGTGGTGTACCTGATGTTTTCCTTTCATGTCTAATACCATAACGTGAGATATAATTTTTAAAATCATTCGAAATATACTCACCACCATTATCAGATCGAAGATATTTCAGCTTTTTTCTTGTCTCCCTTTCTACCATAACAAGAAATTTATGAAAATTCTCAAATACTTAGTTTTTTCTTTGCAACATGTATACCCAAGTTTTCTGAGTAGCATCATCAATAAATATAACAAAATACTTGTTTACTTCAATAGAACCTACTTTCATTGGAACACAAACATCAGAGTATACTAACTCCAACTTTTCTTGTTTTCTAGTGGACCTTTTTTAAAACGAAGCTCTATGTTGCTTTCTTGCCAAACAATAGTCACATGGATAAATAATAGATTTATCAATAGGAATGAGTGACTTACTTTCCAAGGTTTTCATATTTTTCTCATTCATGCATCCTAGTCTTTGATGCCACAAATTAGGGGAATTAATTTCCTCAACTGCATTCAGCTCATCAAAACATATACTCAAATATGTTTATACAAAGAGCAACACAAATTACCTCGAGCAACTATCATTGAAACTTTCAGACGTAGATCAAGAATATGGCGCACATCCTTTATTGTAAGTATGTACCTAACACAAGCCTTCATATGAATATCACTCAACCCAACAATACTAGCTGAGATCTGATTTCCCATCTTGACACTACCAAAATCGCCACCTTTGTAGTTCAAAAAATATTCCTTATTCAGAACACAATGATATGAAGCACCTATATCTACAAGCCATTCTGAATCTGAACCACCAACATGATAACACTCACCAATAGCACAAATTAATGATGCACCATCATTACTAGTAGAAGCACAAGCTGCAGTATTTTTATTATGACTTTCATTTTGTGAATCTAAATTGTTACCTTGTTCTTTCTTCCATTTGTAACAAAACTTTTGTATATGACCCTGTTTGTCGTAGTAGTAGCATGTCCTATTGTCTTTCCAATCTCTGGACTTGGATCTTCATTTTGAGTTACCGCGAAATTTGGAACCTTCACTCTTGTTTCTTCCTCTATTCTTAGTAATAAGAGCTTGTGATTTGTCAAGTTTCATCTATTTTCTTCTAATCTCTTCATTGAACATACTTTCTTTGATAAAGTTTAGAGATAGAACACCATCTGGAGCAGAGTTGCTAATAGTCACAACCATAATCTCCCAACTATCCGGTAATAAACTCAATAGAAATAAAACATATAGCTCATCATCAAGAGCAGTCTTCATAGTAGTCAATTTGTTAATGATATCTTGAAAATCACTAAGGTGTTCAGAAACTGACTTACCACTTTTTAACTTTAGGTTGACAGGTCTTTTAATAAAAAAAATCTTTGTTATGAGTTGTCTTTCTTTCATAAAGACCTTCTAATTTCTTCTAAAGATCATACGAGTCAGACTCTTGAGAAACATGGTTGAAGATGCTAAGATCAACCCATTGTCGAAAAGTTCCCAAGGATTTTCTTTTCAACTTCTCCCAATCTTTTCTTTCTTGTCTTGCAGTTTTACTGGTTTAGCAGAGTTACCATTAACGTCTTTAACTGACTCAATTGGATCAAACAAATCCTTGTAAGATAGGAGATCCTCCATCATCGGTCTCCAAATAGAATAATTTGTTGATGTTAATTTAATCATGAAGTTACCATGACTACCATGACTGTAATCCATATTCGCTAGAAAAACAATATCTCTGATACCACTGAAGATCCCAAATCAACAACGGTAAAAAATAATCAACGGAAAACAAAACATCGCAATACGATTTATACGTGGAAAAACCCCTTCAATGTGAAGAGTAAAAAACCACGGGACGAGTTAGGAGTCCACCCTAAACACTTCTATTATTATAGTTGAGGGTACAAGTAGTATGAATCAGTCTCACACAGATATAAAACCCACCAACGATTACACAGAATACTAGGTAACAAAAGAGAAGCACAAAAGGGAAGTATATCACCAAAACTGCAGGTCTGTTCCAGCAGTGATTTCTCCCGATAGTACCAATTCAAAATCCAACCAGTTAGATTGAAGCCCCTAATATCCTAAACATTTTGTCAAAATTCCAGCACAAACGGACGTCGTTTGTCCCTCGATCCAACCACTTTACAGTGACTGCGCTGAACAGATCCGGAAACCGAATATAAAAAAAATACTCTTTATGTTTGTATACTCAAAAATCTTTCTCTCTATTTGTTTTTGTGTATCTTTTTTGGTGTATCCGTCTCTTATCTCTAATCCACCGCTAAATTAATAATTTATATTTTTAAAAAATCTAAACAACATAATAAACCCATAAACTATTAATTTTAAAGACATGTACAATCCGCATTTCAAATTCATCCGATCAAATTCCTAACTATCAATAATTCTACAAGTTTATTAATGTTGTATTAGTTATCTAATGAGTATATTCAAACAGGGCCAAAGCTATTTCCTCCATGATAATTTTTATTTCCTCCATAATTTGAAAATAACCCAATCTTGTTATTTCCTCCATAAAGGAAATTACACATTTGTCCTTCTACCCATTTATTCTATCTCTTTCCTTTTCAAGAACACCATTATTCTACCCATTTATTCTATTATCCTACCCATTAACAAATTCAAAGAAAAAAACCATACTTATCTCTCTCTTCAGTTTTCTACTTTCTTTTGTTTCCCAGTTTCTTTTCAAACCCCTAATCTCTTCAGTTTTCTAATGTCTTTTGTTTTCCAGTTTCTTTTGGCTATGGCTCTTCTTGTTAGGTTAGGATTCTTATTTGGTAGATTTAGGGTTCGATTAGGGTTTATGCTTTTGGTTGGATCTGTTTTCGAGTTTTGTTCGATTTTGTGACAATATGGCTGTTCTTTTATATTCTGTTTTTTTTAGCGAAAACATGTGATTCCGAGATGGCCTCTCTCGGAATCACATGCTTTCGCTAATGTTTAAATTTATTGGCTAGCAATAGTTGCTTCTGAACAAAACTCTGAATCAGTTGTTTTTCGTTCAGAACTACAGAAATCGGGTTTGGCTGAAAAAAAGAAGTTTCGAAACGGTAAAACATAAAAACAAAGATTACAAAACAAAGATTAAATTACCTTGTTCGTTCCGGTTTAGTTTGGGTTTCTTCATTTTCCATGATTAATCTTCAATAAAATTGAAGTTCTTTGTTTTAGGGTTAACTTTAGAAGTAGAATCATATATGTTGGATTAAAGTTAGGTTATTGGTGTGTGTTTTCATATAAGACTATCTATTAGATCAATGGTATCTAGTGTTAAATTTGAAATAAAAATAAAAATAATTTAGTACAAGCAAGTCACTAGTGTTTTTAAAAATTTGAATGATAGAGGAAATAAAAAATAACATAGAGAAAATAGCTTTGGCCTTCAAACAGATTTATAATATCAACTATATAAGTTCGTGTTATCCGATAATCATTATTGAAACTATATTTAAAGTGTTCATCACTCGTGACTTTAACAAAGTTATGCTAAAGTTTATCGCACTCATACTCAAATAATTATAATTATGTTGGAGTAGCATCCTCCTCTAACTTTATAAAATAATATAAAATTTGGGAAGTGGAGTAATTTACCAAAAAGTAAAAAAGCAATTTCTTCCTGGAGAAGAAAGAGCGTCACAAAATTGTGAAAGCCGAAAAGGGTATTATGGTCATGAAACATATAGACCTATTATAATTTAAATGGATAGAGGGAGAAAAAGATAAACGTGACCGTTGGGAAAGGCAATTGGTGACGTGTATAAACGCCGGACAACCAAATCATACTCTTCTTCTCCAACACATATTCAACACGTTTCTTTTTAGTTACGTACCAAAGTTTTTGGTCCAAACCAACTTTTTGTCGCTCTTTTTTTATTTTATTCTCCAAACTTTTAAAGTTTCTCAATTTGATCACGAATCTTTTACTTTATCCGATTTTGACCCTTAACATTATAATTAGTTTCTTTCTTCCACATAAAACCATCGAACTAAAAACGAGAATTCAACTTTTAAAACCTATGATAATGCCATGGTCGCTATATTTATAAATTGGAAAGTACTGTCTTTTTATATTAATAATTATTATTATTTAACCCTTTTACTATGGTATTATTTTAAATTTTGGGTTTTTTTTATTTTTTCAATAGAATAGATGAATTCGTGATCAAATTTTTATTCGTCGATTTTTTTAAAATGTTTTTTCGGTACGGATATGTCATTTTGGATGATTTATCTTCTAACGTTGGTTTAGAAGCTATTGCATCGAACTAAGTAGCCGCGGCTGATTTTTTTGAGAAATAAAATAAATAGATAAATAAATTTAAAATATAAATTTTAAAAAATTGAAATCTAAATCACATAATATTAAATTAATAAAAAAAACAATGCTCCAAAAAAATATTATCCAAATCACAACATGTCTATTAATTTTAAGTTTAAATTTTAAATTTTAAATTTGTTAAATTTTAAAAATATGATTTTTAAAAACTATTATAAACAATTCACAAAATTAAATATCAGATTGTGAATGAAATTTTCAAAATTAGATGTAAAAAAAAATTAATCCAAAAAATTTGATCTCGAAATCAGGCTAAGTGATATTTCTTTTATAAAGAAATAAAAAAAAACTAAAAAAAATCTCAAATATTTGACTCAGATTATATATCCTTGCAATAATTCATCTATGACATAGTCACCAAAATAATATACATAAATCTTGAGTGGTTATGTCATGGAACTCGCCATGATTTACTTTAGTACGTTGACATACTCTTTTAGAAGATTGAAAGTTTTTCTTTAATAGTTTCACAATATTAAAATGGGTGTGGGGGTATGTTTTAAAATATATTGTTTAAGAACAATAAGGCTGCTATTATAACAAAATTTAAATTTATAACTAAATTAATCGAATAAAAAGAACATTAAATTTTATTTAAAGGTTTTAGTTTACTAAAGCTATAAGCTTACATTTGTATTTAATAATCTTGAAGTAAAATATAAAGAAGTTATGTCTAAAATACCTAATCCACTATTGTATTTTTAGATAATATATAACTTATTTTCTTTTCTTTTATAATTATTTTTTTATTAGGAAAAAATATACAAAATTAAATCGTCAACAAAGCGAAAATAAAAGTAGAAAATCAACGGTCACAATACTTCAATTGAGAACGAAAATAGTTTTTAAAAAACTACTATGATAAGAAATTAGTTAGAATGAAGGCACGAGTGCTATAAGGGAAGTATAAATAATGTAAGGATGAACAACATAATCTTTGAGAGGAGCTTGCGATTGAATTTAGTTTAGGAAGAGAAGAAAGATAAAAGTAAGCGAAATCAGATGACCATTGCATGTAATCTCGATGCTCAAACAGAATCTAGGCGAAAGAAGCATCGATGAGTTTACAACAATAATCATCAATGGGGCATCCTGAACCTGAGAGAGCCAAAACTTTAGAGCTCTTCAATATTTCAAATCACTCTGAAATTACAATGAAGCGACCAAATTGAACGAATGAATGTTGTTCGATTAACATCTTCAGATAGATCTACTCTCGAAACAGCAAAGAATGATTAGCAGAATGCTTGAACCAGACTATAGCAATTTCCACAAGAAGAGCAAAAGCAAAGCATTATCCTCGTGTAGATCATAAACATCAACATGTACTCTCCAATTAATTTATCAACTTTTGGAAATGAATCGTAAAGATTGTTGGATCCATTGATGGTAATAACATTGAAGTCACCAATGATAAGTCATTCCTTAGAAGTAGTAGTTATGTTCCTGAGATGATTCCAATTTCCAAAGCTCACTTACCTATAAGGGTGTGTTTTGATGCAAAGATTAGTTGATCTTGAACAATTTCAGAGTACTGTAAGAAGATATGATCTATTTTTTTCATAATTCTTATAGGCTTGAATGCAGGTTTGTTGATTATCTTTTTCACAGTATCTGCGTAAGACTTAGTTGTGTTGTTGGCAGTTGCTTTGACATTGACATTGTTGATTTTCATTACATTGTTTATCCATAGAAGATCTGGAAAATCTTAATTCTCAAATGTAGTTTTGTTATAGGTTTTCATGAAGAATTTATAAAGCAATATATCTTTTGAAGAAGAACATAAAAGCTAATTATAACAGATTAACATGGGAAAGCTATAGCAAAGAAGCAAGAAATGCAGAAAGAGATGAATATCCATCTAGCTTCTTGGAGCTTCTTGGAGCTTTCTTGTATCTTCATTATTATTTTCATTGAATGTTATTGATTCCAACTTATGTTACCCATTTCAACTATCTAAATCACACTTAATATCCAATTTTTTTAATACCCGAAATACCATATACCAACTATGTAAGGTAATATTTCTCTTTTCTTCTCCATTCTTAGCTTTTAAACAGTTGAATGTGTATACCCCCTTTTTAACAACTTTAAACCTACAACCAACAAATACCACCAAGAAAACAAAATTTGAAGGTGATCAACGAGTTAAAAGTCAATATATTTATGTAATGTATATATAAAATGCATATACCTACTGATTTTTTAGGTGATATTGTATGATCAGACGTTTATCGGTATTTTTCTTCCTTTAGTTCTTTTATCCTACTCGTTTCTATAACTACTGATTTTTAGGTTATTTTTGGGTTAAAATATGTGTTTTGTTAGTTTTGTGAGCAAGTATAACCTACGCGAGTATGATTCATGATTTTTTGTTTTTTATCGAACGAATGTTCATTAGGAAAATTGAAATTCAAGACTTTAATCGTTGTTTAATAAGTTACATAATGGTGTAGTGTATTAGAGGTGTTTAGGGGCTTAAAAATATATAGAGTCGGTATTATAGTCATCCAGGTATGTGATGACACGACGGGAATAGAAGAAGAAGCAACGATATATGAAACCATATTTCAAGGGTAACATGATGAAACCATAATCTAAAGGTAACAAAGATTGAATTTTTCAGAGATAGAAAATATATTATTCCAAAAACTTTGGCATGAGGCTTTATATAATAGCTTTTAAAAACCCTAAATTAGAATACAAGCAAATAAAATAAATGTATTAAAACCAAATCAAATCAAATCTTAATACAATTAGATTTGATTTAAATAATATAAAATATTTGAATAAAATAAAATATAATTAAAAAGGCTTTTGTTTGGACTTTCTTGGCTACATCATCATCTCCTGGTTGACAAGAATTCATCCTCGAATTCACAGCACCATCACCATAAAGAACCCAAATTATTTATTTTATTTTATTTAATCGTTACATTGGTAATTATAATTGTTGACCTTATCGAAATAAGATAAATTTTTCTCGAGTGTTCCTGATTTGAAGTCATATTGAAACCATCCGGTTGATGAAAAAAAAAATTCGAAAACCTTTTCATAGCCTGAAGACAACATCCTCATGTCCAGTTGATGAAAAAAGATGGTTTTGAAAAACAATTCATAGTCTGAGACAACATCTCGATAAGCAATTTTTACCTTGATACGACGATTGATAGCCAATTTAAACTCCTTCAGTAACCAGCCAATACAATCGTCATTGGAACGACTGGTATGTCCCCTTATACTCAAACAATCTTCCCGATCTTCATGACCATGTGTGTTGTTCTCTTATTTAAACCTTGAATCAGAATAGTCAGGCTTTAGAAACATGCTTCCCCATAACAGGAACTGAGGCTCTGATACCAAACTGATGACGCGGCTGAAGAAGAAGAAGCAATGATACATGCAACCCTAATTTACGGGTAACATGATGAAACCCTAATCCAAGGGTAACAAAGATTGAAATTTTCAGAGGTAAAAAATATATTGTTCCAAAAACTTAAAATAACTTAAGGCATATGAGGCTTTATATAATAGCTTCTCAAAACCTTAAATGAGAATACAAGGAAATAAAATAAATGTATCAAAATAAAATCAAATCAAATCTTAATACAATTAGGTTTGATTTAAATAATATAAGATATTTGAATAATATAAAACATAATTAAAAAGGCTTTCGTTTGGATTTTCTGGGCTACATCAGTATGCGAGATAGAGGATGCGAGTTGTTTAGTTTTTTAATGTGTAAAAATGCGAGTTGTTTGATTTATATTTTGTATATAAACATGAGAGTTTAATGCACTTTACGAATGCGAGTTGTGTTTTGTTGATAATGCGAGTTCTTTTGCTGATTAAATTAGAACTTGAAATTTGTGTACATTATTGTGTGTTCTTTGTATAGTATTCACAGTGTGAGTTGTGTACATCGCATCAAGAACGTGAGAGTTGTATTAAGAACGTTGATAATGCGAGTTATTTGCTAATTAGATTAAACTTGAGATTTGTGTACATTATTGTGTGCTCTATGTATAATATTCACAATGAGAGTTGTGTAGATTATATTAAGAACGTAAAAGTTGTATTGATTAAGTTGATAGTGTGAGTTCTTTGGGTTATCGTAAGCGAGTTCTTTTGTTACTTAACTAAACGAGTATTTTGATTGTAATTATTGCAAGTTGTGTTTATTATTAACTAACCTATTGGTATTTTTATGCCACGTGACTGCTTTATAATTTTTTAATGTAGGGTAAGGTATGTATAAACCACGAGTTTTTATTTTCAAACATAGTCACCAAACTGCAATTTTCATTTCATGAAGTTTGAAAACTTTCAAAGTATTCAAGAGTACGTGGAAAGTAGATGGGAGGAGCTGATCAGAGGTAACTACTAGTGTGGATAATAATCGCCTAAGGGTAGGCTGGTAATTTCAGTTGGTGTTTTACGGTGGTGTGTGGGTGTTTAAGTGGTGGTGTGTGGGTGTTTTAAGTGTTTAGAGAGTAGAGAGATAATTAAGCAGTTTGGTAGCAGTTAATTTTCATTACCCATAGTTAATGCAGGTGGTTGGGTATTTATACCCTGATGTTTGGGCCCTTATGGGCTTTCGGGTCAAGTTTAATGGACCCGGGTCATGTTCAAAGACCCATGAGCTCTAAGTAGGAGAGCAAGCAGCTTAGTCAAGAAGTGTTTAGGTTTTTTAGTACTTTTGTCATAGTTCGAACAGTCCTATGGTCATTATGTTCGAAGTGATCTGTCTGGTCCATGTGATCTGTCCGATCTGTCCGGTCCGGAGTCCTTGGACTGATCTGTCCATGTCCGGGGAGCATGCTGAATTCGGACTCATCAGGGGCCCCTTTTTTAGGTGTTTGAGCAAGTATTCTTGTCAGAGACCTGAAAAACAGTCCGATGTTAGAAGTAGTTTTCAATCCGGACAGGTTTATGGGTTTACCCGGACAGATAAAGCTTCACGAAATCAAAACGGTTTTTGCCAGAGTTCGCGGGACACGTGTCACACCCTGATTGGTTGCTTTAGCCGTTTTTTTCACCTTGAATTTCGAACCCACCTTCTTCGAAAATCAACCTCTTTAATTACAAATGATGACATCAGCGCCGTCTTTTAATCATTGCCAAACTTTTCGAATTCTCCTAGGAATCAACTGCTTTTTCAGATTTACTATAAATTCAGACTCACTTTCTACTGTTTTACTATCTCTTCCATATTTACTCTGCATATTTACTTAGAGCTTTCTCTCTCTAAAGCAAAGATTTTCTCGGTAGTTTATGTTTACAGCAAGGACTGCATTGATCAAAGGCGGGTGGCTCAACCTTTCTGAGTTGGAGAAGGCACAAAAAGTTGAGAAGGAAAGACGAATCGCAGCAGGGTTACCTACCTCGCCTGTCGACAGACCAATCTCCTCTGCTACAGAGTCAGATCGAGGCTCGTCCTCTTCCAAAGGTACTAAGCCCAAAAAACTATTTCAATACACTCTCTCCCCCATAGTCTCTGGTTCCTCAGTTCAGGAGTCAGTGCCTACTGTCGAGCCAGGAGTTACAGTCACAAGTTTTAGGAAACCTTCTCCTTTTTTCGCAATGGGATCAGACACAAAGCACTCTCCGGAGAAACTGGTTGTTAAGATGACAAGTTGGCTGGTTAAGGGGCAAGCCTCCAAGAACACTCCCCCAAAATCGGGGGCAAAAAATAGCAGCTCTGGGTCTGGAGTGCCTATCAGAGCTCCCGGGGAAAGGTCATCCGGTCCGGAGGCTAGCAGCCCAGCACTCCAAAGAGAGACTTCTGCCTCAGAGCCCCAGCCTGAGACTAGAAGTCAAGAAAACACAGAAAAACAGTAGTCCGGAAGCCATGCTGAGCCAAGCTTAAATTCTCCCCGGGCCACTGCCACTGATGTTCCTCCTACGATCATGGAGGAAAGAATGGAGGACTCTGTTGAAGAAGTCCCTTTTGAGTCTGAGCCCTCCGGTTAGACTAGTAACACTGCCGCTACCAAAAAAGATAAGGGCAAAGAAAAACTGTGCTTGAGGCATCCGGAGCTGCCGGAGTGTCTCAAAGAGAATGTAGGGCTTGTTTTCACAGGGTCGAACTTAAATACCTCTTGGCCTTACAGAAGACCAAGTATGCTTTCATCCACACGGCTGAACTAGGTCGAATGCGCACAAAATGGGGGATCCCAGAAAATATGAAGATAAGGATTCCCATAGATCCTGAAACTCCTATGGACTGCAAGCTGAATGAAATAGTCATCTTCACGGAGCTATTTAATTGGGGACTCAGATTCCCATTGGACCCAGAGATTGTCATATATTTTCATCTGGTCAAACTCTGTCCGAGCCAGCTGAGCCCCAACGGCTGGTATACCCTGATGTCATGCATCATGGCATCAAGGCTGTCCGGGATCCCTCTTCCTATGGAAGAATTTGCAGCAGTGGCCAATCTTTGCAAACATCACCAATTCCCCTTCTACCACTTTAATATGGGGAATGATCTCAAAGCTGTCGATGATCTGTTGGAGTCTGAGAGAAAATGGAGGAGCCAGTTTTTGTTTGTCAGTGGCGCTTGGGAAAACGGACAGAAGATCAAGTCCGAAGTGAACCCAAGCCTCCTCAGAAGCAGGTGGAGGAGTGACCGTAAGTTTCCCACTTTAAATCTTTGTCTACTTCTTCCTCCTCATAGTTGATTTAAATTAATTGATTTTTCTCTTGTCTTTAACAGAACTACCTAAGGAGTTCGGTGATTACTTGAAGGCCGGACAGGTCACTTGTGGCAAAATCAATGCTTGGGCCGCAGAGAACTGGGGGAACCGATTCCACAATGCCTTCACTAGTGGAAATCTGGCAAGGTCTCATCTGTGGAACACCACAGGTCGGAGAGACCTGACTTGGGAGGAGCTCACCACCCAACCTTCTCCGGACACAGTGCTCAAGAGGTCCCATGAAGCAGACGGGACACTCTTCTTGTCAGGCCGGGCCAAAGCCCCAAGCAAAATGAAGGGCAAGAAGAAAGGCAAAAAGGTGGTGAGCAATGCTAATCCTGCTGATGCTGAGAAAGATGCTCCAACAGACCCGGAGGGGCCGGCTCAGAGCCAAATTGATGCTGCTCTTTTGCAGGTAGTGGAGCAAGAAACCGAAAGGCAGGAAGCAGACCTCCCAAAATCTCCAAGGGCTTCCAAGAGGAATCGCAAGCAGGGGAGTGAAGGGGCAGACCGGGCAGCCAAGAAGAAAAAGACTGCTAAGGGAGATGAGCTTGCTCTCCGGGATCCGGAGCCTTTTGTCCAGGCTGACCCTTCTGACCCAACACATGCTGAAGAGATCCCAAGGGACTTTCATACTGATGAAGTTGAGGGAGGAGAGATTAACATTGATGAAGTAGACATCACCGGTCTTGGTGAACTTGGCGAATACTTCCTCAACCTCCCCAGAGACGACTTCACAGGGCCTTACATTCCTCCGAGCAGCTCTAACACCGTCAACTTCAATGGTAAGACTTTCATCGTCTCTAGTGAAAAGGACACCATAGCCCACTCCTTGCTAAGCAACATGCAGCCGGTACTTACACTGGAGAGACAAGTTCGGAGTCAAGCAGACATCATCAAAGACCTTAAGTCTGAGAAGGAAAAGCTGTCCGAAGACCTCCAAACTGCTACCTCCAATGCTGCCATGTTGAAAGAAGAAAACGAGGAGTTAAAGAGAAGCCAAGAGACAAGCGCCACCAAAGTCACTACTTTAGAGGAAACCATCAAAGATCTCCGGGAGAAGCTGTCCGGAGTGGAGAAAGACCTTACTGCCTCAAAAGAAGAGACCAAGGCAAAGGACAAGATCATCACCAACCTAACTACTGATAAGATTGCCCTTGAGAATGCAGTGTCCAAGGCTGCCGAAGAGAAAAATACGTTGCTAAGGGATCAAGAGGCTACGATTAATGCCAAGATCAATGCATATGCCAGCCAGATGATTAAAAGCGAAGAGCTATTGCTTGAGAAGGTGAGGTCCGACATGGTTCTACTTTTCCATGAAAAATTTCCGGACATGAACCTAGGGGACTTATGGCTTTATGTTGAGCCCGAAAAACTCCCATACCACACGATGGCTGAAGGTGACAGGTATGGCTACTCTAGTGGCTCCTCGGTTGATGAAGAACATACTGGGGAAAGCCCAGACGAAGAGAAGGACGATCCCAAAGGCAAGAAGGTAGACGAAGGGAAAAGCGACTTTAAGGGCAAGAAGGCAGATGAAGGTGAGCCATCTTCAAAGGCTCAACCTTAACCTAAAATTTACTTCTTTTATTTTTCATTCAAACTAAAGTCCTTGGAAGGCCAAGGCACTCTTTTTGTAATAGTGTCCGGTGCTCGACCGGACAGGTTTTTTGTGTTGTATCTTGACTCTTTAAAAGTCCTTGGAAGGCCAAGGCAAGTTTAAGTTATTTTATTCAATGAATATCTCTGTTTTGTGTAACAATCATCTTCTTTCATTGTTCATTTTAATTTTGATAGCTAGAGTTTAAGTAGCCTTTAGTTGTTGTATTGTGAGAGTGTTTAAATTCTCCGGCTAGAGTTTAAATAGCCCTTAGATATTTAAGTCCGGATAGTATGACAAGGGACAAAACTTTAAAAAAAACACTTAGAAAATTTTTAAGAAGGCATTGAATTTTATTTAACAGCCCGGACACCTCATTAAAACCTCTCCGGATAGTGTGCCCCCAAATATTTACATGGATGTTTAAACAAGTAAATATTTATACAAGTGCTATTCCAAGTACATCCGGAGATACTCGATATTCCAAGGATGTGTTAGAAGTCTGCCATCTTTGTCTTCCAACCAATAAGTCCCAGGCTTAATTCTTTCAACAACGATATACGGACCCTCCCAGGTTGGGGCTAGCTTTCCGAAGATCTTTTCTTTAGTGTGTAAGAAGACCTTCCTTAATACTTTGTCCCCTGGTTGGAAATCTCTTCTTTTGACTTTGGAAGCAAACCTGCTCCTCATCAAGCCTTGATAATGTGCAACTCTAAGGTGAGCTTTAACTCGTCTTTCTTCTATCAAATCAAGTTGACCTCTGATTGCCATCTCATTAGCATGTTCGGAGAAGTTGTGAACCCGAAAAGAGGGGAGAGTTGCTTCTATGGGAGCTACTGCATCCATCCCATAGACCAAGGCAAAGGGTGATTCTTGTGTTGCAGCCCCAGGTGTTGTCCGGTAGGCCCACAAGACCTCTTGTAAATAACTAGGCCACTTCCTAGCAGCCCCTTCCAAATTCTTCTTTAAGCCGGACAGTATCGTTCTGTTAGCCACTTCAACCTGCCCATTTGCTTGTTGGTGGAAAGGTGAAGAAAAACAATGTTGTATACCCCTTGAGGCACAGAAGCTCTCCATTTCTCTATTGTCGAACTGTGGCCCGTTGTCTGTTGTTATTTTCTGTGAGACACCAAATCTGTAACATATGTTGGATAGAATGAATTTTATAACAGCTTTTGATGTTGTCCCTGCGAGGGGGGCTGCTTCTATCCACTTCGAGAAGTAGTCAATAGCCACAATTATAGTTTTGCGCCCTCCAGACGCCACAGGGAGAGGTCCCACTAAGTCCAATCCCCATCGAGCAAAAGGAATAGGCTTAGAAATTGATTCTAAAGGAATGGCTGGTACATGAATTTCATTGTTGTACCTCTGACATGGGTCACACCTTCTTACCAACTCCTTAGCATCTTTCATCATTGATGGCCAATAATAACCGGAGAGTGAAACTCTTCTTGTCAAAGCTCTAAATCCACAATGGGCTGACCTCTCACCATCGTGCAATTCGGAGAGGACCATTTGTGATTCTTCATCCCCCAAACAGCGCAAGAGAGGTTTACTGTAAGACTTCTTGTATAACATTTCTCTCAATATGATGAAACCACGAGCCTTGTGTTTTAATGTTCTAGCTTGTGACTTATCCGGAGGCACAACACCATCGGAGAGATATTGTATGAGAGGAAACCTTCAGTCTTGAGGTTGTTTCACTTGTATTTCGAAAATCTCCTCTTCTTTACCCTTACAAAGTTGAATGGAGGGGCTTTCAAGCACATGGATCCATGGATATGACTCCGTATATGCTATGGTTGCCAGTGAGTCTGCTAGCTCATTTTCTGCCCGGGGAATGTGTTCATAGACAACACTTTTAAACTTAAGCGCTTCATTTTTTAGGAGGAGTAAATATTTCACAAGTTGCTCATTCTTAGCCTCAGACTGGCCTTGGGCATGGTGGATAATCAATTGGGAGTCTCTTAGCAGCTTGACCCTCTTAGCCCCACAAATGTAGGCAAAATTTTAGCCCAGCTATAGCTGCTTCGTATTCGGACTCGTTATTAGATGCCCTGAAAGCAAAATAAATAGCCTGGTACATTTTGTCTCCATATGGGGAAGTTAAGCATACCCCTGCACCACATCCCATTGTGCTAGATCCACCATCTGTTCGGACGACCCATACTTTTTTATCTTTTATATCAGTAGCTTGCTCCGAATCCCTATCGGAGTGGAATTCGACCAGAAAATCAGCCACAACTTGGGCTTTGACTGCTGTTCGGGGAGCAAAGTCTATGTCGAAGTCCCCCAACTCTACTGACCACTTAGTCATTCTGCTCGAAATGTCTGCTTTTTGAAGAACATTCTTCAAGGGAAAAGAAGTCCGGACGATGATGGGATGAGCCTGGAAATAAGGCCTCATCTTCCTGGCTGCTATCACCAAGGCCAATGCTAACTTTTCAAGTTTCAAGTAACGCTTCTCTGCATCTATCAAGCTTTTGCTGATGTAGTATACTGGATGGGGATGTCCACCAACCTCTCTTACCAGCACAACACTGATGGCACAACTTGAAACTGCCAAATATACAAAGAGAGTCTCCCCATCGACTGGCTTGAACAAAGTTTTAGGGGAGGACAGGTGTTTCTTGATCTCATTGAAAGCCTCATCACACTGCGGGGTCCAATCAAAGCCCCTTGCACCCTTCAAAGTTTGAAAGAAAGGAGCACACCTGTCCGAAGACCTTGAGATAAACCTGTTTAAGGAAGCTAATCTCCCCGTTAAACGTTGTACTTCTTTAATGTTTCGAGGAGGTTCCATTTGGAACAGAGCATTGAGCTGGTCCGGATCGGGCTAGATTCCATGCTCACTTATGATATAGCCTAAAAACTTCCCGGACTGCACTCCGAACACACACTTTTCAGGGTTTAATTTCAAATTCACTTTCACCAAGTTGGCAAAATTTTCTTGGAGATCGGACAAGTGCAACTGCTCATCCACACTTTTCACCATCATATCGTCAATGTATACCTCCATATTTCTTCCAATTTGATCAGCAAATGCCTTGTTGACTAATCTCTGATAAGTAGCCCTAGCATTTTTCAAACCAAATGGCATCACCTTATAGCAATGAAGCCCTCTGTCAGTTACAAATGTGGTATGCTCTTGATCCTTTAGATCCACTTGAATCTGATTGTATCCGGAGAAAGCATCCATAAAGGAAAGCAGCTTGTTCCCAGAGGTGGAGTCTTCTAACTGATTGATCTGGGGGACCGGATACAAGTCTTTTGGGCAAGCTCTATTGAGGTATGTGAAGTCAATGCACATGCGCCACTTGCCATTCTTCTTTTTCACCAGGACAGGATTGGCAGTCCACAAAGGGTATTGAGACTCCTTGATGTGCCCCATCTTTGTGAGGCGGTCAACCTCTTGCACAATAACATCAGCTTTTTCTTTGGAAAAAGCTCTTCTTTTTTGGACTACTGGTGCTACGTCTCTCCGGACTGATAGCCGATGTGATATCACTTCTGATGGGACTCCAGTAACATCAGCATTGCACCAAGCAAAAACGTGCTGATGCTTCTTTAAAAACTTCAACATTTCATTCTTCAACATAGGTGATATTTTAGATCATATCTTGACACTTTTCTCATCTTCCAAACAGTGCGTTTCTACCTCTTCAACTGGTATCAACACTCCGGGGGTCTCTCTGGGGTCATCAATTTCACCCTCACCCCCAGAAAGGCCCTCAAACTGCTATTGTTCATCAATACGGACTGCCCCCAGCGTTCGAGGAGCCAAGGCAGTGGCATAACATTCTCTTGCAATCTTTTGGCTACTCCGGACAACTCCAACCTGCCCCTGAACAACATACTTCAAGCACTGATGGACTGTTGAAGCCACTGCATGCATCCTAGAGAGCCAAGACCTCCCTAGAATAGCATTATAGCAAGTGGGACAATCTACCACAATAAAGAGTATTCTGACCATTTTCTTGAAAGGGCCCTTGCCCAATAATACCTCTTCTTCGAACTCCCCGATCACATCTGCTGAGCTTCCTGTGAAGCCCACGATTGACGTGTCCGAATTCTGAATTACAGCTGGATTTTTCATTTTCTTGTAAGTAGTTAGGAAAAGGATATTGGCTGAGCTTCCAATATCCACCAAGATTCGTCTTATGTCATTGCCCCCTATAGATGCTCCTATGACAACAACATCCTCATGAGGGCCACCAATGTTTCTTAAATCATCTTCATCAAACACAATGAAGGGAAATGAGTTTGGTGACTGATAAGATGTCATGCCTCCTTCTAGCTGGGAGGCCAAAGTATGAACATGCCTGTTCCTCGAAGAAGCAATAGGAGCTGTCATAGTGTCCCCTCCGAAAATTGTAAACGACTCGAAAAACTTAATGAGCCCGGAGACCGACCTAGAACATTCCTCTATAGCACCCACTCTGTTTAGAGTTGGATCGGGATCCAAGTACTCAGATTCCACGTCAAACCTTTCAACTATAACCATGACCCCCTCCGGAGCGACATTACTTGGACCAATCCTGTGAGTGTTGTCAGGCCTGTTCTCTTCTTTTCACATAGGCCCCCAGCTTTCCCCTTTCAATCAAGTTCTGAACTTCTTGTTTCAATGCTATGCAATCATCAGTGGTATGACCAATATCATTGTGATATTGGCAAAAAGAGTTGTTGCGATGCTCTCTGGGAGACTGTAGTGTTGCCGGTCTCCGGTAATGCACCTCATCCTTTGTTTTATCAAAGATAGTGGCCACGCTTTCTTTTAACTCTGCGAACCACTCCGGTTGGACCCATGGCCCTCTCTTATTTCTGGATTGCTGACTTTGAGCAGGAGCAGCTGGCTGAGACTGAGCTTTTGCCCTACCATGCCCCTGTCCGGTTTCTCTTGCTTTGTTCCCGGACTGATTCTGATTGGGATTTGGTGTTACCGGGGTAGACCTCACCTGCCTGTGCACCCTGGTTTTCTTTGTTTCATCGACGTTTATTTGTTTGCCAACCTGATTCAACAACCCTCCCCAGGTCATGGCCTTCTTCCTGGTTACTGAATCAGCTAGATTGCCTCGATTCAAACCTTGCCTTAGGGATGCTATTGCCACCTGTTCGAAGCAATCAGCCAACCCATTCTTGGTGTTCACAAAATGACTTATATATTCTTTCAAGGATTCATTTGGTTCCTGGGCACAATGGATTATTGTGTCTCCATTGCCCTTCAGCTCTTTACTCCTTACGAACTGCCTTCGAAAGGCCACCCAAAACGTATCGAAATCTTTAATACAACCTTGAGGCAGGCTGTTGTACCATTTCAGAGCACTCCCCGTAAAGGATTGGGAGAATGCCCTACAAAGCAGTTTATCATCATCGTCAAAGTTCATCATGAAGTTTTTAAATTGCTCCAGATGGTTTTCCGGATCAGTACTGCCATCGTACTTCTCTATTTTGGTGCTGTCAAACCTCTTGGGGAGGTTTACGGACATAATTTTAGAAGATAATGGAGATTGCCTCTAATTTCTTCCACGACTGAACACATTATCCTCATTGGGAGTTGCAAATATACCTGGTTCATCGTGGAAGGCAAAGGGATCCATCAGCATCTTGTCCACATGCCTCCGGTTATGAGATGACCCCTTGCCAATATGCTTCTTCATTTTTTCATGTCTATCTCTTTTTCTTGAATATTTTTTAATTTGCTTTTGCTTTTTCCTGGTTCGACCCTCATCGCTGCTAGAGGATAAGGACTTTTCAACTCCATCACTGTCCGAAGAGCTATCAGAAGACTCTGAGCTTGAGTCAGAACTCTCCACTGGCTTAGACCAGTGAGACTTTTTAGAACTGGCATGAGTCTTTTTGGTGCTCACATGAGTCTTCGAAGACTCATGCTCTCTGGGGTTATCGGTGGGATGAGCAACCGATGCTTTGGATTTTTCTTTCACGCCCATCTTGGCCTTTTCAGCCCTCGGAGCTTCTATTTCACCCCTGAGCCTATCACGCTCTTCGATAGTGTACTCATAGTTTTCTCCCACCACTTCGAGCAGAGCTGGTGGTACTTCTGAATTTTTCGGATTCATTCGGACAGATTTTCTTAGCTGGTTTTGAATGCTTGATTCAGGCACCTTCGTTCTCCCACTATGGTCGCCAATTTGGTGTGGATAATAATCGCCTGAGGGTAGGCTGGTAATTTCAGTTGGTGTTTTACGGTGGTGTGTGGGTGTTTAAGTGGTGGTGGGTGGGTGTTTTAAGTGTTTAGAGAGTAGAGAGATAATTAAGCAGTTTGGTAGCAGTTAATTTTCATTACCCATAGTTAATGCAGGTGGTTGGGTATTTATACCCTGATGTTTGGGCCCTTATGGGCTTTCGGGTCAAGTTTAATGGACCCGGGTCATGTTCAAAGACCCATGAGCTCCAAGTAGGAGCAAGCAGCTTAGTCAAGAAGTGTTTAGGTTTTTTAGTACTTTTGTCATAGTTCGAACAGTCCTATGGTCATTATGTTCGAAGTGATTTGTCCGGTCCATGTGATCTGTCCGATCTGTCCGGTCCGGAGTCCTTGGACTGATCTGTCCCTGTCCGGGGAGCATGCTGAATTCGGACTCATCAACTACATTATTACATACTCTTGCGGTGATCACAAGGATTATTTATTTAATAATGAGAATGATTTTGTTGGTTTAGATATATTTCAAAAATAGAACGTTTAAAACGTGTTAGTTTTGTCAAAGATCAACAACTCCTTGATAAAGGTTCTGGTCAAAAGCGTAAATAGTATAACATAAGTTTGGGAGAACCCTCTCATAATCAACTATATAGTGGTGAGAGTAATAGTGGTTTAGTTCATTCTTATTAGAGAAAAAAATAACTTGCTACTAGTGTTAAGGTTGATGCTATCACAGGGGATGGTCAAGCTTTTGAATAAGATGTTGCAACTCTAAGTTTATTTTTATGTCGATATGCTTTAGAGTATGGTTTTTCTTTCAAATACATTCACTATACAGCAAGCAATATCACTGCTTATTGTGAAAATAAACTCGCAAGTGGATGTAAATATAGACTTTATACATCAGTTGATCCAACACCGATTTAATGATGATTAAACAATATGTTGCGCACCATACTTGCAGTCCTGTTTTCTCCCAAAAACATAAGAGGCATAAGCATTTGACATCGGATTTGATTACAGAAGAAATTCATGATTCTTTCCGGATATGCCATTCGTTGAGAGCCAAAATCGTACAATCGTCTGTCAAACAAGACTACGGTTTAGACATTTCCTATCGTTTATCATGGAATGCTTCACAGAAGGCAAGGAGTGGAATTTTTAAAGATAGTTCTAGTTCTTTTGGTTTACTAAGGGGATACTTCAAAAGATTGAAGAGTCGTGATACTACTACTGACTGCCAGTTGAAATTATCAGCTGGAAATATCTTCAACTGTTATTTTATAACATTTGGTTCATGTCTTCAAGGTTTCCATTCATGTCGTCCGATGTTGTATGTTGATGTAAACTTTTTAACCGGAAATTATAAGGTATATTGTTGTCTGTCGTAGGAAATGACGACAACAATAGTTAGTTTCATGCTTTTCTTATAATTTAATGAACTACGAGAGTGTAATTAAAATTAGAAAATGTAATGCAAGTTCTTTGTTAACCAAATGTGAGTTGTTCACTATAATATAACCATGCAAGTTGTTTGATTTATATTCTCCATATGAATATGAGAGTTATTTGTTAACCAAATATGAGTTATTTATTATAATATAAACGTGTGAGTTATTTTATTTATATTATGTATATGAAGATGACAATTCTTTGTTAACCAAATGCGAGGTGTTTACTGTAATATAACGTTATTGCGAGTTATTTTATAACACACATTGCAAGTTATCTTACAACAGGCATTGCAAGTTGTGTATACATTTGACCATACTTGTCTTGTTTTTTAGTCTATTCTCTGTTGCATTTGGTATCATGGTACTGAGGATTCTGACAATTGGTTGTGGTTTTGGAGTGTTTGAAACCTCATATGTTAGAGTCCCAAACCAAATTTATTTTGGAACATCATCTAGGTATAATTAATGTTGTTTATGTCTTGTATCCAAACTATTATCATGCGTAATGTTATCTCCATCTTGTTCAGAATTTGAAGACTGATATGGATCATACTAACATTGAGTATAAGCCTAAGATGTTATGTTTGTTCCATCGATGTGCTTATGCTCCAACTGCATATCTTTTTAATTCTTGAAAATTTACCTCAGGATAAGTATGCTCATGCATTTGTTAAAGGGAAACGATCGGTGTTATGCCATCTACTGCAGCAGAATCTTTTAACGCACAGATAAAAAAAATTGCGGCATACCTATTGTTGAATTGGTTGATAGATTAAAGTATTTCTTATGACTCAAATTTTTACAACAATATTCGGAGGGGCTAAGCTGGAGTACTAAGTTATACCTCGAGTATAAAAAAAAGCTAAAGTAGAATGTCGAAAAAGATCGAACCTGGCTAATCCGTAAGTCTTCTACAACCTTATTTGAAGTCTTTTCAGACCCTGTAATGGTTGTTGATATATTGTATTTCAAATGTTCTTGCGGTGCATGTAAACAAGATTGTTTTCCATGTTCTCATGCTTTAGCGACAATGCAATTGACTCAGTAAGATCCTATGACGTTGATAGATTCGTTTTTCACGGTTAACAATTATAGGTCAAGCTACTCTTTCAGCATACCAACGATAACTGATTTTGACAAAGGATTAAGCTCTAACAATTCATCGGAGCTAGAAATTATGCCTCCTAACGTGAAAAAACACTCTGGAAGACCTAAGAAAAAAAATCCATCTATAGGAGAAATGACAACCACAAGAGGAGGACCTATGAGGTTCCCATTTAAAGAAATATTTGTTTGTTACATTAATCTTACAGCATGCAAGTTGTTTGAATATAGACACACGTGTTATTATTTTTAAACCTAGACCTAAAAGTTATTTGTAATAAAAAGAACGATGAGATTTCTTTGTATATTAAATTTGATCTTGACAGTTGTGTAGTTATTAACATTGCGAGTTGTTTACATTATATTGAGGAAATGAAAGCTCTTTGTATACTGATAAAATTGGTGTTATTTGTATATTAAATTCAGACTTGAGAGTTGTGTAATATTAACATTGCGAGTTGTTTACATTATAATAATGAAAGGAGAGCTATTTGTATATTCTTTTTATGAGAGTTCTTAGTATATTAGACTCAACCATGAGCGAGTTATTTGTAATTTAAACATAAGAATTCTTTGTATACTAAACTTGCAAGTTCTTTGTAATTATATTGCACGAGTTGTTTGAATATTAAACAATTTCTAGTACTTCATAAAAAATTTACACTAATAATTTTTTTTACAAAAAGATATTACAAGGACATAATAGCCTTCATACACTCAACCCTTCCAACAAATACTACCATATTATATTCGTCAGTTTGCATGCAAAAAAAAAAATCAATCATCACCAGAGTGGTATTCATCTTCAGACTCCTTTTTATGTTTATCGTCAGCATCTTCCTGATGTTTGGTCTTCAAGTCCTCATCATCTTCCTCAATCTCATATGCCTCATCTGATGTCCTATTATCTCCTCATCTTCTTTTATATCCTCCCTATTTCTTTTTAGGGTTGTAACTACATTGGGGTGAGAGTCAGCCACCAACTCTAGAGACCCAGAATCTCCAGAGAAGTAGTCGAGGGGAAACGATAATACAGACTCTGGATAGTTGGGGGTGCCACTGGAAAGAAGTAGTTGGAGCTTTTGTTGGTCGTCATGGAAGACTATGAGTCGCCTAAGAAACCGAAAGTGGGAATGGTATTTGAAGTTTAAGATGTTATAAGTGTTTTTAATCTTATGAGTTTATGTTTATAGAACCCTATGATTACTGTTATTTATAGGCAAATAATCATTTTGAGGTTGTAATATTAGCTTTAATAATGATTAAAACATCTATCTTTGTCAAATCATCAATAAATTGGCCAATGTGATTAGATGTTTTTTTGCGTGCTCAATGCATATACCAGTTACCAAGGCATACATTTTAGTCGTTTTATATTCAGTAACATTGTACGAGTTGTTTGAACACAACAAAATGTGAATATTGCACGTTGTTTTGTAATTAAACATGACATCACGCGATTTGTTTAATATAAATTCTACATATATTTTGTGAGTTGTTTTGTCGAGATAAATGGTGAGAGTTGTTAAATATTATACCAACGCGAGTTGTTTGGATATAAAATACATAACCTTTTGTGATTTGTTGTATATGACTAACCTGGGTGTTGTATTCAATTACCCACAATTCTTTCAAGTTAGTTCCAAAATGTTATACATTACATTTTGAAGCAAAAAACAGGTATATACAGCAAAGAAAATCTAAGTGTTATAAGTTCGTGCTGATATATCTACTAAAAAAATTCCTACAAATATATCTTCCACTGCATGTTGGTGTTGATATAAAAAAGATATGTATAATTTTTCCACATAAAAAATATCACTACCTAGCTATATATATACCAGTAAGAGTTAGTGTTGGTATTATTAAGGAAATGATAATACATTTCAGATCTGGTAGTTCTTACCATATCTTCTCGGTATTTTTTCGACACGAAGCCTTGCTCGATAATATCTTTAGTGTATTGACAAATAAAAATACCGCAGTCGAGGGTACCTCGTTCTTGTTCTGGAATCCCTCTAGCAATTTTCACTTTATATCTATTCTTTGACTTAGGTAAGTATTATTTTTGGACAGAATATGCCAATTATTGATAAGAGTTTATAACATGTATCATTTAATAATGAATCGTGGATTGTTTAGTAAAAAATAGAGCGAGTTGTTTTGAAATACGGGATCGTAAATTATTTAATAACGACTATAGCGAGTTGTTTAAATTACAAGGCCGTGAGTTATTTTATACGAATCTACCGAGTTGTTTGAAAATATGAGAAAACAAGTTATTTAATACGAATGTAGTGAGTTGTTTGAAAATATTTTGTTAAATATGAAAATATTTCTCTACGAGTTTACTTTTTTCGAAAAAATGAAAAAACTTACCAACGGATCAGCAGTCTTTGTTGTGTAGTCCGTTGCATGTTTACTAATAGGCAAGAGAGAGTTATAGTTTGTTGTTGTTCTTTCGTCTATATCAATGGCAATCAATGTCTAGTGGTTCATTGTATTATTCTTTATGTGCAGACTGGAATGAGCATAATATTCGTGTCTTTCCTCATATTTCTGAATACTTTGTCAACCAGACATGACAGATCCTCTCTGTCGGCCAGTGTTTTCTACATTCAAGAAAAATTAAATTATATTGGGAACATGAGAGTTTTTTTAAGTTTAAACATTAGATTTGTTGCATGTTTACACTCAATTAATTGCGCGAGTTCTTTGTATTCTAATCATGAGAATTCTTTTGTATATTTTACTCAACCAAATGCGAGTTCTTTGTAAGTTGTACATTAGAGTTCTTTGTAATTTATAGATACCATAAGCGAGTTCTTTGTAATTCAAACATGAGAGTTATTTATAGTTTATATCTCAATTTACAGTAGTGTGGCCCTAAATTTGTATGGTATTGTATTTGGAACCAGGGTAACCTTTGCATGAAAAATTTCAATCTAATACTTTAAGCATCTTTAGAATCCAAGCATCAACAATCTACTAAATGACAAGTTGGATTCATATAACCGATATTAGATATTAATAAACATATGTCATCCAATGATAGTGCAAGACTTTTATATTATACCTTGTAGTCAAGGCCTCTTCATAAGCTAGTGCCAACACTTCACTTACGACTACGTTAAGTCTGTAGGTAAACTGTGATATTGGTAAATACCATACTTCAGGGTCTTCCTATTTTATTTGCTTTTAAATTTAAGGAATTTGTGGTATTCATTGACATCGATTATTTGCGTTGTTGGTGTAGTCTTTTTCCAATCAGGGAGACTTACCTTTGCCTATACCTTTGGCTTTTGTGTCAGACTTACCTCTTCCACTGACTCTTGTGTCAGCCTTATTATAGCAAAATTAAGGCGCATATCATCATCTTCCAATGCCTGTTTCCTTGACTGGAACATAGAAAAGTGGCTGTAAAATTGTAACATCCTAACTACACATATTTTATGTTAAATTATCTAAACATCCACTTACCACATCTGCAACGACGACCAACGTTGTTGACTCCTCTACAACATTTTCAGCAACACCATCTTAAAAAAGTTGATTAATCGTATGGGTCTTCATAGAATCCAAAGTCCGTTGCAGCATAACATCAAGCTCAACGTTATCAACTTCGTCAACAAACGACTATGTGTATTGCATGTAATAATCATCAAAAACTTATTTTTATAAACATACGATGTTATTAGACGTACCAGGAGGTTTTCCAATTTTTCATTCTCGATTTTTGGCTGGATTCAGTACTAATTCCACCACTTATGCTTGGCTCAGTTGTTCCGACTTTGTGTAGCCTGGTTGTTGGTGTTCAGATATCGTTCCACCTCACTGTATGACTTTTACCATTGCTTATGGTTGGCTGAGTAGTTCTGACTTTGTGCAGGGTTGGGTAGAATCTAGAGCTTGCCATGGTACTGGTTGTGCTGCTTCGGTTTATGTTAACATTTCACTATTTGCCCAAAGCTGGTTGTTATTATTCTCATTGATTTTTTTGTTCTTGTCGGGTTTGTTGTTGGTTGGCATGTTGTTTTATATCGAGCATGAGAGTTCTTTGCAATAACAAAATATGACAATTATTTGCAGTAATTAAAATGCAATTTCTTCGCAATATATAAAATGAGAGTTCTTTGTAATGCAAGAGTTTGCTACGTGCAGATTGTTTGTTGTCTAAACATGAGAGTTGTTTGAAGTATATATATATTATGATTTGCACATTATGAGACTAGCGAGATTTCTTTAAACATTTATCATGCTAGTTGTTTGATGTGTTAGATACCCAAGTACAAGTATAACAAAAATATAAAATGCGAGTTGTTTGTACGATATCCTGAGTGTTATTTGACTGTTACTTAAGCGAGTTGTTTATAACACATATCACGAGAGTTGATTGTAACACTTATCACGAGAAGGTTTTGTGAGTTCTTTTAAAATACATTAATGCAATTTCTTTTAAGACATTAACCATGCTAATTTTTTCAAAACAACGTATTAAAGTTTAACAACCCAACATTTTGCTACTCATACGCAATATCACTTAAGAAACAGATACCATAACATATGTTCACATATTTGAATCTTAATGTACTTCAGATCCACTTACATCTTCACGACCTTTTGTATCTGTAGGTTCAGATTCTTCGTTTGCCACTTCATTTCATGAGCTTCTAACTCATTTGCTCTAGATTATTCACAACCTCTTTCCTCTTTCATGTGAGGTACGTGCGGTGATTTATTCATTTGCGTCTCATTCAGAAGAGACTCATCTGTATTTGTCTTATTTGGAGAACTTTGACGTGTCGTTGTCTCCTCTAGAGGAGAAGAATGGTATGTCTATCTCTCCGGTTAAGGAGGCTGATGTGTCCACTACCTCTTCCAGTTTGTCCACCAACGGCACGTCTTTCGCTTTTTCGGGTACTACCAGTAAAACACGGTACAAAGTGCTATGTTAGTGCAACTGAACATCCTTCTTATAATATAAATTAGATTTAAAGGTACCTTTATAATGTTGTTCGATACCGTTTTCGTAATTGTCAGTCTAATTTTCTTTGAAGTTTCACCAATGAAGTATGGTCGCAGTATCCTTGAACCACTCTCCGCCCCGTCTACGTATTTGCTGAAGAATCTCCGAATTTTGTGAAAGTCATTTCCTCGGTTTCGTGCTTAAGGCTGAAAATGATCTTTACATTATCTATCGTTAGCTTCACGAGATTTGACCCTAAAAGGAACACGTCTTACTTTACCGAGAATGTCTTTATAATTAACTCAATTAGCGCATAAAACTTTTTCTTTGTGATCTTCTCCTGGCAAAGGTTGAATGACGCCTTCAAAAAGGTGTAAAAGAGTGTGTTTCTCATAACTTTGATGTGGGTAGAGGTAGTAAGGTTATTTTTCATCAGATTCATAACACTAACCAATCCAGACTTGTAAAAGCTTGCTTTCGCAATCATGTTGCCTGCAAAAACATGAATCAGCAATTATGGATACCAAAGAACTTCCATAAGGTAACGATAACACAACTACCTTAATCAATGACACTAAGTGAAAGCTTGTTGTGGTGGTATTTGATAACGCAATTTGTTTGTTAACATAGACAGTGAGTCATGTATAAACATTAAAAACATCGGGTTCTTTGAACCATTTTATAGCACGAGTTGTTTGAAAAATGATGAGATAGCTAATTGTGTGTAACAATCAGAGAGCGAGTTGTATTGAATTACTAAGAGAACGGAATGTTCTATCCAATAAACTACAAGGATTCGATTTCTTTGAATATCTATACGACGAAGATGCAAGCTATTCGAGTTTACATACTCCGAAAATGCGAGTTGTGCCTAATTTACACATGCACATTGACATAAACTAGAAAATAAGAATACATGAACTAAACCAAGAAATAACTGAATAAAATACATCTGATAGACAACACAACACGTAGAAACGGATACACAGTACTTGCAACTGCAAAACCTAATGTCCACCACGATAAACTCAGTACCTAATATCTGATACAAGATCGTAAGTACATAATTTCAGTATAACTAAGCAACGTCGATTGTAATGAAACATATACATGCACTTTAAAATCAATAAAAAACACTTAAATGAGATAACTTTTCTCATTAACAAAGTACCTGTACGAGAGACCGTTGGTCTCCTATACTCAACAATTTTGGGTGTAAGGCTTCCTGGTTAGTGATTTCACGCTATCAACGTCGGTGGCCGAGCGAATTTCGGTTCGACGATGTAAGGGAAACGACTACGATGAGGTTTTGGTATAGTGGGCATATGGACATCGCAAAGACAAAGAGTGAAATAATAAAGGTTATGTGTTTCGTTAAAGAGGTCTCATAAGGGAAAAAAGAGTTCGAAGAAAAAAAACGGGTATACATAGTACCGATGGTATTTTCGTCTATTTTTTTGTTGAGGTACCAAATGATACTATCCTATTTTTGGGTACTAGTTCGTAATAAAGAATTTAAGTGGCTATTTACTTGTACTTTTCACTAAATGTATTTATTTTAGAATATAATTTTTTAGGGTATATTTTTATTGGTTAAAAACATAAAAAATATAATTAAAACTAATTAAGTATTTTCAAATAATAAAAAATCTAAAATTTAGAATACAAGTCTCATCATTATAATTATTTATTTGATTTTAGTTTTATAACAAAAATATATTTATTTTATTTTATTTTTAACGACTTATCTAGTTTAGACATTCATATTATTGAGTATTTTAAAAAATTACATTTAAGACACACAAAATCAAACATCTTCAATACAAATCATATTATTTTTTAACTCGTACTAAATTTAATATCCAAAATAAAAAATAAAATAAAAAATCACATTCTAGAAAAAAATTATCATAAAAAACGAATAAATCGATCTGGATAATTTTTTTTTGGATAATTTACCTACCAAAGGGGTGTATAGAAATAAATTATCATTTTCTGAATTATATTTTGATATAGACATAAAATTATGAGTTATTTTTTTATTTAATTTTTTGGATCGATAATTTTTTTTTTAAATAGTAGATTCTGTACGAGTGAGTCAAAGTTGTGTGTTTTATAAGACGCATAATTCTATCATATTAAACCAATTGACATAAAAATTGAATTTAACACCATGAGGTAGAACTATGAGTTTTATATCACACATAATTTTGTTTGGATGATATATAATTATGAGTATCATAATATATATAAGTTTGTCATGTCAATGAGATTCATGTGTCATATAACATAAATAGCCATAATGAGATATAATTTATGTGTTTTATATGCCACACAATTTCATTCCATAAAGACGAAATCAATTATAATGTTTTAAACATGTGTTATTATATACTTTAGTAATATAACTAGTTGTTAATATACATTTATACTTTTTATTAATGTTCGTGAAAACTAAGATTTTACATGAAATTAAAATTGATATTTAATCAAGTTTATAGAAAATTACTTGTATGTGATCAACACTTATGTACATTAAACAAAAGCATATTGCATAATGGGTATAACAAGTGGGTAACAATTAACACACATGTTACGTTTAAATTTGTATAACGATGGACAACATGAACTCTCTTATATATATATATTTTACTTGCGATAGGTTAAAAAAAAATTGGAATAGAAATCTTGAAACTAAATCAAAGAGAAGATTCATTAATACAAAAAACAACAATTTTCGTTTCAAATTTATGGCTTATCTTATTGCTCATAAGATATTTGCAAGTTTATATAAAAAAAATATAATTGTGCATTCACGACTTTCTTATGATGCATTGCAATGAAAAAAATTATTATAAAATACGAGAAATAAATCATCAAGAAAACATATATGATCGGTATTCGTCTTTGGGTAATTTTAGTATGTTCGAGAAATTCGAAACCAGATAGCGTATCAAACGTATATGCGATTTATAATACAAACATAATAGATTGGAGATGTAAAATCAACCCCACATGCGATTTTATTTGACAAGATGAAAAAAAGACTACATTGGATGACGTATGACAATTGTAGGTTTAAAGTTATCTTATTTTTTTACACACCCTATCTTAATTAATCTTTTAAAGATATTTCTACATGTTCTAATTATTGATAATACCTGCAAAACTACAAGGTATAAAATTCTATTACTTATAAATTTTTAGGATTGCATTAACATATATAATTTTTTTCTATTCAATCATTTGTATGGATGCAGGAAAGTTGGTTAACTACACTTGTACAATAAACCATTTTAGGTTACTCATGAAAGAAAACTAGTGCATCTAATATTATGGTAACATATATAAAATTTGCGTTGATGAATATAATCAACAAGATATTTCTAAATGCAAAATACTTATTATGCAAGTGGCATAAAATAAAAATATTCTAACCAATAAAACAAATACTTTATGAAAATAAACATATTCAAATAGTTTCTTACTTATTGGAATGTAGTCATCTATTTGGTAATCGATGTCAAATTTTAGTCAAATATAACAACCATGACAATGTATGTAGCCTATTCATAAGTATTAAAATATAATTAAATATCTTGGTTCAAATCTTACATAAAAAAAATTTCATACATACACAAACATAGTCAAGTATTATATAAATACGATAACGAATCGGTAAACTTAATAAATTGTATATTACATAATAAAGTAAGATTAATCGTAGTAATTAAATCGAACCCATTCATTTTTTATAGTATTAACGATGAAAGCGCATATTTATCATTAAAACAATTCATTGGGATGAGTGAGTTAAACTTTGAACTATTTTTTGAAGCTGGATACTTTGTTCGGTATGTACACATAGAGATAAAAGCACCACGAAGATACAAGAATCGCGAAGATCAATATAATGTAATCTTAAAAAAATTATACAATACTTGAATATTATATAAGGTGAAGAGTGAGGTCACATATGAAGCCTTTGAAATTATGTTAAACTATATAAAGGAGTTAAAAAATTAAAATTGTAATAATATGATGTGGATGTGTTGTTAAAATGATGTATAGTTTACCGTGTGCATATGAGATGGATACCATTGTAAGAGACAACCGTATTATGGCTTATGCTATAATCGAGAAGAATAGACAAACTTTAAACTTTGTTACACAAGACTAATACAGCAACGACGAATGTTCGTTTATCCTCCATTGTTTATTTCACTATACCGACAACTTTCAACATGCATAAATTTTTTATCAGAGTCCACTCCACATCGTAGATTTGAGAAACTTGCTTTGTAAAAAAACTTTGTAGATGTGATTGACATGTATAGATATATGACCAAATAAAGCAACCAATGATGGAACACTGCATGTACACTATATCTTTATGTTTGGAAAATATTATCTATTTTGAAAACCTTATTCTATCCCATCAAAGCGAAATTAATGGTGCATTTTAATAACATTTTTTGGCCCATAGGTAATAATATATTGTCAAAAGTCTTGTATATAAAGTACGTAATTCCATTCCAATAGAATAAAATTAATGGTGTATGCTGAGAACATATTCCGCGAGAAGGTCCCCTAGTTCCTCGGCCGCACCTCGAGGTGTATTTAGTTGTTTTACATGAGACTCGGGATATTCCTCAACCCATGGCATTTTACTTTTACAAGCGAGCTAACCCAATGACCGAAGTATGACTTCGTTAGTCGCGAGTAAGTGTACCAGCGTCCGTACTAGAGCGGTGTGACAACGTGAGCCAAGTCAGCAGGAAGGAGGAGGAGATGGAAGGCTGTATTCCGAATCTATATCGGAATCGGCCAGTGCAAAGATGATCATTGATGCTGGGAGTTCGAATAACATAGCAACACATATGGTGGATCAGTTGGGGCAAACTTCGGTTGGAGAGTCGGTATAAGTAGTTCTACCCATTCCCTATAGAGGAACTTCACTTCATTCCCTAGAAAGAATAATCTTCATTCTTGCTTCTAGGCTTTCAGGTAGGATAGGGTGGTGGCTAATCTCACTGGGTCATAATATGTTTTCAAAAGTCATGTAGATTAATGTGACAATTTGATGCCATAACAACTAATTTCATCATTACGAGGCATAATCATTTACTTCAAATAAAAATAATATCCATTCATTCTTAACGTTCAATATCAAATAGTGTCGATGAATGAAAATCAATAAAAAGAACAACTAATTAAGTAATAAAATATAACATAATTAAAAATCACTTCAGAGTACTGAAAGAAGAAATACATAACATGGATTACATAACTAACACTATCTCAAATACATAAAATGAAAATGATATTTATATACATAACATGAAAGGAAATCACTTCCGGAATTAATACATGGTACATAACATTATCGTATCCCAAAATGCACTAGTTCTCTCCTCGAAAAAAAACCAAAAATATCCCATGATATTAATCGAAAACCCTATCATATCCACTTTTCATAAGATGTATAGACTGAGTTATCATGTTTGTCACACATAAGGTTATTCTCATTGTGAGTAGTTGGAGCTATTACGTCCTGAATGGTTCTCTGAACCCAATTATCATAGTATACATCTGTACTTGCGCTCTCCTAACCCTCGTTCATCTTCATACCTCTGTACAAATCGATAAAAGAAACTCATTTCATTTTTTATAAGCTAAATTGATATATAACACATTCATATTGGATTTTTTTTTATCTCATATGGATAGTTTTACTTTTGGAGGTGCAATATAGACTGAATACGACCAAATTATCTAACTATACAACAAAACATGTATGGCTCTATCTTGTCTTTGCATATAGCGAATAAATCCAACCATAATATATGGTCGAATAGTTTGGTCATCCTCAAATGATGATATGGTTGAAATATGACCCATGATATAATAAAACCGTGTTATTTTATAAGTATTCAATAATAAACATATAAATTTAAAAAACAACAGTATAAAAAGAATATATAGTGTATCAACCTATACATAACGTAAATCAATTCGTTATAAAACAATCTCCTGAAAATAATTTTCTTATAGTGCATTATTTTACCATAGTCCATGTACCAAGGTGCGATATCATTAGAGAATAACTTGTGAGTATGATGGTTGGAAATAAGTCAATTTCTTGTATATCCAACACTCGAACATAGAAATAAACCTCATTAAATATTTTTGTACATTTTTGGATACCGAACATAAGAAGATATAAAGCTCGACCAATACATACATCTCACGTACATACTGATCCAAAATATCAAAGTCTTTTGGAGTTTACAACCAATATGGTTTTACATATCTCATACTCTTACAAGGTAAACCACACAAGTAAATAAGAAAATAAGTACGCCCGTCTGCAATAACATACCGATTTTGGCCTTAACCGATCATAATAATGAAAATATATTGAAACTACCTCTCAACCATGTCATCCTCAAACCATTTTGTTTGCAACAATAATATTTCATAATGGTTTCGCGAAAGGGGACACCGAGCAACCTTGATATCATTTTAGCTCTAAAAAATTTATACGTGATGTCCCCTAATTGGACGAATCATCCACAGACTAGAGAATCTATAATAACACTCAACCGTCTAATATGATTGTTATCTCTTAAAATAAGAAATGAAATTTGCTTGTATTTGTGTGTCATTTTTCTATGCATATCGCTACAAGTACGGCATTTGCATGCCAATTGCCTAATATGACAACCAAAGTTTAAAAGGCGTCGTCGCAGCGTGAGGCGCTCCAAGGCTAGGCTGCATCGCCTCATGTTGTGTCGAAGCGCCCCAAATGGAAAGGCGACCGCCATAGTGGCGCCATGGACAAGTCGCGATAGACATGGAGGTGCTGCAAGGCGACGCCTTTTCTGTTAGTGATTCTCGTCTCCTTCTTTTAAGTAAAACTCATAACATGTGTGTAAATGTAATGTAACTGTTGAATATTAAAACAAATTTTCCATATAATCTTGGTAGATGCACCAATATTTGAATTTTCAGTCTTTTTAATATCTTTTTATTATTTTTATATAAATTTCAATGAACTTTTTACCTATGTGTCAGAGTTTTATGTAGAAGTTAATAATTAAATAAAAAATATTATTCATATTTGTAAGAAGTAGCAGAAAGTATACATCTTTTAATTAAATACTTTGATGATTGATATATTTAGAAAGTAAATTTGTCCAGAAATTTTTACATATGTAATTTACTAATAGTCAAACAATTCTTTTACTATTAACTTAAATAAATAATATTTATCAATTTTCTAATTATAATTCAATCTTTTTAGGAGGTAGTTTTTACAACATATTTGACTTTTTAAATATATAAATTATCATTTAGTATTTAATTCAGTAAATATATATAATTTTGTAGACTATTGTTATATTTTATTTAAATATTATGAGTGAATATTTTAATTAGTATCGCAATTTCCAAAAATGTTCATATTATTTTCTATACATATAATCTATTTAGTTCGAGGGTGTTTTTAATTTCTAATTTTTTAATGATATCTCTTCTCTGTTACTAAATTCAAAGGTTAGTTTATTCATACTCTATAAGTTTTTTCCTACTTCAAAATATTATTTATCTTTTTCGCACAAATGACATATGGTTCTAATAATACAACATCTGAAAGTTTTAAAATAAAAGATATTGGTTGGGATTATGGTACATGTCCAGATGAAAAAAATAGAGATTGTGTTATATGTAATTTTTATGATAAAGTGTACAATGGTGGGGTAACTCATCTTAAACAACATTTGATTGGTGGTTTTAAAAATGTTGTTGCTTGCTTTAAATATCCTGATCATGTCAAATAAAGATTAACAGAGTTGAAACAAAAAAATATGGAATTAAGGCCAAATAGTTAATATATAATTTTGATGTTTTTGTGGATGTGAAATAAGATGAACCAAAAGTTCTTTCACGTAGTTGTCCCAGTGCTAACGGTCCATTAGATTTATTTTAAAGAAGGTAATATTTGGGGGAAAAAGAAAAACTAGAGAAGATCAAGTAGATGCTGATAAATACATGAAGGAATTAAGGGTTCACACCAGACTGTGATGGCACTAGATTTTACTCTATAATTTTTAATATAAATGTTCAATAATTATTTTCTCCCATATTACGAACATTATTTTATTCTTATGTTAGTTGATTTGTGAATAATTTATGATGCATCGACTCCAAACTTGAGAAAGTTTTCATACGAGTACTTGCCCTTGTTTGTAGTTCATCCCAATTTGTAAGAAATTAGAGTTTCTTTGAGCTAGTAAGATTCTTGTTATATTATTTATTTTACAACTTTTATTTTTTTATTAATGTTTACCAGTTAATTAGTTTATTTTATTTTATCTCGTAGATTCATATCAATAAAATGAACAAACTTGCTCAACATCGTTTGAACAATTTGGTGTATATCAAATATAATAGATATTTAAAGCGACAATATCAGTCACATGGTTATGTTGATCCAATTCTTTCGAGTGACATTGATGATGCAATAAGTGGTTGACTGGGTTACCCGATAACAATGATAGTTCTCAAGCTATGAGTGTTGTAAATGATTATATGGATTCTCACTTGATAGGAGTCGATGTTGGAGAAGATGAACCAGATGAGTCAGACCGTAATCTTAGATCTCGTTTTTCCAACCCCACAATGACTCATCCTAGAAATAGAATGTTTGTTGATGAGGAAGATGACGAAGATATCACTCCTATGTGGGACTTATATGAACAATATGTTGGAGGAGTATGTGATAATATTCAATTAGAAGAAGATAACTTAGTTGTTGAAGATTAATGATTTTTTTGAAGTTTAGTTGTATTTTGATGATTTGAAAATACTTGAAATTTTAGATTTTATTGACTTATATTTATCAAAATTATTATTGTTGTTATATTAATTATTATATAAATAATATTTTAATAAACGAAAAGGCGGGCACTGCGACCCTCGTTACGTCGTCGCAGCCTTCAGACCACTCATCGCCACGGGGCGCCGCATACCATTAAAAACTATGATGACATCTAGTGGAAATAATACAATGTTTACCTCAACATTAGTGATAGGTGGGTGTATGCTCAATTCATATTTTGCTAACATATGGGGGGTAACATAAAAATAAAATGACGTATGTCTCGATCTCTTACACATAAACTAACACACAATATATATAGTTATTCTCAAATGTTGTACATAATAAGTAGTATAATTCATACGTCCTTGCATATTCCCGGTATATGAAGGAACTATGTCGTAACTACTATAATTTTTAGGTTTAAAAAAGTTGGTGGCTCATCCTCGGACGAAGATGAATCACTTGACTATGGTTCAGGTTTACGCTGTTGCATGTTGTTTGTGTACTATGACCGACCTAAGTGATGGTTTGACCATTTTAGTGGTTCATGCGTGAACATGTGCAAAAATAAAATTTTAACATGTTCGGACTTTAATGTTTGTGTTGGTGTAATCATATCATAAGAAGAAGATAAAATAAAAAATACAACTCAAAACCACAAAGAAGATAGTTTAAAAACTATACCGTATATTTCCACTTACGAGACATAAATACTTGCATTATATTATGCTTCTAATATGATGTATGTAAAAAATCTCTAAACCAAAATTCTTCACAAGCAACAAGAGCAAAACTACTATTTTTTATTCAACACAAAATTCATCAAATCAAACATTATACATTATCATATATATATATATATATATATATATATATATCTCGGACAATAACAGCTCCGACAGGGTAGCTGAATTGGTGGAGTAGATGAGCTTGTGACAAATTTATAAAAAAGAAAATTAGTTGAACATATCTAAAATACAAAATAAATATTAAACAATTATATTTTGTTTTTATTCGAAGAATGATTATTCAAATGTAGACCCTTTTTTTAATATTTTTAAAACATTTTGAAAAATTAAAATTTTCTAGTAAAAAAAATCTTACTCTATTTTTTCTTCTAAAACTAATATAAAGATTCTAAAATAATTTTTTTTATTTATATATATAATATAACTAAAATCATAACATAAAAAAATGGATTCTTTCGACGATATTAAGTTTCTGGACCTGAAACTAAATGAATCTAAACCACTCGTAAGAAAATTAAAATAATAACCAAACCGTATGAAAACAAAATAAGTGATGGATCAGGTTTGGAAGAACCGGAGTTCGATTTGAATTTTTCACACATTATAATATTACCAATTTGGGAATATATCTATATAGACCCACAAGAGAAAGACCGAAACGTAAACTATTATAAAATTAGGGTATCAAACACTAAATTATATAAGTTTAATGCAGGAAGAAAAAGAGGAAATTTTAATGAGTATATTATTAGTTCAACACGCCAATGCGGCAATGCCATATTCATTCCACCAAACCCCCCAAAGAACTCTTTCTTCTCTCTCAAACTGAACCTAAACAACAAAACCAAAAATCAAAATCAAATTCTAATTCCAATTTCACTTTTTTTTAATTAATTCGATTCTTACGTTCCACAGATTTATACAAATCGAAACTCCGATCGTGTTTTTTTACTCCGATCATGGACTCGTTGGAGATAGAAACGGCGGCTGCCGTATCGCTAGAGTTTCCGGCGAGTGATACCATGTCCTTTTCGAAAGTACCGAGTAGGATAAGGAAGAGACTTGTCGAAGAGTATCATAAGACGCCTACTTCTGCTGATGAAATCGAAACTAAGCTTCGTCTTGCTCATCTCCGCAGACAGGTTACTTTGCCTTTAGATAAAAATATTAGGCTCGATTAATTTTTTTTCCGTTTGGTTCTGAGAAATTCGGTTGAAGTTTACTGTTTTGTTTTAATTCGTTAAAGTTCTTGACCTTTTTTTATGATGAATTTTGTGCTGAAATTGAGGAGGTGTGAATCCTTACTCGGGAGATTAAAAGGATTGAATTTAGATATGTAGATTCTTAAGTTACCTTAGTTATAAGTAAAACTAGACCTCCAAAGACTGTACTTTGTTCTTTCTTCTATTTTTTGTTCTCTCTATACTCTCTTGATGAAACCTGCAAGGATTGTTTGGTAGTGACTTTGATTTGTTATCTGACCTGAAAATTTACTCTTTTCAAATTAGAGCTTCTATTTTTTCATGTTCGAATATGCTATAATTTGTTTTATAAAAATATCTTATTGTTTCATTCGTTTAGTTTTATAGTTGTTTGAAAGCTTCTTGCTCATAATTTAAGTTTCCTTTGGTTGTTTTGACTCCTTCTGATGTCTTTTCTTTCTATCTTTTTGGGCCCCTGTAGTAAGTAAAGGATATCGTTATTTGTTATTTTGTTTTTATAGTTATTGTACTTGTGATTATATCTTGATTTGTGATGCACCCCACACTTAATTTGAAAAAATAAAAAAATTTGGATGCAGCAATTCTACGAGAATGTGTCAAGTAAGGCAAGGCCGAAGCCGAGAAGTCCTTCTTCTTCATCATCTCATGAGGATGACCTTGGTCAGCGGCTGGAGGCAAGGCTTCAGGCTGCTGAACAGAAAAGGTGTGAACTCTAGCCTCTCTGCTGCTGTATTCTTTTTGCCTGAGATAGTTGCTTGTACTTTGTAGACATATATGTTTATTGTTGCTGAGCTCTTTATATTTAAACATGCCTGAAAGAGCTGTGGATCTAATTGATGGGTGATTCATTTGGTGCATATTTGGCCAAGAGTTTGGTATAATGTAGGTATCTTCATATTCATTTTGCCTTGGCATGGTTTGAAGTGGTTGCCGTACTGTTTCACTTTGCAGTCTTGCGGCCTTTCTGATGCTACATTCGGTTTTTAGTTTTGTTGTTGTTACATTAATACTTGATGTATTTCAACTGAAATAGATTTGTTTGGGATTATAACTTGCATATATTGTGTATTTATATTTGATGGTCTGGTCTCGTTTTTCTCTTTTCTGTCTTTCCTTGTGTGTTTGTTCTCATCGTTTTTTTTCCAACTAAATATGGAGGACTTTGTATAGATGACTTTACCACATTATAATACTGAAAGCTATCTCGGGGGAGCTATGAAATGTCTTTTAATCTTGTTTGTGGGATGGCTTTGGCAAGCTGCATCTAGTGTTTGCTCTGCTTTTCAAGCCAACTCGGAGAGCTTTGTACAGATACAGTAAAATATGGAGGGTTCTTTCTGTTTAAGTTTGTCATTTTAAGATCATGCAATCTTTTATTGACAGGTTAAGCATTTTGGCCAAGGCTCAGATGCGTTTAGCCAAGCTGGATGAGTTAAGGCAGGCAGCAAAAACTGGGGCAGAGATGCGTTACGAGAGGGAACGCGAAAAGCTGGGAACAAAAGTGGAATCACGAGTTCAGAAGGCAGAGGCAAATAGAATGCTCATTCTAAAAGCCTACAATCAGAAAAGGGCCAGTCTGAAAGAGAGATCATCTCAGTCAATACTGAGAAGGATGGTGCGGGACAACAAGTATAAGGAGCGTGTACGTGCAGCAATTTACCACAAGCGTGCGGCTGCTGAGAAGAAACGATTAGGATTATTAGAGGCTGAAAAGAAGAGGGCGTGTGCAAGGGTGCTGCAAGTGCGAGATGTTGCCAAGTTCGTTTCTCACCAACGTGAGACTGAGAGGAGGAGATTGAGGGACCAGCTAGAAGACAAACTGCAGAGAGTATGCATTTTTTTGATACTGCTTATTATAAAAAATTGCATGCTACATACACGAATCTTTTATTCTGTTACTTCTATTTAGTAACTGGATCATTGAAACTGTGTAGGCAAAAAGGCAAAGAGCGGAGTTTTTGAGGCAGAGAGGAAGACTCCATGATTCTGGTAGAGTGAACTTGAATAAGATGCGCAAGCAAGCTGATCTGCTTGCCAGAAAATTAGCCAAGTATGTGTATACAATTGGTTTTAAGAGCTACATGATTTCTAGCCATTAGCTAAATATTCCTTTAACTGCATCTGTCTAATGTTAATAAAATAGAACATCTAGAAATCTTCCCCATATACTCACGTTAAAATAGCAAGAAACAATAACCAAGCACCAAAAGAAATTTTAAACAGTTGGTATAAAATTGACTGTGGCTGATGTTGTCATTCTCTTAGGCACTGGAGGGATTTCATTAGGCTACAGGGAACCACTTTGGACTTGGCCAGAGCGTATGATGCATTGAATATAAACGAGAAATGGGTAAAGTCAATGCCATTCGAGCAATTTGCTGATCTGATTGAATCACCGGCCACCCTCCGAACGGTGAAAGCTTTACTTGATCGTCTTGAAACTCGATTTAATATCTCGAAGGCTGATGCTGCTACTAGTTTTTCTTCCATCGTTGATAACATAGATCACCTCCTCAAAAGAGTTGCTAGTCCCAAAAAAAGAACTACACGTGCCTCCCCGAAGAGAAGAGAGGGAAAGAAAGTACCTACTTCTAGGGGTATAGCTGGAAATCCAATTAAATTGCCTAGGTATCCAGTGAGAATAGTTCTTTCTGCATACATGATATTGGGCCATCCTGATGCAGTGTTCAGCAGTCAAGGTGAGCGAGAGATATTTCTGAACAAGGCTGCAAAAGAATTTGTGCAAGAGTTTGAGTTGTTGATAAGAGTTATTATTGAGGGACCTGTTAGGACTTCCAGTGACAAATCAGATTCCTTAATCCCAAAAACTTTAAGGACTCAGCTTACTGTGTTTGATAGGGCGTGGTGCGCGTACTTAAATTGCTTTGTGGTTTGGAAGGTCAAAGATGCACAGTTGTTGGAAGATGATTTGGTAAGAGCCGCTTGCCAGCTGGAGCTCTCTATGATTCAAAAGTGCAAGCTGTCTTCCGAAGAAGATGATACTGTGCTCACTCACGATATGAAGGCTATTCAAAACCAGGTCTGACTTTTCTTCCATAAATTATATTTGTTCGAGACTCTGACTACTGTAGTTAATGATGTTGTTTATATGATTTTGAGGTTGGTTTTGGTGTTTCGTACTGGACACTCCTATTATTTTAAGTTTATACTTTGTTTATAGTTAAATAGAGAAATTACTGGTATGACAACAGAATGCTTTAAAGGGCCAACTGTCACATTGTAATGTATTTGCGCCTGGATGTAGGGATATAGGTACTTCTATTGAATTGTTTTAGCTTCCAACATTTGTGATCAGTCTTTAAGTTTAGGTCACATAAGAGATTGTCTTAATCATTCTATAGTCCTTTTTTAATTTTGAGCATCATTTGATTGGAATTTTATTTCTGTCCAGAAATCACCACTTGGTTATATATAATTAATATAGGCCTGATTTGGTCAATTATTACTAATTAAATACACTCTGTTTGATAATTTTGTTATGTTATCTTTACCTTTAACTATTAAGGGTCCATGTACCAGACTGAACAAAAACCTGCACGCCCTTAAGGAACCTTGCGATCAATCAGTTTTAAAAAGTTCAAAGAAAGAAAAATGAAAAAAAACAGAAGCCTCCAACTGAGAGGTGTACCCTCAGTTATAACTGAAGTAAAACATTGTCATGTGTATTTTTTTTTGGTTATTTTTTCCTTTAATAAGTAGATATATTTATACAGGTGACAGAAGATCAGAAACTTATAAGGGAAAAAGTGCACCACCTGAGTGGAGATGCAGGTATTGCGCGTATGGAAAGTGCCCTCTCAGAAACTAGATCTAATTACTTCCAGGCAAAAGCAAATGGAAGCCAAAAGGCTTCACCAATTAACATCATATCTCCAGGATCGTCTAGTTCACTAGATGTTTCTTCTCTTACTAGTTTCGACGGAACTACTAATCTCAACAGGGGTACTGATGGGCAGAACAAAGTTGTTCGATCCTTGTTTAAGGAAGATAATGGATCACCATCAAGAAACGTCAGCTTCCATCAACCTGGAGGCAAATCCGTGGATGCGCAGTTGGGATCTTCTCTTGAAAAAGAGAATGAGTTGATTGTTAATGAGTTTCTCCACTTGCCGCACCTTGCTTTTGCTGATAGGTTTAACATAAAGGTTGAAGATCCGAACAATGTAGAGGTTTGTGCATTTCGTCATGATAATTACACTTCAACTTTACTAACAGCTCTGTAATACAACTTCTAGGATAGTAAATGTCACATGAAATTAAATGCTAGTATGGAGTGAAAATTAAAATGCTAATATCCATATCATCGTTTTGGAAGTGGCTGGAGATTGTGGTTTAGGATTAACGGCATTGCATTGTTTTTTTCATGGTAGGCAAAGGTACGGAAAACTATGGAAATAGCTTTTTGGGATGTCATAACAGAATCAATAAAAAGAGACGAGCCTAATTATGACCGGGTTATTCAACTTGTGAAAGAAGTGAAGGATGAACTTTGTGAGATGGCACCTCAGAGCTGGAGAGCAGAGATAGCTGAAGCTATAGATCTGGAAATTCTTTGTCAGGTATTTTTCATCGCTCGTTTTGAAAAGCAAAGCTATTATGTCTTTTTGCTTGCTTACATTGATAATAATCTCCCTTTTCTCAGTTGTTAAGATCTGGGAAGATGGATGATAATTATCTCAAACAGATGCTAGAATTCGCACTGGTGACTCTGCAGAAACTTTCTGCTCCTGCAAGTGATGATATAATGAAAGCTAATCACCAGACCATATTGAAGACATTAGCTGAAACACGTCAAACTGGAGACGAGTCACATAATACACATGTCATAGTAATGATTAGGGGGTTGCGTTTTGTCTTGGAGCAAATTCAGGTGTGTATCTCCCTGCCATATATATATATATATATATATATATATATATATTAATTTTCTTATTGTTTTTTCAATATGGATCTGTGTATTTGCATATTGCATCCTTATCGGTTTCGTTGGCTATGCTAGTTGAATTATATAACAAGTTTTTTTTCCCTTTAACTGTTGGTTTATTATTGCTTAGTGGAATGAAACTGCCTCTACCTTTCTTGTAACTTTTGCGTTATAACTTGTAACATGACTTGCTAGATACATGGTTAGCTATATTATGTTGTATAATGAGAGATTGTCAAAAGGATGAAGGTAATTTTACCTGTTTGAATCTTTGTTGGAGATCGTTGAAGGTATGATGGTCTGGAACTTCTTTTTGGTTGATAATGGATTGAAACTTACTGTGGTGACCAAGTACAGTTGCAGTTGGAGAAGGGTAGTAGGCTAGGATCTGCAAAATAAATTGTTTGCTAAATTTATAGCTGGGTTATGTCCAACCATAGCAATTTAACTTGGCAGGTAGAGGTTTTGATTCTGATATTTGACGAAAATATGAAAATTCCATTGTTTAATATAAATTGTTTACAAAATCAGAAATAACTTGGGAGATAGATGTTGCAATAAAAAAGGTGAAGTTTCTCTTGCTTTGGGTTGTTTTAGACTTGAAGTTGAAGGGGTTGGAACTTAACTCTTTTGGGCTTAAGTGTTTTGGTGGGTTTGCTGAAGCAACTTAGGGAATTTTTAGTAACTCAAGAAGAGATGAGTTGCTTGTTGTCAACATTTCTTCCAAATGTTTGTAGTTTACTCTCTTTATTACCTTTCAGTGGTTTTGTTTACATATTTGGAATTATTCTTCGTGGCCTTATATTTTGGAATTTGGTATTTTGTAGTTTGTTATTCTCTCTGTTTGTCTCTCTAGTGTAAAAGTAAGCCTTATTTTTTCTGTAATAGGATCTTAAGCGTGAGATTAGCAAAGCTCGGATAAACTTTTTGGAGCCTTTGTTGAAAGGGCCAGCTGGTTATGATTACTTAAGGAAAGCTTTCGCCAACCGTTATGGATCTCCCTCTGAAGCCATTACATCTTTGCCAACAACAATGAGGTGGTTATCATCTGAATCTAACTCCAAGGAACAGGAGTGGGAAAAACACAAAAGTTTGATGTCAGCTTTGCCAAGGAATGGGAGTTTCTCGCAAGATCTTGTACCTTCTGCATCACTAAAAACTGGTGGTACTTTTATGGTCAGGACTGATGTGAACCAAACACCTGCTTCCTCCCCGGCAGCTACAAATTCCACAGGTATGGATCAAACAGAACTTATCTGTTTAAGCGAACTACGTTTCTTGAAGAATAATTGGAATCAAATGATAAAACTCTTTTATCATTAAATTTACTAAAAAATGAAGTTTTTCTGATACACTACCGTCTCGAATGTATCTGTGCGCTTATTAATATTTTATAAGTTATGTCTCCAACATGAATGAAACTTGTCTTTGACCAGCAAGTTATGTTGGTATATAAAAAAACTTTGGATACGGTTGTGTGCAGGATACAGGTCTCATTTCGTATTAATGAACCCTATCTTGTTTCTGTTACCAGGTGATGAACAGACAGAATGCAAGGGTGACAAAATTGATATGTTGGTGAGACTTGGCTTGTTGAAGTTAGTGAGCGGGCTATCTGGTCTTACACCAGAAATTCTGCCAGAAACGTTTCGACTCAACTTCTCTAGGTTAAGGGGTGTTCAGGCTGACATCCAGAAAATAATTGTGATATCTACAAGGTAGTACTCCTCTCCCTCACTTTAAAATTTTTTAGTTGATAAAACCTATGATGTTATTATTCTACTACGTATCATTTTGAAGCCCAGACGATAAAGATCGTTTGATGTTACGATACACAAAGTGTATGTAAAGACCCACGGCCTTGTATCTTACGGTACACTATATCATACAATACAATTAGGGTTTGTGTAACACAAAGTGAACCTAACCACTAACTTTTTAGTCCCTTTATTTCGGTTTTTATCTGATTTAGTGATTTTTTATAATTAGTTAATAGTTCTTCACCACAACATCTGTTACCTATTACTAAACACCTCCGTTTTAAGTTTGCTACACGATCCTATGGTACTACATACTACTGATTTATGATATGTTTAGCCTTTGGTTCTTTATTGAAATTTAAATATACTGATTTCATGGATTATTCTTACAATATCAAGGATTCTTACTATATGTATATATTAGTTTTTCTTACAAAGAGCTATTATATCAAGTCATAATACTGTGTATAACAAACATAAACAGAAGATTGATACACGAGTAAACATTGAATGTATTATGTAATGCATTATCACTTCATTTGCAGCATACTTATCTGCCAGCAAATCCTGGTAAGTGAGAAAGTAGTGGCCACCCCGACGGAAATGCAAAGCGTTTTGTCTAAGTACGTCAAACAACTTTTGGAACTGTTAGACGGTGCTGAGGATGTGGGTATAGAAGAAATTGTTAAAATAGTTAGTGTCTTCCCTGGAGATGATGAGGTAGCAGCGCTAGGATCGAGGAAGGTATTGATGGGCAGGCTGATTGGTAAGAGCTTGCAAGCTGGTGATCCCGTGTTTGAGAAGGTATCCCAGGCTGTTTATTTGGCTGCAAGAGGAGTTGTGCTTGGAGGAACTGGACTCCGAGGAACAACATTGACCAAAACTGCCCTTGGCCAGATTGGAGCTGCTTTGCTGACCGAGAGGGTGGTAGAGGCAGCTCGAGTCTTGGTGGTTGCTGCCTCTGTGTCGGTTAATGTGCATGGACCATGGTATTCTAATCTCATAAAATGACATGTGAAGATGACGAAAGATTGTATGTATGTATATACGGTGCGGTTTGTATATAGTCAAGTGTGTATATATGTAGCCAATAAGACTTATAGGTATGTGGATGAAATTTATAATCATCCGGTCCTAAGCTGTAAAAATTATAGGCCGTCATGATTTGTAAATAAGGGTTTTAATGTATTTGACATGGAGACATATAGCCTTGGTTCGACCCATAAATCATAATCGCTTATACCTGCCATAAGTTCAGATTTAGGAGTTCTAAAAAGGAGAAATTAACGATGGAGGCATTGTTACACTAATCCACCAATCCCCACATTTCCTATATAGCATTGCTAACCGGTGAACCGCTTCGGACTGAGCTGAAATGCAGTTCAAGAGTAAACAAGATTCAGATTTGTTGTTTAAAAAACGGACGAAGAGGCAGTTCAGATGTTTGGATTTGTTATATTAATTTTCTGTTAAAATTAAAATTATCAATGATTATTTGATTTTTGAAGTTTACCGGAAACTATTTGCAAGATTGATGTTTTCAATAATATTTTTACAAGTTTAATAAACAAAATATATAGAGTATAACAATTTATTATTTTTAAAACCAATCGCCGATAAAAAAAAAAGTATATATATATAGTCACGAACAAAACAAAATTTACGAGTGATATTGATTTTTTATTTTATTTTCGTAACTAAATCACATGTAATTACACAATCAAAACATTTTTATTTTTTAGTAATCAAGTTATATGTAATTCTGCAATTAGAATACAGTTGTTTTTTTCTCGGATGTATTTTACGGCCAAATCTTATTTACGCAACTATTTTCTTCTTATTTACATTTAGAGATACTAGTAAATACTCACTCAACTACCTAAACCCACTAGTACCCAATTTTTGGATAGTGTCACTTGGTACCTCCACCTAGAATTTGGACAAAAATATCCCCCGACTATATATACTCATTTTTCACTTCAAACTCATTTCCCCCCTTCTCAACACCCTAAACCAACTGAAACACGTCTAATTTTTTGGAAACAACCAGAAACCGTTCAAAACTTCTACGAACCTCTCTCCAGAAAACCTTTCGAACCTTGAACCCCAAAAATCAGTCGTTTTCACCGGATTTCGACCGGTCACCGTCTTCTACTCCCTCAAGCTAGTAACCAGCAACTGTTTGACGTGTTGTCGTTGATTCTACGTCGGCCGGTGAGGCGATAACCAGTTACAGTAACCAGGTACATTCCGATTCTGCAAAATGTTTTTTTTTTTGCGTTTATGGTAACTTCAAAGCACTTTTTGATGTTATTTGACGATCAACATTGTTTATTTCTACCAAATCACTTCAAAGCACTTTTTGAGTCCCTTTGTCGGAACAATCCGCATGCAGCAGACGATTTGTGTTTTTGCAGGAAGTACGACAACAAAACCAAGCTATTACAGGTCAAGATTAGTGAGCCTTTTGAAACTGCTGAAAGAGTACCGTATTACTGCTGCCCACATCGAAGCTGCAAAAAACACACCCTTCTACACACTTTTGAAGGTGGCATTCGACCTCCGGAATGTGGCAGAACTGCTGAATAAGAAGTTTTATTCGAACATTCAGTGGGTTGTGGAAATGTTCTCGGTCGATCAAGACGCCTTCCGATTTAAGTCAAAGTTTGTGAAGCTAACAACGAACGATGTAAAAGTCATTTTCGGGTTGAAGCACGACACATAGGAAATGGATTTAATAAAATTCGGAGCATTCCACAGCAGATACGTGAACGAGGAGGAGAACGAATCAATGATGAGAAAATACTTCATGGGTGAAACGTCGAGGAAGATGGGACCAGCGAATAGTAAAACCATCACGAACACCATTTTAAAGGTACCTGTAAATAGAGTTTCTCTTATAAGTAGGATGCTGAACTTTACTAACATAAGATGTTGTGGTGGGATTTACAAGCAGGTATAGCAAGAGCCATCAACGAAGGAAGGGAGCATGAGTTGGAGGATATTGCCCGGCTGTTGATACTGTTTTTGTGTTCAACCCTATTCTACTTGGTATCTTGAGATGTAGTTGGAGTGTGCTTTATTTTGTTCAAGATCTCAGTAGAATAAACAATTACAACTAGTCCGGATCAATAGTGTTGAAGCTTCTCCAGTCTATCAGGAGTTGCTTAGAAATCAGTAAAACCTGATAGAGTTGTCGGCTATGCCACACTTCTAATCATAAGATTGCTTTATTTAGTCCAAATATTAGTTATATACGGAGCATCTCGATGATACTACTTGTCCCGATGCATCCCTTCTTCATAGAGCACTCAACAATTGGGCTAGAGGTCGTAAAGCCAAACTTGATCCCAAGGTTCTTCAAATAGTGGGGATTGGAGTGCCTATCATCGACCGTGCAACTGATTGGAAGACTTCCTTTGATGGACGATGATGAGGTATGAAACATATAGCTATATAGAAAACTACCAGGCATTAGAGTTGCAGACAACTCTTTGCTATCAGAATTCCAAACAACTCTCAATATAACCTGAGAGTTACATACACCTCCAACCTTATAGAGTTCCAAACAACTCGCAGAAAACCCTGAGAGCTATTGCAACCCAAGAGATGATAGAGTTGAAATTTTTTGCAGCTTATAGTTTGCACACAACTCTCAGGAAACCATAAAAGCTGTTTGCAACCCCAGAAAAGTTAAAAACAATGCGCAACTTATAGTTTACAAACAACTCTCAAGAAACCCTGAGAGTTGTTTGCAAACCCCAAAGATGATAGAGTTGAAAACAATGCGTAGCTTATTGTTTGCAAACAACTCTCAGGATTTCCTGAGAGTTGTTTGGAACTCCAAGCTGATTGAGTTCCAAACAACTCTCAGGATAGCCTGCGAGTTATGTGCAAAAAAATCTTGAGCTATAACCTGATATTTTGCAAACAAACCGCGTACAACTATTTACTTTGATGCTCCTCCCTTTATAGGTTTTAGAAGCTCCACTATGTTTGACTGAGGCTGAAAGCAAAACCTTCAGAGGAGCAGTAGGAAATTGAATTCTAGATACTGCACCGATTTTACCCGAAGAAAGACCAAAGAAAAGGAAGAAAATCACAACCCCCAAAACAAGGAAAATGGTGACAGAGAAACAGAAAGAATCTAATCACGACATCTCAATCAGTGTCCAACCACAAACAGTCCTCCGAACAATGATTCCAACAACGCCAATCGAGATAGTCCAGCATCAGGACGAGGAAAACGATAGTATGAGTGAAACGATCGTTAAATTTTACGTCAAACGTAGACATGCTACTCCAAAGAAGTCTAGAACTGAAGCAAGATCAAAGCGATTGAAGACGTATACCGATAAGGACAAGTACCAACGGAAGATAAAAAAATAGGCGAAAGAAGTAAGTAAGAATTGAGCATTACATAAACGTATATTTAATCGTTTTAATCAGTACAAAATAATTAATAATACGTCTGCTATTACTATTTCAGCTTGAAGCATTAAGGTTGAAGATAGCGAAGCATGAAGGACAAAAACTCCGCAATTCTCTTTCTCAGCCCATTTGCCAGATTGGAAGCCCTGCAAAGGAGAAGGAACCGGAGCTACCGGCATTGCCAGCAGAAGAGGCGTCCACTGAATTGCAGGCACTTGTGCAATCTGAAATTCAGAATAAGGACCTGAATCAAGACGGGCAAATGCCAGAGGAGAAGGACGATGATAGAAACCATTCACCGGTATCGGTATCATCTGCTGTACTCGAAAAGAACGATACAAAATATCGTCCTGCGAAAATGGTAGTTTTAGAAAAAGAGGCAGACGAGCCATTTGAACAAATACCGGAAGAGTTGTTGGTTAACACAGAGATAGACACCGCGGAGAGACAGACAAACAAGTCTCCTCCTACAGAGGAGGCAGCGACATGTCTGAGTCCTCCAAAGGAGACAGATAGCCATGAGTCTCTTACGAATGACCGATAGCTTGTATTTCACATGCCAGAGGAAGTAGGCTGCCAAGAATACAGAGCTAAGGAGGTAGAAGCTCGTGAGAAGGAAGTGGCAGTGGAAGAAACTGGACTTACAGACGCAAAAAGCCGTGAAGATGTAAGTGGATCTGAAGTTTACTAAGATTCGAATATTTTAATATATTGTTGTGATGAAGTTGTCTACTAATGTATATTATTGTATACATATTTAAACAAAATCAGGGTATGCATTTAAAATAATCCGCGGTTTTCTCTTACTAACAGTTCACGTACTTTTATACTTTTTACACAATTTGCTATATGTTTACTTTCAAACAAATCCTAGGACTGTTATGTTAGTCCAAACAACTCTCAAGATATTTTGAGATTTATTCGTTATTCAATTAAATTAGGGTATCAGGGTATCAAACAACTCTCAGGAGTCCAAACAACTCTCAGGATATTTTGAGATTTATTCGTTATTCAATTAAATTAGGGTATCAAACAACTCTCAGGATATCCTGAGAGTTGTTCGATATTCTATTAAATTTGGGTACCAAACAACTCTCAGGTTATCATGAGAGTTGTTTGCAACTCAGAGTATCGTGGTGCTTGGTATAAATTGCTTTTATTTTGTATTTTGTATGAAATAGCAGGCCGACAGATAACACCCACAAGAAGAATAACAAAATCAAAGAGAACAACAACAACACCCACAAGAAGAACAATAACAACAACAAAACCAAAAAGAACTACAACAACAACACCTAGCCTTGGCAAAGAGAGAAAGGTTAACACAGGCCGGAGATACATAAGACGTAGCTCTGTTGGAGTAGAGTCTGCCAATAATTGTAAGAAGTTGGAACTACTTAGCCAATGAGAAGCACTAGTAGAAGACCAAAAGCTAAAACAGAGATGTGCCTGAAAAACAAAAAATGGCCTATGCAAAGTTAGAATCACTAAGCCAAGCTAAAATTGTAGGACAAGTACTGAATCAACCGCAAAACATAGAAGGCCAAGTCCCGATTTGACCGATACGCACGATAAAACAGTACGTCTACCGAATGTATCTATTGATGGTTTTTCCACTCAAGTTTCACAATCATTTTTAAATGAAATTGATAATGTTGAGTATGATGTTTTAATAAAATGGTCTTTGGAGAATATGTCGGAGGATGTGATAAATGATTTTTGTCGACGAGATCTGGAGTTTATGTCGGAGCAGTCAACGACATTGGTTGTCACCGACCGTGTGGTAAGTGGAGTTTTAAATGATTTTGCAACGTGTGTATTCATATTTTATGAGTTTTTGAATATTTGTATAACAATTTTATAACAACTCGCAGCATAGTCTGAGATATATTCCTTTTAATTTTTTGGTGTACGTATATTACTTTTGATATCGAAAACTGTGGAGGGAGCCTTTTGGATACATTCCTTTTAATTTTTTGGTGTACATATATTCCTTGTAATTTTTTGGTATATATATAGAGTTGTTTTGTTTCAGAAGTGTGCAATGTATGATATTTTTTAACTCACTTTAAAAAACAGTAGGTATTTGGGCACAATTCGCATCATTTCGTGATATATAAAATAAACAAAATTACTAATAATCAATTCTCAATGTATACAAACAACTACTTCTACAAAATTCTCAGGAGTAAACTACAACTAACAGTTCACATCTTATCCTGATATATATTAAATAATTAGAAAATACGACTGCAGAATACGAACAGACCACGACGTCTGCCTTGGTAGCCGTTAAGTGCATTGAGCACACAAAAAGCCATCTAATCAAAACAGCCCATTAATTGTTGATTGGATAGAAGGGGCTAGGCATGGGCATATGGGTATGGAACCGAAGAACCGAACCGAACCGAACCAAAATAACGGATTCGGTTCGGTTCCGGTTCCTTATAAATACCCGTACGGTTCTTTATCTTAAATATCCACGGTTCTCGGTTCGGTTCGGTTCAGAACCGAGAACCGAATAGTACCCATAAAGAACTGAATAAGCAATAGTACCTTTGAATATCCATGGTTCTGTTCGGTTCCAGACGGTTCTTTTGGCTACAAAGTAACCGTTTGGTTCTTTTCGGGTTCAGTTCCAAACAGTTCTTTTTGTTAGAAAGTAACCATTTAGTTAGAAAATAACCATTTGGTTCTTTTCGGGTTCAGTTCCAAACAGATTTTTTTGTTAGAAAGTAACCATTTGGTTAGAAAATAACCATTTTGTTCCGTTTGGGTTCGGTTCCAAACGGTTCTTCTGGTTACAAAGTAACCATTTGGTTAGAAAGTAACCATTTGGAACCGAAATCCGAATGTAACCGAACCGAACCGAGAAGAACCAAACCGAACTGAATTTTAATCAGTTCCTAAATGGGTACTAGTTTTAAAGAACCGAAAGAACCGAGAACCGAACCGAACCGAACCAAATTTTAATCGGTTCCTAAATGGGTACTAGTTTAAAGGAATCGAAAGAACCGAGAACCGAAAGAATCGAACCGAACCGAACTGAAGAACCGAATGGCCATACCTAGAAGGGGCTATGTAATGATTAATATAGCCACACCACCACCTCACTAAGACTCCCTCTATGCCTATACATAATACTAGTAACTATAGGCTAATTTAAAAACAAACTCTATATTTCAAACACTAACATCTTCAACTTCCAATCACTATGTCTACCTTTGTTTTTTAGGTGACTCCTGGTCTTCCATAACCACCAACAGAAGCTTCGGCTTAATCACTCTAGCGGTACCACCAAACAACCCAGTCTCTGTAATGAATTTGATATTGAGGATTACTTTTCTGCTGACTCTGAACCAGTTGAAGTGGTTCCCATGGTGGCTGTACCTCAACCAACAGATGTTCCAAATAAGAAACGGAAGAGGGAGGAAATGTTGGTCTATCGGGACCAGATATATAAGCATAATGGATGTAGATAACAAGGATGAAGAGCATAATGGCGATGCTCATGATGAGCATGAAGAAGAGGAAGAAGGTGAATAATATTCCAGTGATGACTGATAGTCACTGCTTCTGTTTTTTGTTTTTTTTAATGCAAACTAACAAACACTAAAGACAGCAGTGTTTATTTCTAAGTGGTTAGTGCATGAAGCCTGTTATGGCTATGTAATCTCTTTTTTTGTATAAACTTTTAATTAGTGTAAAAAGTTTATAAAGTATTTTTTATTTGCAATCAGATCTCAGGTCACCTTGACAAAGAACCCTAAAGAACTAATATACAAACAATTCGCACTCCTTTGTTATACATGAAGAGTTAGGGAATTTCTAGAGGAGTAATTTTGTGTTACGAGAATCTTTTAGTGTTAAAGGTATCTTTAGGTTCTTTGTTGAGTTGCCCGTTTAGAGAGAGAAAGTAAGAGTTAGATTAAGTAGAGAGAGAAAGTAATATTCTATTTAATCTTGGAATCTGTGAAGCGTGTGTGGTCCTTTTATAGTACAATTGCGGGTCCCACACGCTTTAATTCCTACTTATTACATCTTTGGTCCCTATATCCTTTCACCTTTTCATAATGGCTACTTCTATCGTAACCTATACAATTTTCCCCTAATCCAACTTATTCTTTACAATTCTCTCCTAATAAGACTATTTCTTTACAATTCTCTCCCAATAAGACTATTTCTTTACAATTTTCTCTCATGTCTTTTATTCTCCCTCATCAGTCCCCCAGTCCTAGTAAAAATATTTTTGCTGGGACTGTAGGAATATTTCCCAAATTTCGTTTTATGCCTTCAACTCTCTTTGAAGATGTGCCTCCTCGAATAGCTTTCTTCTTCGAAAATTATTCACACTTTAATACGTCTCCTCGAATAATTTTGCTCTTCGAAAATCATTTACACTTTAATACGTCTCCTCGAATAATTTTCACGTCTCCTCGAATAATTTTCCTCTTCGAAAATAATTTACACTTTTATACGTCTCCTCGAATAATTTTCCTCTTCGAAAATCATTTACACTTTAATACGTCTCCTCGAATAATTTTCCTCTTTGAAAATCATTTTTCTCATGTTACTACTAGTAGACCCCCAATCCTTGCAATGTGTTGGCATAAATTTGAAGCAAATCTCTCTTAGAGCAACTCATCAGATTTATCTGGCCCAGTAATACCGATCTGCCCCCATTAAACTAAGACATTGCAAGGATTTAGCTGCTTTGAACTTATCAATACCAAATAATGTACCGTTATCGTGACGTCAGAAATCGGGGCTCTTTGTCACCAAATCTTACTGGAGATCTTTATTCCTCTTCCCAATGCTTTTCATCATTGGGTTCTCCTTTCACCTTCACCCTTGTTTTTCAAACCAGCAAAAGCGCACCTATGGTACCCATAATTCCCCTAGGCAAACATAAGAAAAAGTCCCCAGGCCCTATTAACTCTAGAGGCCCATCTCTCTCTATAAATACTGACCCCTTTCTTTAACATTCTAAACTTTGATTCTAAAAATTTCTAGAGAGAGAAAGCTGGCTTATAAACCTCGTCGGATTCCAGAGTGGCTTTTGATTAGTAAAAAATTTCAAGAGAAAGTTGATGCTGGTAATTACTTGGAGCCTCAACCCCAACCTACTGTTACTATATTTTGCGGCTCCTGGCCTCCACCAGAGAATTCTTCTGCTATCATTCCTCTCGAAGTTTCACGACATAGTCTAATCTCCGACCCCAACATCGTCGAAAATATGGGTAAAGATAAACAGCATAAACATTCGTCTGGGAAGAGGAAGAGGCATCATAAGAAAAAGTCCGAGGAGCGCAAGCGGGCTAAAGGGACTCCCTTAGAAACTCCAGTTTCTCCCTTAGTTATAACAACTAAAAACCCCCCTCCAAAGAATGACAACTCGGGGTCAAGTCTTCCAGCCACTCCTTTAATAACAACAACTGGAAGCCCTCGATTTTCCCCCGGAAGGAACACCTTAACCGAAGAGGAGCTGCAAACAATGCGGAACAAAGTCTTGGCTGCTAAGGGGAAGAGAATCGCCTCGGATATCCCTGACCCAGAACTCCAGCCCACGCCTATTGCAGAACCCAATATGACTAGTATCCATATCGCATAATCTTCTAGTCAAGCCACCACTGCTCAGACAACAATGTCCGAGGAACAAGCTCGTCGGATCGCCCCCAAAATGAAGGGAGACATTACCCTTCCCTTAGAGCTTGACGCCATAGCAGACAATAATATTCGAGGAATCGAAAACAAGCATATGGTGACACTACAGAATATCAAGTACAAGTATGTTTTACCCTCCGAAGAACCCATGTTGAGGACCCGATGGTGTATTACTTCGTACATCGACATTAGGTTCCCCTCGGAGGGGGAGACGCCTTTATTGGTAAGGGATAATGAATTAGTCATTTACACCGAGATTATGAATTGGGGGTTAAGATTTCCTTTAGACCCATTTTTTATTGAGTTCTTTGCCAAAATTGACCTCTGCCCTTCATAAACTGGTCCCAATATGTGGTTCACACTGATGGCATGCATCATGGCTTCGAGGATTTCAGGCCAAGAATTCTCCTTAGAGCAACTCATCAGATTGTCTGGTCTAGCCAGAATCCCATTCTTCCCTTTTTACTCATTGACGTTTGGTCGAAGACAGAAAGTGTTAAAAGACTTGCTAGAGGCTGACAAAAAGTGGAGACAACAATTCATCTACTTCTCAGGCCATTGGGAGACTGGCTCAGAATCAACCCCTTCGAATCCTCACAAACTATCCCTCATGTGGACCCACAAATGTAAGTCCCCAAACGGTCTTATTTATGGTGATTCCTCGAATAATTGTGTTCTAACTTAATGCTTTTGTAGCTATGACTGGTGTCTCAAAACCATACGCAGACTACGTGGAGAGCGCTACTACCATCTTCACCAGACTAAGCGAATGAGCCAAGGAGCATTGGGAAAATAGATTTCGCTTGTGCTTTATGAGCAACAACTTAGCCTTGAGCAGACTGTGGAGGTTAAACCCCCTTGACCGGCTGACCTTAGAAGAACTGATGACCCCCCCCTTCTCAAGACGAGTATCTAGAGCGAGTGACTAAAAAAGACATAGTCATATACCTCCCAAAACGCTCTCGTGCGAAGAGTCATCTTGGTGAATCCGATGAGGAAGTTTCCACGAAGGATCGTCCGTCAGATACTGAAGGGATAGTTAGTAATCATGAACCATCTCCCTCGGCCAACATTGTGACACCCGATTCTGATTCTCTGCCAAAGAAATCTATTCATCCTCCGAAGAAGAAAGATACTAAAGCAAAAGAAAAGAAAAAAAAGGATGTCCTGGAACCCATCCAAGAATTACCCGAAGACGGCAAAACACCAGATGACGTTCGAGAAACTGCTCAGGGCCACGAGCTCCAAGAAGTATCAAGTGAGCCTGAAAGAGTTAATGGTTTTTTGCCCAAGGAACACTCAAATCAGACACCGAGCTATCCTCTTACTCAAGCATCAAGCCCTGCTCCCCTCGAAAATTCTCTAACGCTGGCCCACTCCCCATTCCTCGGAGCAATCCTCCTCAACATGTTGACCTGAATATTCTTACAGGTGAGTCTTTGGATTTTGACCCCACATCATTAGGCTCACCAACCAGCTCCTTCGAAGTTCCTCTGCACAATGAATTTTTTCTAAATCTTCGAAGCTTGCTGTATACTTCTGTTAACAACGGAAAGAAGATGCAACATCTGGAGGATCAAAAAAATCATTATAAGTTCAAAGCTTCTCTTATCGCCTCGCAACTTGAAGAGGCAAAGAAACAATATGCCATTGTAGAGAGCCAAGCAGATGCACTCTATGAAAAACTATCTGCCTTTGAGAACTATGTCATCATGCTCGAAACATGCTGCCAGGAAGAGAGAGACCTCTACCAAAAGAAGACGGGGGCCCAAGAAAAACTTCTAACAGACCTTAAAAAAGCTCATGAGCTGGCATGCAGTGGATTTAGGAGTTGCTGTGGTGATTATGAAAAGATGCAAAAGGACAGAAAAATACTGGTGAAGCGAATCGAAGATTTTCCTCGGCAAGTTGAGGAGGAGAAGAAGAAGGCCGTGAATGCCTATGCACCTAAGTGAACAAGCAGCCTTAGAGCTCGAGATGCTACAATCCGAGCAGGTCTGATTACCCAGATTCATGCAGAGCACCCCGAATATGACTTAGGAAGCTTTTGGAAACTTGTTTCCCCGGACCTTCGTCCTCCTCATATTGTGGTGAGTGATAGTGAGTCATCCGATTCTGAGGAAACTCACTCTTCAGATAACTCTGACTAATTAGGAGAAATGGTAGCATAGTTAGCAGTGTTTTGTTTGTAAGTCCTTTTAAGGCGGTTTTTGCAATCCATGTGACTTTATTCGAAGGGATGGACTCCTCGAATTTTTGTGTATGTCGTAATTTGGAATGTCAATCTTTTAACTTATTAATTATTATACTTTTCACAAGTGTTTTCCAACTTGCGTTGCATAGTTGATCTATGCCGATTTGCATCGTAATATTCATTATGAACTGTGCTAAGACTAGCTTAGGAGAAACAATTTGAGGCACCAAAAAAGAAATTCGAGGCACAAGATATTGTGACCCGAATAATAGTTTGAGGCAACAAAGAATAGAAATAGTTCAAAGTACCAAGACAAATTCGGGGCACAATATTGTGACCCAAATAATAGTTCGAAGCAATAGAGAATAGAAATAGTTCGAAGTACCAAGAAAAATTCGGGGCACAAAATATTGTTACCCAAATAATAGTTAGAGGCAAAAAATGCGTTGTATTAATTAGCTCATAGTGGCACCTCATTAAAACCTTCCTGTGCCTAACAGGGTAGGAAAGAGTATGCCCTCGCCGTTTTTAGTAAACCGGAAAATGCATAAGAAATAAACATTACATGCTAACTTCTTTCTCATTTTAAGTACAATTTTAAATGTTCGATGTTCCAAGGAAGCCTCAGATATCGCCCTTCCTTGTCTATTAGCCTGTACGTTCCCTGTTTCACTTTCTTTGTCACTTCATAGGGGCCCTCCCAATTTGGTCCCAACTTTCCATGACTCTTTTCTTTAGTGTGCAGGAAAATTTTACGTAATACTTTGTCTCCCACCTTAAAATCTTTGTGCTTTACTTTAGAAGCATACCAACTCCTCATTAACGTTTGATAGTGCAAAGACTTCAATTGCGCGCGTTGCCTTTTCTCTTCAACCAGATCCAACTCTAAAGCTTTGTTTTGGTCGTTCAAATTTTCGGCATAAGTTTCCACACGATATGACGGGAAAACAATATCCGATGGGACAATGGCATCCATACCATAGACTAAAGAAAATGGAGAAGCAGCTGTGGCAGTTCGAGGCGTCGTCCTATAAGCCCATAATACTTCTTGTAGATAATCAGGCCATTTTCCTACCTTTCCTTCCAAATTCTTTTTCAACCCATCCAGAATTGTTCGATTAGTCACTTCTACCTGACCATTGGCTTGGGGATGAAATGGGGCAGAAAAGCATTATCGTATGCCCCTAGAAAGGCAAAAACTTTTAAATTCTTTGTTGTCGAATTGAGGTCCATTGTCCGTTGTGAGTTGTAGTGGTACCCCAAAACGACAACAAATATTTGAAACGACGAATTTGATATCATCTTTTGCTTTTATCCCTGCCAGAGGTTTCGCTTCCACCCACTTAGAAAAATAATCCACCGCTACAATTATGGTCTGTCTGCCTCCAGAGGCCATTGGGAAGGGCCCACCTAAATCAATGCCCCACCTGTCAAATAGAATCGCCTCTGAAATATTCTCCAAGAACACCCCAGGCTTGTGGATTATATTTGCACAGCGCTGACACGTATCACATCGCTTTACTAAATCTTTCGCATCCGAAGAGATAGTCGGCCAATAAAAACCAGCCAAAAACACTCGTCGAATTAATGCATTATATCCACAATGGGCTGAACCTTCCCCATCGTGCAATTCGGATAGGACAAATTGCGACTCATCCTTGTCCAGACACCGTAGTAATGGTCGGCTCAAATATTTCTTATGCAAAACGCCTCCCAACATAATATACCAATGAGACTTGAACCTGATCTTCCTAGCCTCATACTTTTCAGTAGGTAAAGTATCTTTTTCCAAGAAGTCAATAATTTCTGACCTCCAATCATTTGTGATCACATTGCTTACCTCTTGAATGTTCATTGAGTGTTCTGCATCGATCATGATCGAAGGATGCTCTTGTACTAAGACCCATGGGTATCCCTCCGTTCGCGAAGCTGTAGCCAAAGAATCTGGGATGATATTTGCCTCTTTTCGAACATGTTTGTACTGAACCCCTTCGAATTCAGCAGCCAAATCTTTTAATGCTTTCAGGTATTGGATCAGCTTTTTTTTTTGGCCTCTGACTCACCCAAAGCTTGATTTATCACCAACTGTGAATCACTAATCAGTTTAATCTTTTTGGCCCCACTTATTCTAGCTAAGCGCAACCCCGCCAATGCCCCCTCATACTCTGCGTCATTGTTGGTTGCCTTGAAACCGAATCGAATAGCTTGGAACATGGCTATCCCTTATGGAGAAATTAATTGAACACCTACACCACTTCCAGAGTTATTCGACCCTCCATCCGTTCGAACCAGCCATTCCAAGTCATCAAAGTTGTCAACAGTATCTATGTCGTCCCATCTGAGTGGAATTCAACCAAAAAATCAGCCAAAACCTGGGCTTTTATCGCTGTCTGAGGCTCGGATATTATATCAAAATCTCCTAACTCAATTGACCACTAAGTCATCCTTCCAGATATATCAGGCCTCTGTAACAAACCTTTCAGGGGGAACACCGTTCGAACAAAAATAGGATGTGCCTGGAAATAAGATCTCATTTTTCGGGTGGCTGTTACCAAAGCCAGAGCTACCTTTTCCAACCTAAGATATCACTTCCCATCATCCAATAAACTTTTACTGATATTGTAAATAGGTTTCAACAGAGTGTCCTCTTCTCGGAGTAAAATGGCACTGACCACACAATCTGATACCGCCACATAGACAATTAATTTCTCCCACACCAATAGTTTAGATAGCATATCGGGGGATGTTAAATACTCTTGTATCCGGCAAAAAGCTGCTGAACACTCATCGGTCCAATTAAACTGTTTCCCATTTCGCAACACCTTGAAGAAAGGCACACATTTGTCCGATGATCTAGAAATGAATTTATTCAGTGCTGCCAATCTCCCTGTCAAGACCTGGACTTCCTTGATATTCCGGGGTGGAGTTATGGTTGTTAAAGCTTTTATCTGTTCTGGGTCAGCCTCTATCCCCTTTTCACTTATCATATAGCCAAGGAACTTACCCGACCGTACCCCAAAAACACACTTTTCCGGGTTCAGTTTCAAATTGACCTTACTCAAATTGTTAAAAGTTTCTTCCAAGTCGGCAAAATGATCTTCGTCCCGCAAACTCTTGACAAGCATATCATCGATATAGGCTTCGACATTCCGACCAATCTGCCCCTCGAAGGTTTTGTTGACCAAGCGCTGATAAGTTGCCCCTGCATTCTTTAGGCCAAATGGCATAACATTATAGCAATATAATCCTCTCCCGATAATAAATGACGTGCTCTCTTCATCTTTTACATCTAACCGGATTTGATTATATGAAAGATAACAATCGATTTCCCGAAGTCGAATCCACTAACTGATCAATGCGGGGCATCGGAAAATGATCCTTAGGACAAGCTCTATTTAGGTCCGTGAAGTCCACACATATACTCCACTTGCCATTCTTTTTCCTGACCAAAACCGGATTCGAGGCCCATACGGGATACTGTGACTCGCGAATGTGGCCTATGCTTAATAACCTTTACACTTCCAAAATAATACCTGCAGCCTTTTCATGAGAAACATGTCTCATTTTCTGGACAATGGGTCGAACATCAAGCCGTACTGCAAGTTTATGGCATATTATCTCTGATGGTACTCCCGTCACATCCTGTGCACACCAAGAAAACATGTCGAGTTTGTTAGACAAGAACGCAATCAATCGTTCTTTGAACTCAAAAGAAAGTTGTACTCCGATCTTCAAAAAATTTCCCTCTCCAAATTCATGCTCCTCCGAATCTTCTTCTGGGTACAGAAACCCGGGGTTCTCCCTCGGATCATCACATGGAATTATTTCTGAGGAAGGCCCCTTTAATTGCTATACCTTGTCTGATATGCCTCCCCTAACTCCCTTCGAGGATAAAGCTATCTGGTAACATTCTCGGGCCATCTTCTGGCTACTCTTGATTGTCCCGATGTTATTTCCTACCACATATTTCAGACACTGATGCACCGTAGAAATCACACCATGCATTCAGGACAGCCAAAAGCGACCCAAAATCGCATTGTATGAAGTGGGTGCGTCAACAAAAATAAATAGTAATTCCACCTCCTTCTTGAATGGCCCGCGACCTAACTCAACCACGCACTGAAATTCTCCAACTACCACTGCTGTGGCTCCGGTAAATCCCACTATGGTTCTGTCCGACCGTCATATGACAGGTGGGTCAGAAATTCTCCTGTATGTGCTCATGAACAAAATATTTGCGGAACTTCCCGTGTCAACAAGTATCTTCTGAACCTGATCTCTGGCAATACCCGCAGCAATCACTACCGCATCTTTGTGCGGGCCCGCGACGTTTCGCATATCATCATCATCAAAACATATGATGGGGGAAAGTAAGTGATGCATTTGAGCTGACACCCCTGCTTCAATCTGAGTGGTCAAATTGACCATATGTATTTTCCGTGAGCTATTGGAATTCCCTGCCATGGTATCTCCTCCAAAGATAGCCAGTGACTCAAAAAAACACAGAGGTCGTTCACTCTCCCCCTTGGAATAATCTCCTCCACCATGTTCACGTTGTTCCTCCCCTCCTTGGGGTCCAGATACTCTTGCTCAATATAAAAACATCAACCTCCTCGGAAATCACCATTGCTGTGTCAGCAATTTTTGGGACAGCCTTTACCACAATATTTTTCTAGGAGTGTTTTTTCACAAAGTCCAACAACATCCCTTTTTCGATCAGAGCTTGTACTTCTTTCTTCAAAGCAATACAATCCTTCGTATCGTGCCCAATATCCTCATGATACTTATAATACTTGCTAACGCTTCTGCTTTCCCTCAGAGTCTGAATAGGAAAAGGTTTTTAGAACGGCACTTTCGATCTTGCCTTGTCAAATATCGTGGCAACATTTTCTGTTAACTCCGCGAAATAATTCGGTCGAACCCATTTGTTCGAAATCTGTCTTACCCCTTGGTTATAATTTTGCTGATTGTCATAGTACTGTGGGTTTGTTTTCTGCCTTGGCGGATACTGACCCGTATTTTCGGTTTGAACATTGGCACGGGGCCCTTGGTTACTAAACTCAGACCTCTGAAACTGGTTCTGATCCAATTGATCGTCAGATCCTTTCTCGGATGCTTGAGTCTCCTCCACTAGAATTCTCTTCTCAACTTGGTCCAACAACGCTCCAAATATCATGGCCTAGCTTTCTGCCACCGTATCCTTTAAGAGTCCGGGGAGCACGCCCATCCTGAAAGCTGCAAGCGCCACTTAATCCTTGCAATATTCCATGTCCGTTTTTGTTTTGACGAACCGATTGGTGTAATTCTTCAAGCTTTCCCCAACTTTTTGCCTACAATATATTATCGTATCTCCATTAGCCCGAAACTTTTTGCTCCCCACAAAATGTTGTCTAAAGATATTCCAGAACATGTCGAAATTCTTTATCGAGCCCCGTGGAAGCCGATTGTACCACTTAGATGCTACTCCTTTGAAAGTCTGAGAAAACGCTCGACACAACAACTTATCATCGTCGTCGAAATTAATGACCCATCGAATGGTTGTCAGGGTCTTAGGTCCCATCGAATTTTTCTTACTTTGAGATATCAAAGTGCTTTGGGAGGTTGCCAACTAAAATTTCTGAGGACAAAGGAGAAGTTCTCCAATTATGACCCGTCCTATATGGTGAGGATAATAATTTCCTGAGGGTAGGCTAGTAATTTCAAGTGGAGTTTCAAGGTGGTGTATGGGTGTTTAACAGTGGTGTATAGGTGTTTAACGGTGGTGTATGAGTGTAGAGAGATGATTAAGCAGCTTGGTAGCAGTTAATTCTCATTACCCATAGTTAATGCTGGTGGTTGGGTATTTATAGTATGATGTTTGGGCCCTTATGGGCTTTCAGGTCATGTTTAATGGACCAGGGTCATGATTAAAGACCCATGAGCTCTAAGTAGGAGAGCAAGTATCTTAGTCAGGAAGTGTTTAGGTTTTTTAGTACTTTAGTCATAGTTCGAACAGTCTTAAGTTTATAGTATCCAAAGTATTCTGTCCGGAAGTGATCTGTTCGATTTATGTCTTTGTAGCCTGTCCGGTGTTCGGAGAGACTTAGACTGATTTACCCTTCCGGGGAGCATGCTGAATTCGGACTCATCAGGAGCCCCTTTTTTAGGTGTTTGAGCAAGTGTTCTTTTCAAAGAACTGAAAAACAGTCCGATGAATGAAGTGGTTCTCAATTCGGACAGAACTGTGGGTATACCCGGACAGGTTAAGCTTTACGAATTCCAAACGGTTTTTGCCAGAGTTAGTGGGACACGTGTCGCTCTCTGATTGGCCACTCCAGCCGTTTTTTCACCTTGAATTTCGCACTACCTTCTTTAACAAGTAACCTCTTTAATTACCAATAGTGACATCAGCGCCGTCTTTTAATCATTGCCCAACCTTTCGGATTCTCCTATGAATCAACTCCTTTTTTCAAATCTACTATAAATTCATATTCATTTTCCACTGTTTTACCATCTCTTTCAAATTTTACTCTGCAAATTTACTCAGAGCTTTCTCTCTCTAGAACAAAAATTCCCTTGGCAGTTTATGTTTACAGCAAGAACAGCATTGATCAAAGGTGGTTGGCTCAACCTTTCGGAGTTGGAGAAAGCGCAGAAGGTCGAGAAAGAAAGACGAATAGCAGCAGGGCTACCATCATCACCAGTTGAGAGATCCGTTGCTTCTGTTACAGAATCGGATCGAGGCTCATCCTCCTCCAAAGGTACCAAGCCAAAAAAACTTTTTCAATCCACCCTCTCACCCATAGTATCTGGTTCCTCAGTTCAGGAGTCAATACATGTTGTTGAACCAGGAGTTACCGTTACAAGTGTTAGGAAACCCTCACCTTTTATAGCCATGGGGTCTGATTCTGACCACTCTCCAGAGAAGTTAGTCATTAAGAGGCCAAGCCGGTTAGTCAAGGGACTAACCTCTAAAAATACTCCCTCAAAATCGGGGGAAAAAACAGCGATTCTGGGTCTGGAGTGCCCATTAGAGCTTCCCGGGAGAGGCCAACCGGTCCGGAGGCCAGCAGCCCGGTCCCTCCAAGAGAGACTTCTGCCTCCGAGCCCCAATCTGAGGTGAGAAGTCAGAAGAATACATGCAGTCAACAGTCCGGAGGGCAGGCTATGCCAAGTTTCAATCCTCCCCGGACCACTTCCACAGAAGCTCCCCCAACAATTATGGAGGAGAGAATGGAGGACTCTACTGAAGAGGTCCCCTTTGAGTCCGAGTCCTCCGGACAGGCTGACACCACTGCTGTTGTTGCCAAAAAGGGCAAGGAAAATTTGTATCTGAGGCATCCGGACCTGCCGGAGTGCCTTGAGGGGAGAGTGGGGCCGTGCTTTCACAAAGTCGAGCTTAAGTACCTCTTGGCCTTGCAGAAGACCAAGTATGCATTCATCCATACCTCTGATCTGGGTCGAATGCGTACAAAATGGGGGATCCCCGAAAATGTGAAGATAAGGATCCCCATTGATCCGGAGACCCCAATGGACTGCAAACGGAATGAAATACTCTTCTTTACGGAGCTATTTAATTGGGGACTCAGGTTCCCACTAGACCCGGAGATCGTACGTTATTTTCATCTGGTCAAGCTTTGCCCAACTCAGCTAAGCCCCAATGGCTGGTTCACTTTGATGTCATGTATCATGGCGTCTAGGCTGTCTGGGATCCCTCTTCCTATGGAAGAGTTCGCAGCAGTGGCCAACCTTTGCAAGCATCATCAGTTCCCCTTCTACCATTTCAATATGGGGAACGATCTCAAGGTTGTTGATGATCTCCTGGAACCAGAGAGCAAGTGGAGGAGCCAATTCTTGTTCGTTAGTGGCGCCTAGGAAAACGGCAAGAAAATCAAGGCCGGAGAGAACCCAAGCCTCCTCAGGAGTAGGTGGAGGAGTGACCGTAAGTTTCTTACCTTAAGTCTATGTCCGTTTCTCTCTTTTCTTTTTTTAAAGTTAAGTTTATACTAACCAGTTTCTCTTTTGTTCTAACAGAGCTGCCACAGGAGTTCGGGGACTACCTGAAGGCCGGACAGACTACTTGTGGCAAAATCAATGCTTGGGCCGCAGAGAATTGGGACAATCGATTCCACAAGGCCTTCACCCCTGGAAATCTAGCAAGGTCTCACCTGTGGAACACCACAGGTCGGAGAGACCTGACTTGGGAGGAGCTCACCACCCAGCCCGATGAAGACACTGTGCTGAGAAGGTCCCACGAACTGGATTGGACACTCTACCTGCCTGCCCGGGCTAAAGCCCCAAGCAAAATGAAGGGCAGAAGAAGAGGCAAAAAGGTGGCAGGCGATGCTGAGAAGGATGCCCCAACAGATCCAGAGGGGCCAGCCCAAGTTCAAATTGATGCAGCCCTCTTGCAAGTGGTGGAGCAGGAGACCGAAAGGCAGGAAGTTGACCTCCCAAAACCTCCAAGGGCTCCCAAGAGAACTCGCAAGCAAGCAGGTGAAAGCGCTGACCGGGAAGCCAAGAAGAAAAAGACTTCCCAAGGAGATGAGCTCGCTCTCCGGGATCCGGAGCCTTCCTTCCCCACTGACCCCTCCGACCCAACTCTGGCCGAAGAGATTCCAAGAGAGTTTCACACTGATGAGGTAGAAGGGGGAGATCTCAATCTCGATGGAATGGACATCACAGGTCTAGCTGGGCTTGGTGAATATTTCCTTGGCCTCCCCAGAGATGAATTCGTAGGGCCTTATGTTCCTCCAAGTAGCTCCAATACAGTCAATTTCAATGGTAAGACCTTCATGGTTTCTAGTGAAAAGGACGTCATTGCCCATTCCTTGCTTAGTAACGTGCAGCCAGTTCTTACATTGGAGAGGCAAGTCCGGAGTCAGGCGGACACCATCAAAGACCTCAAGTCTGAGAAGGAAAAGCTGTCCGGAGACCTCCGCACTGCTACCACCAACGCTGATTTGCTCAAGGAAGCAAACGAGGAGCTGAAGAGGAATCAGGATGAGAGCAACACAAAAGTTGCCGCCCTAGAAAAAACCATAAAAGATCTCCAGGAGAAGTTGTCTGGTACGGAGAAAGATCTCACTGCCTCAAGGGGAGAGACCACTGCAAAGGAGAAGATCATTACCAACTTTACCACTGACAAGATTTCTCTAGAAAATGCAGTGACCCAGGCTGCTGAGGAGAAAAAAGCTTCGTTAAAGGATCAAGAGGCCACAATCAAGGCCAAGATCAACGCCTATGCCAGGGAGATGATAAAAAGCGAAGAGTTAATGGTTCAAAGGGTGAAGTCTGATATGGTTCTCCTTTTTCATGAAAAATTCCCGAAGAGGACCCTGGGGGACTTATGGCTCTATTTAGATGATGATGACCTTCCATTTTATACAATGGTTGATGAGGGATTTTCCGGTGAGTCCTCATCTGATAATGAAGAGAAGACCGGAGAGAGCCCAGGTGAAGAGGAGAATGATCCCAAGGGCAAGAAAGTGGTCGAAGGGGGGAGCGACATCAAGGGCAAGAAGGTAGATGAGGGTGAGCCATATTCAAAGGCTCAACCTTAATTTATGGTGTACTTTATTTATCTTTTACTCAGACTAAAGTCCTTGGAAGGCCAAGGCACTATTTTTGTTGTGGTGTCCGGTATTATTCGGACAGATTTTTTGTGTTGTACCCTAACTTGTTCGAAAGTCCTTGGAAGGCCAAGGCAATTTTAAGTTGTTGAATGAATGTTTCTATCTTGCACAACCATCATTTTCTTTCATTATTTGTTTTAGTTTAAATAGCTAAAGTTTAAGTAGCTTTTAGTTATTGCATTGTGAGAGTGTTGAGATTCTCCGGCTAGAGTTTAAATAGCCCTTAGATCTTTCAGTCCGGGTAGTATGACAAGAGATAGAACTTTGAAAATACTTAGAAAATTTTTGAAGAAGACATCGAATTTTATTGAACCATCCGGACACCTCATTAAACCCCCCCCCCCCCCGTGCCACCAGGGAGGAAAGAGTATGCCCCCAAATATTTACATGGAAGTTCAAACAAGTAAATATTTACACAAGTGTTATTCCAAGTACATTCGAAGGTGTTCAATATTCCAAGGGTGAGTTAAAACCCTGCCATCTTTGTCTTCCAACCAATAAGTCCCAGGCTTGATTCTTTCAACCACAGTATACGGACCCTCCCAGGTTGGGGCCAGCTTTCCGAAGAGCTTTTCCTTAGTATGCAAGAAGACCTTCCTTAATACTTTGTCCCCTGGTTGGAAATCTCTTCTTTTAACTTTAGAAGCAAACCTGCTTCTCATCAGGCCCCGATAGTGTGCAATTCTAAGATGAGCTTTAACCCGTCTTTCTTCTATCAAATCAAGTTGATTTCTAATTGCCATTTCATTAGCGTGTCCGGAGAAGTTGTGAACACGAAAGGAAGGGAGTGTCTTCTCTATGGGGGCTACTGCATTCATTCCATAGACCAAGGCAAAGGGAGATTCTTGTGTTGCAGCCCCAGGTGTTGTCCGGTAGGCCCACAAGACTTCTTGTAGATAACTAGGCCACTTCCCAGCAGCCCCTTCCAAATTTTTCTTTAAACCGGACAGTATGGTTCTATTAGCCACTTCAACTTGCCCATTGGCTTGTGGGTGGAAAGGTGAAGAGAAACAATGCTGTATACCCCTTGAGGCACAGAAGCTTTCCATTTCTCTGTTGTCAAACTGTGGCCCATTGTCTGTTGTTATCTTCTGTGGGACACCAAATCTGCAACATATGTTGGACAGAATGAATTTTATGACAGCTTTCGATGTTGTCCCTGCCAGGGGAGCTGCTTCTATCCACTTCGAGAAGTAGTCAATGGCCACAATTATAGTTTTACGCCCTCCGGACGCCACAGGGAGAGGCCCAACCAATTCCAACCCCCATCGAGCAAAAGGGATGGGCTCAGAAATTGATTCCAATGGAATGGCTGGTACATGAATTTCATTGCTGTACCTTGCCCATTGTCACACCTCTTCACCAATTCCTTAGCATCTTTCATGATCGATGGCCAATAATATCCGGAGAGTAATACTCTTCTTGTTAAAGCTCTAAACCCACAATGGGCTGATCCCTAACCATCATGCAATTCGGAGAGGACCACTTGTGACTCATTATCCCCTAAACAACGTAGGAGAGGTTTACTATAGGATTTTTTGTACAACACTTCTCTCAACATAATGAAACCACGAGCCTTGTGTTTCAATGTTCTGGCTTGTGATTTATCTGAAGGCACAATACCATCGGACAGATATTGTATGAGAGGAGATCTCCAGTCTTGAGGTCGATTCACTTGTATTTCAAAAACTTCCTCTTCTTCACCCTTACTGAGTTGAATAGAAGGGCTTTCAAGCACATGGATCCATGGGTAGGACTCCGTATATGCTATTGTTGCCAATGAGTCTGCTAGCTCATTTTATGCCCGGGGAATGTGCTCATAGACAACAGCTTTAAAATTTAGCGCTTCATTTTTGAGGAGGAGTAAATACTTGACCAACTGCTCCTTTCTAGCCTCAGATTGGCCTAAAGTGTGGTGGACAAGCAACTGGGAGTCACTTAGTAACTTGACCCTTTTGGCCCTACAGATGTGGGCCAACTTTAACCCAGCTATAGCTGCTTCGTATTCGGACTCGTTATTAGATGCCCTGAAAGCAAAACAAATAGCTTGATACATGCTGTCTCCATAAGGGGAAGTTAAACATATTCTTGCACCACATCCCATAGTGCTAGATCCACCATCTGTTCGGACGATCCAGACTTTCTTGTTTTTTGTATCAGTAGCTTGCTCCGAATCCCTATCAGAGTGGAATTCAACCAGGAAATCAGCCACTGCTTGGGCTTTTACCGCTGTCCGGGGAGCAAAGTCTATGTCGAAGTCCCCCAACTCTACTGACCACTTAGTCATTCTGCTCGAAATGTCTGCTTTTTGAAGGACATTCTTTAAAGGGAAAGATGTCCGGATGATGATAGGATGAGCCTGAAAGTAAGGCCTCATCTTTCTTGCAGCTATCACCAGAGCTAACGCCAGTTTTTCGAGTTTCAAGTAACGCCTCTCAGTATCAATCAAGCTTTTGCTGATGTAGTACACTGGGTAGGGACACCTATCGACCTCTCTTACCAACACAGCACTGATGGCACAACTTGAAATGGCCAGATACACGATAAGAGTCTCCCCATCAACTGGTTTGAACAAAGTTTTGGGAGAAGAAAGATGTTTCTTGATTTCATTGAATGCCTCATCACACTGCGGGGTCCACTTAAACCCCTTCGCACCCTTCAAAGTTTGAAAGAAAAGAGCACACATGTCCAAAGACCTCGAGATGAATCTGTTTAAGGCAGCTAATCTCCCTGTTAACCGCTGTACTTCTTTGATGTTTCGAGGAGGTTCCATCTGGAAAAGAGCATTCAACTGATCCGGATCGGGCTGTATTCCATGCTCACTTATGATATACCCTAAGAATTTCCCGGACTTCACTCCGAAAACACACTTTTCAGGGTTTAACTTTAAATTCACTTTTACCAAGTTGGCAAAAGTTTCTCGAAGGTCGGATAAGAGTAGCTGCTCATCCACACTCTTCACCATCATATCGTCAATGTAAACCTCCATATTTCTTCCAATTTGATCAGCAAATGCCTTGTTGACTAACCTTTGATAAGTAACCCCAGCATGTTTCAAGCCAAAAGGCATCACCTTGTAGCAATGTAGACCCCTATCAGTGACAAACGTGGTATGCTCTTGATCTTTTGGATCTACTTGAATCTGATTGTACCCGGAGAAGGCATCCATAAAGGAGAGCAGCTTGTTCCCAGAAGTAGAGTCTACTAACTGATCTATCCGGGGGGCCGGATACAAATCTTTTGGGCAAGCTCTATTAAGATCTGTAAAGTCAATGCACATGCGCCATTTGCCATTTTTCTTTTTTACCAGGACAGGATTGGCAGTCCACAAAGGGTATTGAGATTCTTTGATGTGCCCCATCTTTGTGAGTCTGTCAACCTCTTGTACTATGACATCAGCCTTTTCTTTTGAGAAAGCTCTTCTCTTTTGAACCACTGGTGCCACATCTCTCCGGACAGATAGGTGATGGGATATCACCTCTGATGGAACTCCAGTAACATCAGCATTGCACCAAGCAAAAACGTGCTGATGGTCTTTCAAGAATTTCAACATCTCTTCTTTCAACATTGGTGGCATCTTGGACCCTATCTTGACACTTTTGCCTTCTTCCAAACAGTGTGTTTCAACCTTTTCAATTGGAATCAACACTCCAGGGGTCTCTCTGGGGTCATCAAAATCACCCTCAACCCCAGAAAGACCCTCAAACTGCTATTGATCGTTTATACGGACTGCCCCCAGCGTTCGAGGAGCCAAGGCAGTGGCATAGCATTCTCTTGCAATCTTTTGGCTGCTCCGGACAACCCCAACCTGTCCCTGAACAGCATACTTTAAGCACTGATGGACTGTTGAAGCCACTGCATGCATCCTAGAGAGCCAAGATCTCCCTAGTATAGCATTGTAGCAAGTGGGACAATCCACCACGATAAAGAGTATTCTAACCATTTTCTTGAAAGGGCCTCTGCCCAATAACACCTCTTCTTCAAATTCTCCGATCACATCGGCTGAGCTGCCCGTGAAGCCCACGATTGATCTGTCCGACTTTTGAATCACAGCTGGATTTTTCATTTTCTTGTAAGTGGTTAGGAAAAGGATATTGGCAGAGCTTCCAGTATCCACCAGAATTCGCCTTATCTCATTGCCCCCTATAGATGCTCCTATGACAACAGCATCCTCATGAGGGCCAGCAATGTCTCTCAAATCATCCTCATCAAAGACTATGAATGGGAATGAGTTTGGTGACTGATAAGATGTCATGCCTCCTTCTAGCTGGGAGGCTAAATTATGAACATGCCTCTTTCTCGAAGAAGCAGTAGGAGCTGTCATAGAGTCCCCTCCGAAAATTGTAAGTGACTCAAAGAATTTAATGAGCCCGGAGACCGACCTAGAACATTCCTCTATAGCACCCACCCTATTTCGAGTTGGATCAGGATCCAAGTACTCAGAATCCACATCAAACCTTTCAACTATGACTATGGCCCCCTCTGGGGCAGCATTACTTGGACCAACCCGGTGAGTGTTGTCAGGCCTGTTGCCTCCTCTTCTCTTAACGTATGCTCCCAACTTTCCCCTTTCAATAAAGTTCTGAACCTCTTGCTTCAATGCTATGCAATCATCAGTGGTATGGCCAATATCATTGTGATATTGGCAAAAGGAGTTGTTACGATGCTCTCTGGGAGACTGCAAGGTTGCCGGTCTCCGGTAATGCACCTCATCTTTTGTTTTATCGAAAATGGTGGCCACACTTTCTTTGAGTTCTGCAAACCACTCCGGTTGGACCCATGGCCCTCTTTTGTTTCTGGATTGCTGACTTTGAGCAGGAGCAGCTGGCTGAGACTGAGCTTTTGCCCTACCATGCCCCTGTCCGGTTTCTCTTACTTTGTTCCCGGACTGGTTTTGATTTGGAGTTGGTGCCACCGGGGTGGATCTCACCTGTCTGTGCACCCTGGTTTTCTTTGTTTCATCAACGTTTATTTGCTTGCCAACTTGATTTAGCAATCCTCCCCAGGTCATAGCCTTCTTTCTGGTCACCGAATCAGCCAAATTTCCTGGGTTCAAACCTTGCCTTAGGGATGCTATTGCCACCTGTTCGAAGCAATCAGCCAACCCATTCTTTGTGTTCACAAAACGACTTATGTACTCTTTCAAGGACTCATTTGGCTCCTAGGCACAATGGATTATTGTGTCTCCATTGCCCTTTAGCTCCTTACTCCCTACAAACTGCCTTCGAAAGGCCACCCAAAACGTATCAAAATCTTTAATACAACCCTGAGGCAGGCTGTTGTACCATTTCAGAGCACTCCCCGTAAAAGATTGGGAGAATGCCCTACAAAGTAGTTTATCATTGTCATCAAAGTTCATCATGAAGTTCTTGAATTGCTCCAGATGATTGTCCGGATCAGTACTGCCATCGTACTTCTCCATTTTCGTGCTATCAAACCTCTTGGGGAGGTTTCCGGACAGAATTTTAGAAGATAGTGGAGACTGCCTCCAATTCCTTCCACGACTGAACACACTATCCTCATTTGGAGTAGCAAAGATACCTGGTTCATCGTGGAAAGCAAAAGGATCCATCAGCATCTTGTCCGTATATCTCCGGTGGTGAGATGACCCCTTTCCAATGTGCCTTTTCATTCTTCCATGGTGGTCTCTTTTTTTTGAATATTTCTTTACTTGCTTTTGCTTTTTCCTGGTTCGACCCTCATCGCTGCTGGAGGACAAGGATTTTTCATTTCCCTCACTGTCCGAAGAGCTACCTGAAGATTCTGAGCTTGAGTCAGAGCTCTCCACAGGCTTGGACCGGTGAGACTTTTTAGAACTGGCAACTGTCTTTTTGGTGCTCACATGAGTTTTCGAAGCCTCATGCTCTCTAGGGTTGTCGGTATGATGAGCAGCTGATGCTTTGGATTTTTCTTTCACGCCTATCTTGGCCTTTTCAGCCCTCAGAGCTTCTATTTCAGCCCTCAGACTGTCACGCTCTTCGATAGTGTACTCGTCATTCTCTCCCACCACTTCGAGCAAAGCTGGTGGCACTTCTGGATTGTCCGGATTCATTCGGACAGAGTTTTTTAGCTGGTTTTGAATGCTTGATTCAGGCACCGTCGCCTCCCACTGTGGTCGCCAATTTGGTGGGGATAATAATTGCATGAGGGTAGGCTAGTAATTTCAAGTGGAGTTTCAAGGTGGTGTATGGGTGTTTAACGGTGGTGTATAGGTGTTTAACGGTGGTGTATGAGTGTAGAGAGATGATTAAGCAGCTTGGTAGCAGTTAATTCTCATTACCCATAGTTAATGCTGGTGGTTGGGTATTTATAGTATGATGTTTGGGCCCTTATGGGCTTTCGGGTCATGTTTAATGGACCCGGGTCATGATTAAAGACCCATGAGCTCTAAGCAGGAGAGCAAGTAGCTTAGTCAGGAAGTGTTTAGGTTTTTTAGTACTTTAGTCATAGTTCGAACAGTCTTAAGTTTATAGTGTCCAAAGTAATCTGTCCGGAAGTGATCTGTTCGATTTATGTCTTTGTAGCCTGTCCGGTGTTCGGAGAGACTTAGACTGATTTACCCTTCCGGGGAGCATGCTGAATTCAGACTCATCACTATAGACATTCGCTCTCAAGTTTTCATGGCTCGGGAAATATAGCCCTTCCTCGGATGGTATGGTGTACTGATGCTGCCAACCCGAATTCCGCGGGTCAGCATTTTGATTTCCAGAGGGGAAATTCGCTTGACCATAACCCTGCCCATAAGCATGAGCATGACCAGACTTTGCCCTCAGAGATTTCTTCTCCAGACTCCTTCCCCTTCGGTGCTCCACTCGCCTTCGTTCATGCTTTTTCTTTATGTAACTCCTCCTAGGAGAAGATTCTGGTGAGCTGCTACGGGAATAATCGCTTGAGTCAGAATATTCCAAGCGACGCTTTTCTTTCCTCTTCTTCGAAGAATTTCGTTCATGACCTCTATACCTATCATCCCTATGTTTCAGACGAAATTCGTTTTCACTTTCTTCTTTTTCACTATCAGGCTCTCTCCTCACCTCGGAGCGAAGATTTTCCTGAACCTTTTCTTTTTCCGCCCTCAACTCATCAATCTCCAGCAGTAACTCATTCCTTTGAGCTAACAGGTCTGAATCGTCAAAGGTTTCTCCGACGCGCGGGGCTCCATGCGCCTCGTACTCCATATCATGCCGATATGCGTCCCCTACCAATTTTTTCTCACAGTCATTGACAAAATCATCCCCTTGCTCTTCCATGATTCTCCTCGGATTAGGAATTATTTCCAGAAAGCGATTATCGTCAGAACAATCGTCGTTTCCCACAGACGGTGCCACTGAAGAGTTAGGGAATTGCTAGAGGGGTAATTTTGTGTTACGAGAATATTTTACTATCAAAGTTATCTTTAGGTTCTTTGTTGAGTTTCCCGTTTAGAGAGAGAAAGTAAGAGTTAGATTAAGTAGAGAGAGAAAGTAATATTATATTTAATCTTGGAATCTGTGAAGCGTGTGTGGTTCTTTTATAGTACAATTGCGGGTCCCACACGCTTTAATTCCTACTTATTACATCTTTGGTCCCTATATCCTTTCACCTTGTCATAATGGCTACTTCTATCGTAATCTATACAATTTTCCCCTAATCCAACTTATTCTTTACAATTCTCTCCCAATAAGACTATTTCTTTACAATTCTCTCCCAATAAGAATATTTCTTTACAATTCTCTCCCAATAAGACTATTTCTTTACAATTTTCTCCCAATAAGACTATTTCTTTATAATTTTCTCCCACGTCTTTTATTCTCCCTCATCAATACAGACTCAGGGGAAGGACATGTAAACAATTCGCATCCTCATTTGTGTATGTGAAACAATTTTAGTAGTTGCAAACAACTCTCAGTAATATCTGAGAGTTGTTTGCAATATTATACCCATATATTGGACATGCAAAAAATTCACACCATAGTAGTAGTTGCAAACAACTCTGAGTAATACCTGAGAGTTGTTTGCAGTACTATACTCAGATATTGGACATGCAAACAATTTGCATCACAAACAGTTACAAACAACTCTTAGTAATACCTGAGAGTTATTTGCAATATGATACCCCATATATTGTATGCAACTCTATAAGTTGGAAAATAAAACATTTCACATCATAAACAATTGCAAACAACTCTCAGGAATACCTGAGAGTTGTTTGCAATATTATACCAAGATATTTCAAACAATTTTGCATAGTACATGCAAATTGTTTGCAACTTGCATCATATCCTAATAGTTGTTTACAACTATTTTTCTGACAGTTGCGCGCGCGGGGGGGGGGGGGGGGGGGGGGGGGTGGGGGGGTAATAACTTTATTAACCAAATACCTCGCATTTCATTACTGTAGTACAAACAAGAGCAATATGTGTAAATGAACAAACAACTCTAAAAATGTTTAGTGTATTGTCCACAACAAGCATAATAGTACAAATCAATGTAGCCAACGAGAATTGTCCACAACAAGAATTGTCTTTAAACTGGAACGTCACAAGTCCTCCTGTTATGACCTAATTTCAAACAACGGCAACACCTCAACTTCTTGGTTGAGGCTTCTCCTCTAGAGGGGATTCGCTTTTTCTTAGGCATTCTGGGACGTCTTTTAACGTTGGGAGGCAGAATTTCCACCTCCGAAAGATCATTAACGCTTGATCCTTCGCCGAAATAGATTATCGTTGGTATGCTGAAAGAGTAAATTTCCTTGTAATTCTTAACTCTGAATAACAATTGTATTATAGTAAAAGGATCTTGGTCGGTAGACTATATTTCCGCTAAATCGTGAGGACATAAAAAACACTCTTGTTGCCATGATTCGTAAGAACATTTACAATCCAATAAATTAACAACCGCCACAGGATCTGAATGGATTTCAAATATGGTTGCAGCTGACTTACGTACTACCCAAGTTCGGCACATGCCAACATTCTGCTTTAGCTTCTTCTCATACTCGGGGACCAAATTAGTACTCTACCTTAACCCCTCTTCGTATCTTCGTGAAACTTGAGTCATAAGAAAGACTCTAATCTAGTCAATAAACTCAACCATGGGTAGGCCGCAATATTTTTTGATCTGATTGTTAAAAGATTCGGCCGCAGTAGAAGCCATAGACCAGAGCATACTTATCCGGAGGAAAATTACCAAGAAAATTGTTAATTCTGTCACCACCTTCACATAGAAAATCTGTTAGTATATCTTTAAAAAGCTCTCTAGTTGGAGCATAAGCAAGACGATGGAAGAAACACAATATCTTTTTTATACAATCTATGTTAGTGTATTCCAATTTGCATTTCAAATTCTGCATGAGATAGAAATAACAGTACGCATGATAGCAGTTTGGAAATAAGACAGAAACATCATTAACGATACTACAATGACGGTCTGAAATAAATGTGATTTGGCGCTACAACAAATGAGGTTTCAAACACCCTGAAAACCACATCCAATTGTCACAATCCTCAATGCTAACTATACCAATTGCAACAGGGAATAGTCCTGAAATAAGGCACCTCAGATGTTCAAATATAGAACTCAAGCATGAAAAAAATGTAAACAATTCGCAATAGTTCTTGAGAGTTGTTTGCAAGTCTTATATTTGCAAAGAGTAGTTTGCAACTCTCATGATTACCTGAGAGTTGTTTGCAAGTCTTATATTTCCAAATAGTTGTTTGCAACTCTTAGGATATCTTTGGAGTTATTTGCAAGTCTTATATTTGAAAAGATTAGTTTGAAACTCTCAAGATTACCTGAGAGTTGTTTCTAACTCTTGTATTTCCAAATAGTTTTTTGCAACTCTCAGGATATCCTAGGAGTTGTTTGCAACTCTAGGCTGTGAGTTGTTTACAATTTTTGCACAAACATCCTAATCTTTCAGATTAAAATAAATGAAACTAACAGTTGTTGTCGTCTTTTGCTACGGCAGTAAACAATACACCCTTATACTGGCCATATAAGAATGTTCCATCGACAAAAAACATTTGACGGTATGAATGGAAACCCTGAAGGGATGAACCGAATGCTATAAAACAACGCTTGAAGCAGTTTCCAGCTGATAACTCCAACCGGTAGTCCATAGTAATATCATGGCTCTCCAATCGTTTGAAGTACCCGTTTAGTAAACTAAAAGAACTTGAAATATCTCTGAAAACTCCCTTCATTGCCTTCTCTAAAGCATTCCATGGCATACAGTACCAGATATCTAAACTGTAATTTTGTTTAACAGTTTATTGTATGGTTTTGGTTGTCAACGAATGGCAGGTCCTGATGGAATCATGAATTTCCTCCACAATCAAATTCGATGTCAAATGCCTATGTCTCTTATGTTTTTGGAAGAAAACAAGACTGCAAGTATGGTGCGGAACATACTTCTTGATCGTCATTAAGCCGGTGTCGGAATTAATAGATGCATAAAGTCTCCATTTGCATCCACTTGTGAATTTATTTTCACAATAAGCAATGAATTTGTTTGTTGTGTGGTGTATGTATTTGAAAGAAAAAAAACATGCTCTAAAGCATATCGGCACAAAGATAACCTTAGACCTGCAGCACCTTCTTCGAAAGCTTGAACAACTCCTGTAATAGCATCAACCCAACCAGTAGTAGCAAGTTGTTTTTTTCTCTGATCAGAATTGACTAAATTGTTACTACTCTCCCTGTTAATTAGTTGGTTAAGAGATAGTTCTCCCAAACTTATGTAAGGCTGTTTGCGCTTTAGACCAGATCCCCTTATCACCAAAACACTTATCACCAGAACCTTTATCAAGGACTGTTGTTCTATGAGAAAACTAACCTGTTTTAAACGGTCCAAATCAAGATATAATACTAAACCAACAAAATCTTTCTAGTTATTAAAGAAACAATTTTTGTGATCCCCGCAGGAGTAGGTAATTAGGTAGTCACTTGTGACCATGTCCTCCCATGTGCTCTCCACATACTCTTGGATACTTTGAAATATTTCAAACTCTATGAAACGCACAATTGCAGTTTGGTGACCATGTTTAAAAAATACAAACTTGTGATTTAGGCATACCTTACCCTGCACTGAACAATCATAAAGCAAGTTATTAGTTCATGTACTGAACAATCATAAAGCAACTGGCATCCTCTCCTGAGAGTTGTAGACAACTATAAGACGCAAACTCTTTGCAGTTTTATGTCTACTACACTGAAGTTACACAATTCACATCTTATTTTAGCACTCAAGCATGAACAAAGTGTAAACAATTCGCAATAATTCTGAGAGTTGTTCTCAATTCTCAGGATTACCTGAGAGTTGTTTGCAACTCTTGGATTTCCTGAGAGTTGTTTGCAACTCTTGGATTTCCTGAGAGTTGTTTGCAACTCTTATATAATCTGAGAGTTGTTTGCAACTCCTATATTTGCAAAAAGTTTATTGTAACTCTCAAGATAATCTGAGAGTTGTTTACACAATTCGCATCTTCTTCGTTAGAAAACATCAAACAATTCGTATCTTCTACGTTAATAACCTGGAAAACAATTCGCATCTTTTATCGGAAATGCCTGGACACCTAAAATCATAGTCTACACATGTTTTACGTTCAAAATCAGCATCTAATACACTAAAAATCAGTATATAACTAGTTAAACAAGGATTAGTGACATAGACTAACATAATAACAAACAATCGTTATAAAAACAAAGAAACCCTCGAACAAGATTTACTAATAACCAAAACAATAGAATAACACCTATTGTAACTCAGAAGTTCAAGAAATAACCTCAAAATCAGTAGTTAAATACCATTACTTAATTTTAACCATTTAATTTAATACACATGAGATTTTATTTTTCAACCTTTAATTTTAACCATTTCATAATTTACTGGTTTAAATCTCAAAATCTGAGATTTTAAAAATCATAATTTTTCGATAAATAAATTTATTTATCTCTTTTAATATTTACGTTGTCTTGTAGTGCTATAGTTATTTTTTGTGTTTAGATGGTTATTTTTATCTATTCTTTTTTATTTCATAATTTTAATTTTTTTATTATAAACTTCACATACTTGTCATTTATTTATTTATATATATATATATATATATATATATATATATATATATATATATATATATAAAAAGTGATTGACAATTATATCTATATTTATTTTTTACAAGAAATAAACAACATAGATCGGTTCAACATGGTTCAATTTTATCAACATGTCAACTTTTGAGAATTAATTTTAACTTTATTATATTATATATAAATATCTATATATTTTTATTTTTGTTTACATATATTATTTTATGTTATACTAATTACCACTTATTTTTATAATATAGTAAGTTCGGTAAAAAAGAAGAAGAAAGAATTCAACAAAATAATATTGAAGTTAAAGTTGTCTATAAAAATCGTCTCATAATTTTATAAAAAAAATCGTGAACTATATTTATTATCATTATGTGCAAATTATACATAGAATTCAGGAGGCGTATAATAATTTGACATGATATTTAGTGCATAAACCTCCGGAGGTGATGAGAATGATATGAAGACAAACACAATTAACATATTTGTAATTTTTTGTTCTAGAGTTTGTTTCAACAAGATCTGTTTTAGAAACATCTATTTGAGTATATTCTTTATCTTTTAGTTTTGGAAAAAATATTGGTATTAACTGGTGAGGTTTATTTTTGGTTGAGGGTAATTTTGTCCATAGTTTTGTGGTGTTTCAAAGGTTTTTAATGTTTGGATGGATTGTAGTGAGAGATTCGAGTTGTCTAGTTGTATTTAATTTTCATTACTCTCATTAAATGAAAGTGGTTGGGTATTTATACCCTTAATTGTGGGCCACATGGGCTTTCGGGTTGACTTATGGATTCGGGTCAAGTTCAAAGACCCATTAGTTTTAAGCAGATAGGTAATTAGCTTAGTCATGAAGTGATTAAGTTTTTAGTACATTAGTTCAGTTCGGATGGTTCAGTGGGTGGATGTTGTCCGAATTGCCCCTGTCCGGTTCTCATAAAGAGTGGCAATAAATTTCGGACTCATCAGTAGCCCCTTTTTTAGGTTGTGTTCGAAGGCCTTTGGCAAGACCTAAAAAACATTTCAAGTGTAATCATAACTTCGTCCGGATGGTTTGAAAAGCGTAACGACTTTATCCGGACAGACTAAAACCCTTAGAAGCTGAGCAGTTTTGCCAGAGATAGCGGGACACATGTCCTCCTCTGATTTGCCTCACCGGCCGTTTTCCTCCTAGAAAGGCGCTTTCACTTGTTTCGAAAAAATAACCTTTTAATTAATGTTGGTGACATCAGCGCCGTATTTAATCATTATACTTATCTTTTCGTCTTCTCCTAGGTATCAAAACATCGTTTATCTCATTAGTATAAAGCAGTTCACTTTTCACTATTCTATCATCTTCATTATCTCTACTCTATTAAACTTCAACGCTTTCATCTCCTAAAAAACCTTTCTTTTGGTGTGAGTTTATGTTCACAGCAAGAAACGCTTTAGTAAAAGGTGGGTGGCTCAATTTGTCAGAGTTGGAAAAAGCTCAAAAGGTTGAACGAGAAAGGCGCATCGCTGCAAGCCTCCCTGTTTCCCCTGTTGATAGACCGGCAACACCAAGCGCAGAGCCTGAGCAGGGTTCTTCTTCAACTAAGAGTGCTAAACCTAGGAGGTTGTTCCAGTCCAACCTTTCACCAATCATCTCGGGCTCATCGATTCAAGAGTCAGAGCCTGTCGTTGAACCAGAACAGGTGGTTACAAGCCTTAAAAAACCTTCCCCATTCATCGCCATGGGGTCAGATGCTGATATTTCCCTGGAGAAACTGGTAGATAGACGAAGGGGTCGTCTGGTAAAAGGGCAGGCTGCTGGCACACAACCTAAACCACAATCCACGCCTTCGAAATCCGGGGCAAAAAGTAAAAACAGAGGGTCAGAAGCACCCATCAAAATTCCCAAGGACAAGTTGTCTGATCCAGAGGCAACTAGCTCAAGTCTTCGAAATGAGACCTCCGGGTCCGAGCCCCAGCCGGACTCTAGACCACAAGAGGGAAAGGATGCTCAACAATCTGGAGTGCTTACTGAGCCAACTACTAGCTCTTCTCTTCCTAAAACAGCTAAAAATCCCTTCATAGTAATGGAGGATGTAATGGAGGACAACATCAAAGAAGCCCATTTTGAGACTGGCGTCTCCGGGCAAACAAGCGAGACTGCCACTACTACGAAGAGCAAAGGCAAGAAAAAAGTGTGTTTGAAACATCCGGACCTGCCGGAATGCCTTGTGGGAAAGATAGGGCCTTGTTTCCACAAAGTAAGTGTTAAATATTTGTTGGCCATGCAGAAAATCAAGTACACTTTCATTCACAGAGTTGAACTTGGCCGAATAAGGACGAAGTGGGGAATTCCAGAGAATATTAAAGTAAGTATTTCAATCAATCCAGAGATGCCCATGGGCTGTAAGCTCAACGAGATTGTCTTCTATACTGAGCTATTCAAATGGGGACTTAGGTTTCCCTTGGACCCAGAAATAGTCAGATATTTCCATCTGATAAAGCTTTGCTCAAACCAGTTAAGCCCCAATGCATGGTTCACCCTCATGGCTTCAAGGCTCTCCGGAATTCCTCTTCCGATGGAGAAATTTGCTGATGTAGCAAGCCTCTGCAGAAATCATGTCATCCCTTTCTATCACTTCAACATGGGTGATAACTACAAGGTAGTGGATGACTTACTCGAGTCGGAGAAAGGTTGGAAGCCTTAATTTCTGTTCGTCAGCGGTGCTTGGGAGAATGGGAAGAAAATCAAAGCTGGTGTCAACCCAAGCATGCTTACCAGCAGATGGCGAAGTGATGGTAACAATCTCACCAGATACTTCTACTTTTACTTACAAAAACTTTTTCATCTAATTTTTTTTTTTGCTTTTTGGTAGCGCTGCCCAAGGACTTCAACAATCACTTAGAGGCTGGGCAGACTACCTGTGCCAAGCTAAATGCTTGGGCTGCTAAAACCTGGGGAAACCGCTTCCACAACTGCTTTACCGGAGACAATCTAACCAGATGTTATCTTTGGAATACCACCGACCGGAAGGATCTGTCTTGGGAGGAATTAACCACTCCACCCCCTCCGGGAGTGATTCTCCGGAAGACAGAGGGGAAAGATGGGAAATTGGCCTTGTCGGGCAGAGTTAAAGCCCCTAGCAAGATGAAAGGCAAAAAAGTTAAGGCCAAGCAAGGTGTGGTAGAGGCTAACCCTACCGAGGTGGAGAAAGCTGCCCCAACAAACCCAGAGGGACAAGATCAAGGGCATATTGATGATGCCTTATTACAAGTGGTGGAGCACGAGAGCACCAAAGAAGCAGCTAGGTCTGCAAAATCTCAAAAGGTCTCCAAAAAGGTCAAAAAACGGGAAGCAGAAGATGGAGAGCGGGATGCCAAGAAAAAGAAAACCTCCATGGGAGATGAGGTTTCTCTCCGGGATCCGGAGTCACTACCTCCTGTTGACCCTACTAACCCCACTCAAGCAGAAGAGATCCCTGGTGATTTTCAAACCGGAAGGGGTGCAGTAGGGGATATCAGCATCGATGGTGTCGATATCAGCGGGCTTGAGGGGATTGGTCTTTACTTCGAAAACCTCCCCAAAGATGATTTTCTTGGGCCCTACCTCTCCCCAAGTTCTTCGAACCTTGTCACATTAAATGGTAAGTCTTTTTCTGTCTCAAGTGAGAGAGACGTCATTGCTCACTCTTTATTGAGCAATGTCCAACCAGTGCTTATCTTGGAGAAGCAAGTGCGCAATCAGACAGCCATCATCAATACCCTCAATTCTGACAAGGAGAAATTGTCTAGCGAACTTCTTAACGCCAACCAAAATACCGAGGCATTGAAGAAAGAGAATGAGGAGTTGAAGAAACGTCAGGAGGACTTGGCCAACAAGTTAGCCACTTCGGAAGGATTTGTTAAAGAGCTTCAATTAAAGCAATCCGTCCTGGAAATAGACCTCATATTATCAAAAGAGGAGGTGAAGGCCAAAGATAACACCATTCAGGCCTTAATTAATGACAAGATCTCTCTTGAAAATAGTGTGTCCAAGGTTGAGCAAGAAAATGCTGACTTGTTAAGGGAGCCGGAGAAAACAATCCAGGCTAGGATGGATGCTTATACCAATGAGGTGATAGATTCTCAGGAGGCAAGGTATGCTGAGGTCAGGTCAGATATGGTTCTGCTCTTTCATGAAAAAATTCTGAAGAAGACCTTGGGAAATTTATGGTGATTCGTGGAGTACAAAGACATTGCTCATCATACCATGTCTGTTGATGATAAGTACAACTACTCCAGTGATGACACCACTTATGAAGAAGAAGAAACTAGGGAGAGTCTGGATGATGACCCAAAGAAGAAAAAGTCAAGTGAGGTTGATCCATCTACAAAATCTCAGTCTTAGAGTATCAACTATCTTTTTTAATTTTCTCATGATTGAACCAAAGTCCTTGGATAGCCAAGGCATTTTTTGTAACCATGTCCGGTCCTTGTCCGGATAAACCTTTCTTATTTTGACAATTCAAAGTCCTTGGATGGCCAAGGCATTCGTATGTTTTAATGGGTAGTTTCATTCTGCACAACTCTTGTATTCTTTCATAATTTTTCAACTTTGATGACTAATGTTTAAACAGCCTTTATTTATTTCACAAGTATTTTAAAGTGAGAGTGTTTAAATTCTCCGATGACAAATGTTTAAGTAGTCATCATCCCTCCAATTTAATTTGGTCTATTTAATAAAAAAAATCAACGAAAACTACTAACTGAAAATACTCCGAATATTTTAAGAAGGCATCATATTTTATAAAAAAGACTGGACACCTCATTAAAACCTCCCCGAGCCACCAGGGAGGAAAGAGTATGCCCCCAAATATTTATATAAATTTTAAAACAAGTAAATATTTACATAGTTTTTATTCCAAGTACAAACGGAGGTGCTCGATGTTCCAGGAGTGATTCAAAATTATTACATCTTTGTCTTGGAGCCGGTATGTCCCAGGCTTAAGCTTTTCAATGACCACATAGGGTCCTTCCCAAGTTAGAGCCAACTTACCGAACTGCTTCTATTTAGTATGTAAGAAAACTTTTCTCAATACCTTATCCCCTGGTTGAAAATCCCTTCTCTTAACTTTAGAAGCAAACCTGCTTCTCATCAAACATTGATAGTGTGCATCTCTAAGGTGAGCCTTAACTCTTCTTTCTTCTATTAAGTCAAGTTAGCCTATGATTGCCACTTCGTTGGCGTGTTCAGAAAAATTATGAACTCGAAATGAAGGGATAGTAGCTTCTATGGGGGCTATGGCATTCATCCCATATACTAAGGCAAAGGGAGACTCTTGTGTTGCAGCCCCAGGAGTGGTCCGGTAACCCCACAAAACTTCTTGTAAGTAACTTGACCATTTTCCAGCAGCCCCTTCTAAATTCTTCTTTAGACCGGACAGTATTGTCTTATTGGCCACTTCGACCTGACCATTTTCTTGTGGGTGGAAAGGAAAAGAGAAGCAATGATGTATGCATCTAGAGGCACGGAAATTCTCCATTTCTTTGTTGTCGAACTGTGGCCCATTGTCTGTGGTTATTTTTTGTGGAATTCCAAATCTGCAACAGATATTGGATAAGATGAATTTTATAACAGATTTTGATGTTGTACCTGCCAATGGAGTTGCTTCTATCCATTTGGAGAAGTAATCAATAGCAACGATTATAGTTCTACACCCTCCAGATGCCATAGGTATTGGCTCAGAAATTGACTCTAAAGGGATAGCTGGGGTATGAATTTCATTGCTATATCTCTGGCATGGGTCACACTTTTTTACCAACTCCTTAGCATCTTGCATTATGGAGGGCCAATAGTACCCAGCTAACAAAACTCTTCTTGTTAGGGCCCTGAATCCGCAGTGAGTTGATCCCTCACCATCATGTAACTCGGAGAGCACTATTTGAGACTCATCGACCCCCAAACATCGTAAGAGGGGTTTACTATAAGACTTTTTATAAAGAATATATCTTAGGATGACAAAACCACGAGCCTTATACTTTACTTTTCTTGATATTGCTTTTTCTGGAGGCAAGATGCCATCTGAGAGATATTGAAGGAGAGGAAATCTCCAATTTTGAGGCTGCTTTATCTGTATATTCAAACTTTCTTCTTCCTTATCCGGATTGATTTGAATTGATGGGAATTCTTGCACATGTATCCAAGGGTAGGACTCAGAGTAGGCTATGGTTGCCAAGGAGTCTGCCAGTGTAATTTCTGTTCGAAGTATGTGCTCATAAGTGACGCTTTTGAAATTGAGTGCCACTTCTTTGAGGATGAATAAATATTTAATCAGTTGTTCTTTCGTAGCTTCGGACTGACCCTGTGCATGATGGATAAGAAGCTGGGAGTCGCTCATTAACCTGACTCTTTTGGCTCCACAAATGAGAGCCAACTTTAAACCAGCTATAGCAGCCTCATATTCGGACTCATTATTGGAAGCCCTGAATGCAAAGCATATAGCCTGGTACATTCTGTCACCGTACACCGGACGGGGATAATTATCTACTTTCCTTACCAACACTGCACTTATAGCACAACTAGAGACTGCCAAGTATACGTAAATAGTCTCTCCATCAACGGGTTTAAACAAAGTCTTGGGGGAGGACAAATGCTTCTTGATTTCATCGAAGGCCTCATCACACTGTAAGGACCAATCAAAGTCCTTTGCACCTTTCAAAGTCTGAAAAAACGGGGCACACCTGTCCGAAGACCTTGAAATGAAACGGTTTAGTGCAGCCAGCCTCCCAGTCAATCGTTGTACTTCTTTAATATTCCGAGGAGGCTCCATTTGTAGTAAAACATTAAGCTGGTCCGGATCAGGTTGTATCCATTGCTCACTTATCACATATCCCAAGAATTTCCCGGACAGCACTCCAAAGACACACTTTAATTTCAAATTTACTTTTACTAGGTTAGTAAAAGTTTCTTGGAGATCTGCCAAGTGTAACTCTTCATCCACACTTTTCACCATCATATCGTCGATGTAAACCTCCATGTTTCTTCCAATTTGATCAGCAAAAGCCTTGTTTACCAACCTCTAATAAGTAGCCCCAGCATTTTTTAACCCAAATGGCATCACCTTGTAACAATGAAGGCCCCTATCAGTAACAAATGTAGTATGTTCTTGATCCTTCGGATCCACTTGAATCTAATTATACCCGGAGAAGGCATCCATAAAGGATAGCAGCTTATTTCCAGATGTGGAGTCCACCAACTGATCAATTCGGGGGACCGGGTATAAATCCTTTGGGCAAGCTCTGTTGAGATCTGTGAAATCGATGCACATACGCCATTTGCCATTTTTCTTTTTTACCAATACCGGGTTGGCTGTCCATAAAGGGTATTGAGATTCCTTTATGTGCCCCATTTTAGTAAGTCGGCCGACCTCTTGAACTATGACATCAGCCTTTTCTTTAGAAAAGGCTCTTCTCTTCTGTACCACAGGTGCTATGTCTCTTCGGATGGACAATTAGTGTGATATAATATCTGCTGGTACTCCGGTAACATCAGCATTGCACCAAGCAAAAACATGTTGATGGTCTTTCAAGAATTTTAAAATTTTACCTTTTAATTCCGATGTCATCTTGGATCCTATCTTGATACTTTTCATTCAGCCAGAGAGTGAGTTTCAACTTCTTCAATTGGTATTAAAACACCAGGGGTCCCTCTGGGGTCATCTATTTCACCCTCTCCCCCAGAGGGCCTTTCAAACTACTATTCTTCATTGATCCGAATTGCCCCCAACGTCCAAGGAGCCAGTACAGTTGCATAACATTCTCTTGCTACCTTTTGGCTGCTCCGAACAACTCCCACTTATCCTTGCACAGCATATTTCAAGCACTGGTAGACTGTTGAGGCCACGACATGCATCCTACAGAGCCAAGATCTCCCCGGAATAGCGTTATAACAAGTGGGGCAATCCACCACAACGAATAGTATTCTAACCATCTTTTTAAAAGGGCCTTTGCCCAACAACACCTCCTCCTCGAACTCCCCGATCACATCTGCTGAGCTTCCAGTGAAACCCACAATTGATCTGTTCGAATGATGAATCAGTGCTGGATTCTTCATTTTTTGTAAGAAGTTAAAAAGAGAATATTGGCTGAACTTCCGGTATCCATTAAAAATCGCCTTATATCATTGCCTCCAATGGATGCTCCTATGACCACAACATCTTCATGTGGGACGACAATATCCCTCAGATCACCCTCGTCAAAAACAATAAAAGGAAAAGGAATTTACGATTGATAGGAGGTTATGCCTCCTTCAAGCTGGGTAGCTAAGGTATGAACATGCCTCTTTCTTGAAGAAGTAGTTGGTGTAGTCATGGTGTCCCCTCTGAATATTGTAAGTGATTCAAAAAAAGTTAATAAGTCTGGACACCGTCTTGCAACGTTCCACGATAACACCCACTTTATTCCAGGTCAGATCAGGGTCCAAGTATTCTGACTCTACATCGAACCTCTCGATTATCACCATAGCCCCATCCAGAGCCGATGTGCCTGCATTATTTGGACCAGCTCGATGAGCACTATCAGGCCTATTTCCACCTCTTCTTTTAACATATGCCTCCAACTTGCCTCTTTCAATAAAGTTCTGCACTTCTTGTTTTAACGCAATACAATCTCCAGTGGTGTGACCAGTATCATGGTGATACTGGCAAAAACAATTATTACGGCTCTCCCTAGGAGACTGTAATACAGCCGGCCTTCTGTAGTGTACTTCGTCTTTTATTTTGTCATAAATGGTGGCTACATTTTCTTTCAACTCAGCGAACCACTCCGGTTGAACCCAAGGCCCTCGTTTATTTCTAGATTGTTGACTCTGGGCTGGTGTAGTTGGCTGCAACTGAGCTTTGGCCCTATTATGACCCTGCCCGACCTCCCTAGCCTTGTTCCCAGACTGGTTTTAGTTTGGATTTGGTGCAGCCGGAGCAGACCTCACCTGCCTGTGCACCCTAGTTTTCTTTGTTTCATCTACATTAATCTGCTTTCCGACCTAATTCAGCAGACCTCCCCATGTCATGGCCTTTTTTCTGGTTACTGAATCAGCCAAGTTTCCAGGGTTTAAGCCCTGCCTCAGAGAAGCTATTGATACTTGCTCGAAGCAATCAGTCAATCCATTTTTGGTATTCACAAAACGAATTATGTATTCTTTTAAGGATTCGTTTGGTTCTTGTGCACAATGGATAATCGTGTCTCAATTTCCCTTCACTTCCTTACTTCTAACAAACTGCCTCCGAAAGGCTACCCAAAAAGTGTCAAAATTCCTAATACAGCCCTGTGGTAAGCTATTATACCATTTTAGAGCACTCCCCGTAAAAGATTGGGAGAATGCCCTACAAAGTAATTTGTCGTCATCGTCAAAATTCATCATAAAATTTTTGAACTGTTCTAAGTGGTTATCCGGGTCTTTGCTACCATCATATTTTCCCATTTTCGTACTGTCAAACCTCTTAGGAAGATTTCTGGAAAGTATTTTGGAGGACAATGGAGATTGTCTCCAATTTTGGCCACGATTGAAAACCGTATCTTCGTTAGGAGTTGCAAAGATACCTTGTTTATCATGAAAGGCAAAAGGATCCATCACCATCTGATCTACGTGTCTCCGGCTATGAGATGATCCTTTGCCAATATACCTTTTTAACCTTTCATTCCTATCTCTTTTTCTTGAGTACTTTTTGACTAACTTTTGTTTTTTTAGAACGGCCTTCATCACTGCTGGATGACAAGGATTCTTCGACTACATCTTCACCTGAGGAGCTACTGGAAGATTCTGAGTCTGAATCAGAGCTCTCCACCGGTTTAGACCGGTGAGACTTTTTTGAGCTAGTATGAGTCTTTTTCGTACTCATATGGGTTTTTGAGGGCTCGTGTTCTCTTAGTTTGTCAGTATGATGAGCAACTGACGCCTTTGATTTTTCTTTTATGCCCATCTCTGCCCTCTTGGCAGCCCTCAGAGATTCTATTTCAACTTTTAATCTATCTCGCTCATCAATCGTATATTCATCATTTTCACCCGCTGGTGGTATTTCTGGCACGTCCGGATTCATCCGAACTGGTTTTTCCTGATGGTTTTGAATGCTAGATTCGGGCACCTTCTTCTCCCACTGTGGTCACCAATTTGGTGAGGTTTATTTTTGGTTGAGGGTAATTTTGTCCAGATTTTTGTGGTGTTTCAAATGTATTTAATGTTTGGATGGATTGTAGTGAGAGATTCAAGCTGCCTGGTTGTATTTAATTTTTATTACCCTTATTAAATGAAAGTGGTTGGGTATTTATACCCTTAATTGTGGGCCATATGGGCTTTCGGGTTGACTTATGGATTCGGGTCAAGTTCAAAGACCCATTAGTTTTAAGCAGGTAGGTAATTAGCTTAGTCATGAAGTGATTAAGTTTTTAGTACATTAGTTCAGTTCAGATGGTTCAGTGGGTGGATGTTGTCCGAATTGCCCCTGTCCGGTTCTCAGAAAGAATGGCAATAAATTCCGGACTCATCATTAATGACTAGATAATGAAGATTCCCAACATGCATTTAAAAAAAGAGAAAGTTACTTGTGAATACCTTCTCAACTATGTACTTACCCAATGGTACTCGCTTTTTGGATAGTGTCACTTGGTACCTCGAATTGAAATTTGGACAAAAATACCCTCGGCCAAATATACGCGCTGGTACTTCAAGGTGTTTGCAATTCTCATGATAGGATGCGAATTGTTTGCAACTCTGGGTTTTCTGAACAATTCTCATGATAGGATGTGAATTGTTTGCAAACTCTCAGGATTTCCTGAACAATTCTTATGATAGGATGCGAATTGTTTGCAACTCTCAGGATTACCTGAACAATTCTCATGATAGGATGCAAATTGTTTGCAACTCTCAGGATTTCCTGAACAATTCTCATGATAGGATGCGAATTTTTTGCAACTCTCAGGATTTCCTGAACAATTCTCATGATAGGATGCGAATTTTTTGCAAACTCTCAGGATTTCCTGAACAACTCTCATGATAGGATGCGAATTGTTTGCAAATCTAGGTTTCCTGAACAATTCTCATGATAGGATGCAAATTGTTTGCAACTCTCATGATTTTCTGAACAATTCTCATGATAGGATGCGAATTGTTTGCAACTCTCAGAATTTCCTGAACAATTCTCATGATAGGATGCGAATTGTTTGCAACTCCCAGGATTTCCTGAACAATTCTCATGATAGGATGTGAATTGTTTGCAACTCAGGATTTCCTGAACAATTCTCATGATAGGATGCGAATTGTTACTGGTGAAATTTTATTTTTAAAAAAATCAAAAAATATCATCAATGAATCTAGTTTTGTTTATTTTTAAAAAACAAAAGCGATGGAACTTTCATTTATTATTTTTGAGCTCCGGTTTGAAAGATACGGATCTTTTAAAAATAAAATAAAAGGAAAAGTAAGAAAGATAAATTTTGGTTATGTGGTTGTTCATGAATGGTGAGGGTAGTTAGGGTATTAAAATAATGTTAGGTACTATGTGGTAATTAGGTAGTTGAGTTGGGTATTAAATGACAATTGTCCCATTCTTGGATACTATATGACAATTGAATAGTTGAGTGGATACTTTAAGTGCAATCTCCCTTAAAAACATCACTTAAGATAATTTAATTATATCCTATAAAAAAGTGAATTGGCAGTGTATATCAAACTTTTGGAAATAAAAATGAAATACATCAAAATTACATAATTTATAACAAGTATATATGAATATAAATAAAAAAACACTTGTTTCAACTTATCTATTAACTATTTATTTAGATTCAGACATCAATCGACATTCCCCCAAACCTAACATTTGTAACATCTTCTCACTTTTCAATGACTCACTTTGATTTATGCAAACATGAAGATCACTATTCAATATGGTTAGTTTTATAGGGTCAGAGACTCGAGAAACATGAATCCTAGAGCTTTTGATATGTATGATCTAGTATACATAAGAAGATAAACTTACCCGACATGATTTTCTTCTTTTTGCAACGAAATATTTTAGATGGTGAGATGGCTATGAATCCTCCCACAGGGTGCAACTTTCTTCGTTTGCTGTCTTTGAAGGAAACAAAATAAACAACGTATTATGAGATCTATGAGTCTAGAGAACTTGTTTATGTTTTAAAGTAAAAAAAAATATGTTGTAAGAGCAAACAATGAGAGTGAGTGTGCAAATTAGATTTAGACTCTATTTATATTAAATGAATAAAATACACTTAATTAAACTACTTTACCAAATGGTCTATTAACAACCCGCTAACTTTCCTATCTTAAAAAAATCATTAACTAATTTCTAAAGTGCTATAGCTCAATGTCCTCCCTTGTGCGGATGATCATAACCTTATGAAGTTTCAGAAGCCCAATAACGAAAATTCTCATTTGAGAATATCAGTTGGATTGAAGTGGATCTAAAAAGAGGATCTCTCATTTGAGAATTTTAGTTATTGGGCTTCTGAAACTTCATAAGGTTATGATCATCCGCACAAGGGAGGACATTGAGCTATAGCACTTTAGAAATACTGTTTATCTTGTTATCTGTCAATCCAATAAACTATAGGTTGATTACAATTCAATGAATGGACTTATATAACAACAAGTTTGGATACTTTGAATCTACATATGATGACACATTTTATTTCAGGATATCCTTGCAATATCCCACTTGGATCATAACATGTATTGGACTTTACCCACAAAATTGTGCACTATATAACGTTGTTGTTTTACAAATAACCCAAACTTGTCTTATCATTTCAGGTTTAGTTAACAATAAACTAGAGGACATTCCACGACTTATCGATGCACAACTGTTCTAATAATAAATTCATTGTCGACTATCATTTAAATGAACTTTTACTTCTCATTGAGTATAACATGGAAGTGATACGACCCAGTAATAATTAAGTGCCAACTTCCAACTCGTTCAAAGTTCTCTAAGCTATTTGATCTTAAATATGTCAAACTATAATTCTTAGTATTTTCAAGTATCAAAGCATGATTTTCATTATGTTCCAATGGTCAACTCTTTGATTGCTCAATTATCTCTCGAATATTCTAACTATGAATGATATGTTTATTTTGGTGCGCACTTGAGCATACATGAGACTTTCAACAACAAAATCATATCGAATTATTTTCATGATATGAATTATTGAATCTATCTTGGAGAACGAATATGGTAAGAAATTACCACAGTTGGTTATAATATGGCTTTATAAGTTTTTTGTTTTCATACCATAATGAAGTAGCATGATTTTAGTGAATGCATGTTATGACAGACCCAAAATATACCATGAGTGATTCTTTACTATTTGGATCCTTAACACAAAAAACACTTCACACATGTCCTTCATGTAAAATTTATATGATATAAAAGTTTTGATGGCATGTAATAAAATTATATTAGTTGTGGTAAGGAGTATGTCATCAACATACATCATTAAATAAATTATTTTACTCACAGTGAATTTATGATATATACAATCTTTCATAGTGTCCACCTTGAAACCGAATGGGGAAATAGTTTCTAAGAATTTATGATATCATTAAATAAATTATTTTACTCACACTAAATTTATGGTATCATTAATAAATTATTTTACTCACACTAAATTTATGATATATACAATCTTCCATAGTGTCTAACTTAAAAACGAATGGGGCAATAGTTTCTAAGAATTTATGGTATCATTAGAGATATGTATGTTTTAGTCCATATATGAATTTCTTCAATTTTACACATCATCAGTCTCGAGTCTCCGGAAACAAAGTTTTACGGTTGCTTCATATAAATTTTTATCTTAATCTCCAATGAGAAACGATGTATTAACATCCATCTGATGAAACTATAATTCAAAATGAGAAACTATAACCATGATTGTCTTAAAAAAATCATTTGATAAAAATGGAGAAAAAGTCGTAGAATTAATAATGCCTTCATGTAGAGTGTAATATTTCACCACAAAACACGTTTTATATCTTTTCGCTTTTCTTAAAACATTACATTTGGTTTTAAAAATCAATTTTCAACCAATCACTCTCTCATAGGTAAGATGGCAAGATCCTATAGTAAATTATCTTGCATCGATTTATACTCTTTATCCATAGCTTATATCCATAATTTAGAGTAAACTATTCATAACAATGTGGAGTGTCATTGGTTCATCTTTCATAGTATTTGAAGACTCTTCATGTTAACTAAGAAATACCATATAATATGAAGGTAAGGCACTTCTTCTCTATATAGTGGATCAATGTAATGTATGCTTAATATATTTCTTAATTTCTTGAGGTTGTTGAGTTTGTTCATCAGGAACAACATAATTATTTTCAAATTGTGGCAAAAAGATAACATCTCTATGAGGTAATAAATTTCATGAATTAGTGTAGATGACATGTAAACTAACTATGCCTAGAGTATTAATGTCACAGATGTACTCAGAGCATTAATGTCACAAACTAAATAAATTGATTCCAATTATTTCTAAAAAAAGAATGTTATTATCTGAATTATCCCTCTCAAAATCTGCATCCTCAAAAAATATAGCAGTTCCTATAAAGAAATGGAACACTTAATATGAGAATAAAATTTATATCCCTCAAGTGGTATGGATAACCTATAAAAAGAAAGATAATTTTTTAGATTTAAACGTATGTTTGCTTGGCCTGTAAGGCTTTGCTTTAGTTGGACATTCTTATAACAAAAATGCCTAAAGTTGGGCATTTGCCCTCTGAAAATTTTATATGGTGTGCTAACTAATGATGTAGTAGGTAACTTATTAAGCATGTAATATGCTCACCTAAGAGCATCATGCTAGAGTGAAATGGATAGTGATGTGTACAAAATTATGCTCCAAATCATTTCATGTAATGTACCGTTTCTTCCTTCAGATACACCATTCATAGTGGGAAAGCCCGAGATGGTGTATTGAAGAACAATAACACACTATTGTAGGTAGAAAGTAAATGGTCCATATCGTTATGCATGAGAACTATCATACATTTTATAGTATTCATCACCTCGATCAGATATGATGATTTCAATCATCTTACCAAATTGTAACTCAACCTTCACCTTAAAAGATTAGCATATATCGATGACTTCATTTTTTTACTAAGAAAATATATGTATATGTATGATAGGAAGTCTTATATGAATGAAATAAATTATGTTTGACCATTTCATGAAGTTGCAAGAAATGACCACATATGTTTGTATGAATTAATTATATAAACGTCTTTAGCATGAGAGGCTTCAAATATTATATGTTTGGTATTTTTCCTTTTGGTACACCCAACACATGTCTCAAAACTAGAATAATTAAGAGGACCTAAAAGATTGTTAACAACGAGTTTGTCCCAAACACGTGTCATAAAAGGTTGAACTTTTAGAAGCAATATTGTGTGATACATTCATAGAAATTTAATAATTAGCAATATTATATAATATATATAAAATATCAAACAAATCAAGCACAAATTTACCAACCATTTTATATTAAATTAAAGATAAAACTCTTTATTACCTATTGAACACACATATCAACTTTATCCAACAGAAAAAAGGTTCCTCTTAAAGGAAGATATAACTAAAACATCATTCAATTACAATAGATATCATAAATTTGAAACCAATTGAAAATGACAAATCGCCTCTACAAGGCATATAGTCCCATCGGCTGGTAACAATTGAAATTTTCTAATCAACGAGAGCCATGCTTTGGATTATATTATGAAAGAAACACAAAAATGAGTTGAAAATGGTGTATCGACCCACCATCTGTTCTTTGATATTGAAACTAAATTTTATTTTAAAATTATAACTAAAGAGATTTTACATTACTTGGCCATACAAGCCTTCCACTTATCACAATATCTCTTCAAATGATCTAGACTCTTGCATTAGAAACATGCATTAATGATTCTCTTTGTCCTTAGCTTTCTTGGTGTCAACCATTTCTTGTTCAAAACTTGAAACTGATATTTATGTAATTGAAACTCAAGGCCTATTGTGTTTGATCATAGAATTACTTTTTTTATATGTATCATATTGGCTTGTACATGCTTTTCCTTCTTATACACAAGGTTAGAAATGAGAGTGGCAACCATTTCATAGACTCTGGGCACTGCATTTTGGGAAAATTATACCATATATGATCATGATTAATATCAAGATACAATGTGTAGACATCCAACACTAACCTAGAACGCACTTCCATAACAATTTTATGGGCACAAAAAATCTAAAGAGACTTGTACTTTTCAAAATCAACAAAATAGGCTTTATGCTCGGCAACAAGCTCCTTGAGTACAAGAGCATAAATAATCGATGTAGAATCTAACTTTTGGCACAAATCTTCTAAATGAGTGCGACAACAACAGTTTCAGCTCTATCATCTTACGCGGATCTGCCCAAGTGCTCTTTGCAGCATAAATCTTATTACATGGGGATAAAATATCTTTTTTATATTGTAAAATCTTAAAAGATATACCTTTTAAATTAGAAACCTTATATTTTGGCTGAATTGATAAATAATTCACCCTTTCTTCATTATCTCATAATAGATTTGTAACATTTTTTATGTATTAACATTAGCAGCAACATCGTCCTTTATATCAGGAGGCTCATCGATAAGATATGAATCACTACAAATGAAGTATTGAAGATATGAAAAGTGATCTGAATGATTTACTTGAGCATGACTACACACCATCAACACGTTAAAGATAAGTTTCAAACACAATGCAAAAAATAAGTATCTAATGATGATAAATAAAATGAAATTATGAAAATATAGAACAATTACTTCGAAACCAAGATTCAAATGATGATTCATTCATTCTAACGAAGAACGACATGTACGTAAAGGCCTCTAGACAGATAAAGTACTAAACTGAACATCTTCCTCAGGAATACGTTCAACGGGAATAGCAAATGAAAAAGTAACAATGGGTGTAGATCTGAGGCAACAACCAAATTATCAACATTTGAAGCAAAGGTAGCAGAAAACTTTGTAACTCGTGTTCCTTTACGAATCAAATCATGATCTTGATCAACAAGTAAATTAGTTTCGATAATAATATATTTTCCTAAAAACTCTATGTTGGACGCTGGCAGGTCATCTATTGATATCAAATAATTAAGTTCGATGACTAAATAAGAAACCATTTATTCATTAATAATAAAGGATCAGTCATAGCCAGAGCAAGAATCTTAACACTTAAAGCATCAAGATAAATACAATTGTCTTCCAAAGTTACGAATTAATGTCTTGCATAAGAAGATGGGTAGAAACAGCAGCAATACTTGTTGAAGAATTAATGGAAATAGAATTAACATATTGTTCACTTACTACATAGTTAAAAAGTACACGATTTCAAAACAAAGTTATTTACATTTCTACTAACCCAGAAATCACAAATTAAATGAACATTTACACCTCTAATGAGAAGATGAATCTTCGTTATTATTACCTTTTACCACCTCGGGAGTATAAATTACCGTATTTTATCCACTAGAAGTAGTAAGCAATGTATTAGGCGGTGCAGTAGAATTACAATGTATGCGTTTTTTAGAAAAAAGACTTTCCGAAAGCGCACTATCTATGGACCTCTTCAAGGTATAAGTCTTAGTTGTGTACACTTCAAAAAACTAGAATGAAAAAAAAAATTACCCCATCATAGCTTTGTTGGGCCTTAAATTAAATTTCAGAAAAACATTTTGTATTAATATTGAAACGCGTGAATGCTTAAATTTGTTGACTTTCTTCACCAATATGGAACATTTTTTATGCACAATTTGTTTTGCAATTTGAACTGTGGAAATCTTAGTCGAATGAGCTGAAAATATAAACAAACGCATAGAAATAGCAACAAGAAAACCATAATGACATATTCAAAATAAATATTATTTACGAGTGGTAGTCAAAAATTGATTCATACTCTTTTGTGCAGAATTACTCTAATAAGCCCAATATTTGCTAAGGGAGAATAAACTATTCTCCAAACCATTAATTTGATTGGGTAGATCATGAATAACAAAAACGAATAATTCCATTTTGACGGTAAAAATGGAATTTTACCTTCCTCTTTAAAATCAAGAAGCCATAAAAGCGTTTAAATAAAAAGACTTAACACATAGCCTAACAACACCGCGAAAGTTAATAGTAAGAGTGAGATAATTGGCTTGACATAGTTGAGTAACTTTAAAAAACTTGAAAATATCTTCGTCGAGGGAAAATCGAAGTCCCCAATCAAACAAATAAGTGAAGGAAACAACTTCACCTTCTAAAGCATCACCAAGAGTTTCCAACTTTAGGATCGATCAGAGATTGACAGTGTACGAATGAAATCTTTACAATTTTTTCTTAACTTTTGTCGCATAAAATAAGATGTATGAATGTGTTAGTATACTAGTCTATTGGTATAGTTTCAACCTCCAAATAATAAATTCGCGTCCACATTCATAAAGAAAATAGTTATCGCCATCAAGATTTTAGAAACTATAAAAACAACTTTTTGGAAAATAACGTGTCCAAGCTCAAGTTATCACTTTGTCGCAAGGAAAAATTAAAACTTGATGATTTGTTATTAAAAATGTAAAAAAGAAGGAAATTTGTGAATAGAAAAAAAAAGAAGAAAATCATTAGTCAAAATAAAAAGATACATAAATTAAAAATAAAAATCAGTTCAATTGTTTGTGTCATAGTAAATAAACGACCCTAATCTTGTAAAATAAATACGACTAATTTAGATAAATCAATAGCCCAAAAGATAATGTGCTCATCATGGTAATCAAAACATAGTCACACATAGATTTAGGGAAACCATTATTCGAAGTATATAATTATTTAAAAATATATATATTACGCTATACACATGCTTCGCCAATCACACAAAGTTACTCTAAATGCTAACCAAAACTAATAAATGCAGTATTAGAAAATACATATATTCGGCTATATACATTCTTGAAAACCGACGGTAAATGCTAACCAAAACTAAGCAAATTATTTTTTGATTTTTTGGTTGAATCGTGTTTTTTTTACCGGTTTGTGAGCTAGTATAATCTATTTGACTGTTTTTTCTGGTATTTTTCATATATTTAAGTAATGGCTGAATAAATACAACTGGCCGGAATCAAATAACATAGCCGGAAAACGAAAAAATGATAAAAGATTAAAATTAGTCAAAGAAAAAAGAGTGATAATTATTCTTGAAAGAGAAAAAGGGACGAGGATAAACATAAAATTGAAAAAAAAATATATAATGGTACTTTATCTTAGTGCTTTGAAGGGGGCATCCTTTTTCTAAAAAGGGTTAAACTTGGGGAAGCCTATGTTGGGGAATAGTTTGACCCTATTTATATGAACAAGTAAAATGAACAAAATTCAAATTTCCCTTAATACAGACTACTGTTTTCCTTCGGTTAAAACAAATATTGATAGGTTAATCAATGACAGTGTTGATGTGTCCTGTCATTGAACAGCCAGGATTAACCAGCGGCTGAAATATCATATCTCGATCATTTTTGATAATTTCACCAACTGGGTAGCACTCTACCATTTTCATTTGTATCAAAGAATTCATTAATGTCAAAATCATCATCGTACCCATCCACGGCCATGCCATCCTCCTCCACATTATTATATGCTTCGTCACTTTTGTTATTCGACTTTGTTGCTCTTTTGTTCGACCGACCAGTACTTTGAAAGAAATCATCAGTAATATGTGAAGCTCCTGCATCTGCATTCCTTCTTCGTTTAGCGGAATCATTACTTCCATTGCTGTTGCGCCCATTCTCGTTCTTGTAGTAATCGTTAATCGTAGATTCAATTGTTGCCAGCAATATATCCCCATACTTATTTACCTTTGCCCTATTCACATACAAAATATTGTCATCATGTATTTTTATGTTAGAGAAGTATGTACACTAAAATGGCACAAACTGCCCTGTCCACCCTGAAAAAATTATAGGTTAGGTACTGATCACAAAATTTTGACCCGTACCCAACTCGTGGTTGAAACCACTCAACCTGATATTATCCAACAGTATAAATAATTAATATTATTATTTAAATATATTTACTCATAACTATAATTTATTTTGTTTTAAGAAAACTAATATATTTTATGATAAAAGTTCACTTGATTTTAAAGTTTCATGTGTCAAGGGCTTCAGGTTGGATATAGAAAAAATCAGGGCAGGTCTTAAGGATAGTTTCAGGTTCATTAAACCTTGACCAGCACCCGGGTCAGGTCTGGTTTTCTATCTTTGGGTCGCAGTGGGTCACCAAAACCCGGTATATTGCCACATCCCTAAGCTAGACATATAAAACTTACTTTGCAATGCCATCGACCTCAAGGAGTTCTTCTTTTGTTCTTGGCATTCGCCTACTCAATTGTTGCATTGTCGCGTTACTAGAAACAGACATATAAGACTTTCATCAGCGTCGGGGAGTGGTAATAATTAAAATGTATAGATTTTACCAACGGTGAATAATTAACCGAACCCGTACCCAAATATATGGTAAGGTTTGAGACCATCTCCAGCCTCTTTACAAAGATTAGTTCGAAGTGTTCTCAAAATCTTATATAGGTTGGCTGCAAGAGTCTATAAGAGCATGAAACGTTTTAGAGATTCCAATTGTGGATAAGTATTCTCAAGCAGGAGAGAAGACAATTATAACATACACAGAAGTCATACCAAGTCTACAGCAGATTCTAGAGAAGGGTCTACCGTTGTAGGACTTAGCCTCTCTGTCATCAGGGGTGCTTTAGCTGGCGTTATTCCAGCTTTTCCCATTGGTTTAGATACTTTTACAGAAGAAGGAAATCTGGAATACCATATACAGATGTCAGCACTGCATACAAGTAACTCGACTGAAACAACACTAAGTTTCTTGGAAAATGATTTCTCTTGAAATAAATTTTCCTGAATATTCCCCGTTTTCGTAGCCCAATCGCTAGATAAGAGACATACAATAATAAGTGTATTGAGTTAATTATCTCTCCAAATGAACATTTGAAGATATACATTTAAGAAAGTCTCAGGACTCAAATGCATAAACCCATCAGCTCTGTCCCTAATAATGAGTCTCAAACCTAAAACATAATAGGTAAAAGGAATACCCATCGGCACAATTGGACCCTACTGGCATATTTGCTGTAAAAGCCAAATTACTCATTACTTATGTTGAGGTATACAAATGCAAACCAAATACAAATAACGTCAAGTTATGCGAATGACTTCTTTTAGCGCTACTACTTATCACTGGTCCAATTACAGTTCCTTATGTTTCAAAAACTTTCTACAAACAATTTCAGTTGACCTGCTCGGTATCATACTTGTCACAATATAAACACAAGCTATTGACCTGTCAACCTTAAGAGAAATCATCAGGGGATGTAACTATAAAATAAAGAGACTAGTAACTAAACTTTTAGCCTACGGAACGATGTAATTGGCAAACATAAGCTATGCCAGTTCTGATTTTAGCACTAGAGGAGCAAAAATGGCCGCAGTCTTGCACCTTTAAGCACATTTAACATTTATAGTAGGTAATAGGAAAATTGAAAAGCCTGACAGGATAGGAACCTTAGTGACATAGTCTGTCCTCCAGAGAAGAGATTGTAAGCCTTCGATTCATTTACCTAAAAAAATTAAGACAACAAAGACAAAAATGCATGAACTAGATAAAACATCCAAGGTTACTCTTCCTCACACGTACCAGTTGCACGAAATAATTAAGAATTAATTTCAGAAGAAGTACCTTTAAAACTGATGATACAGATCCATACGTTTCATTTTTCTTAACTTCTTCCACGAGAATATCCTCTGTGACCAGATGATGCAATATACGAGAGGCTTCGGTTTTGGCTAGAAGTTTTCCAGCTCCATGTAGTCTCAAAGTCTCATGTCTGTGTTTCTTGACCTACATATGTTATGCATTAGAAAACATAACATTATAAGAGAGGGAGGTTATCAAGCAAAATGTAATATGTTGCTCGTACTTACATATTGGCTTAAAGATCCCCTGTAGACCTCCAATATATGAGATGACGAAAACTGCTGCTTCACCAGCCTCACCAGTTCAACCTGAACGATGCAGTGCCAGCATAGGATGATTAGTTATGAAGTATATAACAAAGAATAAAACGCAGTAACACGACAACTTCAGTACCAATTGCTTCGCGGACTGAGTCACATCCTTTTCAACCAAACTTTTATTTTTAGAGCAATTATCACATGTGTTTTTGCAGTTTGCATTATCAAACTTTTCTCCAAAATGGACAAGCTGTAGGAAACGTCGACAATCAACCTCATTTTCGCAATAACTAACCTGAATCAGTTAAATCAGTGTTAAAATGCTAATCAATCAGAATAAAAACGGTCAAAACAAATTGAAGAGGGTGTAACTTTGAGGAGACAAAGTTGATACTATACCATTCGCAGAATATTCTCAGCATTGGTTTCGAGCATCCTCCCCGAAGATGCTGTACGATTATGTCCAGAAGTCAGTGAACTTTGCTCAACAGCTCCTTGGCTAATCATATGCTTTAGCCGTATCTAAAAAATATATGTGACATAACTCTATGAACATTCAGTGCAATCAAAAATATGATAACTTGTACCCGGATTCAGGAAAAAGCAACAAGAAATGGAATCATAGACCCATGTCATGGGACTTACATAATCGCTGTAACTGTAAAACAACACACAAGATGAACGCTCTCCGTCTCGACCAGCACGACCACATTCCTACAACAGTGAAAAAGTTCATCAACTGACATCATAAAGAGTGAAGTACTCTGAATATTTTGACTGACTTGCAATTGTTACAGAGAAAGTAAATATTATTCTCAGTACCAATCAATCATCAAATACCTGATGATAACCTTCTATTGATTTTGGGAGAGAGTGGTGGATTACAAAGCGAACATCTGGTTTGTTGATACCTGTATTAACAATGTTAGTCGATTATTACGTAAGCAAACCATCTATCTAACAGCAGTAAAAGAAACAGTACCCATTCCGAATGCCACAGTAGCACATATAATGTTGATTTCATCTTTGCTCCACTGCCTTTGTACAAGCGAACGGTCTGCTGGATCCATGCTACCATGATAAAATGTTGCTTTATGGCCACATTCCTGGACATAGTAATTTCTATATTACGCACCATATCTATGATTATGAATTGAACAATAATTTGTCAATTGATATTATCCCAATTCCCTGTCAAGCATTCTATCATTATTTTGGTACATGTGGTTGCATGAATGAAACTTTTTTAAAATTTAAATTTAATGATCTTCTTACTATACTACCAATGCATATTTTCCATCCATGAGACGCCACTCTAGTCTGTTTAGAAGTTGGTGAGCAACTTAATTCTCAAGAATACTTCAAAAATGAACTTTCTGAAAAATAACCCCTAACTGCCAATATATATGTATTAAAATGCATGATGAACCTATTACCCTGAGAAGAGAGAGCATTAGAAGGCACATTGTCTAAACACACTTTGCACATGCAATAGAATGCTTTATTACGCAAATATATATATAACTGTGTTTAAATGAAAAGAATTATCTGAAAGACAAACCTGCAACTGTCCAGCAACCTTTTCACAGTCCATTCTTGAAAGACAATAAACAATTCCGCATTCATCAAAATGGTTGTCTTTTATGAACTTATCAATGTCTTCCACACACTTTTTCGTCTTGGGGACAACTGAATACCTGCAAGGCTCACCATAAGTCGTGTCTAGAACAATACAAATAAATTTAAGCTTTGATTAACACTTACATTAAATTTGGGCGGTTAAAACTTTGCCGAAATATAATGCAGTTACCAAGACCAAGAGCCTGGACAACATCTTCTTTAACGCTCGCAGTTGCAGTAGCTGTTAAAGCCAGCACAGGAGTATTTGAGAACTTCTGCTTTAGAATACCAAGTCCCTATGCATTTTACAAAATTACTGTAAGTTAAAACAAAGGTAATGTTACCCTTTCATTTATTGAGAGAGAATTTTTAGATCCCCAACCTGATAGTCTGGTCTAAAATCATGTCCCCACTGACTCACACAATGTGCTTCATCAATAACAATACGGGCGAGCAAACCACGAGCACTTAAGCTCTCTAGTTGTCGCAACAGAGAATCACTTCTGTGAAATATACAAATTTGTTACATATTTTCCCAAGTCAGTGATTAGACATTACTGTTAGCTTTTCAAGCAGTGTAATGTACTTGTGCCACCCTCGTCAATTTGTTACAGCAAACAGACAAAATACCATGTCAGTTGACCTTTTCCCATACGTGAAATTGACACTAACAGCTGTGAATTTGCTACAAGGGACTTAATAATATCAAGGACAAACAAGGTTACTAAGAATGATATAGAGTTGCATACGCGGTCAGAAACCCTGGTAATTTAGAGCCTATAACATACTGATAACAGATATTTTCTTTTGAGCTCTAGAAAAACTGAGATACTCGATGTAAAGGCTTGCAAATAAGGAGAATGTTTTAGAAACAGACCTTGAAGTGGGGAGAAGTAACATATAAGGATACTTTTACTTCTAGTTCAGATAAATGTCTTATAAAAACCTTCACTAGATAATTTTAACATATTTGATAAAAGCCCAAATATATCAGCACAAGTGAGAATAACTATCACTGTCAGTCATGGAAATAAGTTTGAGTGGAGATCAGAGAATAAGTCTAGCTTCAATTTCTCCCGCATAAAGGTAAGGGCCTTATTGTGAACTATCCGTGCTACTTTATCAACCTAGTTAGGTAGGCCATGCACAGAAATATGCAAACTAGCAACATTTAACACGACCCTGAAGCAGGAACGAAAAAATTAGGGTAACGGTCAAGATATTAGTGACCCAATAAGATTTTAGGTCGACACGAACAAGACACAAAAAAAGACAGGCCGGGCTCGTGTTCACCCGTAAAACCAGAAATTGACACGAAAAAACTCAAAATAATCAAAGAATTGTAGCATTTCAGGTTTAGATTGTGTTTTGGGTTTGGGGTTTGGGTTCAACAGGTTATTCAATTCTAACAAATCATGGTGTTTTTACAGGTTTAGTTGTGTTTCCGAGTCGAACATGTGGGGCATTGTTATACCTGTGTCTGTAACAGATTGGTCTGGGTTTTATAGATCACAGGCAGGTTTTTGGATTCAGATGGGGTATATGTCAGCGGTTTTTTAACCCGACACGAACCAACCCGTGACACGAAATTGACAGCCCTACAGTGATATCTAATTGTTATGAACTAATTGCACTCAGCAGTTTATTTTATAAATTGTTATTAAGAATCAGTTCTGCCATGAATGCAGTCTCGAATTTCAAAAAACAATGCTTTTATCAATGTAGTCCCAAGATTGCTACAAATACAAACAATACTCACTTAGCCACTTTCTCTGGTGTAACATATAACAACTTGAATTTACAGTTATCAGAGCTCATCTCTTTTAGAATATCTAACTGTTCAGCCCATTCCATACTGGCACTTAAGCAAGTAGCAGGAATATTAGCCTGCAGAAGTTTAAAAGTCAACGATTAGGGAATGATACAATTAGATGACCAACTGGTAAATCATCCGTAGACCATGAATTGGCAAGAAGATAATGCAAGAAATATCACCTGTAGTAGACTCATTATTTGATCCTGGATAAGCGATACAAGAGGAGAAATGACCAATGTTATACCTGGACAAATGAGAGCAGGGAGCTGCAGAAGAAAACATACGAGAACATTTAAGAAGAAAAAGGACAGCTGGTGGTGTAAAATGGGATTAAAAATGTTATGCAATTGGCAAGAGAGAGGCTGGAAACACTTGGCCAAACTAATATATATCACAGAAACATTATTGCTGTGAAACAAATTATGTGCCTGTTACTGCTCAGACAGTTTAATTGGAACACAACACATGTCAGGGTGCAGAAGATGACCAGAAGCAGAAAATTCAGGAAGCAAAGCAAAAAACTGGATCGACTACCTAAAAGCTTCTTAAAAAGAAGCACCAAAGAGTAACCCCAAGAAAAACATATTACCTGATATGTCAAGCTCTTTCCCCCACCAGTTGGCATCAAAACAAATACATCAGACCCACTCATCGTAGCATTAATTATCTCTCTTTGGTTGGGACGAAATGAGTGATTTCCAAAAACTTTTTTGTTGTTCACCTGAGTTTTAAAAAAGAAGGCTAATAAAATGTCAGAGAAGGTACAGACGAATACCACATGGACATGAAGTTAGCAAACTACCTCTAGCATTTTTGTCCACGGGAAGTCTCTTCTGCTCCATCTTTTGTCAGTTGAACCCTCGATATAGTTAACATCCATAGTTTTTGGAACATATGGTTCCCTCTCCACTGGACCAGATGAAAAATCAAATCTATCTACAGAAGAGATAGGAAAGGGCGATGCATTCCACTTCTCGTACCTCAATGGGTCATTTACGTGAGCCTGGGTATCTATCCCCATGTGACTGACCTTCACAGTGTCTGTTTGAGGTGTTTCGAAAAGAAGTCTCTGACCAGCCGTGGATGCAGAAAACTGTGAGTCTCGTCTTTCTATGTCACATAGATGCGTCTGAAGCTGTTGGATTTGCTTCTTCAGCTGTAACCTGGCATAGAAAAGACATGCATATGTGAGAGAACCTGAATGATTGATTTGTACACTAAAAAATTTATTATACTAATCACAGAAGTGCACTAAGAAGAAAATACCCTGTACATGTCATTCTTTGCACATGACAGAAAACATTCATTGAGAAACTGTACGAGGAAAAGGGAAAGGAAACAAACCTCTGTTGGCGAAGCTTCTCCATTACGTCATGACTCATGTCACTGTTGTCCAGTAATTCATTTGATATTGAAATTAGAGTATCCTTCATTTCTTCTAAATGTTTTGAAGCTTCTGGGCAATGTCCTAGCTGTATAAATTAAGGAGACAGGGATCTCAACCCAACAATGTACTAGCATGCCTTGAACAAAGAACAAAAGGCAAATAATGGCAGTACCTTAAACCCATGACTGCAATCTGAACACAACTCATGAGGCAAAGAAGTCTCTTCTTGGCATGGAGTAGTATTTTTATTAGCAATTGGAGTTATGGGTGGAAACTTAGATATAGATGGCTGAGGTGTAGATCCCGATTGGTAATGTTCCATGACAATTTGATCAAGATCCACACTCTGCAAACCAAAAGAGACACTTGGAGAGATAAGCACCAAGAAAGAATAAGAAATGCACAACAAAGATGGCATTGTGATAATTATTAAATGATAAACCACTAAGGTTAACAGTTCATTTAAAAATAAGAAAAAGAAGTCACGGAGCTGAAGTATCTGTTGATTTTAGTATGAATAGAGCATAGAGGTGAAACTATAAGTTTATACTTCATTATTATGTTCAGCAGGGTGGGGCAGTCCAAAATGGTTTGCAGTACCATAAATGAGGATCACTACCTTAAATAGGTCATCGTCATCCATTTCATCAGATAAAACTTCTGCACATCCCTTCTGTTGACTGACATGCACACCATGATTGCTGGATAATTCAGCCAAACCATTAGAATGAGAGTCATTACCCCCTGATGGTCTATTCATCATGTGGCCCCTGAGATCTTTTCCAACTTCTATTCTTTTATTACCATTGGACACAAGGAAACCACCAGCTAAACTTGCAGTTTCACTATTTCTGGAATCAACATGACGTGAGTTTTCAAATCCATGCCCACGCTCAGAAAACTTGTTAGGACCAACTGATGTTTGCAAGGCAGATCTTCCTTTCACATTATATGTGGATTGATTATTTTCACTCTGAAGAGGCGCAGTTAAGCCAGGTCTTAAGTAGGTCCTGCGTGTAGGAAGACTTGAAATAGCATGCCAACCCTGCCATTAAGACAATAAAGACCGAAGTAAAACATATTGAGTACATGGAAGGAGTGGATTATATGTTGACAACGGACAAAATGTCTTGAGATGTCTTACCTTTTCAATTGGTCCACTCTGCAGACGGTGAAAGTTATGAATTTGAAATGCCATTATCCTAAAGAATGTGAAATTATTGTTTAAAGACATAACATAGAAGCCAAGTTTGAGTACATCTACTTAACAGACCAGCTTAAGTAGAGAACTAACAACTTTAGAAAACCCTTGCAGAACAAATCCTTCAAGTGAAAGCAGCTATACATATTGAATAGAGTACTCTGGAAGTTTAAGGTTTCAGAATATGTGTGAGAATAAGGAGTTTCATAAATGCCTTGATCATATAATTCCAAACAATGATCCCCAGGGTTCGCATATCACGATTTAGCACTCCTGTTTTTAATGAAAGAAAAGCCTTGCTTGAAAGGAAAGTTGAATTAAGGAGGTGTCTCTATTAGTCCCCAGAAAACAGAACCCCTTGTAGGTGTAAGCCCCATATTCAGGCCACATATTGCTTAAATAAAAAATTCACCAAAGTTAGTCGAATATGAGTTGATGTTACAGACATCTATATTTTTCACCAAAAGCTAATATCTGGTAATTTGTTCACCAAAACTGTGGCCTTTGAACCATGTCATTTCTACTTTATCACTTATAAAAAACAAGGACACAGGAAATAGGTACACACCTTGCACTGCCTCCTGTTTCTCTTTGAGGTTTTTGAGTTTCTAATGAAAAAAGAAAGTTTGAACTCAAAAACGTATCCTGGCCTGAGACTTTAGGGAACGCATTGACATGCTCTGACCAATTTAATTTGGGAAGTTTGCCATCGGACTTGTGACCTTCATGAGAATTTGTTGGACTGCGTATAGATCATCCATGAATCAATAAACTAACATATCAAGATTTTAAAAGCAGAAGAACGACAATTTCAAAGAATATAAAAGAATACCATTGTTGGTGCCGCATATGATTTACAGTATTCATTGGTTAACATCGTCACATAGTCCTTAAAAGTATACTGCTCGAACCCAAAATGCCAAGAATCTGCTATACATAGAAACGAAAATGTCAAAGTTCTTGAATGACCAATCAAACGAGATGAATTAAGCAACTCATTATAAACACACGTTGAATAATTTTATAAAAGAAAGTGATAATAAGCAACGCCAGAGTTGTACGAGAAGAAAATGGGTTCGAAATGGAAGGCAAACTCAGCGTAACCTTTAATGGCTATGATACGTACTAACAAAACCCTAATCAGAAACGTGTTCACATACACAAATGTGGATGAGTTATGCATGCACCTCCGAGATTGCAAGCGAGGTGAAACCCTAGAAATGATAAGAAGCCCAATTGGATATGTACATTTATCAAGTGTGTGACTTTGATTTCTAGAGGTTGTGAGAGAAAGAGGTATGTATATTCAGAGGTAGAAGAAACCTGTGAACTGTAGAGAGAGAGGGAAAGAGATAGACCTTTGGGGAGCTGCTAGACGAGAAGAAGAGATAAGAGCAAGCTTCAAAAATTTGCATAGCGCGGTCAATGGCGGGACATTTTCGTCGTCTTTTCAGGCATCTAAATTAACCCCTCTTTTTGCTGCCCAGCCCCACCTAAATTTTGGTTCTTCGGGATGTTTAAAATCAAATATTTTTTGTTTTATAGATGATTTTTTTAACTTATTTTTAATAGTATATTACACGTTGTATATAAAAATAAATGTTATTAATATAATTTTTATTATTATTATTATTATTATTATGAGGGAATCTGCAGCCGTTACTCAGAATTCAATGAGTGCGTACATGGTAAACCATCAGTCACGCAATAACCTCTAAACTAATGCACGTTTATTATTTGGAGGAAACCCGCAGCCGCTACTCATAGTGGACTGAATGCGCACAAGGTAAAACCTAACTCTGAGCCTCCAAACCAACACACGTTTATTATCCTGAGGGAACCTGCAGCCGCTACTCAGAGTGAAATGAGTGCGCACAGGGTAAAACCTCAGTCTGAGCCTCCAAACCAACACATGCTTATTATTCGGAGGGAACCTGCAGCCGCTACTCAAAGTAGAATGAGTGCGCATAGGGTAAAACCTCAGTCTGAGGCAATAGGCTCCAAACCAACACCAAAAAGTAAATCACATAAGGTGACACGCTTATTATTCAGAGGGAACCTGCAGCCGCTACTCAAAGTGGAATGAGTGCGCACAGGGTAAAACCTCAGTCTGAGGCAATAGCCTCCAAACCAACACCAGAAAGTAAATCACATAAGATGACAGGCTCAACCGAAAAAGTGTACGTAGAGGGACTCAAACTCAAACTCATGACTTTTGATTACAAACATGTCATACTCAACCAACTCGGCCCCTTAGGTGCAGTGTTATTATATTTTGTTATTATTATGGTTTGATAATTTTTTATTGTGAGTTATAATAGTTTTATTATCCTATTTTTATTAATATTATAGTTTGATTATAATCTATAATTTACAAGTATGGTTATATTTTTACTATAGCACGTAATATAAATGTTGTTATGTTATTGTTATGTAAATAAATTATTATGTTTGATAAAGGTAGAATTTATTCGACTTGCGAGTCAAAGCAGTGGACTAATTGTCTAGACCCAACATGCCCATAATTGTTGCTATATAAGGGATTTTATATTTTCTTGATGAAATGGACGATGATTTTGGGCTTTAATTTTGAGTTTCGATTCATTTTCGTCTTTCACTTATCAATAGTGTTTGTAAATTATAATTTTTAGTTAGTATAAGGTTTATATGTATTATAATTTTATTATTATACTTCGATTATTATAGTTTTATAAATTATAAGTGTTCTTATATTTTGATCATTGCTACTAATGAATAATGATAAAATAATTGTTATAGATTTATAGTTTGATTATACTATAACTTGTTAGTTTTTTTATAAGTGGTAATTGCTACATTATGAGATTGAAAGAAATTTATTGATTTAAATTTTTCACAATTTATACTATTGCGGGTATGAGTTGTACAAATGTTCTCGAATTGAACTATCATATCACAAACTAATATAAACGTGAAATGTCATTCATTTTGTCAATTTACCTTATCTGCGTTAATATCTTCATCATCCAAATCCGCAGAATCTTCAGCCGTAAGATCTTGTTCAAGTACATCATCCATATCATCTGGTTATCCATCGAAAACGTTTTTTAGTTTTTTATTTTATTTTTATACTTTTCGTTTTGCATCATTTGATACGTCGCAATCTAATATTTGATTGCAACTCATCAAAATCTTTGATGTACTTCTGAAGCTACTGTGAAAACTGGTTCGGTTCAGTCTGGATTGTCGCACTCTATACGATGGTGGAATCTTTGTAGAAGTCGATAAGCTTATGAGTTTTAAATCCAAACTCCAGGCCTGTTAACCGAGCATCTTCGCGAGTTGAGATAATACCCGCTTCATAGCCCTCATCAAAGTATTATCTTATATGAGTCCTCTTTTTTTAATATAGGTCATAAATTGCTTGAATCACAGTTTCATACTCAACTCATAGCTAGTTCATTATTTTATCTTTTTTATGCTTTAATTTTCGAAATTAACATAGATGGAGAAACATGGCTTTGGTTTGAGTACCTCAGAGAAAGATTCACCAATTTTTTTAATTTTATTTTATTATGCTTTGTCTTCATCTGCTCAATCAATTGCAAGTACCATAATATGTATCTTGCAGGATTTCAAAGTCCACAAAAGTGGAAAATACAAGTAGGCATTGCTACATGCTTAATAAACGTGTTATAAATCAATTAAATCTATGTGTTTAAGTTTATAAATTATGGGAACCAGTTGGTTTTTATGAAGGATGCAATCTTCAATTCGGGGCTTATCTTCTACTGATTATCAGGCTTATGAATGTGAGAATACCATTTGTGGTAATGATTCCATCAAAAGCTCGATTAGCTGCAGCGATTTGAGGCAGCGACAAAGGTCTTTCAATATAAGCTCAACGTAAACCATTTTGGACTTTATAGTAGAGTGATTGCTATTAGTTGATTATAAACTTGGTTTTAGTTAAATTCCAGTTTTATTTTGGTGTTTAGTGTCTATTTAACAAGTCGGTCGACTACTTTAAGTTGATCTAGATTAGCAATGATTTTTATCACAAAATCTTCTTATCATAATATCCCAATTTAGTTTAAAATGTTGGATGACTCATATTGGAATTCAATATTCTTTGAAACTGTTATCATAGGCTATTGAAGGGAAATATATTTATTTCATAATTTTTGCGTTCAATTTACTAAAAAAACAAATTTCTAATACACAAAAGGATAAATCTAGATTTGAAACACCTAGATTTATATAAAAAAAAAACCTTAGATCTAGAAATTAAATCCCCAAATCTATATATGAAACAAATTTGAAATACATTAAACATACCCAACATAGAGTAAAAGTTAAAACTAATAATGTTACCAGTTCTCTTATTCTCTCTATATTTTCATATAACATATCGAGTAATGCCTAAAATATAAAAAAATTGATATTTTCCAAATTTGTTGAACGAAAGCATGACATGTGACGATCTTGTTAGTAAACTAATCGGAGTATTGAATGACAAAAACGTAACATTATAACTGAATTTATAATTTTGATCAAAATAAAAAAATTACACAGTAAATAAATAAATCGATTTAATAATGATAGATTATTTTAAAACTCAATTAATTAAACAAATCAACAACTTATGATAAATCAATAAATTTATTGACAAGAAAAATCAACCATTGAAAATAAAATAAAAATTAAAGAGAATGAAGTAGTCAGTGGTTGAATTATCCATTTTTTATTTTCACTTTCTATAGTCAGAGAATGAAGTAGTCAGATCATTAAAGAAAATGAAGTAGTCAGTTATCACCAATTATGAAGAACAATCCATTATTCAGGAGAAATAACCATAACAAGCTGAAATACAACAAAAGCATCATCTCTAACAGGTAAGTAAAATCACACAAAAAACTTATGCTAAAACTATTAAATTAATTAAGAAAGAAATTAAACATGATAAAGTAGTTATAAAATATATTTTTATATATATAAATATGTTAATTTTATAGAACAAGATAAATAACAATTGAAAATAATATCAAAATATACATTAACTAGTAAGTTTTCGAAAGGTAGGCCTCTAATGGATGTGTTACAAACATTTTTGTAGGCTTTTGATTTTAAAGGTAATTATCACTTAGGATTACGGGATCTAAAGACGTTGGTAATTATCACATTTTTTATAGATTACATGTTTAATGAATCAACTATAGTGGAAATATCTAAAGACGTTGGTAATTCATTAATTGTCTGAGTTCCATTTAAGAACAAAGCAATGTATAATTATTGTAGGGTTTAAATAAAGATAAATGTATCGAAGGAATTATAATATAATATTTGAATTTGCCTTAAAGATAGTGAAGGATATTGGTAATATATCATATATGGTGTATTGTCATTATACTGCTCATACTACTTTCATTTTGGATACTACTTAGCAAATTGTAGGAAACATTTACCTTTAAATGATCCTCAAGATTTAAATTTTTAAAAAGAACAATCAAAATCGGTTAACGAAAAAGTTAGTTCAAATGCCCAATGCCTACAAAAAGTCAAATTTATAATAATAATAATAAAGGATTACAATAAACTCATTTTAGATAACAAATGTACTTATTCAATTGTTTGTAAAGAATAAAAAACCTAAGAAAAGTACCTTGGGCAATAATATTATCATAGACATTTACAATAGGAAATTCAGTCTCTTAAATACCTATATATAAGAGCAAGTTAAAATGCACTGAGATATAAAATTCAATGTAGATATTGGAGAGCATCATATTATTGAAGTTATCCAAACCTTAGAAGTAGGTAATCTCCTTACAGAGGAAGATACCTCTGAATCTGATTCAAATTCTCCAAAGCAAAGATTTACGAAAAGTCTTCATATTTATCCTGATAAAGTTAACAAAGACAAGTAAATATCATTTTAAATGTATTAAGCACGAGAATAAAGAAAGAAAAACCAAAGCATATGAGAGGAATAATATAAAGGTCATAACATGTCTTTCTTAAGCTTTAGAAAATGACAGTTTTGATACTATGTTGAAACATTAGAGAGATGAGAAACGAGGGTGCTAAAAGAAGACTTATTGTTATGACAATAAATATTGATATATTTCAATATAAGAGCTAATGATTATTAACAAAAACTTAGATAGAACTATGAGCTTACTTGGTTTTCAAGCAAGAATAATAACGGGTGCGAGATACATATTTATTTTATGAATTGTCAAATACATGTATATGATATTTAGAACTCGACCAAGTATTTTTAAACTAAATGGTGAAATTATAATCCATGATGTTGGTATGTTTGAAGACTTTCAAGATATTCTTAATTTTGTTTTAAGCAAATAAGATGTATTAGTTCGAGATAGATTTAAATTAAGATACCGTTATGGTGACCTTAAGAATTGTATCATAAGTTGTGATGGTAATTTAGTTGCTTTGCTATTAATTTTTTATACTTTGGCTTGTTCACATATTATTATTGATATAGAAATTAATGTTGTTGATGATGAAAATATTAAAGACAATAATTGTCTCATGTGGTTTGTTCACCTCATGTAGTTTGTTCACCTATATTTGAAAGTGTGAAACCAACAGAAGTTATGAGATAAGACATAACCAACTGCACATTCCATACGAGACAAGACATAATCATTTGCATGATTGATGCGGGAAAAGTACATAAATGGTGATAGATGAGAAATCAGTTGATAATAATTCACTCTATCACACCAATTTACAACCAAGTACATGTTTTATGATAAATGTGATATCAATTCATAATAACCCGCATGAGGTGATATATGTGATGAGTCCGGTAAAATTCACCATTACTCACTGAGAAATCCAGACAAGGGCAATTCGGACAATAAGTGCCCACTGAACTATTTGGATAGGACAAAAGTATTAAATAACTAAACACCTTTTGACTAAGTTATGTGCTAATCGGCTTATTAAGTAAATGGGTCCTTAAACTTGACCCAATTTCATAACTTGACCCAAAATCCCATGGGTCCATAATTAAGGGTATAAATATCCAACTACTTTCATTAATAAGGGTAATGAACATTTAATACAACCATCCAGCTTAAATCTCTCACTACAAAATACCTAAACATTTAAATACCCTTAAAACTCTTCAAAACACTTGACAAAATTACCCTCAGCTTAAAATAAACCAAACCAAATTGGCGACCACAATGGGAGGAGAAGGTGCCTGAATCTAGCATTCAAAACCAACAAGAAAAACTAGTTCGAATGAATCCGAACGAGCAAGCAGTTCCACCACCTTTGATAAAGGTGGTGGGAGAAAACAATAAGTACACGACCGAAGAACGAGACAGGCAGAGATGGGTTAAAAGGAAAAGTCAAAAGTTTCAGCCATTCACCATACTGAAAACCCAAGGGACAATGACCCATCAGCAAAGACTCAGTTGAGCACAAAAAAACCCATGTCAGTTCCAAGAAATCTCACCGGTCCAAGCCGGTGGAGAGCTCAGAGTCTGAGTTCTCTAATAGCTCCTCGAATAAGGATAGGCTTGAGGAGTCCTTGTCATATAGCAATGAGGAGGGGAGATCCACGAAGAAACAAAAGTTGGTTAAAAAATATTCAAGAAAGAGGGATAGGCATGAGAGATTAAAGAGGCATCTAGGAAAAAGTTCGTCTCACAACCATAGCCATAGTCACAGGCATGTGGATCGACTGCTGATAAATCATTTTGCTTTCCATGATGAGCCAGGTATTTTTGCAACACCTGATGAAGACGCGGTATTTAATCGTGGTCGAAATTGGAGGTAATCGTTATTGTCCTCCAAAATAATATTCGGAAACCTTCCTAAGAGGTTTGACAATACTAAAATGGAGAAATATGATGGGAGCAAAGATCCGGACAACCATCTGGAACAGTTTAAAAAATTTATGATGAATTTTGATGATGATGATGATGACAAACTTCTTTGTAGAGCCTTCTCTCAATCCTTTACGGGAAGTACTTTGAAATGGTACAATAGCTTACCACAAGGTTATATCATAAAATTTGATACGTTTTGGGTGGCCTTTCGAAGGCAGTTTGTGAGGAGTAAAGAGGTGAAGGGCAATGGAGATACTATTATCCATTGTGCCCAAGAGCCAAATGAATCACTGAAAGATTATATAAGCTGGTTTGTAAACATAAAGAATGGGTTAGCTGATTGCTTTGAGCAGGTAGCAATAGCTTCTTTGAGATAAAGATTAAACCTTGAGAATCTGGATGATTCGGTAACTAAGAAGAAGGCTATGACCTGGGGCGGTTTGGTAAATCAAGTGGGAAAACAAATCAATGTAGATGAAACAAAGAAGACTATGGTACACAAGCAAGTGAGATCTACCCTAGCTGCTCCAAACCAGAACCAGTCTGGATACAAGGCCAAAGAAACTAGACAGAGGCCCAACAGGGCCAAACAGACTCAGTCTCACCCAACTCTAGCTCAGAGCCAGCAGTCCAAAAATAAACAAGGACCTTGGGTCCAACCAGAGTGGTTTGCTGAGTTGAAAGAAAATGTGGCAACTATCTATGAAAAAATAAAAGATGAGGTGCATTTCAGGAAACCGACAGTGCTTCAATCTTCTAGCGAAAGTTGTAATACTTGTTTTTGCCAATATCTTCATGCTATTGGCCATAACACTAAAGATTGCATCGCTTTGAAACAAGAGGTGCGGAATCTGATTGAAAGGGTGAAGTTGGGAGCTTAGGTCAAGAGAAAAAAGTGGAAACAGGCCTGACAATGCTCACCAGACTGGCTCAACAAACAATGCAGAGACATCTGCTCCGGACGGGGCTATGGTAATCATTGAAAGATTTGATGTCGAATCAGAGTATTTGGATCATGATCCAACCCGAAATAAATTGGGGGTTATAACAGAACATACTAAGACATTTTCTGGACTCATAAGATTTTTTTAGTCACTTACTATATTCGGAGGGGATACTATGACAGCGCCAACTTCTTCTTAAATGAAGAGGCATGTTCACACTCTAGCTACTCGGTTGGAGGGTGGTATGTCTTCATATCAATCTCAAATTCCTTTTCCCTTCATTATTTTTTATGAAGATGATCTAAGAGATATAGTTGGGCCTCATGAGGATGATTTGGTGATAGGAGCTTCGATTGGGTGCAACGACATCATGCAAACTTTGATTGATACTGGCAGCTCAGCCAATATTTTTTTTCCTATAAACAAATGAAAAATCCAGCAGTGATTCATCGTTCAAACAGATCCATTGTAGGCTTCACAAGGAGCTCTGCGGATGTGATCGGAAAATTTGAGGAAGAAGTATTGTTGGGCAAAGGCCCTTTCAAGAAAATGGTCAGTGTACTATTCATTATGGTGGATTGCCCCACATGTTACAATACAATTTTTGGGAGGTCCTGGCTCTCTAGGATGCATGTTGTGGCTTCAACAGCTCACTAATATTTAAAATATACAGTTCAAGGACAAGTGGGAGTTGTTTGGAGTAGCAAAAAAATAGCAAAAGAATGTTATGCAACTGCACTTGCCCCTACAACTCTGGGGGCAGTTCAGATTAATGAAGATTAGCATTTTTTGGGTCCCTCTAAGGGTGAGGGTGAAATTGATGACCCCAGAGAGACCCCTGGTGTTTTGATACCAATCGAAGAAGTTGAAGCCCACTCTCTGGCTGAAAGAAGGAGTGTTAAAGTTGGCTCCAAGATGACACCATAATTGAAGAAAAAATTGTTGTCCTTTTTGGCATATCACCAACATGTTTTTGCTTGGTGCAATGCTGATGTGACCGGAGTACCTACAAGTGTTATATCACACCAGTTGTCTATCTGGAAGAGATGTTGCACCTGTTGTGCAAAGAATGAGAGTTTTTTCTAAGGAGAAAGCTGATGTAATAGTTCAAGAGGTTGACCGACTTACCAAGTTGGGTCACATAAAGAAGTCTTAATATCCTTTATGGACAACCAACCCAGTTGGTAAAGAAAAAGAATGGGAAATGACGTATGTGTATCGACTTTACTGACCTCAACAGAGCTTGCCCAAAAGATCTCTATCCAGTCCCCCAGATAGATCAGTTGGTAGACTCCACATCTGAAAACAAGTTATTGTCCTTCATGGATGCCTTCTCTGGTTATAACCAGTTACAGGTGGAACCGAAGGACCAGGAACACATTACCTTTGTTACAGATAAGGGTCTTTATTATTACAAGGTGATGCCTTTTGGGTTGGAAAATGCCGGGGCTACCTATCAGAGGTTGGTGAACAAAGCATTTGTTGATCAGAATAGGAGAAATATGGAATTATATATTGATGACATGATGGTGAAAAGCTTAGAAGAAGAATTGCACCTAGCTGATCTTCAAGAACTTTTGCTAACTTGGCAAAGGTTAATATAAAATTGAATCCATAAAAATGTGTGTTTGGGGTGCAATCCAGAATTTTTTTGGGGTATGTGATAAGTGAGAAAGGGATGCAACCTGATCCGGACCAGCTCAATGCCTTATTAAAAATGGACCATGTTAAAGAAGTACAAAGGTTGATAGGAATATTGGCTGCATTAAATAGTTTTATTTCAAGGTCTTCGGACATGTGTGCCCCGTTTTTTCAGACTTTAAAGGGTGGTAAAGACTTTAAACGGTCTTCATAGTGCGACCAAGCGTTTAATGAAATAAAAAAGCATTTGTCCTCCCCAAAAACCTTTTCAAACCTGTTGACAGAGAAACACTATATATATACTTAGTTGTGTCAAAATGTGCTATAAGTGCAGTACTGGTAAGAGAGGTGGACAATTATCCTCGTCCGGTGTACTACATCAGCAAGAGTCTGATGGATGCTAAAAAGAGGTACTTAAATCTTGAAAAATTGGCACTAGCCTTGGTGATTGCTGCCAGAAAAATGAGGTCGTATTTTCAGTCTCATTCTATTATCGTCCGAATGTCTTTTCCTTTGAAGAATATTATTCAGAAGGCAGACATATCAAGCAGGATGACCAAATGGTTAGTAGAATTCGGTGATTATGATATTGATTTTCCCCACAAACTGCAATCAAAGCTCAATTTGTTGTCGATTTCTTGGTAGAATTCCATTCGGACAGAAGTACTAAACAAGCTACAGATGAGAAAACTAAAAAAGTATGGGTTGTCCGGACATATGGTGGATCAAGTACAATGGGTTGTGGGACTGGGATATGTTTAACCTCTCCGTATGACGATAAATTATATCATGCTATATGCTTTGCTTTTAGGGCTTCTAACAATGAATCCGAATATGAGGCCGCTGTAGCTGGTCTGAAGTTAGCATTTCTGTGTGGGGCTAAAAGAGTCAGGTTGATGAGTGATTCTCGGCTTATTATCCATCACGCTCAAGGTCAATCTGAGGCCAAAATGAGCAATTGATCACATACTTGTTTATCCTTAAAGAAGTGGCAGTTAACTTCAAAAATGTTAGTTATGAGCATATTCCTAGATCGGAGAACACAATAGCAGACTTTTTAGCAACCATAGCATACTCTGAGTCATACCCATGGAATCACGTACAATAATGCCCATCTATACAACCAAATCAGAGTATAAAAGAGGAAGATAGTTTAACTGTACAAGTGGTTCAACCCAAAGACTGGAGATATCCCCTTCTTTAATACATCTCTGATGGAATTTTGCCTTCGGAGAAGGCTATGACAATGAAAATGAGGCACAAGGCTCGTGGTTTCTTAATCATAAGAGAGGTCCTTTATAAGAAGTCGTTTAGTATACCTCTCCTGCATTTTTTGGGGATTGAAGAGTCCTAAATTGTATTATCTGAACTACATGATGGAGAAGGATCAGCACACTGTGGCTATAGAGCTTTAACCCGGAGGGTTTTGTTGGCCGGATACTATTGGCCATCCATAATGGCAGATGCCAAGGAGTTGGTGAAGAAATGTGACTCATGCCAAAGATATGGTAATGAAATTCATATCCCAGTTGTTCTTATGAAATCGATTTCTGAGCCAGTACCTTTTGCTTCTCTACCAATGGCATCCGAATGGTTCAGGACTATTATTGTAGCCATTGGTTATTTCTCAAAAAGGATAGAAGCAGCCCCACTTGCAGGAACTACTTCGAAAGATGTTATAAAATTTATCTTGTCTAACATTTGTTGCAGATTTGGGGTTCCACAAAAGATAACTATAGATAATGGACCATCCTGTCCGGTTTAAAGAAGAATTTAGAAGGGACTGCAGAAAATTGGCCAAGCTATTTGCGAGAAGTGTTATGGGCATACCAGACTACTCCTGGAACTGCTACACAATAATCTTCTTTTGCCTTAGTATGTGGGATGGATGCAATTGCTTATATACAGGCAACTCTTCCATCATATAGAGTCCACAATTATTCTGAACAGGCTAATGAAGTGACAATCAGAAGTCAGTTAGACTTAATAGGAGAGAGAAGAGTTAAGGCTCATCTTAGAACCACCCATTACCAAGGCTTGCTGAGGAGAAAATTTGCTTCCAAAATCAAAAGAATGGATTTTCGGTTATGGGATAAAGTATTGAGAAAGGTTTTCTTGCATACTAAGGAGAAGCAGGTCGGCAAGCTAGCTCCGAACTGGGAAGGCCCTTATGAGGTCTCCGAAAAACTTAAACCTGGGACATATAGGCTTCAAGACAAAGATGGAAGAATTCTAAAGCACCCATGGAATATTGAACACCTCCGGTTATATCTGGAATGAAAGTTGTGTAAATATTTACTTGTTTAAAGTCCATGTAAATATTGGGGGGCATACTCTTTCCTACCCTGGTGGCGCGGGGAGGTTTTAATGAGGTATCTGATTTTTTTTAATAAAATATATGATGCCTTCTTAAAATATTCGGAGTGTTTTTATTACAACTCCTTTTAAGTCTTCAATTTACCAAGGATCTTTGACAGATCAGATTGATTTGGTTAAATGATGGCCTTTAAACACGTGTCATCGAAGATTTTAAACACTCTCATTTTTAATATTTGTAAAATAAATATGGGCTCTTTAAACATTAGTCATTGAAATTAAAAGCAAGTATGAAACAAAACAAAAGTTGAGTAAGATAAACCTATCCGGGTACAAACTGGGTGATAATATTAGAACACAGAATATGCCGTGGCCATCCAAAGACTTTAAGTTTTAAGAAATGATTAACCGGACTCAGACCGGACACGAATACAAAAATGTATTGGCCGTCCAAGGACTTTAATGGTTCACAAAACTAAGAAAACAAGTAAGAAAATATAGTTAAAGCCTCAGGGCTTATTCCCTTTGGATGTTACTGCATCATCTTTTTTCTTGAGGCTTTTGAGCTCAGCACTTGAACTCTCCTCAGTTCCTTCTTCTTCAACGGTAGTGTCATCAATCCCACTAAAGTAGTTCTTTTTATCACCATCTACCATCGTATGGAATGGGATGTCTTTATACTCTACATATTGCCACAAGGTACCAAGTGTCCTCTTCGGAAACGTTTGGTGAAAAAGCAGAACCGTGTCAGACTTAAGTTCGGCATACATTTTTTTCTAGGGAATCTATCACCTCGTTGGTGTATGCATCGATGCGGGCCTGATTTTTTTGATCATGCTCTTTCACCAAGTCTTCTTTTTCCTTGGTTACCTTGGACATAGCCTCTTAAAGGGAAGTTTTGTAACCGGACAAGGTCTGGATGACATTATATTTAGTCTTCACATCTTCCTTCAAGGTGGAGAGATCTTTCTCCAAACCGGAGCACTTAGTTTGGAGCTCTATGTTAGCTTTCTCCAAAGTGGCTAGCTTGGTTGACATGTCTTCCTTGTCCTTCTTCAACTCTTCAAGCTCCTTCTTTAGTGCCTCAATTCTCTGGTTAGCGTTGAGGAGGTTAGTTGACAAAGTCTCCTTATTTGTGTTGAGGGTATTGATGAGGGCAGACTGATTTTTCACTTGCCTTTCCAAGTTGAGTACTGGTTGAATATGACCCAGAAGAGAATGGGACACCATGCCGTGTTCCCCAGAGACAGTATAATACTTTCCATTGTAAGTCACCATATTAGAAGAGCTTGAAGGACGGTAGGGGCCAGTGAAATCATCTTTCTCATAATCATTAAAATAAAGTCCAATGTCTTGAAAGGCTCTGATGTCTACTCCATCAATCTCCCCTTCGGTACCTTCTCCGAATTTCAATACGGTGGGAATCTTCTCTGCTAAGGTGGGATCAATTGGGTCTGCTGGAGGAAGAGGCTCCGAAGGGCGAAGGATTACTTCTTCCCCTAAGGTGACTTTTTTCTTCTTAGCAGCCCTCTCATCGCCGCTTGCCCCCCATATTTTGGTCTTTTTTAGGAGGCTTTGGTGGATTTTACGATTCTCCTCCCTCCTTAACAGTTTCATCTTCAACTACCTTGAGCAAGGTAGCATCGATCCCTCGTGTATTCCCCGGAGCAGTCTCTTCTGCAGCAACCCGAACTGCCTCTGCTGCAACCTTCTTTTTCTTTCCATTTCCTTTCATTTTGCTAGGGGCTTTGGCTCTGGCGGGCAAGGCCAGTTTGCCATCATTTTCCTCTGTTCGCTTAAGAATGACAGCTGAGGGAGGTGGTGTGGTCAATTCCTCCCAAGTGAGATCTCTCCGGCCCGTGGTATTCCATAAGTGGGATCTCACCAAGTTGCCAGAAGTGAAACAGTTGTGGAAAGCGTTCCCCCAACGTTCTGCAACCCACGCATTCATCTTGGCACATGTGGTCTGCCCCTCCTCCAGATGACCGATGAACTCCTTCGGTAATACTGACAAGGGAAAATAAGTGATTCGGGAGTGGAATGTTTGTAAAAATAAGAAAGAGAAAATGAAAAACAAAATTGAATACTTACTTATGCTCTTCCACTTGCTGGTAAGCATGCTATGGTTAACTTTAGCCTTGATCTTTCTCCAATCTCCCATGACCCACTGATAAATAGGAATTGAGTTTTCCAGTTCTTCTCTGATTCTAACAAATCATCCACCATTTTGAAGTGGTCTCCCATGTTATAGTGATAAAGTGGGATGTGATGATTTTTGCACAGGCTGGCCACAGCGACAAATTGCTCCATAGGGAGAGGATGCCGAACAACCTCGATGCCATTATGCAAGCAAGGAGGGTATACTAAACGTTTGGACTTAACTAGCTTGGGCAAAGCTTAAACAATGAAAATACCTGACGATCTCTGGGTCTAAGGGGAATCTGAGCCCCCGGTTGAACAGCTCGGTGTAGATGATGATTTCTTGAGTTTGCAGTCCATCAGAGTCTCCGGTGTGACTGGTATCCTCACCTTCACTGATTCTGGGATCCCCCACTTAGTCTGGATCCGTCCCAGCTCGGCGGTATGAGTATAAACGTAGTTAATATTTTGCATGACCAGCATATACTTCACATTAACCTTCTGGAAGCAAGGTCCTATCTTGCCTTCCAAGCACTCCGGAAGCTCCGGATGAGCCAATCCAACCTTCACTTTGCCTTTCCCTTTTCTGTCAGAGGCAGCGTCCTCCGTTTGCCCAGAGACTTCAGTTTCGAAGGGGGCCTCTTTGATACTATTTTCCACCATTTCTTCCATCATTGTGGAAGGTTTATCAGTTGTTGAGGATGGAAGAGTGTCAGATTCTGGCTCAATGGTCTGTCCAGATGGTTAAACACCAGTTTTTTCTAGAGGTCTGGTGTCCGGTTGAGGCTCAGCCTCGGAGGATTTTGCTAGAGAAGCTAATTTGGACGCCTCTGAGCTGGAGGGCTTATTTGGAGGAGCTCTTATGGAAATCTCTGATCCGGAGGGTTTGTCTTTGCTTGCAGACTTAGAGACCCTCGGTTCAGAGGACTTTGATTGTGAACCAGTCGTTTGGGCTTTCACCAAGCGTGTTGTCCGACGTGGATTAGTTTTCTCCGGAGAATTTTCGATATCAGATCTCATGGCTATGAACGGGGAGGGTTTCCTAACACTTGATACTGCTTTCTCTTGGGCAGTAGAGGGGTGGGACTCCTGAACGGAGGACCCTGATGGGATTGGCGAAAGGTTTGGCTTGAATAGACTTTTAGGTTTTGAATTTATAGTAGAAGACGATCCTTGATTAGCTTCTAGAGATGGTTTATCAGACTTGTCGCCTGGAGAGACTGGAAGACCAACAATAATGCGCCTCTCTCGTTCAACTTTCTTTGCTTTTTTTAGTTCATAAAGATTCAACCAGTCGCCTTTTACAAGAGAATTTATAGCTGTGAACATAAAACTATCCAATAAAGGTTTTGAAAGAAAAGGTGAAAGCTTTGTAAAAGCTTTGTAGAGTGGCGAAGATGGTGAAACAGTAAAAGAAAGTGATTTATATATTAGTAAGGAAAAAAACTACTGATACATAGGAGAAAACAAAAAGATTCGAGCAATGATTAAAGACGGCGTTGACATAGGAAACATTAAATGCAGAGGTTACTTTTTAGGCTGAGTGGGAGCGTCATTCTAGAGAAAAAACAGTTGGTAGGTCGAATCAAGATGTGACACGTGTCCCACGATCCAAATAAAAACTCTTAGAATTCTGAGAAAGAATCAGTTCGGACAAACCTCGAACTAAACACACGAGTGGACCGGAAAATATCGTTACTGACTAAGCAAGTTTTTTAGTCCTGCCAATGATTTTTTGACAAAGCCTAGAAAAGGGGCTATTGATGAGTCCGGACAAATTCACCACTGCTCACTGAGAAATCCGGACAAGGGCAATTCGGAAAATAAGTGTCCACTGAACTATCCGGACAAGACAAAAGTATTAAATAACTAAACACCTTTTGACTAAGCTAGGTGCTAATCATCTTATTAAGTAAATGAGTCATTAAACTTGACCCGGTTTCATAACTTTACCCGAAAGCCCATGGGTCCATAATTAAGGGTATAAATACCCAACTACTTTCATTAATGAAGGTAATGAACATTTAATACAACTAGACAGCTTAAATCTCTCACTACAAAACACCTAAACATTTAATACCCTTAAAACTCTCCAAAACACTTGACAAAATTACCCTCAGCTTAAAATAAACCACACCAATATGCAAGACCTCTATATAATTCAGTGTATATATTAATTTATAAATAAGTACATGAGTAGTGATAAATGGGAAACCAATTCATAACCAAGTACATAGGTGTTGATATATGTGAGACCACTTTATAATAACCTCGTATGAGGTGATGGACGCAAGACCACTTCATAATAATATCATATAAGGTTATAGATGTGATACAATATATAATATATTACAGCATACTGATTAATAACCAAGTACATGGATTGTGATAAATACGGGACCAATTCATAATAACGTCATATGAAGTGATGAATGTGAGACCAATTCATAATAACCTTATATGAAGCGATAGATGCGACACCAATATATAATAAAACATTAGAGACCAATTCATAACCAATTATATGGGTAGTGATAGTTACATATGCTATAACGACACGAGATCACTTTATATCTAATTAACTAAATAATTCATACGTGAGACTAATACATCCGACAATTCAAAATAGAAATTTATTTACTTCAAATTAAATAATAATTCATACATATAATATAAAAACAGTTTGAAAATAGAAAATAAAGAACAATTCGAAATTCACCCTTACAGTTTGGTGGTGTGCCGTACTGCTCTTTATATAATATGTAACTTTTTCAGCATTTTTATCATTGTTAGTTCCAGATAGCTGCTTGTTGCAAAACTTCTTAGCCAAACGTTAGGATGGAAGAGATACATATGTGTTATGGGAAGATCAAGTTTTCCCTATGAGTCTTGGGTTTTGTTGGAACAAATCTTAGCTAATTTCATACTAAACCTGGGTTAATTTTTTATTGAGTTTGGGTACATTCATAACAGGTGGGTATAATCTGTATACTCGGGACAAAGATATATTTCAGTAATATTTAGATTTTCTTCGATATCAAGTAGAGCCAGTGTGTTTAGAATTGGCTTGTAAACTGGGTTAGTTTTGGTAGAGAAGTTTCCATAGTGGATTTTTTTTCGACCATTAGGTTTTTTGTTATTCTAGATAAAAATATAGTAAACAGATAAGACAACTATTAAAGTTAGATAGTAAACATAAACCTTATATATAGTAATAAATGTGATCTCACTATATACTTAACCGTAGAAGACTAATTCATAAAAGAACAATTCATAATAATATCATATAAGGTGATAGGCGCGAGACCAATTCATGGGTGGAGATAGAGTCACGACCATTAAATAATTCATTGTAACATACCAATTCATAACAAAGTACATCATTATGGAACATTATAACATACATACATCTCTGTTTGTGTTTACACCATTAAAGAATACTACAACATATATACAACTTTGATAGTCTTTATATCATTATCCAATTGTACATAAGAACCTACATCATTAACAAACGCTATATAAGGATTTCATTATAACTAAAACATCTATGCTCTCTTTAGTGTTGCAATATCATAAGGTTTATCTTTTCCAAGTTTTTCCATTTCAATAATACCATGTCAAAATCATGACAAACTTAACTACAATTACATGTCCGATTTCACGGGAATCAATTCAACTATCTAAAGTGGGAGGTCTATCGCCTAGTTATACATACTACTTCTGACGGATTAACAACGCACGCACAAATAACGTATAAACATCACATTCTTTAACATAAAAACGTTTGAATATGGCTTTAACGTGTAAACAAACCTTATGTCATTAACGAGATATATTAGGACATACATATTAACATGTACTTGTATAAGTTTGAGAAAAGTAATTGTTGATTAAATTTCATTCGACTTAATTCAAGAAAATCCTCATTTAGCATGATTTTCCTTTCAAATACTTAATGAACAATTTAGAATTGACAATCTTATGCTCACAATAAATTATTCCAAACATTAAATTTCTTTGGGGTCGATAATGCATGCAATGTCATCAATCATTAACCTTTTAGAACAATAAACACACCAATTCACCAACATAGATCATTTATGCAATATGTTGGCTTTATAACCTAGTTACCCAAGTTAAAATTATCTTAATAGTTCAATTCATGTAACACATAAGCACCAAACTACCATTAGTATGCTAAATTTCAAGCTAAAGTATGGTTAATGTTCGAAACAGTGACCCATATAGTTTTATATATTGTGCAAAGCTACAACGAGGGTTTTTTGTTGCATGAACAGTATCGTCATCGTGACACTCGTAGAGGGAACCATAATACATCAAGCTTAGTTGCAGTAATGATATGGGTCACCGTAGATATGATGCAAAATTGGCATGCACCACCATAAAATACGAGGGCACCATGGTACAAAATATATTGTTGTTTCTGTACAAATATATGTTTAATGCGTCGTGGTGGCACGCTCCTTAATATGTTTATAAACCCTTAGTTAGTTTTATAATTCATACTAAATGTATTAAACCTCATAATAAGACGTGTTTATATCATTTATCAAGCATGTATCATGCAAACTAAACCCTTGATCTATACTATCTACCAAATCAATCAACAGTCAATACACATGCGTTGGTCCTTTGTAGATAATAAAATCGAATGCATACACTCATGTTTTAATCCTTATTTCACATTTCTTTTAGACGTTGTTTTTCCTCTGTAATTGTCAATGCTTAGCAGTTCGAACTTAGGCAAACAATAAATTATCTCAAATTTAACCTTTATTTCAAATTTTACGCTTTGTATTTATGTACACTTTACACTTTACATTTAGTATACCCTTATCTATCGTTTTTTTTCATTTCTTTTTCCTAGAGTTTCCAACTTAAAACCTATTTGCATAACCCCCCCCCCCCCCCACCCAAAAAATACATTTTAAACGTCATTCATGTTACACATACAGAGATCTATAAGAAAACAAAAAAATAACCGGTCGGAAGTTGAATTGAATCTAAATTGTTCTTCGAAAGAACAAATATAAATAATAAACTAGAGCTTGTAATTAAAATAAAGAGAAAAATGGTAAGCAAATTTTATGTTTTGTACGTGCTTTCAGAAGAATTAACTAGATAAGGTTATACACCTCAGCTACGTCGAATGTAAGATTCAACGTCATAATGAAATTATGGTTTTATAAGTTAAAGAAAAAAATCCATAAAATTGTAAAAAGTAATTTTGTAAAAAGTAATTAATCTTATATAATTCGTAAAAAAAATTAAACTATTATTAAAAACTGAATATTAAATGGTAATTAACTACTATATTAGAATATTATATGATAATAAATAAAATTTAAAATAGTAATAGAAACATGTTTTTGAATTTAGACCTTGGATAATAATTCACAAATATTATAAAGTTAAAAATATTTCTTAAATTGTAATATATTATTGTGAGATTATATATTCTCCATTTTAAAGGACCGTATGTATTTTTATAAGTAGATTTATGTCTTTAGGAATGAGATTACACATTTTATTTTCTTAAATATACTTTCAAATAAGCAATATATGATCTTGGGTCTATGCATATAGATTTACAAAAACTAGTACCGAATCAAATATCAGATGGATGTAAAATTGATGTAAAATTGGTGAATAAAAAACTATTTAATAGTTATTGTGAAAAATAAAGATAAAATTAAACTAACATCGTATATAAACTTTAGTTTAATTTACCTTTTTCTTGGACTAGGCGGAGAGCTTACAACCATACATATTACAAGTATGTTAATATTTTCCGAGTAAATTTGTAATTAAACTTTAAAAACCAATCAAAATAAAAACATTTATCTAAATAGATAAAAGCATGTAATGTTATTTACTATATATATATATATATCAAAATTCATTACAATTATTTCACACGAAATATATATTTCAAATATTTAAAAAAGTAATTTTTTTATATTTTTAAACTTAAAAAACACCGTTTATATCATATTATAATCAACTTTTACAAACAATCAAAATAAACAAAAAACTATAAAATATCAATAAAAAATTATCGAATAATCAATAACCAAATAAACAAAAATCCCAAAATTTCAACATATTTAGATGATTAGATATCAATCCAATTTATACCTCAAATTTGTAAACCATGACTTTTTATATGAATTAGGTGTTTTATATTGGTAGTCTTCTTGCCAAACATTATTATAAAAATATATGTAACCAATGAGCAAAACAATATATTACTAATTAACTTGGAGAGATATACTTAAAAAGCGAGTCAAATTTGATGAGTATAATAATGTTTTTTCTTTAAAATAAATAAATTAATAACTGAATAAATTTTAAAATTAGAACATACATTAACTAATCGAGTAAGATAAGATATAAGTTTATATGAGCATTTCAAGTAAAAATAGAGTTCATTAGATTCTCACACAATACTAGAGGTGTTTGTTCCAACTCAATAAAAAACTACAATTCAGGACATCAATCAAATTTATATCATAAACAACAAAATCACATTTATAAAAACTTAAAATCTTTTTTATTTAATCAATTCCATGCAAACTAAAATATGCCAAACTAAAATATACCCAAAGAAACGCAATAACAATTAGGAAAACCGAAATCTTTTGGTTCCAAAATATATAAAATCAAACTCCGCATTAAATCAGTGATTATGTTGAAATAGTGTGATCACTTAGTGAATCGACTCATATAACTAAAATGAACAATTAAACTAATAGTAATATATCCGGATAAAAAAAAGACATATAAAACAGAAAATTGACAGTTTCACATTAAACCACAATAAAAAAAACAAATTAAATAAAAAATCAAAACCTATTGAACCCAAGTTGGCAAACTCCACTGATCAGGAAACCAATCTCTCAAATTAAATCAGATAAAACAAAATAAATATAATTAACAAAATAAATGGAGTTAGTACAATATTGCGTGAATTTGTATAGTTGATGGAAGCTTTATAACGAGTTTCATAATATTTTAGAAAATAATTTCAAGTAAGGAACCAAAAATGTTTTCATACAAGGTTTTTTGTTTTAATAAGATAATATAAAAATTCACGATTTAAACAAAATAAAATGGAACATAAACCCAAATGAAACCAAATTTAAAAAAATAAACATTTTTGGATTTCATAACCAAGGTTCTTTGTACCTCCAGAATATGAAGCATCATACCATAAGTAGTTATCAAAAACCCGAAAAAATACTATACCAACTACATTTGAGAAAAATAGATAATCACAACAAAAAACAGATTGAAGATAGTGAACAAAACAAACAATATACTAAAAGGATTGAAGGAAAAATAATAATTGCAAAAACTATACCATGAATTTTTTTTGAATTACATGAGTGTCATATGTTCATACTCTTTAAGTAGGAATCTCAAATCATATCATAAACACAGACGTACATATAAATCGTTAGAAAAAATTGATATATATATTATGTGAGATATATAAGCTAGCTTAAACATCACTCAATTTATGTCCTTATGAAAAATTAAAACATATCTAAAAATATATTTTGTTGTAAGATGGTTTTTTTATTTTAAATTTCTTGGACATAAAAATGTTATTCTACAACCTAAAAATATGTTTAATTAGAGATCAAGCATATCATCGTATAAACGAGGACGTGTATGAATGCTTCATTGAGTAGAGCCATAAATCATTTGTTCAGTTAACCTTCTTAACAAATGAGAATATATCAAATTATGAATAAAAAAATAGAAACATTAAAATTAAATTTAGAGAGATAGAGAGGGAGAAAAAAAAGTTTTAAACCCAAAATCTATAATAATTTAAGGATATGCATATTGTACAATAAAAAATGAAAAAGAAATAAAGACCAGAAGACGAATTTGGTTTTAGAAAAAAACAAAAAAATTAGGGCAGATTGCGAAACAATAAAAATGAAATACAAAATAATTGAAGAAATCCAAAATAAAAACAAAATTACATACAAAAACAACTTATACCAGCCGAAAACATAAAATTTGTATAATTTTTTAAATCTAAACATAAACCTTCACGGTAATGATGCAACAAAATTTGTAGAGAAATAAAATGAAAGAAGTGACAAAAGACATAACTAGATTACAGTCATAGCTTATACACAGAGTGATACCAAAAATATACAATACCATCATTTGTTCATTGTATCTATTTGATTTATATGATATATATAATAAATCTAATTATATTTATTAAATAATTCGAATTGAAGCACGACCTATCGAAACCCAACAATAAATATATATACAAAATGATAAGTTATATATACAATTATAAGGAATAAACAAATAAAAATTATACTGCTGAATGATGTCTTCGAAACAGTTGTTAACATGTATCTAATATTTACTTTATAATAATAATTAGTCCATTTTGAATTCTCTCTTAATTTAATAATAACGAAAATCCATTGTCTAATTAGAAAAAAAGAGACTTACTTGAATGAGAAATGAAGAAATAGAGCAAAAACAATAATGGCGCAAAACTCATCTTTTTCATTTGCGCTCCATCCTCATTAAAAAATGGTGATCACTTGAGAGATATGAACTTAAGGAGGAGTTTTTCGTATTAAACTATACTTTGAGGGATTAGGTTGTGAACACAGTTTTTTAACTACTAAAACTCTAGAGAGAGAAAGTCAACAAATGTAGAGAGATAAATAATATTATAATAATGAACCCACATTTCCCGAATATGGTGGGGTCCTTTTATAATACAAATGATGGATCCCACATGCCTAACTACCTCTTAATTACAAGCATGACCCTTACTTTTATTGTTTACTTACAATTAATCTTATTTTAATATTTAATTTACAATCCTTCCCTAACTTTATTGTTTCTTTGCAAATAATCTCCTTATCTTTTATTCTTCCTTATCAGTAGACCCCCCAGTCCTTGTAAAAATATTTTTGACAAGGACTGTGATGAAGCCTTCGAATTTATTCTTATCTTCTAACTTTCCTCAGGAAACACCTCTTCAAAAATAAATTTATGGCCTCCTCAAAATGACCATCCTGTCTATAAACTCATTCTTCAAATTTCTCTCAAAACAATCCTCTTTGCCAAATCTTTTCATAACACTTTACCTTCTCAAAAAAACTCATACAACCCACCAATCCTTGCAATTTGTTACCAAAGACTAGAACGTAACCTAATATCAATTTTTGCCCCCTCGAAATAATCTTTTCGAAAACAATCATATGAGCATATTTTGTGCCCTCGAAATAACCTCTTCGAAAACAATCATATGAGTATAGTTGGGCCCCCAGTCTTGGCTAACTAATTGAAAAAACCAGATCATACTTAAACGTTATTCGAAAAAAAAATTCCAGTAAATTCCTTCGAATTTCCCAACGTCATCTTTCATATCCCAATCAACAATCTCCCGCCTTTTCCCTTGATGATGTCATCCTAAACAAAATCTTGTCACCAAATCTTTTTGGATATATTATCACACTTCCCAAAGTTTCTCATCATTCCTTTTGCATCTTGACAATCTATCACAGTTCTCAATTCAATACAATTGCACCTATGTTACCGATAACACCCCTAGGCAAACAAAGGAAAATATCCCTAGGCCTTGCTCTCCTCAAAAGCCCATCTACCTTTATAAATACTTTCATTTCACATTTTCAATCCAAACTATTCTGTTCAAAACTTTCATGAGAGAGAACGCTAGCTTATGCCCCCTAGGCCTCGTCGAATTCTATAGTGGTTATTCATTAGTAAAAAATTCGAAGAAAAACTTGTTGCTGGTACCTACGTTGAGCCTCAATCCGAACCTCATGTAACCACTTTCTACGACACCTGGCCTCCCTCGGAAAATTCTTCTGCCATCATACCCTTCGATATTTATTGTCAAACCCAAAACTCTAATCTCAGTCCTCTCGAATCCATGGGCAAAGAGAAAAACCACAAACATTCTTCTAACAATAGAAAAAGACATCATAAAGAAAAGAAACGTTCCAAAGAACATAAATGTGCTAAATAAACCTCTTTAGAACCCAAAATCCGAACCCAACTCCAACTAACAACAATCCTCCTCAAAAAGTTGATACATCTGGGTCAGACCTTCCAGCCACCCCCTCGATGACAGGGCAAGGAAGTCCAAGATTTTCTCCTTCTAGAATTACAATTAGTAACGATGAGGTACAATCACCAAGAAACGAGGCCCTAAAAAACAAAGGAAAAACAATCGCCTCAGAAAACCCTAACTCAGAGCCAAACAAAATACCCAACACAAAGAAAAGTAAATATGACGGTCCTTCCTTGGCTTCCTCAAGTCAAGTATCTACAACTTATCCTGTAATTTCTGGAGAGAAATCACTAAGAATTGCTCCAAAATCCAAAAGTGATATCACTCTTCCTTTGGAACTCGACGCAATCGTGGTCAACAACATTTGAAGCATCGAAAACAAGCATTTGGTCATACTTCATAATATCTGTAACAAATATTTCTTGCCATCAGAAGAAACCATGATAAGGACTTGATGGTGCATCCTCTCGTATATTACAATCAGATTCCCGGTGGAAGGTAAAACTCTATTATCTGTTAGGGACAACAAGTTGATCGTCTACACAGAGATTATGAATTGGAGGCTAATGTATCCCTTAGACCCTTTCTTCATCGAATACTTTTCCAAAATCGATCTCTGCCCTACACAAGTTGGTCCAAACATGTTGTACACGCTCATGGCGTGTATCATGGCCTCTCGGATTTCTGGCAACAAATTTTCTTTAGAGGAGCTCATCGGATTGTATGTCTTGGCAAAAAATCCATTTTATCCTTTTTACTCGCTAACCTTTGGACGAGGACAAAAGATAGTGAAGGATTTACTTGAAGCCGATAAGAAATAAAAGCAACAATTTCTCTTCTTCTCCGGACATAGGGAGACAGACTCTGAGTCAACCCCCTCAAATTCACACAAGTTTACTCTTTTGTGGACTAACAGAGGTAATTTTTTCAACTCCTACCTTAATCTTCCTTGTACAATTATTTTACTAATTTTATTCCTTGAACTTTTGCACAGACATGACTGTATTTCTAAACACTATGCTGACTATGTGGAGAGTGCCACCAAGGTCTTCACCAAACTAAGTGAATGGGCCAAAGAAAATTGGGAAAATAAATTTCACCTCTACTTCATTAATAACAATCTGGCCAAGAGTCGACTTTGGAGGCTAAACCGCCTAGATAGGCTAACTATGAAAGAGTTGATAACCCCTCCCTCTCAGCAAGAAGTCCTCGATCGAGTTGAAAAGAAAGGCGTCGTTATTTACCTTCCAAAGCGCTCACGAGCCAAAAGTCATTTGGATGATTCCGAAGAAGAAATATTAACCAAAGATCTTTAATCAGATTCTGAAGGAGTAGCTACCGTCCAAGAGCCATCCTCCTCGAAAAATACTGCAACCACCACCTCAGTTTCCCCTCCTCGAAAAACAGTTCATCCCATCAAGAAGAAAAAACCCAAAAAGCAAGTTATTCTGGAGCCTATCCAAGAAATCTCTAAGGGCACTGGATACCAAGATGCTTCAATTGAAGATGAAGATAAAGATAAGGAAAATTCAGGTCAAATTCCAAACTCCCAAGTTACCCTATCTCCAATTCCCTCGTCGAATAATGATCCTCTCCCAAAATTAACACATCTTCCAATTCCTCAAAGTGATTCTCCACAAACTGTTGACCCCATCATACTAATTGGAGAGTCCTCAAACTTTGACTCCACTAAAATATGAACTCCCAGTAGTTCCTTCGACATTCCTCAAGGAGATGATTTTTCTCTTAGTGTTCGAAGACTACTTCATGCTTCTGTCAACATGGGAAGAAAAAGAAGAAGCATCTAGAAGACGGGAAAAACCACTATAAGTTCAAGGCTTCCTTTGCCTCCTCCCAACTTGAAGAGATGAAGAAACAACATTCTAATCTAGAAAGACAAACTGATGCAATTAGGGAAAAATTGGTTGCCTCGAAAATACCAACCAAATCAATGCCCCATCTATCAAATGACAATGCTTCAGAAATACTTTCCAATAGAACCCTTGGTTTATATATTATATTAGCATACCTTTGGCATGTATCGTACTTTTTTACCAACTCTTTAGCATCACTAGAAATAGTCGGCCAATAATAAATAGCTAAAAACACTCTTCGAATCAATGCTTTATACCCACAATGCGAAGATCCTTCCCCATCTTGTATAAAAATCCCCTTAAAATGATATAACCGTGGGACTTAAATCGGATTATCCTAGCCTCTGATTTATCTGTTGGTAAAACATCATTTTCCAAAAAGTCTACAATTTTCAACCTCCAATCTTATGTAACAACATTATTTCCTCATCCATCAACATCAATTGCTCTGTATTTCTTGTAATTGAGGGACACTCCTAAGTTATGACCCAAAGATAATTTTCTGATCGTGAAGCAGCTGCTAAGGAATTAGGAATTGAATTTGCTTCTCTTTGAACATGCTTATATCTAACTTCATCGAAAGTTAAAACCAAATCCTTCAACACTTTCAAGTATTTCACTAACTGATCCTTTCTTGCCTCTGATTCTCCCAATGTTTGGTTAATCACCAGTTGTGAGTCGCTGATTAATTTAACCCTTTTTGCCATACACAGTTGAGCCAATCTCAACCCTGCTAATGCCGATTCATATTCCGCTTCATTATTTGTTGCTTTAAAACCAAAACATATAGCCTGAAATATCGTTATCCCATCCCGGGAGATTAATTGAACCCCGACGCCACTTCTAAAAGCATTTGACCCCCTATCAGCTCGAACCAACCATTCAGTCTTATCCTGCTGATCAACAACTTCCACATATGCTCGATCTGAATGGAATTCGACCAAAAAGTCTGACAAGGCCTGAGCCTTTATAATTGTTCGAGGCTCAAAGGTTATGTCAAAATCTCCCAATTCGACTGACCAATTCGTCATTCTTCCTGAGATGTCCGGCCTCTGCAACAAACCTTTTAATGGGAATGTAGTTCGAACTACTATGGAATGCTCTTGAAAGTACGGTCTCATTTTTCGAGCAGCTGTTACTAAGGCAAAAGCTAACTTCTCTAATTTCAAATACTGTTTCTTTGCGTCCAGCAAACTCTTGTTAATGTAGTATACCGGCTTTAAAGCATCACGCTCTTCACGAAGTAACACATTGCTGACTGTAAAATCTGACACCGACAAATAAATAATCAACTTCTGTCCCAGCAAAGGTTTAAAAAGTATTTATGGGGACAACAAATACTCTTGAATCTGGCGAAACGCTTCAGAACATTCTTCGGTCCAACTAAACTTACTGGAATTTCTGAGGACTTAAAGAAAGGCGCACATTTATCCGAAGAGCGAGAGATAAACTTGTTAAACGCCGCTAATCTTCCTGTCAAAATCTGGACTTCCTTAATATTCCGAGGATGAGTCATTGTTGTCAAAGCTTTTATTTGCTCCGTATCAGCCTTAATTCCCTTTTCACTTACCATATAGCCGAGAAATTTTCTAGATCGAATACAAAAATACACTTTTCTGGGTTCAATTTCAGATTGACCTTTTTCAAATCATTAAAATTTTCTTCCAAATCAGAAAAAATGGTCTCCATCTTGTAAACTCTTTACCAGTATATCGTCAATATACACTTCTACGTTCCGCCCGATCTATTCCACAAAGGTTTTGTTTACCAGACGTTGATAAGTCGCTCCCACATTTTTCAGGTTAAACGGTATTACCTTATAGCAATATAACCCTCTACAAGTAATGAATGATGTGCTTTCTTCATCCTTAACATCTAATCTGATTGATTCTAACCCAAATAAGCATCCATGAAAGATAATAATCGATTACCTGATGTAGAATCCACTAACTGATCAATTCAAGGAACTGGGAAATGATCCTTTGGACAAGCTCTATTTAGATCCGTGAAATCCATACACATTCTCCACTTGCCTTTTTTTTTCTATGACTAAGACTGGATTTGAGGTCCATACAGGATATTGCGACTCTTTAATATGGCATATGTTTAATAACCTCTCAACCTCTGAAACGATAACTGCAGAGTTCTCCTGAGAAACAGGTCTTCTTTTTTGCACGATAGGTCAAACATTATTCCGCACTGCTAGCTTATGACAAATTATTTTTAGGGGCACACTGTAACGTCTTCTGCACACCATACAAACATGTTCAACTTTGTTGACAAAAATACAATTAACTTTTCTCTAAACTCAAAATAAAGTTTTACTCCTATTTTAAAAAAAAATCCCATCATGATACTTATATTTCTTGTGATCATCATCCGGAACCAAAAACCCGGGGGACTCCATCTGATCATCACAGGGAATAGTTACTGAGAGAGTCCCCTTTAGCTGCTATGATTTCTCCGATTCGCCTCCTCGAACTTGTTTTGTGGGTAAAGCTATCTGGTAACATTCTCTAGCCATCTTCTGGCTGCTCTTTATTGTTCCGATATTGTTTTATACCACATACTTCAAACATTGGTGCAACGTAGAGATAACTTCATGCATCATTGATAACCAGGAACGACCCAAAATCGCATTATAAAACGTTGGTGTATCTATTACTATAAACAAAACCTCAACTTCCTTTTTGAATGGTCCCTAACCGAGCTCCACCAGGCATTCAAAATCCCCAACAACTATTGTTGTTGCCTCCGTAAAGCCTACTATAGTTCTTTCTAACCGCCGTATAACAGGTGGGTCGGAAATTATCCTGTAAATGCTCATGAACGGAATATTTGTCGAACTTCCCGTATCAATCAATATTTTATGTACTTGATCACCAACTATCCCTCCAACAATCACCACCGCATCCTCATGCGGGCCTGCTACGTTCCTCATGTCATCATTATCAAAACATATAATTGGGGAGGGTAAACAATACATCTGTGATGAAGCCCCTACTTCCAACTGCGTAGTCAAATTTACCATATGCCTTTTTCACGAACTGTTGGAATTTACTCCAATAGTATCTCCTCCAAAAATAGCTAGTGACTCGAAAAACGCACAAAGATCATTCACTTTTCCTCTTGGAATAACCTCTTCTACCATATTTATATTATTTCTTCCCACCTTGGGATCCAAATATTCTGTTGCAATATCAAAAGCATCAACCTTCTCGGAAATCACCATTGCTATGTCACCATTCTTTGAAACAACCTTCACTGCCGTATTTTTCTGAGTGTATTTTTTCACAAAATCCAATAACATGCCGTTCTCAATTAAAGCTTGTACCTCTTTTTTCAGAGCGATGCACTCTTTGGTGTCATGCCCAATATCATCATGGTACTTACAAAACCTATTAGCACTTCTATTTTCCCTGGGAGTTTGGATAGGAAAAGGCTTTCGGAATTATATAGTTGACTTTGCCTTGTCAAATATTGTAGCCACATTTTCTGTTAACTCCGTTAAATAGTCTAGACGAATCCATTTATTCAAAATAGGCCTAGTTCCTTGCTTCATGTTGTAGTTTTGCTGATTCGTTCATGACTTCGGAGGATATTGGCCCACCGCCGTAGGTTGCACATTAACACGAGGCGTTTGGTTACTAGACTCAGACCTCTGAAATTGATTATGCTCTAGCTGATCACTTGATCCTTTCTCAGATGATTGAGTTTATTCTACTAAAATCCTCTTCTCAACTTGATCGAGTAAAGCTCCAAAAGTCATCGCTTAACTCTCAGCCATTGTATCCTTCAAAAGTCCGGGGAAGAGTCCCATTCTGAAAGCTGTTAATGTCACCGAATCTTTGCAATATTCCATATCCGTTTTTGTTTTTACAAACCGGTTGGTGTAATTTTTCAAATTCTCCCCAACTCTTTGTCTGCATTAGATTATCGTATCTTCATTAGCTCAGAATTTCGTGCTCCCCACAAAATGTTGCCTGAAGATATTCTAGAACATATCAAAAAATTTAATAGAAACTTGTGGTAGCCTGTTGTACCACTTGGAAGCAACTCCCTTGAAGGTTTGAGAAAATGCCCGACACATCAATTTATCGTCATCATCAAAGTTGATCATGAAAGTTTTAAACTGCTCGATATGATTATCAGGATCCTGTGTTCTATCGAACTTTTCTAGCTTTAGTATATCAAAATGTTTTGGGAGATTTCCTGACAGAATTTCTAAGGACAAAGGTAAAGCTCTCCTGTTCTGACCTGTCATGTAAACATTAGCCATCGACCCTTCAAGATTCGGAAAATAAAACCCTCCCTCGGAAGGCAAGGTATACTGATGTTGCCACTCTGTATTCTGCTGGTCGCCATTTTGATTCCCAAAAGGAAAATTTCTCTGGTTATAAACTTGCTCCCCAGCATGAACGTTCTTTTCCCTCTGAGCTTTCCTCTCTGAACTTCTTCCTCTATGATACTCCACATGTTTATTTCTATATATTTTCTTTCGATGACTCATTTCAGGAGACAAATCTAGCGAACTATAACGAGAGTAATCACTCGAGTCAGAAGAATCTAAGTGGTGCTTTCCTTTCCTCATCGAAGAATGTCGACCACACCCTCTGTACCGATCATCCTTGTCACTAGGACGATGATATGCATCACGCTCATCTTTTTTATTGTCATTTTCTCTCCGAACTTCCGAACAAAGATTCCCTTGAACAACTTCTTTTTTTGCTTTTAATTTTTCGATTTCCATTAGCAACTCGTTTCTCCGGGCCACTAAAATTGACTCATCCATAATTTCTCCCGAACACTGACCATCGTGCCTTCCGAAGTCCTCGCTACTTCGGAAATTATTGCCGATGAGATTTTCCTCACAATTATTCACGTCCAAAAATCCTCCCGTTCATCCATAATCCTGTTTTGATTTAAAAGAAATTTCGGGAAAAAGAAAACCCACAAGCTGATTTTCATTCCCACAGACGACGTCAATGAAGGAATATGAACTTAAGGAGGAGTTCTTCGTATTAAACTATACTTTGAGGGATGATGTTGTGAACACAGTTTCTTAACAATTAAAACTTTAGAGAAAGAAAGTCAACAAATGTAGAAAGATAAATAATATTATAATAATGAACCCACCTTTCCCAAATCTGGTGGGGTTTTTTTTATAATACAAATGATGGGCCCCATAGGCCTAACTACCTCTTAATTACAAGCTTAACCATTACTTTTATTGTTTACTTACAATTAATCCCATTTCAATATTTAATTTACAATCCTTCCCGAACGTTATTGTTTCTTTGCAATTTCCCTCTTATATTTTATTATTCCTTATCAATAACTACCCATCAAACTCTGTATGTATTGTCGTCTTCACTCACCTGTTTCTGCTGTTCACTGTCCAAGAAAAAAAAAGCAAAATCAACTCAAAAGAAGACAATTTTGAGAAACACATAAATCCGCTTCTCTCTTCTTCCCTAAATCATCCCCAATTCCGCCCTTGATCAACCTTTTTTTCAGAAAAAATAAACGAAAAAAGTATCACAAATTTTGCGATACTTTGTTTTCAGAAAATAATAATAACAATAATAATAAATAGGGTCAAGATATATATACCCAATTATGGTTTAAGTATACCCAATTTTGAGTATACCCAAAGGTGATATAAGTATACCCAATTTCTTCCAAAAATACCATTTGTAGGTATATAAGTCATTTTTTACTAACTTCCATCCAACACTTTTTTCCTGCAACTTTCTTTCACTTCTCTCTAAACTCTCAAAATCTCTTCTCTCAAAACACTCCCACCTATCTCTAACATTTTCCGGCGAGCCACCACTACCTCCTCCCCTTCTACTCCTCCTACTCCATCATGGTGAAGAACAAAAACCCACCACCACCAACTACGTAAGTTCCCTAATTTTTATTTTTTCATATTACTTTACTTAGATTTATGTTGGAATTTAGGATTAATGTTAGATTTAGGTATGAATTTAGGGTTTAGGTCTGAATTTAGGGTAGATTAGGGTAGATTTTAGGGTCGATGGTACACAGGGTTGTATCGCTCGATACAGGCCTCCCGTACCGAGCTAAGCAGGGGGTCTGTGTCGCTCGGTACGAGCTGTTGTGCACCTATGGTGCACAACCGAAATAAAAAAAAAATTGAAATTTTTTAAGAAATCAATTTTTTAATTTTTTTTCAAAAATTAAAAAAAAAATCAAATTTTTAAGGAAACCGATATAAGAGTAATATGCATGTCAATTGGAAGTTCGATTTTGATTTGTAGTTTTTTTTTAAGTTTGTGGATTATATCGTATAATATTAATTTCGTTTATTTTTTTGTATTATTTCAGGTCTGATGCCGTCGAGGAGCGACGTCCTCCTCGGTCTAGGGCGTATCCCCCGGGATCACGGGTGACACACCCGATGAAGAATTTGAAGACGGTACAGGCCGTCTAGGATGAGAGGGTCCGCGATGCTAAGCGCGAACGAGATTCATCAGAGGACCCTGACACTAGACATCTTAGAGAGGATGAGAGGATTAGATCTGATCGGTCTTTGTGCCGAATCAAGCACGACAAGAGGAAAGAGAAGGTTGTAGAGAAAGCAGTGGATGACAGTAGAGGTGGAGGCTCCTCACGATGCGAGACGTCACATGCACACTGATCACCACCTCCCGCTACCAGTGCTCCACCACCTCTCGCTGCCAGTACTCCATCCCCTGCGTATACTACTACATATCCACCACATGTTAGTGAGAGGGTGGATGCTACTGGGGATCCTGAGCAGGATACCATAGATGAGGAGCATATCGATGCGATACATACCGAGGAGCAGTGAAAGACGTTTGCATTTCTGAAATGCAACAAGATACCTCTATTTCCTGAGTACAAGGAACATGAGGAATATCACGTCTTCATCGGACAGGTAAGTACCAAATTATTAAATAAGGTTTTACTTTTATTTATGTTTGAGTTGGTTTTTTATTTACAGGGTCGTACTTCGTTAAGCATACGAAGCACATTATAATGTGCTTCGTATGTGGGACCTCAGTGCTCAGCCAAAGATGCAGCGACACTTGGTGCAAAATCCTTTCGGTCATCTCATAGCTCACTTACCTCGGTACTTCACGCATTCAGTACTTGATGAGGTGGCATCAGGAGACCAACACGTTATATTTCTTGTTTAGGGAAATGACGATTACTCTAGATGATGTTAGTTGCATTACAGGTCTCCTTGTAGTTGGCTGGACTTTGGATGTAGTCACGGCTCCACATAATGTGGCATACAACTACTACGCTAGTATGTTAGGGTTGACAGTGGATGATGTCTGTGCTGAGATACAGTCCACTAGAGGCGTTGACTTCAAGATTAAGTGGCTGTAGGAGACTTTCACCAAGGATCGCTACATCGAGCAAACTGATGCAGATACTATCCGCCAGGTATTACGAGCATACCCATTATTCTTATATGGTTGCACTATTTTTGTGGATACTAGTCTAGAAAAGCGTCAAGGCTGACTATTTGTACGAGTTGGAGAATATGGATTCCGATTTTTAGGACATAGCGTGGGGTACGAGTGCATTGGCATTCCTGTTCCGTGGTTTGGGTGATGCTTCGAAAGCATCAAAGCATAACCTGTACGGATTTGTAGCCATGCTAGATTGCTGGATTTATGACCATTTCCCCGTGTTTAGAGCCTCCTAGAATGCGAACCACGTAGCGAGGTAGCCTAGGATCCTGAAGTGGCTACCAAAGCGGATTGTTGGGCAAAACATCCGCCCCAAATCGGTTGTGCGTACTCTCCTTTAAGGTCAGAAGGAGAAATATATAAATGTTTAAATTTTAGTAGTAAGTAATATATTCATACCAAGTTATATTTTTTTTAACATTCTAAGTGTTTTACTTTATTTGGAACAGGTCATTTTCGAGCCATACGAGGATATCAAAGTCCAGTTCCCCGTGCAGGAGATCCGCACCATCGTTTATCCTTTGGGGATGATGAGAACGATCGAGGGTTACATGCCTAATCGGGTTATGCACCAGTTCAGATGGGTTCATGATGAACCCGAACTCCCACTTGTACTCAGACCGGGTTAGAAGAAGGGAGATTTGACTAGGTACACATGGCGAGAGAGCTCATGGTTAGATTGGCATCAACACTTACTTTCAGATGATCGATTGGCCGTTAACATCGCCACTTATAGACTGTCGGCAACAAACATCTACTGGAGGTACTTGGCTGAGTATGGTTGGCATACTATTAGTCCACCACCATGCACCACGGACGATAGATTTCTAGAGGTTGTTCGGTCGATTGTTACATTGCCTGTAGGTCGAGGGGAAAATAGTGCGCTTAAGTGGAGAGATCAAGTCTTGCAGCTCTTCTCTCCTTGGTTATTTGTCCTTATTATTGGACTTGTGTTAGCTATGTTATGATCTATCTTTTCATTCACGTTTATGTTTTTTATCCATTTTTAGGATTTGTTAAACTTTTTTTTTTATTATCACTAATAGTTTTTTATTTGTTTATGAATGTTAGTATTTTATTTTCATCTTCTCCTTAAGTGACTCCATTAAACTATTAATTCACAATTTCAAATAATAATTTATAAGAACATCTTCGACAATCAATTTAAACTTGTTTAATCCGCTTGCAAACTTAACTCGTACCATTGTAAACAACCAACGTGCATTGTAGATGGTGCGCATAGAAGAACACTATCTTCGTTTAGCTTCTTAATACTATTCAGTATATCTTTGGGGTTAGTACCAATGTAGGTCGCTCGTTCAACATATTCCATCTCTTCATCATTCAAACAGCCAACAAAAGAATGACCGTCTAGCTGGTTTGAACTCTCGTGGTTATGAATACCACATTTCACTTCTAACTTCCATTGATCTGGTTCCACCATTATCCCAAGAAGCTCAAATGGGCAGCCAATATATTTGGTTCCTGTAGACTTCCGTTTACGGTCTTTCTCAACTACTCTTGGAGTATACTTTCTCGACCTCTCACACTGGAAAAACATCGTAGGAATTTTTCTACTATTTACTTTGTCGCGTCGACTTATGTTGATAACCAAACCATGGCGTTTTTCTGTCTTCGTCACCCATTTAATCAATGCTTCCTGTGTATAGAACTCGGTAGTGAAGAACAAATGATTGTAGTCAGTAGCAAAAGCTTCCTCAGTCCCATAGGCGATATCCGTCCCTGTTATACAACAAAAAATCACAATAAGCAGTAAGGTATAATTAAAAATGGATAAAAAACCTTGTTTTTTGGAAAATTTGCGCGAACCAACGGTTCAGGGGCGTATAACCGGTGGTTCCAAGCCTCAGAACCGGCCGTACACGAACCAATGGTTATGGGGCCTTAAAACCGAGTGGACTAAAGCCCCTGCGCCACCGGTTCAAGGCCACAGAACCGGTGGTACTGAGGCCTCAGTACCGACCGGACTGAGGCCTCAGCACCACTGGTTCCATGACCCGAAATCGATGGTGCGTGGTCAAACCGGGCAAAACCTTACCTTTTCTGGCGACGGTGGCTGCTTCTCCGGCGACTGCAACTCATTCTCCGACGAAAATTCATCATCTTTTTTCTCCGACAACATCAATTCCTCCACGCTAATCCCTAGTTCCGACTGATTCATGATCGATTTTCTGTTTTTCTTTTGGAATGAGGTTGAATGTTCATGATTGTATTTTGAAGTTTGAAGTTGATTTTTAAGATTTTTAGAAAACTAGACTATTTGGATGATAAATTCACTAAACAATAGTATTTGTTTGGGTATATATAGTGAAGTAGGTTATTTGGTGAATTGGGTATACTTAGGATACACTTAGTAGTTTTTTTTACTTAATGACGATTTCGAGATTAATTGAAACGTCGAGGATAATTTGGTAAAAAAAATCAAAGTAAAATCAAATGAGGATTTTGGGTATACTTAAACCGGAATTTGGTATATATAGCCATACCCTAATAAATATTAAAAAAATATCAAATTTAAAATGTTAAAATAGAATTAAAAATCGAAAGACTATATGTGGGACAAGAACCATTTAACTATGGTGACACGTGACAAAATCAGAGAGAAGACCACGCACAGAAACTAACTTGATAGATTTTCAATACTCAAGAGATCATCACCCGTAATTTTTTAATCGAAAGACTATATGACAGAAAACGTGATAATCAATGAACTAGACAACGATTTAAACCTGTTTAGATGGTCTATCTTATCCATTCATTGAACTTTAGAATGTAATTATTCATTTGGGACCAAAGCATCGTTAGTTGGAAACATTTGTATATACGACCCACGAGAAGGTAATTATATAGAATACGTGGGTACAAATTCAATTAATTACTATTATAAATTTTATATTTAAATTTTATTATAAAAAATAACTTATATATTTTATAAATTTTATATTTTTAATATTAATTTTAATTTTGAATTTTTAAAATTTAAAGAGTAAACATTTTATTTTTTTAATTTGAAATAGTAGTGTTTAAATTAATTTTATTTTTGAACTTTAAATTTTTATATTTTTTTAATTTGGAAAAAACTATATTGTAATAAGTTTATTCTTACGTTTTAAATTAATTTATCTCCCTGACCCTAAATTAATTTATCTCGGTGCACCTATTTCAGGCTTCAAGATCTATTTATCTTTGTCTTATATTTTCATTTCGAAGGTGGCCCTAGTATTATTACTGTTTAGATGGTCTAATTATTGCTTGTGTTTTAAGAGGTAATTATAACATGGAAAATGCTACCAGTGCCCTCGGGCACCAATTAAGGAAGGCTTTTAGTTGCTTCTTTCGGAATATTTTTATATTAAATTAAATTAAATAAATCAAATCTGCACATTAAATAAACCAAACCCTTATAAGGCCTATAACATAGTTAGTTAGGCACGAATGTGTCGGAAGAGTTAGCTCACTGTAGAAACAAATAATGGGAACTATTGTTTTTCTTACTTAGTTTTTCAATTTTAAAGTTATTATTTTAGATTTTTAGATTTTACAAATTTTATAAATTTATTTTATGTGTAAAATTTATAAAGTTAATGATAAAATTTATGAGTTTAGTTCATAAAATATGGATTTTCTTCCTAAGCCATATACTAAATTTATATATGTTGCAAAATAAATAACTAAGAGCGATGATTTTGAAGTGAGATACTAAATAAAAAAATAATTAAAAAACTATTCAGTAATTTAAATATTATACGTACAATGCTTTATATTTTTATTTGTATTTAATTTATTATAATTTTATTTTAATAATTTATGACACTTTAATTTGAATATAATAAAAATAAAATATAAATTTTGTTTTTTAAATGTCCATAGAAAATGTTTTACATGTGTTTGATAAACTATTGTAGAGTTTTTATAGTCAATATCGTATTATATTTATTTATGGTTTTTAATTTTTTTAATAAAGATGTAGCTTTTTTAGCAACATATCCAGTATTTGAATGATATATATTTTACATATTTACGGATTAATATAATATTGATGAAGTAAAATTCATTATTCTTATCAGTTTCTTTTTTCGTTTTTCGATAGTTTTACACGAACCAACACGGATGTTTAAAATCACACATATTTAATTTATTTGTATAAAATATTTAACATTACATGTTGTATTTACATCGTTCGACAACATCGTAGATCAACAATTAATAATGAACAATTAACTAATATGACATGAAATATTTTCTAACATCACATTTAGCTGCTTAAATTAGTCAATTTATAAAATGTTATGTCACTCTCAATCAACGATGGTGATTTATTTCAGCTTAAATAAATAAATAAATATATATATATATAAAAAGAATCTCTAATATTATATATATATATATATTATATATATATATATTTTACAGCTTTTATTTATAGAACTTTTTTTAAGCGTTTATTTCAAGACAATGCATCATGTCTCAGTACTTTAATCATATATTTTATTCTTGTAGTCGTCAAACTCAATTCTAGTTAAATATGCTACTTTTCTTCTTAGTATTTTCATAGTAGTTATAGTTATATGGATTGTAAACTTCGTGAATCAATAATGTATCTTCGTTTGCGTAACATGTTTGTGGCCCAGTCAGATTTGTAGAACGACCAAGCAAGTGATAAATTTGATGAACTATATGCATGTCAAAGTAACTCACTTAGTTGTATTCCAAAACATATTTTGTAGATTCCCCAACCAATAGGCCTCTTGCTGATTGTAGGTCGTGTACCAAAGATAAAGTTTTATTTATTAAACATATGAAACTTACGTATAATGATGTTCACGTTACCCCATTTAAAATTATTAAACTTTTTATTGCTCCATCTTCTAATAATACTAAACCAGATTCTGCTTAAAGGAAACATAATATATTCATATTACTAATAGTTTCTAGTATTTTTGCACTCGTTAATTAATTATATAGCCTGAAAGTGACGAATAAAAATTGATACGTTATAAATGACGTATGTTTTTTGTCTTCTCAAATAGGAGAGTTTTCTTTTGACGTAAAATATAACGAAGTTTACTTTTTCTACAGCATCTTGCAGTAAAGTGTTATGTTCTTCTTTCATCGTAGATTGTTAGAATTCTTTAGGTATCTCTTTCAAAACTAATTTCAAATGATTATTAATACTTTAACTAGTTTAATATAACTTCAGCCTTCTTGAAAATCTATATTACCATACCAAAAATCAATTATAAGTGAAAATTCTACAAAAAAATAAAATCATATCTATTATTTTACTCTTACGCGCAAATAATATGTCGTCAAACTACCGGACTTTAATCATGTATGGACATGAAGTTTTTTTATGTGAGTGACAATTGGAAACCCAACTCGTCAACTAGTATTGGTCAAGTCGAGCGAAAATGGACAACGAAAAGTAAGACATGACAAAAGGTTGATTACCAATTTAAAATTCATATTATTCATTCATTAAATTTATTCATTTAACTTTACTATTAATAATTTTTTATCTTTTATTTATTTACTTTTGCATAATCCGCTTTTATTACCAAAACTTTCAAATGTATATGTTTTGGTGATAAGTTATTTAATAGATTATAAACTTTTGTTATTTATAATTAGAGCACCAATATTATTGTATTTTTACTTCAGAAAATTTATTTCTTTCAAGGTTTTGACTATAAAGAATAACATTTTTATAATAATGAGATGACAAACACGAATATGGGTGCCGAGTTAAAAATACAGATCTTGTCAATAAACGTAATGAGAGATTTGGCTAAGATAATGATGAGGGCATGAATTTACTAATTCTAATAAATAATTTTTGACTAAAACCGGCACGCCACTAACATAGATGATAGCCCTTCAAAAGTTCCAAAGGAAAAATGTTACAAAAGCAAGAAAGGAAAAACACCTAATTAGACCTCAAAAGAACGCGTCAAACGATATAAAACTTAAATTATGTCTACTATCAATTATGTTTCCATTAATGAAGCTTCTATATATTCTTGCTCACAAAAAAAACTTATATAAAAATGACTCTTAAGGAGAAAACATTGAATTTGTACCCTATAATATTTTCCACTTGGGCACTAGCTTCACTAATAGATGTTGGAGGCTCGTCATCACACGTCGACCTAAAATTTCTAAATTGGACATTTTCTTGCACAACGTCATGGGGGATTCTATTCCTCTTTAACTTTTAAATGGTAGCTTGAAATTATAATAGAAGTTAATTATATCTTAGTTCGTTTTACCTTTATTTATTTTATATTACACACATACTTGTGTAAAATAGATTTTCTTCAACTCTGTGTTACTTATTGAGAAAATGATGTCACCTGGTGATGTCAACTTACTATCCATGAGATACACCATGCCAAATGAGTTTGATGAAGGAATGGGTCGATTGAGGAAAAATCTAACAAAACTAAAGAATGATAACTCATCATGAACGCATTCTCATGAGTTTTTACAGAAGTAAAAATATTCGTTGGAGATAAAACAATCAATTTAGCATTTTAATCTTCAAATATTAAGTAAAAATAAAAAAAATTAAAGAAACAAGTTGAAGAACTAACCCAAGCTCGATAAAAAGCTGTTAAAGCTAAAGAAGAAAAACTCTAGCAAGCCAAAAAATCTATGAAGGAATAAAATATCGAAAAAGTTTTATATTCGAAAAAAACATTCATCAATAAAATACGTAATAACCTTATCATAAAACTCTACAAAGATAATCATTGTATGAATTTAAGACCCTATTTGAGGTTTATTTCTAATAAATAATGCCCTCAATTGGAATATGAAGGTGATCTTTTTGTTGATGATGATTCTACCAATGATGATAAATCTCTTCAAAACGAGGAAGTTAATGTATTTATTAGATATGAAGGAAAAAAACACTATTATTGACAGAGCTAGCAATATCAATATGACTCAAGATAAGAAGACTTATTTTTTTTACTTTAAATTTTATTGCTCATTTTATCAAAACAATACCGTGGATCGCGTATGACCTTTATTTTTATGTTTATTTACTTATCTTGAACCGCTAATATTTTTTGTCCTTGTATTTTTCTTGAGTTAATGTTTTATCATACGATTTTTAATATACCCATTTTCTTAACATTTTCATTACATGTTCACTGAAACTTTATATGATGTCTGATATACATTTGCTTGATCTCTTCATGGTAGTTATTATTATAGATATCTTAGTAATGTGTAGGTTGTATAATTATCTTTCATAAATTATATACTTCCGAAAAAATAAGTATTCATCATTTCATTTTTACTTATACACGTACACTAATCCCAACAACCTTTGTTTTAACTAAAGCTATTTTATTGTAAATTTACTTTTTAGCCTTCATGCCTTAATTTTAATGACCTATGATCTTTTCGGTTGTTGTCTTGACTTATATTGAGCACTTTTGGTGCTTGACCTTTATGGCCTCGAGTTTATGGCCTTAAATTCAACTAATTGTTGGTTGTACATGTAGTCATTTCTCGAAGGATTTATTTCATGACCTTTATGAATTTTATTGCATGACCTTTTAATATTTTATATCGTTTTCTTTATTTTAAATCATGCTGGTATTATTGCAAGGTACGGATCATTGGTCTAACTTAAAGGCATATCACTTTTAATAATAAGTATTCCATAAAGTAGTTTATAGTTATAATTGATTTGTATTAATCTGAAGTAGAATCTATTCCATGTATATCATTCTTGTTTAATTAGATCGTGTCATAAAACTATAATCATCTTGTTTATGAACAAAATCATTCCATTTTACTTTGGTATTCTCAAGATTCTTTCTAATACCACTTAAAATAATTCGGTTGGTAACTTCCACTTGCCTATTATTTTGTGGATAATATATGGCAGAAAAATGTTGATTTATCCCATATATTCGACAAAATATTGTAACCATATCATTTTGAAACTTAGATCCATTAGTATTTATAAATATTATTGGTATTTTTTAACTACTCAAAATACTAGTTTAAAAAAATCAGAAACTTCCTAAGATACGATCCTTCCCAAAGGCTTTGCTTTCATCAACTTAGTAAATAATCCACAACAATTATAATTTTTTTAATAGTACTATTACAATTGGTGATAGACCTACCAAGTTGATACCTAATCTATCAAACGGGTATGAGAAAGTATTTGATCTAATAATTTCATATAGTAGAGAAATTGTATTTTCAAAACATTGACATATATCACAAAATGCATCATATCATATTTTTTTGTTTTCTAAATCCGAAAACATAAACATCATAAAACAATATTCAAATAAAATAAACATGTAAATTGAATTGAATATAACAAACTTTTAACCACTCATGTTGTTCTCGGATATATACTAAAACTAAATTTCTAAGAGTTTAAATTAGACTTTTAATAGGTAATAATATAGTCATGATACCACTTAATGTCTAAAATAGACTCGTTTTATCTTTCATCTTTGTAAGACTATCTTACAATTGATATTTTAAATCTTTAGGATGAAAAAAATCATCGAAAAAAATGTCGTTTATTTCTCTCAACCCTATTAATGTATAATCTTCTCTCCAAAATCATTATCACGAGTAATTAGTTACTCATTTTGAGTAAAATAGACTTTACTTAGGTTAACGAGTCATTACTCAGTACCAATTTCACATAAATAATTATTAATTGTGTTAATGAACAATTATTTGTCTAATTTTTTCATTCTAATTAAATAAAGTGATGGGCTAAACAAACCAAACTATAGGTGGTTTCAGTACAATTCTCCCAAAATATTTAGTTTGGTATTTTTTATTATTGTAAGATAAAAATCAGGTAAAAAACATACAATAACGACGAACAAAAAGTTTTTTTAAAGATAATATTTTTAGATAAATATATTAAATTTTATTTGAAAAATTAAATTATATATATATACATATATTGTAAGTTACTACGAAAATAAATAAATCCAACAACAATAATTATTAGTTTTATGACATGATATATCAAAAATATTAATCTAATCGGAAATTTAGTATTTATATAGATGCATTATCAACTTCACGTTTACTTTAATGAGATGTAACACATGATATTTGTTTAAATTTGATGTCCAATAATAACGGTTTTGGTCCAAATGATATGTGCACTTTGTATACACATTGACGATCATATATCGTAAGGATTCCAAACAATTATGATGGTCTATGGTGCCTTGTTATACACAGTTACAAATATATAGTTAATTATATTAGAAATTGTAGCAACTTATTTAGACATATAAAATATTCGATAAAAATTAACAAAATCTTAACACTTAATTGAGCAATTATGCTCTTAGTTAGAAGTAAAGATGTAATACTTAAGAAAGGCAAAGTTATAACAATTTTACTATATAATCAAATTTTAATGATAATTTTATGTGACAAAAAAAGATTTTTGGTGTCCATGAACAATCTTTATTTACTGTTTTCCAAAACTGTAAACAATATTTATGTTTAACATTTTACTTCTTGATTATCACATTGTAAACTTTTAATAGCTGATTATTATCTTGACATACTTCATTCTTTATCTGCTTACAATGAATATCAACAATTCTTATTATCTCTAGCATCAGAAGATAAAAAAAAATCAAAATAGTAGTTTACTTGATCAAAATAATTTCGAGTCATATATAAAATAATTCTCAAAATTTCTTTATGGTAGTTTCAAATTGATATGCATTGTTGTATTAAGTTTAAGAAAAATGTCATCTGAAATAGTATTGTAAAAAACTTTAAATAGTAAGAACGGATTAACCACGATATTAAAAGGTAATGTATAATATCTTAAAGATGATGGATGAATATACGAAATATTTTTTTATTTCCAAAACTTATTATGAAAGTCCCATACAAATTTTGAAAAAAACTTGGTATATGTTAATTAACGCACAAAAGAGTATAGTCGGTTTGCATCAAATCATATCGCTAACATAACATCTTTGATCCCTAGTTTCTTAAGTACCAAATTTGAATTTTCTTTAGAGACAAACAACAAAAATTAAAAAAAAAACAAACACGAAATCAAAAATTGAGGGATCATGTTAATGTAATAAAAATTCAAATAATTTTCATATTACTATTTATGAAAATATAAAACGACAACAAATACAATCTAATTTTGCAAGTAAAATAATTTTAAAAGAAACTATAATTCTATCAGGACATCTGGTGATGCATTTAAAAGGGATCTTATGAAATTTTATTGAGGTCATAATTGGATCGAAGACTAATATTTAGGATATTCCCAAAAGATATTAGGTAAAAAAATTCAATAAACGATAAATATTTGAATCTTACATAATAAAAATATGTAAATATATCGATTACAACTCAAAATGAAAATATATAAACATTATTGTTTATATACCATTTTATAGAAAGTTCGTTGCATCCAGAAATATATCTTCAGTAACTAGCATCATTGCCAATTCCCGATCCGTCAAAATGATGATTGGAGATGCACACATGTTGTCCATCATCACAACTCTTTGAACACTTAAAGCCCACTTTTAATTGGCTTCCTTTTCCGCACCCATAAATATATAACCAACATTATATATAAGTGATATTGATGCGACTCCAACAATCTTGAGATATTAAATTATATACCTTGTTTACTTATATGCACAATCCATGATAAGGACATGAGAGAATGTATACAATAATTCAATACTTATAGGATGCACAAAAAAAAATCGGTGATCGCATTCAATTTGTACTTGTCTGATCCCACATGTAATATTTATGTTCCTTCAATTTCCCCAACAAATATTACATTTGAGGTTGACCACCATAATCAGCGCCACAATATTTTTGACGATAATTGTATATCGTACGGATGTAGGAAACATTTTCCAGATTTTGCATATGAAAATCAACGTATATTTCCCTAGAATTCGAGCCAAGGTAAGACAATTTACAGACTAACTCCTCTTCAACCAAGTTAAGTCTACAAGTTTGTGAATGAACGTCTAACCAAACATTTTTTTCGTGCTTGTGTTTCATTTTTCAAAGGTCTACCACCATTGTTGAGCTAATACATCAACCGATTCTCTCTTAATAAGAATGGACAATTGGATTGTTTGTTGTACATTTCCTTTTCTTCAAAGTCTTCGGTTTAGTTTTCGATACATAAATACCAGACCAATCGCATTGGTAGATTATCTTAGGATATCTTCCCTATTTACCGAAGTCGTATAGGGTATAAATGATCCCGACTTTAATTTTTTTCCTTTCTAGAAAAACCTATTAATCCGATTCGGGTTTAGTAAAAGATCTAAAAGTTGTAAATATTTATTTATAATCATCCATCATACATGGTGGTTTCCCGGGTTCATAGAACATATAAGCATACGCTAAATAAAGATAACGATGAATACATTTCACCAAATTATAAAAAAATAATGTTTAACTTGCACAAATCTCCATACGATTATACTAAAAATCTTGTACATAGTTGCGATGAACATAACACCATATTGCATGATTGTTTGCGCTATAACTACCATGTTGCACGATATGTGCAATTTCCATATCTTTATACCCAAGGCACAATTTGAATATTGCTCATCGCGTATGTCACGCGATATAACATTAAACAACAATAAAAATAAGAAATCTACATCCAGTGTAGTGGCTTCCACTTCATCTATTAAAATTTCCAACGAACAACTTAAGTCTTGGTCTTCCATGTTTTCTTAAACTATAGAGTGATTTAGTGAGATAGATTGTTAGATTAGGTTAGAGAGTTAGATGATTTAGAGAGGCTTTAGTGTTTTTTACTTCAGAAAATTTATATCTTTCAAGGTTTTAACTATAAAGAATAACATTTTTATAACAATGAGATGACAAACACGAATACGGGTGCCTAGTTAAAAATACAGATCTTGTCAATAAACGTAATGAGAGATTTGGCTAAGATAATGATGAGGGCATGAATTTAATAATTCTAATAAATATTTTTTTGACTAAAACCGACACGCCACTAACATAGATGATAGCCCTTCAAAAGTTCCAAAGGAAAAATGTTACAAAAGCAAGAAAGGTAAAACCCCTAATTAGACCTCAAAGAACGCGTCAAACGAGATAAAACTTGAATTATGTCTACTATCAATTATGTTTCCATTAATAAAGCTTCTATAGATTCTTGCTCACAAAAAAAAACTTATATAGAAATGACTCGTAAGGGGAAAACATTGAATTCGTACCCTATAATATTTTCCACTTGGGCACTAGCTTCCCTAATAGATGTTGGAGGCTCGTCATCACACGTCGACCTAAAATTTCTAAATTGGACATTTTCTTGCACAACGTCATGGGGGATTCTATTCATCTTTAAATTTTAAATGGTAGCTTGAAATTATAATAGAAGTTAATTATATCTTAGTTCGTCTTACCTTTATTTATTTTATATTACACACATACTTGTGTAAAATAGGTTTTCTTCAACTCTGTGTTACTTGTTGAGAAAATGATGTCACATGGTGATGTCAACTTACTATCCATGAGATATACCATGCCAAATGAGTTTAATGAAGAAATGGGTTGGCTGACGAAAAATCTAACAAAACTAAAGAATGATAACTCATCATTAAAGCATTCTCATGAGTTTTTACAGAAGTAAAAATATTCGTTGGAGATAAAAGAATCAATGTACCATTTTAATCTTCAAATATTAAGTAAAAATACAAAAAATTTAAGAAACAAGTTGAAGAACTAACCCAAGCTCGAGAAAAAGCTGTTAAAGCTAAAGAAGAAGAACTCTAGCAAGCCAAAAAACCTATAAAGGAATAAAATATCAGAAAAGTTTTATATTCAAAAAAAAACATTCATCAATAAAATACGTAATAACCTTATCATAAAATTCTACAAAGCTAATCTCTGTATGAATTTGAGACCCTATTTGAGGTTTATTTCTAATAAATAATGCCCTCAATTGGAATATGAAGATGATCTTTTTGTTGATGATGATTCTACCAATGACGATAAATCTCTTCAAAATGAGGAAGTTAATGTATTTATTAGATATGAAGGAAAAAAACACTATTGTTGACAGAGCTAGCAATATCAATACGACTCAAGATAAGAAGACTTATTTTTTTACTTTAAATTTTATTGCTCATTTTATCAAAACAATACCGTGGATCGTGTACGACCTTTATCTTCATGTTTATTTACTTATCTTGAACCGATAATATTTTTTGTCCTTGTATTTTTCTTAAGTTAATGTTTTATCATACGATTTTTAATATACCCATTTTCTTAACATTTTCATTACATGTTCACTAAAACTTTATATGATGTCTGATATACATTTGCTTGATCTCTTTATGGTAGTTATTATTATAGATATCTTAGTAATGTTTAGGTTGTATAATTATCTTTCATAAATTACATTATTCCGAAAAAATAAGTATTCATCATTTCATTTTTACTTATACACATACACTGATCCCAACAACCTTTGTTTTAACTAAATCCATTTTATTGTAAATTTACTTTTTAGCCTTCATGCCTTAATTTTAATGACCTATGATCTTTTCGGTTGTTGTCTTTACTTATATTGAGCACTTTTGGTGCTTGACCTTTATGGCCTCGAGTTTATGGCCTTAAATTCAACTAATTGTTGGTTGTACATGTAGTCATTTTGATGTAGCCCAGAAAGTCCAATGACGATCATATTGACCGGTTACTGAAGGAGTTTAAATTGGCTACCAATCGTCGAATCAAGGTAAGAATTGCTTATCGAGATGCTGTCTCAGGCTATAAAGAGGTTTTTGAAACCATTTTTTTCATCAACTGGACATGTGGATGTTGTCTTCAGGCTATGAAAAGGTTTTCGAAACTATTTTTTCCTTCAACTGGATGGCTTCAATGTGACTTCAAATAAGGAACACTCGAGAAAAAATTATCTTATTCCGATAAGGTCAACAATTATAATCCCCAATGTAACGATTGAATAAAATAAAATAAATAATTTGGGTTCTTGATGGTGATGGTGCTGTGAATTCGAGGACGAATTCTTGTCAACCATAAGAGGATGATGTAGCCCAGAAAGTCCAAACAAAATCCTTTTTTATTTTAATTTATTTTATTCAAATATCTTATGTATTTAAATCAAATCTAATTATATTAAGATTTGATTTGATTTTATGTTAAAATATTTATTTTATTTCTTTGTATTCTAATTTAGGGTTTTGAGAAGATATTATATAAGCCTTAAGTTATTTTAAGTTTTTGGAATAATATACTTTTATATCTGAAAATTTCATTTTTTGTTACCCTTAGATTAGGGTTTCATCATGTTACCCTTGAATTAGGGTTTTATCTATCGTTGTTTATTCTTCTACTTCCGCCGCGTCATCACATTTCTCGAAGGATTTATTTCACGACCATTATGAATTTTATTGCATGACCTTTTAATATTTTATATCGTTTTCTTTATTTTAAATCATGCTGGTATTATTGCAAGGTACTGATCACTGGTCTAACTTAAAGGCATATCACTTTTAATCATAAGTATTCCATAAAGCAGTTTATAATTATAATTGATTCGTATTAATCTGAAGTAGAATCTATTCCATGTATATCATTCTTGTTTAATTAGATAGTGTCATAAAACTATAATCATCTTGTTTATGAAAAAAAAATCATTCCATTTTACTTTGGTACTCTCAAGATTCTTTCTAATACCACTTAAAATAATTCGGTTGGTAATTTCCACTTGTCTATTATTTTGTGGATACTATATGGCAGAAAAATGTTGATTTATCCCATATATTCGACAAAATATTGTAACCATATCATTTGAAACTTAGATCCATTAGTATTTATAAATATTATTGGTATTTTATAACTACTCAAAATACTAGTTTAAAAAAAATCAGAAACTTCCTAAGATATGATCCTTCCCAAAGGCTTTGCTTTCACCAACTTAGTAAATAATCCACAACAATTATAAAAAATTATAATAGTACTATTACAATTGGTGATAGACCTACCAAGTTGATACCTAATCTATCAAACGGGTATGAGAAAGTATTTGATCCAATAATTTCATATAGTAGAGAAATTGTATTTTCAAAACATTGACATATATCACAAAATGCATCATATCATATTTTTTTGTTTTCTAAATCCGAAAACATAAACATCATAAAACAATATTCAAGTAAAATTAACATGTAAATTGAATTGAATATAACAAACTTCTAACCACTCATGTTGTCCTAGGATATATACTAAAACTAAATTTGTAAGAGTTTAAATTAGACTTTTAGTAGGTAATAATATAGTCATGATACCACTTACTGTCTAAAATAGACTCGTTTTATCTTTCATCTTTGTAAGACTATCTTACAATTGATATTTTAAATCTTTAGGATGAAAAAAATCATCGGAAAAGATGTTGTTTATTTCTCTCAACCCTATTAATGTATAATCTTCTCTCCAAAATCATTATCACGAGTAATTAGTTACTCATTTTGAGTAAAATAGTCTTTACTTAGGTTAACGAGTCATTACTCAGTACCAATTTCACATAAATAATTATTAATTGTGTTAATGAACAATTATTTGTCTACTTTTTTCATTCTAATTAAATAAAGTGATGGGCTAAACAAACCAAACTATAGATGGTTTTAGTACAATTCTCCCAAAATATTTAGTTTGGTGTTTTTATTATTGTAAGACAAAAATCAGGTAAAAAACATACAATAACGACGAACAAAAAGTTTTTTTTAAGTATTTCTTTTAAAGATAATATTTTTAGATAAATATATTAAATTTTATTTGAAAAATTAAATTAAATTATATATATATATATATATATATATATATATATATATATTGTAAGTTACTACGAAAATAAATAAATCCAACAACAATAATTATTAGTTTTATGACATGATATATCAAAAATATTAATCTAATCGGAAATTTAGTATTTATATAGATGCATTATCAACTTCACTTTTACTTTAATGAGATGTAACACATAATATTTGTTTAAATTTGATGTCCAATAATAACGGTTTTGGTCCAAATGATATGTGCACTTTGTATACACATTGACGATCATATATCGTAAGGATTCCAAACAATTATGATGTGTTAGGGTGGCGACCAAAGTCTCACATCCCACATCGGTTAAACATGGGAAGGATCAGCGGTATATAAGTAAGAACATACCTCAACTAGTATGAGGCCTTTTGGTAGTGGACCAAATGCAAAGCCGTGAGGGCCTTCGGGTGTCAAAGCGGACAATATCATACTAGTGTTGAGATCGGTTGTGTTCTTACTTTCCGCATATTCCCAACATGATGGTCTATGGTGCCTTGTTATACACAGTTACAAATATATAGTTAATTATATTAGAAATTGTAGCAACTTATTTAGACATATAAAATATTCGATAAAAATTAACAAAATCTTAACACTTAATTGAGCAAAGAAAGATAAAGTTATAACAATTTTACTATATAATCAAATTTTATTGATAATTTTATGTGACAAAAAAGGTTTTTGGTGTCCGTGAACAATCTTTATTTACTGTTTTCCAAAACTGTAAACAATATTTATGTTTAACATTTTACTTATTGATTATCACATAGTAAACTTTTAATAGCTGATTATTATCTTGACATACTTGATTCTTTATCTGCTTACAATGAATATCAATAATTCTTATTATCTTTAGCATCAGAAGATAAAAAAAAAATCAAAATAGTAGGTTACTCGATCAAAATAATTTCGAGTCATATATAAAATAATTCTCAAAATTTCTTTATGGTAGTTTCAAATCGATATGCATTGTTGTATTAAGTTTAAGAAAAGTGTTATCTGGAATAGTATTGTAAAAAACTTTAAATAGTAAGAACGGATTAACCACTATATTAAAAGGTAATGTATAATAATTTTAAGATGATGGATGAATATACGAAATATTTTTTTATTTCCAAAACTTATTATGAAAGTCTCATACAAATTTTGAAAAAAAATTGGTATATTTTAATTAACGCACAAAAGGGTATAGTCGGTTTGCATCAAATCACATCGCTAACATAATATCTTTGATCCCTAGTTTCTTATGTACCAAATTTGAATTTTCTTTAGAGACAAACAAAAAAATTAAAAAAAAAACAAACACGAAATAAAAAATTGAGGGATCATGTTAATGTAATAAAAATTCAAATAATCTTCATATTACTATTTATGAAAATATAAAACGACAACAAATACAATCTAATTTTGCAAGTAAAATAATTTTAAAAGAAACTATAATTCTATCATGACATCTAGTGATGCATTTAAAAGGGATCTTTTGAAATTTGATTAAGGTCATAAGTGGATCGAGGACTAATATTTAGGATATCCCAAAAGATATTATGTAAAAAAATCAATAAACGATAAATATTTGAATCTTACATAATAAAAATATGTAAATATATCGATTACAACTCAAAATGAAAATATATAAACATTATTATTTATATACCATTTTATAGCAAGTTCGTTGCATCCAGAAATATGTCTTCAGTAACTAGCATCATTGCCAATTCCTGATCCGTCAAAATGATGCTTGGAGATGCACACATGTTGTCTATCATCACAACTCTTTGAACACTTAAAGCCCACCTTTAATTGGCTTTCTTTTTCGCACCCATAAATATATAGCCAACACTATATATAAGTGATATTGATGTGGCTCCAACAATCTTGAGAAATTAAATTATATACCAGGTTGTCTTATACGCACAATCCATGATAAGGACATGAGATAATGTATGCAATAATTCAATACTTATAGGATGCACAAAAAAGAAATCGGTGATCGCATTCAATTTGTACTTGTCTGATCCCACATGTAATATTTATGTTCCTTCAATTTCCCCAACAAATATTACATTTGAGGTTGACCACCATAATCAGCGCCACAATGTTTTTGACGATAATTGTATATCGTACGGATGTAGGAAATATTTTCCAGATTTTGCATATGCAAATCAACGTATATTTCCCTAGAATTCAAGCCAAGGTAAGACAATTTACAGACTAACTCCTCTTCAACCAAGTTAAGTCTACAAGCTTGTGAATGAACGTCTAACCAAACATTTTTTTCGTGCTTGTGTTTTGTTTTTCAAAGGTCAACCACCATTGTTGAGCTAATACATCAACCGATTCTCTCTTAATAAGAATGGAAAATTGGATTTTTTGTTGTACATTTCCTTTTCTTCAAAGTCTCCGGTTTAGTTTTCGATACGTAAATGCCAGACCAATCGCATTGGTAGACTATCTTAAGATATCTTCCCTATTTACCGAAGTCGTATAAGGTATAAATGATCCCGACTTTAATTTTTTTCCTTTCTAGAAAAACCTATTTATCCGATTCGGGTTTAGTAAAAGATCTAAAAGTTGTAAATATTTATTTATAATCAACCATCATACATGGTGGTTTCCCGGGTTCATAGAACATATAAGCATACGCTAAATAAAGATAACGATGAATACATTTCACCAAATTATAAAAAAAATCTTGTACATAGTTGCGATGAACATAACACCATATTGCATGATTGTTTGTGCTATAAGTACCATGTCGCACGATATGTGCAATTTCCATATCTTTATACCCAAGGCGCAATTTGAATACTTCTCATCGCGTATGTCACGTGATATAACATTAAAAAACAATGAAAAGAAGAAATCTACATCCACTGTAGTGGCTTCCACTTCATCTATTAAATTTTCCAATGAACAACTTAAGTCTTGGTCTTCCATATTTTCTTAAACTATAGAGTGATTTAGTGAGGTAGATTGTTAGATTAGGTTAGAGAGTTAAATGTTTTAGAGAGGCTTTGGTGTTTTGGTTGAGTGACAATTTCGTAAATAGTTTGTTTAATTAGGGGTAATTTTAGGTTTTCAAGCTTGAGTTAGAAACAATATGGAAGTAGGATGAGATATATGTTTTAAAAATTTAAAACATGATAATAAAAATAAAGGTTGAATAAATGATATTTTGCAAGATATATGTTTTAAAAGTTAATATGAAAAATATATAACAATTAACTCTATATAAAATAAAAAAATTATAAGTTTGTATCTATTTTATAAAATTTAAACTAAAATTAGAAAATTATGTTTCATAAAATAAAATCATATTTTTATTGTAGAAGTTGATCGATAATCATAATATATGTTATTAATATGTTTCATGGTAAAAAAAAAGCTCATAAAATTTAAAATTAACTATAAAAGCAAAAACCTATCTCTATGTTCACTTTATTTAGTAACTATGAAAAAAGTATAATTCATAAAAATAAAATTTAAATAAGTGTAGATAGTAAATGAATAAAATAAATGATTGTTTCCACAATGTGTCTTGGACCTTATTAGACACACATTCTGTATGTCGGTGCGAACACGATAAAGCTGTAAAAAATATTTTAAAACAAATATATGATGACATGAACATAACAATAAATTTATATTTGAATTATTTATAAATTCATAAAATATGTAAAAAAAAGTTATGAAACTATTTTCTTAAGAAAAGATAGTTGTACATTTATAGCAACTTCTAATTGTTGGGGACTATATTTATAAGACTATTTGTGATAAATGATTTACAATCCTCCTTTATTTATCAAAATAAACCATAAAATCCATATAAGAACCAACATCAACACAAAAATAAATAATCTATAAAATATTATAAGGAGTATCGAAATTGCATAAGTTTTGATTGAATGAGCTTAATTTGATACAATATTCAAATATTGATAGTTTAGATCTACCTCGCTGCTTGCACAAAATGTTGTTTAATACCATCAAACATAAAATTCCATATAATTTTCTTATCTACATGAACAATCACTTATTTATTAAATTTTGGTATACGTTTGTATGTTCGTCATGTTTGATACACTTATTTTTACAAGACATCGAGAGTAGTGATTATATATTATTTCAACTGAAAGACATACTCTCGGTCAATGTTATAGAATATCATTGATATTCATTTTAAACGATCTAATTTTAAATATTAAATTATGGTAGGATCTATCTAATACGGTGGCACAAGAATATCAATACAACACGTGTTTATAAATTGCAGTTGCAAATAAGCAAAACCAGTATTTAACATAAAATAAACCAAATTCTAGATTGAAACTAATTCCGTTATAAACCGCACTCCAAAATAAGAGAAAATCATATATAGTAAAAAAACAAGACATGACAAACCAAACAAGATATGTGGTATATAGCATAACATGTAATACAAAACAAAACCAACAATTATAATCAATCATTACACCAATTGTCTGGAAATTATTTTCAATGTTAAATAATCAAACATACTGAATACTTTTGTTTCATAGAGATCAGAACTAATAAAAATGGTTGGGACAACAAACATCCATCTCGTTCGTACATGTAAAGTAAGTCTTGGACATCTTAGTGGAATATAAAAGTTAAATACCGGACTGCAAGATATAATGGTATAAACATGATTGTAAATAATTAAGCACGCAAAAAAAATAAAATCGGTTATATATATATATATATAAATTTGCTTAGTTTATGAATATTTCAAAATATTTTTATTTTTATCGCTGTAATACTAAAAATCCAACGTATGTTTTCTCAATATAAAAAATGAAAGTAACAATTTTTTTATAATAAACATATTCTCGTTTTGTTTTCTTCGTAAACCGTATCATATACAAATCTAATTTTCCAACCTATATATCTTCTATAATTTTTAATTTAAAAATATAGCAATCAGTTATAAATATCAACAAAGAGTTTGTTAAATTTGTTTTTAATTTGTTGATAATTTTGGTTTTCTTAAAAAAAATAACAAAATGATATTGCCATTGAAAAAAGTCATTTATTGTTCAAATAAAATTATGAAAAATTAAATTAGGTAAATATAAAGCTAATAAAATACATAGCCTAAATATCCGAGTAATAGTTTTAGAGTGAAAAAAAAACAAATACAATCTTCCAGCTTCCAATGGAGCCTAATATAGATTTTAGTTCCCCCTAGTAAGTATTTGGGCGTTGACACAAATAAAACTTTTCCAGGACAAAGTGACAATCTAAAATACTAAAGTTAAGTAAGTCTAACCATAATACATAAATAAAAATAACTTTGATGACTTTTCATATTTCCAAAGAATAGCTACTCACAAAATAAAATAAACATTACTTTATTTTTTGATACTGTGATGGCATTTGGGATATAAGTTATACAATGCATTTAGAAGTTTATTTATGAAAACATAATTTATTTTATTTAGACTGGTTGTTTAATTTTTTAAAATTACATGAAATTATTCAACATTGAATGTCAATATCACAATCATATCATACGATGTTTATTTACGAAACTTAGTTATGCTTTATCAAATAGCATGTTAGTATCACAATTATATCATGCGGCATTTATCAACGACACAAGAAAGTATAATATTCCTTTAGATTGACTTATGCAAATAACAAATTATGTGGTAACATTAAATTTTTTAATGATTTAACTTTTACTTTAGTGATATATTTTATTTTCATACCCATAGTTTAGATATCTAAATTGTTTACTCGTAACTTATTTGTATTTCGACTTTGCATTACTGATTTATTTGTGTTTATGTAGCATCATATGAAAATAATATGGATATATTTCAATCTAGAATGGTTTTATTTGAGCGATATGTTAGTGAGATTTCAACTTTTTATTTGACTAACATTGAGTTTGACATGTTCAATATGAACATCTAATTTTCTTAGGTTTGACTAACGGGTGCCCAACAAACATTTATTAGTCGCTTTTTAAGAAACCAATACTTTTCTTTTCGTATACGAGTGATAAAGAGATAGATTTAAAACAAGTAAGACATAATTACCCATCGTTATTTATTGTCTAATGTTAAAATTATGATATTTAATTATTTAGATTATTTTATTAGTTATTTAATTTAACTTTTATTTTAATAAAAATATCAATATTTATATTATATTATTATTTTTAATTAAACTATTTAGGATTATTCAATAAAATAAATTTTAAATCATTTTTGAAATTCTTCAAATAATTTTTGAAATTCATATTTTAACAAACAGTTGAGAATTCAATTAATAAACATTCAACCTTTTAAATAAAAATAGATTTAAAAAAATAATTTGTTAAAAAATTGAAATTTGAACTGGTTTTTTAAAAGGTTTATTTAAGAAAAAAAAATCTTTAAAAACTGAATTTTTAAAATTATTTTTAATTAAAATTTTGAAAACAAAATTTATTTCAAAATTGATATTTTAAAATATATTAAAAACTTGATTTTATAATTTTATTTTAATATTTAAAAATAAATAACTTCTAATATATAAATTTGATACATTATTTAATAGTATTAAATACTTTAATTATATATAACAATATAATACTTTTTATTTTTATTTTTATTTTTATTATGTATAAGATTTAATTTAAATAATTAATTATTATAGTCTTAGCCCTAGACAAGTGAATATGAAATAGAGGGTACTTATGACTTAAATTTTTTTAATCTGAACAATTATTAATAATAAACGAAAGTAAAGCATTTGTTGACTAATAAATACTTTGCCAACCGGTGCCCATGGCACCGGTTAGCGTAACCCAATTTTTTTTACTTGTCACTTATTCGTGACATAACTTTCAATTAGCAGTTGGTTTGTGTCTGCAACTCATCGTATGAAAACAATGTGGATATATCTTAATCCAAAATGAGTTTACTTGACTGACATGTTAATGAGATTTTAACTTAATTGACGTTCTTTATATTTGCAAAAAATATGAACACATGTTAAAACAATTTATAAACGTGAAATACTTAACCATTTAAATATGCAATATATAACCTTATATAAATATATAATACTGATTTTATCGTATTTTAGTCAATCATATAATAAAGAGGATAAAAGCTTCTTAAAAAACAAATTTAAAAACATTTTAAAATAAATAGACTCTCAACAATAACTTACTAAACAGCCGCGTTGCATTGAAGCTTGGTAGCACATTTGTTATTTGTTATATTCTGTGTCAACTTCAATTTTATCGGCAACAAAACTCTTTATTACAGATCTACACAAACAATTTTTGTTCTATCCTGAAAAAAATATATATATTAAAACAATTACAAAGATCTCAAACGTATAACTATAAAAAACACGTGATTAGAGTAACCGAAATTTTTAACTCAAAAACACTTCAAATAAAAAATATCATGCATTTGAAATTGAGTATAATAATCTCCTAACCAATCACATCCTCCTCTAATTTTCATAAAATAAATACTAAAATTATAAAATTCTAAACGTAGATATGAGATAAATTGTATCTAACTTAATTTTCGTTAAAACATCGGTATTATACTTTCTGAATTTTATCTAAATTTTAGTTAAGAGAACATAGACGTTTAAAATATTGTATAATTATATATTTTTTAAAACAACAAACATATTTTTATTAAAAAATTAGTTAGTTTATAATTTTTGTCGAATAATAATGTGATAATTTTAACTACCGCAAACACAAATTTAAAATAAAAATATTTTAAACCTTATTTGATATGAATATCAAGGATATGTAGGGAAATAATATTACAAATAAGTCGTTTTGACTTGGATAATTTTTAATTTTAGTAATAATTAATCATTTAATTATTTAATATAAATCCTCATTTATTGTATATACTGAGTAATAATGTATTAAGTAATTTATTTTAGTTCTATGAATTAATGAGGATTTGATATGGTTGTTATAAAAAAAATACGTGGTTAGGTTTTGTTTTAAAAGTTAAAAGAAATTAAACCATTTTTTTCTTCAGATTTTTATTTTTAAAAAACATAAAAAAAAGTAAAATTCAAATTGTTTACAAAATAAAAAAAATATATGTTACAATAAATATATTAAACTTTAGTAAATAAGAATATTTATATATATTTCAGAAAAACATTGCCATACGTAAATACAAAAATTTAAATAAAAAATATGATTCAGATAAAAATAAATTGAAAAATATTATTAAAAACATAATATTTTTTAAAAAACTAAAGGATACAGCTGCTATTCACTGTGGTTTGAATTTACCAACCCTTATTTATATATAATTAAAGACCATTTACCCATTCTATTAATATTTAATATTAAAGTCAATAAAGTAACTCATAATTTTCTCTATATAAAGCCTTAAGGAACCACCGATTCATACCAACGAAAAGAACACACAGACTACCTTCTCCACTCCTGTTGTCATAAATCCTTCTGTTTCTTTGGTGTTGTTATAAGCTGCTTTATCCACCATGGCCAGAACCAAAGTCAAGCTCGCTTTCATCGAGAACAATGCAGCGCGCAAAGCATCCTGTAACAAAAGAAAAGCAGGGTTGAAAAAAAAAGTGAGTAAGCTCGTTACTCTTTGTGGAACCCAAGTTTCCACAATTTTGATTACCCCTTACAGTTCTCAGCCTGAAACGTGGCCTGATCAAGAAACTGTTGATCGCACCTTAGCAGATTTTAACATGTTAGGTAACATGTCCCCTAGAGTAACAAACCAAGATCATGAATCTTTTCTTACACAAAAGATAAGGAAAACGAGGGTTAAGTTGGAGAAGCTCGAAAAAGAGAATCGCGACATGGAAATGAAAGAAGCTATGATTCTTTGGAGCCGCGGTGAAGATGTCCCTATTGGGACGATGAACCTCGACGATCTTACCATTCAGGTGGAACAAATTCTAAAAAAAATTCAGCTAAGAGAGAACAGCCTACGCAGTGAACTCCAAAGAGAATGAAGTTTCTAAGAGTTCCATCCTATCTTATATGGACCAGACTTTAATTTTGTTGTTTTATCATTTTTATATTATGTTTTTGTTTTAATTTGATTGAAAAAACTATCGATCTTTATTTATAATATGTTAACTAAATAATTGTGTCAAATTTTTGCGACTGTCTTATTATTATTATTATTATTTTGGATATAGCAATACCAATATATTTGTATGTATTTTTATAGAGTTGCAATTTCATTAACTAAAAAGATGTTAATTTGTTAAGGAGAGACAAAGATTAAGATGACATTTCAGCAAAATAAGACTAAATTTAACCAGATCAGATGAGTCAATCATTTTGCAAGCCGCTAGATTGAGAAAAAAATTAATGAAGATTACATTGTCTCGTTATAATGTCAAGTTGTTGTCAAAAAAGTATATAGTTGGTTCAATAAAATTGATCAATAAATTTTAAAATTTACGGTTTCATCATATTTTTTGATATTTAAGATTTTATTGGAAAATCCAATAACATCAACTACTCTAATTGTACTGAATTTATTTTTGTATAAGTACGTATTTTAATATAAATTATCTAAAAAACTATCATAAAATTAAATTGTTTAACGACCTATTATCAATGATTTTGTGACTTTGTCCCGAATAATATGTGCTTTTTGTTATCTACATGTACATGTGATTATTATATACTGCGCATTCTTCAGTATAAAGATTCAAAATGCTTAGGCTAGTTAATGGGTGTCTTTTCACACACGATTCGGTTAATTAATATGAAAGTGTTAGTAGTATTTTTGGCGTCACACAAAAAGCGTTCGATAACTATAAATGAAATTTTAAATATTGACTAAGCAGTCAGATTGTTAGGTAATATTTAATAAAATCAAATCCATAACAATTTTATTATAAGATCAAAATTTTGATGATATTTTAATGAGATAAAAAGTGTGTTCGATGCAACTATGTTGGTGAACAATATTTTTATTTATTTTTTCTGAGAATTATAAACAATATTTGTTTGAGATTTGACTTTTTATTATAACATTAATAATTAATTTATCATTATGATAACATATTTTATTATAAATATAAACAATTTCCTTTTATCCTCTTATTCTACGCTAAACAAAAATGAAAAGAGCAAATGAGTAGGAGTTTCAAATCCATATGTATTAGTTTACAAAATTTTACCAAAGTTTCATCCGATATAAATATTCGTATCGTTTTAAATGTAACGAGTGGATTAACAACAACATTAAAATATAATATTGTGATGGAAACTTTTCTATTGATGTTATTGTGGTGAAGCATGGTTGTTATCAGTTCTTTACTATCACGCAGTAATCGTATGAGCTAATTTATTGGTTGAATGTAGTTGCGTGACCGTAGCGTTTTATGAGCTGATTTATTGATTAAAACATTGTTAAATATTTAAATATACGCAAAATCAATTATAGCTATATAGTATTTAAAATCATACGCAAGTATATAAATTTTTAGATGATGAATTAACATAAGACATTGTTCTATTATTTATGTTATGTGTAGTATAGAAGTAACTCGTCAACAAAAGTAATGTTGAAAGATAACATGTGTGTTGTATCTACTACATGTATAACAAGAACTGTTGAAATTTTATGGTGCTTGAGTAATGACTTAGTTGTAGGACGCTAACTGATCCTAAAGGCCGGTACAAGATGTCGAAGACTGATGACCATTAGGCCAAAAGAAATATGTGATGAGTGAAAGAAGATTAGTCGAAGAAGGTTGGTCAAAGCAGGTTGACCGAAGCAGGATGATCAAAGTAAGATGGTCGAGGTAAACTAGATTGTAGCACCATTAGGTCAAAGAAGATTATTCTATTTACTAAGTTTCGTGTCTTAATTGAGATTTTATATATTAATAGAGTATGTGAGCTACTTCTGTCGATTAATGGGCTTTAATCTGGAGTATCTGATGAAAATGTTAGGTTTTCTCTAAAGATATAAATAGAAGAAGAGATTGATAAAATGCCAGATGTGACCGTGACCGTGACCGTGATGTGATGCGACTGTAATTGTAGAGACAATTATGTGAGAAGATATATCCTGAGAGAGTGAAATAACTCTAAGTCTTTTAAGAGATAAGTGAGGTGAGAGATAAACAATCAAAAAGATTTTGTGAATCACGTTATATTTTGTTACAAAGAGTGATTGAGTCATTTTTGTGTTATGAAAGTCTTAATGTAACCTAATTTTATATAAAAGAGTGTTTGCTGCCCGTTAATGTATGAATTTTTCGCAAGATGAAGTACGGTAAATATTGTCTTTTGTGCTTGGTTTTGTTATGCTTTCTTTTATTTGTTACTCGTCTTATACATGAAAATTAGATTGTTCTTTCGTAGGTTCAATTAACGGTATATTGTTCTTTCGTAGGTTCAATTAACAGTATTCGATTCTTGCCATAATAGATTGGTGTACTGGTTTAACCCTCAACAAGCGGTACAATGAAGATATAGTAACAGAAGAAGGAATAAATCAATCTTGATATGTAGATTAGGTAAGTAGATTTCACTTAGAAAACTAGAAATCCATAAAATACGAGTTCCATGAAGCTTAGTCTAGAAAAATCCGACGTATCTAATGATTTCAATCTCTGAAGAATTAAGGTTAAGGATTACCTAGTGTAAAAAGGATCAACGGTTGCTATTGGTGATAAATTTACACAAGTTGACACCGTGGTAATGTCTAAAGCTCATAGTGGCCTCATACTGAGCTTGGGAGATGAAATAATACGATAGGTATCCGAAGAGCCTACGGTGTTAGGGATATGGAATTATCTGGAGGTATTTTACATGATGAAGTATTTGGCGAACCGATTATCTATAAAGGAAAAAACTTTACACGCTGTCAATAGATAGTAACACAAACATCTGAAGAAATCTAGATGATTACAACCAAATCGTACCCAAATGAATGCAGTTGATGTGAAGGTGGAGGAAGAGAATCAACCAATTATCCTATTGAGCTCTCTTTCGAAGGAGTATGAACACTTCGTGGAAACCATCCTCTACGAGGAAGATTCTCTTATGATGGACAAAGTCAAGAGCGCAATGAACTCCAAATATCTTCAAAAGAAGAGTGTATAGGAAGGTGTTTCTAAGGGGCACCAACTGAGTGTGAGGGGTCATTCTGGAAAGAGAAATTAAAGTAAAATGAGAGAAAACTCTTGTTTGAAGTCCAAATAGGTTCAGACAGGTTCAAAGGTAATCTATTGGATATGCAAGAAGAAATTACATATAAGTTAGAATTGCACGACAAAAAGAAAGGGAAACAATTATCATAGGACCAAAATCGGAGATGCTACAATGATATCTAATCATTGTGAGTATGATGATGGGTCGATGAATTCTTATTCTTATATATACAAAGTAAATAAATGCTAGCTTTAGATGTATCATTTCACATGACTTACAATAAGCATTGATTTAAAGACCTGCGAATGCTTGGTGGTGAAAGGGTCATCCTCAAGAATGACGATTCCTGCAATGTTAAAAGAAATGGAACGATGCAAATCAAGTTGTCTACGAGACTTAAGAGAGTATTTAATAATGTAAGGTATGTACATGAGATCAAACTTAACCTTATTTCTATTGAGATGTTAGATAATGAAGGGTTTACCTATAAGGGTGTATACGATAAAGTAAGAATTTTGTAAGGCTCCATTGTGATGAAATCCTATCAAAGTAATAGTGTGTTAGTTATTGAGGTAATATAGTAATAGAATGTGTGTCTAGTATGTCAAAAGATTCTATCAGGTTGTGGCATCATCAATTGATGCATTTAAGTAATAAGAGAATCAATGAATTAAGTAAACATATGTTGTTAGATGACACAACTGTTGAGAAGTTGAGATTTTATGAAAGCTACATTTTGGATTAGAGAAGATAGGTAAATTTTCTGCCCAACAACTAGACATCCAATAAAGTACTTAATTGTATTCATTCAGAACTTTGGAGTCCAGTACGGGAACCTACCATAGGTGGTGCAAGGTACTTTCTATTGCGGATTGATGACTATTCCATGAAAGTAAAGGTTTCACTTTTGAAGACCAAAGATGAAGCGTTCTGCTTTTGTAAACTATAATATTTTGGTATATAATCAAACCAAGAAAGTATTGAAGAATATTTGTACTGATAATGGCGTGGAATAAGTAAACATGGATTATACTAGCTACTGTGTAAAATTTAGCATTTCCTAGACACTAGAGTGTATGTAGGATTCCCCAACAGAATGAATTGTTAAGAAAAATGAATGAAACCCTGTTAAAATGCGTTATATATATGCTTTATACAACTGGTATGGGTCGAAGGTTTTGGGGAGAAACCGTGACAAGGGCTACATATATCATCGACAATAGTCTATTTTGGAACTTAAGTTTCTTTGTCCTCAAGATGCATTAACTTGAGAGAAACCTAAGCTAGAATATTTGATAGTATTCGGTTGTGTTCCCTATGGATATGTGAAGCAGTATAAGCTTAGGCCAAGAGAACTTAAATATTTGTTCCCCGGCTATCCGGATAAAGTAAAAGGGTATAGGTTTTGGTTCCTTGAACTTGGATGTGAGAAGGCTTTGATAAGCTTGGACTTGGTTTTCAATGAAGATGACACATTAACATGAATGTTCTAGAAAAAAACGATTTTTTTTTATCAAGGACAAGAAAATTTCCAATGAATTTTTGAAAGTATAGAGTCAACTGATGTTGGCGGAAACTAAGATATCTTTCAACAACTATCGGTCAGAATTGCACAATGAATTCAAAGAATATCCAAAAGTAATTGAATACACCGAAAGTTGGTTAGGACGGTACATGTATAAGTTTATCATGTGGAGAACTAACAAGTGGTTTCATTTGGGTAACCAAACCATAAATTGCATGGAGATTGCTCACTCCACCCTTAAGCGTTTCCTTGGTATGATCAAAGTTAACTTCAAGTCTTTTTGGTTGAAGGTGGATACTTTGATCAAATTGTAACATAGGGACATCAACGGGTCATTTGAAAAGAGCAGCTTATTAGCCTTATATAAATTTACTAATATTGTGTACGGGAAGCTAAAAAAAAAACATTTCCCCGCTATGTTTTCGAATGTTTTTATGAAGAAGTAGAATGTGCCCGCAACATGAAAATCGCGGACGACATGCCTTGCAGTTGTAAAATAGGACTACACACAGTAAAACTTTCGCGCACGATATCTAAAACTTTGTTGCCAATGACTTAGATGTGCCTCTAAATTTATTTTATGATCATTGGAAGTTGTTAGACACTCTTGTCCGTACCAATCTCATGGCGATCGAGCAATTGAAAGCAAAACTCGATAAATTAGTATGCGCTGTTATGGACTCTAAGGACATCACACATAAAGCATGTTAATAAGAGATGATTTACCATCATCCACCCGGAAACAACTTCCCTATTGGAGCCTTTAGTCAAGCTAAAAGCGCACGGTCATCCACCTTCAAAACATAAATTGTCTATTACCATAGTCGAATCATCCACTAAACCCGACAAATCATTTCACGAGCATGCGCTAGATTCCAAAAATCTAGTTCCCCATTATTTGCAAAAACGTTCAAACCTCCGGCCGCAAACTCGCGTAAAGGGAAAGAAATTCGGGTTCCAAACTTGGTAGGGAAAGAGCCGCTCCAAAAAAGGGAGCGTTATTCTAACACAAACAAGTGGGACGGTGCTTTCTAGTGGAACGATCGATTGTAGGTCAAATTCTATGATTCTAGCTAAAGAAAGTTTGGTTGATCCCAAGGGTACCTAAACCAATTTCTCATATTTTATAGGTCTTTCATAATGTTCGTCACCGATGTTAAATTCGATGGCCACCACGGGTACAACTTGATTGAATTTGCCTTGAACGGATAACAAGATGGGTGGAGGTTGATTATAGATACCATATACAACGAGCTTATGGATTACACATATGTTTACGTGAAGATATTTACAAGCACATAAGATTTGATAAATATTGCAGAGTGTGTGAAGTGCTATAACGATGTGGCTACTATCAATCATTGGATGTCCATGTCGGAGATGGGAGTTTTGATCGCATCTACTTTAGCTACATACTCCACTTTGTAGAACAATATAGAACCATGAATGTTGGCTTCACTTTTATTCCATTAAGAGGTGCACATCCTACGATGTCAAACCGGCTGGAAATCGGATTTGGTTGGGTCAACTCCAACCACTTTATAAACGTAAGTATTTATTTACATTTCCGGTTAGTTTAAACCTTTAAACATCCCCATTAGCGTGTTTTTGTTTTGTAGCTTGGGATTTTGGCGGACGCATCATGTGCGATGATACATTCTTGTTCCTTAAAATTGTGTTCACTCAAATCAGAATGTTGGGCATTACTGATTCTTTCTCGTTACATGAGATACGAAGAAATAAAAAATCGTAGCCTCAAAGTAACCGATTTAGCCATATTTTAAATACTTGGTCATTGTAATATATTTATAATTTGTCACACTTAAAACTTGCACATTTTAACGTACGCCAATGCAAACATAACAATATTTTAATTTTTTTAAAACTAAATATACGATGACACGAACATAATAACAATTTTCCATTTAAATTATTTATAACTTTACAAAATCTATAAATATTTTATGAAACTATTTAATAAAAATATTTTTTTATAGCAGTTTTTAATTGTGGAATATTTTATTGATGTAATTATTTGTGATAAATAATTTTGAAATATGCTTCATTTATAGAATGTGATATTTATATGTTTATGGTTGATAAAATTCTACTATCACAAAATCCTATAAATATCATGATCAATACAAGGATAAATAATCTATAATATATTATAAGCTGTATCAAAATCATATCATTTTCTAATGAATGAGCTTAACTTGATATAATATATGAAAATCAATGATTTATATCTACATTATTGCTTGCACAAAATGTTTTTTGATGTCATGGAACATGTTATTCCGTATAATGATCTTATTAACGTGAAGACTGAGTTATTTAATAGACTTTGGTATAAGCTTGTATGCCAATCAAGTTCTAAACTAGCCATTCTTTTTTTGGTTGACTAACAAAACTCTAAATAGTTCAGTCGATGACTCTGTACAACTCATCATAAAATCTTACAACTTGAATTGAAGTGGAAACTTTATAACATACATATTAGTGTGGTGTAAAATATTATTTTTATAATTATTAAAAAAAATAAAGATGAACAATATAGTTTACCTGCTCAAATGGACCTAGTAAAACCTCATGTGTAAAATATTTTTTTATTATAATATTTACAAAGCTAATTACACATTATAAAAAATATAACGGTAAAAAACGATGATCGTTTTAGGTTAGTGAATATATTTTTTTATCTGTTATTTCTTGCAACAATGAAGATGAAAGTGAGGTAAGTTTGATTTTTTTTTTCTTATTTGTTATATGTATTCTTATGTGCGTACTTATTTGTATGAGACAACACTGATAATGATTAGAGATAATTTATTTTGATAGACATACTACAGCTAGTGCTATAGAACAACCTCGACATTCATTTATGATGATCTAATTTTAAAATTTAAAATATTTTGGGATTTATATGACATGGTGACACATGAAAACCAATACAAACATGCTTATAGTTTTTAGTTTATAGTTTGAATTGATTCAAATGAGTTTTTGACATAAATAAATTAAATTCTAGATTGGAACCAATCTGGTAGTTAACCGCATTCTAAAATATGATATAAAATGCATTGCAAACCAGACAAAATATATGTTCTATTATAACATGTAATACAAAACCAAACTAACAATTAGAAGAAATCATTATATCAATTATCTTAAAATTATATTCAAAGGTTAATAATCAATCATGTGGATGCAACTCCTGAATATATCAGTGGAATATAAAAGTTAAATATTAGACTGCAAGATAGAATAATAAAAATACGGTGATAAACAATTCAGCATACAAACAAAATTTGGGTACTATATTTTAATATGTTTAATATATACATATTTTAAAATATTTTAATTTTTATCGTTATAATACTAATAATCAAAACACATTTTTTCTCAAGAAAAAAACATAAAAGTCACGAAAAAATAAACACAACATCGTTTTTTTCTTCGTAAAATAAAATCATATAAAAACTTAAGTTTTCAAACTATATATTTTCTACATTATATAAATTAAAAAAATAAAACAACCATTTATTGAAAAAAAAAGACTTAACCCTAAATATGAGTGGAGGAAAACTAATTGTTATTCTGAACCCCAATGCTCAATCAAATATACACTGCATTATATCTAGTGAATAATATGTCCATTTTCCATAAAAATTAATTCACATTTTAGTTTGTTTGGAGAAAACATTTTCAAAACAAAAAGACTGCTTATTTAAGTAAGACATATGATCGAACGAGGGATTTGTTTTCAAAACAAGGCAATGTACTAATAAAACAGGGTGTAAAAATAGTATTTGAAGTATTCGACTTAGGTCATTATAAAATCTTTATAGTAGTATTTATGCAATATATATAATATATATAATTATTGATATCAACGAAGAGTTTGTTATTTTAATTCTTTATTTGGTGGTATTTTTTGTTTTTAAGTAAGAGAAAAAAACATCATTGTTCAAGAACTCATTTATAAATCAAACATGGAAAATATAAATTAAATAGAGCTAATAAAATGAGTACTAGTTTTGAAACAAAAAAAAACTTGAAAAATCTTCAAGATTCCAATAAAATTTAATATAGATCTTCGTAACCGATCGTAATTGGATATTTGGGTGTTTGTAAAAAGAATCCACAACAAACTAAAATATTAAAGTTAAGCACGGATAACCCTAATAAACAAATTAAAGAAAGTCCTGATAAGAAAATAAACATTAAATTTTCCATGTTTTCAAATGTGAGCCACTTATAAAATAAAATAAACATTTCTTTATCATTTGATTTTTATTGCATTTGGGCTCGGACGTGGTACAATACCTTTAGAGGTGATTTTTTCCCATAGGGAAATAAGATAATCTTCATTTAGACCGCTTTTCTGATTTAATGAAACTGTATGAAATCATTCAACATTTCATGTTCATATGCGTTTTATTAAATAACATGTTAATATCATAATTATATCATGCGATGTTTATCCACGACATATAGAAGTTTAGTATTCATGTAGACCAACTTATGCAGGTAACAAATTATAAGGTGAATATTCAAACATTTAAATCATTAACTTTTGTATTGGTGATATATTTAGTTTGATATGTTCATAGATTGGATATCTCAATTGTTACATGTGACTTATTCATAACACAATTTTACATTAATGGATGGTTTATTTTTGCACATTATCGTATGAAAATAGTATGAATATATCTCAATCAAATATAATTTTACTAACATGTTAATGGGATTTCAAATTCATTGATGTCTCTTATATCTCAAAAAGATATAAACACATGTCAAAATAATTTACAAAGTCAAAATACTTAACACTTTAGATATGCAAAACGTAACCTCATATATTTTAAAGTCTAGATTTTATCATATTATAGTCATTTATATGTTACGTAAGGTGGAAATTTCACAAAAATAAAACAAAATAAAAACAAAATAAAAAATAAAAAACCTCATTGCAATCACCTACTGAACCATCAGAACACAATAAAGCTTGTTGAGGTGAATTTCAAGACACTCGTTACATTGTGTGCGAAGTTTAGTTTTATCCTTAAGAAAATCCTTTGTTGCTTGTCTACAAATATAATTTTATTTTGGATTTTTAAAATTTTAAAGCAAACCTCATATCTTTAAAAAACACTTATTCAATCACACAAAAATATCAAATATAGTTTCATTAAAACTCATGTTATCGTAATAGACAACATAATTGACTCAAAAACATCTTTAAAAAATATTCAAATTTAAAATATCATGCATTTGATATTGAGTCTAACATCTTTCTAACCATTTACATCCTTAGTTTGGATAAATAAATACTAAAACTAAAATTGTAAATAAAACCAAAACCATAAGAGTCTGGATGTGTAAATGTGGATCTCATACCGCTTGTAGTGTAACGAGAAATTTGTTAAAGCATCTGAATTAGACTATTTAAATTTTAGCTAAAATTTAGCTATGATTGTGTCATTTGGTGAAGAATGTTTTAGTTTTGACTTTAAATAAATTAAACTGGAGTTGAATTTTAGAAGCTTTCGATATCGTTGTAAGATAATAATAAAAATTAAATAGATAGGAGCAAAAGCATCATAAAATTCAGCTTCGTAATTAAAAAACAAATATACAATAACATAAAAGTATATCAAAGCAACAAAAGAATAAATGATTTTTTTTTGTCTCACAAGATTTTTGTAAAATTTAACTTGGTCTCTTAACGTAATAAATTAATTTATATTGTTTTGATTTTTTTTAATTAAGTACACTCCGTCGCGACTACAAATATTCTTGCAGTGGCAAACTAAAAAAATAGGTTTTATGTTTTCCAATCAACACGCCTTCATCGCGATCACCACAATTATGGTCGCAATAAATTATTAAAATTAAAAAACATTATGACAGTGACCTATCTTTTCGCGACCATTACCAAGTTTACCACAAGAAACTTTAAAATATTTAATATATATAAAAAATTGGTATGATGGACTTTTTTGCCAATACCACCAATTTATTGATCGCGATAAATTTAAAAAGTTTTTAAACAAATAAAAATAGAAAATAAAGTTATATTGGGTTGTCTCCAAATCAGCGCTTCATCTTCAATCGGTAACTCGACTTGTCGGGTTTCACATTTCGGAACTTGAGGAGGAATTGATACCCGATCATCATCAATTACTCCTTGATAGTAACATGGTTTCAAGCAATTTCCATTCTCACGACATACCCCTTTTTCTAGAATATGATATCCTGGAAGAATTATATTTTATTCGCTGGGACAACATCTATCCCAATTTAGATGATGATTAGTGTTCACAAATCGTACTTTCTTCTTAACTTTATTCACTCGCCTCTGATAATTTGTTAGTGAATTTTAAACTTTCTATATTAAAAAGTTAACGTGGTGATTGGGAGGACTGGTCTCTCTTATATCCGTTAGTGTCAAACTAATAACTTGTTTGAGTTGTCTCTGAAACTTTAATAGCTCCTCTTTATCTGCATCACTTGAAGAGACATTAGCAATAAGAGTACAATCGTTAGGTTCATTCAAATAAACATTAAATGAATATGAGGGTAGACATTTTGACTCTAAATTAAATGTTTCAACTTTTGATAATTTATATTTTAACTTTGAAGTGAACAACTCTAGGTTGAATGGGTAGATTTTTTCATACTTTTCATATAATTTATAACAATTTCATTTTTAATCCCTTTTTTATCTAATATATCATGAACTAATGGATTTTCTAAAATAGGATGCTGAATTTTTTTGATGTATACATTTATCATTTGGTTCATTTACAATATCAATTAACATTAAGTATGTTAAATTCTACGTGTTCATCACCTACTCGAACTTTGAGTTTTCAACCTTCACATCTATAATTGTCCTAGCGGTACCTATAAAACGTCTTCCTCAGATTAAAGGTACAAGTCTATATTTCCCTATATATAAAATTATTAAGTATAATAGGAATATAAATTTGTCAACCTTTATTACAACCTCTTCTATTATTCCCTTAGGATATGTAAAATATTGATCAACTAATTGTAAATAATTTTTTTTAACTTTTATGTCACATATTTCTAATTTCTTATAAAAAATAAAAGCATTAAATTTATTAGCACCTAAATTACAGAGATATTTTTGATAATTTAAATCACTAATTTTAAAAAGAATAGTAAAACTCATTGGATCTTGTACTTTTGGTACCAATATGTTTAGAATTAAAGAATTGCACTCCTCCGTAAGCGTAACTGTTTCGAAGACATTAAAATTTCCATTGTGTGAAAGGATGCGAAACATCTTGGGAAACTTGGAGAATTTATTTTTGGTGTTTTGATTCTTCTTCCGGCATGGATAGGGAATTTGGGATGCATATTTTAAAATTGTAAATTTTTAGATTGTATTTCGAACTTTGCAAAACAGTTTACTCTGGTTTCAAAAAAGTGCATCACTATTATCTTATGTTTCAGTTCACTTGTCATGATTGTGATCAACCATATCTTTGCATTAATGAACTTCATGGTGGTCGCGATCCTTTACGTCTTGGTCATGGTGAAAGGAAGAATTGGGATTCTTGGTTTCTTTTGATGCCACTTTGCCGTAACCATTCCTAAGTTTGTTGTGACAAACTTAAACCTGGTCACGACCATTATTCTGGTCGCGATAAACTTATCTTGGATTATCTTCTGTTACTTTTTTCGGCTAGTTTGTCGTGATCACCTCTTTCTTGTTCATGATCATTTTTATATTCTTTGTCATTTTTCTCCACCTCAATGTCCAATTTATCTTTCAACTGTTAACCTTATTTCATTTACATGCTTTATGTTATTTTTGATATTATTGGGTCAAATTTGTTAATTTATATTTTAACTTTGAAGTGAACAACTCTAGGTTGAATGGGTAGATTTTTTCATACTTTTCATATAATTTATAACAATTTCATTTTTAATCCCTTTTTTATCTAATATATCATGAACTAATGGATTTTCTAAAATAGGATGCTGAATTTTTTTGATGTATACATTTATCATTTGGTTCATTTACAATATCAATTAACATTAAGTATGTTAAATTCTACGTGTTCATCACCTACTCGAACTTTGAGTTTTCAACCTTCACATCTATAATTGTCCTAGCGGTACCTATAAAACGTCTTCCTCAGATTAAAGGTACAAGTCTATATTTCCCTATATATAAAATTATTAAGTATAATAGGAATATAAATTTGTCAACCTTTATTACAACCTCTTCTATTATTCCCTTAGGATATGTAAAATATTGATCAACTAATTGTAAATAATTTTTTTTAACTTTTATGTCACATATTTCTAATTTCTTATAAAAAATAAAAGCATTAAATTTATTAGCACCTAAATTACAGAGATATTTTTGATAATTTAAATCACTAATTTTAAAAAGAATAGTAAAACTCATTGGATCTTGTACTTTTGGTACCAATATGTTTAGAATTAAAGAATTGCACTCCTCCGTAAGCGTAACTGTTTCGAAGACATTAAAATTTCCATTGTGTGAAAGGATGCGAAACATCTTGGGAAACTTGGAGAATTTATTTTTGGTGTTTTGATTCTTCTTCCGGCATGGATAGGGAATTTGGGATGCATATTTTAAAATTGTAAATTTTTAGATTGTATTTCGAACTTTGCAAAACAGTTTACTCTGGTTTCAAAAAAGTGCATCACTATTATCTTATGTTTCAGTTCACTTGTCATGATTGTGATCAACCATATCTTTGCATTAATGAACTTCATGGTGGTCGCGATCCTTTACGTCTTGGTCATGGTGAAAGGAAGAATTGGGATTCTTGGTTTCTTTTGATGCCACTTTGCCGTAACCATTCCTAAGTTTGTTGTGACAAACTTAAACCTGGTCACGACCATTATTCTGGTCGCGATAAACTTATCTTGGATTATCTTCTGTTACTTTTTTCGGCTAGTTTGTCGTGATCACCTCTTTCTTGTTCATGATCATTTTTATATTCTTTGTCATTTTTCTCCACCTCAATGTCCAATTTATCTTTCAACTGTTAACCTTATTTCATTTACATGCTTTATGTTATTTTTGATATTATTGGGTCAAATTTGTTAATATCTGTAGTCCAATATGATTTTATATGACCTAATTAAACCTCTAGATTCTTCAAGCATGATCTTTGATTATGAACCAATACCTCTAGAATTTTTATGTATATTCTTTGGTTTTTTATTCTTGTCTTTAGACTTTTCATCCTTGATTCATTCATTACTCTCAAAGATATTGTTGAAGGATTCAATGAATATGCTTAGTGTCTCCTCCAAATTTGATTTCTTTTCCAGCTTGTCCAAATATTATTGTTTCCATATATTGTTTTTGTTTTTCCACGATTTTATTTATTTATTTTGCATGTGATCAACTTGATAAGTATTGTAATTATAATAAGTTCTAAGGTCTTGTTAGAAGTTACTTACATATATCGCATTATCTAATGTTGTGAATTGATTTGTAATTGATGGATGGTAAGTATGACCTTTATGTATAGTAGTAAAATTTATCTTTATATGGGCCTTTGGTTGCTAAATAAGTCTCATTGTATGAAAAATAAAATACAACTTTTTGTAATGAAAATAAACTATTAATTAGGTTTGAAACAACTAACTTTTTGTAATTTTAAAAATATGTGCATTTTTGTGTTGATTTATATAAAAAATAATTTATGTTCAAATTGGAGAAATACGTGAAATTTGTTTTCTAAAAATAAATTGTGTTCGAGTTGAGCAATGACGTGGAAATATATCGCAAAAATAAGAAAAAAATAGTTGTGAAAATAAGATTTTGGTTGCTAAATAGTGTGATTGTGTGCAAAAACAAAAAACACAATTATTTTTATGAAAATAAGTGTTAAGTTGGTGTGAACAACTAACTTTTTTTATTACAAACATGTGTGTATTTTTTTGTTGATTTTTTTAACTCTATTGTGTTCTAGTTGTGGAATTACGTGCAATTTGATTACTAAAAAACAATTGTATTCCAGTTGCGGAATTATGTGTAATTTGGTTGAAAAAAAATAAGAAAACAAAACTTCAAAAATATCACTCATGGATTTCGTATTGTTTGTCTTTGAAAAATAGAAATATATGTGTTTTCAGAAAAATATTGAGGTAGGGTATGACAGATATGGACTTTTGAAGGTTAAAAACAACAAATTGTTAAGTATGGATGTGTTTGTGTGTTTCATGGCTATTATTGAAACTTTTTATGTTGTAGATAGTTTTTTTCTAAACTTTATAAAACCTATGGTTATTGGTAATCTAATTTCTAACTGAATGGGTTATCAGTAACTTATCCTAAATTAAAACCTAATATTTATTAAATAAAAAAATATTTTTTTAAATTAATTAAAAAGTCATTATGTTTTATTTACTAGGAAACTAAATCTTTTGTTTTTCTCGTTAATTCTAACATAGTGTCCACAAAGAAAATTTATTCTCTTATTCTTTCTTTGTTTTTTCAAGACTGTTTTATTTTATTCTTCAAATATAGCTGATTTTTCCAATTTAGCTTATTTGTACTATCTTATCTCTTAATTTATTAACAAATATAAAATAAACAGAATAATATTATTTTATTTCTTATTAAATTAAACTAACAATTAGATTAATAAAAAATACTATAAAATCAAGAATAAACATTCTTTAATCAAGTAGAAACTTTCAATTTACATATTAGATTAATAAAAAGTATTATAAAATCAAGAATAAACATTCTTATGCTTCAAAATATCATAAGTATTTAAATATTTTTTGAAGATGAAAATAAATTTTAGTAGCTCAAATAGGTCGTGAAACCTCTTCTCTAATTTTTTTTACTAAAATGACTGAATTTTATTGATAATTATTTATCATAAAAAATGTTCTGTGTGCAACCACTTATGGACAAAGTATAATTCTCATTTACCGTTTCTATACAATCGTAAACAATCTTTTGGTCGGGATTAACTTTTTCAAATATCATATCGGGAAATTGAAATACAGTCTAATTCTATAAGTAAGATATTACGTAAAAATAACTATAGTTTTATACATTTATTGATGTATTTAAAAAATTATTTGACGAGACTTTATTGAGAGAATGACTCAACCTTTATATGAAAATGATAGTGAATCAATAAAATTTGATTATAAGGATAACAAACCAGTTATCAATTTCAATACCATAATAATAATAATAATAATAATAATAATAATATTATTATTATTATTATTATTATTATGTTATTCATAAACTATCGCTATCATATATATAAAAGCCTACCATTGAACCATATCTGAGGAATGCCTATATATAGCACCACGTGGTGTTAAAATCTTGAATTCATTATAATTTTATATAAATAAAAATTAAAAATAGTTTTTGCGTCTTTCTTGAACTATAAAATTGTGATGATGAAGTGTAATATATTTTTTGATTTAACCATAAAAATGAATAAAAATGTTAGGAATATGAGGGCTCGATCCACATATTCGGCCTCCGTATATAAGTAAGAACAACACGATCTCAACACTAATATCATATTGTCCGCTTTTGCGCCTGAAAGCCCGCACGACTTTGGTTTTGATCCACTTCCAAAAGGCCTCATACTAGTTGAGATATGTTCTTACTTATATACCACTGATCCTTCCCAATCTAACCCATGTGAGATGTTGGACTTTGGTCGCCACCCTAACAAATTCTCCTCTCGAACAAAGTACTACTTTAGTCTCCTCCCAATTGACTTCCATCCGTCCACTCTAATCAGGTTGGCAGTCTACTTGACGTCTAGAGGCACTATGGATGTTACTGCTCACCTCCTATTAGACCACTCTATCTTGTTTCTTATCGCCACTCCCCATTCCAATCAAGTACTACCGCTTGATGAGCCACGAGCACTCCGAACTAGGATCTCTAGAGCAGATCACATTGAGCATGACGTCTAACTTCTTCATGTTCGACCTCCGAGAATTTCACCACCTTCGCATTCCACATACTGCGCCTCCGTATATAAGTACGGAACAACACGATCTCAACACTAGTATGATATTGTCCGCTTTGGCGCCCGAAGGCCCGCACGGCTTTGATTTTGGTCCACTTCCAAAAGGTCCCATACTAGTTCAGATATGTTCTTACTTATATACCACTGATCCTTCCCAATTCTAACCGATGTGGGATGTGGGACTTTGGTCGTCACCCTAACAAAAAATATATTAAATTTAATTATAAATACACATGTATTATATATAAAATAATTATATATATATATATATTATAGGTTTGATAATACATATAATGACAGCAACCTCTTGCTTGCAATAACACCGTAAAAAAACAAATATGATATAATAAAATTTATCATATTATCTAATTTCATCTTAAAAAATGTGCAACATAATCATGAAACAACCGTCCATCTTTTTATATTATGTTCCATTGAAATTATTGGATATAATCTGAACAACCCTCTTTCCATAATGTATCTCGTTCAAAGTCGTTTGAGCATTTACCTCCAACTATCAGTCCACCAATATCATTTGATGTGGGCGCGATTTATTGATTTTTATTAATCTGTGAAGAAAAAAAGATATTGACTATTAATTTATCAAAAAATCTATAACATATCATGCATAAAAATTGAACTTATACATTTCTCTCATCTAACTTAACGTTTAAATCGACAAGAACATATTGATATATCTTGTGATCCAAACTTAATAGCATCATAACATTCACCCGATTTCATAATTTATTGGTTATATCATAAACACAATATGAGAAAACTACAATGGTTAGTAACAAACTCATCAAATGATAAACCTGGTTGTTTATTTAAAAAATACGTGAAAAGGTGTATGTATTGATTTTGGAATCCATATTTCTATCCTTTATAGTGAATTAAAACATTGAATTATAAGCTCTAATGTTATTTTATATATTTTATACTCAACATATAAGCTAAAAGATTCAAAAATTTATCCAAAAAATTTGAGAGTAAACATTAAAGTAATCAATTTAACCTTATTGTGTAAACAATAAAATTCAACGCCACTAGGTTCACATGTTGGCTCGGTTACTTTAAAAGATCTAAACAAAGAACCGCAATGCAAATATAAACATATTATTTTTTCAAGAATACCATATCTAATTCAAACAATATACAAAATAATAAAAACATATAAACTATGAAAGATAGACAAAATATAAAATGATTATAACGCAAAAAAAAATTTATAAGCACATAATTACATTAACCATTATTGTGTATAGTTGGAGAATTTTCTTCATACATTTCGTTAAACATGTAACAACATACGTATTATAGATGTTATAATATGAGTTATTATATAAGTCATAAATACTCTATCAATAATCAAAATATCGCATTACAAACCTATGTTGTATATAAACTATATTTTCTATGCCAATTTACTTATAGAATATAGATATATATATTCAATACCATCAAACCAAATATACAATTATATGATATATATATATATATATATATCGATAGAAAAATTAATTATAAAAATTGATATTAAATAAAGAGATAATTTGATACATGTAGTTTATAATGTATAAATTAAATATAAATATAATGTTTCATAAAATAAAATTATATATATTTTATAAAATTAAAAAGAAAAAATTAAAAAAGATTAAAAATATGTTTCGTACAATAAAGTTATATGACTCAATAATGATAACAATATCGCTATACATTTTTATTTTGTTCAATATTGACCTACAACAAAATAAAATTTGTAAATCCTAAGTTAATATACGAACTAAATGATTGTAAATAATAACATACTAGAATATATGTATGTGTATATTACTGGATTTGTTATGATTTTCGAACATACATTTCGTACGTTGGTATATATATATATATAAATGAATGAAAATGGTAATAAAGTTATATTTGTTATATACATATATTAAAACTTCTACAAATATTTTATAAAATCATTTTCGTACGAAACAATAGTTATATTTTTATAGCCAATTTTAATTGGTGAAGGTTATGTTGACATGACTATCTACGACAAATATTTTTTTATTTATATAATAAGATATTCATATAATTATAGTTGATAAAAAATCAAATATCACAAATTCAAAAACTATAATAATCTATAGAATATTATAAGGTGAATCAAAATTATGAATGATATTGATTTGATATATTATTCGACAATCGTTGAACAAATGGGTGCTAATTGATACCATTTAGCATGTAATTTTATATAAACGTTTTAGCTACATAGAAAATTACTAATTTAAAATATTTTGATATGAGTTTGTATGTTGACCATGTTCTAAACTAGTCATTTTTGTTGGTTGATTAACAAAACTTTAAATAATTAGTGCAAGAATATATACGACGACCATAAAATCTTATAACTTTAAATGAACTCTAAACTATATAATATACATATGATTTAGTGTGAAATATTATAATTACATAAGTATTCAACAAAGTTTTAAAGATGAAAAGAAATTCTGGTAGCTCAAGTAAGTTATGAAACATTTTTTGTAAAAGAAAATTCTTACAATATCTATAGAAAACAATTGCATCACAACTAAAAAAATACAATAATAAAAATTGATGATAATTTAAAAGTAATAGTATTATATTATAAAAAATCAACAAACAATTTAAATAAAATACGGCTAATAGTCTAGGCTATGAAAATATTCATGATGTCGTTTGTGATTGAACTTTTAACACGTTGTAGAACATTAAAATTATACTACAATCTTTGTATTAGTCAGAATTATGATTCTACAGAAAATATGAAAAATTATACACACCAAAAAAAATTAATACAATACTTTAAATCTCACCTTACACCTCTAAACATTCTATTATGTGCAAACCAAACCAGTTCAAAACTGTATTGCATCTACAAATTGTTTACTAAATCAAAAGATAAATACTATTATATAATGCTAAAAAACTATAAACAAAATCAAATAAATTATACATTAAAATTTTAATTTGATATCATAATTTTTATATTTCTTTTATTTCCACACGAGCAAGTAAAAAAGATAAAAAAGAGTATATATATATATATATATTATCAGGTCATAAAAAATAAAAAATATTGAAGTTAACATGAAAATATATTTTTGTGCATGTTTTAGACAACTATTTTAAGTTAGTAAATACAACTCTTTATCTTATAGTTTTTAGAGAGTTGATCATAAATTCTAAAATAATAATTCTATTATATATTTTTTATTTGTTTGTGTGATGCACATTTACATGATACAGTCGCTAGTAGATATTATAGATAATTCAAATAGAATATTGTAATAGATACTTTTAACATTTGTTTAGAATAGTCGAATTTTAAATCTAAAAAAATATTGAAACCTATATGATATGATGGTATATTATAAAACACCAAATTAATTAAAAAAGAATCGACAATATTTCTTCAGCAAAAAAAACATTGATCTATCGATTACAACTACCATTAATTCAAATAATTCTTTAACATTAAATAAACCTAATTATATATATAAACTAAGTTGGTACTAAATTCCTCTCGAAAATTAGAAAAGAAATGAATATGTAATAAAAAAATAATATAAACATGTTATATAACATAACCTAACTTGTGGATATGATATAAAACTGAAATATCGAACTACAGTATAAAATAATATAAATATAATCATAAAGAATATATCACGTAAATAAAAAATTAAATATTATATTTTAATTTTTTAACTTTTATTTATTTTAAAATGTTATTAGTTTATCGTTATGATTGAAAATTCAAACATGTTTTTTTATTAAAATATAAAATAACAATAACTATGTTGTAGTATTTTTTAATAAATTAAATTATACCAAAATTAAAAAAATTCAGGATATATATTCTTTTAAAATATAATAACTGAAAAGAATGTTTATAGATGCAACAAAACCAATGATTGTTTTGACGGTAGTATTCCGTTGATACACATAACAAAAAATCCAATCGTTTTATATAAAAAAAGTTTATTTTTCAGTTTGTTTAAAATATGTTTTTGTAAAAACATTACTATTTATGATTGAAACAAAAACCTATAACAAGTATTTTAGATATTTGATATTGATAGGTGATTTGTATATTTCATTTATTTATTTTCTTTACCCTACATTACAATAGGAGTTGTATACTTCCAAATCCAAATATTTACCGACACAAAATATTACATAAGGAGAATCTAGTGATAACTTAAAGTTGTTTTCCACTTAAAACTCCAAATAACCATAAAACTAAAAATGAAATAACCAAAACTAGGATTTAAATATGTTTAAAAGAATAGATAGAAAATTAACCACCACAAAAAATTAAATAAACATAAAATCATGCCAGAGTAAAAGAAAATGTAATTTTTATTTGGTAAAAGAATATATATATATATATAATTAATTAAATAATATTCTAACTATTAGGATATTTGTATAGTCAATAAATTATTTTAAATAATTAAAAAAATAATAAATAATTCTTTTACCATGTCTCATTGTCTCATTGTTATTTATTTGTAATTATTAAAGTGTTTGAAAGAATCAACTATTAAGGGGCATAATCGAAATTATGTTCTTAGAGTCCAACTCAGATTTAGGTCCTATTATAATTTGAGGTTTTCATCTCCCTACGATTATATATATAGGGACAAGAGATAAAAGAGCCACACACGAATGAGTACAAGACAATAAAAGATTTTTGATTTTCAGATCTGTTGAATGCTACCACAGTAAAAATGTTTGACCAAAGGGTAATCTGTGTCAGTTTTTGCTGAATTTTGGATAATGTGTTTGGGAAATCTAATGATTTAATCTGATCGGTTGGATTATGATTTAATACTACGGTTTGAGAGAAATTACTACCGGAACAATGTAGTATTTTGGTAATATTCTCTACTTGTACTTCTCTTGTTGTTAGTTTATTGTGCTTGAAATTGTTGGTGCATTTGTAGATCTTCATTAAACTAGATTGGATATACTTGTACTCTCAACTTATCTTAATTATAGAAGTGGTTTGGGTGGACTCCTAATAAGTCCCACTATTTTTATTCTTCACATCGAAGCGGGTTTTCTACGTAAAATAAATCCCGTGTGTTGATTTATTCTACCGTTGTTTTTTTCATGATTAGATTTGTGGTCTATTTTAGTTAATTAATGTGGTAAATTGGGTTTCTTGTTTGTTTGGTTGATTGTGTTAAAGTTACTTTTGTAGGTGGTTTGATATATAACCATTTTGAGTCATATAGTTAGTATCATAGCTTGTGTTTTCTTAAATATTGAATATAGACCAATGACAGAGGTTTGTTGTATTGCCAAGATTTTTTTCTAATTGATCCAATTAAAGATATTTCTCGTAATTCTATTGAACTTGTAAACCCGCAAGATAAGCAAGAAAAAGATTGTAAGAAGTTGAAAATAAAGACTTTCAGACTATTAGACAATTGATTGATATTAGTATCTTCAACCATGTTTCTCAAGAGTCTGACTCATATTATCTATGAAATAAATTAGAAGATCTTTATGAAATGAAGACCGCTCATAACAAATCTTTTTTATTAAAAAGTGGAAATCATTTTCTGAGCATCTCAATGACCTCTATGATATTATTAACAAGTTGACTACTATGGAGATTTTTCTTGATAATGAGTTGCATGGTCTGTTCTTATTGAGTTTTTACCATATAATTCAGAAACCTTGATTGTGATTATTAGTAAATCTGCTCCAAATGGTGTTTTATCTTTGGATGTTATCAAATAAAACAGTTCAATGAAGAGACTAAAAGAAAGGAGACGAGAGTTGTAAATTCAAAAGCTTTTGTAATTGAGAATAAAGGAAAAACCAAAAGCAAATGTTCTTAATTACGTTGTAACTCAAAGGGGACATGCTATTATTACAACAATCATGGTCATATACAAATTATTGTTATTGATGGACGAAAGAAAAATGTAACAAGTCAGGTTCACAAAATAAGGGTAATAACAAAAATACTATAGTTATTACTTATATTGGTATTAATGGTGATTCATCTTTGACTTTTGCTATTGGTGAGTGTCATCACATTAATACTTCAGATTTCAGATTGGCTTGTAGGTACAATTGTTTCATACCATTGTGTTCCTAATATGAAATATTTCTTGAGCTATAAAAGTAGAAAATTTAGTAGTGTTAATGTGGGATATCAGATTTCATGTAGCATTATTAGACTGGATGATATTCGAATGAAGATATGTGTTGGGAACATACTTACATTGAATGATGTGCACCATATTCTTGATGTACGTATAAATTTGTTATCCGCAAATATCCTTGATCAAAAAGGTTTTTGTCACACTTTTAATGATGGTAAGTGAAAAATGTCCAAAGGCTCGATGGTAGTTGCTCGAGGTAAATCGTGTTGCTCTTTTTATAAGACATATTTGAGTATATGTTATGATGAGATGAATCTAGTTGAGGAAAATAATTCTCCTAACTTATGTCATCAAAAATTGTGATGAATGAGTGACAAGAAGATGAAAACCTTGGTCGATAAGTCACTTGTTCACGTTGATAAAATTATTATTATTATTGACCTTTGGGACTATTGTTTGGCAGGAAAGCAATATATAACTTTGTTTTCTAACAAGTCGACTAAAACATAAGAAAATTTGGAGTTAGTACATTCTGAAGTTTTTGGTCCTATGGATGTTGAGTTTATTGATGGTAACAAGTATTTATTTATTTATAGGTGATGTTGTTTGAAAAACTTGGGTATATATGATGCAAACAAAAATCCAAGTGTTCGAGATTTTTTAAAATGATGGTGAGTTGAAATATCTTTTATCTGAAAATAGTGGTGAGTGTACTTCAAATGATTTCAAATATTTTAACTCACACTATTGAATTAGACATGAAAGTACAAAACCAGGTACACCACAACATAACAGAGAGAATGAATCGATCCATTATTGATAAGGTGAGATGCATGCAATATATATATATATATATATATATATATATATATATATATAAACTTTCTATGATATTTTGGGATGAAGCAGATAAGCGTGTTGTGTAATTGATCAATAAAGCTCTATCAATAGCTCTTGATGTTGATATTCCTGAGAGACTATGGAAATGAAAGGATCCCACATATTCACATATTGGAGTTTTTGGGTGAAAGACATACATGCATGTTTCAAAAGAACATAGATCCAAACATGATTTGAAGACTAATCCTAGTGTGTTTGTTGGATATGGTGATAAAGAGTGTGGCTTCATACTTTGTGATTGTGAGAAGAAGAAAGTAGTGAGAAGTAAAAATATGGTATTCTTTGAGTAGGGTGCAGATCTTTTGGTTCCAAAGTTCACTTATACATATGATATACCTTTTAATACTATAAATGATGTTTTTTTCTTTTAATATTCATTTGTAAATCAGCCAGAAAATGAGAATATTGAGGTTGTTCTTGAAGATATTAAGGATATTCCACCTGATGGTGATTTACAATATGATTATTTTAATGAGACCTTATCTGGAGAATAACTTAATAAAATCAGAGGGAAAACCCCACCCCTCGTGTGGAGGATGCACAGGTTTGAAGGTCAACTAAGAAAAGAAAACCTTCAAAAGGGTATCCAAGCTCAAAGTTTATTCTAGTCACCAAAGACGGAGAGCTAGAGAATTGTCAATAAAGTGTTATCTTATGATGAGAAAAGTCTATGGTTTTATGCTATGAAGGAGTCAATGAATTCCTTGGAAAAGAATGAAACTTATGAGCTAGTGAAACTCCTAATAGAAAAAAAGTGTGGAAAAATATATGGGTTTTCAAGAATAATAAAGATGGTGAGAAGATTGTCAAACGGGAAGTTAGATTGGTTGTAAAAGGTTATAATAAGAAAATGCATTTATTTTGATGAAATATCCTCTCAAGTTTTCAAGATGATTTTTTATCATAACTGTGTTGTGTTTAACTATCAGTCTTAATCTTGAGTCGAAACAACTTGATGTAAAAATCACATTTTTACATGGTGACTTGCATGAGGAAATCTATAAAAAGTTCCATGAAGGTAATTTCATTACTTCTTCTATATGTTGATGATATGTTGATAGTCGGGAAATATAATGAGATGATTATCAGTTTGAAGAAAGACTTAACTAAATCAGTTGACATGAAACATTTGGGTCCAACAAATCCAATATTTGGCATCAAGATTATTTGTCATAGGATCATTACAAAGTTATGGTATCATATGAGATATATATAAAATGTGTACTTGAATAGTTCAATATAAAGAATGTTGAGCCAGTTGATATACCATTAGCTACACACTTCAATTTAAGCAAAAATGGGTGTCTTACAACATAGAAAAAGAAAGAAGGTATGTAAGCTATTTCATAATATTCTGTTATTGGTTCTTTAATGTATGCTATGGTGTGTACAAGACTAGATATTACATATGTTGTCAATAAGTAGATATTTATTGAAACCGGGTAAAGTTCATTAGGTACCAGTGAAGTTGATTTATGGAAACTTGCGAGGAACTTCTTCTTTGAGTTTGTGGTATAGAGGTGACAAACCTATACTTGAAGGACCTAAATATGTTAAAATGGTTGGTGATGTTGATAAACAAAATTTTACTTCAAGTTATGTGTTTACATTTTTAGGGTAAACCATTTCTTTGCAATCTAAGCTATAAAAATGAGTAGTAATTTCAACAGCTATGACAGAGGCTATTGTAGCAGTAAGAAAAGTAAAGAGATGTTTTGGCTTACGAGGTTCATTTGAGAGTTGTGGTTGAAGAAAAATGAGTATATAATATTTTATGATAATCATAGTGATATGAAATTAAGCAAGAATCAAATATATCACGCATGCACCAATCATACTTATGTGGGATATTATTGGTTGCACGATGTGATCAAGACAAATGAAATAAAATTGAAAAAAGTTCAAACTCCTAAAAATAACGCAGACATGTTGACTAAATCCGTCTTCAGAAGCAAGGTTGAGTTTTATAGTAAGCTCATCAGGATGAAGTTCAAGTGATCACCTTTTGATTGTAACTTCCTTGTGACGGGCTGGATGGGGATTGTTATGGACCAGCCCAAATATAGGCCCATTTTATAACTTAGAATTTTCATCTCCCTAGGGTTTTATATATGAGAACAAGATATAAGAGAGCCAAAAATAATAATACAAGAACATATAGGCTTTTTTATTTTCAGATCTCTTGAGTGCAGCCATAGTTAAAAAGTCTATGATCAAGGGGCAAACATTGCCGATTTTTACTAAATTTGGACAACGTGTTTGGGAAATCTAAGGCTTCAATTTGACCGTTTGGATTGGTTTGGTGCTATGGTTCGAGAGAAATCACTGTCAGGACAATGCATTATTTTGGTAATATTCTTCGTTTTTATTTATCTTCTTGTTAGTCTATTATACTTTAAATTTTTAGCAGTTCTATAGATTTTTATTAGAATGAATTGGATATATATATATATATATCCATGTACTCTTAACTTATCATAATAGTAGAAGTGGTTTGGGTTGACATCTAAAAAGTCTCATGTTTTTTTACTCTTCACATTGAATGAGTTTTTCCACGTAGAATAAATCTTGGGTGTTAAATTATTTTACCGTTGCTTATTTTCTATGATTATATTTGTGGTTTATTTTGGTTTATTAATTGGTGAATTAGGTTTCTTGTTTGTTTGGTTGATTTTGTTAAAGTTATTTTTGTGGGTAGTTTGATATACTTACCATTTTTTGTCCAATATATTAGACATGATATGAAGCTTTGGTATGAGGTAGATAAATGTAGCTCATTTGCGCGAAAATATATCTTTGTTTGACAATTTTTGTCTATTTTAGCTGTACGAGGCTATTAGTATTTTGGGTTCTTGTTCTCAATTAATTAGATGAAACGGGTCATTCTAGCGAATAAGGATAGTGTTTCATGATTTATGAGTAATTACTCCCACTTTGTTATCCTATGAAAGTAGCAAAGAGTAATAGAGCATGACATACCTCAGTAGCAAAGAGTAATGGAGTATGTCATACCTCATCTCAATAACTTATTTGCACTGATGAGTTAAGTGATACCAATTCAATTTTTAAACTCTACATTTTTTTTCCTAATTTACTATTTTTTTTCCTTTTTAAGATCTCAACATGTATGGTTTTTATGTAAAAAAAACTCATGCATACCAAAAAATATTATGGTGATAAGATACATGTTTTTGCTTTGACTCGTGATCTATAAAGAGTCGTTTTCTATATAAGAGCATTTGTAGTCGTCCCATTTAAAAGTGTATGTTAGATATTAATGTATATGAAAGATAAATAATATTTAAAGATTTGTTTGTTAGAATTTTTTAATTCAAAGAATAATTTTATTAAAGAATTGAAAAGTTACAACCTATTGTTTTTATGTAACAAGCTATTGTGTGCTTTACTTACATTAAAGATTCTAAGACTTTGACTTACAATATAAACATTTCGGTTTTAATTATTTCAACCCATTGAAGAATCTAACCCACTAAATAAAAAGAGGTTTAACCTAGGCAGCCGCACATATATTTTCTTTTAAGCTTTTCAAGCCACTACCATCTTTTTTCTCAACTGTATAACTGGAAAATGAGGACCCCTTAGAGCCTGATTTGTGCATAGTTGGGATTATGCTATGCATTTTGAGAAAAAGTGTATATACATCCTTTATTTTGGAGAATAGCAATCCCATAGTTTTTCCTATCGCATCACCCAAAACTCATTCTCCGAATTTGCTTTGATATCCATTAATTTCAATTGATTGAAATTACCATTCTTCGATAATGCCTTCACTATGAACATCACTATATTCGATGTTTGTTTCTTCTTACCAACTTCTTTTAATGGGGAAAAGAATTACAAATCACAGAACTTTTATTCTGCTCGAGTTGTAGCAGCTGGCATCGCCTTAGCATGATCAAATGTTGCTCAAGGTTCTGGTAAAAGCAACTATATGTCAAACAGTGCTTCAAACAAGTATAAACCATACATGACAATTTTATTGACTTTATATGATTGATTTCATCACCTTCTTTAATTATCCACTTAATCTAACTTTGATTTTCAGCTTTTATACTCATTTCATGTTTGTTTTGTTGAATTCAACTTTAAATTACCTAGTTCTTGCAATTGGATTCTTTTGTGGAGTTCCTGCAGATAGGTCATTTATCAGAGATCAAACTTGCAAGAAATATTCTTACCTGACATACAGAAGTCAAATGAAACCTTTGTGGTAACTATCATGGTTCCTGGATACCAAGAAAATTGATGTTTTCTGCTCCGGTGTAGTAGAGTTATATACAACTCTCAGGATATAAAACTGCAAATGATTCGTGTCTTGTAGTTGTACACGACTCTTATGAGAGGAAGCGAGTTGCTTATTGTTTATAGTTCCAATTGTTTGGAACTAATAACTTGCTTTCTGATTGTTCAATGCAGGGTAAAGTATGTCTAAATCACGAGTTTTTGTTTTTAAACATGGTCACCAAACTGTAATTGTGCCTTTCACGGAGTTCGAAAGCTTTCAAAGTATCCCTGAGTATGTGGAGAGCACATGGGAGGAGCTGGTCACAGGTGACTACCTAATTACCTACTCTTGCGGGGATCACAAGAATTGTTTCTTTAATAATCAGAAAGATTTTGTTGGTTTAATATTATATCATGATTTGGAGCGTTTAAAACGGGTTAGTTTATCATAGAATAACAAGTCCTTGACAAAGGTTATGGTGATAAGTGTTCTGGTGATAAGAGTTCTGGTGATAAGGGTTCTGGTCTAAAGCGTAAAAAACCTAGCATAAGTTTGGGAGAACCATCTCTTAATCAACTAATTAGCAGGGAGAGTAGTAACGGTTTAGTTAATTCTGATCAGAGAAAAAAACAACTTGCTACTACTGGTGAGGCTGATGCTATTACAAGAGTTGGTCAAGCTTTCGAAGAAGGTGCTGCAGGTCTAAGGTTATCTTTGTGTCGATATAATTTAGAGCATGGTTTTTCTTTCAAATACATACACAACACATCAAACAAGATCATTGCTTATTGTGAAAATAAATTCACAAGCGGATGCAAATGGAGACTTTATGCATTTATTAATTCCAGCACCGGCTTAATAACGATCAAGAAGTATGTTCTGCACCATACTTGAAATCCTATTTTCTCCCAAAAACATAAGCGGCATAGGCATTTGACATAGGATTTGAGTGCAAAGGAAATTCATGACTCTATCCGGACCTGTCATTCGTTAACAGCTAAAACCATACAATCGACTGTCAAACAAAATTATGGTCTAGACATCTCCTACCATTTGTCATGGAATGCTTTAGAGAGGAAAATATAGGAGTTTTCAGAGATAGTTCAAGTAATTTTAGTTTACTAAACGGGTACTTCAAACGATTAAAGCGTCGTGATATTACTATGGGGTGTCGGTTAGAGTTATCAGCTGGAAACCTCTTCAAGTGTTGTTTTATATCATTCGGTTCACCCCTTCAAGGTTTCCATTCATGTCGTCCAATGTTTTTTGACGATGGAACATTCTTATATAGCAAGTATAAAGGTTTATTTCTTACTGTCGTAGGAAAGGACGACAACAACAGTTAGTTTCATTTTTATTAATCTGAAGGATTAAGATATTTTGTGCAAAAATTGTAAACAACTCGCAGCCTATATTTGCAAACAACTCCCAGGATATCCTGAAAGTTGCAAGCAAATATTTGTAAATATAAGAGTTGCAAACAACTCTCAGGTAATCTTGAGAGTTGCAAACAAATCTTTGCAAATATAAGAGTTGCAAACTACTCTTTCCAAATATAAGAGTTGCAAACAACTCCATGCAAATATAAGAGTTGCAAACAACTCTCATGAAATACAAGAGTTGCAAACAACTCTCAGGTAATCCCGAGAGTTGTAAACAACTCTCAGGCACTATTGCGAATTATTTACATTTTGTTCAGGCGTGAGTGCTATATTTGACCATGTGAGGTGCCTTGTTTCAGGACTATTAAATGTTGTAATTGGTATAGTTAGCATTGAGGACTGTGACAATTGGATGTGGTTTTTGGGGTATTTTAAACCTCATTTGGTGGAGCGCCAAATCACATTTATTTCAGATCATCATTCTAGTATCGTTAATGCTAATTCTTTCTTGTATCCAAACTGTTATTATGCGTACTCTTATTTTCATCTCATGCAGAATTTGAAATCCAAATTGGAATACACTAATAGAGACTATACAAAAAGGATGTTGTGTTTCTTCCATCATCTTGCTTATGCTCCGACTCGAGAGCTTTTTAAGAATATACTAACAGATTTTCTATGTGAAGGTGGTGACAGGATTAACAATTTTCGTGGAAATTTACCTCCGGATAAGTATGCTCAGGCTTACATTAAAGGGAAACGATACGGGTTTATGGCTTCCACTGCGGCCGAATATTTTAACAATCATATCAAAAAATATTGCGGCATACCCATTATTGAGTTTATTGACTGCATTAGAATCTTGCTTATGACTCAAGTTTCATGAAGATACCAAGAGGGGTTAAGCTGGAGTACTAATTTGATCCCCGAGTATGAGAAGAAGCTAAAGCAGAATGTTAACATGTGCTGAACTTGGGTACGGAAGTCAGCTGCAACCATGTTCGAAATCTATTCAGATGGTGGTTGTTAATTTGTTGGATTTTAAATGTTCTTACGGAGCATGGAAACAAGAGTGTTTTCTATATCCTCACGCTTTAGCGACAATACATTCTACCGACCAAGATCCTTTTACTATAATAGAGTCGTTCTTCACGGTTAAGAATTACATAGAAAGTTATTCTTTCAGCATACCGACGATAACCGATTTTGGCAAAGGATCAAGCGCTAACGATCCTTCGGAGGTGGAAATTCTGCCTTCCAACGTTAAAAGACGCCCCAAAAGGCCTAAGAAAAAGCGAATGCCCTCTAGAGGAGAAGCCTCAACCAAACAGTCGAGGTGCGACCGTTGTTCGAAATCAGGGCAGAACATGAGGACTTGTGAGGTTCCAGTTTAAAGACAATTCTTGTTAACTTGTAATATTGTGCTTGTTATGGACAATACATTAAACATTTTTATCGTTGTTTGTTCATTTACGCATATTGCTCTCGTTTTTATTACAGTAATGAAATGCGATGTGTTTTGTTAATAAATTTATTTTTCCCAAGCAACTGTCACAAACATAGTTTTAAACAACTCTCAGCATAGTCTGAGATTTGCAAACAATTCGCATGTACAATGGAGAATTGTTTGCAATATCTGGGTATAATATTGCAAACAACTCTTAGGTATTACTGAGAGTTGTTTGCAACTGTTTGTGATGCGAATTGTTTGCATGTCCAACTTATAGAGTTGCATACAACTCCCAAGGTATAAAATTGCAAACAACTCGCGGCTTATACTACTGAAAATTATTTGCAATATCTGGGTATAATATTTCAAACAACTCTCAGGTATTACTGAGAGTTGTTTGCAACTACTAGGGTGCCAATTGTTTCACATACACACATGAGGATGCGAATTGTTTGCATGTCCTTCCCCTGAGTCTGTATAACAGAGGAGTGCGAATTATTTGTATATTACTTCCTGAGGATTCTTTGTCAAGGTGACCTGAGATTTGTTTGTAAAATAAAAATACTTCGTAAACTTTTTACACTAATTAAAAGTTTATACATCAAAGAGATTACATAGCCATAATAGGCTTCAGGCACTAACCACGTAGAAATAAACACTACCGCCTTTAGTGTTTGTTAGTTTGCATTAAAAAAACAAAAAAACTGAAGCAGTGACTATCAACCATCACTAGAGGATTCTTCGCCTTCTTCCTCTTCTTTATGCTCATCATTAGCATCTCTATTATGCTCTTCTTCCTCGCTATCTACCTTTATTATGATTTTATATTTTGTCCCCGATGGACCAACATCTTCCTCCCTCTTCCGTTTCTTGTTTGGAACCTCTGTTGGCTGAGATGCAGCCACCAAGGGAACCACTTCAACTGGTCCAGAGTCAGCAAAAAAGTAATCCTCAATATCAAAGTTCACTACAGAGACTAGGCTATTTGGTGGTGCTGCCGGAGTGATTAAGCCGGAGCTTCTATTGGTGGTTATGGAAGACCAAGAGTCACATAGAGAACCAGAGGTAGACATGGTGATTGGAAGTTGAAGATGTTATGAGTGTTTGAAACATAAAGTTTTTTTTAAAGTTAGCCTCTGGTTACTAGTATTATTTATACGCATAGAGGGAGTCTTAGTGAGGTGGTGGTGTGGCTATATTAATCATTGCATAGCCTCATCTGTCCAATCAACAATTAATGGGCTGATTTGATTATATGGCTTTTTGCGTGCTCAATACACTTAACAGTTACCAAGGCAGACGCCACAATATGTTCGTATTCTGCAGCCATGTTTTCTAATTATTTAATATATATCAGGATAAGATGTGAACTGTTAGTTGTAGTTTACTCCCGAGAATTGTGTAGAAGTAGTTGTTTGTATACATTGAGAATTATTTAGTAGTAATTTTGTTTTTTGTATATCTCAAGAAATTATGCGAATTGTACCTAATTACCCACTGTTTTTTAATGTGACTTCGAAAATGTCATACATTTCACATTTCTGAAAAAAACTTTATATATACACCAAAATATTACAAAGAATATATGTACACCAAAAAATTAAAAAAAATATATCCAAAAGGCTCCCTCAACAGTTTTTGATATAAAAAAGATTACTACCAGTGTCGGTTAGTGTTAAAATCATTTAGAAAAAAATAAAACATTTCCGCTCTGAAGTCTGCTACCATATATTTACGGTAAGTCGCCTGAACGTATCCAAAAGGCTCCCTCCACAGTTTTCGATATCAAGAAGATTACTACCAGTCTCAGTTAGTGTTAAAATCATTTAGGAAAAAATAAAACATTTCCGCTCTGAAGTCTGTTACCATATCTTTACGGTAAGTCTCCAGAACGTATCCTTTTTCTATAATATCTTTGACGTATTGAAAAATGAAAATACCACAGGCGAGGGTGCCTCGTTTTTGTTGTGGAATTTTTCTTGCATTTTTCACCTTGTACCAGGTCTTTGAAGGAGGTAAATATCATTTCTCGAGACAATACTTAATCTGGCTATAATACTTTGTGTCAGGGGTCAGTACAAATAAATACTCAGTTAATTAATAGAGTTGCACAAAACTCTCATACTATAGTTGCAAACAACTCTCAGGATAATCTTAGAGTTGTTTGCATATCTAGGCTAAAAGTGTGGCACACAACTCTCAGGGTAGCCTGAGAGTTGTTTACAACTCCAAGGTATTAGAGTTGCAAACAACTCTCATGATTTTTGAGTTGCAAATAACTTTCAGTATAACCTGAGAGTTATTTGCAACTACAGACAAATAGAGTTGCGAACAACTCTCAGATTATCCCGAGAGTTGTTTTTTAAATGTGTTTTACAGGTATTGTAGTAGTTAGGTGTCTTACCAGTGATACATGTGTCCTTGTTGTGTAGTCTGTTGCTTGGGGTTTAGACATGAATGGGTTGTAGTTTGTTGTCATCCTAGCATCTATATCAACCACGAGCAACGTCCAATGGTTGATTGTATCCTTCTTCTTGGTGCATAGTGGAATGAGCACAAGGTTCGCATATTTAGACAAATTTTTAAAAACATTGTCGACTACATTTGTTATTGCATGTACTATTTCCATTTGATGCTGCATTCAAGAAAGAGTACATTACAACAAGAACATGCGAGGTTTTTGTATTTTATAGCTAAACTTACCATAGTCATGCCATAAATTTGTATGCAGTTAAATTTCACTTGAGGGAAATTTTTGCATGAAACTTTCCAATTTACTTCTTTAAGTATCTCTAGAATCCAAGCGTCCACAATCTATGAAACGAGTTGTTTATTTACGTCAAATATATGAGAGTTGTTTGAAACATATATGAGAGTTGTTTGATAATTGGATACCTTGTAGTCTAGGTCCTTTTCGAAAGGTAGAGCCAACGCATCACTTATTTGCACTTGAAGTCTGCAAGAAAACTCGGACGTTGGTAAATACCATATATTTGGATCGGGTGAGTATTCGTTGGCTTTAATTAATTGTATTTTATGGTATTCACGAACATCGATCCGGTCAGTTGTCAGTGTTCTCTTTGGCCAGCCGGTGAAAGTTATCGGTGTCTTTGGAGCTTCTACCACACTTACCTCTGCCTCCGGCTGCTGTGTTAGTGTCAGTAGATTAAAATTAGACAGCAGGTCATCCTCCTTCACTGTCTCTTCCCTTGACTTGAACATATAAAATAAAATAAAAATAAAAGAATTTATGTCATGCATCATGATATTATCAGTTACTAACAACTCTCATGATAACCTGCGAGTTGTTTGGTACACCAATCTAATAGAGTATATAACAACTCTCATAATATACTGAGAGTTGTTACTCTGAATAATATTTATCCAAACAAATCTCAGGATATGCTATGAGTTGTTATAAAATTGTTATACAAATATCCAAACACTCATAAAATCCTAAATATACACGTTACAAAATCATTTAAAATTCCGCTTACCACACGATCGGCGACAACAAATGTCGTTGACTGCTCCGGTATAATCTCCGAATCTCTTCGATAAATTTCATTTATCACATCCTCCAACATATTCTCGAAAAACCGTTGTATTAAAATATTCTACTCAACATTATTAATATCATTTAAAAATTTATGTGAAACTTGAGTGGAAAAACCATCAATAGATACATTTAGTAAACGTAGTGTGTTATCGTGCGTATCGGCCGAGTCTGGAGCTTGGCCTTCTATGTTTTGCGATTGATTCGGTAGTGGTTCTACAACTTTAGCTTGGCTTAGTGATTCTGACTTTGTGTAGGCCTTTTTTTTCCAGGTACATCTCTGTATCGAACAACTCTCAGGATATCCTAAGAGTTGTTTGGACTAATATAAAAGTCTTGAGTGTTTTTTGGACTAACATAACAATCTTGAGTGTTTTTTGAAAGTGAACTTATAGCAAATTGTGTGAAAATAGAGCATAACAATACGTGAATTGTTAGTAAGAGAAAATCGTGGATTTTTTTAAATACATAACCTAATTTTGTTTGAATATGTATACAATAATATACATTAGTAGACAATTTCATCACAATAATATATTAAAATATTTGAATTTCAGTGTACTTCAGATCCACTTACATCTTCACGGCTTTCTACGTCCGTAAGTCCAGATTCTTCCGCTGCCACTTCCTTCTCACGAGCTTCTACCTCCTTAGCTCTGTATTCTTGGCAGCCTACTTCCTCTGGAATGTGAGGTACGAATTGTCGGTCATTCATAAGAGACTCATATCTTTTTGTCTCCTTTGCAGGACTCAGACTTGTCACTGTCTCCTTTGTAGAAGGAGACTTGTTTGTCTGTCTTTCCGCGGTGTCTGTCTATATGGTGACCAATAACTCTTTCGGTCTTTGTTCAGATATCTCGTCTGCCACTTTTCCAGAAACCACCATTTCCGTAGGATAATCATTCGTATCGTCTTTTTCGGGTACAACGGATGATACTGGTATGGGTGAATGGTTCCCATGATCGTCCTTCTCCTATGGTATTTGTCTGTCTTGATTCGGGTCATCATCCTAAATATCAAATGGCACAAGTGCCTGCAATTCAATTGACGTCGCTTCTGCTTGCAATGCCGGTAGCTCTCGTTCCTTCTCCTTTGCAGGGCTTCTAATCTGGAAAATGAGCTGAGAGAGAGCATTGCGGAGTTGTTGTCCTTCAAGTTCTGCTATCTTCAACCTTAATGCTTGAAGCTAAAAAAATAATAGCATGCGCAGTATAACATATTCCGTGTTGATTAAAGTGATTAAATCTACGTTTACATAAGGCTCAATTTCCTACTTACTTATTTCGCCTGTTTGTCGATCTTCCGATGGTACTTGTCCTTATAGGTATACGTATTCAATCACTTTGATCTTGCTTCAGTTCCAGACTTCTTTGGAGTAGCTTGTCTGTGTTTGACGTAAAATTTACCGATCGTTTCTCTCACACGATCGTCTTCCTCTCCCTCGGCCTCATGCTAGGCTGTCTCGATTGGCGTTGGTGGAATCACTGTTCGGGGGATTGTTTGTGGTTGGACTCTGATCGAGATATCTTTATTAGATTCTTTCTATTTCTGTGTTTCCTTTTTCCTTGTTTTTGGGGCTACGCTTTTCTTCCTTTTCTTCGGTCTTTCTTCGGGTAAAATCGGTGCAGCATCTGGATTTCCATTTCCTATTACTCCTCTGAATGCTTTAATTTCAGCCTCAATAAACATAGTGGAGCTTCCAAAACCTACAAAGGAAGGAACATCAAAGTAAATAGATGCACGCGGTTTGTTTGGAAAATATCAAGTTATAGCCTGAGAGTTTTTTGCACACAACTCGTAGGCTATCATGGGAGTTGTTTGAAACTCTATCATATTGGAGTTCCAAAACAATTCTCAAGATATCCTGAGAGTTGTTTGCAAACTAGAAAGCCTGAGAGTTGTTTGGAGCTCTATCATCTTGGAGTTCCAAACAACTCTCAGGATATCCTGAGAGTTGTTTGCAAACTATAAGCTGCGAATTTCCTGAGAGTTGTTTGGAACTCTGATAGCAAAGAGTTGTCTGCAACTCTAATTCCTGATAGTTGTCTATATAACTATATGTTTCATACATGATCATCTTCCAGCAGAGGTAGTCTTCCAATCAGCTGCACGACCGATGTTATGCACTCCAATCCCCACCATTTGAAAAACCTTGGGATCAAGTTTGGCTTTACGACCTCTAGCCCAATTGTTGAATGTTCCATGACGAAGGGCTGCATCGGGACAAGTATTATCATCAAGATGCTCTGTATATAACTAATATTTGGACTAAATAAAGCAATCTTAGAATTAGAAGTACGACGCAACCGACAACTCTATTAGGTTTTCTGATTTCTAAGAAAGTCCTGATAGACTTGAGAAGCTTCAACACTATTGATCCGGACTAGTCCTAATAGTTTATTATGTTGAGGTCTTCGATAAAATAAAGCATTTCCAACCTATTACATCTCCAGATACCGAGTAGAGCAGGGTTGAGCACAAAACAGTATCAACAGTCGGGCAACATCCTCCAACTCATGCTCCCCCCTTGGTTGATGGCTCTTGCTATACCTGCTTGTAAAACCCACCACAACATGCTATGTTAAAAATTTCAGCATCCTGCTTATAAGAGAAACTACATTTACATGTACCTTTAAAATGGTGTTCGTGATGGTTTTAGTATTCGTCGGTCCTATCTTCCTCGACGTTTCACCCATGAATTATTTTCTCATCATCCTTGATTTGTTCTCCTCCCCATTTAAGTATTTGTTGTGGAATGCTCCAGGTTTTGTTAAAGCCATTTCCTCTATGTCGTGCTTCAACCCGAAAATGAACTTTACATCGTCCGTCGTTAGCTTCACAAACTTCGACCCAAATCGGAAGGCGTCTTGATCGACCGAGAACATCTCCACAACCCACTGAATGTTCGAATAAAAAAATTCTATTTCGGCAGCTCTGCCACATTCCGGAGTTCGAATGCCGCCTTCAAAAGCGTGCAGAATGGTGTGTTTCTTATAGCTTCAATGTGGGCAGCAGTAATACGGTACTTTTTCAGCAGTTTCAAAAGGCTGACCAATCCTGACCTGTAATAGCTTGGTTTTGTTGTCATACTTCCTGTAAAAACACAAATCATCAACTGAACAAACTCCCACAAGGGAACAATAACACCAACTATTTTGTAGTTGCAAACAACTCTCAGGGTACAGTTTCAAACAACTCTCATGTATGTTTTATAAAGAACCCTCAGGCTAATCTAACTTCCAAACAACTCTCGGGATTGCATGCGAATTGTTTGCACATAAAAACTGCGAATTGTTTGCAAATATAAAAAGCGATGAAGATGCGAATTGTTTGCAACAACTTTGACAATAATAAGTTGCGAATTGTTTGCAAATATAAAAAAGGATAAAGATGTGAGTTGTTTGCATTCGTACATGATGAAGACGTGAATTGTACTATAACACACATATAACCAGATGCGAATTGTTCTATTTTTTACATGCACGTTGCAGAGATCTGGGAAATGTGGAAACATCACCAAAACAAACAAACAACCACCTTACACACATCTAATATACATCACAACACGCACAAAAGGATTAACATTACATGCAACCTAAGAAAGTACCGTGTTTGACGATAAACCCACAAACTAACATACCAACTGCTGATCCTAAATACTTGATTTCGGTAGTAACAAGCAACGTAGATCGTCAAATAACATCAATAAGTGCTTCGAAGTCACTATAAACGCAAAAAAAAAGACATTTTGCAGAATCAGAATGTACCTGGTTACTGTAACTGGTTATCGCTTCACCGCCCGGCATGGAATCAACGGCAACACGTCGAACGGTTGCTGGTTACTAGCTTGAGGGAGTAGAAGACGGTGACCGGTCGAAATCCGGTGAAGAACGATTGATTTTTGGGTTGAATGTTGGAAGGATTTCTTTTGAGGGAAGTTTGTAGAAGTCGAACGGTTTTTCTGGTTGTTTCTAAAAAACGTATTTTTATTGCTTAGTGGGTTGAAAAGAGAGAAAAAATAGGTTTAAAGAGAAAAATAAGTATATATAGTCGGGGATATTTTGTCCAAATTTTATGTGGAGGTACCAAATGATAGTGGATAATTAAGTAGTTAAGTTTATCTAGTTTTTATAGGATATAATTTTATTTATTATATACAAATATTCGTAAACACACACGTATACTCATAATACTGAAACAGTGCGTGTCGAATTGCTATTGTTGTGCACAACAAGTGGCAGCTATACTCATTCGATATACTATAACTTGTGTGTGGAAAACTTTTGCTTCAAAACATCTCAACAAAAACCATATTTTAGGGTTTTATACCAATTAAGGTATAAAACTTTAACAATTTACTAATAAAACCGGTCTTAGATAGATTTTACCTACATCAGCCAAAATAAGACTTTATTTACTTATTAGTCCAAACTTCAATTCTAAATACAATTTTACCATTTTATGACTTACTAAACAAATTCAAAATTAGGTCAAACGTTGGCCCCTCTTTTCTCTTGATTTCAAAATCAAGACCCGTTTTTCTCTCGCTTTCAAGGATGACTGTGACCGTCTCTGTTGGTCATTTTTTCGATCGATTTCAACGAGGACCGTGATCGTCTCAGCTTGTCGTTAATTTTGTCTCGGTTGGCCGTTCGCCGGATTCTCAGTTTCCAAAGGTACGTTTTACCTCTTTCTTAAAATTCTGTCGTTCTTTCTCTTCAAGTTGCTCCGTCGATTTCTCCTCTGGTCTTAATAATTGAAACTAATACTTATTTGTGTCTAATTTACAAACATCAATTACGTTTTCTACACAATAGACCTGTTTTCACTATGAATACTGGGTTAAAACGTATTCTCTATGAAAAACATGGCTGATATTTAATAGTAGTGAGTATATGATAAGATAAAAATTTAATTCTACATAGACTTAAGTACTTTAAATGGTTATTGTGTAGTAAATTTTAGGCCAGTAGAAATACATTTGGTGAAATCTACATGACAGTGCTTGTATGTATTATAATGAAGACAAACCTGAATGTATGTCATTGATGAAACTCAGGATATATATATTTGGATTATTTTGGGTACAACATGACAGTGCTTCTAACTACTAATATATCTTTATATATTTTTGCAGGTACAACGTCTACTGGTTTTATACATTTCAAGTATGGGAATGATGCCGCAGTTTACTCTTTAAAATCGTTTCACAGCTTAAACGGTATTTACGATTATTTAGTTGATAAATGGACTTCTTTGAGTAGAGATAGTATTATGAAGTATAGTATTGGACAGTTTGTAGGTTGTTCATTGACTAATGACGAAGAGTTTTTTGATATGGTTACAATTTCCGAGCAAAGCGGTTCAATTTATCTAGAAATCCAAGTTGAAGCTGTTAACGAAAACATTTTGGCCTATAGATCAGATTTTGTGGCAATTTACCGTAATATGAATACCATAGCAGACTACTCTACTGTTAACTTCTTAAATGATACATCAGTAGAACTTGCTACCAAGTCATGGGCTACCGTGTCTATTATGAAAAGTTAGAAAAAAAAAGATATGTGCGCGAGGAAGGAAGGATGGCCCAAGAAAAGCTCCAAGAATTAAACTTGGGCTTCTTGATTTCACGGCCTTATCGGTGCGCCTCTTTTTTCTAACCCTAAATATATCTCTGCCTTATACATCTATCAATGCAGCCGCTTCTTTCGTCTCTTCCTCTCGAAGAGCCCCAAAGCCAGAAATCAATCCCTAACCTACAAAATCAGAAGATCTTTCCAAATCTTTCGTCAAATCTTTCTCGAGATAAGAATCTGTCGAACAATGCTTTGCAACTTCTTGTTGATCAAAGCAAGCTCTACGAAAACCCTGTTTTCGAAGGGGAAAATCAAAATCAGACTCAGTTCAGTGCTGATTCGAAAGGACAGAAGCAAGTCACAAGACCAACGTTTGCTGAGGTGCTGAAGATGAACTCAGGAGGGATCTACCCAGGAGATAATGCAAGAAAATATTCTTTTGTGCATGCTAACGTCTCAACAGGAGTGGAGGATGGATATACTTTCGTCAAATTTGACGAACCAGATAAGATCAAACTCTCTTCTCTTTCTAAGTTTACGTTAATTGCCAAATTTTCTTTTGGATCCCCTTCTGTTTCAGACTTTAGGGTTTATTTAGAATCTTTTAAATTCATAGGCAACTTCAGTGTGTTTAAATGGGACTATAGGCATATATTTGTTGAATTCGATGTCTTAGATGATGTTAAAAAATTTTAGAAACGTACTGTGAGAACTGTGGGTATTTTTTCTTTTAGAATTCTTAGATGGACAACAGATTTCAATCCCAAACGGGAGTCTCCATTGACTCCAGTTTGGATCTCTTTCCCTAGAATTCCAGAACATATGTATAACTCTGATACTATAGAACAGATTGCCAAGGCGATTGGTTTGTCGTTGAAAACATGGATACCATATAGAAATAGGGTTAGTTATAACTTGTGTAAGGCCTGGACTGTGATTGATACTTCAAGTCTCCTTCCCCAAAGAAAGACTTTGGATAAGATTTGGGGATCGAGACGGTTACTGGCAGGATGTCATTTATAATGACATACCTGCTTACTATAAAAAATGTAGGCATTTAGGTCACAGTGAACCTAGTTGTAAAATTGAGGAATTTAGTCATAAAAGAACAATTGAATTTGCAAGATAATACTATAAAACATAAGGAGAAATGGATTCCTAAACTTAAATCTGTGATAGTTCCCAATGAAATTGATACTTGTGAGCATGTTAAGGATAATCAGAACCTAATTAATAAAGCTGTTGATACTTCTCCATCTATGAAGACAGATGATAATTGTCTATCCTTTAATCAAAATTTGAATCAACCTGTGTTAAATGATAGTGATGTTATTGAGGCCTTACAGTCTATTAATCTTAGTAATACTTTTGATATATTGAATGAGGACAATAATACTGATAGGGATTTGTGTGATGTTTCTAGTGATAGACCAAATTTAAGTCTACCAAATTCCCCTATGAATAGACATATAGAGATGCCTGATAAGATAAGTAATAAGAAATATTCCAAAGTTAAAGTTAAAGGACTGAAGAATAATCTAATTAACAAACCACTAGCTTTCAAAGGATCTGTAAGATCCTCAAAATGCTTAGAAAATGACAGTATCTTTTTTGAATTGGAATGCCAGAGGAGTTGGCAATGTTAACACAATTAGAAGAATTAAAAGTTTAACTAAAAAGTTTTCTATAAATCTGGTAGTAATTCAGGAACCTATGTTGTCTAATGATAAACTAGATAAAACTTCTAAGAAATTAGGCTTTGATCAATATTTTGGTAATAAAAACAATAAAATCTGGTTATTTTGGAAAAATTCTTATAAAATTAATATTATCTTAGATTCTGATCAATTAGTTCATACTATGGTAAACCATTCTGACTCTGTGGAGGAGTTCCTGGTTACCATAGTATATGCAAAATGTACTAGGCTTCTAAGATTAAATCTGTGGAACCAATTGAGGGATATATCTAACAGTATTTCTAATGAACCTTGGCTTGTAGTAGGAGACTTTAACACTATCTCTAATCATAGTGAACAAATTAACTGTGTTACACTTTGTATGAATTTTATGGAGGATTTTAACAATATGATTTTGGACTATAGTCTTGAGGATCCTGGATTCTCAGGAACAACCTGACTGATATTGACATTGAGACGGATTATCTTCAATTATTTAACATGATAGCTTACAGTAAGTGCCCTTGGTATCTGTCTAAAGCATTATCATGCTGTAGAATTTTTTTTTTATCTAAGATGACTTTAAAACATGTGTTTAGGGAAGAAAATGTAGCATCTGATTGGATAGTTAAATATGCTCTGGAAAAAAAAGCAGGACTGTTCTTTTAATGGACTGAACTGTCCAAGCCCTTTCAATGCTATTCTTTTGTTAGAAAGCTTGAATTTGGGCTACTTTAGATTCTAGGACTAACTCATATGGCAGGTTTCTACCTGACCTTTGTTTCTTTTTCTCTATGCATGTATATAACAAGGAGGCTCAGGGAGTAAGATGAATCTTTTCAGAAATTGGAAGAAGATTTAGCTTGGTGATCTGAAAGATGGAGTTCAAGGCTAGATAAGGAAGAACCAATAACAGTAGAAATTTGAAGATTCAACAAGATTGTTGTATTAGAAATCAATGTAGGATCTAGGTTCAACTGTAATGTCAATTCTCAAAGTATCTGTTTGCTTAGAGATTTCGAACATAGATCTCAAACATTGATTGTAATATTCTTTTCAACATCAATAAAATGTTTGTGTTTTGCCAAAAACAATTGAAGATGTAGGTCAAATCTTTAAAACGGGCTCGGTTGGTTTTAAAAGGTCTCTATCTAAATTTGCTATAGAACACGAGTTTAGATTTAAATACGAACGTAATAGTAAAGATCGTGTGTCTGCTTGCTGTTTTTTTAAGGAGAGTAAAAATTGTGGTTGGAGAATCTATGCCGCTACTGATCATGGGACTAAGTTTATGGTTATTAGGAAATTTGTCAAAGAGCATAGTTGTGGGGTTGTCTCTACTAACGTTGCTAGTAAACATCTATCTAGTGATATTGTTGCTAAAGAAATTCTAAGTGAGGTAAAAAACAATAATAAGATTGGTGCTAGTGCTATTAAAAGTATGTTAAAAACACGTCATGGATTAGAAGTTTCATATCGAGTTGCTTGGTGTGCTTTAGAAAAAGCAAGGGTTGAGGTATTTGGTGATAGTTATTCTTCATACGGTTTGATCAAAGGATATTTTAGTGCTATGAAAGCTTTGGATCCCACAAGTGATTTTGTGCTTGATTGTGAAGTACAGACTAAGACGTTTAGGCGTTGTTTTGTTGCATTTGGTGCATGTATTAATGGGTTTTCAAGCTGTATGCCAGTGCTATACATAGATGGAACTTTTCTCCATGGCAAACATAAAGGACATCTACTGTCTGCTATAGCCAAAGATGGAAACAAGGTAATATTTTTATGTTTCTTCTGTTTTATTTATGATTTGCAGGAATCTGTTTATTCCTGTTATTTTTTTATATACATTTCTGTTTATGTGTAGTAGTGTACTAAAACTTCTAATTCTTTTAGGTTTATTTCCAGTAGCATTCGCTATTGTTGGATCTGAAGACTCGGTTAACTGGCTTTGGTTTTTATCATTGTTGAAGACGCATATTAGTGATCGAAAAATTACTTTCATATCTGATCGCCATAAAGGTATCATTAGCTCAGTGAAGTCTGTTTTTCCAGATTCATGTCACTCATATTGTCTCTATCACATCGTTCTAAATTTAAAGGATAAGCTTAAGTTGATGCCTAAACGAATTAGAGATAGGATAGTTATCAAATTTCAAGCATGTGCGTTTGCCCCTACAGAGCAGGAGTTTTTTAACTATATGGAAGCACTGTTAAAAATTGGGGGAACGAATGTTTCTGACTTTTTAGATAATCTTTCTCCCGAAAATTATGCGAATGCATTTTGTAAAGGAAAAAAGTTCGGGTCTATTGCTTCAAGTGTTGTTGAGTCGTTTAATGCGCAAATTATGTTTTATCGCGATCTTCCCATAATGGAATTGATCGATAGAATTCGGATTAAACTTATGGTTCAGCTGTCCAATCGCTGTGTGGAATCTAGTAAATGGACTAGTTTTTTATGTCCTAAAATGGATAAGATGTATAGAGAGAATATTGAGAATGGACGGTCTTGGTTTTTCCATGCATCATCGGAATATGTTTTTGAAGTACATTCGATGCCGAAAATGGTAGTTAATATTTTAGATTATACATGTTCATGTGGCCATTGGCAATCCGAATGTTTTTCTTGTGCACATGCTTTAGCCGTCATAACAAAAACTCAAGAAAGTCTGTTTGATTTTGTGGAGAAGTACTTTTATTCGACATCATATAAAGCGTGATATGCATTGTCCATCCATCCATATTCTTCTTTTGGTCGAACTACTGCTATAGGTGGTTCTCCGGCTGTTCAATCGCCTATGTTGGAGAGGCAACCTGGTAGGCCAAAAAAGAAAAGGATCCCGTCTAGAGGTGAACTTATTCTCAAGAAGATAAAATGCAGCAAGTGTAAAAGAGTTGGAAACCACAACAAGAGGTCCTGCCAGGAGCAACACATTTAAATTATGCCTATGTTAAGTACCTACATTTGTATCACAATCAGCTGTGAGCCAACAATATAGTACATGTATAATTATTAAGGATCATAACTAGCAACTCATTTTAAATGCCTAGACAAAAGAATCAGCAAAATAGACATTTGAGAGGAAGCTCAAAATAATTAAAACCTTAATAATTATTCAATTAAATAGTACCTCTGCTTGTCTTAGGTTATGTTTTAGTTCTTCTTGCTCATGCAAGAGAACTGTGGTCTCGCTCCAATCATTATTTTCGTTTGCATCGCTTTCTTGTTGATTCTGTCTCTTTTTATCACTCTCTTCTTTTTCCTTTTTTTTCTTCTTTTTCAACTTTCTCAACTTTCTCAATAAACTGTTTTCCTTTTCTTTTCCCCATTTGTGTAACACTCCTTGTTACACTTCTAGTTCTTACTCCATAGTCTGGATTTTCACCTCTGTCATTCTTTGTTTCTTCTTTATCATCTGCTTGCTCTTCTTCTTTTTTGTCACCTCCTTCTTCATCATTCTTCTCACTTTCTTCATCATCTTCTTCTATCTATTCCGCATCTTCTTCATCAGTTGACAAATACTCTCTGACCATCAGAGCCTCTTCTTCAGGTAGGAGTTCTAGGTCACCTTCAATTACCTAAACATTGACAAACAACATATTTTGTTAAAATTAACATGAAAATTATTAGTATTGTTAACTGATTAGTTTTAAGACTAAACAGATGTTGTTGTGTTTTACTTGTAATCCTATATAAAAAAAACCATTATAGTTTCTTAGAAATATTAAGTGTTTGAAAATATTTTACCTCTGATGGTTCCACCTCCTGTATCAACTCCTTGACTTTGTCTTGGTGTCGGAAGCTAGTAGCTCTCTCCCATCTCAAGCACCGTGGAAAGTCCAACTTCGGAAATCTGACTCTTGTGTGCTCCAAGAAAAATTGATGTAGATAATATTTTTATAAAGTTAGTATGAATATTAGTATGAATAATCTTATTGATGTACTTTAAATTTTTAAAAATTTACTTACAATCAGAATTGACACACATCCTACAGTGTTTTGTTGATTTTGTCCCTTTTTCTTGTCGATGGAGTTCATCAGCTTTTCTACAATGAATTGCGCCCAGTCGTACTTGTAGAGTACTTCGAAGTTCAAGTCAATGAACCTTGCTAGGATTTCCGGCAGACTGTCACCAGATGTAGAAAAAAATAATGATACACAAAGGTACATTATTATCATTTTTGCTACATCTTTGACTGTCTCAACCTCGTCAAGCCTTGAACGATCTTCTATGGCATCTTTTAGAATCTTCTTTCTTACGTTTTTAGCTTCTCTAAAGTATCTTGAGATGATGGTTGACTCGGTTCTTCTACATTCAACCTTATCGATCTTTTTTGTACCGCAATTTATTCCAAAAATCACCATAGCGTCATTTCTCGTCAGCGACACGTCTATCCCACCAAATCTGAAGCTCTTATTTTCCTTATCGTACATATTTATTATCTCCATTGTGAGCTCCCAAGACTTCCTCACTTTGAAGCTCTCCTTTAGTTGAAACAACCTATTTACTAAGTTGTAAAATGGTGTAGTCTTTAGAGATTCAATGTGATCTACTCTGATGTCCGCTGTCCTCAATAGTTTCATGACTGTTTCTATATTCGAACGGAATATAGAAGGGCCATGGGACCCTGGCTTTATTTCTATATTTTTTTTCTTCATTGTTTTTCTTTTTATACTCCTATTTTCAGCACACATCTTCACCCTTTTTCTTTTATCTGCTAAAAAAACAGATTAATTATTATTAGTCATTCATATACTACAACCTGCAGTAAATCCAGATAATAAGTTTGCTTCTATAGTATGGAAATAGTAACTTCTCCAGTTAATTCTAGAGAAAGAAGAGACAGTTCAGATCTAGCTTTAACACTACACAATGAATTTCATACCTAAATAAAAAGAAAATGACCATTTCAAACCCTAATCAAGCTTATGCATTCTAAATAAGTTTAAACCTGAGCTTGATAAAAAAAATCCTAAATTTTTATTTCGCCTCCCAAATTTTCCAGGAACCAGTAAAATAACAGTAATCAACAGCAATCACTAATAACGATCAGAAAATAATATTGTCTTTAAACCCTAATTAAGAGTAAGTTTCAAACAATAATCTCTAGCAAAGTACTAGGTACCCTATTTTAGGTTTAAAACAGAAATTACATTGATTTAACCAAGTAAAAAAGAGAAAGAAGAAAAGGTAAATCACAACTTACCCATGGATTTCGTCGATGGAGAGAGTCTATCGGAGTCTATCGGCGGTGACAGAGCGAAATTTGTTTTTGGAAGATTCGGTTGAGAGAAATGTCGATGATCAGTCGTAGTCGATGTTGGAGAAACTGGTTTTCGGAAAACCAGAGAGTTGAGGAAAAAGAAACGAATTTGGAAAGGAGAAAGATGTTTGAAATTAGGACCAACATTGATTTGGGGCCGAGTTAGTTTGTTCGAGGATAATTTAGTCTTTCTATTAACGGACTAGACCTATTAGTAAAATGGATCTCTTATGGTAGGGTTGGGTAAATAAAAACAATTTTTAGACCCAATGGTTAAGTCTCCCTTTTATTATCTAAGGCAACGACAAAGCTTTGTTTACTATGATTGAAACATATACAGTAGCATTCTGACAGCTTCAAAAGTTCCTTTGCACGATTATTAACTATATAAATGGAAGATGATAAAAATTTACAACTGTATAAGAGTACAAATGTGATTAGTTTTCACAGGGATGCATGATAAATAGATTTGTCCCTGTGTTAACTTTTATTAGAAGAAAAATTAGTTTGTCCAGCAATTAACGTGACGCTCCGACAAGCACTCCACGCAACTTCTCAGTCTCAGTGGATACACACTCCCTGTCAAATACAGCAGAGACAACAGCAACCCCTTTTAGATTCTGTGCACGGCTTTTGGTTTCCATCACAGCATGAGCATTTGAAATCCCAATACCACCAATTGCAACAACCGGTAACTTTGAAGATTCACAAACAATTTTCAATCCATCCAAACCGATAGTACGATTGTTTGCCTTTGTATTCGTGGGATAAACTCCACCGCAACCAATATAATCAGCCCCATCAATCCATGCTTGATGAGCTTGCTCTGGTGTCTTGCACGATACACCAATGATTTTTTTTGGTCCAAGTAGAGATCGGACAACGCTAGCAGGCATGTCAGACTGCCCTACGTGAACTCCATCAGCATCGCATGCAAGCGCAATATCCACACGGTCATTTATAATTAATGGTACTTCATGTGAACGGCATAGTTGAAGACATGCTTTGGCCACTTCGAGAAAATCCCCTGTTTCAGCATCTTTCTCTCTGTTAAGAAAAATAAATTATCAGACATGATGATCATAATATAATGCAAGGTATACAGCACAGAGCACGTCTCTTCGCTTGAATTTTCAAAAATTAAAGTAAGCTTAAACGACAGCCATACAGGATCTGCGCAAGAAATTTGGCCAGGAACACTAACTTCTGTCAATTGCAGTGTCCCTGCAGCCTATGTTGAGTAGATACAACAATGAAAGAGATTGTACGGTTTAGTGGCTAAAGCAGAAAATGAAGATTAAAGACTGCCATAAATCATATGGAAGCAATGTAATCATCTTTTAGAAGATAAAAGATAAATAAACGAAATAATAGTTATTTTGAGGATTCAGCTTCAAACACTGGCCTAAACAAATATGAATCAATGCTCAGAAAGAACTACCTTTGAAATTAACAACAAAGACGTATGCTTGCCTATATGAGTCAATGGCAAAGTGTCAACTCTACATGTTAATATAAGGCATCTTACTCAAAACAGTTGGCATTTAAATTTTCATGTAGGAAAAGCATCTATAATTTAAATGTCGAAAAGCTCATAACTATTTCATTTGCTTGGCTTTGTGTGTAAACTACTGAATCGATATGCATCAAGTCCCTAACTATAACTTTTCTTAATCTCCATCACAAAAAGTCTCACTAGTAATGACCTTATTTGCACAATTGTAGCACCACCTTCTAAAGCGGCCTTAACTGCATCATTAATAGAACGGCCCCACTTTTTGTTCATTCCAGAATCCGTAACAACATACAGGAGCAAGTCATTCGGGTTGAATGCATTTTCCCTTCCTAAATTTTGAGGAATTCCCTTAAGCTTTAGAAAGTGGTCAAATGGCCCTTGAGGACCATTTCCAATAACAATATCAGTGCTGTAATCCAAGGCTGTTTCAACATAACGTTTAGCCGCCTGCCAAGGGTCAGTCAGATATAGAAAAATCAGATGGGATCTTATAGTTGGAGAACATGTCAAATATTGTACAACAGTGTCAATTCATATAGCTTGTACTGAAAGGTGCTTTTTTACATTTATAAGTATAAGTAGACATTCTTAAATATAATATAATAGTAATGTAAGATTAACTCTGATTGTTTTGTGCTATAAACTTTCATCAAAAATAAATTAGTAGAATTATTATAGTCTTTGTTCTACTGTCACTCTCCAAACATGTAACCAGAATATTTATTATCAGTGGTCTAACTAAGGCAATTGCATTTTTGTTGACTCGTGATCGACTAATTAAGATTTGAGACTTCTACTATATATGAGAAGTTATAGAATAGGTAAGAGATTGGTTAAGATGCGACATATATAACCTTAAAAATTATATCCAGACCGTGCAATACATGTCCTAGAAGTAAAAAAGACTGAAACATGTCCCACCTAGACTTGCAAATGTTTACATATCTCATTTATCTTAAGATATATACAAAGAACCGACAACAATATACTTTTTTTCTTGTGGCTGAGAAACTAATCAGACCATAATATTGTCATTTTGGAGCAAGAAACTATAGTTTTGAACAAATATAGAGACTCGAACAAAAGCATGTTCAAGCACATGTTTTGTTAAGAAGATGAAGATCTATAATCACCTTAGTTCCTTTGTTCTCTGCTACATAGTACATGCCTATGAGTTTTGTTAGCACCTAAGACACTCAAGTTTGTTGAATCTGACAGTATAACATGGTGGCCATGTAATTAGCCTTTTAACTATATACTTAGTAACTACGAACATACTTGACATTAAGTAGACATGCTAATATGCCAAAGTACCTTGACAGCTGCAAACATTGAAGAACCTTTTGCTAGCTCAGCTGCTATACTTGATGCCAAAGTACAGCCAGTACCATGAGTGTTGCGGGTTTTAATGCGAGGAGAACGCAGCTCGTGACAATTTACACCTGCAAAAGTCAAATTAACTCTTCAAGCCGAAAGGCATCGAAAAGGGTCACAGTGATAGCTTAAGACTAGGTATCTAATTTTTACCGTCAAAGAACACATCAACAGCATCTGATGAATCCGGAAGATGACCTCCTTTGACAAGTACATTCCTGAAAACCACACGAACAATTTCAATCAATAGAAAGGTAGTTGGCAGTTGCTCAAGGAATCCATCTTCCACCACATCTCAATGCACATAATATTTTGATCTGCTCAAATTTTAGATTGATACTTTGTTTTTTCCTCAACACTTTACTGTCATATATCTCTTCCCACCTCTTTTATATGTAAGCTTTTATACAATATGAATAAAAGAAGCAGCAACTTAGAATAAGACTGGGAGGACAACATACAGAAAGACAAATGAAGCTATAGAACTATGAAATGTGTAAAGTCATAAACAGAACCAGGACTGGTAACCATTGCCAGTGCACTAGTAGTCTTCCATTGCTGTAATATATAGATAACTCCCCAAATAAACATCATCAATCCATCCTCTTCCCCAAATATTTGAGCAAAGCATCCTTATAAATTTTATATTAGCAATATGAATATAATAAAACTATTTTCATACCGCATTCTGTATGGTCCCTTGAATATCAGTTTCTTTGAATTTTCTCTACTTTGACACCTTTACTTTCTTTCATTTCGTACTTCTATGTTTTCGAACATAAAATATATAATAAACAATGAAGAAAAAGACCTTAAAAACATATACAGCAAAAACCCCTCCATTTTTCAGACATCAGCCAATTAACAAAAGGAAATGAATTCACTAACCGTGGACCCATACTATGTAACAACTTTGCAGCAGAACGCATATCTGTAACTGTTTCAAGTTTTGCAAGACCAAGCAAAGTGGATGCCTCTTTAAGGTTGGGTGTTACTATGTCGGCCATGGGAAGAAGCTTCTCCCTGAATGAAGGACCCAAGAACATTAACAACTGTTACAAATATCAATGGATTATGTCACTTACAAATTAACTCGCAGAAAATGAATTGAAATGTCATTTGATCCTTTAGTAAGTTTATATACTGGTGCTTAAAGTAATTAATAAAATCCATCTACTAACTGAAAATATACTCTACAAACTACTAACCAAGCAGCGTATCCACAACAAGATAGAGTGGCCATATGAGTAAGTATACCATCTGATGAAACCTTGCTTATTACTGAGGATTAGGTCACAGAGGTCACTTCGAGACCAAGAAAAAGTAACCACTTTCCCAAGTAGTAACGAGTAAGCAATGAAGTGCAGAAGGAAAGAATATGGCATGGAAGTCTCACAGGTTAAGGTTCAACAATGCCATCATTAAGATCAGTAGGCCATAATTTCCATGAGATGGTTGGCAACAACAATAAGCTAAATTTACATCTACTTCTGTAATCAACTGAAAGTTAGATACACCATCCATCACAGTATTGTTAAGCTCTGCAAAAATACATGCCTCCAAATTGATTAGTCTTTTGCTCAACAGCAAGTATAACTGTCTTCTAAAGCTTCAGGTGTAAATTTCACAGCTACATATAAAAGGTTGATTAACATTCATATCCATCTTGAATAAAAGGACCCCTTAGCTGTGTTGCTTCGAAAATCCGTACTTCTTTCAGAAACCCAAGCTTACCTCTCGCAACACTTTAATTTCACGTTAAAAAAAGAGTCAATGAGCTATCTATGACTATGCCTATCAAACTTCTCGCAGTACTCAGCCATGTTTATTCTAAAATGGCTGTGCTAGTATATGATTGATATTCGGTCTTTAGGGGTCAACAATAATTCTTAGAAAGTAAGGTTTATCAAGAAACAATGAGAGGAGCATAAAGAAAACACAACATAACAGCTATGATGCCTGCAGTATCCATATGTGCAGCCTAGACCTGAATAACAAGATTCACGATTGCGATTTTACTGTCGCTGAAGCACAAACTTAGATTATGGATTCACCAACCACAAAGCATAGACAGAGACAAGACTGTGAATAATATAATCAAGTGCAAAGAGTTAGCATACCTGAATGCGGAGAGAATTGAAGGACCAGCAAGCACATCCCCACTAGTAGACACCATAACCGGATCAACCACTAAAGCTGCCTTCAGTCATGTGATTAAGTCAATAAAAAACTACTGGAACTGCAATGAAAAGCAAAAACCCAATATTAGTTCTACTACATACCTCGAACAGGGAACTCTTTAAGATATTGATGGAGAACCTTGACTATCTCAGGGGAAGGCAGCATGCCAGTTTTCACCTACAACATCAAATATACGAGGAGAGCAATTTAAAATTATACTACATAGAATAGGGAATTAATCACAAAATCCAACAAATGCATCTTTTCTGTGACCATGCGTGGCCTTCAGAAGAAACAATGACACAAAAATTAATTTTCTAAATTATTCTGCTATCTCCCCCTGGAAGGGAACATATAACTGCAACATATTTCAAATTTTAGAGACCGTATATAAATACCATATTTGCTGATCATGAACTGAACTAATAGAACGAGCAGTGAATGTTTCTGAAATTATTGATTGTTGCAGACACGGCTACCATTTGCCATGTATATCCTTTACTCTACTCAATATTCCGATTTTACCGCCAATATACATATATATAAATAGAGATCCAAGAAGCCTCACTATCAGGAAATGGGGGAAAACAGATATTTCTCAGCATCCTGCAGTACTCACTGCAAAATGTACTGGAGGAATTTACCATGAAATTCTATAATCATCCTAGTCAATAAAGTTTGAAGATGTTCGAAGTATCATCTTAAACTTCAGTCCACAAAGACCGCACATTGCTTCGAAGAAAGCTGTTTCATGCATTCTGTTGTGTATGTACCAAATAATATGGACACATTCTGTGTCTCTTGTTTGACGTCAATGTCTATACTCTATAGTGTTATGGCACGTTAACGTGTTTTAATTTACAGAAACAATGTCATCATGTTTCTATTCAAAGGAAGGAGGAAGTAATCTACTTTATATGGTCAAAGTGTACTTTATAGCAAAATGAAACAAGAGAAAGAATTTTCTTTTACTGTCTTTAATCTGCTGAAACTTGGGGATTAAAGCATGATCTATGGCTCAACTATAGTGTAGGTTTAAGAATGGAAAGAGGCTAGGTGCTTCTTGAGTAGTTTAAACTCTTTGCATTTATCATACATTAAGAGCCAGGAAGTTAAGAATTAAGCCCATATCTATGGTTCAGATACATTGATTATATAAAGTCCAAATTCCGCAACAAGTTGACGACTTTGATCAAATATAGTTTGGCTGATCAATTCATTTGTTCTGTTGGTTAATCGTTAAAAAAAATAAAGCTGTTATAATATGTTATACTTATACCCGTTTAACAGTAGTTTTTAAAATGCAGACTAGTTACGCCTTGTTTGGCTAGTTTATAATTCATCGAATGCAGCTTTTCTGTGTGTTCATATATAAAATGAAGTAAACCAAGCAAAAATAGTCTATAAGTATTCTGAAGGATTAAAGAATATTAAGCCTAAACGCATTTTGTAAAAGAAGTTGAAAGAATAATCATTATACCCATCAGTTTCAACTTACAACGTCAACATGCATGTCGGAGAGCACAGATTTCAGCTGCTCTGCAACAAAGTCTTCTGTCACAACATTAACACCCTGAAAGCCGTGCGTAAGAAAAGGAGAAAGAAAAGATTATGAAAAATCTACTTATCAAACAGAAAAAACAAGGGATATATGCCAGATGTACATACAAATACACTAATCATTATATAATACTTTTGTGGGACAGTTGTGTAGGATAAAAGATCTTTAAGGTTTATAAAAGGACCCGTTTTGAGTAAGCCCCGTTGTCATTGAAGTTCTTAAATCTAAACCACAATTCAAAGCATAAGAAAAAGAGTCATTTGCAAATGCAACCTGAACCCCAATAGTGTTCTGTGCTGTGAGAGCAGTTATGACAGTAGAGCAATACACTCCAGAAGCTGCACAAGCCTTGAGGTCAGCTTGAATCCCAGCTCCACCTCCGGAATCAGAGCCAGCCACAGTCAAGACATGCGGAATTTTCATCTTCGAGCTACCATTTATCACAACCTCGGCCCGATCAACTTCCATTGTTGCAAAAGTTCGATTCACACTACTGGTACTGTTTCGTGAAGGAAAAGATACCCTGGAGCAATGAGACCTGCTCGGAGCAGCCTGACTAAAGCTTAACAGCAACGAACCCTACGAGATTCACAATAGTGAAGAAGATCGTCAAAATCGAACCAGTCACAAATACAACTCCAACATTATCAGAAACACTAAAACTTTATATCATGCATACCTAAACACACACACAGCGAATGGAAACATAAAAAAAAACGGTACTTCAACAAAAATTATTCTTTAAAGCAAACTATTCGTAGAAAACCTCAACACGATGAGCACTCAGCCGGTGGAACAAAGATTCAAATAATCCAACCAAAATGAAACGGATAAAATCGAATAATGCTGATAGAGAGAGAAGTAACTGGGTAGTGATTATTCTCGCATTTTCTAGGCAACCAAAGAGAAATTCTGAGCAGGTTCAGAAACTAGAGAAAGAGAGTACCTTTGTAAAACAGATGGATTTGGAGAGGATAGCGGAAAATGCCATTGAAGAGACGATGACGATGTTATTGCTATCGATAATCTTCCTGTTGCTGCGTTTCAATCAGTAGTAATGGAGGCGAGGCCCGAGTCCAACCACTTTCTTTTTTCTATATTTCCTTTGACTCGACCCAAAAGGTATCCAAGCCTTTTTTCTTTCTTTTTTTCAAGTAATGATTTTTATTATTAAATTAAGCGGATTACAAGGTTTTGGGGTTAAAATTGAAAAAACAAGAATAAAGGAGACTATAGGGCAAAAAACTGAAGGCGCCTAAAATTTTAACAAAATCTTAAACTTTTGCTTCGTCTTCTCTATAACATTTTCTTCGTCTTCTCCAAATCGCTTCAACAGTCAGTAACAAAACCCAGACCCAGTTGAGTATGGCATGCTTGTGACTAAAGGTCATGAGTTCGAGTCCTTCTACATACGCTTTCTCGGCTGAGCCTGTCACCTTGTGTGGTTTACCTTCTGGCGTTGGTTTGCAGGCTATCGCGTCAGACTGAGGGTTTACCCTGTGCGCACTCATTGCACTCTGAATAGCGGCTGCGGTTTCCCTCCGAAAAAAAGAAGAAAAAAACAGTGCAATAGTACGTAACTCATCAAGAGGATTAACAAATTGAAGACTTTTCTTATTGTTGAGCACGTTTTTGGCGATCCAAACAGCACATTGATTTTGAACTCGAGAGATATGTCTAATCGACATCTTTGAGTGGATTAAGGATCTGCAAATATCCAACGAAGCTTGCAGGTACCACGCTTCTTTTTTATTAGCGATTAGGTTTATCAGACTCAAGTTATCTGATTCCACATCAACTTCAATCCAATTATTTTGTTTGCATTTAATCAAATCCTCAATTAGGGCACTGATTTCGGCGAAAATGGGGTTCAATTTGCCCAGGAGAGTGCCAGAACCCAATATATCGCCTTCAGAAATTTCGAATCAAAATGCCAGTGCTTGCTTCTCCATATCTGTTGCACGAGCCATTAACATTAAGCTTCATTCTTCCCGGATTTGGAGCAATCCATTTGAGGTATCTTGGAACTTCTCTTCTATTTTTTACTGAGTTACAACCTAAGGATACACCAGCACGATAAGCATTAGTCGAAAGTTTGTATGATAACATATTTGCCATGTCCATGCTCCTGATAATATAGGTGACTCTGTGAATAGCTTTCTTGACAGAATCGGGAGAACCAGAAAACTTTGACCAGTTTATGTTTCTCCAAATGGTCCAGCATATGATTTGAGGAATGATGTGAGTTATACGTCTTATTCTTTTTTAGAACCAGAACCAGGAGTGAAAAACATGAGAAATGACCATATGCCTCCTAATATTGATCTTGAAAAGGCAGCTAAAGTAGTTCCAAAGTTGCCAAGCAAAGCAACAACTTAAAAAGATATGGTTTTTCTTTTCGCAGTTGTTGCAGAATTGGCACTTTGAGGCCATAATGGTGTGCATTTTCATGATAATACTATCAATAGGTATATAACCTTTTAAGAGTTTCCAGCATAAGAAAGAATATTTTTTAGGGATTGAAGGGCTCCAGATTTTGTAGAAAATGCCTGACTTGGTATAGATGATTCTAATACTTTCCCAAGTAGACTTTGATTCAAACTCTTGGTTGTTAGAAAGTTTCCAAATGATTTTGTCAGGTTTATTAGTTTGAATTTTATATTTTGAAATGTGACTGATTTTATCATTAGGCAATATATTGTGTAAAGCATTTTAATCCCAACTATTGTTTTTCCAAAAAGTATTTACACTAGCATTTAGATACCAATTATTAGAGTTAGGATCACTTATCATTTGTGGCTTGTCATGCCAACCGTCTAACCAAAAGTTCATGCATCCTTGACCTAGCCTCCATTTAATGTTTTTTTCAGCAGAACTTTTGATAGCATAGAGTCTTTTCCATACAGTTGAGTCAGTGATTTTGCATTTAGCTCTTATGGCATGAGATTTAGTGCAGTAGGTCTTGTGCATCAAAGTAGCCCAAAGACTATTGTTTTTCCTGAAAATAAACCACAGTTTGTGAGAAAATGTTATTTGAATATCATTTAGACATTTAATGTTTAAGCCACCCTCTACAAATGGTTTGCAGAGATGTTTCAAGTCAGACCAGTGGATGGCGTTAACATTATAATTTGATCTCCACAGGAATTTGTTAAAGTAGGACTCTGTTTTCTTGATGATATTATTAGAACAAAGGTGTTTTGCATCCAGTAGTAAATGATTGGCAGTAAGACATATGTGATTAAGGTTAACCTGCCCCCAAAGGACAAGTTATGTAGGTCTCAATCCACAATTTTATCTTGAATCTTATCAAGAAGGGTAGAGAAATACTTCCCTCTATTGTTTCTAGCTATAGTTATCCCCAGATAGTTGAATGGAAGAGTGTCTGTATTGAAGCCAGCATTGGTTTTAATGTTGTTTGTAATTGATTGATTAACTCTTCTGGAAATAATCAGCTTTGTTTTTTCCTTGTTAGCAGCTTGGCCAGAGATAAGTTGATACTTGTCCAATAGGTTGCTCAGCAGAACAATGGAACTAGGCTTGCAGTTTGTGAAGATCAAGACATCATCTGCAAAATCTACGCAGGGCACCAAGAAGTTTGATTTAGAAGCATAATGTAAACTTTTATTATTGTAAAATAGATTGTAAATCCCTCTAAGCAAAACCTCTTCAGCTAGGATAAACAGGCTAGGAGACAAAGGGTCTCCTTGCCTAAGACCTTTCTTCTGTTTAAAGTAGCCATTGATTGTACCATTGATAAGAACAGAAATATGAACATTTGTAATCATATTCTTAATTAAATCTATACAATTTTTAGAAAACCCAAAACATGATAAAACTTTTAGAATGAATGCATGAGATAACTTATAAAATGCTTTCGACATATTAAGTTGAATGATATCATTTCCAGTTTTAGGCTTTCTATCAATATCATGAATCATCTCCTTAGTGATTAAGATGTTTTCATGAATAAGCCTGCCTTTAACAAAGGCTCTCTGCATCTTGGATACAATGTTAGTCATGGTATTAGATAATCTAGAGTTGATTAAATTTGAAAAAATTATATTAAACATAGTACAAAGACTTATCGGTCTGTAGTTGTTCCAACCAGTTGGGTTAGGGATTTTAGGATTTAAGCTAAGACCAGTAGCAAAGACACCACATGGTATGTTATTGCCTGAGAGATAAAAGTTAAAAGCATTACAAAGATCAATGTTAATAATTGACCAACAAGTTTTAAAGAAGAATATATTAAAACCATCAAGGCCTGTTGCACTATCAGTTTTCATTTTAGCAATAATACTCCAAACTTCATCTATGTTGGTTTGCCTGATAATGGAATCATTGTCCTCCTCTTTAACCAGATTTGATATGTTGTTAAAGATTGCATCCTGTATTAAGAAAACTTCCTCATTTATGTTAGTGTAAGAGTTAGAAGATAAGATAGATTTAAAGAAGTATTCAGCAGAGTTGGCAAGATCAACAGGATTATCAATCCAAACCCCATTATCTTTGATCCATTTGATGGTGTTTTGCCTTCTTTTCTTGGTCACATACGCATGACCTGAACATCCAACACAGATCTGTACAAGGAGAAATGATTAAATAAATCTCCTACTTTACAACCTTCATCTTAGGAAAGGTCCACAGCTTTCAAGCCTCAACAAGTCTATATATATCCAGCCATTTGTCAATGCTTTAAAAAGCGTGACACGGATCCGTGGGTATTAAATACCGCCTCATGATTAATCAAAGATAATATATACAATTAGGCAATATAATTACTAAAATCCTAAATATTATTATTTGACAATATTTAAAATGTCTATATTACAAAGATAGACAGATTCAGAATTAGGCTAGATAGGATAAGCAAGTTTTGAAATTTAAAAATTAAAAATTAAAACTGAGTTTCACCCCATATTTCGCCTCACGACAATCGGATAGCTATGTTACAAAATTGTAAAGATTGGGGTTGGTGACCTTTAGGCTTACTTTTAAAACATTGATGATAATAGTATTTAAAAGCCAATTATACAGAAAATTACTTTTTGATATGGCGCAGAACATCCCCTATATTTTCTGTAATTTGTAGTTTCAGTTCTTCAGCCTCCTCCTTGCAGAATTGGAATAATAAATTCCACGTCACTGCATTCGAAAGAAATTAAGTTGTTTGTAACTTTGGAAGAATTAATTATGCTATAAATGAAGATCAAACCTGACAAAATCAAACATGTCTTTGACACAATGTTGATTCGATTGATGATTATCAAGAAAGCGTAACATGATCGTGACTGTGAGCTTCTCAATTTTTACACAATGTTGATTCGATTGATGATTATCAAGAAAGCGTAACATGATCGTGACTGTGAGCTTCTCAATTTTTTGAATAAGATAAAATTAACGTGATGGAGTTACGCCCTTTAAAAAAAGATTAACTAAAAAGTAAAGATTAATTAAAAGAAAATTTATTCTTTTTCTCCCTTTGTAATTCGTGAAACCCATGTCTTATATCTTCGGTCTTTGTCAACCTGAGTTCCTTTTTATTGTATTTATTTACATGATTCTTAAGAATAGAATGTAATTAACAAAAACTATGACAAAGATTCAAAACACCAGGTTGTTCGGGATGATGCAATAGACGAATCGTTTTAGCATTGGTTATCTTAAAGGTGAAATTCATCTGGATTCTTAAATGATGTTTTTTCTTTAAGCTTCTGCAGAAGATAAAAACACAACCTTCCTAATTATATTTATGATTATTAAAGTAATACGGAGAACTTTGTCCTCTTTTAATAGCAAAGACAACATCAGATGTAAGAAGAAAAAAGATGGAGCTGAAATACCCGAACGTGCTCTTCCTCTTTTTTTTGTGGGAAGCTCTTGTTAGATCATAAACTTGATCAATATAATAAAGTCCAAGAAGCCTACTCAAGAAGACCCATCAATAAATTACACTCTTAGTTTACTTTAGAAGTCACTTTTATTAGCTTATTTTGGAAGTCACTCTTATTAGCTTACTTTGGAAGCTAGAACTTGTTAGCTTATTTTAGAAGCTCTACCTTGTTGGAATCTCTTGGAAGCTTAGCTTACGATAAATAGTGGAGCCACCCACCATTGTACTCACTACCAAAAACACAATAAGAATAAAATATAGAGAGAAAAGAGAGACAAAAATGTTCTATTGAGTGTTAGAAAAAATATTTCTCTTATAGTGTGAGTTAAAAGAGTGGTTTGTAATATTTTTATTTTCCATCTTTATAAAAGTTGTTTGTTTGTTTAAGTGAGTGTTGTTTCATATTTATTTTTAGAGCCAACAAAGTGGTATCAGATCCACAAGCTCTATCCGAAATTTTGTTTTTAAAATATATTAGAAGATATGACAAATGTTGTATCATCCTTCCATGTTCGAACACAAAAAAACAACAACTAAACAATTGAAGTATCAAGATGAATGATCTCATTGGAGCGCATGATGAGTAGAATGTCGTAGAAAAAGGGTTTGACGAACCCAAAGATGAAGCAAGCCTCACTCAAGAGGAGGAAACAACTTTGAAGAATTTAAGAAAGAGAGACAAAAAAGCTCTCTTACTCATTTATCAAGAATTATATGATGATGGCTTCGAAAATATTTGAAGCACATCTTCCGCCAAGCAAGCGTGGGAAAAATTAAAAATCTCTTATGAAAGAGTCGAAAAGGTGAAAAATGTATGTCTCCAAACGTTAAGAGGTGAATTTGAATCTTTACACATGAAAGCATCCGAGTCTGATTCATAATATTTCTCAAGAGTAACAACTGTTTCTAATTAATTAAAAAGAAATGGTGAGAATTTAGAAGATGTGAGAGTAATAAAAAAATACTCCATTTGTTGGATCCTAAATTTGAGCATATCGTTGTGACGATTGAAGAAACTAAAGACTTGGAGAAATGATGATTGAATAACTCAAGCACATGCATGCAAATCAAGCGGATGATAGAAACCAATGTGGTCGAGGCAAAGGTAGAGGTTGCAGACGAGGTGGTTATCATGGCTGTGGACATGGTTGGAATCACAACAATAATAATTCCAAATACAACTACGAGAAACGAGAAAGCTCAAAACAAAGTCGTGAAGAAGAATTCCAAACTCGAGGTATGATAAATCTCAAATCCAATGCTATAAATTTATAAGGTGTGGATATTATGCTTCAGAATGTAGAGGCCCTAACAATAGAGTTGAGGAGAGGGCCAACTATGTGGAGGAGAAGACAGAGGAAAAATATATGTTACTACTAACATATAAAAACACCAATGAAGGTCAATATCACACTTGATATCTTAACATCAGTACAAGCAACCATATGTGTGGTAAAAGAAGCACGTTCGTCGAGATCAGTGGATCAGTGAGTGCAAATATCTCTGTTGGAGATGATAGCAAAATATCGGTGAAAGAAAAATGTAACATTCTTATTCGTGCAAAAGATGGTACTCACCAAATAATGCCAAATGTCTATTATGAAACTATGGTGAAAAACAACATCTTGAGCTTGGGACAACTCCTAAAAAGGGGTCATGATATTCATATGAAAAAATATAATATTTTTATGAGATATGACAAAAGAGATTTAATTTTTAAAGTTCAAATGTCAAAGAATAGAATGTTTCCTTTGAATAGTCAAAATGATGTTGTAAAGTGTCTTAAGGTTTGTTACACAAATTCATCACGGCTATGGCATGTTCTATTTGGGCATATAAACTTTACAAGTTTAGAGTTATTGTCGAAAAAGCTAGACATTGTTATCTTGTTTTAGAAGCTCTACCTTGTTGATTATCTTGTTGGCTTGTTGTTTTAGAGGACGCTCTTTTGAGTCTGAGAAAAAATATATCTCTTGTTGTTAAAAAATAAAGAGATAAGTAGCCGCAGGAGGCGGCTAGGGTTTTGTGTTTTATTAGGAAATGTTCCTTTTATCTTCCATATACAACATTCTTACCATACCTAAAGCACATTATTATTCTCTCCCTGTCCAAACCTGTTGCATTAGAGATATTAACTCAATAGTAAGGCTCTCAATATATAGAGAACTTAGAGGCCTATACAAGGAAACTTAATACACTGAATATTCTAACACTGCCCCTCAAGTTGTGTAGTGGGATCACCAATACCCAGCTTGGATAAAACTGATTTGAATATTCTGGCAACAACCGCTTTTGTCAGGATGTCTGCCAGTTGGTCTTCAGATCTAATAAACGAAAGTTTGACTGTCCCATCTTCAATCTTTTCTTTTATGAAGTGCCTATCTATTTCAACGTGCTTTGTTCTATCGTGATGTACCGGGTTCTTTGAAATCTTCATCGCAGCTTTATTGTCGCACATTAACTGAGTTGGACACTTCAGAGGAGATCCGATTTCTTTCATTATCTTCTTTAACCAAAGTATCTCGGTAATCCCCTTAACGATTCCTCTAAATTCTGATTCAGCACTTGACAGTGATACTACTTTCTGTTTCTTACTCCTCCAAGTTACCTCCAAGAAGAGTAAAGTAGCCAGCAGTTGATCGCTTGTCGTTAGGATTCCTTCCCCAATCAGCATCTGTGAATACTTCAACATCAAGGTGTCCATTTTTCTTAAAAATTATGCCTCTTCCTGGTGTGCCTTTGAGATATCGAATGATCCTCATTACTGCCTCCATATGGTGTTCCTGAGGATGATGCATGAACTGGCTAACTACTCCCACCGCGTATGCAATGTCGGGTCGAGTGTGAGCCAGGTAAATCATTTTCCCACCAACCTTTGGTACCTTTCTTTACTCCCTGGTCTAGCCTCTTCAATTATCTTTAGTTTGTGATTCACAACCATAGGAGTGTCATTTGGTTTGCAATCCACCATGCCAATTTCAGCTAATAAATCCAATACATATTTCCGTTGGGAGATATAAATCCCTCCTCTTGACCTACGAACTTCAATTCCTAGGAAATACTTCAATCCCCCAAGGTCTTTCATTTCGAACTCCTTGAAGAGGTTTTTCCTAAGAGAGCTAATTTCTTCTTCGTCATTCCCCGTTATAATCATATCGTCGACATATATTATAAGACAAGTAACTAATTCTCCTCTCTTTTTGTAAAACAAGGTATGATCCCTATTACTCTGTTTGTAGCTATACTGCTTCATTGACATTGTAAATCTCCCAAACCAAGCACGAGGAGACTGTTTGAGCCCATATAATATGCCTTTTTCAGTTTACATACCTCATTTTCTTGAAAACCATCAGAGAACCCTGGTGGGGGTTCCATATATACCTCTTCTTCCAAGTCTCCATGTAAGAAAACATTCTCTACATCAAATTGATGAAGAGGCCAATCTTTATTCGCGGTTATTGAAAGTAAAACTCTGATAGTGTCAATCTTTGCAACCGGAGAGAACGTTTCAGAGTAGCCTATACCATATGTTTGTATATCCTTTAGCAACCAATCTTGCCTTGTGTCGCTCAATGGTGCCATCAGATTTATATTTTATACTAAACACCCATTTACACCCGACTGCTTTCTTCCCTTGTGGTAACACACAATTCTCTCATGTATCATTCCTTTTTAGAGCTTCCATTTCGGTATTCATTGCCTCATGCCATTCAGTCATCTTCTTAGCTTCTTGAGCTGTTTTAGGGATTTGTTCAGAGAGAATAGTAGCTGAAAACGCCTTTGCAATCTTTGTCATTCCATTCTTGTCCGTTTTTACCGGATATGTAGAAGCACGAGGAACGTGTTCCGGTGAATATCGGTCAGGAGGAACTCCTCTATTTTTTCTTGGGGGAAGAACCAGAGTTTGAGTTTCAACAAATGAACTTCCTGAAATGTTATGGTCAGTAGCATATTGTGAATTATGACATTGTAAATTGTTTTCACAATTGATGGACATTTTCTTTGGCTGATTCGCTGGTAGTATCCATAGCATTTATTTCTTGTTGGACATTGTCTTCGGGAGAATCATTGGTGGTAAGAACTGCCTCGTCAGTCTCCTTTATGTTGGAAGAGGCATGTTCGGTGGCGCCATCTACCGACTGTGTCGGCACATCCTCAAAGTAACTTTCATATAGCAACCAGTCGAGTGATTCACTTACTTTCTCCCCCTGAGCATGTGATTGGTTGTAAAAATAATAATCAGATTCGAAGAAGTCACAGTCCATAGTGACATGGATTCGACGAGTAATCGAATTGTAACACCGATATCCCATTTGATGAACATCATACCCAACAAATACACACTTTTCAGCACACAGATTAAGTTTGTTTCGACTAGTTTTAGGGATATGAACAAACACCGAACAACCAAAGACACGAGGTGGTAAGGTCATAACAGATGGAATTGTAACTTGGGTGGCAAGCACTAGTAATGGAGTTTTATTTCCTAGACATCGGGTTGGTAGACGATTTGCAAGATACGTAGCTGTAGCAAGAGCTTCTGGCCAAAGAGAATGAGGAACTCTAGATTCAATCATAATAGCACGAGTTTTTTCAAGTAAATTATGATTTTTTCGTTCTGAGGTACCGTTTTGTTGAGGTGTGTTTGGACAAGTGGTTTGATGGATAAGACCATTTGTTTTGAAAAAATTATGCATTATTTGGTTGACAAACTCTGTGCCATTATCAGAACGGAGAATCTGTATTTTTTTTTCAAATTGAGTCAAAATCATTTTGTAAAAACAAACAAATATTTTTGGTACTTCCCATTTATTTTTCATGAAGTATATCAAAGTCATTCTCGAGAAATCATCCACAAATAAAACAAAGTATCTGATTTGATTGTTAGTGGAATTCGGTGCTGGACCCCAAACATCAGAATGGATTAGTGAAAAAGCATAATCAACTCTAGTATTACTCTGATTAAATGAGACCCTACGGGTTTTTGCAAGAATGCAGGTTTCACATTTCTCATGAATGGAATTATTCAAAAAAAGACTAGGAAACAAGCTTTTAAGATAGCTAAAAGAAGGATGACCAAGTCGCCGGTGTCATAACCAAAGTTGTCTTTCGGTTGTTTCGTGAGCAAGCATGACATGCCCCTTATGAACTACATCATCAACATAATAGAGACCTCCTTGTTCAGTACCATGCCCAATGATCTCCTTCATACAAATGTCCTGTAAAATGCAAAAAAATGGATACATAAGAACCACACAGTTGAGTTGTTTTGTCACTTGACTAACAAATAATAACTTTAAGGATAGTGAAGGAATGTAGAGGTAGTTTTTAATTACCATTTTTTCCGAAAAAATAATTGAACCTCCCCCTTTGACTTCATAAATTTCTCCACTAGCAGTCTCAGTATGGGACTTCATTGGAGATGACATGTCAGCAAAGTCTTTAGGATCATAAGACATGGTGCTCGTAGCCCCGCAATCAAAGATCCAATTCATTGATTTCTCAATCCCTTTACCTCCAAGTTTTTCATAGGAGTTCGCCGCCATTCCTCCAAACCCAGTGCCACTTCCTTGCTCATTTTTAGTCGGATCTTCACCGCCACTTGTAGACAAAGCCTGTTTGACATTAGATCTGAAATGTTGGTTATTTTTCTCCTTATGACCGTCATTCCACCATTATGGATAGCTAACCAGCTGTAAACATGTCTCTTTAGTGTGTTTCTTCATCCCACAATGAGTGCAATACAACTTGGATTTATCTTCTTTCTCTTTGGATCGGAATTTAAACCTATATGCAGAATCTTTAGCAGCCAAACCCATTCTAATTTCAATCGAGCCACTATCAGAAGAACTTGATTTTAGTATATTAAGCCTGGCCACTTCCCTTCGTATTGTAGCATATGCTGTTTCCACAGAAGGAAAAGGATCCTTTTTCAGGATATCTCTCTTGATTGGTTCCAGCTTGTCATTAATCGTCATTAGCAATTGATAGAGTCTTTGTTCTTGAGTCTTCTTATTGTAGATCTGAATGTCTTTTGGGTCTTTTATAGGGTTCAGATCTCGCCTATCTATAGACATCCATATGTTCTGCAGTTTGTTCCACAAGTCTTCTAGTGTATCGGACCCTTGCCTTAATGAATTAGCCCTCTTATGAAGGTCAAACACCTGTAACGAATCTGTACCAGAACTGTATGTGGTGGCTAACCCATCCCAGAGGGCTTTTGCAGTGGGATATTGCGAGACATTATTCACCAAGCTGGATTCAATATTCTGGATAATCCATGTGAAAATACATTGATCATCTTGTTCCCACCTTGTATATGTGTTGTTAGTTTTGGATGGAGGTGTCGGCTCCCCTGTAATGTGAGAACCTCTCCCCCTTCCCCAATTGCTTTCTTCATCAGGTTTTCCTATAGGGCATAGTTGTCACCACCGAGTTTAATCCCTAGGGATAAATTCTCGGGGTTAGTTGTTTGTTGTTGTGTTCCGAGACGATTTCTCAAAATGGCAGCAATCTGCATTGTTAATTCATCAAGAATTTGACTGACCACGACTTCATTGCCAGCCATCTTTGTTGAGGGTGTTCAGAATTCCCAGAATCACACGTGCTCTGATATCATGTTAAAAACAAAGAGAGAAGTAGCCACAGGAGGTGGCTAGGGTTTTGTGTTTTATTAGGAAATGTTCATTTTATCTTCCATATACAACATTCTTACCAAACCTAAAGCACATTATTATTCTCTCCCTGTCCAAACGTGTTGCATTAGAGATATTAACTCAATAGTAAGGCTCTCAATATATAGAGAACTTAGAGGCCTATACAAGAAAACTTAATATACTGAATATTCTAACACTTGTAGTGTGAGTTAAAAGAATGGTTTGTAATATTTTTATTTTCCATCTTTATAAAATTTGTTTGTTTGTTAAGTGAGTGTTGTTTCATATTTATTTTTCGCCAACAACCCTAGCACGAGAAAGATTCTTAGTTTGTGTTTGTTTATCCATTTTTGATCTTATTTGATGGTTGGATTGTTGTTCAAATATAAAATTTGATCTAAAGGTTGAATATGGCAAGTTAGGTGAAGAACTCCTGATCACATTTCTTATTTGACGAAGCACCGTCTGCTTATATTGTTGAAAATTGAGTGAGGTCTTTAATATATATATTTTAACAAATTATTGGGAGATTCATTCTTTTGTTGCTGGTGATGTTACATGATCTAAAGAGTTGATTCTTCATTAAGAATATCAAGACTTGGTTCTTGAAATAGAAACTAACCCAGTTAGGAGTTAAAAAAAATTCTATGATATCAATATATATATATATATAGTATATTTGATGAATGATTTTAAGTTTGAACATTTTGTGAGTGGTATATGGTTCTCATATTTAGTTGTATAATAGTTACTATCATTATATTTAATTATATAATACATTTTATAATATTTTTCAAAACTAAAAATTAAATAATATATCTATAACTAAACATATATATTTATTTGTTCTTTAGTACTTATTCTGAAATAATACTAGGATATTAGTTAACTTTACATTTTAGTAATTAGAATTCGGCTAAATTAAATATTCTCATATAGTTTGAAATTTATATAAAATATTTAATTTGTATTTAACAAAAAATCCAAACACTTATTTCAAAATAACTGTTAATTGGGTTTAAAACAACTAACTTTGTTTTGATTGCAAAAATATGTGTATTTTTGTATCGATTTTTTTTAAAAAATCAATTGTGTTCTAGTTGCAGAAATATGTGTAATTTGGTTTATAAAACTAAATTGTGTTTGAATTCAGGAATTACGTGGAAATATGGTGGAAAAAGAAGAAGAAATAGTTGCAAAAATATGATTTTGGTTGCTAAATAAGTCTGATTGTGTGATAAAAATAAAAAATAAAATTGTTTTGTGAAAGTAAGTGTTAATTTAGTATGAAACAACTAATGTTTTTATGATTACAAAAATATGCGCATTATGTGTCAAATATTTTTTAATAAGAATGTGTTCCAGTTGTGGAACTACGTGTAATTTTATTACTACAAAAATTGTGTTTCAGTTACGGAATTATATGCAATTTTGTTGCTAAAAAAATTCACTAATGGATTTCATATATATATATATATATATATTTGAAAATACATTGAGTTAGGGTACGAAAGATATGAACTTTTGAACGTTAAAAATAGTCAATTGTTAAGTATGTACATGCTCGTGTGTTTCAGGGTTATTGTTGCAAGAATTTATGTTGTACGTGATTTTTTTGAAAAACTTCAAAATCTAGGGGCTACTGGTAATTTTGATTTCTAACCGGATGGTTATTTGTAATTTACTATAAATAAAAAACAAACACCTATTACATAAAATAAAAAAATAAATTATTCTTCTAAGTTAAATAATAAAGTTTACTTTCGACGAAACTTAATCTTTTTTTCCTCATAATTTCTAACATAATATCGAGAGAGAAAATTTATTCTCTTATCTTTTTTTTCAAAAATAGCTTACTTTTTTAATTTAAATTGTTTTTTCTTTTTTATCTTTTGATTTACTAATAAATATATAAATAAATGAAAAAATTATTTTATTTTTTATTAAATTAAACTAACAATTAAAAAATAATATAAAAATATTACAAAATATTACAAAATAAAAGATAAACATATTTTAATCAAGTAAACACTTTCAATTTAATATTTTTGTGATGTAAAATATCATAATATCGTAAGTATTTAATTAACATTTTTTTAAAGATGTAAATAAAGTTTAGTTGCTCAAGTAGGTCGTGAAACCTCATTTCTAATTTTTTCTTATTAGATGGTCGAATTTTATTGATAATTGTTTGTCATAAAAAATTATTTTGTGTGCAACCATCCGTGGACAAAGTACAATCCTTATTTATTGTTCTACATAATCGTAAACAATCTTTTGTTCGAGAATATTTTTTTTATTAACATAACTTGAAATTTAAATAGTTGATTAGTATTAGTATTATAATATATGCTTTCTTTATTTGTTTACTATCAGTCACTCTTGTTGCCCCCTGCTATCGGAAAACCAATGATTGGTTTAATTGGCAGTTCGAGTTCGAGTTCATACGAATCACAATTCTTAACATCGGTTTTTTGTATTTTAAAGTTTATATGCATAGTTGGGAACATTTTAAGTAAAATACCATAGTATATAATATCATAAAAGTTTTTAAAAATCGGAGCAAATAAACCACGACGCAGAAAAAATAATATCATAATAAATAATTGACATATTTATTCTAATGTTGTGTTGAAACTTCGTATGGGTCATATATTTTCTAATATCATCCATTAACTCGAGTAATTTACAAAATGTTCGGTTAGTAGAATTTAAAATATTTTTAATTGGTCAAAATATTTATATTTTTTATGGTATACAAAAGCATATGCAAGTGGAACACTTTATCATATGATGGGTGAACATAGTAACTTGACCAATCAAACAGTTTTTTCTTTCCAAAACTTGTTGATATAGCCCAGAAAGTCCAAACAAAATCCTTTTTAATTTTATTTTATTTTATTCAAATATCTTATGTATTTTAATCAAATCTAATTATATTAAGATTTGATTTGATTTGAATTTATTTTATTTTAAAAAATTTATTTTATTTTCTTGTATTTTAATTTAGGGTTTTGAGTTGGTCTTATATAAAGCCTCATATACCTTAAGTTATTTTAAGTTTTTGGAATAATAGATTTTTTTATCTCTGAAAATTTCACTCTTTGTTACCCTTAGATTAGGGTTGCATCATGTTACACTTGAATTAGAGTTTCATCTATCGTTGCTTCTTCTTCTGTTTCCGCCGCGTGATCAGTTTGGTATCAGAGCCTCAGTTCCTGTTACGGGTCAAGCATGTTTGTGAATGCTGATTTCATCTGATTCAAGGTTTAAAAAAGGGAACAACATACGTGATCATGAAGATCGGGAAGATCGTTTGAGTATGAGGGGGCATACCAGCCGTTTCAATGACGATCGTATTGACCGGTTACTGAAGGAGTTTAAATTGGCTACCAATCGTCGAATCAAGGTAAAAATTGCTTATCGAGATGCTGTCTCAGGCTATGAAGAGGTTTTCAAAACCATTTTTTTCATCAACTGGACATGGGGACTTGTCTTCAGGCTATGAAAAGGTTTTCGAAACTATTTTTTTCCTTCAACTGGATGGCTTCAATGTGACTTCGAATAAGGAACACTCGAGAAGAATTTATCTTATTCCGATAAGGTCAACAACTATAATTCCCAATGTGACGATTGAATAAAATAAAATAAATAATTTGGGTTCTTGATGGTGATGGTGATGGTGCTGTGAATTCGAGGACGAATTCTTGTCAACCAGGAGAGGATGATATAGCCCATAAAGTCCAAACAAAATCTTTTTTTATTTTATTTTATTTTATTCAAATATCTTATGTATTTTAATCAAATCTGATTATATTAAGATTTGATTTTATTTTATTTTATTTTATTTTAAAATATTTATTTTATTTCCTTGTATTTTAATTTAGGGTTTTGAGCTGGTCTTATATAAAGCCTCATATACCTTAAGTTATTTTAAGTTTTTGGAATAATAAATTTTTTTATCTCTGAAAATTTCGCTCTTTGTTACCCTTAGATTAGGGTTGCATCATGTTACCCTTGAATTAGGGTTTCATCTATCGTTGCTTCTTCTTCTGTTTCCGCCGCGTGATCAGTTTATATGGTAGCGAAGCGGAAATAGAAGAAACAGACAACGATAAAACCCTAACCATATGCTAGAGAAATAAGGATACTCAGAATAATAATTCTCAAAATTCAATTAATCAAAGTCTGACGGCAAAATAGGGTATAGGATGCTTTATATAGCATGACCCAAAACCCTAATTCCAAATAAGTAAAATTACATAAATGTTTTAAAATAAAATAACGCTAAAATATTAAAACTGGTTTTCGAAGGCTCTACAGGTCGAATCTAGGTATCAAACTTAGTGATAAAGTCACATTTTTGAAATCTGATGGGCTCGTCGAAATCTTCGATTTGAGTACCTGTTTGACCCAATTCCGATACCTAGGAAAGAAACCAGTTTGTTCGCAGTCTTCGCTACATCATCCTTCCCCGGTTGGGAAGAATTCGACCTCGAATTCGGAACGCTGAAACATTGAAAGAACTACAAAAACATTGACGTGTTCACCGATGATAAGGGTGTAAGAGGTGAGAATCCGAATGCTGCAGCTCTTGTCAAGAAGTGGTTTCTCAGCTTTGTCCCTCTTTACCATCTCATCAGCAGTACTGTGGTCACTAATATCAAGATATACTCCACCCACTTGTTCCATGTCTGCTTTTTCAACCCATTTACTAAGCACAACATCACCTTTGCACGTGCAGAAAGTTGTTGTCTTTCCAGTTCCAGATTGTGTTTGTTGTATCACATCAAAACCCTTGCAGAAAGGAACAATTCCTCTTTGTTGAATAGTACATGGCTTCTCAAGTTCTTCAGAGTATATATCTGCCAGCAGATTCAAAACACTGCAATCTTCTATTTTTAACTTGTAACACTTTCTTTTATTTCCCCAACCATCACACAAAAATCCTCCAGGTTCCATTACAAAACCTAGTCTTTTATCCATTAAAACACTATTCTTTTCTTTTATCAATTTATTCATAATCTCAAACACAAAAATATCATCTTTCATTTTTCCAATACGACAACATGTATCCACCGAAAACCAAATCAAAGGTTTGATTTTAGGATAACATAAAATACCTGGAAGATGCATCTCCACAATAAAATCTGCTAGTTTGCAGTGCTTCTTCAATAGAAGGTCTGAAGCGATGTAGTCTGGTGTATTGAAGCCTGAGACAATATCTCGATCTACAAGTTTCTCCTCAATATCAATTAGATCTTCATCATCCCAATCATCATCATACTCATCGTAGATTGGTTTGTCAAATACCAACCCAGATACATCTTCAAAAATATTTGTATCATAGACTGGTTTGTCAAACACGGAGTCAGACACAGTTTTAGCATCACAACTAAGATCGGCAGCTGGTGCAATTTGAGCATGAAACTCCTTAACTGGTGGTGGTTTTGGAGACATTACTCTAGATGGCTTTAATATAAACTTGATACCATCTTTCACAAAACTATATCGATTTGTTCTACTATCATAAGTAGAATTTCTCTTAAATCGCCATGGACTTCCTAAAACTAGATGGCAAATATCCATAGGAACTACGTCACACCATGCTGTATCTTTGTAATTACCAACAGAAAATGCAATTTGACACCGTTTAGAAACTATTACCTCAGTGTACTCTATCAGTCCTGACAGTATGTATGGGTATGGAAGAGCTTCAGTCTTCAACGCCAGTTTCTGAACAGCCTCCTCTGAAATCAGATTCTCATAGATATCTGAATCAATTACAAATTTGCAAATTCTTCCTCCAATTGTGCAGGTAGACTGGAAGATGTCGTTCTCTATTCTAGCCTTCAAATCAAGAGGTACCCGGAACATGATTCCTGTATCTGTGTAGCAGGAATTGTCGGGCTCTGATACCAATATGGTAGCGAAGCGGAAATAGAAGAAACAAACAACGATAAAACCATAACCCTAGGCTAGAGAAATAAGGAGACTCAGAATAATAATTCTCAAAATTCAATTAATCAAAGTCTGATGGCAAAATAGGGTATAAGATGCTTTATATAGCATGACCCAAAACCCTAATTCCAAATAAGTAAAATTACATAAATGTTTTAAAATAAAATAACGCTAAAATATTAAAACTGGTTTTCGAAGGCTCTACAGGTCGAATCTGGGTATCAAACTTAGTGACAAAGTCACATTTTTGAAATCTGATGGGCTCGTCGAAATCTTCGATTTGAGTACCTGTTTGACCCAATTCCGATACCTAGGAAAGAAACCAGTCTATTCGCAGTCTTCGCTACATCACTTGTTATAAGCATCCCAATAAGTTTGTTAGGTGCGACCAAATTCTCACATCGGTTAAACATGGGAAAGATCTGTAGTATATAAGTTAGAACATATCTAAACTAGTTTGATTTTTTTGGTAAGTGGAACAAAAGAACAGACGTGTGAGCCTCTGAGTCCAAAGTGGACAATATCATAATAGTTTGGAGATCAAAATGTTCATACTTATATAAGGAGGCGGAATATGCAACACTCTTATTTCCAACAAATAGTATCAGAGCTCCATGCCCAAAAGTAACACAAATGTGGGTGAAATTCTTGGTATTAGATCTCTATGCCCAGAAGGAACGCAATTGGAGTGCTCGTGTTTTATCCAACGATGAGACTTGATTGGAGTGTATTAAGATGGTATGACTTGATTAAAGTGATTCTAAAGAACATATACTATTGTCCGATAAGAATGTGTTGATAGACCATCCATAAAGCTCTATGTGTCAGGTAGGAAACCTTTAGTAACTTGACTAGAGTCAGCGGATGGAAGTTAATTGAGAGGAGGCTAAGGTGGTACTTTTTCCAAGAGAAAGTTTGTTTGGTGAGACCAAAGTCCGACATTGGTTAGACATAGGAACATATCTTAACTAGTATGAGGACTTTTCTAAATGGAGCAAAACCAAAGTCATGCGGGCCTTCAGATCCAAAGATAACAATATCATACTAGTTTGGATTTTGGATTGGTAGTACCTATATAAAAATGCGGAATATATGATACCCATATTCGCAATAATTATTTTGAATGAAACTTGTTATATGATAATGAACTTACGAAAATGTGAAATTTATTTGCATTAAACCATCTCGTTCACGTATCATCTTTGATACTTATTTTCTTAATTACCAAACAAAGTTTTCTTTATTAACGAATATAATATTTTATTCTAGAGGCAAATTGAGTAGAAATCAAAATATAGGCGACTCTTGAAAGTGTATTTGATGAGAATATATTGAGTGCATAACTCAAAATTTATATGAGAATTATAGTAGAGCAATAAAGTTTGATTTAAAAAAATAGATACAGTTATTCATATCAATAAACAAAATAATGATGTTTATATACTAACATATAATGAACCACTCATAAATTATTTTTTATAGACTATTATATATATATATATATATATATATTAAGAACCTACCAACAACCATAACCGAGGAGTGTACGTAAATAGCACCACGTGGTCCTAAAATCATGGATTTATGTCTTAATATAAATAAAGATCACAAATCACCTTATATACTCTTTATTGATATTATAAAATTGTGATGAAATATATTAACTCATTTCATTTAACCATAAAAAATAATAAAAGTATAGTATACCATTTTTTGAAATTTAATTGTACATACATTGTATTATATATTATTACATATAATGACAACAACCTCTCGATTACAATAACACTGTAAAAAATATGATTTCTAAAATTTATCATATTATCTAATTTTATCTTCAAATACGTGCATCATCATCATGAAATAACCAACCATTTTTATATACTATGTTCCGTAAAATTCATTGGTTGTGTTGAATATAAGTAAACAATCCTCTTCGATTGTAATATATATATATATATATATATATATATATTAAAAATGATTAAAATAATCGACCATAATTTAGTGAAGTTGATGAATAATTAACACGACTGAGGGTTTGATAAGCCCCATATGTCCGCATAGATGTTTTGTGAGTCTTACATATATTAGTTTTATTCCATTTTTATCTATGGTTTGTAACCATGATTGTTGAAGAACCATATGTTATAAGGCCATCAATTTAGGATGTTATTTAATAATATACTGGAGAAATTCTTAATTATGTTCCAATATCTCGTTCAGAATTGTTTGGACATTTGTCTCCAACTATCCGTCTACCAGTATCATTTAATGTGGGCGCGATTTGTTGATTTTCATTAAACCGCGAGGTACAAGATGAAGACAAAAATATATGTACCATTGATTTATCTAAATATATATATATACATATCACGCATAAAAATTTAACTTATTCACTTCTCTCATCTAACATTGTGTTTAAGCCGACAATAACATGTTGATATATCTTGTAATCTGAACTTGATAACCTCATAATATTCAACCGATTTCATAATTTATTGGTTATATTATGAACATAAATCTGAGAAAACTACGGTGATTAGCTATTAACAGAAGTAACAAACTCATCAAATGATAAAGTTGGTTGTATATTTAAAAAATATATGAAAAGGTGAATGTATCGATGTTAGGATCGATAGCTTTATCCTTTGTGATGAATTAAAACATAAATTATAAGCTCTAATGTTATTTTATATATTTTGTAATCAACATATTAGTCAAGTCAACAAATTTAAAACATTATCCAAAATAATTAGTTTAACTTTATTGTCTAAGCAATAAAATCCAACGTCACGAGGTTCACATCTTGGTTCGGTTATTTTAAAAGATCTAAATAAAGAACCGTAATTTAAATGTAAACATATATTTTTTTCAAAAATAATTCATCTAATTTCAAACATTATAAAAATGAAAAAAATATATAAGCCATGAAATAGAAAATATAAAATGATTATAATACAAAAAAAACTATAATCACACCGCTAATATTAACCCTTGTTGTGTAAAGCTGCATAATATTTTCGATACATTTCATGAAACATGAAACAACATAACTAATACTAGAGATATTATAATATGTGATTATAATATTTTTCTGAAACTACGCTATCAATAGTCGAAACATCACGTCTATTATAAATAAATAAAAAATATATTTTAATATGTTATAATATTAAAATATTTTGATATATGAGGTTTATCAAATTATAAAGCAAATATAAATATAATAACATTTCATAATATAAAATTATATACATTTCACGATGTCGTTTGTGATTAGATTTTTAAAGTGTTGTAAAACATTAAAAATCAAAGTACAACGATTGTAGTAGTAGGAACTATGATTCGACGAAGAATATGAAAAATTATACGAACCCAAAAAAGTAATAAAATGCTCTCATTCTCACCTCATACCTAGACATTTAATGATGCGCAAACCAAACCAATTCAAAACTGTATTGCATTAAAAAAATTGTTTACTAAAACAAAAGATAAATGCAATTATTTAATTTTTTAAAAAACAATAAACAAAATCAAACTAATTATACATTACACGATTGATTTAATATCATAATAATTTCATCACGACATTTTAATATTTTTTCATTTCCACATTAGTAGGTTAAACGAAGGAAGAGTATAAATAAACATACAAAAATTATAAATGATTTACGTGAGATTAGAAAGAAACAAAAATATTGAAGTTAACATGAGAAAATATATGTGCACTTAGAAAGACTTCGACAACCATTTTAAGTTAGTGAATAAAGTTTATTATCTATTAATTCTAGAAAAGTTGGAGGATGAAAGTGAATGTGTTATTGTTATTTTCATTATTTGTTTGTGGTGCTAGTAGATATTATAGATAATTTAACATATGTTTAGAATCATTCAATTTCAAATCTAAAAACGTGATGGAAGCTATATGCTATAGTGGTTGAAAAATATTATAAACCACCAAATTGATTACGATAAACTCGACCAGTAAAAGAAACATTGGTCTATAGATTACCGTTACAATTAATTTAAATAAATATTTGACATTAAATAACCTAAGTAAGTTGATATTAAGTTCCGGTTAAGAAATAGGTAAAGAATTTAACATGTATATAAAAAAGGCTAAATATAATATTTTAAATACATTAACTTTTATATGTTTCAAAATAAAATAATGGCCCAAATGATGGGATCTATATGATATAATGGCTGAAAAATACTATAAAACACCAAATTAATTACGAAAAACCTGAACCGTAAATGAAGATGCTAGTAAATATTATAGATAATTTCATTCAATTTTAAATCTATAAAGAGGATGGGATCTATAAGGTATGATGGCTGAAAAATATTATAAAACACCAAATTAATTACGGAAAATATGGACCGTAAATGAAACATGGGGCTATAGAATAACATTACAATTAATTTCAATAAGTTTTTGATATTTGTTATTAAATTATTATGCAATTATCACAAAATGACTCAACCACAGAACATATGTGAAGGAAAAACTTGAATGAACACAAGATTTAACGTGGTTCGACAATTGTCTACGTCCACGGGCGCCGCCAGAGAAAAGAGTTTCACTATGGTAGAAAATGTACAGATTTCAGATTGTCTTTTTTATGTAACCCTAGTAATCTATTTATATGGAATAAATAGACTTACTAGATAATAGTCCTAATGGGATGTATACATGAGATTTTTGACATTACCCATTTTAGTTTCACTGTCAATGACACAAAACTGTACCGCTGAACACGGTACACAGTCAAGGCATTATGACACTATGAGAGATACAAAATTATACCGCCGAACACGGTACATTGTCAAGGCACTATTCGACTCATTCACAACAAATCTTCCCCTTGAGGCAAACATCATTTCTTCACTATCAACAAAGAAACTTCTCTTCTTCCGACTCACCAAATGTCCATAAGGCATTCACTATATACTGCGAATACAAATCCAGTTTAGGCACTCCCTAAACTTTCGAACCGATACTGCCTTGGTCACTATATCTACCGGATTATCGTGTGCACATCAAGAATTCCCTTTGATATTATATCACGAATAAAATGATACCTGACATCGATGTGCTTTGTACGCTCGTGGTATATCTGGTTCCCTATAAGGTGTATGGCGGTTTGACTGTCACAAAACACTTTTGTAGTAGTCCTATCCAAGCCCAAATCTGCCACCAAACCTTGAAATCATATTGTATTTTTAATTACTTCTGTTACCGCCATGTACTCTGCCGTTGTTGTAGAAAAAGCTATAGTAGCTTGCAACTGTGCTTTCCAACTGATCGCACTCCCAGCTAGAGTAAATACATATCCTGTCAGAGATCTTCTTTTATCCATATCAGCTACAAAATCAGAATCAACAAAACAAACCAATGATCCTGTAACATCATTCAGCGATTCACGAGTATCGGTCTTGTTAAAAGTTAAGCCAACGTTCACAGTATTCTTAAGATACCGAAGTATCCATTTCACTGTGTGCCAGTGTTCTTTCCCAAGACATCCCATGTACCTGCTGACTACACTAACCGCATGTGAAATATCCAGACGTTTGCATACCATAGCATACATGATACTACCAACTGCACTTTCATATGGAACCTTCGGCATTTGTTCCAACTCAGCATCGTCCTTGGTCGCTCCTACTACAGACAACTTGAAATAAGTAGCAAATGGAATGCTAACTGCTTTAGCATCAAGCATGTTGAATCGTTGTAACACTTTCTCAATATAGCTTTGTTGAGACAAGTTTAATAATCCCAAATTTCTGTTCCTGATAATCTCCATACCAAAAAATTTATTTGCTCTACCCAGATCATTCATCTCAAACTCGACACTAAGCTGCTTCTTCAGCTGCACAATGTGTGACATACTACAAGCAGCAATAAGCATATCATCCACATACAACAACAAGTAAACATAAGAATCACCTGACATCTTTTGATGATACATACAACTATCATATGGACTCCTCGTGAACCCTTTTGACACCATGAATGTATCAAAACGTTTGTACCATTTCCTAGGTAACTGTTTCAAACTATACAATGACGTTTTCAGCAGACAAACTTTGTCCTCCATATTAGATTCGATAAATCCCTCTGGTTGTCTCATGTAAATTTGCTCATCCAATTTACCATGTAGAAACGCAGTCTTCACATCCAACTGCTCAAGCTCTAAATCTTGTAAAACTACTATGTCTAACAAAACTCGAATCGAACTATGCTTCACCACTGGAGAAAATGATTCATTGAAGTTGATTCCTTCCCGTTGAGTAAAACCCTTTGCGACCAGTCTTGCTTTGAATCGAGATGCCTCAACCCCTGGATTACTTTTTTTTCTTTCTTGAACACCCATTTACTGCCTACTATCTTCTGTCCTTTAGGAAAGTCAGCAAGCTTCCATGTTTGATTCTTATAAAGAGATTGAATCTCTTCCCCCATAGCACCAATCCATCAATCTGCTGAACTCGCTATAGCTTCTCTGTCGCTACTAGGTTCCTGCATCTCAACTTCTTCTGTAACTGACAGAGCATATGCAACTAGATTCGCATACCTTTTTGGAAGTCTAATATATCTTCTTTCTCTTCCCAGTGCTATGCTATAAGGTTGTTGTTTTGGTTCAGGCGCATCATCGTCACTATCATCCGATGCTGACGCTTCACCTCCTAATTCCGGATCCACCTCAGAACCACTTGAATTATTGGACCTGCTAGGAACTGATTCTACTTCAAGCTCTACCTGTTTACTCACAACCGATCTCGATTCGGCCATTTATCCTACTTCCTTCTAACTGTCTATCGAAGCAAACTCATTAAAAGTAACGTCCCTACTGATGAGAAAACCTGGAGACTTTAGAGAGGTACACCATAACCTATATCCCTTCACTCTAGTAACATATCCTATAAATATGCACATCTTTACCCTCGGCTCAAGCTTACCATATCTCACATGAGCATACGTAGGACAACCGAACACCCTCAAATGTTCATAATCAGCCGACGATCCAGACTAAATATCAAAAGGAGTTTTACAATCAATAGTCGTTGATGGAGAACGATTCACCAAGTAATACGCTGTATTGATAGCTTCAGCCTATAAATCTTTTCCCACATCGGAATGCGAGAGGATACTTCGTGCCTTTTCACAAAGCTTTATGTTCATTCTTTCTGTGACTCCATTATGTTGTGTTGTTCTAGAACAAGTGCGATGGCGCACTATTCCCTCAGCTTTGCAAAAATTCGTTGAACTCATGATTGCAATATTCTAACCCATTATATGTCCTAAGACGTTTGATTTTTCTTCCTGTTTTCTTCTCCATCGACGTCTTCCATTTGAAAAAGGTTGAATACGCCTCATCTTTCGTTTTCAGAAAGTAAACCCACACCATCCTTGAATAATCATCAATCAAGTCATGTAGTATCTGGCTCCGCTCTTGGATGGAATTATGTTGGACCCCAAAGATCTGAGTGAATGTAGTCCACTGTCCCTTTAGTCTTTCTTACAGCCGATTTTCTGAATTTGACTTTACTTTGTTTACCAAACACAGTGCTCACAAAATCCCAATGATTCCGCTTTATACAATTTCAACAAATCTCTCTTTCCCAAAACAGCTAATCCTTTGTCACTCATGTGACCAAGACGCCAATGCCACAACTTATTTTAATCATGCCTACTTTGGCTATTACTCCGTGATGATGCTATTGCAGCATCTCCCATAACAACACTCCTTTGGAGAATGTAAAGACCCTTCTGCAAACTGCCTTTCATGCATACCACTGATCCTTTTGTCACTTTGATTACACCGTCTTCTGTACGGTACTTGTAACCCTGAGAGTCTAGAGTCCCAAGAGAAATCAGGTTTATCTTTAACCTAGGAACATGCCAGCACATCAAGATTCTAACAACCCCGTCAAACATTCTAATTCTGACGTTACCAATACCACCAACAGTCAACGAATGATTGTTCCCTAAATAGACAGTTCCCTGCATTGGCTTGTAAGTATCAGACCACTACTTGAACTGACACATGTGATATGTAGCGCCAGTATCGAGTACCCCAAAATTTTTGCCCAAAGTCTGAACTCACGGACAATACATTTCCTCTACCACTGTTTTCACTATCGTCGGAATCGTTCACACCTTCAACAATGTTTGCTGCATTTTCCTTTTGATTTCCCTTCTTACCATTCAGTTTCGGAAAATCTCTCCTATAATGACCCTGCTCATCGCATTCATAACAGTTTGAGTGCTTTACCTTTGACTTGGAACTCCAGTTCTTCCTTCTTAAAGAACTCGCTTTGCTTCGAGATCTTCCCCTAGTCATAAGACCTTTCTCTTCAGCTTGATTGTCTGGATGCAACTGTCTCATCTCCTTTGATTTCAGTTCCTCTTTGACATGTGCTAGCGATAACTTATCATTACCATACATAATGGTATCTACGAAGTTTTTATAGGGAGGTGGTAACGATCTCAATACAAAGCTTGATCCTCATCCTCAATATTGATATCTATGTTCTCCAAGTCCATTCTAATTGATTTAAAATTATAAAAGTGCTTTGTTATGGACATACCTTCTTTCAATCTGAAATCATACAAACGTTTCTTCAAGTATAATCGGTTTACTACTGATTTATCTGAGTAAAGATCTCCTAACTTTTTCCATGCGCAGGCAGCAGTCTTCTCATCACTAATCTCGCGAAGCACATTGTCTTTCACACTCATTAAAATCCAGCACAAAGCCCTTTCTTGAAGATCTTGTTTCTCATCTTCTTTCATCTCTTCTGGTAACTTATTCTCTACAGCCTTCCACAGCCCTTGCGGTACCAATGAAGATTTCAGTTTAATTTTCCACAACGCAAAGTTGGACCCCCATCAAATTTTTCAATCATGTATTTTGTTGCTGTAGGCGCCATTGTGAAACCCTAATTGTAAAAGCCCTAATTGTACCACGTGGCTCTGATATCAATTTTATTATTAAAATACTATGCAATTATCACAAAATAGCTCAAGCACATAACATATGTGAAGGAAAAACTTGAATTACCACGAGATTTAACGTGGTTCGACAATTGTCAACGTCGACGGGCACCGCCAGAGAAAAGAGTTTCACTAAGGTAGAAAAGGTACAGATTTCAGATTATCTTTTTTTGTGTAGTCCTAGTAATCTATTTATATGGAATAAATAGACTTACTAGATAATAGTTCTAATTGGCTCGTATACATGAAATCTTTGACATTACCCATTTTAGCTTCACTGTCAATGACACAAAACTGTACCGCCGAACACGGTACACAGTCAAGGCATAATGACACTATGAGAGACACAAAACTGTACCGCCGAACACGGTACACTGTCAAGACACTATTTGATTCATTCACAACAAATGATGGGATCTATATGATATGATGGGATCTAAAAGATAATTTCATAGTGATGGGATCTATATGATATAATGGCTGAAAAATACTATAAAACACCAAATTAATTACGAAAACCTGAACCATAAATGAAGATGCTAGTAAATATTATAGATAATTTCATTCAATTTTAAATCTAAAAAGATGATGGGATCTATATGATATGATGGCTGAAAAATATTATAAAACACCAAATTACGAAAAACCTAAACCATAAATGAAACATGGATTATAGATTACCATTACAATTAATTTAAATAATTTTTTTGACATTGAATAACCTAAACTGTACCATAAATTAAGCAAGTTTGTATCAAGTTGAAGCTGTGAATTAGAGAAGAAACAAATAAGTAAATAATTTAACATGTAAAAAATCTAAATATTATATTTGAAAAAACCTAACATTTATATATTTCAAAATGTTATTAGTTTATCGTTATTATTAGATTATAATATTGAAAATCCAAACATGTTCTCTTTCACGTCATAGTATAAAACAACAATAACAAAATTTAGAGTAACTACGATTGTTGTCTTTTTTATAAATTAAATCATAACTTTTATATATTATTTAAAATTTAATAACCAAAAAAGCTTTTAAATGCAACAAATCAATAATTGTTTGGGCCCTAAAAAGCACAGAAAATAATCCAATCTTTTAAATACAAAATAATTCAATTTTTTGTTAGTTTAATTTTTTCTTTTAACAAAAGTGTAAGACTATTTGTGATTCTAATGAAACCCTATAACCATGTTTAATATTGATAGGTGGCATGTACGTTTCATTAATTTATTTTCTTTTACCCTAAATTACAAATTAGGGTACGATCTATTTACTTCCGGTGAGAAATACTTATGGAGGCGAAATATTACATTAACAAAAATTAGTCTATTGGCAATAGTTGTCAAGAGATGTCAAGAGATCAAAGACATTTATATCAATTTCAGTGATTCTATATATCGTTTCATTCTTTTCGTTATTTGTAAACCAGTCTAGAGACTTAAATATAAACATCGTAAATATAAACTTCAAGAATTCTAGAAGCTTAAGTAGCCAGATATATCAATGGCATGCTTGTTTTGGTGATCATTTTAAAATAATAGTATTATATTATAAAAAAAAATCAACAATCTAAATAAAATATGACTAATCATCTAGATTGTGAAAATTTTCATGATGTCGTTTGTGATTGGATTTTTAAAGCGTTGTAGAACATTAAAATCAAACTACAATCTTTGTAGTAGTAGGAACTATCACTCGACGAAGAATATGAAAAATTATACAATTCCAAATACTAATACAATTCTCTCATTCTCACCTTATACCCAAACATTTGATAATGTGCAAACCAAACCAATTCAATTCAAAACCGTATTGTTTTTGATTAATTGGATCTTGAACTATCTGATCTTCCATAAACATAGCATCTGTGCTTTTAATAAGCTTATTATTAATTGGACCATGAAATCTGTAACCGAACTCATAAAAGTCATAACCAATGAATACACATTGTCTTGTCTTCGAATTAAGTTTAGACACTCTGTTCTACTTTCCAGCCAAACAATGTACGTATTTCTTTAAATGAGCTTTATGTATCCCACGGATGTATTGTTTCTTCCTCATAATATCTAATCTTTTTTCGCTAATATGACTGAGTCTTTTATGCCACAAATCAAACATTGCTTCATCATTAACAACATTGATTTTCTCAAGAGGCACCCTTGCAGACATGATGTAGAGGGCAGAACATTTATGTCTCTTGCCACAACCAACGAGCCATTTATATGTTTCCACTGCCCATTCGTAAAAATACTGCAATAACCTTCATCATCCAGCTTCCCTATAGAGATCAAATTCAATCAAAGATCGGGTATACGTTTAACACCCTTCAAAATCAATCTGGCCCCCATGCTTGTTTATAGATAAACATCACCAATACCAACCACTTTAGATAAATTATTATTTCCCATCTTTGTAGAAGCAAAGTCACCATAGGTGTAAGATGAGAAAAATTCTCTATGAGAAGTCACATGAATTATAGCACCGCTGTCAACTACCCAACCATTTTCATCAGTCACAAAATTCACATAAACATCATTAATAGCAACGAAGTAGCTCTCTGAAACTGTATCAACATGTTTGTCGTCACAACTTTCATCATAACGTTTTATCCATGTTATTTTCTTCTTTACTATTGTTGGATTTCCCAAAATATTCTTCTTTCTCAACTTACGACAAAATTTCTTAGTGTGTCCGATCTCATGACAGTAGTAGCACTCATAATCTGCAACTTTATTGTTTCGACTCTTGCTTCTAATTTTACCTCTAGTTTTCCAACCCTGACTTTCAATTCTACCATGTTTCCCAACGACTAGAGTTTCTGAATGCGAAGAGAAGCCAAATTTTCTTCTTCTCATGTTTTTATTCAGCACACTACTTTTAACCAATGTCATTGAAATATTACCTTCAGGAGCTGAATTAGAAAGAGAGATTCTGAAAGTACCACCCGAGCCTGGAAGCGAACCAAGAAATCATAGCGCCAGAACCTCATCATCAAATTTGATATCCATAGCAGCCAACTGATTAATCAAGCCTTGTAAGGTATTCAAGTGATCTGTAAAAGGTGATCCATCTTAATACCTCAAATACATCAACTATTTGAACAAAAATAACTTATTGTTTCCTGTCTTCCGAGCATATAAATCCTCAAGTTTACTCCATAAAGTCCTTGCATATTTTTCGTCTACAACATGATTCTACACATTATCATCAACCCATTGCCGAATAAAGCCGCAAACCTTTCGATGAATAATTATCCATTCTGCATCAGACTTATCTTTAGGTATTTCATCACCGAACACTAGTAAATAAAAACCTTTAACATAGAGAAGATCTTCCATCTTCGATTTCTATATATGATAATTCGAACCATTCATTGTCACCATTCTTCTTGTATTCACCTCCATAATTGACACAAGACAAATACACAACCAGTTGCTCTAATACTACTTTCTCATGGAATAGACGCACCACGAAATCTTCCTTATTGTATCAAATATGATTAGATATAATGACCCCCAAACAAAATATCAAGTATGAATAAAATTAACGCAAATAACACCTAACACTTTTTACATGGAAAACCTTCCCAGTTTAGGAAGTAAAAAGCACGAGACTGATTTCGGAGTCCAACTAAATATTCACTACCAGAAGACGGGTTACAAAACTATTCTCTAGATAAAACTAGAGCTTCATGCTTATCACCAGACCAACGAGCAATATCTATTTCATTTTCTTAGATAAATGCTCTCTTTAAACCTCTGACCTAAGACTTTTAGCAGTCAACACCGCATCTTTCTTCAAGTTTAGCTTTGCTATATCTTCCAGGAGTTCTTTTTTTCGAGTTACCAAGGTAAACTCTTCGAGCTCCTCATCAACATAATGATCCTTGTGGTATCGTTACTCTATCATTTTCTCTTTGATGCAGTGATCCTCAAACATAATTCTGGTCACCATGCCTTTTATGCCAACATTGTGCTCCTCTAGTATTTCTATATCTATCTCTTTCAAAGAATTTGATAACAAAGTGCTGGTTTTGGAAAAACGATTCCGGGTACCAATCATATTCCCACAGACAACGTAAATGAAGGTTCGAGATATTTCCGGAGAGAGTTATGAATTTTCAGGGGTGATTATCTAGAGAGAGAAGTTGACAATAGTAGTAATAAAGTAATAAATGTTCACTTTTCCTCATAAATAGTTATCCCTCTATATAGTAATGATAGTGGGCCTAAATGTCATATCTATGGTCTATTTAAGGCCATTTCCCTCCATTATTTCTCTTATATCAGCCATAATTACTATTTATTACATAAAATACCATCAATGTCATACATTTGTTGGGACTATTTTACAAGAATTATGTAAAACCAAATTAATCTTTATTTAACCAATCCGACCTTAGTTCAGATAATTCTCACACTTATCAAGTTTGACTTAATTTTATGCTTATGTTTATGTTTTTGTATTGTATTGAACAACTAATGATTTGATTATGTCCCTTTTTTATTATGTTTAGTTATTTTTATTCGAACACTTATCTTTGTTTCAGTTTAGTTTATTTATAAATTGTTAATACATTAACATAAGTGGAATACGTTAAAAAACAAGTTTGGATTACATATTTATTACAATAACTTAAAGATATTATATAGATCAAGTATACATTAAAAATTATGTTTGGATTACATATTCAATACAGTAACTCAAAAAAATATAGATCAAGTACAAAATAAGATTATTGTATTACACAAATTCATCAAAATCTGTTAATTATGGGAAGGAGTTGATAGGATTTCGACCTTGAAGATCTTCATATATTTTACAACGACTAAGAAGTGGTAATTCCTAAGTTGATACGTCACCGCTATATAATATTATCCATGTAGGATGTACCCGTGTACATGGACAGTCAGCGGAAATGGAAAGCTATATACACAGATAAAAAATAATTCGGAATAAAAAACATCAAATTAAGATGAAGTACTTACATTAACAAAAAATGTTATTTTCAAAAAAAAACCAAATCCAATTTCCACTTTTTTAAACATCGGAGGAGGTGCACCTCGAAGTGGTAGAAAACCGGAACTACAATTCATCAACCCTGTTTGTGATACAAAACACAATACACTAAAACCTTGTTGTCATTGCTATCACCATATCTGAATTATCATTCAGTAAGATATGTCAGCTTGGTACTTTGTAATAGTGTATACTTTTAGTGACCTTCAAATACTCTTCTTTATTTTCGTATATCTTGCTATAAATTTAAAAGGGGTTAAGTACCATTTAAGACCCAATACCTAAAGTATTATCCAATTAAGACCCATATTTTCATATATCTCCAAGAAAGACTCATTTTTGTGAAATATTTACAATTAAAGACCCACTAATACCCTAAATACTCCTACTCTATAATATAAAAGGCTTTTAAACCTATTCTTCACATTTTCCCCATTTTCTCTCTCTCTCTCTCTCTCTCTCTCTCTCTCTCTCACTCTCTCTCTCTCTCTCTCTCTCTCTCTCTCACTCTCTCTCTCTCTCTCTCTCTCTCTCTCTCTCTCTCTCTCTCTCTCTCTCTCCTCTCTCTCTCTCTCTCTCTCTCTCATCTCTCTCTCTCTCTCTTCTCTCTCTCTCTCTCTCTCTCTCTCTCTCTCTCTCTCTCTCTCTCTCTCTCTCTCCTCTCTCTCTCTCTCTCTCTCTCTCTCTCTCTCTCTCTCTCTCTCTCTCTCTCTCTCTCTCTCTCTCTCTCTCTCTCTCCGTGAATAAAACAACTCTATATTAGGCGATGTTTTCATTTTTTACTCGGTTTTTTTGTTTTTCTTTTGTTTTCATATGATTTGGATTTGTATTTTTACTTGATTATGCGAAGATACTCAATGTTTTCTGTGTTTGAAATTCGAATTTGAGCTCGGAATCTCTGTTTTTTAAGATCTATTTTCGTAGTGTTTCGAGTCAAATTTTTTGTTAGTTTTGAGTTCGAATTATGGTAATGTAGTTTATTTGTAGCATTGTATTAGTGTTTCGTTGATTTTAGTGTTTTATTTTGTGTTTTTGGGATTTTCAGACGCGTAACAGGTTCTGGTTTTTCAGTGAAAGAGATGCAAAACCTGTATTTTTTTTCACTAGTAGATGCAAAACATTTTTGTGATAGATGCAAAAATTTTGGATCTGTACCTACAGATAGTTGCGAAACGTGTAATCTTTGTGGAATGGTAGATGCAAAAAAAACACGTTCTTGATAGATGCGAAACGTTATTTGTTCTAAAAAAATTATTATTTTTAATTCATAACATATCATGAGTGGTACTAGTTTGTTCGTCTTAAAAAAACAAAACCAACGGTATTTTTGGATTTTTTTTTCGAGTTACGGTTTAAAAGATACAGACTTTTAAAGTTTTAAAAATTTTGGGGTTTCGTGAAGAAGATGCAAAACCTTCGTTGTTATGATAGATGCGAAACCTATTTTGTTGTGCCAGATGCAAAACCTTATTTATTTTGATAGATGCGAAACCTTTTTATTTTGATAGATGCTAAACCTTCTTTATTTTGATAGATGCGAAACCTTCTTTATTTTGATAGATGTGAAACCTTCTTTATTTTGCTAGATGAGAAACCTCTTTGTTTTGATAGATGTGAAGCCTTCTTTATTTTGATAGATGCGAAACCAGTCACTAGATGCAAAACCATATAACTTAAAAACATGTGTAAAATATAATTTTTTCAAAATAAATTCAAAACATATCATGAATGGTACTAATTTTGTTCGTCTTAAAAAAACAAAATCAATTATATTTTTAGACTCTTTTTCCGAGTTACGGTTTAAAAGATACGGACCTTTAAAAATTAACATAAAAAAACAAAGGAAGAGAAGTTGGTTACATAGAATGATATTTAAGGTATAAAGTCCCTTAATTTTTTTGGAGCTTTATCTGTAATATGTTTATTAAATTGGTCTTTATTGGTAAGTCTCCCAATTTAAAATTTATCAATAAGTTCATCGTAAAGGCCCTTTCTAATCACTTCCCAACCCCCTTCTTGGTTAGACAACCCATATGATATTGCACGATACTCACAATGTCCTTCAAGTCTAACGTCATTTATACAAGTTATATAAAATCTGAAATGAGAGAGAAACTATCGCAAATATAATTTTGGATCGTTAATTATTTGTTTCGAACTGATAATGAAGGTTGGTACGCTATTACCAGATAACGACACCATTGAAAGAGCTCGAAGTACAATAGGTATATTTTTATGAATGGTATGACCACTAGGAATTGTTTTACAAACGATAACCTTGGGAGTTTGCCAAAACCTTAATGGATTTATTAACAACATCGACATATTCCTAATGAGAATTATCTCGTTTAGTGGATGATGCATCAATAGCTATTGTTGTTAGACATGTGGACGACTGCAATGTTTATGTTTCTCTAATGGTTCCAAAAGTAAGAATGTCTTTGGATAAACAACTTCAACCATTTATTGTAAATATGTTATATGAGTCTTTCATCATTGATTAACATAACATCAGCTACAAGATTATCCGTTTTTTCTTTTAGAAGCTCCATCGTGGTTAGGTTCGTATGTATCAATATTTTTCAACATCTTCCAACGATCGTGAAAAGATTCTAAAGATGCAACTGTTCCATTATATACCTACTCACAAATCAGGTGCCATCACGGTGTATCGTGCATAGATTTTATCGCATAAGTGAAATTTTATCGGTTATAGCATGTTTAACTTTCACCTAGTGTCATCGGATTTCTCATGATCTTTAATAATTTCTAATTCAATAGGAAAGACTTCAAAATTAGTACTGGAAAACTTACTTCTGATTTGGTCAAATAATTTGTTTCCAAATTTTTGTTATGTTATATAACGAATCTTTTCAAATGAGGATCTAATTGAGCAATGTTGGAGTTTAGTAAGTTAATGCACCCTAAGCTTGCTCGTACATATATAATTCTTCAAGTTAGAATGAGCGCTCTCCACCCGGTTAGTTGTGGCATGTCCCAAATGCATGAACTTGTTTGTTTTCCAAACTTAAAAATGTGTCGGTGTATCGGTCAACCAAGAATTTTCAATGTATTTGATTGCAATATGATAGCTTTTGTAGTCACGCTGCTTCTTAGTCCTAGCGTGATCAAACTCAACTTCTGATGCCACGTACGCTATTTGTTTTCAGCGCAAACACAAACAAAACATGATCGTTTTTTCACATTAAAGTACTTATTCGTATTCCCTTGAACTTTTTGGTTTATGTGCCATCGGCACTGCACGTGTGCTATCTTTGGGAATACTAGTTCAAGAGCGTTGATCAATTCCAAGTCTCTATTCGTCAAAATCACTGAGGGTTTTTCAATGTTGGGAGATACAATCAACAATTTCAAACATTCTAATACCCATTTGAAATTGTTTAATTTCTCATTGGACATAAACGTAAAAGCAATACAATAAGTGAAACCAGTACATGTCACGCCTACAATCTCAAATAACGGTATCCCATATTTATTGAATTGTAAGTGCTACCCATTATCAACACTATTAGAAATATCCATAACAATTCCAGACTAACTGGATACGCAAAAAACATTATAGTAATGATACAACTTTCGTCTTTGCTATGTTTATGTCATTCAAAATAATTATGTTTGTTGAGCTCTCCTAACAAGTATTGGAATTGTGACCTACCAATTTTCTCTAATATCCCGTATTTATACCTAGCACCGTAGATTGTGCGCATGTAAGGAAAAAATTTCTATCATTCCACTTTTTAACTCCGTTCAAAATTTCCTACGACAAATCTCAATAAAGGTCGAACATTCTACAAATTCTAGCTCTTCTTTATTCAAACGGTTAGCGTACAAATGACTGCCTAACTGTAGAATTTTCATGGTTGTGAATGTCAAGTATAACTTTTAACGACCATTGATCCGCAGTTATCATGGTGTCTTTAAGCTCGAAGGTACGGCCATATTTTTCTGTCCCCGTCAACTTTATTTTAAGATTTTTTTCGAGTACTGTTCAATTATAATTTCATGATTTCTCGCATTCAGAAAATATTTGAGGATTCTTTCTACTATTTATCTTATCGCGATGTTTTATGTTGATAACCAAACCGTTTTGTGTTTCGGTCTTCTTAAACCACTCAACCAATATGTCTTGTGTATAATACGCATTTGCGAAAATAACAGAAGTGTAGTCAATACTGAAATCTTCAGCTGGTCCATCTGTAGCATTCGCGCCCTGCATTACCCAAATCCAAAAAACAAATCAAAGTGAGTAAATAAACAATAATCACTAAAACCGGTGGAAATAAGGTTCAAACTAATGGTTCGCCTTCAAAGACCGGTTGTTTTGTGGTCATGAATCACCCGTTCCGGGGTTCTGAACTGGTGGCGCATGACCACAAAATCGGTGGCCATGAGGCCCTGCACCGGTGGAGCAGGGTGCTAGAACCGATGTTGGGGCACCTACGCATCACCACGAGATTATTTTTCAAGAAAAAAAAACTCTCGTCTTTTCCGACGAGTGTAGCTCCTTCTCCGCGGAACGTACCTCCTCCTCCGACGAACATAGGTCCTCCATAAAAATCTGATCTTTCGGTTGAATCATGTTTTATGTTGTGGTTTTTAGAGAAGTTTAAAAAAATTGAAAAACAAGTTTCAATATTAAAAAAAAAGCTTTGAATATTGAAAAACTATTAAACAAATTATAAAAACATTTAAAATAGTAGAAAAACAAATTTAATTTTAAAAGATAAAAATCTTTAATAAATAAAATTGATTTTGAAATTGGATAAGAATATGATATACTTTCATAAATTAATCCAACTATTCAATTTGGTAGTAAATTTCGTAAATGAATTCAACTATCCAACTTGATGTAAATTTGGTATAAAAAATCAAATATAGTTAAACATGATTTTTAGATTTGATTAAATGATAATTAAAATTTGATTAAATGATAATTGGGTGGAGATACATCGACGCTTAAAAAAAGTATTAAAACTAAAAATCCATATTTCCCTGCTCGGATTTAAGATTTATTCTAAAATAATAGCGGGTTGTTTACGCTCACCCCTATTAAGAATGCATAAATTCATAATGTAAATATGTACAATGAAATCTCGAAAGAAAATACTTAAAATCCTTAAGAAAAATGTAAATTAATAGCCTAGAAAAACAAGGTTATAAAAAAAGATTATAAATATAAAATTCAAAAATTCTAGAAACACAAATAACCAAAATCAAATAGAAATCATCTCACAAAATATTTGTTTTACGAGCTGACATGGGACATAATCTCCCACCTTAAAATTAGTACAAAACATTTTATATGGAGCGGAACCTCCATTTAAAGCAAATTAGTATATTTTACAAATATTTAATTTTCGTCCTCATCTTTGTAAAATTGGGTTCGAAAGAAATACATTGTTCGTATATTTAGAAGAATTAATTATGCTATAAATGACAATAAAACTAGACTGTCAAACCTGTCTTCGGCATAATACACCTATTCAATTGATGATTATTAAAAAGAGGGTAACATAGTTGTGGGCCTGTCGATTTTCTGAATAATATGAAATTAACATGATGGAATCCTCCATCATGTCTTTGGAAAATAAACAAGCTTAATTTATTAGTAAAAACCAGTTAAATGATTCTTTCTCTTTGAGTATCTGCAGAACAATAAAAAAAACACAACCTTCTCATTTATGTTTTGGATTATTAAAAAGAGTGTAACATAGTCGTGAGCTTGTCAATTTTCTGAATAATATGAAATTAACATGATGGAATCCTCCATCATGCCTTTGGAAAATAAACAAGCTTAATTTAAAAGTAAAAACCAGTTAAATGATTCTTTCTCTTTGAGTATCTGCAGAAGAATAAAAAAAACACAACCTTCTCATTTATGTTTAGGATTATTAAAGCAACATGAATAACATTTTCCCATTTTAAAAAGAAAGACAAAATCAACCGAGGGAAAAGAAAATAGAGCTGGTAAGCTCTTGCAAGAACAATCTAATCTTTGACAGAGATCCAAAATATTAGTTTACACTGTCTGATGCATTCCACAAGAGTTTTAGTGTTGATCATCTAAATGAATTCTTCAATGATGCTTTCTTTTTGAGTATCTGCAGAAGAAAGAAAAAAGAAAGAAGACACAACCTCCCATTTATGTTTATGATCATTAAAGAAACATGGAAAACATTTTCCCATTTTAACAACAAAGACAAAATCAATTGATAAAAAGAAAATACAGTTGGTAAGCCCTTGCACGAACAATCTAATATTTGACAAAGATCCAAAATATTAGCTTAGAGTGACTGATGCACTCCACAACAGTTTTAGTGTTGATCATCTAGATGAATTCTTAAATGATGATTTCTCTTCGAGTATCTCCTGAAGAAAGAAAGAAAAACAGAACCTCCCCATTTATGTTTATGATTATTAAAGCAAAACATTTTCCCATTTTAACAACAAAGACAAAATCAACTGAAACAAAAGAAAATGGAGCTGGTACGCCTTTACACAAACAATGTAATCTTTGACAGAGATCCAAAATATTAGCTTACACTGTTTGATGCACTCCACAACAATTTTAGTATTGATAATCTAGGAATTCTTAAATGATGCTTTCTTTTTTAGTATCTTCAGAAGAAAGAAAAAAAAACACAACCTCATGTTTATGATTATTAAAGCAACATGGAGAACATTTTCCCATTTTAACAGCAAAGACAAAATCAAATGAAAGAAAAAAAATGGAACTGGTAAGGCATTGCACGAACAATGTAATCTTTGTGTTTTTCTAAGAGTCCAAAAGTGTTTGACTGCAAATTACAAATCATAAGAACAATCGAATACAGTAAAATTTAATAAAAATGAATGAAAGAAAAATAACTAGATGGCATATGGTTGAGCTCTTTCCTTGTGAAATAGTAGGAAAATGCAATTTTTAAAGGAAAACATTTTAGTAGACGGAACTTAAAAGACCTTCCCTTCCGATTACAATATAGATGGTCAACCTACATAAATTGAAAAAAAAACTTAGACCGACATCATCTGAATTCAACATACATATAGTTCTGGATAACCAAATCAAAATCTTTCCCTCTATTTTCATTAACTACGAGTTTGTCGATTAGATATTTATCTGATTTGTAGAGAAAAAAAAATCAAATATTGGTCGAACATGGTTTTTAAACGAGGTTAAATGAGAATTGGGTAAAAATATTTTCACCATAAAAACATATATTTAAACTATACATCCAGCTCAAATTTAAAGATTTATTCTAAAATAATACTCCATGTTTACTAACTTTGCATTTTAGTTATTAGAATTCAGCTAAATAGAATATTAACTTTTATAGTTTGAAAATTATATGATGGTTTAGCATTTTCAATTTATATCCATCTAGGGGACGGTAAAGAATGCTCCAAGAATCAAGCTTCAAACTTCTAATTTTCAGTTCATCTTCTTCGATGAACTGATCGTCATCATTCTAATTTAGTTCTTCTTTTTTTGTGATATATTCATTTCTATCGTTCTTTTATTCTTCATATGCTTGTTCCTTAACAGAGTCCTCTGTTTTTAATTTTCCAAGTCTGTGATCTTTTCTGTCTCTATGGAGCACTCAACCAACAATGATCAACAGGCAAATAGGAATTCTACTTCCTATGTAGAAGTTTTAAAGAAAAATTTGGTTATGGAGGAAAAAATTCAATTCGAACCAGAACTTAAAGAATTCAAGTCTGATCATCTTTCCATACAGTTTGAGAAAAGTACTATGGAGAAACTTAAAGCTAAATCAAAATATTCTTTAGTTAGAAAGTTTTCTCATGAAATTCCAAAGAGAAACATATTGATTCAGTTCCTTGAATCTTTCAAATTCAAAGAACCATTTAGATTCAGAATTTGGGATTCAAGACATTTAATTTTAGAATTTGATGCAAAACAAGATTATGCTAAGATGTTTCAAAGAGCTGTTTAGACTATAGATGATAAGGAAGAATAAAAGACTTAAAACTCTTCAATAGGTACTGCGGTTATGAGACTTTTAAAATGGTCTGGTGACTTTTCAAAGTAATGCTCTGTGGCGTCGGTTTGGATAAAGCTGGAGTTGCCGGAAATATTATATGATGATAGTGTGGTCATATCAATTGCATCTATGTTAGGAGAGACATTAGTGGTGAAAATCCCTGATAAGAACAGACTTTTTCATCATGTGCAGCACTTGTGGAGATTGATGTTACTTCTAAACTTCCCTCAGATGTCTGGATCGGATTTGGAGATAACTTTGGATACTGGGTTAAGATAATGTATACTAATCTTCCGTTATATTGTGATCGATGTTATCATCTTGGGCACAGTATTGATGGATGCAAGAAAGTGAGTAAAGTTCAAGAAGTTGAAGAGGCGATTAAGAGTAAAAAGGTTAAGTCAATTATTACTAAACAATGTTTGAATAAAGATAAAGATATGATAAAAGTTGCTGAAGTTGAAGGATTCAAAACTCCTGAGCAAGGAGAAATAATTGAAGCCATTCAAACTTTAGCTCTTGGAATGACGGATAATAATGGTTATGTTAACATGGTTTCTGAAGATGAAGAGTATCCTAAGGGTAGGTAGAGAAGTCTTCAACACTCTCCTACTAAGAAATGGATCACAAATTCTCCAGAATTCTTTAGAGAAAGAAGCCAGGATGACCAGAATAGTATTGAGCAAATGAGTAATAAAGAACAAATGATAAGTGAGCCAATGGTGCCTACTAAGGAAGATAAAGATCAAACGGATCAACTTAAGGTTAGTCTTCAAAAGGAAAGACAAAAGCAGAATGGAAATAAGCAAAATCATAATGTTAATGATGAGGAGGATAATGAGCAAAGGAGTAACTTCAGTGTTCAGAATAAGAATGAGGAAGAAGGTGAATCTAGTTTTAAAGAGATCTTTGATAAAAAGATAAAAATAGCTAAAGGCAAGAATAAAACAAGGAGCAAGATCATAAAGGCATTACTGTTCAATGGATCAAGTAAATCAAAATCCTCTAACTCTCTTAATGATTAGTATTATAAATTGGAATATTCGTGGCATTAAAGATAAAGCTTCTATTCGTAGGCTCAAATTTCTTGCTAAGAAAAATAAAGCTAAGATAATTTCTATTCAAGAACCTCTTGTGAATGCTACCAGTATTAGTAGTATTGCTGTTAAGCTTGGTTTTGAAAACTTTGCTTCTAATGTCATTAATAAAATATGGATCTTTTGGCATTATGATATTTACGTTACCATTCTTAATGATATTAGTCAATATCTAAATATAAAAGTTAGTATGGTCAATGATAATCAATATGTTATGATTTCTGTTGTTTATGCTAAGTGCCAAAGAATCAATAGAATTGAGCTTTGGAATTTTCTTAAAAGCATTGCTAATACTGATTTAAGTTGGTTAATCTGTGGAGACTTAAATGCTGTTTGCTCCATTGATGATCAAATTGGTTGTAGTACTTTCTGTATGAATAGCACTAATGATTTCAATGACATGATTAATTGCTATAATGTTGATGATGCTGGTTATATTGGTTCCAAGTTTACTTGGTCTAATGGTTCCAAATGGAAGAGATTGGATCGTGTTTTCACCAATATTAACTGGACTAATAAATTCAACAATACTAAAGTTTATAATCTTGCTATGATTATCTCTTTTTCTAACAATTCTGGGAAAGGCAAAACTAGTTTTAAGTTTCAGGAAATATGGATCATAGAGGAATCATTTCTTCCCTTTTTTGAGGCTAACTGGAATTGTGATATGGTTGGAGAACCTTTATTCATTCTTTGGAACAAGCTTAAAAGACTGAAGGAAGGCTTAAAAACTTGGAATAGCGATGTTGTGGGTAATATATTCTGATGAGTCCGAATTCTGCATACTCCCCGGACAAGGACAGTTTGGTCCGATGCCTCCGGACCGGACATATCACTTCGAACGCTCAGACCATAGGACTGTTCGAACTATGACAAAAGTACTAAAAAACCTAAAAACTTCTTGACTAAGCTACTTGCTCTCTTATTTAAGAGCTCATGGGTCTTTGAACATGACCCAGATCCATTAAACATGACCCGAAAGCCCATAAGGGCCCAAACATCAGGGTATAAATACCCAACCACCTGCATTAAGGGTGGGTAATGAGAATTAACTGCTACCAGCCAGCTTAATTATCTCTCTACTCTCTACTCTAAACACATAACACCCACATACTACTGTAAAACACCAACCAAATTACAAGCCTGCCCTCAGGAGATAATTATGCACACCAAATTGGCGACCACAATGGGAGAGGAATGTGCCTGAATCAAGCATTCAAAACCAGCTAAGAAAATCTGCCCGAATGAATCCGGACAATCCAGAAGTACCACCAGCTCTGCTCGAAGTGGTGGGAGAGAACGGTGAGTACACTATCGAAGAGCGTGATATGCTAAAAGGTGAAATAGAAGCTGTGAGGGCCGAAAAGGCTAAGATGGGCCTGAAAGAAAAGTCCAAAGCATCAGCTGCTCATCACACCGATAACCCCAGAGAGCATGAGTCTTCGAAGACTCATGTGAGCACCAAAAAGACTCATGCCAGTTCCAAAAAGTCTCACCGGTCTAAGCCAGTGGAGAGTTCTGACTCAAGCTCAGAATCTTCTGATAGGTCTTCGGACAGTGAGGGAGTTGAAAAATCCTTATCCTCTAGCAGCGATGAGGGTCGAACTAGAAAGAAGCAAAAGTAGATTAAAAAATATTCAAGAAAAAGGGATAGACAAGGGAAGATGAAGAGGCATATTGGTAAAGGATCATCTCATAGTCGGAGGCATGTGGATCGGATGCTGATGGATCCCTTCGCTTTTCACGATGAACCAGGTATCTTTGCAACTCCCAATGAGGGTACTGTGTTTAGTCGTGGAAGAAACTGGAGGCAATCTCCATTATCTTCTAAAATTCTGTCCGGAAACCTCCCTAAGAGGTTTGACAGTACCAAAATAGAAAAGTATGATGGCAGTACTGATCCGGACAACCATTTGGAACAATGGAGACATGGTAGCCTTTCGAAGGCAGTTTGTATGGAGTAAAGAGCTAAAGGGCAATGGAGATACAATAATCCATTGTTCCCAGGAGCCAAATGAGTCTTTGAAAGAATATATAAGCCGTTTTGTGAACACCAAAAATGGGTTGGCTGATTGCTTCGAACAGGTAGCAATAGCATCCCTATGACAGAGTTTGAACCCATGCAATCTAGCTGATTCAGTGACCAGAAAGAAGGCCATGACCTGGGGAGGGTTGCTGAATCAGGTTGGAAAACAAATAAACGTTGATGAAACAAAGAAAACCAGGGTGCACAGGCAGGTGAGATCTACCCCGGTGGCACCAAATCCCAATCAAGATCAGTCGGGGAACAAAGCAAGAGAGAGCGGACAAGGGCATGGTAGGGCAAAAGCTCAGTCTCAGCCAGCTGCTCCTGCTCAAAGTCAGCAATCCAGAAACAAGAGAGGGCCATGGGTCCAACCGGAGTGGTTCGCAGAATTGAAAGAAAGTGTGGCCACCATATTTGATAAAACAAAGGAAGAGGTGCATTATCGGAGACCAGCCACATTGCAGTCTCCCAGAGAGCATCGTAATAACTCTTTTTGCCAGTATTACAACGATATTGGTCATACCACTGATGAGTGCATAGCATTGAAACAAAAAGTTCAGAACTTGATTGAGAGGGGAAAGCTGGGGGCTTATGTGAAAAGAAGAGGAGGTAACAGGCCTGACAACACTCACCGGGTTGGTCCAAGTAATGCTGCTCCGGAGGGAGCCATGGTTATAGTTGAAAGGTTTGACGTGGAATCTGAGTACTTGGATCCTGATCCAACTCGAAACAGAGTGGGTACAATTCAGGAATGTTCTAGGCCGGTCTCCAGACTCATTAAGTTTTTGAGTCACTTACAATTTTCGGAGGGGACACTATGACAGCTCCTACTACTTCTTCGAGAAAGAGGCACGTGCATACTTTAGCCTCCCAGCTAGAAGGGGGCATGATTTCCTATCAGTCACAAAATTCATTCCTTTTCATTGTTTTTGATGAAGATGATTTAAGAGATATTGCTGGCCCTCATGAGGATGCTGTTGTCATATGAGCATCTATTGGGGGCAACGACATAAGACGAATTATGGTGGATACTGGAAGCTCAGCCAATATCCTTTTCTTAACCACGTACAAGAGAATGAAAAATCCACTTGTAATTCAGAGTTCGGACAAATTAATTATGGGCTTTACAGGCAGCTCAGCAGATGTGATCGGTGAGTTCGAAGAGGAAGTTCTATTGGGCAAGGGCCCTTTCAAGAAAATGGTTAGAATACTCTTTATTGTGGTGGATTGTCCCACTTGCTATAATGCTATTCTAGGGAGGTCTTGGCTCTCTAGGATGCATGCAGTGGCTTCAACAGTCCACCAGTGCTTGAAATATGCTGTTCAGGGACAGGTTGGAGTCGTCCGGAGCAGCCAAAAGATTGCAAGAGAATGTTATGTCACCGCCCTGGCTCCTCGAACGCTGGGGGCAGTCCGTATTAACGAACAATAGCAATTTGAGGGCCTTTCTGGGGGTGAGGGTGAAATTGATGACCCCAGAGAGACCCCCTGGAGTATTGATACCAGTCGAAGAGGTAGAAACACACTGCCTGTAAGAAGGAAAAAGTGTCAAGATAGGGTCTAAGATGCCACCCATTTTGAAAAATGAAATGTTAAAGTTTTTGAAGAAACATCAGCACGTTTTTGCTTGGTGCAATGCTGATGTTACTGGGGTTCCATCAGAAGTGATATCACATCACCTATCCGTCCGGAGAGACGTAGCACCAGTGGTTCAAAAGAGAAGGGCTTTTTCTAAGGAGAAGGCTGATGTCATTGTGCAAGAGGTTGACAGGCTCACAAAGATGGGGCACATCAAGGAGTCTCAATATCCTTTGTGGACTGCCAATCCGGTTCTGGTAAAAAAGAAAAATGGCAAGTGGCGCATGTGCATTGACTTCACAGATCTCAATAGAGCTTGCACAAAAGATTTGTATCCACTCCCCCAGATTGATCAGTTAGTAGACTCCACCTCTGGGAATAAGCTACTTTCCTTTATGGATGCCTTCTCCGGATACAATCAGATTCAAGTAGATCCGAAGGATCAAGAGCATACCACATTTGTCACTGACAGAGGTCTTCATTGCTACAAGGTAATGCCCTTTGGTTTGAAAAATGCTGGGCCTACTTATCAGAGATTAGTCAACAAGGCATTTGCTGATCAGATTGGAAGAAATATGGAAGTGTACATTGATGACATGATGGTGAAAAGTGTGGATGAGCAGTTGCACTTGTCCGATCTCCAAGAAACTTTTGCCAACTTGGAAAAAGTGAATTTGAAATTAAACCCAGAAAAGTGTGTGTTCGGGGTGCAGTCCGGGAAGTTTCTGGGCTATCTTATAAGTGAGCATGGAATACAACCCGACCCGGACCAGCTTAATTCCCTATTTCAAATGGAGCCTCCTCGAAACATTAAAGAAGTACAGCGGTTAACGGGGAGATTAGCTGCCTTAAACAGATTTATCTCAAGGTCTTCGGACAGGTGTGCTCCTTTCTTTCAAACCTTGAAGGGTGCAAAGGGATTTGATTGGACCCCACAGTGTGATGAGGCTTTCAATGAGATCAAGAAACATATGTCCTCCCCCAAAACTTTGTTTAAGCCAATTGATGGGGAGACACTCTTCGTATATTTGGCAGTTTCAAGTTGTGCCATCAGTGTTGTGTTGGTAAGAGAGGTCGATGGCCATCCCCATCCAGTGTACTACATCAGCAAAAGTTTGATAGATGCAGAAAGGCGTTACTTGAAACTCGAAAAGTTAGCATTGGCCCTGGTGATAGCTGCCAGGAAGATGAGGCCTTATTTCCAGGCTCATCCCATCATCGTCCGGACTTCTTTTCCCCTGAAGAATGTCCTCCAAAAGGCAGACATTTCAAGCAGGATGACTAAGTGGTCAGTAGAATTGGGGGACTTCGACATAGACTTTGCTCCCCGAACAGCAGTCAAGGCCCAAGCTGTAGCAGACTTTTTGGTTGAATTCCACTACGACAGGGATTCAGAGCAAACTACTGATATAAAAGATAAAAAGGTATGGGTCTTCCGAATAGATGGTGGATCTAGCACTATGGGATGTGGTGCAGGGGTGTGTTTAACTTCCCCATATGGAGACAAAATGTACCATACTATTTGTTTTTCTTTCAGGGCATCTAATAATGAGTCTGAATACGAAGCATCTATAGCTCGGTTAAAGTTAGCCTACATTTGTGGGGCTAAGAGAGTCAAGCTACTAAGTGACTCCCAACTTCTTATCCACCATGCCCAAGGCCAATCTGAGGCTAAGAAGGAGCAGCTTGTGAAATATTTACTCCTCCTTAAGAATGAAGCACTCAAGTTTAAAAGTGTTGTTTATGAGCACATTCCCCGGGCAGAAAATGAGCTAGCAGACTCATTAGCAACCATAGCATATACAGAGTCATATCCATGGATCCATGTGCTGGAAATCCCCTCCATTCAACTTAGTAAGGGTAAAGAAGAGGAAATTTTTGAAGTACAAGAGAAAAAACCTCAAGACTGGAGGTTTCCTCTCCTGCAATATCTCTCCGATGGTGTTGTGCCTCCGGATAAGTCACTAGCCAGAACATTGAAACACAAGGCTCGTGGTTTCATCATATTGAGAGAAGTGTTGTATAAAAAATCTTATAGTAAACCTCTCATGCGCTGTTTGGGGGATGAAGAGTCTCAAGTAGTCCTCTCCGAATTGCATGATGGTGAGGGATCAACCCATTGTGGGTTCAGAGCTTTAACAAGAAGATTTTTACTGTCCGGTTACTATTGGCCATCTATCATGAAAGATGCTAAGGAATTGGTAAGAAGGTGTGACCCATGTCAGAGGTACAGCAATGAAATTCATGTCCCAGCCATTCCTTTAGAGTCAATTTCTGAGCCTATTCCTTTTGCTCGTTGGGGGTTGGATTTGGTAGGACCTCTCTTTGTGGCGTCCGGAGGACGCAAAACTATAATTGTGGTCATAGACTACTTTTCGAAGTGGATTGAAGCAGCCCCTCTAGCAGGAACAACATCAAAAGTTGTTATAAAGTTCATTCTATCCAACATCTGTTGCAGATTTGGTGTCCCACAAAAGATAACAACAGACAATGGGCCACAGTTCGACAATAGGGAAATGGAAAGTTTATGTGCCTCAAGGGGTATACAACATTTTTTTTCTTCACCTTTTCACCCACAAGAAAATGGGCAAGTTGAAGTGGCTAATAGGACTATACTGTCCGGTTTAAAGAAGAATTTGGAAGGGGCTGCTGGGAAGTGGCCTAGTTATCTACAAGAGGTCTTGTGGGCCTACCGGATAACACCTGGAGCTGCAACACAAGAGTCACCCTTTGCTTTGGTCTATGGGATGGATGCAGTAGCTCCCATAGAAGCAACTTTCCCCTCCTTTCGTGTTCACAACTTCTCCGAACACGCTAACGAGGTGGTAATCAGAAGTCAACTTGATTTGATAGAAGAAAGACGAGTTAAAGCTCACCTTAGAGTTGCACACTATCAGGGTTTAATGAGAAGCAGGTTTGCTTCCAAAGTTAAAAGAAGAGATTTCTAACCAGGGGACAAGGTATTAAGGAAAGTCTTCTTACACACTAAATAAAAGCTGTTCGGAAAGCTGGCCCCAACTTGGGAAGGTCCCTACATAGTTGTTGAAAGAATTAAACCTGGAACATATTGGTTGGAAGACAAAGATGGAAGGGTTTTGACTCATCCTTGGAATATTGAGCATCTCCGGATGTACTTGGAGTAGCATTTGTGTAAATATTTACTTGTTTAAACATCCATGTAAATATTTGGGGGCATACTCTTTCCTCCCCGGTGGCACGGGGAGGTTTTAATGAGGTGTCCGGGCTTTTGAATGAAATTTGATGCCTTCTTAAAAATTTTCCAAGTGTTTTAAGTTTTGTCTTTTGTCACACTATCCGGATTGAAGTAATTAAAGGCTATTTAAACTCTAGCCATCGAAATTGGAACAAACAATGAAAGAAGATGAGATTTGTGCAAAACAGAAACATTCATTGAAATAACTTAAAGTGCCTTGGCCTTCCAAGGACTTTTGAATGGTCAGAGTAGAACAAAAACCTATCCGGTCAGATAACCGGACACAATTACAAAAAAGAATGCCTTGGCCTTCCAAGGACTTTAGTCTGAATAAAAAGTAAACAAAGTAAATCATGAGTTAAGGTTGAGCCTTTGAAGATGGCTCACCTTCATCTACCTTCTTTCCCTTAGGATCGTCTTTCTCTTCGCCAATTTTCTCGCCGGTGTGTTCTTCGTCATCTGAGGAATCACTAGAGTAGCCATACCGGTCGCCTTCGGCCATCGTATAATACGGGAGGTCTTCAGGCTCAACATGAAGCCATAAGTCCCCTAGGTTCCTCTTCGGAAATTTCTCATGGAAGAGTAGAACCATGTCAGACCTCACATTGGCGTACATTTCCTCCTGGCTGTCGATCATTCTGGTAGCATAAGCATTGATCTTGGCTTGGATCTTGGCCTCCTGCTCCTGTAGCAAAGTGGTTTTCTCCTCAGCAACCTTAGACACTGTATTCTCAAGAGCGATTTTGTCATTGGTCAGGTTGGTGATGATTTGATCCTTGGCTTTGGATTCTCCCTTTGAGGTGTTAAGGTCTTTCTCCAGACCGGACAGTTTCTCCCGGAGGTCTTTAATGGTTTCCTCTAAAGTGACAATTTTTGTGGTGCTTGCCTGTTGGTTTCTCTTCAACTCCTCGGTTTGTTCCTTTAACATGGTAGCATTGGAAGTGGCAGTGTAAAGGTCTTCAGACAGCTTCTCCTTGTCAGACTTAAGGTCTTTAATGATATCAGCCTGGTTTCGGACTTGTTTCTCCAACACAAGTACAAGCTGAACGTTGCTCAACAAAGAGTGGGCTATGGGGATCCCTTTCACTAGAAACGCTAAAAGTCTTACCATTAAAAGTGACCGTGTTGGAGCTGCTCGGAGGAAGGTAAGGCCCTGCAAAGTCATCTCTGGGGAGATTGAGGAAGTATTCACCAAGCTCACCAAGACCGGTGATGTCTACTCCGTCGATGTTGATATCTCCCCCCTCAACCTCATCGGTATGAAAGTCACCCGGAATCTCCTCGGCATGCGTTGGGTCAGCAGGATCAGCTTGGAAAGAAGGCTCCGGAGCCCGGAGAGAAAGCTCTTCTCCCTTAGAAGTTTTCTTCTTCTTGGCTTCCCGGTATGTGCCTTCGCTTCCTTGTTTACGATTCCTCTTGGAAGCCCTTGGAGGTTTTGGGAGGTTCGCTTCTTGTTTCTCAGTCTCTTGCTCCACCACTTCCAGGAGAGCAGCATCAATTTGGCTCTGGGCTGGCCCCTCCGGATATGTTGGAGCATCTTTCTCTACATCAGGAGGGTTGGCATCACCCACCACCATTTTTCCCTTCTTCTTCTTGCCTTTCATCTTGCTCGGGGCTTTGGCCCGACCTGGCAGGAAGAGTGTCCCATCTGGTTTATGGGTCCTCTTAAGCACAACGTCCGGAGGAGGCTGGGTGGTGAGCTCCTCCCAAGTCAAGTCCCTCCGACCTGTGGTGTTCCACATGTGAGACCTTGCCAAGTTGCCACTGGTGAAAGCAGCGTGGAATCGGTTCCCCCATTTCTCAGTAGCCCAGGAATTAATCTTGCCACAAGTTATCTGCCCGACTTTCTGATAGTCACTGAACTCCTAGGGTAACACTGCCAAGGCAAAAGTGAGACCCATTAGTTCGAACTACTTTTAAAAAAGAGAGAGAAGAGAAACAAAAGAATGAAGTAGAAGACTTACAATCACTCCTCCACCTGCTTCTGAGGAGGCTTGGGTTCTTTCCGGATTTAATCTTCTTGCCGTTCTCCCAGGCACCACTGACAAACAAGAATTGGGTCCTCCAATTCCTCTCTGCCTCCAACAGATCATCCACCATCTTTAATTAAGAGGTTGCTTTTCGAAGAAGGTGGGTTCGAAATTCAAGGTGAAAAAACGATTGAAGCAACCAATCAGAGAGCAACACGTGTCCTACGAACTCTGGCAAAAACCGTTTTGAATTCGTAAAGCTTTATCTGTCCGGATAAACCCATAGCCCAAATTGACAGACCTATCCGGATAAAAGCTACCCCTGATGTCGGACTGTTTTTCAGGTCTTTGGCAAGAGTATTTGCACAAACACCTAAAAAAAGGGCTCCTAATGAATCTGAATTCTGCATACTCCCCGGACAAGGACAGTTCGGTCCGATGCCTCCAGACCGGACAGATCACCTTCGAACGCTCAGACCATAGGACTGTTCGAACTATGACAAAAGTACTAAAAAACCTAAACACTTCTTGACTAAGCTACTTGCTCTCTTACTTAAGAGCTCATGGGTCTTTGAACATGACCCGGGTCCATTAAACATGCCCCGAAAGCCCTAAGGGCCCAAACATCAGGGTATAAATACCCAACCACCTGCATTAAGGGTGGGTAATGAGAATTAACTGCTACCAGCCAGCTTAATTATCTCTCTACTTTCTACTCTCTACTCTAAACACATAACACCCACATACTACTGTAAAACACCAACCAAATTACAAGCCTGCCCTCAGGCGATAATTATCCACACTATATTCAGTAAAGTTCAAAGCTTAGAGGATGAGGTTTTGCAAAAGGAGCTTAATCGCCAGAATTCTCAAACTATTGCTTCCAAGTATGAGCTTGTTAAAGCTAATTCTTTGCTAATTAAAGCTCATAGAATGGAAGAGCTGTATTGGAAGCAGCAATGTTACTGCAATTGGTTGATTGATGGTGAAAAAAAACCCATCTTCTATCACAGTTTTGTTCAAAAGAAGAGAAGAAGAAACAGTATAAAAGGTATCAAGAATGGAGAGGTATGGATCTCTGATTCTAATGATATTGGTTTGTTTGCTGTTTCTTTCTTTCAGAATGCTCTTGCAGACTATACTGGTGGTAATATTAATGAAGATGATACGAGGATGAATGATGATTTGTTCAATAGTATTCCTACACTGGTTACTTCTGAAAAACAACAGAAGCTTGCTTAAACCAATTGATGAAAGTGAGTTATGGAATATTATCAAGCTCATGAATCCTTCTAGTGCCCCATATATGGATGGCTTTACTCAAAGTTTCTTTAAACATTACTGGCACATCATTAAAATTGATATGATTAATGTTATGAATGACTTCTTAAATGGTAAGAATATCCCTGGAGGTATATTTTCCACTGGTATTTGCTTGTTACCTAAGGTTACTAATCCTATTGGTTGGAAAGACTATATGCCGATCCGTCTATGTTCTTTGCTTAATAGGATCATGTCTAAAATCATTGCTAATAGGGTGGTTTTGATATTACCTAGTATCATTTCTCCTAATCAAGAAGGTTTTGTTCCTGGTAAGAATATTCATGAAGACATTTTGATTTGTAAGGAGCTTATTTGTTACTTGAATAGAAAGGTTAAGTATAATAATATTATGATTCAGCTTGACATGTCAAAAGCTTTTAACAAGTTAACTCATGACTTCATTTTTAAGGTTCTGGAGAAGTTTGGCTTCTCTTCTAGGTTTATTTGTCTTATTAAGAAAATGATCAAATCTGTTAATGTTTCTATTCTTGTAAATGGTGAAGTTTTTGGCTTTTTAAAAACTACCAAAGGTCTGCGTCAGGGTGACCCTATTTCTCCTTATCTATTTATTATAGCTGAGGAATTGTTTATTAGAGGTTTCAATTCTCTTATTCATAATAACAGAGATATGAAGTATAGATGTAGAAGTAATATTAGTGTAAATAGTCTTGCGTTTGCTGATGATATCTTATTATTCTCTAACTGCAAAGACACTACTATTGATAAGCTGTGTAATTTTCTAGACAAGTACCAAATTCTTTCAGGACAGGTTGTTAACAAGGACAAGACTAAGGTAATTATGGCTAAGGGTATTGATGCTAACAAGATTGATATTGTTGCAAATCATTATGGTTTTTCTTCAAGTTATTTGCCTACAGATTATCTTGGAGTCACAATCAATACTAATAATAGAATTAGCAATTACAATAAATTAGTTTGCAAGGTCAGCAACAAGATAAATAAATGGATATTTCTAGTCTTTCATTTACAGGTAGACTTACTCTTGTTAAGTCTGTTTTGTCAATCATTATTCTTTACTGGATGCAGACTAATATTCTTCCTAAAGGTATTATCTACAATCTTGAAATCATATTGAATAGATTCATTTGGGGTTCTAATCAAACTGATAAGAAAGTTCATTGGTGCAAGTGGAACAATTTGTGCAAAACTTATAGTGAAGGTGGTCTTAATGTTAGGAATATGTTTGATATTCACACTGCTATATCTTTCAATCTTTGGGCTGCTTTTAGGAAGAATGATACTTTCTGGTCTAATATTATCCATAGCATTTATTGCCTTAATCATCATCCATTACAAATTAATCCTTTTAAAACTGGTTCTTTGGTTGGGAAAAGAATGATTAGTGTTAGAGATCGTGCTGAAAGTTACATTAAGTGGAAAATTGGTAATGGTCATGTTGATTTTTTGTTAGACAATTGGACTGATTCTGAGCCCATTCTAACTCTTAATAGCAATGATAACAATTTATGGTTTACTACTGAAATGGTTAGGACTTACTGGTCTAATAATTCTTGGGATTTATCTTCAGTTTATAACTTAATCAATCCTAATATTATTTCCTGCATCAATAGTTTGTATATTGATGATAATAAGTCAGACTTAATGGTTTGGAGTTTAGCTAAGAATGGGAATTATAATTTAAAGGATACTTGGGAAGGTACTAGAACTAGATATAATACTGACTATGTCTTTCAAAAGATTTGGAACATCTTATCTCCTAGTAAAAGCTCTTTCATGCATTGGAAGATTATTAAGAATTATATTGCTGTTGATTTTGTTCTTCAAAAAAGAGGTATTGCTCTTGCTTCTAAATGTCAGTTATGTGACAATTGTGAGTCTATAAGTCATCTCTTCATAACATGTAAGTTTTCTTGGTCGATATGGATCCATTATGCTGTTATTTTTAGAATATACATGTCTAAACAGATGAACATCAAGTATATTACCAGATTATGGCAATGTTCTAAGACTTCTAAAACTCAGGTCAGAAGCATTCTTCCTTCTCTTATTTTGCATAATATATGGAAGGCTAGAAACTTAATTAAGAATAAAGGTATAAAAACATCCATTGATTCAACAATTAACCAAATAAACTCTATCATTCATACTCTTGATATGAAAAAAGTGACAAACAAAGCTCATTGGTGTGTTTGTCCTAAAGCTGCTATTAGTCTTGGTTGTAGTAATCAGTTGAAAGCTGCTAATAGGCCTTCATATATCAAATGGAGTTTGCCTCCATCTGGTAGGATTGAAATGAATACTGATGCTTCATGTTTGAGTAATGGTGAAGCTAGTGGTTCTGTCATTATAAGAGATAGTCATGGTAACCTGATTAAAGGACAAAACTATCTTTATAGTAAGACTACTCCCTTATTTGCTGAGATTCATGCTATCCTGGATGGTTTACTTATCTGTAAAGTGAATAATTGGTCTTTGGTAGATATTGAATCTGATTCTTTAACTACTATTAATTGGATAAACAACAAGTCTAATAATATAGTCTGGTATATTAGTCCTATTATTGATTGCATTCTTAAGCTGATTCATAACAGTATGTCTATTGCTCATGTATTTAGGGAGAAAAATCATGCTGCTGATTGGTTAGCTCAGTATAATTTGAAAAATAAAACTGGTTATAGCATTTTACCTACTTCTATTCCTAATGATCTGAAGGCAATTATGATTTTGGAAGCTCTAGGCATTGGTTATATAGCTACTTGATTAATTATCTGATTTTGGAAGTTGTCTAAACTTTGCTATTTACTTCTTTAATTTTTGAACTAATATAAATCATTCTTCTTTGTGGATGTCGGTGTTTGCTCTGAGGTTAATGGTTGCTCGTGCTTGCTTGATCTTGTCTTAAGTTGATGTCGATTCGGTTGTCTATATCATTGCTGGTTTTCGAAGATTGAGGAGGTGGTGCTTGTTCTATCTTGCTAGAAAGTTGAGTAGGTTTCTGTGAATCAGTCTTCCTTGAAGATGCATTTTAAAAGGATTGTTGGCTTGATGATGTTGTGGTGTCTTGAAGATGTTCTTAGTTGTTAGTTGGCTGCTGATGTGATTCAGTTGCTTTGAAGTTGCTAATGTTTATTTGCTATTCCTGAAGTTGATTTGGTCATTGTTAAAGTTTGCATCTTGAAGGCGTGGTTCATGAAGAGTCGCTTTGGTAATCTGAAGATATAGTGTTGTAAGAAGTTAGATTAGGGCTTCTTAATTGTATTTTGTTTAAATTTGGGCTTTAGCGCATTTGGGATTTTCAAATTTGATTTCATCTTTAAAAAAAAGTTTGAAAATTATATGAATCATTTAATTTATATTTGAAAAAAAAATCCGAATACATATTTTCCAAAATTCTGATAGGCTTGTTTTGGTTTTTCCGTTGTTTACACTCATCTTTAGTAAAAGAACACAAATTCATAATGAATAAGATAAATATAGAAAACGAAATCCAAAAAAGAACGATTTAAAATCCTTAAGAAAAATATAAATTAATACGCTATAAAAAGCACAAGTAAATATAAACTAATACTAGAAGCACAAGTAACCAAAAACAGAAAATATCTCATAAAACATTTGTTTTACATGTGAATAACTTTGACATGTGGCATAATCTTTCACGTTATAATTAATACAAAACTTTTTTATATGGTGCAGAACATCCGCTGTTCAAGGCAATTTACTACTTCTACAATTTCTAGTTAAGCTATTCAGCCTCCTCCTTTCAAAATTGGAAAAATAAATTTTATATTACATTCGAAAGAAAGTACACTATTTGTACATTTGAAAGAATTAATTATACTATAAAGGGCTATGGATTATTATAAAGAGAGTGATACATGGCGACGAGCTTCTCAATTTTCTGGATAAGACGAATGAACATGATTGAATCATGCATTTTGAAAATAAAAAGAGTCTTAACTTAAAAGTAAAAACTAGTTAAAAGAAAGCCTATCTTTTTTTCTTTGCAAGTTCTGAAGCAACGTATCATATATCCTCAACACGATTTTTTTTTACAGTATTTGTCTGACTCCTGAGAAGAAAAAACATAAGTAAATCTAAAAGTCAAGAAGTGTGAAAGACTATGATCGAGATTCAAATTTCTTAGCTTACTCTAGACGATGTAATCCACCAACACTTTAGGATTGATCATCTTTAAAATAAAATTCATCTGATTCTTAAATGATGCTTTTTCTTTGAGTATCTGCAGATATTTATGATTGTTAAAGAAATATACAGAACATTTTGACATTTTAACAGCAAACCCAAAATCAAATGAAAGAAAAGAAAATGGGAAATTACCGGAAAACGCTCATCCTCTTTGTTCTGGGAAGCCCTAGCATGAGCAAGATTCTTAGCTTGTGTTCGTCGATCCATTCTTGATCTCATTTCAATAACTTAATAATTTTAACAAATTATGTTTAGTTCTAAAAGATAATAGGTATTGAATGTTTATCTCAGGTTGATGAATTTTAATGTTCAAGGTTATCCGTTGTATATGTTAGTTGTTTCAAACATTATATTTAGTTGTATAATACTTTATTGCATTATATGAAGTTCAATTATAAGGCTTACATGATATATTTTTTATAACACTTTTTAAAACTAAAAACTAAAAATATATCTATAACTAGAAATACATATTTATTATGTTTTAGGATTTATTCTAAAATATATTAATGTTTATCTCAAGTTGATGAATGATTTTAATGTTCAATGTTGTCCGTTGTATATGTTAGTATTTTCAACAATTATATTTAGTTGTATAACACTTGATTGCATTATATGAAGTTCAATTATAACTCTTACATGATATTATATTTTATAATATTATATAAAACTAAAAATTAAAAATATATATCTATAACTAGAAACAAATCTTTCTTCGGTTTTAGGATTTATTCTAAAATATATTAATGTTATCTCAAGTTGATGAATGATTTTAATTTTCAGTATTGTCTGTTCAACTATATTTAGTTATATTTATGATTGTTAAAGCAATATGGAGAACATTTTGACATTTTAACAGCAAACACAAAATCAAATGAAAGAAAATAATATGGAGCTGAAATTACCGGCAAACGTTCATCCTCTTTCTTCTGGGAAGCCCTAGCACGAGCAAGATTCTTAGCTTGTGTTCGTCGATCCATTATTGATCTCATTTCAAGAATTTCATAATTTTAACAAACTATGTTTAGTTCTAAAAGATAATAGGTATTGAATGTTTATCTCAAGTTGATGAATGATTTTATTGTTCAATGTTATCCGTTGTATATGTTAGTTGTTTCAAACATTATATTTAGTTGTATAATACTTTATTGCATTATATGAAGTTCAATTATAAGGGTTACATGATATTGTTTTTTATAATACTTTTTAAAAGTAAAAAGTAAAAATATATCTATAACTAAAAATACATATTTATTCGGTTTTAGGATTTATTCTAAAATATATTAAATGTTTATCTGAAGTTGATGAATGATTTTAATGTTCAATGTTGACCGTTGTATATGCTAGTACTTTCAACCATTATATTTCGTTATATAATACTTCATTTAATTATATGAGGTTCAATTATAAGCCCTACATGATATTATTTTTTATAATATTTTTGTAAACTATTTATAATATATCTATAACTAGAAATAAATATTTCTTCGGTTTTAGGAATTATTTTAAAATATATTAATTTTTATCTCAAGTTGATGAATGATTTTAATGTTCAATGTTGTCTATTGTATATATTAGTATTTTCAACCATTATATTTAGTTGTAAAATACTTTATTGCATTATATGGAGTTCAATTATAACACTTACATCATATTATTTTTTATTATACTTTTCAAAAATAAAAATTAAAGATATATTTATAACTAGAAATACATATTTCTTTGGTTTTAGGACTTATTCTAAAATATAATTATGTTTATCTCAATTTGATGAATGATTTAATGTTTAATGTTGTCCATTGTATATGTTAGTATTTTCTACCATTATATATAGTTGTATCATACTTTATTTCATTATACGAAGTTCAATTATAATGAAGAAAACAATGACAAAGTTTCAAAATATTAGCTTCATCTGGCTAATGCACTCCATCAACAGTTTTAGCATTGATCATCTTAAAGTAAAATTGATCGTGACTTTTAAATGATTCTTTACTTTTAATGAGGAATTACTGTTGGGTATTGATGGCTATGACTTTTAAATGATGCTTTGACTTTTAATGAAGGATTCTTCATGGATATTGATGTGTCATATTTCTTGTTTAATGAAGCACGATCTGCTTATTTTTGTTAAAGATCCAGTAAGGTCTTTAACATCTTCTTGGGCGATTCATTTTATTCTTGCGTGTGTAGGATAAGAGGCTCAACATAGGGGATGCTACTGTTAATGTTTCTAAAAAGATGATTCTCTATTCAATAATATCAAAAGTTGGTTTATTGAGAGAGAAGCCAACCCAGTTTGTAATTCAAAAATATTTCCTATAATATCATATATTAATGTTTATCTCAAGTTGATGAAAAGTTGATGAATGATTTTAATGTTTAGTGATGTCTTGTATATAGGTTAGTATTTTCAACCATTATATTTAGTTGTATAATACTTTATTGAACTATATTAAGTTTAATCATAAGTCTTACATGATATTATTTTTTTATAATATTTTTAAAATTAAAAATTAAAAATTAATATTTATGACTAGAAATACATGTTTCTTCGGTTTTAGGACTTATTCTAAAATATATTAATGTTTATCTCTAAGTTCATGGATTATTTTAATGTTCAATGTTATCCGTTGTATATGTTAGTATTTTCAACCATTATATCTAGTTGTATAATACTTTATTGCATTATATGAAATTCATGTTATATATTATTCGAAATCGCATCAAATAGTATATAACAAAACGCGGAAAAATAAATAGAAGCCCTTTTCTAAATTTACCTAATGCTAAACAAAAGAAAGACTATGTACGGGTTTGCCTGCTGCTTTGCATCTAGTATTCTTTTGTTTTTTTCGTTCTTCAACGATTCCATATATTGCATTGAGAAACCTGCAAAACAAGTTAGTAAAAATGAAAGATTTTCAGACACTGAAGGAAGCGGCCGTCTGTTTGATTGGGGTTTATGATGAAATTCCTAAACCTAGCCCCTTATTTATAGTCTTTACAATGTGAAGCCCAACCTTGTAAAGCCCATCCTATTATACTTCCTTGTGTCCGGGGACCATAACCCGATAAATTGAAAATTTAATTTATGTCCCTGATTTATTGATTCAGACTTAAGTGTTAAGATTTGGACCCTCTTCATCATAGTGCCCAAATTCAACCCCATTACCACACTTGAGTCAATAACGCCTTTTCACCCATAGGTCCAATATAGTTAATTAATAATTAACTCGATTACTTTTAATTTGGACTTCCTTAAGAGAATGACCGAATATGTTTATTTAGCATGTCGGTAAAAATTATTGTTGGTCCATAAATATATTCCAATAATCTCCTACTTGAACCGCTACATGCTACTCAAGAATACATATTCAACTTTAATATGATCCATATATTCATTGTTAATGGGCAAACGGTACAACCCTGTACATGACTGATAATAATAGGATGCAACAATAATCACATTACCATTATCAATCAATTACTTGAGCCAATTATGAAGTGTGACCTAATAATCATATGACGTGTAATCATACATATCTATCCTTAAATGTATCATACCTTTGGAGATCCAATACAGTACAAATATCAATACATATTTCCAAGCATATATATATTTCCATAAACTTTAATGTGCATAATAACAATTTCTCTATATTTATCTGACCCGTGTGAACTATTATTTTAACATAAAATAATTTCATGTCTATGTGTTTGGAACTAGACAAGTTCTTATTACTGTTAGTATACCGCACTCCGGAATTTCATAGCCACAATTACCGGTTCAATACCTTAAAGCACGCAACAAAATCTTCCACCATGGCGGACGATGTACTAAGTGTTTACTTTACACTTTTCTAGGATATTGCACCTCCAGCCAATTTGAATATGTTTCTTGCCATGCTCTTTAGTGTGTCTACGCATCCACCAAAATCATAGTCGAAATACCCAGTGATCTCCAGTTTATTCGACTTCCTATATGTCAACATGTGCCATTTTGTTCCTTGCAGGTATCATAGTACCCTTTTTACTGCTTTCTAGTTATCCATGACTGGGTTTCTAACATATCTTTTCAATATATTTACAACTAAGGAAATGTCCGGCGTAGTACAAACATGAGCATACATTAAACTCCTAACTTCCAAAGCATAATGGACCGTTTTTATTTCCTCAATCCTAAGTTTTGTCTTAGGACATTGACTCAGACTAAGTCTGTCACCCTTTGCTATATGGGTACTTAAGGATTTGCAATTTTCCAATCCGTAACGTTGTAACACACTTTTAATGTATTCTTTTTGCGATAATCCAAGAATAGCATGAGAGCGATCTTGATGTATTTGGATTCATAACACAAAAATGGCATCACCAAGATCATTCATATCAAACTTATCTGATATAAATCCTTTTGTAGTGTGTAACAATTCCTTATTGTTCGAGGCAAGCAATATGCCATTCACATATAATTTAAGAAATATTAAATTATTCCCACTAAACTTGTGATATAAATAATCTACAATCGAGTTGATCTCCAAGTTATAACCGACTATCACCTCAAGGAATTTGTGATATAATTGACAAGAGGCCGGCTTTAGCCCATAGATGGATTTCTTAGGCCTACAAACCAGATATTTTGAGTTAATTTCCATAAAGTATTCTGGTTGCACCATATAGATCATTTTCTCAATATTACTATTGAGAAAAACGGTCTTAACATCCATATGATTAAGCTCAAGGTTGAAATGTGCAACTAATATCATGATTGTTCTAAAGGAATACTTCGTGGATACCGGAGCTAAGGTTTCTTTAAAATCAATCCATTCACGTTGAGTCTAACATTTCGCTACAAGTCGTGCTTTATGTATTTCCATATCACCTAGGGTATCACGTTTGGTTTTGTAAACCCATTTACAACCAATTTTTTTTCTCTTCAGGTAATAGGACAATATCTCATACTGCATTATCCTGTATTAATTTATACTCTTCCTTCATAGCGTCAAACCACTTCCGAGAGTCACATATTTCTATGGCCTATTTGTAGAATGAGGGATCATCTACAGTTCCAGCACATAACTCATCATGTTATTTAATTTATACTATAATTTTTTGACCTATAATACTATTTATTTCTCTCGTGGACCTTCTTAAAGGAACTATTTCCTCTTGTTGACTTCTTGAGGAGGAAAATTTTGATCATTATGAAAGATGTCGTTTTGATTCCCTTGTGGAAAATTATCTTGAGGTTTCTCTTGTTCTACCTGGACCATACTCGTATCATGGTTAGAACTTTCAAGTCGAACATTAATGTTAATTTGAGGATTACCTTGTTCTAATGGGACCAAAATGATTGGCATTACATCCCAATCTTCTGATACCTGAGTATTCCCACTAAAAACTTCATGAATCTCTATGGATTCTTTCTCAAAATCAACATGTGTTCCCTTATGATTCCCCCCCACACTCAATATCTTCTAGAAACTTGGTTATTCATGTCTCACATATTGTACTAGTAAGAGAATCATAAAACTTGAACCCTCTAGAATGTTCAAAATAACCTAAGAAGAAACATATAACCGTCTTTGGGTCCAGTTTATTTTCTTGAGGTTTGTAAAGCCTCGCCTCAGTTGGACAACCCCACACATGCAGATGCTTTAAATTGGGTCTACGCCCATTCCAAATTTTATATGGGGTCATAACTGCAGCCTTAGTAGGTACTCGATTTAGTATATAAACGACACATTTGATGGTTTCCCCAAGAGAGATAATGGTAGAGAAGTGACTTATCATGCTTCTAACCATATCTTTTAGTTTTCGGTTCCATCTCTAAAATAAATCATTCATGCAAGGTAAACCGTGCATAGTGTATTGAGGGACTAAATCCACAGTTCTCTAGGTACTGTGCAAAGGATCATGGACGTTGTTCACCCGATCCGTCATATCTACCATAGTATTCACCACCACGGTCAGATCTAATGGTCTTATTTATTTTACCGAGTTGTTCTTAACCTCGGTCTTAAAAGAAATGAACGTGTCCAAGGCCTCAGACTTTTAATGAAGAAGATAGAGATAACCAAAACGAGAGTAGTCTTCAATGAGTGATATAAAGTATCGTCGCCCAATCAATAATTCTTGTGGAAATGGTCCACAGATGTCGGTATGTGTCATCTTTATGACTTCGCTTGCTCTATGTGCCGTTAACTGTTTAACTTTGGTTTGTTTCACTTTGATGCACTCGACATATATACCAAAGCCAGAGTAATCAAGAGGACCCAATAAATCTTAAGCAACAAGCTTGTCCATCATAACTTTGGATATGTGACCTAACCGCTTGTGCCACAGTTTAGAGGATCTTTCAGATTTAGTAATGTTTCTTTGTGTACGTTGTGTATTCATAAAAATTTTGTGAGTATTAATAGTATTCAACAAATATAAATTATCCTCTTTAATCAAATTTTCATTTCCAACAATTACATTATTTAGTGAAAGAGTGTCAAAAAATTGTTTCTCATGAGACAAAAGTAACCTTGCAAGTTTAAAACTGGAAAAGATACTAAGTTCCTCCGAAACGTGGGAACATACATTATATTCTCTAAAAATAATACATGTCTAGTGGAAAGTTTTAAAGAAAAATCACGCATAGTTAAAACATAACACGAGCTTTTATTTTCCGTGCAAATGAATATTTCATCCTCACTTAGCATCCTGATCTTTGACGTACCCTGCAAAGAAATACAAACATGAGTTGTTCCAGCCGAATCAACCCACCAAGTATTTCTTTTCACATAAACTATATTACTTTCTGAAATAACCACATATGTGAGAACACTTTTGTTTAAAAAATAAGCCCGACATTTTTCACAATCATTCTTCAGATGTCCTTTCTCTTTGCAGAAAAAGCATCGACCAACAGTCGACTCCTCAGGCTTTTTCTTCTTAACCGGACCTTGACCTAGTCCTTTGCCATCAGTATTCCGCTTAGGCCTTGCCCTTTTTGCAGATGTTATCACATTAACAGTAGGTGTTGTGCCTTAAAGTTTCTCCTCCTCCTGTAAAACATGGGAAATCAACTCATTGATATTCCATTTTTCCTATATGCAGTTATAGGTGGACTGGAAATACTTAAATCGGTCTGGAAACGAATGAATGTGAACCCCATTATGCATTGCTCAGGTAAGTCTAAACCGATTCCTTTAACTTCTGTTCAATTATCGATATTTCAAGAATGTGCTCCCATATTTTACATTTGCCAGTATACGTTTTTGGTAGCTAGCTCGATGAGAAAATGCTGCATCTCTACCTTCTCATTTTTCGCAAAGGCTTTCTCCACCTCCACGGTAAAGACTGAGGCAGTGGTAACATATTTAAGGACATCCCCATGTAATGCTACTGGTATCCCTTATGACAAGAGCTTCATGTATAACTTATTTAACTTCTCCCACCTTTCATCGGCCTTAGTTTCCTCCGGTGTACTTTCCAGACTAAGGGCAATGGTTTGAGAGTTGACAATGCATGATCATAATCATATACACACAGAAATATTAGCATATCTTCCTTCCACAATTGGAAGTCTAAACAATCTAATATGGGTGGACGGTTCCCCAATATATTGTAACCAGTGGACACTTTAATAAGAACAAACAACATACAAACATATTTAACATCTTGACATATAACTGAAAACATATGCATGAACATGGAAAATACATGTAAAACATTTAATTCCCTGCTAATAGATATCGGAGGGCAATTTTATGAGTTTGAGAAAAACATCATGATCATTAATTTCATTTCATAAGTACCAATAAGACCTTCTAGAGGCCCGATGTAATTTACTTAAATTAAAATAACCCTTATATTATTTTCTTAAGTACTGGTGAAACCTTCCTGAGGGCCGATTTCACCTGCTTAAAATCAAAATATTGTAAGGATGAATTCAATTTAATATAAGTACCTATAAAACCTTCTGGAGGACCGATTTCATCTACTTAAAATTAAAATCAAAACAAAGACTATTTTTAGTAATTTACTCTCATTCATGGTTGTCGGTCCTCGTAGGATTTCCATTAAAAACGACGGTGGAAGACTATTTATTTTCATCTATTTATTTTCGATTTGTTTAGATTTACAAATTTACATAATTGAAAAATATTTAGATCTATGACTCCAAAGGAAAGACCAATTATTATTGGTCATTCAAATCACTGATATGTTGGTTAAGTTAGGATCCATATGCTGTTTTGTGTTGTGGTAGCAAAAGTTATGAGAAATGTGAATTTTAGATGTTTGTTTGTATCGTTTCCAACCTAGACGATGAATAAAACAATATATGCTAATACATGTGAAATTTGTTATAATGTACGTGGGAAACCTTATGTAAATTATACATGAAATATACAATGCATATAAGGTGCAACTTTCCTTACTTATTTCGTCACATAAGTGACATAAAAAACTAACTATGTCACCAATGTAATGATGAATCACCATCGACCATTCCAATAACCGTTGTGTAGGTTTAGTTATGACTCATTTGTTATTTTTATGTCGTGGTAACAATATTTACATAAGATTTTATTTTTGTTAAGGAACTAACAAGTTTTACCACGGTAAGCCTTCAGTATTTTAGTAAGAAAGAGATAAGCCAAAAAAGATCCATTTATTCGTAGATAGGTTTTCCCTATTTATAATACAAAGATTAGTGGGCAGTTACAGAGTGCGCGCTTTAAGTGCCACTATCCCACTAATATCAATATCCCTATAATCGTGGAACAAATAACTAACACGGTTTGACTGATGGGTCAAAACGTGCGTTTATGTAACAAGTAAGAAAATGCTAAGTCTAATCCATTTTAAGCCGAGCTGAGCTTTACTTTAAACGCAATTAGATCTGCAGAGCTCGAGCTCATTATATGACCGTAGAATTATAAACTCATATTTCTAGCAACCACCACCAAAGCTATTGATAGCCTATCCAATTACAGGTATCGAGTTTAAACAGTTAGCATGGATTTGTTGATGCAGTAAATGACTTGAAGACAACTTTTTATTCTTTTACTAGAATTGCACTAATAACGTGGTAACAAAACTACTAAATATGAATACAGAATATCACATTAGTTCGGCCATGTGACGACTTTTGGAGAAGCCATGTTCTTTTTTATTTTTTAGAATTCCTCATTGCGTTATGACGTCCAGTTCAATTATCCGGTCCCCTTGAGTATTTGGAAAAATTGGGCAAACGTATCAGTCGATATGGAAGTAAAGTGGTTTCAAGAAACCAACCTAGCTATGATGATTTTAACTATTTTGATCATTCATGGTGGCTTTATGGCCGCTAGATTAGCTATCTTAGTATGGCGTGCCTTATTTTATTATTTTGCTTACTAAGCACCCAAAAAAGAAATCTTAGAGCAGACTCTAAAAATATATTTCTCTGGACAAAGTTTGAGATTAATTTCTTGAAAGGTTGCCTAAGGTTTCTTATAGGTATGTTAGGTGGCTCTGTTTTTCTTATTAGTGACTAGTATATCATTTCACCCAATTGGGATGACAAAATTTTTGTTTACTAAGTGCTGATATGCCATACTTGAATTCTCTAGAGTGAAGGATATTACGTTATAATAATGTAAAACTTTTCCTAATCACGAACTTTATATCTTCCTCGTCATCCGCATGTATGTCGATATGATTGTAGCTTGAACACGGATCCATAAATGATAATATCTAGTTTACCAAAATGTCACCTATCAATTTTTCAATTCTCAAGACTGACAATGGATCATTCAAGAAAGTACGATTTAGGTTAGTGAAATCTAAACCTATTTTTATTTTTATGGAGACCATGTTTACGGTCCATATATGTTATAATGTTTTTTTAATATGGAAAATATACCTTAGTATGTTGACTTTGTCAATACTAGCCTTGACTTTATCATGAAATAATTGTTTGAATCACTATTTTATCGACCAAAAATGAAGATTAATAGATGAGTTATGACATGTTATCGATGATCCTACTCCGTGACATCTTACGCACGCCAGAAAAAAACATCCAAATTATTAAATAAAACGTCAATCACTTAGTTGACATAACCATTTGTAGGTCGTGCCCAATACATACAATTTATCCCATTTCAAGTGTAACTCCATGCATTTTTCTAGAGGCTTGATTATTTAGGGGATTCCCATAGATATTCAATATCGTATAAGATAGTAGAGACCCCGATTAGTTTCTATATCTATATAGCAAGGGAAATATCATATCACTCTTTAGAAACACGATGACTGCCACATATTATGTTGATTTTTCAGTTAACAACATATCTTATGCTCTGATGTATATTTGATTTGATAGCATTCATTTGATTGAGCCAAAGTTGACCAAGGATAACGTGATAAAATGAAAGACCGTCTAATATTTTTAAAAGGAATTTTATTTTATTTTTGTATTCTTCATGTCCCAATAAGACATATAATCTTAGCTCGCTGAGCACTAGAGTCTCGATTTAATTGAAGGTCATCAGAACTCTTTTGAAAGGTGAGAGAGGTGTTATGCCCTATAATAGATCGTATATTTAAAAAAAAATATTCACGTAGCTTCATGTGTCAAACATGATTCTTGTAACTTCAATAATCACTCATATTATATGTTTGTTTGGATTAGGACCCAAGTATTTGTTGATGGCTTTGTCTAGAGAAATATATTTGTCCAGAGCCACCTAGCATACCTATAAGAAACCTTAGGCAACCCTTCAAGAAATTAATCTCAAAATTTATCCAGAGAAATATATTTTCAGAGTCTGCTCTAAGATTTATTTTTGGGTGCTTGGTAAGCAAAATAATAAAATAAGGCACGCCATACTAAGATAGCTAATCTAGCGGCCATAAAGCCACCACGAATAATCAAAATAGTTAAGATCATCATAGCTAGGTTGGTTTCTTGAAACCACTTTACTTCCATATCGACTGATACGTTTGCCCAATTTTTCCAAATACTTAAGGGGACTAGATAATTGAACTGGACGTCATAATACAATGAGGAATTCTAAAAAATAAAAAAGAACATGGCATCTCCAAGTTACCACGTTGTTAGTGCAATTCTAGGAAAAGAAGAAAGAGTCGCCTTCAAGTCATTTATTGCATCAACAAATCCATGCTAACTGCTTAAACTTGTAACCTGTAATTGGATAGGTTATCAATAGCTTTGGTGGTGGTTGCTAGAAATATGAGTTTATAATTCTAAGGTCACACAATGAGCTCGAGCTCTGCAGATCTAATTGCGTTTAAAGTAAAGCTCAGCTCGGCCTAAAATGGATTAGACTTAGCATTTTCTTACTTGTTACATAAACACACGTTTTGACCCATGAGTCAAACCGTGTTAGTTATTTGATCCACGCTTATAGGGATATTGATATTAGTGGGATAGTGGCACTTAAAGCGCGCACTCTGTAACTGCCCACTAATCTTTGTATTATAAATAGGGAAGACCTATCTACGAATAAATGGATCATTTTTTGGCTTATCTCTTTCTTGACTAAAATACTGAAGGCTTACTGTGGTAAAACTTGTTAGTTCCTTGACAAAAATCAAATCTTATGTAAATATTGCTACCACGACACAAAAATAACAAATGAGTCCTAACTAAACCTACACAACGGTTATTGGAATGACCGATAGTGATTCATCATTACATCGATCAACCCCAAAATTACAATTTATTCATATAAAACATAAAAAAAACAAATAAACATGATTTTCAATATGAATAAATCACATAAACATGTTTTTCATACATTCTCTAAATTCATGCCCTGACCAACTCAATCAACACATAATCTCAATCAGGCTTCATTGTTTAGATTTGAGCTCTCTTCATCACAATGCCCAAATTCAACCCGGTTACCACACTTAAGCTCATAACGCCTTTTCACCCATAGGTCCAATATAATTAATAATTAACTCGATTACTTTTAATTTAGGCTTCCTTAAGACAATGACCGAATATGATTATTTAGCTTGTTCGTCCAATTTATTGTCGTTCCATAAATATATTAAATAAATATATTCCAACAATTCAATTATAAGACTTACATGATATTATTTTTTTATAATAATTTTTAAAATAAACACTAAAAATATATCTATCACTACAAATTCATCTTTTTAGGACTTAATCTAATATATATTAATGTTTATCTCAAATTGATGAATGATTTTAATGTCCAATATTGTCCGTTGTATATGTTTGTATTTTCAACCATTATATTTAGTTGTATAATAATTTATTTCATTATATGAAGTTCAGTTATAAATCTTACATGATATTATTTTTTTATAATATTTTTTAAAACTAAAAATTAAAAATATATCTATAACTATAATACATATTTCTTTTTTCAATTTTAGAACTTATTCTAAAATAATACTAGGATTTAATTAGTTTTACATCTTAGTAATTAGATTCGGCTAAATTAAATATTATCGTATAGTTTAAAAATTATATAAAATATTTATATTTTATTTTACAAAAACAAAATTAAAACACTTATTTCAAATTTTTGATAGGCTTATTTTGGTTTGTCCGATTTTTTACATTCACCCCCTGGTCAAAAGCCATAAATTCATAATCAATAAGGTAAAATATATAGAATGAAATCTTAAAAAGAAGCATTTAAAATCTTAAGATAAATGTAAATCCATAGACATATGCTATGAAATAAGCTTATGAAAAAAACATTGTAAATATAACCTTCAAAATTTCTAGAAATATAAGTAGCCAAAATTTGAGAAAATATCTGATAAAATATTTTATTTACGAGCAACTTTAGGAGGCCACATAATCTCACTAGTCATAACAAATACAAAATTTGAATTTTTAGATTGTAATAACTTCATTTTAGTTTTCGATTCTTCATTACGAATAGATAAAAAAAATTATATCAAATTGAGTGATAGTTCAGCTCTTGACTCATCATATTTTTAAAATATATTTGTAAATCGGCTTAGAGATTGGTGACACGAGCTCATTACGATGAAAAAGCAATTTTAAAAAAATGAAAGAAAATGGAAAAAAATTGAATATTTTTATATTTTTGGATAAATTATACTCATAAAAAACTATTGTAAAAACAATGAACTAATCAACCTTTTAGTTGACAAATTTATGATTTGTTGATCATGATACTTACAATAAATATTTTGTTCATTGAATCCTTAGTTTAAAGAGATCACAATTAGAATTTGTTCATGTACCACCAAAACAAAATATAAAAATTGATATTTAAAGTTATGTTTTGATCTATAGATTCTTTTTTGATGAAAATATTATGAATTTTTGTTTAGTTATTTGTTCAATTTTTTATATACTATTGGGATTAGTATTTAGGTAAGAATTTGATTTTTTTTTTCTAATATGAAGAAAATAATAATCATAAAAATTTTGAAAAGAAAAAAAAGAAGTAAAATATACATTCATCCAAATATTGAATTTGTTGCAACATTATAATGATTTTATATAAGTTGATGATAAATATCAATTGATGCCACTTTTCAATATATCTTTAATTTGTTAGAAACATAATATTATTCTATACAACTTCTCGTTAATTATTTCCTTTTTATTTTTACAAATGGATTATTCCGCGTATCTTATAAACGATAATACTGACAACATAAATGAAGATGTTAAATTTGAACCCAAAGATGATACTAATAATAATAATAATGAAAGAATGTATGGAAAATGTGAGGACGGATTTGAAGCATTATACGAAGAGAAATGATAATCGAAAGAAATACAATCATAAACATTGTGGGATAAAAATGATGGGTCCAACAACTTCATATACCTTCAGCTTAGGGAAACATTTAAGAACATGGAAGAAGTATCAAGTATTTGATCAGTCTCAAATTGTAACTACATAAAATACAGAACATGATGATTATGTTAACTATAAAAAAATATTTGAAGCTTTATTCAAGGATGCATGTAATGATCTCCTTGTCTTAGATGAGTTTCTATTATATTTTATTATGAGTTTGGAGTGGATAAATTTTTGTAATAAATTGAAGCTTTACATGTCATATTATTGTAGAACTGCAACTAGATATATTGTACAAATGTATGTTTAAAAGAAAGAAAATTTGAGGAAACTGATTTGTAATAACATGGTTTCACTAATAACATATATATGGGTCGCGTCAACAACTGGTATAAGCCACATAGTTATTACAACACATAGTATTGATGATACTTAGTGCTTTAAAAATCTCATCATTGGGAAAAATAATAGCTTTAAATATTCTTGAGTGTCTAGTTAAATGATAAATAAAAAAGATCTTCATCATAACATGGGATAATATTATAACCAACAATGCAACTCTCAAAAGTATTAAGGAATAATTTAAAGGTGTAAGTTATGTTCTATGGTTTCAGGTAGTTAACTTTTTCACATTTGGCGTGCTGCTCACATCATCAACTTAGTTGTTCAGAATTGATCGAAATAGATTGATTTAATCATTGTATCAATTTGTAATGTAATCACATATGTTAGATCATCCTCATAACGATTAAAGTCCTTTAAATTACAATCCCCAATGGTAAGCTGAGTATACGTAGTAAACTATTAGACATTAACACGCATCAAAATTCTAGTTATTTGATGTTAAGTAGAGCTTTGAAGTATAAATTGGCTTTTAATAAAATGAAAATAGAATAAAAATTATATAATATATGGTTTAATGAGATATAGGATGGGGCAAAAGGATTTGGGCCACCAAGAAAGGATAATTGAGAAGTTGGTAAAATTTCTTAGAAAATTTTACCATTCTACATTGATTCATTCACTCTTTCATATTCTTAACTCGTCCAAGTGTTATGTTGAGATTGTCACCATTGAGAGAAACCTCGTTGCACTTTCCAAAGATCATGATCAAGGAATGCGAGATAAGGTTTAAGCAATGAAAGTGACGTTTAAAAAAATATGGAGAATACTTAAACGATATTAACAAGCTTGTGAGTGTTGCAAGTGTATTAAACCTTTCAAACAATATGTATTTTTGCTAGTTTACATTTTGATGAGCTTTATGGAATGATTAGTTGCGAGTGCATTAAGATTAATAACTCAGTGAATCAAGTGATAAAGTGGTTGTTTCAAGAATACTCTATTGCTTTTAGCATATCAGGGGTAAGTAGTGGTTTCTCACAATCACATTCCTCACTTCAATTAAGTAATTTATAAGAGCATTTTAAAGTGGACATAAATTATATAGATGATGACATTAATGGGTATAAAAGAATAAAGTTTTCCTAAAATAAGTTAGCTAATGAGCGGATATCCAACTCTTGTTTTTCTTAACTTTGTCTTGATACTTATTGTTCAGAAGGTAAGCGGATTGCCAACTCTTGATGGTAGACTCGGCTACATCTCCATCACGGGCATGTTTTATAGAATTTCTCATTAGGATGAAGAAGTTGGGAGAAATCAGCTGATTATCATTAACTATGTTCTGAACCATCATAAATGTCGTCATCAATATCTATAGAAATAATTATTAGTGTTAGCAATGATAAAGGAACTTTACCAACAAAAATAACAAAGAGCCAAAGCAATAGTGTTAACTCGAGATGGAGCGTCGTTATCCATGCTCACAGATTGGGAAGAGACATGTTAGTAGAAGCCACCAACGTGCTAGCATCATTCGTATAACGGGTAACCATCTTACCAAGATCTTGAGCTTCCATGGGGACAAAAATTTCACGATCCTTACATATGGACTTTGGCGGAATAAAATCAACACAATGAGGATCAATTTTTTGAACCAAACCGCTAGTCAGGATAGTCTCGCGTCCTTTGACCTCTTTGGTTTGGCTTTTCTTTTCTACCATTTTGTCTTATGATATATCGATAAACGAGGTATTAAATATTTTCCCATTTTTAGAGGGGTGGGGTCGGTGAATCATATTTCATAGTTTTGCTATGAGACTGTCTTTGCAAAATCATGAAAAGGTTAGCCAAAGGAAGGGACATTATTTTCACCATTTTGTCATCCACTATGAACAGTTTGGCATTAATGTCATGTTTCTGATCTCCCATGATCCATAATTTGGAATGGGCAAAGTTATGCACGGTAAAATAACAATGAAATATTCTCTCCAATTTTTTCTCGGCTCAGGTGCTAAGCTTCAAAAAGATCTATTTGGAACAGAAAGAAGATAAGGCAGAAATATTATTGCACTCTGCAAAAAAACGTCGATCAATATTAAAGAGAGTACCTATGAAAGTGAGACTGAGTCAAATTACGAGTTAGAATGAAATGTTAGCATGACGAGCATTAAATCATTACTATCTTTCTTAAAATATATTCTCATGTGCCTAGGGTTAAGTTTAGGGATTAGTTCACCATTTTCTCAAGTACCGCTAACAAAAAATGACGCTTCCATTCTCTTTGGACTTCATTAGATTAATGATAATTTTATACTTTTCGACAAAGTTAAGAAGTGTGTATGAAGGACCAAGTTATGTGTCAGGTGCATAAGGCCAAAAAATCATCCATCTAAAATTTAATGCAAGAAAGCCTTGAAGTAATAAAAGATGAAATAAGGGGGCACCATGTGTCGGGGTGTAGTGGGAACCGACGTCCCCAATCGAGCAACCAGTGATAAACTATTAGCTCATACTCATTAGAGGTAAGTGTTGTTTCCCCATGTTTAGGTAGTTGGATAGTGACGTTCAAAGGGATGACACGTTTACCATATATGTCGAAAACTTCTTCAAAATTGTTGTATATATAAGAGATTTTGTATAGGATGACTAGACAAAGTTTCTCTATTTCTAGAAAATAGGTAGAAAATATTTTGTACGACCAAAAATGTTACCACTACTCGAGGATTATACCTTCGCATAATTTTTCTTATGCTTATAGGATATTTTAGAGTACACTCACGTGAGTGTGCATTTACCTTTCGTGGCATGGGTTGTAGACTTGTTATGAGAAGCCATCCTTGTTTGAGAAACAACATTGGTGGGTTGAGTCTGAGTCGTCAAGCAACACATTCTTGGTTTGAAGTATGAGCAAGGGTGTTTGGGATCGTGGTCTTACGACTAACTAATTAGGTCCCGTTAGGAGTCTTTTTCAGAGTAATAAAAATATAGGCTGACTCACTTTTTATTCTTTTGTTTTTCGAAGGTCTACCATTACCTAAACAAAGTTAGAGCCGTATTATTCTTCCTCATTCCTCCATTCAAGGGTGGTATATTCGTACCAAACCTCCTCACATTTGATATTCAAAGGGGAATTTTTCCCTATATATCTTTTGATGATATCGAAATATTTGTCATCATTTGAAAACTAAAAGAAACAATATTTGAATAAAATATACATGATGAATGGAAGTTTGGCCAAGTAACAAATCATTTGAGAATAGCACAATGTCTGATGCAAACAAAATAAGAATGTGAAGATGACCGGAAAGAGGATCAGACGACCTAAGAGTGATGGCTGAAGTCTTCGCAAAAAGTTTTATAATGGTCAGGGCTAGGGTTCATTATGTATACTCTCTCTAAATATTTTCTTTATATAAAGGTAGTGTATGGAGAAATCAAGTCGGTTCTTTATGTATAGACCTGTTGATGTTATTGTGTATATTATTGTGTGACCTTTTATTTTTTCTAGCTGACAAGTGTTACTGTTGATTCAGGCTTAGAAAAAAAGAAGGAAACTACGCACGTTACATGTGCCTAGGCCGGTTCAGAGCACAACATGTGGAAATCGGGTATCCGACGCGGGAAAAGATACAAGTTCCATTAAGCTACTTATAGATCTTTAGGTTTCTAACAATGATTTCTTTTGCTTTCTTTTCTAATTTCATTTATCGCTCGACCTCTTCATTATTTTGAAGAAGCATAAATATTTTTAGACAAATCAATTCGGCCCAAATCAATACTGAACTCATCGACGATTCATGGGGTAACAACTTCAAGCCTCTCATTTACTAGTTTGGATGTCTCATGTTAGTTAGCACTGTGAAGCTTCTTAATCATTGATGAATTTGACTAAAAGCACCCAATTTCCAACTTCGACAAGCTCACCATAAATATGAAGACTATTTATAAGAGAATAATTATTTATTCTCTGGACCCTACTTTGAACCGATTATCATGGTATTTATTATCTTCATAATTTAAGTTTAACAATGGCCATTTGTATTCATGGATCATTAGTGCTAATAAATCCTAAAGTGATCACTATAAATATGACTTATCGTGTTACTTTATATAGATTAAATTTTATTATTCTATTAAAAACAATAACTATTTCTCTCTGGTTACTTCAAGTTTATTATATGCAACCAAACCTCTATTATATTCAACTAAACTGAACCATTTTTCTTACCTAGACTCATCAAATATTGAGAAAAGCTTGGATTCATTGAATCTCTACAAATAAATATAATTTTTCTGATTAGATATTTATCTGATTATATAATACAAAATCTATTTAACTATCGTGATAAAATTATAGGTTTCTTATGCGTTATAATATTCCTGCAATTGTGTTTCCAATAAAATTAGCTACTATAATCCTCAATATTCTAAGTTTTTAAATATAAAATTCACTATCTGTATAATTAATTCAATTATAGGTTAATAGTTTGTATGATTAGATTAGGTTTATAAGATTGTGTGTTGCAATTACGTGTCGCAATGTGATATATAAGGTTTACACTGGTGTGGATAATAATCGCCTGAGGGTAGGCTAGTAATTTAAGTTGGTGTTTTAAGGTAGGGTGTGGGTGTTATGTGTTTAGAGTAGAGAGTAGAGAGATAATTAAGCAGCTTGGTAGCAGTTAATTCTCATTACCCACACTTAATGTAGGTGGTTGGGTATTTATACCCTGATGTATGGGCCCTTATGGGCTTTCGGGTCATGTTTAATGGACCCGGGTCATGTTCAAAGACCCATGAGCTCTAAGTAGGAGAGCAAGTAGCTTAGTCAAGAAGTGTTTAGGTTTTTTAGTACTTTTGTCATAGTTCAAACAGTCCTATGGTCATAGTGTTCAAAGTGATCTGTCCGATCCATGTGGTATGTCCGGTCCGGAGGCCTTGGACTGATCTGTCCTTGTCCGAGGAGGGTGCAGAATTCGGACTCATCAGGAGCCCCTTTTTTAGGTGTTTGTGCAAATATTCTTGCCAAAGACCTGAAAAACAGTCCGACGTCAGGGGTAGTCTTAATCCAGACAGGTCTATGGGTTTATCCGGACACATAAAGCTTCACGAATTCAAAACGGTTTTTGCCAGAGTTCGTGGGACACGTGTCACTCTCTGATTGGTTATTTCAGCCGTTTTTTCACCTTGAATTTCGAACCCACCTTCTTCGAAAAGAAACCTCTTTGATTACAGGTGGTGACATCAGCGTCGTCTTTTAATCATTGCCAAACTTTTCGAATTCTCCTAGGAATCAACTGCTTTTTCAGATTTACTATAAATATAGATTCATTTCTACTGTTTTACCATCTCCTTCAAATTTACCTCTGCAAAAACTCTCAAAGCTTTCTCTCTCTAAGGCAAAAAATTTAGTTCAACAGTTTATGTTTACGGCAAGGAACGCTCTTGTCAAAAGCGGGTGGCTCAACCTTTCTGAGTTAGAGAAGGCTCAAAAAGTCGAAAGAGAAAGGCGGATTGCTGCAGGGTTACCTGCCTCGCCTGTTGACAAACCTATCTCCTCCGCATCTGAGTCAGATCGAGGCTCGTCCTCTTCCAAAGGTACTAAGCCCAAAAAACTATTTCAATCCACCCTCTCCCCCATAATCTCTGGTTCCTCAGTTTAGGAATCGGTGCCTACTGTCGAGCCGGGAGTCACAGCCACTAGTTTTAGAAAACCTTCTCCATTTCTTGCAATGGGATCAGACACAGAGCACTCTCCTGAGAAGCTGGTTGTCAAGAGGACAAGCCGACTGGTTAAAGGTCTGGGGACTAGAAGCACTCCCTCAAAATCGGGGGAAAAGGATAGCAGCACCGGATCAGAGGTGCCAATTAGAGCTCCTAAGGACAGGCTGTCCGGACCGGAGGGCTCCAACCCAATCCTGCAACCAGAAACTTCTGCTCCAAAAACTTTACCGGAGAGCAGAAATCAAAGGGGTACTGAGGCCCATCAGTCCGGAGATAAGGCTTAATCAAGCTTGAACCCTCCCCCCACTACAGCTGCTGAAATCCCTTCAACGATCATGGAGGAAGTGATGAAGGACTCTGTTGAAGAGGCCCCGTTTGAGTTTGAGCCCTCCGGTCAGACCAGCAAAGAAATAGTTGCCAAGAAGGACAAGGGCAAGGAAAAGTTGTACTTGAGGCATCCGGATCTGCCGGAGAGCCTAGAAGGAAAAGTTGGGCCTTGTTTTCACAAGGTCAGCGTTAACTATCTTCTCTCCCTAAAAAAAATCAATTATGCATTCATCCACACTGCTGAGTTGGGCAGGATGCGTTCAAAGTGGGGTATTCCAGAAAATGTAAAGATCAGGATCCCTATACATCCGGAGACCCCCATGGATTGCAAGTTAAGTGAGGTGGTCATGTTCACAGAGCTGTTCAACTGGGGGCTCAGGTTCCCACTAGATCCAGAGATTGTCAGATATTTCCATCTGATCAAACTCTGTCCGAGCCAACTGAGCCCCAACGCTTGGTATACCCTTATGTCATGCATCATGGCATCAAGGCTGTCCGGGATCCCTCTGCCCATGGAGGAGTTTGCTGCAGTGGCCAGCCTGTGTAAAAACCATCAGATCCCCTTCTACCATTTTAACATGGGGGATGGCTTCAAAGCAGTGGATGATTTGCTGGAGGCAGAGAGGAATTGGAGGACTCAGTTCCTTTTTGTGAGTGGTGCCTGGGAAAATGGCAGGAAGATAAAATCCGGAGAGAACCCAAGCCTCCTCAGAAGCAGATGTAGGAGTGACCGTAAGTATCTTGCATTTGTCTATCTTCCCTTTTCTTTTTAAACTTAGTTTATACTTATTCGTCTTACTTTTGTCTTAGCAGAACTGCCCAAGGAGTTTAGTGACTATCAGAAAGTCGAGCAGATAACTTGTGGTAAAATTAATGCATGGGCTGCTGAGAATTGGGGGAACAGATTCCACGATGCTTTTACTAGTGGAAATTTGGAAAGGTCTCACCTGTGGAACACCACAGGTCGGAGAGACTTGACCTGAGAAGAGCTCACCACCCAGCCTTCTCCTGACGTTGTGCTCAAGAGGACCCATGAACCAGATGGGACACTCTTCCTACCAGGCCAGGCCAAAGCCCCGAGAAAAATGAAAGGCAAGAAGAAGAAGGGAAAAAAGGTGGTGGGTGATGCCAACCCTACTGATGCTGAGAAAGATGCTCCAACAGTCCCGGAGGGGCCAGCCTAGAGCCAAATCGATGCTGATCTTTTGCAAGTAGTGGAGCAGGAGACTGAGAGGCAGGAAGCAGATCTCCCAAAACCTCTAAGGGCTTCCAAGAGGAATCGCAAACAGGGGAGCGAAGGCGCATATCGGGTGGCCAAGAAGAAAAAGACTTTTAAGGGAGATGAGCTTGCTCTCCGGGATCCGGAGCCTTCTTTCCAGGCTGACCCTTCTGATCCAACGCATGCCGAAGAGATCCCAAGGGACTTTCATACCGATGAGGTTGAGGGAGGAGATCTCAACATTGATGGAGTCGATATTACCGGTCTTGGTGAGCTTGGTGAGTACTTCCTCAACCTCCCCAGAGACGACTTTGCAGGGCCTTACATTCCTCCAAGCAGCTCTAACACAGTCAACTTCAATGGTAAGACTTTTATTGTCTCTAGTGAAAAGGATACCATAGCGCACTCCTTGTTAAGCAATGTGCAGCCGGTGCTTACGTTGGAGAGACAAGTCCGGGGTCAGGAAGACATCATCAAAGATCTTAAGTCTGAGAAGGAAAAGCTGTCCGAAGACCTTCGCACTGCCACCTCCAATGCTGCCATGTTGAAAGAAGAAAACGAGGAGTTGAAAGACCTTGCTACCTCAAAGGGAGAAACCAAGGCAAAGGACAAAGTCATCACCAACTTAACTACTGATAAGATTGCCCTTGAGAATGCAGTGTCCAAGGCTGCCGAAGAGAAAAATACTCTGCTACAGGAGCAGGAGGCCAAGATCCAAGCCAAGATCAATGCTTATGCCAACCAGATGATCAAGAGCGAAGAGCTACTGCTTGAGAAGGTGAGGTCTGACATGGTTCTACTCTTTCATGAAAAATTTCCGGAGAGGAACCTAGGGGACTTATGGCTTTATGTTGAGCCCGAAGACCTCCCATACCGCACGATGGCCAAAGGTGACAGGTATGGCTACTCTAGTGGCTCCTCGGATGATGAAGAACATACTGGGGAGAACCCAGATGACAACAAAGACTATCATAAAGGGAAGAAGGTAGATAAAGGGAAAGACGACCCTAAGGGTAAAAATGTAGATGAAGGTGAGCCATCTTCAAAGGCTCAACCTTAACTTATGATCTAATTTGTTTATTTTTTATCCAGACTAAAGTCCTTGGAAGGCCAAGGCACTCTTTTTGTAACGGTGTCCGCTATCTGACCGGACAGTTTTTTTTTGTGTTCTACTTTGACCATTTAAAAGTCCTTGGAAGGCCAAGGCAATTTTAAGTTACTTATTTCAATGAATATTTCTATTCCGTGCAACCATCATCTTCTTTCATTGATTGTTTTAATTTTGATAGTCATAGCCTAAGTAGCCTTTAGTTGTTCCATAGTGAGAGTGTTTAAGTTCTCCGGTTAGAGTTTAAATAGCCCTTAGTTATTTCATCGTGAGAGTGTTTAAGTTCTCCGGCTAGAGTTTAAATAGCCCTTAGTTATTTCAATCCGGATAGTATGAAAAGGGACAAAACTTTAAAAATACTTAGAAGAAAATTTTAAGAAGGCATCAAACTTCATTCAACAGCCCAGACACCTCATTAAAACCTCCCCGTGCCACCAGGGAGGAAAGAGTATGCCCCCAAATATTTACATGGATGTTTAAACAAGTAAATATTTACACAAGTGCTATTCCAAGTACATCCGGAGATGCTCGATATTCCAAGGATGAGTTAGAACTCTGCCATCTTTGTCTTCCAACCAATATGTTCCAGGTTTAATCCTTTCAACAACCACATATGGACCCTCCCAAGTTGGGGCCAGCTTTCCGAAGAGTTTTTCTTTAAGTATGTAAGAAGACCTTCCTTAATACTTTGTCTCCTGGTTGGAAATCTCTTCTTTTAACTTTGGAAGCAAACCTGCTTCTCATCAAGCCCTGATAGTGTGCAACTCTTAAGTGAGCTTCAACCCGTCTTTCTTCTATCAAATCAAGTTGACCTCTGATTGCCACCTCATTAGCGTGTTCGGAGAAGTTGTGAACACGAAAGGAGGGGAGGGTCTTCTCTATGGGGGCTACTGCATCCATCCCATAGACCAAGGCAAAGGGTGATTCTTGTGTTGCTGCCCCAGGTGTTGTCTGGTAGTCCCACAAGACCTCTTGTAGATAACTAGGCCACTTCCCAGCAGCCCCTTCCAAATTCTTTTTTAAACCGGACAGTATAGTTCTATTAGCCACTTCAACTTGCCCATTTTCTTGTGGGTGGAAAGGTGAAAAAAACAATGCTGTATACCTCTTGAGGCACAGAAGCTCTCAATTTCTCTATTGTCGAACTGTGGCCCATTGTCTGTTGTTATTTTCTGTGGGACACCAAACCTGCAACATATGTTGGATAAAATGAATTTTATAATAGCTTTTGATGTCGTCCCTGCTAGATGGGCTGCTTCTATCCACTTCGAGAAGTAGTCTATGGCCACAATTATAGTTTTGCGCCCTCCGGACGCCACATGGAGAGGCCCTACTAAATCCAATCCCCATCGAGCAAAAGAAATGGGCTCAGAAATTGATTCTAAAGGAATGGCTGGTACATGAATTTCATTGCTGTACCTCTGGCATGGGTCACACCTTCTTACCAATTCCTTAACATCTTTCATGATTGATGGGCAATAGTAACTGGAGAGTAAAACTCTTTTTGTTAAAGCTCTAAACCCACAATGGGCTGATCCCTCACCATCATGTAATTCAGAGAGGACTAGTTGTGACTCTTCATCCCCCAAACAACGCAGGAGAGGTTTAATGTAGGACTTTTTGTACAACACTTCTCTCAATATGATGAAACCACGAGCCTTGTGTTTCAATGTTCTGGCTAGTGACTTATCTGGAGGCACGACTCTATCAGAGAGATATTGCAGGAGCAGAAACCTCCAGTCTTGAGGTTGTTTCACTTGTACTTCAAAAATTTCCTCTTCTTTACCTTTACTAAGTTGAATAGAGGGGCTTTCGAGCACATGGATCCATGGATATGACTCTGTATATGCTATGGTTGCCAATGAGTCTGCTAGCTCATTTTCTGTCCGGGAAATGTGCTCATAGACAACATCTTTAAACTTAAGTGCTTCATTTTTGAGGAGGAGTAAATACTTGACAAGTTGCTCCTTCTTAGCCTCAGATTGGCCCTGGGCATGGTGGATAAGTAGTTGGGAGTCACTTAACAGCTTGACCCTCTTAGCCCCACAAATGTGGGCTAACTTTAACGCAGCTATAGCTGCTTCGTATTCGGACTCGTTATTAGATACCCTGAAAGCAAAACAAATAGCATGGTACATCTTGTCTCCATAAGGGGAAGTTAAACATACTCATGCACCATATCCCATAGTGCTAGATCCACCATCTGTCCGGACAACCCATACTTTTTTATCTTTTATATCAGTAGCTTGCTCTGAATCCCTGTCGGAGTGGAATTCTACCATAAAATCAGCCACAGCTTGGGCTTTGACTGCTGTTTGGGGAGCAAAGTCTATGTCGAAGTCCCCCAATTCTACTGACCACTTAGTCATCCTGTTCGAAATGTCTGCTTTTTGAAGGACATTCTTTAGGGGAAAAGAGGTCCGGACGATGATAGGATGAGCCTGGAAATAAGGCCTCATCTTCCTTGCAGCTATCACCAGGGCTAACGCCAATTTTTCAAGTTTCAAGTAACGCCTTTCTGCATCTATCAAGCTTTTGCTGATGTAGTACACTGGATGGGGATGACCATCTACCTCTCTTACCAGCACAGCACTGATGGCACAACTTGAAACTGCCAAATATACGAAGAGAGTCTCCCCATCAACTGGCTTAAACAAAGTTTTAGGGAAGGACAGGTGTTTCTTGATCTCATTGAAAGCCTCATCACACTGCGGGGTCCAATCAAAGCCCTTTGCCCCCTTTAAACTTTGAAAGAAAGGAGCACACATGTCCGAAGACCTTGAGATAAATCTGTTTAAGGCAGCTAATCTCCCCGTTAACCGCTGTACTTCTTTAATGTTTCGAGGAGGCTCCATTTGGAATAGAGCATTGAGTTGGTCCGGATCGGGTTGTATTCCACGCTCACTTATGATGTAGCCTAGAAACTTCCCGGACTGCACTCCGAACACACACTTTTCAGGGTTTAACTTCAAATTCACTTTCACCAAGTTGGCAAAAGTTTCTTGGAGATCAGACAAGTGCAACTGCTCATCCACACTCTTCACCATCATATCGTCAATGTATACTTCCATATTTCTTCCAATTTGATCAGCAAATGCCTTGTTGACTAACCTCTGATAAGTAGCCCCATCATTTTTCAAACCAAATGACATCACTTTGTAGCAATGAAGTACCCTGTCAGTAACAAATGTGGTATGCTCTTGATCCTTTGGATCTACTTGAATCTGATTATATCCGGAGAAAGCATCCATAAAGGAAAGCAGCTTGTTCCCAGAGGTGGAGTCTACTAACTGATCAATCTGGGGAACTGGATACAAATCTTTTGGGCAAGCTCTATTGAGATCTGTGAAGTCAATGCACATGCGCCACTTGCCATTTTTCTTTTTAACCAAGACATGATTGGCAGTCCACAAAGGGTATTGAGATTCCTTGATGTGCCCCATCTTTGTGAGTCTGTCAACCTCTTGCACAATGACATCAGCTTTTTCTTTGGAAAAAGCTCTTCTTTTTTGAACCACTGGAGCTACATCTCTCTGGACGGTAGGTGATGTGATATCACTTCTGATGGAACTCCATTAACATCAGCATTGCACCAAGCAAAAACGTGCTGATAGTTCTTCAAAAACTTCAACATTTCATTTTTCAACACAGGTGGCAGCTTAGACCCCATCTTCCAAACAGTGTGTTTCTACTTCTTCGATCGGTATCAATACTCCAGGGGTCTCTCTGGGGTCATCAATTTCACCCTCACCCCCAGAAAGGCCCTCAAACTGCTATTGTTCATTAATACGGGCTGCCCCCAGCGTTCGAGGAGCCAGGGCAGTGGCATAACATTCTCTTGCAATCTTTTGGCTGCTCCAGACGACTCCAACCTGTCCCTAAACAGCATACTTCAAGCACTGGTGGACTGTTGAAGCCACTGCATGCATCCTAGAGAGCCAAGACCTCCCTAGAATAGCATTATAGCAAGTGGGACAATCCACCACAATAAAGAGTATTCTGACCATTTTCTTGAAAGGGCCCTTGCCCAATAACACCTCTTCTTCAAACTCTCCAATCACATCTGCTGAGCTGCCTGTGAAGCCTACGATTGACCTGTCCGAATTCTGAATTACAGCTGGATTTTTCATTTTCTTGTAAGTGGTTAGGAAAAGGATATTGGCTGAGCTTCCAGTATCCACCAGGATTCGTCTTATGTTATTTCCCCCTATAGATGCTCCTATGACAACAACATCCTCATGAGGGCCAGCAATGTCTCTCAAATCATCTTCATAAAAAACAATGAAGGGGAATGAGTTTGGTGACTGATAGGATGTCATGCCTCCTTCTAGCTGGGAGGCTAAAGTATGAACATGCCTCTTCCTCGAAGAAGCAGTAGGAGCTGTCATAGTGTCCCCTCCGAAAAACTTAATGAGCCCGGAGACTGATCTAGAACATTCCTCTATAGCACCCACTCTGTTTCGAGTTGAATCAGGATCCAAGTATTCAGATTCCACGTCAAACTTTTCAACTATAACCATGGCCCCTTCCGGAGCAGCATTACTTGGACCAACCCGGTGAGTGTTGTCAGGCCTCTTGCCTCCTCTTCTTTTAACGTAAGCTCCCAGCTTCCCCCTCTCAATCAAGTTCTGAACTTCTTGTTTCAATGCTATGCAGTCATCAGTGGTATGGCCAATATCATTGTGATATTGGCAAAAAGAGTTGTTGCGATGCTCTCTGGGAGACTGCAGTGTTGCCGGTCTCCGGTAATGCACTTCATTCTTTGTTTTATCAAAAATGGTGGCCACACTTTCTTTTAACTCTGCGAACCACTCCGGCTGTGTGATGACCCTTTACCAATATTCTTCTTCATCCTTCCATGTCTATCCCTTTTTCTTGAATACGTTTTGATCGACCCTCATCGCTGCTTGAGGACAAAGACTTTTCAACTCCTTCATCGTCCAAAGAGCTATCAGAAGATTCTGAGCTTGAGTCAGAACTCTCCACAGGCTTGGACCGGTGAGACTTTTTAGAACTGGCATGAGTCTTTTTGGTGCTCACATGAGTTTTTGAAGAGTCATGCTCTCTGGGGTTATCGGTGTGATGAGCAACCGATGCTTTAGACTTTTCTTTCACGCCCATCTTAGCATTTTCTACCCTCAGAGCTTCTATTTCACCCTTTAGCCGGTCACGCTCTTCGATGGTGTATTCATCGTTCTCTCCCACCACTTCGAGCAAAGCTGGTGGTAGTTCTGGATTGTCCGGATTCATACGGACAAATTTTCTTAGCTGGTTTTGAATGCTTGATTCAGGCACCTTCGTGCTCCCACTGTGGTAGCCAATTTGGTGTGGATAATAATCGCCTGAGGGTAGGCTAGTAATTTAAGTTGGTGTTTTAAGGTAGGGTGTGGGTGTTATGTGTTTAGAGTAGAGAGTAGAGAGATAATTAAGCAGCTTGGTAGCAGTTAATTCTCATCACCCACACTTAATGCAGGTGGTTGGGTATTTATACTCTGATGTTTGGGCCCTTATGGGCTTTCGGGTCATGTTTAATGGACTCAGGTCATGTTCAAAGACCCATGAGCTCTAAGTAGGAGAGCAAGTAGCTTAGTCAAGAAGTGTTTAGGTTTTTTAGTATTTTTGTCATAGTTCGAAGAGTCCTATGGTCATAGTGTTCAAAGTGATCTGTCTGGTCCATGTGGTTTGTCTGGTCCGGAGGCCTTGGACTGATCTGTCCTTGTCCGGGGAGGGTGCAGAATTCGGACTCATCATACACAGGATCATGGTCAATAATATTAATGATTTTTTTTCTTATCTGATTGATAAATCTCAATCAAATTTGTGGTTGATTGTACTATTAAAAGCAATATCATCATCTCTTTAAAGCTTCTAAAGATCTGAGGGTTGCTCTTGAAATCGACTTGATGAAATATTTTGACAATTTTATGTGGCACATTATTCTTAACATCTTGGTGGCCATACAATTATCGTACGAGTTAATCAACTGAATTATTTAGTGTATCAGCATCCCTTCTTATAATGGAAATATTAACAGAGACCCTTACGGAAATTTTAAAGGAAGAAAAGGTCTAAGACAATGTGATCATTTGTCCCTTTTATTATTCATCTTAGTCGTGCAAATTATTTCCAATATCCTCAAGGAGAAAATTAATTATGCAAACTTCAAATTCTACTTGAAGTATCATAAGCTTACGATTCCAATCTCTGCTTTGTAAACGACCTAATCATTTTCTATTGTGATGACATTATCTCCCTCAATCTCATTAAGGATGATATCAAGGACTTATGTGATCTCTCAGACCTTAAAGTTAACCCATAAAAGAGTCACGTCTTCTTCAAGAGGGTTAACCTCTCTCTAAGAACTGAGCTGGTCAACATCATTGACTTCAATATAGGTTTTTTTCTAGTTAATTACCTTGGAATCCCTATTCTCACAAGATGTTTTCCATAACGACTACCACCCTTCATGGAAAACATTACTACATGTATTAACTCTTGGACTTCTAAACACGTCTTATATACAGGTAGGTTCTAATTAACTAAATGTATTCTATTTGCGGGGCATGTTTATTGGTCTTTTATCTTTAATTTTTTTCGCTCTATTTTTTAAAGAACTCTCTCAGTTACGTCGTTGTTTCATATGGCATGGCCATGAGACTAAGTTATCGGGTGTGAAAGTAGCTTGGTCAGCTATTTCATCGCTGTTTTTTTACACAAATATCCTCAAACATTTGTTTTCCATTGATAGTAAAAACGACAAGTCAATCTAGTGTGACTGGATTAACTCTTAGAATATTAAAGATAATAACTTACGTTTTTTAGAGATTGATTCTTCTCATTTATGGACTTGAAGTAAAATTTTAAATCTTAGGCCTATATTTAGAAATTTTTATAAGGTATCAATGGGTAATAAGTAGAATACATTCTTCTAGTATGACATGTGGCTCCTCACTACCACTTTGGTAAACCACTATAGGAAAAGTCTTAATCATGATTCAAAACTGGGAAATAATCTCAAGGATACCGAAATCATTGAAGATGGTCTTGAGAATTGACTGGCTCAATTAAGGTATGCCAGTTCTAGAAACCATCAATATATATATATATATATATAGCAGATCAACTATTTATTTTATCTTTCCAAACTCCTAACAGAAACCATTTTGATATGCATTCTTAATCTGCCAATGTTGGGAATATAACATTCAAAATTAAAAACACTTAAAATACAATATGTACACCCACCTCCGGAGTTGAATGGTTGGTCCTAGTTTGACATAAATATAATATCCTTTGACATTCTTTTATACAAAGGTTTGCCATCTTGAGTAAGTTATCTACCCGCGACAAACTCATTTGTTGGGGAATAAAATCTCATCCTAATTGTGTATTGCGCAATTCATGTTATGAATCCATCAACCATATTATTTATGAGTGTGATTAAAGTCATGGTATATGAGATGCTTCTAGTACCAAGCTCGGGTTCATATTTAACGGTGAAGATTAGCTATCCTAGTACAGGAAGGCTTCTAATTGGCCTCTCTCTAGGAATGTCCATCTTTGGTGTGTCTGTTTTGATGCAATCATTTATCACGTTTTTTCGAGAGATGAACTGGAGAATATTTGGCTCTCCTAGCGCTTTTGCCTCCGCGGTGTCGTACTACGCGGTGCGGGATTTTTAACCTTCAGCTTATATTTTTTGGATTTAATATGGTCTGGCCAATGTAATCGTATGCTTAACTCTTTTAGTGTATAAGTGCTGGTGCATCTCCACTTTTATGGATGGTTTAGTTAATTCTTGATTGATTTAGCACACCAGGGCTTCATTTAGATCTCTCCTCCAGTCCGCATCATGCGGTTCACTTTTTTCTTCCCTTTCAGTTGGGAAAGTTGTTGTTGTCATCTTGATTGGAGTTTTGGGCTATCATCGGACACGATTTTTTTGTTATTTCTTGTTTTGATCTACTTATCTTCAAATTTTGTCAACGTTTAAACCTTTGTGGATAAAATTATTGTTTTATGGCCTATCTCGGTTGTTTTTTTTATCCTAATCCAAACTATTTAGATCTTTCAATAATTTTTTTATAACTATTTTTTTATGTAAAAAAATTTAATCGAATTATCATTATTTTTTAGTATAAATAAAATGTTAAAAAGTTCGACATACATATAATTGTGACCCTTTTTCCGAATGATTTGAGATCTATTACATCCGAATTAATCCAATTGATTGAACTATGTAACACGAGTATTTAAAAATATAAATTATCAAATATGTTATGTTTTAAATTAAATAAAATTTAACATATAGTCAAATATTAAAAAGATTAAAATTGACAACTAAAATGTAACAAGTAAAAATTTGACCATTTAAGTATTTTAATTACAAACTATTTGTTATATATTAATTATAATAAAAAACACCATACTATTTTATTTATTATAACTTCGATTTTAGTGTAATTAAAAATATGTGTGCATCATAAATTCTTCTAGCAATACTTTTTAAACACACAAACATGCACAACTTTCGGTCATTTTTAGTTTTAACATTTAAAATTTTATATATTTCGAACTGTATATATTTAACACACACAAAAAAAATATTTTTATTTTTTAAAGATGAACAAAAGAAATCCATTAGTGATATGATATGATCCGATATTTATTTCAAGGACAAATCTGTAACGAATTTATTTCTAATTCAACAACTAAACAACAATTGTTTTTCGTAACCAAATTACATGTAATTTCACAATTGAGAACAACAATTTCGTTTTTCAAAATAATTCCGTAACTCTAATTTTTTTAAAAAAATTACCACAAAATGCACATAATTTTACAACTAAAAGAATTTATTTCACTCAATTGACACTTAGTTTCACAAAACAAGTTTTATTTATTTATTTATAGAATCACTTATTTAACAACTTAAGTCTTATTTCTGCAACTATTTCTTTGTGATTATCGCAACATATTTGTACATATTTTCGTAACTAAACAACAATTATTTTTTCACAACCAAATCACACGTATTTTTGTAACTAAACAATGGTTTTTGTTTTTCAGGCAAATTACACACAATTATGTAATTAAATAAAAATTACTTTTTTCAACATATTTCATCTAATTCTGCAACTAAAAATCAATTATTTTTTTGCAAAAATAAAATAAAATAAATATTTAATAAATATATCTCATGGAATTAGTTTTGTTCGTCTTAAAAAACCAATGGTATATTTGGATAATTTTGTGAAGCTATGGTTAAAAAAATATGACATTAAAAAAAGTATTATGGGTATTTCGGACTACCAGTTGGTTACGTGTAAATACTAATTAACACAAGGTGGTTATCCATAATTTCTCAAACTCTAATTAATTATTGATATATATAAGTTTGATGTTAGATGGTTATTGATAGATTACTCGTAAAAATCAAATTTAAATTATTTTCACGATAATTAATCTATAGTTATATATATATAAATAAAAACTAAGAACATAAATAACAATAACTAAAAATTATGTGATAGTTATTATAAAGGTAGTAAGCATATATTAAGTGCATATTAAAATATCTTAAAATGTATTTTGACTAGCGTTTATAATAAGAATTATCAGATATATAATTTTGTTTATTTTCTCCCATTCATTATAATTCTCTTATTTGTAAAGAGATGTAGCTAAATAATATTGTTTGTAAATCTCAAAATTTTAGGGGAAAATCAAGTATATTATATTTTATGTTCATTATTCTCTTTTCTACCAAATTCGAGAATTCAAATTCTTTTACAATTGAAAATTTGTTATTTTACAAATCGTAATTAAATTATTTATTTTATAAATTGTAATTTATACTAATCTTGAATTTAAATTCTTTTATGTAGTCAAAATTTGATTAAAAGACTTTAATTTGAAATTTAAAAAAAAATAGTAAATCGGTTTGTGGAGATCTTAATGATTTTAGGATATCGTTAACAAGTTGACTACTATGAAGATTACTCTTGATAATGAGGTGCTGCAAGCTTTGTTCTTATTGAATTATTTACCGAAAAGTTAGGATACTTCGGTTGTGACTATTAGAACTCTTATTCATATGGTGTTCTATCTTTTAAAATTATGTCTAATGGAGAGATTAGAAGAAAGGAGACGAGAGTTAACAATTCATATTTTTTATCCAAACTTGATTCAAAGACTAATCATTGTGCTTTTGTTGGATATGTCAAACTCTCATCTCATTTCTTCTAATTTTTTCATTGAATATTTTTTCGTTGATAAATTTCAACGATAAAACACCGTCTTGGCAGAGTTGCTAATAGTGATAACCAAAGTCTCTCAATTGGTTGGTAACGAACTCAATAGAAACAAATTTTGCAGCTCATAATCAAGAGAAATCTTTATAATTGTCTAAGTTGTTAATTATATCCTGGAAATCACTGAGATATTCATAAACTGACTTACCATTTTTTAATTTCAAATTAAGTATTTTAATAAATTTTTGTTTTTATGAGTTATTTTTTTGAAAAGACCTTCCGATTTTTTCCAATGATTATATAGGTTAGATTTTTTAAAAATATGATGGAACATGTGTTGTCTTTTGCTTATTAGGTTTAGCAAAGTTACGATCAACATCTTTAACTAGTTCAATCAGATCAAACAAATCTTTGTGTATATCATATCCCTATCAATGGTCTCCAAATAGAAAGTGTTATAAAATACTATGCAATTATCACAAAATGGCTCAAGCACAAAATATATACGAAGGAAATATTTAAATGAAACACGGGATTTAACGTAGTTCGACAATTGTCTGCGTCCTCGGGCGCCGCCAGAGAAAGAGTTTCACTATGATAGAAAAGGTTACAGATTTCAGACTGTGTTTTGTGTCGCCCTAGTAATCTATTTATAGGGAATTAATAGACTTACTAGACTATGGGCCTAATGGGCTCATACCACAAGACTAACTCAAGTGATTGGACAATATCACTATCACAACACAAAACTGTACTGCCGGACACAGTACACTGTCAAGGCACTATTCGACTCATTCACAACAAATATTCCCCTTGAGGCGAATATCCTTTCTTCACTATCAACAAAGAATTCTCTCTTCTTCTGACTCACCAAATGCCCTTAAGGCATTCACTCTATAGTGCGAACACCGATCCAGTTTAGGCACTCCCCAAACTTTCAAACTGATACTGCCTTGGTCATTATATCTGCTGGATTATCGTGTGTAGACACTTTCTTCACATCAACAATTCCCTTTGATATTATATCACATATAAAATAATACCTGACATCTATGTGCTTTGTACGATCATGGTACATGTGGTTCCTTGTAAGGTGTATGGCGCTTTGACTGTCACAAAACACTTTTATAGTACTCCTATCCAAGCCCAAATCTGCCACCAAACCTTGCAACCATATTTCCTCTGCCATGTACTCTGCCTCTGTTGTAGACAAAGCTACAGTAGCTTGCAACTGTGCTTTCCAACTGATCGCACTCTCAGCTAGAGTAAATACATATCCTGTCATAGATCTTCTTTTATCCATATCACCTGCAAAATCAGAATCAACAAAACCAACCAATGATCCTGCAACATCATTCAATGATTCACCAATATCGGTTTTGTTAAAAGTTAAGCCAACGTTCACAGTATTCGTTTGAAGAGATTCAATCTCTTCCCCCATAGCACCAATCCATCGATCTTCCTCTGAACTCGCTATAGCTTCTTTGTAGCTACTAGGTTCCTGCATCTCAACTTCCTCTACAACTGACAGAGCATATGCAACTAGATTCGCATACCTTTTTGGAAGTCTAATATCTCTTCTTTCTCTGCCCAATGCTATGCTATAAGGTTGATGTTCTGGTTCAGGCGCATCATTGTGACTATCATCCGATGCTGACGCTTCACCTCCTGATTCTGGATCAACCTTAGAACCACTTGAATTATTGGACTTGCTAGGAACTGATTCTACTTCAAGCTCCATCTGTTTACTCACAACCGATCCTGATTCGACCATTTCTCCTACTTCATTGTGACTGTCTATCGAAGCAAACTCATTAAAAGTAACGTCCCTACTGATGAGAAAACCTGGAGACTTTGGAGAGGTACACCATAACCTATATCCCTTCACTCCAGTAGCATATCCTAGAAATATGCATCTCTTTGCCCTCGGCTCAAGCTTACCATCTCTCACGTGAGCATACGCAGGACAACCGAACACCCTCAAATGTTCATAATCAGCCGACGATCCAGACCAAAATCTCAAAAGGAGTTTTACAATCAATAGCCGTCGATGGAGACCGATTCACCAAGTAACACACTGTATTGATAACTTCAGCCCAAAAATCATTTCCCACACCGGAATGCGAGAGCATACTTCGTGCCTTGTCACAAAGCGTTCTGTTTATTCTTTTTACGACTCCATTCTGTTGTGGTGTTCTAGAACAAGTGCGATGGTGCACTATTCCCTCAGCTTCACAGAACTCGTCGAACTCACGACTGCAATATTCTAACCCATTATCTGTCCTAAGACGTTTGATTTTTCTTCCTGTTTTCTTCTCAATCATCGTCTTCCATTTGACAAATGTTGAATATGCCTCATCTTTCGTTTTCAGAAATTAAACCCACACCATCCTTGAATAATCATCAATCAAACTCATGTAGTATCTGGCTCCGCTCTTGGATGGAATTCTGTTTGGACCCCAAAGATCTGAGTGAATGTAGTCCACTGTCCCTTTATTATTTCTTACAGCTGATTTGCTGAATTTGACTCTAGTTTGTTTACCAAACACACAATGCTCACAAAATCCCAATGATTCTGCTTTATACCCTTTCAACAAATCTCTCTTTCCCAAAACAGCTAATCCTCTGTCACTCATATGACCAAGACGCCAATGCCACAACTTATTTTGATCCTGCCTACTTTGGCTATTACTCCCTGATGATGCTACTGCAGCATCGCCCATAACAACACTCCCTTGGAGAATGTAAAGACCCTTCTGCAAACTGCCTTTCATGCATACCATTGAGCCTTTTGTCACTTTGATTACACCATTTTCTGCATGGTACTTGTAACCCCGAGAGTCTAGAGTCCCAAGAGAAATCAGGTTTCTTTTTAACCCAGGAACATGCCGGCACGTCAAGATTCTAACAACCCCGTCAAACATTCTGATTCTGACGTTATCAATACCACCAACAGTCAACGAATGATTGTTCCCTAAATAGACAGTTCCCTGCATTGGCTTGTACGTATCAAACCACTACTTGAACTGACACATATGATATGTAGCGCCAGTATCAAGTACCCAAGAGTTTTTCCTAAAGTATGAACTCACGAAAAATACATCTCATTTACCACTGTTTTCACTATCGTCGGAATCGTTCACATCTTCAACAATGTTTGCTGCATTTTCCTTTTGATTTCCCTTCTTACCATTCAGTTTCGGACAATCTCTCCTATAATGACCCTGCTCACCGCATTCATAACAGTTTGAGTGCTTCACCCTTGACTTGGAACTCCAGTTCTTCCTTCTTAAAGAACTCGTTTTGCTATTAGATTTTCCCCTAGTCATAAGACCTTCCCCTCCAGCTTGATTGTCTGGCTGCAACTGTCTCATCTCTTTTGATTTCAGTGCCCCTTTGACATATGCTAGCGATAACTTATCCTTACCATACATAATGGTATCTAAGAAGTTTTCATAGGGAGTTGGTAACGATCTCAATACAAACAAAGCTTGATCCTCATCCTCAATATTGATATCTATGTTCTCTAAGTCCATTATAATTGATTTAAAATTATCTAGGTGCTCTGTTTTGGACATACCTTCTTTCAATCTGAAATCATACAAATGTTTCTTCAAGTATAATCGGTTTACTACTGATTTCTCTGAGTAAAGATCTCCTAGCTTTTTCCATGCGCAGGCAGCAGTCTTCTCACCACTAATCTCGCGAAGCATATTGTCTTTCACACTCATTAAAATCCAGCACAAAGCTCTTTCTTGAAGATCTTGTTTCTCCTCTTCTTTCATCTCTTCTGGTAACTTATTCTCTACAGCCTTCCACAACCCTTGCAGTACCAATGAAGATTTCAGTTTAATCTTCCACAACGCAAAGCTGGATCCCCCATCAAATTTTTCAATCATGTATTTTGTTGCTGTAGACGCCATTGTGAAACCCTAATTGCAAAAGCCCTAATTTCACCACGTGGCTCTGATACCAATTTTGTTATAAAAATACTATGCAATCACAAAATGGCTCAAGCACAAAATATATACGAATGAAATATTTAAAAGAAACACAGGATTTAACGTGGTTCGACAATTGTCTACGTCCACGGGCGCCGCCAGAGAAAGAGTTTCACTATGATAGAAAAGGTTACAGATTTCAGATTGTGTTTTGTGTCGCCCTAGTAATCTATTTATAGGGAATTAATAGACTTACTAGACTATGAGCCTAATGGGCTCATACCACAAGACTAACTCGAGTGATTGGACAATATCACTATCACAACACAAAACTGTACTGTCGGACACAGTACACTGTCAAGGCACTATTCGACTCATTCACAACAGTCTCCAAATAGAAAGGTTTGTTGATGTTAACATAATCGTAGAGTTATCATGAATATAATCCATATTCTCTAAAAACAGTTGCGAGTACAAAAAAATATAAAAAAGACCCAGTGAAAACAAAAATCAAACATGCAAACTTAAACGTGAAAACCTGGGTAAAAATATGGCAGACCCTCCATGTTTGCCAGTTGTCTTAGGTCAACCCCCCTCCTTTACATACGTAATAAACATGCTCCACGTTTTAAAAAATGCAACAAACATATCATATTTTTACCACAATCCAACTTTTATTCCACAAATTCTCTTTGACTTTCCACATCAGCATTCACGTAGGACGCTGATGTGAACACATCAAAAACATTAATTTTACTTTTTACTTTTATCTAACCTTAATAACCCTAACTTATAACCCATGTCCAATTTAATAAAAATACTAACCCAAGCCCACTTTTTTTTATTAGAATCATCCCATCCTAATCTAACCCAATCTGAAACCCAAAATCCCGAAATTAAATTATCCAACCAACAAATCATCCATCCACTTACTTTCTCCATTAACCCACTTTCTCCTTAACCCGATTTATCAAACACAATACCTAAATGGAACACCCAAATCTATAAAGTAACATGGCTAAACTAAACAATCTTACAAATTGTGTGAAACTCAAGAGCATTCATTTTTTCCACCAAATATAAATTACATATTTGAAGCTTACAAGAGCAACAAAATCTGAACCAAAAGCTTACAAATTTAGTGGTGATTACAAATTTTGAAGAATATGTAGGATAACTTTAAAAATTATAAACAAAGTTGCAAACTATTTATGAAATTTAAGAGATTATCTTAATTAAACTAACATACATAAAGAAGTAATGATGTAAAACAAAAATAAAAGAAATAGATTCGGTAAGAATTTATGGGGTGCGAAAAAGCATCCTACTTGGGTTGGGTTGGGTTTCAAGTGGTGTCATTGTTCAGGAGTAACATGAAGTGAAAGCCAACAAAGTAGCAAAAAGACCTACTGGTTCTTATGATTTATTACGAGTATGCAATAGTAGTTGTTTGAAAATGATGTCTAATTTCATTCATTGTCATTTATTAAGGACTCTCAAATTTTACTATCTATTTTAGTTATTGCGTGAAGGCTTATGGGCCTTGTAAATCTTCTTTAGTAATCATTATACCATCCCATTATTGGCTTAAAATTGGTTGAATTAAGTTTTTAGTGAGCAGAATCCCAAAAAAGATTAAAACTTTAGTGAAAAACGAAAATCTTCTCCATTTTCTCCATTTCTCGTTAGAATTGCAGGTCCAGTTTGTAGATTTTTCAACCAAAAACTTAAAATATTCAAAAAAGTTTTTAATTAAACCAATGAAATAAACAATCTCGGTTTCAATTTTAAACTCATAAGTAAAATTAAAAATAGAAAGTAAAAAAAAGGAAGAAAAATTAATGGAGTATCAGTTTTTCTTTTGAAATTTGGTTTAAGGTTTGAAGAAATGAAACAGAGAACAAATGGTGAGAAAAAATTGATTTCGGTGTTCGATTTAGCGATTGTGTTTGATAAATCGGGTAAATGGAGAAAGTGGATGAGTAGGTGATTGGTTGTGTCATTTAATTTCGGGTTATTGAGTTTTAAGTTGGGTTAGATTATGATGGGTTGATTTTAATTAATAAAAATATGTTTGGGTTGGTTTTTTTATTAAACTAGACCGGGTATGGGTTATAACTTATAAGTTAGGGCTATTAAGGTTAGGTAAAAGTTAAAAGTTAAATAAGTGCTTTTATTGTGAAAAATCAAATGGAATTTGTGGAATGAAAGTTGGATTGTGGTAAAAAAGGATATGTTTCTTGCGTTTTGGAAAACATAGGGGGGCTGTTTATTATAGAGGTAGATGTGAGACAGCTGTCAAGGGGACATGCCATGTTTTTACCCGTGAAAACCCCATTTAATATGAAGAGTAAAAGACCACACGACTAATGAGTAGTTTACTTTAAATACTTATATTATTTTAATGATTTTATGGTACAAGTATACATGAATCAATCTCCAAAAATCTAAAAAATTACAAACAATCACAAGAAATAATAAATAATAAGAAGAGAAGCAAAAAAAAGAAACATATTATCAAAACAACTGTACTATTCTAGTAGTGATTTTTCTTGATATATAGCACCAAAACACAATCTAACCACTTATATTCAAATCTCAGATGACTCGAACATGTTGTCCAAATTTCAACAAAAACCGATACCATTTTCCTCTCAATCAGACCTCTTTACTGTGCATTCACTCACAAGAATCAAAAAATCTTTATTGTGCATTCACTTACTAGAATCAAAAAATTGAATATGCTCTCTTTGTTTGTGTTTTTTTAAACAAATATTATATATATAACCCTAGGGTGATGAAAACCTAGATTTTAAAATAGGCCTAATTTGTACTCGAGCCTAACAAATATTTGTAAACAAAGAAAAAAGATATAGACAAATATTCACATATTATTTTTCAAAATCTATCCTGCTTTGAAAAAATATATTTTACATAACATGTTTTAATTTTTTTTTTATAAGATTGACAAAATCTATCCTGTATTGTTTTAAGAAATCCAAAATATATCTTATCTTCTTTTAAGAAACCTAAATTGTATCAAGCATTGTTTAAAGAAATCTAAACTTTATAATGTCTTGTTCAAAGAAATCTAAATTTTTTATATTTTGTTTAAAAGAATAAAAACCTATCATGTTTTGTTTAAAGGTTTATCCTGCCTTGTTTTAAAAAATCTAAAATCTATTTGTATTGCTTAAAGAGATTTGAAATTATCTTGTGTGATTTTAAGAATTTAAAATATATCCTACATAGTTATAAGAAATTTAAAATTTATCCTACACTGATTTAAGAATTTTAAATTCTATGATGTCTCGTTTTAAGAAATTTGAAATATATGATTTCTCATTCTAATAAATTTGAAATATATTATGCTTTCTTTTAATAAATTAAAAATCTATCCAACTTTTTTTTAAAATAAAAATTTATCCAACATTATTTTAAGAAATTTAAAATATATCTTATATTTTTTTAAAAAAATTTAAAATCTATTAAAAATTTATCTTGTATTGGTTAAAGAAATTTAAAATCTATCATGCATTGCTTAAATAAATTAAAAATTGATTAAACATTGTTTTAAAAAATTTAAAATTTATTATGCATGGTCTAAAATAATTTTAAAATAAATCGTGCATTGTTTAAATAAATTTAAAATTTAAAAGATATCATATCTTGTTTTAAAATTTTAATAAATCTAAAATATATTATGCCAAAATATATCTTGTCATGTTGTTTATAGGCTAAGAAAATCTGTCATGTCTACGATTTATTAATAAAATCTATCATGTCTGTGATGTTTTTGTAAACGAAGACAAACAAAGAAAGAGAAAAGATAGAAGAAGCGGCTAAAGTTTTGTATTATAATTTAGAAATTTTACAGATTACATAAAGTATAGACTCTTATTTATAGATAAAACATAAGAGCTAATGAGCTTAAGTCTAATATCTTTAACACCATATCTCAAACTCACAATGCAACAGTTATAAACATTAAAAGTTTGTCATAAAAAAAACGAAACATCGTTATTGACTGAGCCTTCGTGAAAATATTAGCAACTTGCAAAGCTCATGGAGCGTATGGAAGCGAGATGGTGCCAATCTGAAAATGATGTTGAGTGAAGTGACAATATATTTCAATGTGCTTCGTCCTTTTATGAAAAATAGAATATTTTGATATATGAATGATGTTTTTGTTATCACAATGTAAGGAAGTAGGTTTAGTAATGTTAACCTTCGTATATTCAAGAAGCTATCATAACCAAAAAATCTCACACGTGGTCAATGACATAGAACAATACTCAACTTCAGTAGATGATCTAGAGACAACATCTTTTTTTCCATAATGAATCTCCAAGGAAAACATAGAAACTAGTAGTATATTTACGACCATGAGGATCACTATCCCAATTAACATCATTATAGGTATGCAGTTCAAGTAAAGAGGTCGAAGAAAATAAAATACTATGGAACTGAGTGCTAAGAAGATATCTCAATATTTGAATAACAACCCCCAATGGATAGAATTGGGAGCATTAGCAAACTGACTAACCATATACATGAACATCATAAGTTATATTTGGTGAAGTAAGTGTAAGATAGACCAAGCTCCTTATGAGAGTACAATATAGAGTCAGGTGCGACAAAGGAATACTACCATTCGCATAGTAACGAGCATTGGTTTCAAGAATGGTATCTACCATATCTACCGTCCTGTTATCTGATATTCGTGCTCTCTTAAATAAATTATATATATATATATACATATATATATATATATATATATATATTATGAGAGCTGATATAACCTTATAGGGATTGAGCCACCTCAATACCTAAAAAATAACGTAATAGTCCATCGTCCTTCACCATCAACCGTTGAGACAAATCACATTTTTGTGTCTCAATGTCATCAATAGCATCACCTGTAATGATCATATCATCTATATATAGGGATAAATAATTTGGCATACACTCGTACATGTGATAAACAAGTCTAAATCATAATTACTAGCAAGAAAACTAAGTAAAGTAATAATCATAAAAACGTTCTCAAACCAAGAACTAGAAGCTTGTTTGAGACTATATAAAGATTTCCTAAGTCAAAAGACTTCCCCTCGTTGGTGAGCAACACCTAGAGGAGAATTCATTTAAACCTCCTCATGAAGATCACCATTCATATATGCATTTTTGACATCCAGTTAGAAGATCTTCCACTGGCGAACGAATAAAACTGCAATAAGAGTACACATTTTCGTCATTTTTGTCACCGGGGCAAAGGTCTCCTCATAATCCATACCATACTTCTGTGAAAACTCTTTTACTACAAAACAAGCCTTGAATATTTCAACGGACCAATCAGACTTTGTTTTGATTTTAAAAACCCGACGACAACCGATTATATGATTTTCTGGTGGATGTTCAACTATATCACATGTATGAGTATGATAAAGAGTAGAAGCTCTTTAACCATAGAATTTTGCTAACAAGGATCACAAATAGCTTATTTTAAAAAATGAGGTTCATATAAATCATGTATATTTGATATGAAAAAAGAAAAATGAGGTGAGTAAGAAGAATAAGCAAAGTCTGGTAGTTTAGTAGACTTACTTATACGAGTGGATCTCCTGAGAGGTGGAGAATATGTTGTTCCACCAGAGGAATGAGCTGGCTGAGGCATTGATCGAGTAGAAGTAGTATAAAAAATTGAAGATGTCTCATTAGCTGGTAAATGTCAAAAGATGTACCAATATCAGTTCCAAAAGGATCAGCAGCCTGAATGTCTGTCTTCGTTACATCGCGTGATTTTTTCGGACTCGAATAAAACAGAATATGCTCAAAAAATATGATATGACGAGATATATATAGCTCATGACTGGTGAAATCATAAAAATGAGAATCTTTCTATGCAACACCATAACCTAAAAAAAACACATATAGTTGTTTTAGGACCCACTTTGCTGTATTCAACATGAGGACGGAGGACAAAACTTGTACATTCGAATACTCGTAAGAAATAATAATGTAGAAATAATAATATGAGCAGCAGGAATTCGATTAATAACAAAAACAATAGTAATAATTTTTTCTTCTCATAAAACAAGAGGAACTTCAGCTTATAAAAGGAAAGAGTGAGTAGTCTCCGCAAGCTAACGATGTTTTCTTTATGCAACACGATTTTGTTAATGAGTGTCAATGCAATATGATTGATTTATGGTACCATCGGATGCAACTAGATGTTTGAAATAGTTAGAGGTATATTTAGCCCGTAAGTCACACTTGAATCGTTTTATTACAGCAAAATGTTGGGTCTTAACCAGTGCTTTCTAATTTTTTTATAAATTCCAAGAAAATCAAATCTCTATTGCATAAGATAAATCCATGTGTATCGAGTATAATCATCAATAAAAGATACATAATATGACTAACCAACTTTGTGAAGGAAGGAGATGGACCCCAGACATCAGAATGAATAATATCAAAATGACCAATAAAAGAAGTGGCACTTTAATTAAATGGTAAAGAAAAAAATGCTAGTTTATAATCACTACAATCTGAGATATACAAGTGTTTAACTTAAATAAAGCACATACACAGACTAAATAATTAAAACGTGATGCAGGTTCATGTCCCAGATGAGAATTCTAAAGATAAAACTCATACGAAAAAAGACTCAAACGAAACAATGATAAATCAACACCATAGGCAACAATGTTAGACAAGTATGTTTTTCCAATATCAACACCATAAACATCTACATTAGTCATTTCGAGTTTTTCTATAACATGATTTCCCATATTTTAGGATATCTCTCAATCACTCTCTGAGTAAATTAATTGTGTATAGCACAAATAGAATCAGAAAACCAGTCTCAATAACCAGATTTATACAATTGGCTAACCGAAACAAGATTCAAAACACATGTGGGAATGTAGTAAACATTTGATAACGATACATGAGGGGTACAAATAGAGTCAATACTCTCCACTGGCATTGTTGTAGCACTAGCAGACAAAACAAAGGTGAAACATGATACAACGAAATAAAGTTCGACATGTGAGGTGACATATTATGACACGCACCCAAATCCAAAATCCACAATGATATATTAATACTTGAAGTGGAAGATGAAGACATACCGAAATGATATGCGGATGTAGACATAACAAAATTCTTCTTATTCAGTTTGGTAGTAGTAAATGGTAGAAAATCATATTTACCTATCATATTTCCTATAATATTTTCAATAAGATCCATAATCCCTAATGAAACGAACAAACAATAAATATATTTCCATCTTTGAGTTACCATTTATCACGACATGGCCCCAACAAGAATAAACTCTACGAGATGCGTCGGAGTGATGAGACCTGCTAGAAGCAGCTTGACTAAAGCTCAACAAGAATAAACTCTACGAGATTGCAAATAGTAAAAAGATCGTCAAAATAGAACCAGTCACAAACATAACAACTCCAACATGATCAGAAACACTAAATTAATATACCATGCATACCTAAACACACACCGAGAGAGTAGAAACATAAAAAAGATGGTACTTCAACTACAATCAAATTACGAACAAAAATTATTCTTTAAAGTAAACTATTCGTAGAAAACCTCAACACTATGAGCACTCAGTCAAAGATTCAAATAATCCAACCAAAATGAAATGATAAAAGAACGGAAAATGCCACTATTCTCGCCAACCAAACAAAAATTCTGAATAGGTTCAGAAACTAGAGAAAGAGAGTACCTTTGTAAAACAGATGGATTTGGAGAAAAGAGTGGAAAATGCCATTGAATAGAGGATGACGATGTTATTGGTATGATATTGTCCACTTTGGCACCCGAAGGCCTTCACGGTTTTGCATTTGGTCCACTACCAAAAGGCCTCATACTAGTTAAGATATGTTCTTACTTATATACCACTGATCCTTCCCATGTTTAACCGATGTGGGATGTGGGACTTTGGTCGCCACCCTAACAAATCCTCCTCTCGAACAAAGTACCACCTTAGCCTCATCTCAATTGACTTTCATCCGCTCACTCTAATCAGAGATTGCTCCATCTGAGCAATAGAGCTTTTTACAGCGGATCTATCTACTTACTCGACCATCTTGGGCTTGTTCCTTAGCTCCACTATTCACTTCAATCAAGTACCACCGCTTGATGAGTCATGGATGCTCCGAACTAGAATGTATAGAGTAGATCATTCACCTTGAGCATGACTACTGGTTTATCATGTTTGACCTCCGAGAATATTACCACAATCACGTTCCGTCTGGGCCTGACGCTCTGATACCACGTGTTGGGAATATGGGTGTTGTGAATTAGAGGTCTGCATATTCCGCCTCCGTATATAAGCAAGAACACAACCGATCTCAACACTAGTATGATATTGTCCGCTTTGGCAACCGAAGGTCCTCATGGTTTTGCATTTAGTCCACTACCAAAAGGCCTCATACTAGTTGAGATATGTTCTTACTTATATACCACTGATCCTTCCCATGTTTAACAGATGTGGGATGTGGGACTTTGGTCGCCACCCTAACAGTATCAAATTCAGATATTTTATAAACAAACTAAACAATGGTATTCTATTTTCTGTGATGAAAAGACATGATACTGATGATATGGACCTATACGAAGATGTAGAAGCTTGGATTACCATCTTTGATCCTTGATGATATTAAGGATAGACATTTTGTTGTTGTTGTAGTTAAAAGAGAACAACGAAATTTTGTGCTAAGTGGGGTTATTTGACGAGTCCGCATTCCTTTGAAGTTACCTGAACTGATAATGTCAAAATTTACCATGAATTCGCAATAGCATGAAGAAATTCCCCTATTACTATAGCCAAACAACAATAACATTTTAATTTCTAACAATATACTCTTCAATCATCCAAAAATACATAATAAACATACATGTTTTGCGGCCACTTTCTACTCATTTGACCCTCTCCTATCTTATTAGACTAGACTTTTATTTAAACTCGAAGACTATAGAAACCTAATGGATAACTTCTGTAGATAACTAAGACAACAACCACAGCCATGGTGGATTCTTTAATGCAGTCACAAATAGAACCAGGACAACGTACAGAGAGACAAATGAAGCTGTAGAACTATGGAATGTGTAAAGTCATAAACAGAACCAGGACTAGTAACCATTGCCAGTGCTTTAGAAGTCTTCCATTGTTGTAATATATAAATAACTCCCCATATAAGCATCATCAATGCATCCTGTTCCCCAAATATTTGATCAAAGAATCCTTATCAATTTTATGCTACCAATATGAATATAATAAAATTATTTTCCATACCGGATCTGTATGGTCCCTTAGTAGGAGTTTCTTTGAATTTTCTCTATTTTGACAACTTTACTTTCTTTCATTTGGTACTTGTAATAAAAAAAGTAAATTCATACTTAGTAAGGTAAAATATAGAAAATGAAATCTGTTAAAAAAACAAAAAGAGAAGTAGGCGCAGGAAGCGGCTAGGGTTTTGTGTTTGTTAGAAAATATTCTCTTTTGTATTGAACTGTTTTTTTATAATGCAAACCCAAGTAAGGCTCTCAATATATAGAGAACTTAGAGGCCTATACAAGGAAACTTAATGCACTGAATATTCTAACACTCCCCCTCTAGTTGTGTAGTAGGATCACCAATACCCAACTTGGATAAAACTGATTCGAATGTTCTTGCAGCAGTCGCTTTTGTCAGGATGTCTGCCAGTTGATCTTCGGATCTAACAAACGGAAGTCGGCTGTCCCATCTTCAATCTTTTCTTTTATGAATTGCCTATCTATTTCAACGTGCTTTGTTCTATCGTGTTGTACCGGGTTCTCTGAAATCTTAATCGCAGGTTTATTATCGCACATTAACTGAGTTGGACACTTCAAAGGGGATCTGATTTCTTTCATTATCTTCTTTAACCAAAGTATCTCGGTAATCCCTTTAACGATTCCTCTAAATTCTGATTCAGCACTTGACAGTGATACTACTTTCTGTTTCTTACTCCTCTAAGTCACCAAGTTACCTCCAAGAAGAGTAAAGTAGCCATCAGTTGATCGCTTATCGTTAGGATTCCCTCCCCAATCAGCATCGGTGAATACTTCAACATCAAGGTGTCCATTTTTCTTAAAAAGTATGCCTCTTCCTGGTGTGCCTTTGGGATATCGAATAATCCTCATTACTGCCTCCATTTGGTGTTCCTGAGGATGATGCATGAACTGACTAACTATTCCCACCGCGTATGCAATGTCGGGTCGAGTGTGAGCCGAGTAAATCAATTTTCCCACCAACCTTTGGTACCTTTCTTTACTCGCTGGTCTGGCCCCTTTAATTATCTTTAGCTTGTGATTCACAACCATAGGAGTGTCATTTGGTTTGCAATCCACCATGCCAACTTCAGCTAATAAATCCAATATATATTTCCGTTGGGAGATATAAATCCCTCCTCTTTACCTAAGAACCTCGATTCCTAGGAAATACTTCAATCCCCCAAGGTCTTTCATTTCGAACTCGTTGAAGAGGTTTTTCCTAAGAGAGCTAATTTCTTCTTCGTCATTCCCCGTTATAATCATATCGTCGACATATATTATAATACAAGTGACTAATTCTCCTCTCTTTTTGTAAAACAAGGTATGATCTCCATTACTCTGTTTGTAGCTATACTACTTCATTGCCATTGTAAATCTCCCAAACCAAGCACGATGAGACTGTTTGAGCCCATATAATGCCTTTTTCAGTTTACATACCTCATTTTCTTGAAAACAATCACAGAACCATGGTGAGGGGGTTCCATATATACCTCTTCTTCCAAGTCTCCATGTAAGAAATCATTCTTTACATCAAATTGATGAAGAGGCCAATCTTTATTCGTGGCTATTAAAAGTAAAACTCTGATAGTGTCAATCTTTGCAACCGGAGAGAACGTTTCAGAGTAGTCTATACCATATGTTTGTGTATATCCTTTGGCAACCAATATCGCCTTGTGTCGCTCAATGGTGCCATCAGATTTATATTTTATATTAAACACCCATCTACACCCGACTGTTTTCTTCCCTTGTAGTAACACACAATTCTCCCATGTACCATTCTTTTTTAGAGCTTCTATTTCGGTATTCATTGCCTAACGCCATTCAGTCATCTTCTTAGCTTCTTGAGTTGTTTTAGGAATTTGTTCAGAGAGAATAGTAGCTGAAAACGTCTTTACAATCTTCGTCATTCATTTCCTGTCTGTTTTTACTGGATATGTAAAAGCACGAGGAACGTGTTTCGGTGAATACCGGTCAGGAGGAACCCCTCTATTTTTTCTTAGGGGAAGAACTAGATTTTGAGTTTCAACAAATAAACTTCCTGAAATGTCATGGTCAGTAGCATTTAGTGAATTATGACATTGTAAATTGTTTACCTCTTGATGGACATTTTCTTCGGCTGATTCGCTGGTAGTATCCATGGAATTTATTTCTTGTTGGACATTGTCTTCGGGAGAATCATTGGTGGTAAGAACTGCCTCGTCAGTCTCCTTTATGTTGGAAGAGGCGTGTTCGTTGGCACCATCTACCGACTCTGTCGGCACATCCTCAAAGTAACTTTCATATAGCAACCAGTCGAGTGATTCACTTACTTTCTCCCCCTGAGGATGAGATTGGTGGTCAAAAAAATAATCGGATTATAAGAAGTCACAGTCCATAGTGACATGGATTCGACGAGTAACCGGATTGTAACACCGATAACCCATTTGATGGACACTGTACCCAACGAATACATACTTTTCAGCACACGGATTAAGTTTGTTTCGACTAGTTTTAGGGATATGAACAAATACCGAACAACCAAATACACGAAGTGGTAAGGTCATAACAGATGGAATTGTAACTTATGTGGCAAGCACTTGTAATGGATTTTTATTTCCTAGACATCGGGTTGGTAGACGATTTGCAAGATACGTGGCTGTAGCAAGAGCTTCTGGCCAAAGAGAATGAAGAACTCTAGATTCAATCATAATAGCACGAGTTTTTTCAAGTAAAGTACAATTTTTTCGTTCTGAAGTACCGTTTTGTTGAGGTGTGTTTGGACAAGTGGTTTGATGGATAAGACCATTTTTAAAAAAAAATTATGCATTGTTTGGTTGACAAACTCTGTTCCATTATGAGAACGGAGAATCTGTATTTTTTTTCAAATTGAGTCAAAATCATTTTGTAAAAACAAAAACATATTTCTGGTACTTCCAATTTATGTTTCATGAAGTATATCCAAGTCATTCTTAAGAAATCATCCACAAATAAAACAAAGTATCTGATTTGATTGTTAGTGGAATTTGGTGCTGGACCGCAAACATCAGAATGGATTAGTGAAAAAGCATAATCAACTCTAGTATTACTTTGATTAAATGAGACCCTACGATTTTTTGCAAGAATGCAGGTTTCACATTTCTCATGAATGGAATTATTCAAAAAAAGACTAGGAAACAAACTTTTAAGATAGCTAAAAGAAGGATGACCAAGTCGTCGGTGCCATAACCAAAGTTTCCTTTCGGTTGTTCCGTGAGCAAGCATGACATGTCCCTTATGAACTACCTCATCAGCATAATAGAGACCTCCTTATTCAGTACCATGCCCAATGATCTCATTCGTACGAATGTCCTGTAAAATGCAAAAAAATGGATACATAAGAACCACACAGTTGAGTTGTTATGTCACTTGACTAACATATAATAACTTTAAGGATAGTGAAGGAATGTAGAGGCAGTTTTTAATTTCCATTTTTTCCGAAAAAATAATTGAACCTCCCCCTTCGACTTCACAAATTTCTCCACTGGCAGTCTCAATATGGGACTTCTTTGGAGATGACATGTCACCAAAGTCTTTAAGATCATAAGACATGGTGTCCGTAGCCCCGCAATCAAATATCCAATTAATTGATTTCTCAAACCCTCTACCTCCAAGTGTTTCATAGGAGTTCGCCGTTATTCCTCCAAAACCAGTGCCACTTCCTTGCTCAATTTTAGTCGGATCTTCACCGCCACTTGTAGACGAAGACCGTTTAACATTAGATCTGAAAAGCTGGTTATTTTTCTCCTTATGACCGTCCTCCCACCATTCTGGATAGCCAACCAGCTGGAAACATGTCTCTTTAGTGTGTTTCTTCATCCCACAATGAGTGCAGTACAGCTTGGATTTATCATCTTTCTCTTTGGATCAGAAATTAAACCTCTGTGCAAAATCTTTAGCAGCCAAACCCATTCCAATTTCAATTGAGTCACTATCAGAAGAACTTGATTTTAGTATATTAAGCCTAGTCACTTCCCTTCGTATTGTAGCATATGTTGTTTCCACGGAAGGAAGAGGATCCTTTTCAGGATATCTCTCTTGGCTGGTTCCAGCTTGTCATTAATCGCCATTAGCAATTGATAGAGTCTTTGTTCTTGAGTCTTCTTATTGTAGATCTGAATGTCTTTTGGGTCTTTCATAGGGTTCGGATCTCGCCTATCTATAGACATCCAGATGTTCTGCATTTTGTTCCACAAGTCTTCTAGTGTATCAGACCCTTGCCTTAATGAATTAGCCCTCTTATGAAGGTCAAACACCTGTAGCGAATCTGTACCAGAACCGTATGTGGTGGCTAACCCATCCCAGAGGGCTTTTGCAGTGGGATATTGCGAGACATTATTCATCAAGCTGGATTCAAGATTCTGGATAATCCATGTGAAAACACATTGATCATCTTGTTCCCACCTTGTATATGTTTTGTCAGTTTTGGATGGAGGTGTCGGCTCCCCTGTAATGTGAGAACCTCTCCCCCTTCCCGCAATTGCTTTCTTCACCAGGTTTTCCCATAGGGTATAGTTGTCACCACCGAGTTTAATCCCTAGGGATAAATTCTCGGGGTTAGTTGTTTGTTGTTGTGTTCCGAGACCATTTCTCAGAATGGCAGCAATCTGCATTGTTAATTCATCAGGGATTTGACTGACCACGACTTCATTGCCAGCCATTTTTGTTGAGGATGTTCAGAATTCCCAGAATTACACGTGCTCTGATACCATGTTAAAAAATAAAGAGAGAAGTAGCCGCAGGAAGCGGCTAGGGTTTTGTGTTTGATAGAAAATATTCCCTTTTGTATTGAATTGTTTTTTTATAATGCAAACCCAAGTAAGGCTCTCAATAAATAGAGAACTTAGAGGCCTATACATTGAATATTCTAACAAAATGTTATACAAAGTCACTGGAGGAAGATAAATGCACTGAATATTCTAACAAAATCTGAAAGAGAAAACATTTAAAATTCTTAAGGAAAATGTATGTAAATTCATATGCTATGAAACAAACTTATGAAAAATACATTGTAACTCTAAACTTCAAAAATCCCAGAAGCATAAGTAACAAAAATTTGAATTTTTAGCTGGTTAGAAAAATCATTAATATCTGAACAAGATTCAACCGACTCTAACAAGATTTGTTAGTCAACTAGCCGATCTGTGAAAAGATTTAAAGTTAGTTTCTCTCTCATAAATATACAAATCTCAAAAGATTTAAATAGTTTCTCTCTCATAAATATACAACTTTCGTCGCGTAACGCCACAAATTGAAAATCTATATCTTCTTATAGACTTAAGTTAATGATTAAAGAATCTATTAATATAAAAAAAATTAATAGAAAATCTAATTAATATAGAAAACCAAATTATCATAAAATTTAAATAATATATAAATTTAATTAATATGTAAAATTCAATTAATATGTAAAATTCAATTAATATTGAATATCCCATTAATATAGGAAATCTAATGAATATATAAATCTAATAACTCTCATAGTTCAACTACCCGTTACTCTCATAGTTCAACTACCCATTCTTTTCTAAATTAGTATGATGTATTAATTAGATTTATACATTAAATAGATTTATATATTAGGTATTCGATATTAATATTTATCCACACTCAACACGTACGACTTGTTAGAGAAACCATCAATATTCGAACAAGCTCAACCCTAACAAGACTCGTCAGGCCGAATCTTAGCCACTCAGCCAAAGTGATGAACAGTTGTCGTATGAGGTAATATGAGCTTTGGCTCTTACCTTATTTAAAAAACAAAGCTAATAAGAAAATATAAAGTAAACAATCGCACAACAAGAGATTTGCGTGATTCGGATCATGAAGAAATCCTACATCCACGGACAACGGACATTCTTTTATTAAAGGTAGATTACAGAAAGACTCTCAAACACAAAGGACTCGATCATTTTTTTAACAAAAGATGGCGTGATTCATAAAATATTTTCTTCAATATTTATCTCTCAACTCACTTATCTTTCAAAAGACTTAGAGCTAGTTTCTATCTCTGAAGAAATATGCAAATCACATCTCGTCTCGTTACAAATTGCAAATTTATATCTTCTTATATTTATAGGCCACCTATGGCAAATCTAATTAATATAAAATATCTAATTAATATAAGAAATCAAATTATATTAATATCCAATTAATATATGAAATCTAATTAATATAGGAAATCCAATTAATATAGGAATCTAATTAATATAAGAAATCTAATTAATAGGGAATATATAATTAATGTAGAAATCTATTTAATGTAGAAATATAATTAATATAACAAACTAATTTAGAAAAGAATATTAGAATATTATGTTTCGCCTTACTTTAAGCTTACATTTAACAATTCTCACCTAGGGTAACTCCAATATCCGTTACTCGCTTCAACTACTCATTGAAGACAAATTGTCCAATTGTCCACGTGCACGTCTAGAGTGATCAATTCTCAAGCAGTCCAGAGTGATCAATTCTCAAGCAGTCCGCGAATTCTATCGAGGCAATACTTCATAATAGACCAGTCTTCTGACCTTCTACATGTAAGAAAGCGGTAGTAACATCCATCTGACCTATCCCAAGATTAGACCAAGAAACATTTGACAAATGCTCCACAGTTTGAACATTCAAAACCTTTGATTGATCAAACTTCAGATCAAGACCCGAACCCAGTAATGGTCGAACCCGAACCTAGCTTGAAAAAAACTTCCATTGAGGTATTCACATCTCCACCTTTATGTTAAACTTCATCCCAACTCAAGCTCAAGCTCAGACACCTATTACATCTCCATGATGACCGAAAGTCTATGGGCTCCTGTTGACGATGTTAGTTGTCCAAAACAGCTAATTTACTCAATCTCATGTTCAGTCAAGATGTCAGAAGCATAAATCTTACTCTAAGTAAGTTATGGCTCATCTTCTCAGCTATTTCATGCTTCATGGTACACTTCCAAATTCGGTACATATGCATACCAAATTTAGAACAATATATAGTGAATGGTCAGTTCATTAAAACCATGTCATTATCAATCCAAAACTTCTTCAGGTACTTCATTGGATTGAATCTGCACCTCTTATTATGACGCTTTACTTTACTCCAAGATTCGCGATCTTTGTCTTTTAATTTTGTCTTCTTCACCAACAAAAAATATTGATATTCGATCTTCATGCTCACACCACCACTTGTTAGGGAAACCATCCAAATCCGAACAAGATCTGACCCAGACCTAACAAGACTCGTTAGGCAGAATTTTAGCCACCTCAGCCGAAGTAGTTACCAACACTTGGTGAACACCTACCCAATAGATCATAGGAGGTAATACGAGATTCGACTCTTATATTATTTCAAGAACAAAGATAACAAGAAAAGAATTAAGTAAACAATCGCACAACAAGAGATTTACGTGGTTCCGATCGTGAAGAAATCCTACATCCACGGGCAACAGACACTCTTTTTCTAAATAAGTAGGTTACATAAAGACTCTCGAACGCAAAGGACTCAATCATTCGTGACTCTCGTGACTCACACTTCACTCATCTCTCAGAAGACCAGATCTAGTTTCTCTCTCTGGAGAAATATGCAGCTTACATTGCTTCATGCCACAAATTGCAAAGCTATATCTTCTTCTATTTATCGGTAAGTTAGGATAAATTTTAATTCATTAATTAAAGAATCTAATTAATATAGAAGACTGAATTAATAGAAAATCTAATTAATATAGAAGAAATATAAAAATCTAATTAATATAAATTATCCGATTAATATAACAAATCCAATTAATGTATAAAATCCAATTAATATTGCATATCCAACTAATATAGGAAATCTAATTAATATAAAATACCTAATTATTATAAAAATATAATTAATATAATAAACCGGTTTAGAAAAGAATATTATATAGATAAATATATTTCTGTCAAATTCACTTATTTCATTTATCGTTTTAAATCTTTCCGTCATTTATAAAATGGTCTAGAGGTTAGTGACACGAGCTCATCTTCACGTAGTTTTGCTCTTTCGATCCTTTTGTTGTCCTATGAAGAAAGGAAATCAATCGTAAAAAACCGACATAAACATGTTTACAAGAAAAACAACTTAACCTCTAAAGTACGTCCAATTCCATTTTTAAAACATTTATGTACATAGTTTTATAGTTTTTCTTGTTGGAATATATTTATTTAATATATTTATAGACTAATAATAATTTGGACCGATATGCTAAATAAACATATTCGGTTATTGTCTTAAGGAAGTCCAAATTAAAAGTAGTCGAGTTAATTATTTAATTAACTAAATTGGACCTATGGGTAAAAAAGGCGTTATGGGCTCAAGTGTGGTAACCGGGTTGAATTTGGGCACTGTGATGAAGAGGGCCCAAATCTCAACACTTAAGCCTGAATTAATAAATCAGGGATATAAATTGAATTATCAATTTATTGGGTTATGGTCCCGGACACAAGGAAGTAACAAAGGATGGGCTTTACAATGTTGGGCTTCACATTGTAAAATCTATAAATAAGGGGCTAGGTTTAGGTATTTCATCACTCTAAACCCTAATGAGAAATACGGCCGCTTCCTTAGTGTCTGGAAACCTTTTCCTTCTTCTCTAACCTGATTCTACAGGTCTCTTAGTTTCATAAACGGAATCGCCGGAGAACGTGGAATCGCTAAAGAACGCAAAAGAACGCTAGAGAATACTAGATGGATAGCAGCAGGCAAACCCGTAAGTATTCTTAATTTTTTTGTTTCTTCTATAGATGAATCTAACAAAAAGGGTTTTATTATTTTTTCCGCGATTTGTTATATATTATTTGATGCGATTTCGAATAATATATAACAATTGGTATCAGAGCCAAATAAACCCTTTTTGGATTCAGTAGAATAATCAAATTGAGTATTGATAGACAAAGATGCATATTTTTCTTAATCGTAAAGAATCCATGTCATTGGGATTATGTGTTAATTGAATTGGTAGGGCATGGATTTAGGGATTGTATGAAAAGCATGTTATGTGATTTATTGAAATTGCAATTTTTATAGTTTGGGGATTTTTTTTTTATTTCTGGTAAAATTAGGGTTTATTGATGTCTGGAATTTTTCTCCCAAAATTAGCATCAAATCAACCCTAAAATAACAAATAAAATCAAAATTATTGGGACAGTGGCACATCGACAGCTTAACCCCTGATGTTAATGCTGACCGAAGGCTGTCCGGCGATAAACACAGGAACCGCCAAAAGAATAGGGACAACAAAAAAAATACCCAAACGATAATAACAGCATGATGAATACAGGCTGGACCCACCCAAAACAATTGGTGGGCCCGTTTTAGGACCTGCAGCCTACTGCAAAATTGCAGCATGCAGGTAAGCTGCTGCAATTTGCAGCAGCGGTAGCTGCGATAGCCTGCTGCAAATTGCAGCAGGGCTTAATATTTGCAGCAGCCTGCTGCATGTGCAGGCTGCTGCAAATATTAAGTTAAATAATAAATTTTTTTTTTTTTTTTTTTTTTCGAAAAAAAAAAAAGTTATTAATTTGAAAATACTTGAACAATATATTTCACAAAAATGATACTTTGATATTTTTTTGTATGTTTATTTGTGAATTAAATTGTAAGTGTGTGTATGATTAAATGACGATGCATGACTAAGGTTTCGTAGACCGGTAGGTGAAATTAAGAAATTAATTTAATCGGCCCTCCGGAAGGTTAAAATTAATTTTCTTAAGGATCCTAGGCTTCGAAATGTTCGGGGATTAATTTAAATTCAAATATTATCGGCCCTCCGGAAGGTTCACGTTTGGGTTTAAATTAATCATGAACGGGAGAAAATTATTGAAAATGGTCTTTGTGCTGATTTAAATTTTAATTAGATGAAATCGGCCCTCCGGAAGGTTTCATCGGTATTTAAGGATAAATTAAATTCAGCCTTACAATTTTTTGATTTTAAGTAGGTGAAATCGGCCCTCCGGAAGGTTTCACCGGTACTTAAGAAAATCAAATTATGGTTATTTTAATATATGTAAATGACATCGGCCCTCCGGAAGGTCTCATTGGCAATTAGAAAATTAAAATAATGATCATAGTATTTTTCTCAAACTCATAAAATTTCATGTTAATATGATTTGCCCTCCGGTATCTATTATCAATGAATTTTATGTTTTACATGTATTTGTCATATTCATGCATATGTTTTCAGTTATATGTCAAGATGCTAGATGTGCTTTGTGTTGTTTGTTCTTATTATAGTATCCATGGGTTACAATTTTTTGGGGAATCGTCCACCGACGTTGGATTGTTCGGACTTCCAATTGTGGAAGGAAGAAATGTTGCTGTTTTTATCTGTACATGATTACGACTATGCATTGTTAACTCCCAAACCATCTCCCCTTAGTCCGGAAAGTACACCGGATGAAACTAAGGCTGATGAAAAGTGGGAAAGGTCAAATAAGTTATGCATGGCGCTCATGTTACAGGGTATACCAGTAGCATTGCGTGGGGCTGTCCATAAAGGTGTTACCACTGCCTCGGTCTTTCTCACGGAGATTGAGAAAGCCTTTGCCAAAAATGAAAAGGTAGAGATGCAGCGTTTGCTCATCGAGCTAGCTACCAAAAAGTATAATGGCAAAAGTAAAATCCGGGAGCACATTCTGGGAATGTTGATGATTGGCCAAAAGTTAAAAGGCAATCGGTTTAGACTTACCTGAGGAATGCATAGTGGGATTCATATTTCATTCGCTGCCAGACCGGTTTAAGTATTTCCAATCCACCTATAACTGCATGCGAGAAAAGTGGAATATCAATGAGTTGATTTCCCACGCTGCACAGGAGGAGGAAAGACTTAAAGGCACAGCGCTTGAGGCTAATGTGATTACATCACCAAATAAGGCAGGACCTAAGCGGAAGGCGTATGGCAAAGGACCGGGTCAAGGTTTGGTCAACAAGAAAGGTATAAGGCCCTGGATAAGTTCATAACAATTAAGACCGAGGTTGAGAAACAACTTGGTAAAAGCATTAAGACCGTTAGATCTGACCGTGGTGGTGAATACTATGGTAGATATGACGGATCGGGTGAACAACGTCCAGGTTCCTTTGCACAGTACCTAGAGAAGTGTGGAATAGTCCCTCAATACACTATGCCTGGTTCACCTCGCATGAACGGTGTATCTGAGAGACGGAACCGAACACTAAAAGATATGGTTAGAAGCATGATAAGTCACTCATCTCTACCATTATCTCTCTGGGGGGAAGCCATCAAATGTGCCGCTTATATACTCAATCGAGTACCCACAAAAGCTACTGTTAGGACTCCATATGAGCTTTGGAACGGGCGTAAACCTAATTTAAAGCATCTGCATGTGTGGGGTTGTCCAGCTGAGGTGAGGCCTTACAAACCTCAAGAAAAGAAACTGGACCCAAAAACAGTTAGTTGTTTCTTCATAGGTTATTCCGAACATTCTAGAGGGTTTAAGTTTTATGATTCTCTCACTGGTAAAATATTTGAGACAGGAACGGCCAAGTTTCTAGAGGATGTTGAGTTTGGGGGGAAGAATAAGGGAACATATGTTGATTTTGAGGAAGAATCCATAAAGATTCATGAAGGTTTTAATAGGGATACTGAGATATCTGAAGATTGGGCGGTAATGCCAATAATTTCGATCCCATTAGAACAAGGTAATCCTCAGATTAACACTGATGCTCCACTTGAGGGTTCTAACCAGGATACATAGATTCGGGTAGAACAAGAGGAACCTCAAGATAATCTTCCACAAGGGAATCAAAATGACATCGTTCATAATGATCAAACTCTACCTCCTCAAGAAGTGCAACAAGAGGAAATAGTGCCATTAAGAAGGTCCACTAGAGAAAGGAAGAGTATTATAGGTCCAGAATTTATAGTATATCTTCAGGAGCATGATGAGTTATGTGCTGGAACTGTAGATGATCCCTCATCCTACAAACAGGCCATGGAAAGCTCTGAATCTCAAAAGTGGATTGACGCTATGAAAGAAGAGTATAAATCAATGCAGGATAATGCGGTATGGGATCTTGTCCCATTACCTGAAGGGAAAAAGGCAATTGGTTGTAAATGGGTTTACAAAACCAAACGCGATTCCCTGGGTAATGTGGAAAGACATAAAGCACGTCTTGTAGCGAAAGGTTATACTCAGCGTGAAGGGATTGATTTTAAAGAAACTTTCGCTCCAGTATCGACGAAGGATTCCTTTAGAACAATCATGGCATTAGTTGCACACTTTGACCTTGAGCTTCATCAGATGGATGTTAAGACCGCTTTTCTCAATGGTAATATTGAGGAAACGATCTACATGATGCAACCAGAACACTTTGTAGAAAGTAACTCAAAAGATCTGGTTTGCAGACTTAAGAAATCCATTTATGGGCTTAAACAAGCTTCTCGTCAATGGTATCACAAATTCCTTGAGGTGATAGTCGGTTATGACTTTGAGATCAACTCGGTTGAGGATTGTGTTTATCACAAGTTCAGTGGGAGTAATTTCATATTTCTTATATTATATGTGGATGACATATTGCTTGCCTCGAACAATAAGGAATTGTTACACACTACAAAAAGATTTCTATCAAACAAGTTTGATATGAAGGATCTTGGTGATACCAGTTTTGTGTTAGGAATCCAGATACATCGAGATCGTTCTCGTGGTATTCTTGGATTATCACAAAAAGGATACATTAAAAGTGTGTTACAACGTTACGGATTGGCAGGTTGCAAACCCCTAAGTACCCCTATAGCAAAGGGTGACAGACTTAGTCTGAGTCAATGTCCTAAGACAAAACTTGAGATTGAGGAAATAAAACTGTCCATTATGCTTCAGCAGTTGGGAGTTTAATGTATGCTCAAGTTTGTACTAGGCCGGACATTGCCTTTGCTGTAAACATGTTGGGGAGATATGTTAGTAACCCAGGAATGGATCACTGGAAAGCAGTTAAAAGAGTACTCCGATATCTGCAAGGAACAAAGGGGCACATGTTGACATATAGGAAGTCGGATAAACTGGAGATCATCGGGTATTCCGACTCGGATATTGGTGGATGCGCAGACACATTAAAAAGCACGTCAGGAAACATATTCTCATTGGCTGGAGGTGCAATATCCTGGAAAAGTGTAAAGCAAACACTTATTGCATCGTCCACCATGGCAGCAGAATTTGTTGCATGCTTTGAGGCATCAAACCAGGCACTATGGCTGTGGAATTTTGTTACTGGATTACGCATTGTACAAGGGATAGAAATCCCTATGAGGTTATATTGCGATAACAATTCCGCAGTGCAGTACTCTAACAGCAACAGGAGCGCGTCTAAATCCAAACATATAGACATAAAGTTTCTGTCTGTTAAAGAAAGAGTACAGATGGGTCAGATAAGTATAGAGCACATCGGTACAAACTCCATGATAACAGATCCCCTAAGAAAGGCGGTTTTGCCTAAGGTTTTCCAGGAACACACCATCAATATGGGTGTAGTTGATTTAGAGGATTGTTAGTTTCAGTGGGAGAGTTTGTAATAGGATCTGATGTTATATATTGCAGTATTGTGCACATTAAAGTTTATTGCAATATATATATGCTTGGAAATATTTATTGATATTTGTACTGTATTGGATCTCCAAAAGTAGGAACCATTTAAGAGTAGATATGTACGATTACAAGCCATATTACTCTTAGACCACCCTCCATAATTGGCCCAAGTAATTGATTGATTATGGTAATGTGATTACTGTTGCATCCTATTGTTCACATTACGAGAAAGAGGTCTTTAGTCCTTTATTATTATCAATCATGTACGGGGTTGTACCGTTTGCCCATTGACAATGAATATAGGGATCCCATTAAAGTTGAATATGTATTCTTGAGTAGCATATGACGGTCCAAGTGGGAGATTGTTGGAATATATTTATTTAATATATTTATAGACTAATAATAATTTGGACCGATATGCTAAATAAACATATTCGGTTATTGTCTTAAGGAAGTCCAAATTAAAAGTAGTCGAGTTAATTATTTAATTAACTAAATTGGACCTATGGGTAAAAAAGGCGTTATGGGCTCAAGTGTGGTAACCGGGTTGAATTTGGGCACTGTGATGAAGAGGGCCCAAATCTCAACACTTAAGCCTGAATTAATAAATCAGGGATATAAATTGAATTATCAATTTATTGGGTTATGGTCCCGGACACAAGGAAGTAACAAAGGATGGGCTTTACAATGTTGGGCTTCACATTGTAAAATCTATAAATAAGGGGCTAGGTTTAGGTATTTCATCACTCTAAACCCTAATGAGAAATACGGCCGCTTCCTTAGTGTCTGGAAACCTTTTCCTTCTTCTCTAACCTGATTCTACAGGTCTCTTAGTTTCATAAACGGAATCGCCGGAGAACGTGGAATCGCTAAAGAACGCAAAAGAACGCTAGAGAATACTAGATGGATAGCAGCAGGCAAACCCGTAAGTATTCTTAATTTTTTTGTTTCTTCTATAGATGAATCTAACAAAAAGGGTTTTATTATTTTTTCCGCGATTTGTTATATATTATTTGATGCGATTTCGAATAATATATAACATTTCTAACTCGTTTATTCTCTCCTTTGCCTCTAATTTTCTAGTTTTTTCCATATAAAAAACATGGAAATATAATTATCAAATGCTACCATACATCTGTAACGAATTATGTTTAGGCTCTAAAAAACAAGAGATATTGACGGCTTAGCTCGAACTTAAGCCATGTGTCTACTTTCATCTAGTTTCAAACTAAGCAGCAAAGTTTGGTTATAACCTACCAGAAGATTACTTAATTGTTTCAAAAAATACGTTATAGTTTAGCTATCTCATCTAATTATAACAATGCAGTGTCTCTGGTGTTCTTAAATACAAATGTAGCCTTCATAAGTCTATTGGTCCAAGATAACATGGTGTTGAGGCAGAATATCTATACATGAAACTCAAACATGGACATCCAACTTAAACCTGTCCAAGAAGAAATGATTACTAAGTAAGTTGTGAAGCCAATAAATCCCCTACTTTATAACCTCTATCCTAGGGAAGGTCAAGAGCTTTCAAGTCTCCAAGCCAAGTCAAATCTATATATATATATCCAGCCATTTGTCAATACTTTAAAGAGCGTGATGCGAGTCTGTGGCGATTAAATATCGACTCACGATTAATCAAGGAGGCCGTGATTAATAAGAAGTAAAATATATTTTTCATAATTAGTGTAATATAATTCTAAATATTATTTCACAATATTTATAATGTGTATATTAAAAATATAGACAGATTCAAAATTAGGCTAGATAGGATAAGAAAGTTTTGAAATTTAAAAAATAAAGCTAGTTTTCCCCGCATATTTGGCCTCCTCGACAAAAAACATTGATTGATAATAATATTTAAAATAGAAAATTACTTTTTGATATGACGCGGTGTTGGGCTCTTCCTATGTGTGGGAGTCTAATTATCATATGGGCTAAGCCCAATTAGGATAACACATAGGATTTTGGTTTATGTAAAAATATATATTTATACAGTGTCTTTCGGAGATGAGCATCATATTCTATAGTGCAGTTGTTGAGAGAAAAAGGTGATTCGAGGTGGAACTTTGTGCTTTCAATCGGACTGTCTCCGGTTGTCCGATCGGCTTCAATTTTGGTGAGAAAGCTCGTCTACTTGTCCTCTACAATCTGTCCAGAGGGTTTTTGATTTGGAGTCATCTAAGTGTGTGTTTCGATCATCTTCTTCTAACTGCGTTTTGGGATATTTCAATGAGTTTTCTGATTTCGGTTCATTATCTTGTGTATTGGGGTTGTGTATGAAGTTGTCATACTTCTTGTGGCGTATGCTCTAGTTTTATCTAGAGAATAGTTTTGTAACCCATCTTCTGATAGTGAATATTTGGTTGGACTCCGAAATCAGTCCCATGGTTTTTACTTCCAACACTGGGAAGGTTTTCCACGTAAAAAGTGTTCTGTGTTGTTTGCGTTTATTTTATTCAGACTTGATATTTTGTTTGGCATCGTTATCTCTATCATACTTGATACAAGAAGAAGATTTGTTTGTGCTCCTATTTCTTGTCAAAGTGGTATCAGAGCGAGTGGTTGTGTATTTGTCTTGTATCAAATATGGAGGTGAATACAAGCAGAATGGTGACGATGAATGGTTCGAATTATCATATATGGAAATCTAAGATGGAAGATCTTCTTTATGTTAAAAGTTTTCATTTACCAGTGTTCGGTGATGAAAAACCTAAATATAAGTCTGATGCGGAATGGATAATTATTCATCGACAGGTTTGTGGCTTTATTTGGAAATGGGTTGATGATAATGTGTTGAATCATGTTGTAGACGAAACAGATGCAAGGAAATTGTGGAGTAAACTTGAGGAGTTATATGCTCGGAAGACAGGAAACAGTAAGTTACTTTTGTTTAAATAATTGATGTATTTGAGGTATCAAGATGGATCACCTCTTACAGATCACTTGAATAACTTTCAAGGATTGATTAATCAGTTGGCTGCTATGGGTATCAAATTTGATGACGAGGTTTTGGCGTTATGGTTGCTTGGTTCGCTGCCAGACTCATGGGATACTTTCATAATGTCTCTTTCTAATTCAGCTCCTGAAGGTAATATCTCAATGGCATTAGCTAAAAGTAGTTTGTTGAATGAAGATAAGAGAAGAAAAACAGTTGGCTTCTCCTCACATTCAGAAACTCTAGTCGTTGAGAAACGTGGTAGAAATGAAAATCGCGGTTGGAAAACTAGAGGTAAAAGTAGAAGCAAGAGTCGGAACAAGTCTAATAAATTTGCAGATTGGGAGTGCTACTACTGTCATGAGATCGGGCACACTAAGAAATTTTGTCCTAAGTTGAGAAAGAAGAATAATTTTGGGAAATCTAATAATGGTAAAGAAGAAAAGAACAAGGAGAAAAATTATGATGAAAGTGGTGACGAGAAACATGTTGCTGCAGTTTCAGAGAGCTACTTCGTTGTTATTGATGTTGCTGTTGTGAATTCTGTGTCTGATGAAAATGGTTGGGTAGTTGACAGTGGTGCTACAATTCATGCCACTTCTCGTAGAAAATTTTTCTCATCTTACACCTCTGGTGACTTTGGTTCTGCAAAGATGGGAAATAATGATTTGTCTAAAGTGGTTGGTATTGGTGATGTTTATCAAGAAACAAGCATGGGTGCAAGATTGATTTTGAAGGGTGTTAAACATATACCCGATCTTCGATTGGATTTAATATCTACAGGGAAGCTAGATGATGAAGGTTATTGCAGTATTTTTGCAAATGGGCAGTGGAAACTTACTAAGGGCTCGTTGGTTGTGGCAAGAGGACAAATATATTCAGCCCTCTACATCATGTCTGCAAGGGTGTCTGCTGAGAAAATCAATGTTGTTAATGATGAATCAATGGTTGATTTGTGGCATAAAAGACTCAGTCACATTAGCGAAAAAGGATTAGATATTCTGAGGAAGAAACAATACATTCGTGGGATACACAAAGCTCATTTAAAGAAATGCGTACATTGTTTGGCTGGAAAGCAGAATAGAGTATCTTTCAAGAGCTCGGCTCCTTCAAGAAAACCAAGTTTTCTTGAATCGGTACATACTGATGTTTGTAATCCTTTCAAAATGAGAACACTTAGTGGTTGTTTGTACTTTGTTACCTTTGTTGATGATCATTCAAGGAAAGTTTGGGCTTACACTTTGAAAACAAAAGATCAAGTGTTAGATGTCTTTAAGCAGTTTCAAGCTTCAGTTGAGAGACAGAGTGGGAAACAATTGAAGTGTGTTAGAAGTGATAATGGGGGAGAATACATTGGTCCTTTTGATGATTATTGTAGACAGCAAGGTATTCGGCATCAAAAGACACCTCCCAAGATCCCTCCGTTGAATGGCGTAGCGGAGAGACTAAACCGAACATTAATTGAAAGGGTAAGATGTCTTCTTTCACAATCACAACTCCCTAAATACTTTTGGGGTGAAGCTTTGAATACAGTGGTACATGTCTTGAATCTTAGTCCTTCTATACCTTTAGATTGAGATATCCCAAATAGAGTTTAGACAGGTAAAGATGTTTCTTATAATCATTTGCGTGTCTTTGGGTGCAAAGCTTATGTACATATTCCTAAAGATGAGAGATCTAAACTCAATTCGAAGACAAGACAGTGTGTATTCATTGGTTATGGTCTTGATGAGTTCGGCTACAGATTTCATGATCCAATTAATAAGAAGTTTATTAGGAGCAGAGATGCCGTGTTTATGGAAGATCAAATAGTTCATGATATTGATAAGAGTCAAAATTCAGTGCCTATGTCTGAGAATGACTTGGTAGAATTGGGGCATATTTCGCTTGCACATACTCCTACAGAAGTTGAAGAAAATTCAGATGGTGACTCATCTGCCTCAAGAGGTTCACATATTGTTGATACTGGTGATCATGATAATAATTTCATGCATGAACAAGAGAATGAAGATGATGTTGAACAATTTGAAATTCCAACGCAGAGATCTACTAGAGATAGACAACCCTCTACTAGATATCCTTCTGATGAATATATTTTGTTAACCGATGCAGGTGAGCATGAGTGTTATGATGAGGCTATTAGTGGTGTATGTAAAAATCAATGGATTGAAGCGATGAATGAAGAGATGCAATCACTTCATGAGCATCATACATTTGAGTTAGTGAAGATACCTGAAGGGAGAAAATCCTTGAGTAACAAGTGGGTGTATAGGTTAAAGCAAGATGATAGTTCTCTGCAACCTCGGTACAAAGCAAGATTGGTAGTCAAAGGTTTTGGTCAGAAAAAAGGTATTGATTTTGATGAAATATTTTCTCCAGTTGTAAAAATGTCCTCTATTCCCGTGGTTCTAGGCATTGCAGCGAGTCTAGACTTGGAAATTGAGCAAATGGATGTAAAAACAACATTCTTGCATGGTGACTTGGAAGAAGAGATTTTTATGAAACAGCCTGAAGGTTTTGTGGTTGAAGGAAAAGAAGATTATGTATGCAGACTGAAAAAGAGTCTATATGGTTTGAAGCAAGCTCCGAGGCAGTGGTATAAGAATTTCATGTCAGTTATGGGGGAGCATGACTACACGAAGACTTCTTCTAATAATTGTGTATTTGTGAAGAAATTTTCTGATGCCAATTTTATTGTTCTCTTACTTTACGTGGATGATATGCTTATTGTTGGGAAGAATACTTCGCGGATTGATTCTTTGAAGAAACAGTTAAGTAAGTCTTTCGCAATGAAAGATTTAGGTCCAGCAAAGCAGATTCTCGGCATTCGAATTACTAGAGACAGAGACTTGAAGAAGTTGTTCTTATCACAAGAAAAATACATTGAGAAAATTCTTCAGAAGTTTAATATGGACAAAGCTAAAGTGGTTAACTCACCACTTTCCGGTCACTTCAAGTTAAGCAAGAAACAATGTCCTTCAACTAATGAAGAAAAGAGATACATGGCTAATATTCCATATGCATCTGCAATTGGAAGTCTCATGTATGCCATGGTATGTACTCATCCTGACTTAGCTCATAGTATTTGTGTTGTGAGCAGATTTTTGTCAAACCCAGGTAGAGAGTATTGGGAAGCCGTGAAATGGATTATGAGGTATCTGCGAGGAACATCTAGTTTGAAGCTCAGTTTTGGGATGAATAAACTTGAGTTGTTGGCTTATTCTGATTCAGACTTGGCTGGAGATGTCGATACTCGCAAGTCTACTTCTGGATATTTGATTAACTTTTGTGGTGGCGCTGTTTCATGGAAATCAAGACTACAAAAGTGTGTTGCCCTTTCAACGACAGAAGCTGAATTCGTAAAGAGCTACTGGATGAAGACGTTCTTGAAAGAACTTGGATTTGAGCAACACAGATATGTACTGTTATGTCATAATCAAAGTGTTATTCATCTTGTGAAGAATTCGTCATTTCACTCAAAGTCGAAACATATTGATGTGAGATATCATTGGATTCGAGATATTCTTGATGCTAAACTAATGGAGGTTGATAAAGTTCATACAGATGATAATGAGTCTGACATGATGACAAAGGTTTTGCCTAGGGGAAAGCTTGAACATTGTAGATTGATCGCTGGGATGGCGAATCCTCCCACATCGTCGTGAGGGGGAGATTTGTTGGGCTCTTCCTATGTGGGAGTCTAATTATCATATGGGCTAAGCCTAATTTGGATAACACATAGGATTTTGGTTTATGTATAAATATATATTTATACAGTGTCTTTCGGAGATGAGCATCATATTCTATAGTGCAGTTGTTGAGAGAAAAATGTGATTCGAGGTGAAACTTTGTGCTTTCAATCGGACTGTCTCCGGTTGTCCGATCGGCTTCAATTTTGGTGAGAACGCTCGTCTACTTGTCCTCTACAATCTGTCCAGAGGGTTTTTGATTTGGAGTCATCTAAGTGTGTTTTTCGATCATCTTCTTCTAACTGCGTTTTGGGGATATTTCAGTGAGTTTTCTGATTTCGGTTCATTATCTTGTGTATTGGGGTTGTGTATGAAGTTGTCATACTTCTTGTGGCGTATGCTCTAGTTTTATATAGAGAATAGTTTTGTAACTCATCTTCTGATAGTGAATATTTGGTTGGACTCCGAAATCAGTCCTGTGGTTTTTACTTCCTACACTGGGAAGGTTTTCCACGTAAAAAGTGTTTTGTGTTGTTTGCGTTTATTTTATTCAGACTTGATATTTTGTTTGGGATCGTTATCTCTATCATACTTGATACAAGAAAAAGATTCGTTTGTGCTTCGATTTCTTGTCACGCGGAACATCCACTAGACAAGGCAATTTACTACTTTCTGCAATTTGCTACTTTCGGTTCTTCAGCCTCCTCCCTACAAAATTAGACAAATAAATTCCATATCATGGCATTCGAAAGAAAGTAAGCTGCTTGTACTTTTTAATATTTAATTACGCTACAAATGATGATCAAATGTGACAAATCAAACCTGTCTTTGGCATAATACACATGTGGATTCGATTGATGATTGTCAAGAGAACGTAATATGGTCATGACTGTGAGCTTCTCAATTTTCATAGTAAGATGAATTTAACATGATGGAATCAGACCCTTTTGAAAATAAAAGGAGCCTAACTTAAAAGTAAAGATCACTTAACTTTTTTCTCGCTTTGCAATTCGGGAATCATATGTTCTATATTCTAAGTTTGCGTCAACATGGAGTGAATTTATTTGCATGAATTTAAAAAAAACGTAAGTAAATCCATAAGGAAAGAATTATAATAAAAATAACTATGATAGAGATTAAAATGTTAGTTTAGTCTAGCTTATGCAATTCAGCCATAGTTTTGGTGTTGATCATCTTAAAGCAAAATTCATCTGGATTTTTAAATAATTTTTTTTTGAGTTTCCGCAGAAAAAAAAAGCACAAAAGCAACATGGAAAACATTGTCCCTTTTTAACAACAAAAACAAAATCAAATGAAAGAAAATAGAATGGAGCTGAAATTACCCGCAATCACTACTCCTTTATTTTCTCGGAATCCGTTGTTAGATCATAAACTTGATCAAAATAATAAAGTCTAAGAATCTCATTCAAGAAAACCTATCAAGAAATTACACTCTTAGATTTCGAATTCACTTTTATTAGCTTACTTTGGAAGTCACTCTTACTAGCTTACTTTGAAAGCCACACATTCATGGCTTATTATGGAAGCTAGACTTTGTTAGCTTGTTTTAAAAGCTTTAACTTGTTGACTTCTCTTGGAAGCTTAGCTTCTTATAAAATAGTGGATTCATCCACAGTTGTACTCACTACCTAAACACAACAAGAATAAAATTTAGAGTGAAAAGAGAGACAAGAATGCTCTCTTTGGTGTTAGAAAAAATATTTCTCTTGTAGTGTTTGTAATATTTTTGTTTTCCATCTTTATAAAAGTTGTTTGTTTGTTTAAATGAGTGTTGTTTCATATTTATTTTCAGCCAACAAAGCGGTATCAGAGCCATAAGCTCTATCCAAAATTTCATTTTCAAATCTTCACCATATTGAAAGATATGGCAAATGGTGTATCATTCTTCCAAGTTCCAACACTCAACAACAACTAATAATATTGAAGTATCAAGATGAAGGCTCTCCTTGGAGCGCATGATGTATGGATGCCGCAGAAAAATGAAATGACAAACGCGAAGATGAAACAAGCCTTACTTAAGAGGAGGAAACAACTTTGCAGGATTCAAGAAAGAGAGACAAAAAGCTCTAATCCTCATCTATCAAACATTAGATGATCATGGCTTCAAAAATATTGTAATCACATCTTCTGTCAAGCAAGCATAGCAAAAAATAAAAATCTCTTACAAAGGAGTCGAAAAGGTGAAAAAGGTAAGTCTCCAAACGTTAAGAGGTGAATTCGAATCCTTACACATGAAAGCATCTGAGTCTATTTCGGAATATTTCTCAAGAGTAGCAACAGTTTCCAATCAATTAAAAAGAAATTGTGAGAAGTTAGAATATGTGAGAGTAATAGAAAAAATACTCTGTTCATTGGATCCTAAATTTGAGCATATCATTGTGACGATTGAAGAAACTAAAGACTTGGGGGAAATGATAATTGAAGAAATTCAAGGCTCATTACAATATTATACAGAAAACCACAAAAAGAAACAAGAGATCACTGCGAAACTCCTCAAAGTAGAACTCAATGACATGCATGCAAATCAAAGGAATGATAGAAACCAACGTGGCCGAGGCATAGGTAGAGGTCGCGGACAAGGTGGTTATCGTGGCCGTGGACGTGGCTGAAATTACAACAATAATAATAATTCCAACTACAACTACGAGAAAAGAGAAAGCTCAATACGAGGTCGTGGAAGAAGAAATCTGAACTCGAGGTATGATAAATCTCAAATCCAATTCTATAAATGTCAAATTTTTGGACATTATGCTTTAGAATGGAGAGGCCCCAACAAAAGAGTTAAGCAGATGGCCAATTATGTGCAGGATAAGATGAAGGAAAAAGATATGCTAATACTAACATATAAAAACACTAATGAAGTTCAAGAGAATACTTGGTATCTTGACACTGGTGCAAGCAACCATGTGTGTGAGAAAATAATCATGTTTATAGAGATCAATGAATCAATGAGTGGAACTGTCTCTTTTAGAGATGATAACGCAAAGCAAAATTCTAAGGTGGGACTGAAAAACACAAAGTGAGGCTTGTTGTAAAACGCTATAGTTAAAAGGCAAGAATTGACTATGATGAGGTATTTGCCCCAGTTGCCTAATTACAAACTATTATACTAATAATTTCTTTGGCGGATCAAAACAAGTGGAAGAAACAACAAACGGATGTGAAGTCACTCTTATTAAATAGTGTCCTTGAAGAAGAAATCTACATTCAACAACCATTAGGCTACGAGGTTAAAGGTCACGAAGCTAAGGTGTTGAAGCTAAAGAAGGTTATGTATGTGCTAAAACAAGCACCAAGGACATGGAACAATAGAATCAACAAGTATTTCCGAGAAAATGGCTTCAACAAATGTCCATATGAGCATGCCCTATATACCAAGATCAAAGATGGAGATATTTTGATTGTGTGCCTCTGCGTTGACGATTTAATCTTCACCAGAAGCAGCACAAGTATGTTCAATAAATTCAAGGAAATGATGACGAAGGAATTCGAGATGACAGAATTGGGGTTCATGGCGTACTACATTGGCATTGAAGTTAAGCAATAAAAGAATTGAATTTTTATCTCACCAAAAAGTTATGCAAACTATATCCTTAAGAAGTTTAAGATGGAAAACTGTAACCCGATAAGCACACTCATGGAGTTCGAAGTTAAAATATCCAAACATAAAGAAGGAAAAAGTTGTAAATCCAATATTATTCAAAATTTTGGTGGGAAGTCTACGTTATCTAACTTGAATGAGAGCGAATATTCTTCATGCAGTTGGATTGGTTAGTCGCAACATGATTCCTCCAACAAGAACTCATTTCAAGGTTTCAAAGAGAATCATTCGTTATCTGAAAGGTACAATTGACTTTGTCATACTCTATTCAATTTCTAAAGATTACAAGCTTTTTGGGTATATCGATAGTGATTAAGGTGAAAACATAGATATTCGAATGAGTATTAATAGATTTGTATTTTTATGGGAAACATTGTATATTGGTCATGTTCTAAACTAGTCATTTTGGATGGTCTCAAAGATAAGGTGTTGATGCTAAAGAAGGCTATGCATGGGCTAAAACAAGCACCAAGGACATGGAACAGTAAAATCAACAAGTATTTCCGAGAGAATGACTTCAACAAATGTCCCTATGAGCATGCCCTATATACCAAGATCAAAGATGGAGATATCTTTATTGTGTGCCTCTATGTTGACGATTTGATCTTCACCAGAAGTAGCCCAAGCATGTTCAATAAAATCAAGGACATGATGAGAAAGAATTCGAGGTGACAGACTTGGGGCTCATGGTGTACTACCTTGGCATTGAAGTTAAGCTGGTAAAAAAATTGAATTTTTATCTCACACGAAAGTTATACAAAATATATCCTTAAGAGGTTTAAGATGGAAAACTGTAACCGATAAGCACACTCATGGAGTTCGAAGTCAAAATATCCAAACATGAAGAAGGCAAAAGTGTAAATCCAACATTATTTTTTTGTGGGAAGTCTACGTTATCTAAATTGCATGAGAGCGAATATTCTTCATGCAGTTCGATTGGTTAGTCGCATTATGGATCCTCCAACAACAACTCATTTCAGGTTTCAAAGAGAATCATTTGCTATCAGAAAGGTACAATTGACTTAGGCTTACTTTATTCAATTTCTAAATATTAGAAGCTTTTTGGGTATAATGATAGTGATTGGGCTAAACATAGGCAATCGATTGAGTACTACTAGATTTATATTTTTTATGGGACACATTGTATATCGGTCATGTTCTACACTAGTCATTTTGGATGGTCACGAAGTTAAGATGTTGAAGCTAAAGAAGGCTATGTATGGGCTAAAACAAGTACCACGGATATGGAACAGTAAAATCAACAAGTATTTCCGAGAGAATGGCTTCAACAAATGTCCCTATGAGCATGCCCTATATACAAAGATCAAAGATGAATATTTTTTATTGTGTGCCTCTATGTTGACGATTTGATCTTCACCGGAAGCAGCCCAAGCATGTTCAATAAAATCAAGCAAATGATGAGAAGGAATTCGAGATGACAGACTTGGGGCTCATGGTGTACTACCTTGGCATTGAAGTTAAGCACTAAAAGAATTGAATTTTTATCACACAAGAAAGTTATACAAAATATATCCTTAAGAGGTTTAAGATGAAAATTTGTAACCCGATAAGCACACTAATGGATTTCGAAGTCAAAATATCCAAACATGAAGAAGGCAAAAGTGTAAATCCAATATTATTCAAAATTTTGGTGGAAAGTTTAGGCTATCTAACTTGAATAAGACCAGATATTCTTCATGCACTTGGATTGGTTAGTCGCAACATGGATCCTTCAACAACAACTCATTTCAAGGTTTCAAAGAGAATCATTCGTTATCTGAAATGTTTGGCTTACTTTGTTCAATTTGTAAAGATTACAAGCTTTTTGGGTATATAGATAATGATTGGGGTAAAAACATAGACAATCAAATGAGTACTACTGGATTTGTATTTTTTATGAGAAACATAGTATATTGGTTATGTTCTAAACTAGTCATTTTGGATGCTCACGAAGATAAGGTGTTGAAGCTAAAGAATGCTCTGTTTGGGCTAAAACAAGCACCAAGCGCATGGAACAATAAAATAAAGAAGTATTTCCGAAACAATACTTTCAACAAATGTCCCTATGAGCATGCCCTATATACCAAGATCAAATATGTATATATTTTTATTGTGTGCCTCTACGTTGACGATTTGATCTTCACCGGAAGCAGCCCGAGCATGTTCAATAAATTCAAGGAAATAATGACGAAGGAATTCGAGATTACAAACTTGGGGCTCATGACGTACTACCATGGCCTTGAAGTTAAGCAGTAAAAAGATTGTATTTGTATCTCACAAGAAAGTTATGCAAAATTTATCCTTAAGAAGTTTAAAATGAAAAAACTGTAACCCGATAAGCACACTCGTGGAGTTCAAAGTCAAAATATCCAAACATGACGAAGGAAAAAGTATAAATCCAACATTATTCAAAATTTTGGTGGGAAGTCTACGCTATCTAACTTGCATGAAACCGGATATTCTTTATGCTGATGGATTGTTTAGTCACAACATGGATCCTCCAACAACAACTCATTTCAAGGTTTCAAAGAGAATCATTCGTTATCTGAAAGGTTTGGCTTACTTTGTTCAATTTCTAAAGATTACAGGTTTTTTGGGTATATAGATAATGATCGGGGTGAAAACATAGACAATCGAATGAGTACTACTGGATTTGTATTTTTTATGAGAAACATTGTATATTGGTCATGTTCTAAACTAGTCATTTTGGATGGTCACAAAGATAAGGTGTTGAAGCTAAATAAGGCTATATATGGGCTAAAAAACACCAAGGGCATGGAACAGTAAAATCAACAAGTATTTCTGAGAGAATGGCTTCAACAAATATCCCTATGAGCATGCCATATATACCAAGATCAAATATGGATATATTTTTTATTGTGTGCCTCTACGTTGATGATTTTATCTTCACCAGAAGTAGACCAAGGATGTTCAATAAATTAAAGGAAATTATGACAAAGGAATTCGAGATGACAGACTTAGGGGCTCATGGCTTACTACCTTGGCATTGAAGATAAGTAGTAAAAAGATTGAGTTTTTATCTCATAAGAATCTATGCAAAATATATCCTTAAGAAGTTTAAGATGGAAAACTGTAACCCGATAAGCACACTCATGGAGTTTGAAGTCAAAATATCCAAACATAAAGAAGCAAAAAACTGTAAAACCAACATTATTCAAAAATTTGGTGGGAAGTCTATGCTATCTAACTTTCATGAGACCGGATATTCTTCATGCAGTTGGATTAGTTAGTCGCAACATGGATCCTCCAATACCAACTCATTTCAAGGTTTCAAAGAGAATCATTTGCTATCTTAAAGGTACAATTGACTTAGGCTTACTTTATTCAATTTCTAAAGAAAACAAGTTTTTTGGGTATATCGATAGTGATTGGGCTGAATAAATAGACAATCGAATAAGTACTACTGGAATTTTATTTTTTATGGAAAACATTGTATATTCGTCATGTTCTAAACTAGTCATTTTGAATGGTTACGAAGATAAGGTGTTGAAGCTAAAGAAGGCTCTATATGGGCTAAAACAAGCAGCAAGGGCATAGAACAGTAAAATTAACAAGTATTTCCAAAATAATAGTTCCAACAAATGTCTTTTTAAGCATGCTTTATATACCAAGATCAAATATGGAGATATTCTGATTATGTGCCTCTATGTTGACGATTTGATCTGCACCAGAAGCATTCCAAACATGTTTAATAAATTCAAGGCAATGATGACGAAAGAATTCGAGATGACAGACTTGGGGTTCATGGCTTACTACCTTGGCATTGAAGTTAAGCAGTAAAAATATTGATTTTTTATCTCACAAGAAATCAATACAAACTATATCCTTAAACAGTTTAAGATGGAAAACTGTAACCCGATAAGCACACTCATGGAGTTCAAAGTCAAAATATCCAAACATGAAGAATGAAAAAGTGTAAATCTAACATTATTCAAAAATTTGGTGGGAAGTCTACGCTATCTAACTTCCATGGGACCGGATATTCTTCATGCAGTTGGATTGGTTAGTCTCAACATGGATCCTTCAACAACAACTCATTTCAAGGTTTCAAAGAGAATCATTCGTTATCTGAAATGTTTGGCTTACTTTGTTCAATTTGTAAAGATTACAAGCTTTTTGGGTATATAGATAATGATTGGAGTAAAAACATAGACAATCAAATGAGTACTACTGGATTTGTATTTTTTATGAGAAACATTGTATATTGGTCATGTTCTAAACTAGTCATTTTGGATGGTCACGAAGATAAGGTGTTGAAGCTAAAGAAGGCTATGTATAGGCTAAAACAAGCACCAAGGACATGGAACAGTAAAATCAACAAGTATTTCCGAGAGAATGGCTTCAACAAATATCCTTATGAGCATGCCCTATATACCAAGATCAAAGATGGATATATTTTTTATTGTGTGCCTCTACGTTAACGATTTGATCTTCACTAGAAGCAGACCTAGCATGTTCAATAAATTCAAGGAAATTATGACAAAGGAATTCGAGATGATAGAGTAGCAAAACCACAGTTAGAAAGACAGAGAAATGATTAGAAGTATAGCAATGAATAAGGGTAAATCATTCACAAATGATATAGCAAACACCATCATGTTTATATCAGCTGATGGAAACTACCAAATAGGTATATCGATTGCAAAATATTAATTGAGAGAGCGAGATTGAATCACGTTTCGTGGATTGGGTATTTCCAAACACGAAAACTTGCGTGGAAATACCACGAACATAACCCCCCCCCTAAACCTAAATGTACACTATACTACCCCTAATTTATCAAATAACATGTCAAATTGAAGCTATTAGTCTAACTAAGTATATACATGTATTCAAACATAAATAAAACAAGTACAAGTAGAGGAAAATTTGATTTTCCCAATCCGAATACTAAAGTTTAAATATCACTAAAACCACACGTGAAAATTTTAAAAAAACACTATGGTGTAGATAATGCATACCTTGACAAGTATCTTTTGTTGGATTTAAAAATTTTGAGTTTTGAAATAGTAGGTTTAGAGAGGTTTAGGGTTTCGAAAGAGAGAAAGTGATGAAATTTGAGAGTTTTAGTATCTATATCGATGGAATTTTTGTAAATAAAAGGGATCTCGTTATAAAAAAACGGATCTTAAATTAGCCTACCACAATTCAAATAGTCAAATTACAAAAGATATTAATTTTAAAGGAGGCTCACATAATGGGCCTCATATATGTCTTTAAGGTTATTGTTATTTTTATAAAAAAACTAAAAAAAGTAGAATCTAATAAAATAATATTAAATCTTAAAAGAATATGCTAAAACAAAATCTATTTTGGGATACAAATTATTTTCTAAAGCGAAAATGATGAATTTTAAAAAATAAAGAAATACAAATTTAATTTAACTTTCATAAATTTTTTATGAACGCGCTAGATGATGTATTTAATATATATTTTAACATTTACGTACAAGTTTTTTTGGATGGCAATGGATTATGTATCTACAAACACTCTCCATAAAACCTTAACTGGGTGCTGATTTTGTGGAGATAGGTCGAATCCTTTTTTTTTATGTTTGGAATGATTTGAATTCTATTACATTTGATTTTATATAAGGAAAATGCAACACTAATTACCTTCTCATCAAAATTATTATCGTATAACACCCCCAACTATTTTATATGCCTATTAAACACCCATCTCACCAAACTAATTCATTTTCAATACTCATTTTTTCGATTATCCCTTATTTACCCTCAAAATTTGGCTTAGTCTATTTTCCAACTAAAATTCAAATTTTGAATTCGTATTAGTAGAACCTACCCTACTATTTTAAAATATATTAACATAGGTTATAAACCTCTCTAGTATTTCATACCTTCCATAAACCAGTTTAAATACCTCCTTCTGTAAAACGAGTGCTTCTCGAAACCATTTACAGGTAATATTTTGTATATTGTGGTTTTGCGTTTTTTTTTCTTGTTGAAGGTGTTTGTGAGCTAGGTTTTATCGACGAGTTGAAGGTGTTTTTCTTGTTGAAGGTGTATATGAACGTTTCGTCAATTCTTTATGTATTAGTAGTTCTGATTACATTAACAAGTGTTTTGTTCAGCTTATTCTTAGTTGTATAAGTTGTAACTACAAGTTTAATAGTTTCTGGGTTATTTTCTAGCTTTTCTAGACCTGTTTATATTGTCATAGCATATATAGGTAAGCATGTTTCTTATGTTAGAGACGATGCGATTGTGAATGCAGGTGCTTCCATTTATATACATTGGTTACATAACTATGATATACATGACTCGCGTTAAAACTCAAATTTGACAGTACACATTAACCATGACGCGAGGTATTCATCTCCCATATCACTACCTGAATCATCTCGCTTGTTATGTAACCAAAACACACTATTGTGAATGTGACAATAGTCTTGTTTTAATGTTGCACATGACGCGAATTATGTTTAGTTGTTACGATTAAAACATACACGCGATTTACACCGCAATGATACATCACGCGATTCGTTGCTTCATAATTTTATACGTCTCATGCGTTTCGTATTGTGATTTCAAACTTTTCTCTCACCTAGTCAAATTTTGTTTTATCATTGCAGTAAACTAGATGTCTAAGTCAAAAATGTGTATTTTCAAATATTCCAACGATACCTCAATCGTTCCTTTGAGCGAGTTTGAAAACTCTGAGACTCTTCAACACTATGTTGAAGGTAGATGGGATGATCTGGTTAGGGGTAGTTACACTATTACCTACTCTTGTGATGATCAAAAGTACTGTTTGTTTAATAATGAGACTGATTTCATAGGTTTAGTTGTTTATCTTGATGTGGAGCGTCTGAAAAGCGTTAGCTTCTTTACAGAACACTAAGTAGTTGAAAATGATGTGGATGACATTCGTAAACAGCCTAGCATAAGCTTCAGAGAACCCTGTGATGATCAACTATTAAGTAGGGAGAGTAGTAATTGTTTACTAAGTTTATAACATAAAAAAAACATCTTGATACTAACGGTTGGGTTGATGCTATCACATGGGTTCGTCAAATATTTGTTGATGGTGCCGCATGTCTAAGGTTATCGTTATGTCGATATGCTTTAGAGTGTAGTTTTGCTTTCAAGTATATGCATAATACGTCTACTAAGATCACTGCTTACTGTGTCAACAAATATTCAGGTGGTTGTAAATGGCGACTTTATGCATCAACGGATTCTACCATTGGTTTAATGGTGATCAAACGATTTGTCCAAACCCATACATGTAGCCCGGTATTTTCCAAAAGAAAGTAGGCATTTGACGTCTGATTTGATTGCGAATGAAATAACCAAATCAATTAGGACATGTTATTTTTTAACAACAAAAACTATTCAGTCTTCTATCAAACACGACTATGGTTTAGACATTGCATACTGTCTCTCGTGGAATGCTTTAAAAGGCGAGGAGGGAAGTTTTCGGATATAGTAATACTTCGTTTGGCTTGCTGAATGCTTACTTTAGAAGATTAAAAAGTTGAGATATTACTATTGATTGCCATTTGGAGGTTGGTTTTGGGAATATCTTCATGAGGAGCTTTGTGATATTTGGATCATGTATTCAAGGCTTTCACTCATCTCGATCATTGTTGTATGTGGACGATGCCCATTTAAACGGAAAACATGGTGGTGTATTGCTGTCTGAAGTGGAAAAGGATGGCAATAGCGGTGAGTTTTAAACCTTCCTTGCATATCGTTTTGAACGCTTTTCACTCATCTCGATCATTGTTGTATGTGGACGATGTTTATTTAAACGGAAAGCATAGTGGTGTATTGCTGTCTGAAGTGGAAAAGGATGGCAATAACAGTGAGTTTTAAACCTTCCTTGCATATCGTTTTGTACACTTTTAATTAAACGGAAAGCATGGTGGTGTATTGTTGTCTAAAGTGGAAAAGGATGGCAATAGCGGTGAGTTTTAAACCTTCCTTGCATATCGTTTTGTACGCTTTTCATTAAAAGGAACATTAGACGCGAGTTAAGATGACTTGCTCATGCGATTTCCATCATCTAAGTACCTAACCATTTTACCCGTGCGATTGTTAAATACTTTATTACGCGAGTTGTGAACTACAAGACCGATAGAAATCGCGCGATGTTGCACAACAAACTTAGCAATCGTGCGACGTGTACTGAAAAAAATTAGCAATCGTGACTTCATGAATGTATGTAGCCTTATAGACAGACCTATCAACCAATTATATTTTGAACTACTTAGTTGGACTCCAATAACCTATTTACATATTGCAGGTATTTTTCCAGTTGCTTTTGGTACTTTCGGTGGTGAAGATACGATAACTGGCTATGGTTTATGGAACGTCTTAAACCTCATTTGTAAACCGTCAAATCACTTTTATTTCTGACAAACACTCTGGTATTATTAATTTTGCTTCTGCTGTTTATCCAAACTACTTTCATGCTTACTGTATATATCATCTCCTGAATAATTTGAGGTCCGCCCTTGAATGCACTAACCGAGAGTTTAAAAAGAAGATGTTGGAACGATTTAAAATTTGTGCTTATGCTCCCATAGTTGAGCTTTTTAATCACAGACTTTCCAAGTTTTTAAGTAGAGGTGGTAAAAATATTAAGAAATTTGTTGAGCATTTACCTCCCGAAAAGTACGCCCAGCCATTCGTCATTGGGAAACGTTATGGGCCAATGGCATCATCTACCGCCGACAACCAGATTAAAAAGCTTTGCAATCTACAAATTTCTGAAATGATATACAAGATTAGAGTAATGATAATTGATAAGGGCAAAATTCGCCGGTATAAATAACAAGGGGTTGATTGCGGATAAAAGAGACTTGGTGTGATTATTAATGTATTTAAGACCTTTCAGGGACCAATTTGTAAACAAGGTACTTAATAAGGGGCCTCATTAGCAATATAGTCAGCCCACTAAGGATATTAATGGGTCCACTTTAATTTAGTATAAAAGGTGACCCACTTTCTTGGTAGGTGGGACATTGAATATTATTCTATCCTTTTACATTCTCTCTCTACACTTTCTCTCTCTAGTCACATCAAGCACAAGATCCAAAATATTCCCCCAAACATTTATTGACTCATCAATAATGACCCAGATTTTGAGACGTTATTCTGAGGGGCTCCGGTTGAACAGTAATTTATGCCTCGAATATGACAAGCAGTCTAAGGAGAATGTTCTAGCCAGTCAAACGTGGGTGGTATCTAAGTCTTCTCCAAGTTCATTTGAAGTTTATTCTGAACCATTTATAGTTGTCAACATGCTTGATTTTAAGTGTTCATGTGGTTCATGGCAGCAAGAGTGTTTTCCATGTCCGCATTCATTGTCGGCAATAACATCGGTTAACGAAGATCCTATGACGTTGATAAAACCATTCTACATTGTTGGTAATTTTAGGTCCACTTATTCTTTTAGCATACCTGCAATAACCGACTTTGGTGAAAGGTTATCCTCTAACGAATGTGAAGGACCGGTTGTTCTACCTCCTAACGTTAAAAGGCGAGATGAAAGGCCAAGAAAAAAGAGGATTCCATCTAGAGGAGAAGTATCATCGAGCCAGTTGCGTTGCGGTCGTTGTTTTAAATTTGGACACAACCGAAGGACATGTGATATCCCACTATGAGCTTGTTATCAGAACTATTTACATATCATCCAAATTATTCAGTATGTATTAATAGGATTCCCTTTGTCATGTATCTCCCTCCCTATACAATTTTTTTACTTTAATTTAGTTGAAATAGACATTCCAATTTTGGGCATCCTTGAGGTCAATCATTCTTTCTCATTTACTTAGACATTACTTTTATTTCCCACACGCGAGTTGGGTGACTATTATTTTCGCACATGCGAGTTGTATGGACCTATATGAGTACATGTGAGTCTCATCACGCGATTTCCAGTAGCTAACCTCCACAACAACGCGATTGTGTAAAATAGTCCCCCCCCCCTCCTCCTTTTCTCCAGTTCTTAATTTTTCATATCAGTCACAACATAGGAGATGCAATTTATGTCAAAATCGATTAGTTTGTCATTACGATTGGTTAAGTCCATTTATACGGGATTGCTACCAACTCATTTACAAGCATACTAGAATTGACATGATTTATTAGATTGGACTTACACTACTTAAACAGACCCTTTTACGCGATTGGAACATAATTTAGTTGAAACAGACATTACAATTTTGGGTATCCTTGAGATGAAGCTTCCTTTCTCATTTACTTTGACATTACTTTTATTGCACAAACGCGAGTTGTGTGACTTTATTGTTTTTGGACACGCGACTTGTATGGACCTATATGAGTACACGCGAGTCTCATCATGCGATTGTCAGTAGCTAACCTCCACAACGACGCGATCTTGTAAAACCTTTTATTCAGACCCCCACCCCCCCCCCCCTCCTTTCTCCCGTCCTTAATTTTTCATATCGGTCACAACATAGCAGACGCAATTTATGTCAAAATCGATTAGTTCTTCATTGCGATTGGTTAAGACCATTTTTACGCAATTGCTACCAACTCATTTACAAGCATTACTAGAATCGACGTGATTTGTTAGATTACATAAGCACTACTTAAACAGACCCTTTTACATGCTAGAACTATTGAGATAACGATAACATAACAAATTTAACAAACAAGAGACCTGATTGCACAATGGACCTACTACTGCCCATATAGTAAACCCTAACAAAAAACCACTATATATTATAGGGTTCACCAATTCTAATTCCAAAAAACAAAAACACAAACAAACAACTACATACTGACTAATTATCATAAGAGTTCTCCTCTTCTTCATCCCCCTCTTCATCCTCAGAATCTTTCACTGACTCTTCCTCAGACTCTTTCTCGTCATCGTCCTTCGTATCCAAATCACTATCTTCATCGTCGTCATTCTCCATCCCCCAAAATTCATCATCCGCTTCCCAAAACTCCACTTCCTTGTCTGATGAATTCTTCGAAGACTTCCTAGGAGTATGCTTCCTCCTTATCGTCCTCCTCGTGTTCTTCTTGGTCCTTCGGCGTTTTGGATACCACTCGTAGTCTGAATCCTCCTCTGGAAAAGACAAAGAGTCTCCTGAGTCATAGTCATCCTTAGGTGAAAGCGAGGATGAAAATGCATATTTCGATTTGTTGGACGAGTACACGATTTAAAACATGTTTTCATATTAAATGCATTACATTAAGAAATCCATATTTATATATAAAATGATAAGGCTACGTTATAAATTAAATACATTTTATTGGATCTATCACTCTACACCCCATTTTTCAAAACTAAAATTTGAAAAACCAAAACTAATATTTCCTTACCAAATATTTACACGATTGTCATTCTCGCAAAAACTAACCCTAATCTAAAATCCTAACAACAATTTAACATTTTACCACTAACACTTTCACCGCAACACTAAAAACATAACCAAATCTTACCTTAAACTTCAATTTTTTTACCACAAATCTAGCAAACATCAAAATTACATGGAAGACGAGAAACTCTGCTGCTTTTTAAAAGACTTCATTGACAAGGATGTTATAATCCGCCATTTAATTTTTAGATTTTAATTTCCGTATGTTAAAGTAGATTATAGTCCGTTATTTAATTTTAAAATTTTAAATAATTTTATTATAATATTAAAAAAAATATATGTTATCATAATAATTGGTAAATAAAAATTAAATATGTTATCATAAAATTAAATATATTATCATCCTTAGTCAAATAACCCACTATTGGCATGTTATAACTAACCACTCAAATCATCCCTTAGGAAGAATATGGATTCTCTGGAACCCAAGTGTAATCTCGATAACTAAAATATCTCAATCCTTCTAGTTTATTCATTGTATAGCTAAATGTCACAATATCAGAGCTTTTTTTAAGCTCACGGCTATTTATACTTTCAATGAAGCTAAGGATCGCATTCCTCTATGGAACGACCTTATTAGCATCTCCAAGATAGACAACCACATTCCATGGGTTTCCCTTGGAGATTATAATGCGATCCGTCACCCCGATGAACGTATGGGCTCCTCGGAAAACTGGTCCTCATGAATCGATGATTTCAATAATTGTTGCTATTAGTGCGAACTCAGTGATCTTCGATCTACTGGGTTCCCATTTACCTGGATTAATAAGCAACCAAGCCAACCAATTTTTTCTAAAATAGATCGAGTCCTGGTCAACCTGGATTGGGATGATCTTTTCCCAATGTCCAGTGTCCATTTGGGATACTTTCGAACGTCTGACCACCCAACTGTCACCCTCAATCTTGGCCTCCCTCGGTCGAGGAGAAAAAAACCCTTTCGCTTCTTCAATATGTGGCAATCCCATCCCCAGTTTAAGGACATAGTCACCTCGAGCTAGAATACCCATTCTTCATCTATTGGAATGAGGATGGTCTCCGAAAAGCTAGCTCGTCTTCAATCTGACCTAGCTTCCCTCAACCGTAAGGAGTTTAGCGACATCTCTTTGAGAGTCTCTGATGCCCAAATTTTTTTGTTTGAGGCTCAATCAATTCTAGTCTCTGACCCTCTGAACCCTCTTCTCATCACTAAAGAAAATGAGGCTTCTGAAGCCTTTATTTTTCTTAGTCGAGCGGAGGAATCTTTCCTAAAACAAAAATCTAGAGAAAATTGGATCAAACTCGGGGATAGAAATTCCAAATTTTTTCACAAAAGTATTAAAGTCCGACTCTTTCGTAATAAAATTATTTCGACCACCAATAAGCAATGAGATACTGTCTCCTCGCCGATAAATGTCTCGAAAGTTTTCGTGATTTTTTTTGAGGATTCTATGGGTACTAAGAACTCTGCCAACTACCCAGGTCTCGAAAAAGTCTCTTCTCTGATCTCCTCACATGTTACCAGTACGGATAAGGAGTCAATGATCTGTGACATCACCCAGTCTGAAATTAAATCGGCTCTTTTCAGTATTGATAGTGACAAGTCTTCTGGCCCGGACGATTATAATTCCAGCTTCTTCAAATCCACGTGACATATGCAAGGGCGTCCAAGAGTTCTTCCACTCCGGAACCCTGTCCGATTCTTGGAATACAACCTCAATCACCCTGATACCTAAAATTGCTTCACCTTCTGCGCCATCGGATTACAGACCCATCGCTTTTTGCAATGTGGTCTATAAAATTATCTCTAAAATTATGGCCAGTAGAATTAAAGCCTCATTTACCTACCTGGTCGATTCTTCTCAGTCGACTTTCATTTCGGGAAGAAGCATAGCCGATAATATCCTCCTCCCCCAGGAGCTTCTTAAGGGCTATAATAAAAATGGTAAAGGAAAAAGGGTTGCCCTTAAAATAGATATAATGAAAGCCTTTGACAATGTTCGATGGCACCTCATTATGGATATTTTAGTGGCAATACAATTTCCCGAGAAGATGATCACTTGGATTATCAAATGCATCTCTACCCCGTCTTACTTTATAATTATCAATGGTGACCTTCAGGGAAACTTCAAAGGGAAAAAATATCTCAGGCAGGGGGACCCTCTCTCCCCTCTCCTCTTCGTACTTGTCATGCAAGTTCTTTCAGGCATCCTCAAATAGAAAAGTAACGATGGGAACTTTCGTTTCCATTGGAAATGCCACAGACAGAAAATTATCAATCTCTGCTTTGCAGATGACCTAATGATTTTCAGTCATGGTGACCCTATTTCCCTCAATCTCATTAAGGATGCTCTGGAAGAGTTATACTTCCTCTCTGGTCTTAAAGTTAATCCTTTGAAAAGTCATATCTTTTTCTCTGGAATTGACCAATCTCTCTGGTCAAACCTTCGACCTATCATGAATTTCCCTGAAGGTACCCTTCCTGTAAAGTATCTAGGGGTTCCCCTCATAACTGGCAGACTTTCTCACACGGACTGTCGTCCCCTTCTGCACAGAATAACGTCCCGAATTGATTCTTGGACTACCAAGCACCTCTCATATGCGGGTAGACTCCAACTAATCAAATCGGTCTTGTTCGCCGGTCAGCTGTACTGGTCTTCGATTTTTATCCTACCTTATAGGATAATTAAGGAGTTAACCCAATATATTCGACGCTTTCTATGGTCTGGCTCGTCAATGAAGATTCATGGGGCAAAAGTAGCCTGGTCTACCGTTTCAACTCCTTATAAAGAGGGCGGCATTGGGATCCTAGACTTAAAAATCTGGAATCAGGCGGCCGTCCTAAAACATCTCTGGTCTATTGTTTGGTATAAGAATCAATCAATTTGGTGTGATTATATTAGAACTGAAAAGGTAAAAAATGAAAGTTTTTGGGAAGTTTCTATAGCCTCCTCTTCCTCTTGGATTTGGAGGAAAATTCTCTGCTTTCGGCCTTTGACCCGTAACTTGTACAGGGTGGCTATCGGTAATGGATTGAACACTTCATTCTGGCATGACCCATGGATTCTCTCCTTACCGCTCTCAATTCACTATGGAGAGGACATCATCAGAGACTCCAGATTAGGAAACAACCTAAAAGTCTCCGACATTATCTGGAATGGTGAATGGATTTGGCCTACCAACCTAAGATCTGCAAGTGCCAGAAGCCGTCACCATCTGATCGAAATCCACAAGATTATTCTCGCCCTTCCCCATCCTAACACCCTATCGGGGGATGTTTCTTTTTGGACGGCAAAGGCTGGATGCAACAACTTTACAATTAAGGATACGTAGAACGTTTTTCGTAAGCCTGTCCCTGTTAAGGGATGGGCGGGGTTAGTTTGGAATAAGTTCAATATTCCGCGCCATTTATTTATCTCTTGGTTGGAAATTAAGGGCAAGCTTGTCACCAAAGATAAGCTCCGAAGTTGGGGTTATAATATCCCAGCTGAGTGTCCTCTTTGCCTCTCTGAGCCTGAAACTATATCTCATATTCTCTTTGACTGTAGTTTCTCTCAGGGCATCTGGTCCTTTTCTAGTAACAAATTTGGCTTTCCTTATCACTCTTTGTGTTGGCTATCTTGGATTGATGAGGCTTCAAATTGGTCAAATTCTCAAAACCATTGTATTTGGCGTACCTGCTTCAATGCGGTTATATATCACATTTGGAAAGAAAGCAGTTCAAGAATTTTTGGATCCACTCCATCCCATGCCTCATCAATATATTACCAGATCATATCGGATCTCCGATATAGATTTCTCGGTTCCAAGATTAGCTGGCCGTCATAAAGCTTTGTAATCTAACTTATTTTTGTTTGTGTCTCACGTATTCTTTGTCTGGACTGGAGCGTCGATGTCGGATGGGATGATTATGGGGTCATCACTCAACTACCTGATAAGTGCATTTCATATCACTTATTACGCTTCCATTATTCTTAAAATCGTCATCGGTTCTCAAATATTCGTTGAGTTTTAACGTATTTTTTTCAGTATTCTTAAAGACGCTTGTGACGCGGGTAAATTGTGATAATATTAATAAATTTGGGGTTGAAATTGAAGAAACTGGAAAATTAATGTATTTAGGAAAATTTTGGAACAGTTGAAAAGAAAAGAAAATATATTAATGCTAAAAATATATTATGACGAGTGATTTTCCAAAAGAAAATATATTAATGCTAAAAATATATTATGACGAGTGATTTTCCAAAAGAAAATATATTAATGCTAAAAATATATTATGACGAGTGATTTTCCAAAAAAAAATATATGTTAAAAATATATTATGACGAGTGATTTTCCAAACAAAATATGTATTAATGTTTAAAAGCTTGAAATATATTATGACGTGATTTAAAAAATATATATTAATTCTTGAAAAATATATTAATGTTGAAAAAAAAAAGTAAAATATATTTTCTAAGATATTGTTTAAAATATTAAATTAAGAAGAAAATATTAAAACAAAGTATAAAAGGAAATTAATGCTGAATTAAGAAAAAAATATTAGATTAATCCGAATATTTTATTTAGCTATATTGTTTAAAATATTATTTTATTTAACATAAATATTTACTTTACGATGATGTAATATTATTATTTTTGTTATAGGCTTTGGACAAACTTTTTGAACCAGCTAACAAGATAAAAAAGGCGAATCACCACTTTCTGATAACGATGATGCGAAGGACAATAATGCGGAGGAGAATAAAGAAATGTATGATGACTTGGGTAAAGGGAAGGAATACAACGACGAGGATGCTGATGCTGATGAAACATACCCCAATTATATAACGACGAGGGAGAATATAATTATGATGGATTCTGACTAAACATTTCAACAGAGAATATCTATATAAAGGGACGTAAAGGAGAAAGAAGGGGTGCCGTTTTGGTTTCTTGTCTTGCAAAATAAAATAAAAGAAAAAAAGAAAGGCAAGTGTATAATTACTGGGTTTTGCGGAGCAGGACAAACAAAGAGGAAAAAAACGTAATTGCCTATTGACTTTTGTATTCTGCATAACGACGGTATACACAAGAAAAGAAAGAAGAAAAGACAAAATTGTTTTAATTTACTTGTTTTGGGGTTTTATCCTGCGAATGGAACGAAAGAGAGAAGGAAGATAGGTGACACTGCTTTCGTTTTCTTTCGGCAGCGGTAGTATATTTACGGCTACTATTCGGTTTAATATTTTTCTAAACTCTTATTCGTTTATTTTTATTTTTATTTATATTCATCAAGCTATGTTTAATATTTTCTAAACTCTTCTTGGTTTATTTTTATTTTTATTTATATTCATCAATCTATGTTTAATATTTTCTAAACTCTTCTTCGTTTATTTTTATTTTTATTTTTATTCATCAAGCTATGTTAATTTTTAAGATCATGATGATGATTTGTTCGATTATGAACTAATCGTTGTCATGGAACCTTAGCGGATTTGTTTGAATAATATTTAGGGTTTATTGCTTAATTGATTTTTTTTAGATATGTTTATCGGTTACCTAGTATGGTTGTTTTTTTTTGTTAGATGCGTCGCGAACATCTAGATTGTTTATCTTTAATGAATGCGAAAGTAGATTTAAAGGTTTAGAACTTGTCATGCTAGCATAGGTTCTTGAATGATTCATATTGTGATTGTTCATGATTCGTAATATGTCATTAACCATATCATATTACCCTATGTAATCGAAATAGATAACTTGTGCTTAAAACCAATTGTACCTCAATTCATATAGACATATAGGATTGTCATGCATGCGGTGTCTGCTTAACTACTATCTCTTTTGTGGTTGATTAAGTGGTTTGGTTTACGTGTACTGAAAGGTAGCGTATTCTGATTTTGAGTTATCTGATTAGTAATCGTAGTATCTGACATATTGATTAAGTATATTAATACTCTGAGTAAAATAAACAATGAAGTTAGGGTTCCATGTTTTCTCTCGCATAAGTTAATCTTGTTAGTTAATTTGCTTAGTTATATTCATTCACTCATATTTTATTATTTGTTCCAGCAGTAGTCTAATAATCATACATTGTTGCATAAGTAAATCTTTGTCTTATACACCTAATCTTCGTGGGAACGATCTTTCTTACTTATTACTTGCTACGATTTGACCGCGTATACTTGCGTGAGAAAAGGACTAACAAGTTTTTGGCGCCGTTGCCGGGGACTCGGTGTTATTTGACAGTTTTATTGCTTATCAGCAGGGGTCGTTATAAAACTACTGACTTGATTCGGTTACTTGCTTTTCGAGTGTTTCTTGTGCTTCAGGTACTTGAGCGTGTATACAATGGGAGATTCAGCTCCAAAAGCACTCATGGAGTACTCTCAACCAAAGATCATGGATATTCAGTCTAGCATTGTCAGACCCAATATCTCTGCGAATAATTTTGATGATGCAGAATTCTTGTCAGTTTGGGGGAGCTTCATCTGAGGATCCTAATATGCACATTATGACCTTCCTTGAAATCTGTGATACTTTCAAGTTCAACGGTGTTTCAGATGATGCCATAAGATTGAGACTATTCCCATTTTCTCTGAGGGACAAATCTAAGAGCTGGTTACACTCTTTTTTTAATTGAGAATGAAGAAGGCTAACTTGAGACGAATAAGTTTAGTAGGAATAATAGACATATCGTAACCGTTAACAGGAAGGTTCTAACAAGTAGAAATAATGAAATAATAATTAGTAGTGGATTTCCATGTCTTTGCTGCATATACTCTGGTGCCATATAACCTCTGCTCAACCATTAGTATAAACTTTAAGTTAGAAAAGAGTTTGACTGACAAATGAGTAGGTTTTCGTTACTGTTTCAGAATCATGGATCCTGATAGACACTCTTTAACATACTCGAGATTATGGTGTTATATTGTGTCCATAGGAAGCAAAAAACTAGTTTATTTAGCCTAGCCATTTAGAGTTTAAAAGGTATATTTTTTTTCTTTCTAACTTTTTTGCTCAAAATAAAGATCAAAATCCGACCTGAACATACCTCAGCTTCACGTTGATATATCATTTTTTCTAGTTTTGCAATTCACCACTAAGCCCGTAAAAAAACAATAGACAAAAGTCGACTAAAGACATAGTTATGTTGCATTATTAGCTTTGATTACCTTTTGGGAATCACTCTATATTGATTCTCTATGGGGTCTTCCTTTTTAGCTATATGTTCTAAATGTTTGTTGTTGTATTCTTCTACGAGCTACCCTAAGATTATGTATGAACCTTTCTAATTAATTTAAGCTTTCATTAAAACAATTTGCTAAATAAGTAATATATATATATATATATATATATATATATATGATAAGTTTGGTATTAACTTTAATGTTTTTACATATATAAAAAAAGATATTCCAAAAATTTGATTTGAATATATATATATATATAATATCAAATTTATTACCATATTCTAATGTTATATTCCATTATTTAACTTTGAAATTTAATTAATTCTAAAATAATATTAAATATATATATATAATACATGAAAAATATAAACCACCAATATAATATAAAATTTAATTTTAAAATTTTAATTAATTTTAATAGTAAAAACAAATATACCAAAAATTATTATGTGTCAAAATTATTAGGTATTTATTATAGTTAATAAAAACTATTGTTACTTATAATGTTAATATTCACTCTTAGTTTTTTTAGTCTTTCAAGTCATTTAATTCTCTTTTAAGTGGATTAAATAGTATTATTTGTTTCTTCTTTTTTTCTTTTTTAACTTATTATTCAATCACATTTTTTTTTAAATATTGGCAATAAATATGAAAATTTGGGTTGTTATGTCGCACGAAAGTTTGCGACAAACACATTTCCTTGTCACACGACAAATGTGAATTCATCAGACCTGGTCACACATATCGTGCGACAAACATGTATTGGAGCAACCCAAAAGTCTGAAACCCTAAATCACAAATTCATGCATTATTCTGCTCAAAATCAAACGCAAAACAAAGATCCACAACTAACTTACAATACTACGTTGTTAAATCAACAAAACAACAACTCAAATCACCCAAAATCAGAAATTCTAACATAAATATCTACTAAGATATAGAACAAAATCGATAAAAATAGACTACTAAGATTTTATGGCATACATTTATACTATTGTGAGGTTGAATTCGATTTTTTTTTATAATTGTCGGTTTCTTGAGAGGTTTTCAAATGTTTAGACAAGTTTAGAGAGAAAATAGAAAAAAAAGTGAGAGATCTATTTTTTTGAAAAGGGTAAAAATGTCTAAAATTTAGTGAGAAATATAGTAAAACGGTACGAGATACATCGGTATAAGATTCAACAAAATATGTAAAAAATTAACGTGACCCAAAATGCTATTATAGATATTTTTTAAACCATATAAATATACTAGGTTATCTGCGTGTTTTAAATATATATTAACTATTTTTAAAATAAGTTTAAAGAATATGTAGATAAAAAAAATAAATCAAATTTAATTTGAGAATAATCCTCGATTGTAAAAAATGAATGAGATAAAACTGATCTTAAATTTTTTAATAAAATAAATTCCATTTCAAAACATGACTAATATTTTAGAATTAAGTACCTTTTAAGAGCCGAAAGCAATACTATTATCCACTTAAGACCCATATTTTCATGTTTTTTAGAAGACTCATTTCACTCAAATATTTACCATTTAAATCTGTTAATACCCTAAATACTACTCAATTATATAAAAGCTTTTAAGACCCATACTTCACCATTTTTTCCTTAATTTGTTTCTCCCTATGTGAAGAGAGCAGTACCTAACATTATAGGTGATTTTTCAACTTTGTACTCGATTTCTTGTTTTTTTTTATTTTCATATGATTTTGATAGTATTTTTACTTGATTTCGAAGTTTGATTTGGGATATCTGTTTAGATAAGTCGATTTGTGTGTGTGGTAACTCGAATTTTGATTTTGAAATATTAGGGTACTCGATATTTGTCTTCTTTCTGATTTTTGTATTCATTTGGTATTAATTTACTAATGTAATTTATTTGTTGTATTCCGATTAGGTTTTTGTCGATTTTTAGTCTGTTTTTGTGTTTGTGAAATTTATGTTTGAGTAAAATGGTTCTAGGTTTAAAACGAAGGAGATGTGAAACGTGTTTGTTCTGTACGTACTGATAGTTGCAAAACGTGTTGATTTTTATGGATCGATAGATGCAAAATGTTATTGCTCTTTTTGTATTTGTAGATGCGAAATGTATTTACAGTTAGTTGCGAAACATTTATATTTTTTATATTGGTTTATACGAAACATATGTATTATCTGTACTGATATATTCTAAACCTATTTACTGCTAGCTGCAAAAAAATTGTATTTTTCTTACTGATAGTTGCAAAACATACGTATTTTTTACTGTAATGATAGATAAACCTGTTTATTTTTCTGTCTAATACATGTATGCGATGTCTAGTAGTAGATAATGTATTTTTAAACTAAATTGCAGGCTTGAGATTTGTGATCTTGGTGTGTTTGCTGACTTCGAAGATACTGTTAAATTTGTTTTAAGTATATATGATACGTTGGTACGGGGTACATTCATATTAAGATACTGATGTAGTGATTTATAAACGTTACATTAGGTTGTGATGGTGATTTAATTATTTTGGTATCAGTTGTTGATAGTTTGGATATTTCAACTATTACTATTAAAGTTTAAAGTGATGTTGTTGTTGGTGATAATATTAGATAAACTGCTCAGTATATTTGAAGCTTCAAATGAATATATTGTTTGTGGAGAAACTGGTGAAACTTCTATTGTTAATGTTATTTGTCACAAAAATAAAGCACTTGCTATTGTTGGTTGGGTTAATGAAATTAGTGGTATTGGACAGGTCTTTGAAGATGGTGCATTAGGTATAAGATTAGTTGTTAGTTGGTTGGCTTTACAAGAAGGTTTTACTTTTAAATATTTTCATAATAATAAACAAAGAGTAACTGGTTATTGCACGGAAAAAAAAAATCAAATGGCTGCCCTTGGAGACTTTATTCTAAAAAAGAGAGGTCTACTAGCTTTATTATTATTAAGAAGTATTATTGCGGCTGCCCTGTTGCACTTAGTATTATTGCGGCTGAAGATACTGAGAATTGGTTATGTTTTTTGGAGATGTTGAAACCTCATTTGTCGGATTGACAAATCAAATTTATTAATGATCTCCATTTAAGTACTGTTAGTTATGTATCTGCTATATTTCTAGATTGCCATTGGATATTGTCTTTATCATCTTTTAAAAAATTTGAGGCATTGTTTAACTCGTACATCGACAATATTTAAGGATAATATGGTTCAACTGTTTAAACGATGCGCATATGCTGCTAATCAAAAAAAAATTATTCAATATATGGATGAATTTATTAAACAATAATATGGGAAGGTTGAAAGTTTTTATGATAATTTACCTCCCGAAAAATATGCTTCTGTTTTTTTCAAAGGCAAGAGGTATGGTTGTACGACTTCTACTCCAACTGAGTCTTTTAGCAATCAAATCAACCAATTTTGTGGTTTGCATATACTGAAGTTAATTAATATGATTATATTTTTACAAATGATTCAAATTTTCAAACGTTTTGGTGATGCTTAATGTTGGACTAGCAATTTGTGTCCTAAATTTGATAAAAAGTTTAAAGTCAATGTCGAAGAAGGTCGTCCATAGATAGTTCATTCCTCTACTCCTCTTTTGCATGAAGTTTTTTGTAATCCTGCTATGGTTGTTGATCTTAGTGTATGTACTTGTTCTCGTGGTGTGTGATAACATGGTTATTTCCCGTGCTCTCATGTTTTAGTTGCGTTATTTTATATAGATGCGGATCTTATAAAATATGTTGAGCCATAAAATTTAGTAAGCTCTTATAAGGCAACAAATTCATATAGTATAGTTGTATATACTACTTTTTGTCAAGTATCTACTTCAAAAAATTCTCCACGTGTACTTCCTCCAGTTTTAAAAAAGACAGTTGGATGACCTATGAGGAAACGAATTCTATCTAGAGGAGAATTAAGTATTCGATCTATAACGTGATCTCATTGTTGTAAATCTGGTCATAATAGACGAACATGTGTAGGCGTTTCATAAGATCACTATAACTTTTTATACTTTTAGTTTTTCTCATTTTTTTGTCATAATAAAAACATATTGAAAACATTCTATTATAAATGTACTTGATAGATGCTAAATGTTCTATTATAGATGGACCTGGTAGATGAAAAACCTTGTATAACCAAAATAGATGAACTTGATAGATGTGAAAATAAACATTAACAAATTTACTAATTTTACTAGATGTGAAACGTTATATAACAAAATTCATATGTGTATGATAGATGTGAAACAGTTAAAAACAAAATACATGGGTTTGATAGATGTGCAACCTTGGATAACCAAATACCAAATATTATGATAGATGTGAAACCTGTGATAACTAAACACATTGGATTTATAGTTGATAAACCAACTCAACCTAACTATATTTTTTGTGGTGATAGATACAAAACCTATGATAACTAAAATACATAGTTTTAAGAGATGGATTAAAAGAAATAAAAGGATAAATAAATATATATACAAAGAGATAAATAAAAAGATTAAGTTAATTATGAAACAAACGAAATACATGGTAAGTTCAATATAACAAATACAAGCTTAAACCAAACTTAAAAAATAGAGTCTCCTTGGTTAGACTCAGATACAGACTCTTTTTAGTCATTAAAATGGATAAACAGTATGGTCAGCAAAAAACAACAAACATAAACTTGCTCATACTATTAGTAAAACAACAAAAAGTAAAACTAGACTCTTTCTCATACCCTTAGTTAAAGTCTTCTTCGTCATCTTCAGAATTCTCTTCCTTTGAATCATTTTTGCCAAAATATTCTTCAAGTGAATCTTTTTCTTTGTCTTCTGAGTCCTTATCTTTAGACTCTTCATCTACTTCTTCCTTTTGGACACGTTTACTCTTTATCTTTAAGAGGACAATAATAGAATCCACATTTAGATCATCACCATATTCTGAAAATTCATCTTCTAATATTGTTCATCATAAAAGGAACTGAAACTATTATCAGAGGAATATGAAGAAAAATTCCTCTGTTATGGTTTTTTTTCCAGTTTTTGGTTGCTTTAAGGCAACGAATTGGTGAACATAAATCACTGTAAACTGAGTCATCATCTGAAGAATGATTTAGATTTGGCATTTTTCAAAAAAAATAAAAAAAATTGTGTATGAGAGCTCAAACTATGAACTGAAATTTATATGAGTAGCTAAAAGTTTAAGAATGTGAAAAATTTAAAAGCTCTGACAGTAATAATATATTTGTTGTTATTTGTGAGCTTGGTAGTTAATGCAATGTAGTCATGAGTATCAAATTTTGTCAAATAATATAAGTAAATAACCAATCAAATGTAATTACTTGTTTAAATTTTGATTTGAAAAAATAAGTGGGAGATTGGTATACTACATTAATTACAAAAAGATAACTAGACAAAAAATAATTAGAACAGAAGATGGGAAACACTCCCTAACAAAAATAATAACTCGGTAGATGCAAAACATGTTTTTACAGAATTAAAGATAGATGTGAAACCTTATGTACAAAAGATAAGATAGATGCAAAATGCTTTATTCATATTATTTATAGATGCTAGGGCTGTCAAACTGATATCTTGGATACAGATATGCATATATCTGAATCTGAATCCGAAATCAATATCTGAATCCGAATCTGGTTTTTTTAATACCCGAATCGATATCCGACAGATATAATCCGGATATGGATAATTACCGAATCCAAATATCTGAATTTCTACTAATTTTTTTAACTAAATGCACTATTTGTTGAGCTATTTTTATAGACACCTTAGTAGAAATTCATATTCTAATTTTAGACGTGGGATAAGACTAAGAAAAATATACTTATTTTGATAAGCCACCATGTTTTTTGTAGAAAGTTTGGTAGCAATTCTTTTCCACATTTTAGATGTGGGATAAGAGTCATAATACTAAAAAAAGATATACTTGTTAAGAAAAGTCACAATGTGTTTTATAAAGAGCTTGGTAACAACTCTATTTCCAACTTTAGATATGTGATAAGATACATTTTTTAAAGAAGCAACCCTCCATATTTATGACCAATTTTGTTAGTAATTTGTTTTGATTTTTATAATATGAGATAACTAAAAAACATGCTTTAAAATATATATATATATATATATAAAATTTAGGATATAAGATATTTCGAATACGGATATGACTATATCCATATCCGTTATTTTCAGATACAAATTTAGATAAGAATATTATCCGTTTTCTTTCGAATACGGATACTATCCATTTTATTTGGATTCGATATCAAATATTTTGGCCGGATATCAGATTCTTTGGATTTTTTTGACAGCCTTAATAGATGCAAAACAATACGATAAATAATACGTTAGATGTGGGACGTTCTATTTATATTTTTTGTAACTAAAAAGTTTAATAAGGTGAAAAGTTTAAAAAATTTGAGAGTAATAATATATTGGTTGTTATTGGTGAGGTTTGTAGTTAATGCAATGTAATTATATATATATATATATATATATATATATATATATTTCAAATCATATAAGTAAATAACCAATCAAATGTAATTACTAGTTTAAATTTTGATTTAACAAAATAGGTGGGAGATTGGTCTACTACATTAATTACAAAACATAAAACTTCTCTAAATATTAATTGGATTAAAAATAATTAGAACAAAATATGAGAAACAGTCCCAACAAAAATAATGATGCAGACAGTTCGGTGAATTAGTAGTTTGGAGCTCCGGTGTCAGTTTTTTACCCACATCACCTTGTTTCGAAGGAAACGACGTCACGAACGCAAGTCACCAGCTTTGCTCGTGAGCTATGGATTTTTTAGGCATCCGGGCTCATCTATCCTCTTTTTTCGCACTTTTAATACTTTAGGTTATTTTTGTAATTTTCCTATTTTTAGTTTTAGGGTTTTGCTTGAACTCTATATAAACCTATCTTCTATTCATTGTTAGGGGAATTGTTTTGTTTAATAAAAATTAGGGTTATCCCTTTTTAAGCTTCTGCTACGTTTCATTCTCCTTCATATTGGTATCAGACACAGGCAGCCTGCGCGATGGTACGAGCAAGAACCAGCGGTCGCGGTGGCGCTAGAGTGTATCGAGATACAAGTGAGGTAGATGATCGTGAAGATGCTGACCTACGCCGTCAGGTAGCCGATCTTACCCGGCAGGTGGCTGTTCTTACCGCCAAGCAACAAAGCACAGAGGTTGAGGGTATGGTTAACCCTTTTGGGGAGGGGATCGACCAGACTACTTCTAACCCACGCCGCTGGGAGCTTGGTTTCAAGATAGACGTCCCAGACTTTGATGGCAGCCTTAAGGCGGAGGCACTTATCGATTGGTTATCACAAATTGAGCAAGTCATGGACTTCAAGGAGGTCCCGGAGGAGAGAAGAGTTGCATTAGTCACCATCCACCTACGCGGTAGGGCACAGGCTTGGTGGCAGCAGGTGAAGCAGAACCGCGCGCGTGCAGGCAAGGATAAAGTCCAGAGTTGGGAGAAATTCAAAAGAAAAATCCGCAAGGCTTTCATTCCCTACAACTTCGAGCGGGAACTCTACTAGCGACTGCAGAATCTTCGTCTGGGACCCAGATCTGTTGATGAATATACCGAAGAATTTTATCAGCTGCTGGCTCGCACAGATGTGACCGAGTCGCCGCACCAGCGGGTCTCCCGCTATATTGGCGGGCTACGCCTCCGACTTCAAGACACGCTGAATATGTTCGATCCATCATCTGTTTCTGAAGCCCATCGGCGTGCCCTCCAGGCAGAAAAACAGTCGGCTCGCCGGACCCAGAATGGCGTAAGGACCGGTGCTTCTTCAGGGATTCCGACGTCCAAACCAGTTCTCCGCCCAACACCTGATCCGATCCCTCCTAGGCGCGGTGCACCTAGCCGTTCTTCCAGCAATTTATGGTGCTATGGATGTGGCGAATTAGGGTATCGTCAGGTCGAGTGTCCCAATGCTGCGGGTGCTAGGGGTATCTTTTCGCAGGAGGCATTTGAACCAAATCCTATTGTTCTTGATGGTCCTCCAAAATTTGATACCTACGATGATGACTTGCCTGAGGATGCCGAAGAAATCGCGACTGGCGATGTTGGAGCAGTGCTGATGCTGCGCCGTACTTTCCTGTCTCCTCGCGTTCCGGAGCAGAGTGACTGGCTGAGGAGTAACGTGTTCCAGTCGACGTGTACGATCGGCGGGAAGGTGTGCACCTTCATTATTGATGCTGGCAGCTGCGAAAATGTCGTCTCCGAAGCAGCGGTTTTGAAGCTAGGTTGAGGGCAGAATCGCATCCCAAACCGTACAAGCTCGCCTGGTTAAGTAAAGGTACGGATATCACCGTCTCCAAGCGCGTGCTTGTTTCTTTTTCTGTAGGGCAAGCATACCATGATGAAGTCTTATGTGATATTGTCCCTATGGATGCTTGTCATCTACTGCTTGGCCGTCCTTGGCAGTACGACCTGTCTGTTCTACATGATGGGCGGGCAAATACCTACTCATTCCTCTTTCGGGGAAAAAAGATCGTTCTTATGCCAGCAAAGCCTCGACCCCTGAGCATTCACTCTACTCCTCCCTCATTGACTTTGCTGTCCCGGGCTTCTTTTCAGACAGCTATGGAAGAGGCTGGCGTAGTTTTCCTACTGTTCTGTGACCCTGTTGTGCCTCTTTCCAAGGCGGACCATAGTCCTGTCATTCAGTCTCTATTGCAGGAGTTTGCAGATGTGTTTCCAGCGGATTTGCCACCCGAATTACCTCCTCTGAGAGATATTCAACATCAGATCGACCTGGTCCCTGGTGCTGCCCTCCCAAATCGACCCCACTACCGAATGAGCCCGAAGGAGCATGAAGAATTACGTCGACAGGTGGAGGATTTGTTGGAGAATGGACATATCCGGGAAAGTCTCAGCCCTTGTGCAGGTCCGGCATTACTGACACCGAAGAAGGATGGTTCTTGGTGTATGTGTGTGGACACCCGAGCTATTAACAAGATCGCTGTTCGCTACAGGTTCCCTATACCGCGCCTAGATGATCTGTTAGACCAGTTGGGTGGTGCTTCTGTGTTTAGCAAGCTTGATTTGAAGAGTGGATACCATCAGATTCGGATTCGTCCTAGTGATGAGTGGAAGACGACTTTTAAGACGCGTGAGGGCTTGTTTGAGTGGATGATGATGCCGTTTGGCTTGTCCAACGCGCCTAGCACGTTCATGCGTATCATGAATCAGGCATTGAGGCCTTTCATCGGTAAATTTGTTGTTGTTTACTTTGATGATATTCTGATTTATAGTTCGAACCATTCTGTGCATCTATCCCATTTACGTGAGGTGTTATTGGTGTTGCGTCGAGATAAGTTTTATGCTGCTCCTGCCAAATGTTCTTTTATGTCCCCAGCTGTTCAATTTTTGGGTTATATTGTTTCTGTTGACGGGTTACGAGCTGATCCGAGCAAAGTTGCTGCTGTAGACCAGTGGCCTCGACCTGCTTCCATTACCGAGGTTCGTAGTTTTCATGGTTTAACATCGTTTTATCGTCGTTTTATTCCCCATTTCAGCAGTATTATGGCCCCGATTACGGATTGCGTGAAGGGCACAAAATTTAGTTGGTCCGACGATGCTGATGCAGCATTTGTAGAAGTTAAAAGGCGTCTTACCATAACGCCTATTTTGGTGATGCCCGACTTTTCCCAGCCATTCGAGCTTCATTGTGATGCGTCTAAATTCGGTATTGGGGCAGTTCTCTCCCAATCTGGGCGTCCCGTGGCTTTCTTCAGTGAGAAATTGGCAAATGCCAAACTACGATTTAATACTTATGATATTGAATTTTATGCGATCGTTCAGGCTAACAAACATTGGCGTCATTACTTGTTTCAGCATGAATTTGTGCTATATACTGATCATGATTCTTTGAAGTACCATGGTACTCAAGACAAAGTATCTCATAGACATGCTGCTTGGATAGCTTATTTGCAGCAGTTCACTTTTGTCATCAAGCACAAGGCTGGTATTACGAATCGGGTTGCTGATGCTTTGAGCCGACGTCACACTCTGTTGACTGAGATGCGCGTTCAGGTTCCTGGCTTTGATTCTTTTGTTGACCTTTATGTTACTGACTCTTTCTTTTCTCGGGTTCTGGAATTGATTCAGCAGGGCGAACATTCTGATTTTTTATTGGAAGATGGTTTTCTCTTTCGTGGCGTACAGCTGTGTATCCCTGACTGTAGTTTGCGTCCGCGGCTGATCCAGGAGCTGCATAATGAAGGTCATGTGGGCCGTGATCGAACATACCAATTGCTGTCGTCCTCCTATTTTTGGCCATCGATGCGGAAGGAAGTTGGTCGTTTTGTCGCCCGTTGTCGAATTTGTCAATTGGCCAAGGGAACATCCACAAATGCAGGTCTTTATTTACCCCTGCCGATTCTGGCTCAGCCCTGGACCAACATCAGTATGGATTTTGTTCTTGGTTTACCCCGGACTCAGCGTGGATTCGATTCTATTTTTGTGGTGGTTGATCGTTTTTCTAAGATGGTACACTTCATTCACTGTAAAAAAACATCTGATGCAGTGTGTGTTGCGCAGCTTTTCTTTCAGGAGATTTATCGTATTCATGGCCTTCCCAGTACCATTGTTTCTAACCGTGACACCCGGTTTGTGAGTCATTTTTGGCGCAGCTTATGGCGTATGGTGAATACACAGCTCAACTTCAGTAGTGCTTACCACCCTCAGACGGATGGTCAGACAGAAGTGGTTATTGTTCAAAGGAGATCATCCGAAGGCTTGGGATCAGCGCTTACCGCAGGCGGAGTTCAACCATAACCATGCTCTTCATAGATCCACGGGTTTTTGTCCTTTTCAGCTGATGTATGGTATTGTGCCTAGGGGTCCAGTAGACTTGTTAGCACTGCCTAGCAAGATTCGTCCTCATACAACTGCTGAAGAACTTGTCTCACAGATTCGCCAAACACACCAACAGACTCATGATCAGTTGGTCTTGAGCACCGCCAAATATAAGTCTCGGGCAGATTCTCATCGTCATCCTGTTCAGTTCGAAGTTGGTGACTATGTATGGGCAATTTTAACAAAGAATCGACACCCTACTGGTGAATACAATAAACTGGCCGCCATGAAGATTGGTCTAGTGGAGATTGTGGAGCGGATCAATCCGAATGCTTATCGACTACGTTTGCCTAGCCATGTCCGCACGACTGATGTTTTCAATGTTAAGCATCTGATTCCTTATGCAGGTGATTCTTCTGATGGGGAGACCGGGTCAGATTCGAGGGCGAATCTTTTCTATCCCGGAGGGAATGATGCAGACAGTTCGGTGAATTAGTAGTTTGGAGCTCCGGTGTCAGTTTTTTACCCACAACACCTTGTTTCAAAGGAAACGACGTCACGAACGCAAGTCACCAGCTTTGCTTGTGAGCTATGGGCTTTTTTAGGCATCCGGGCTCATCTATCCTATTTTTTCGCACTTTTAATACTTTAGGTTATTTTTGTAATTTTCCTATTTTTAGTTTTAGGGTTTTGCTTGAACTCTATATAAACCTATCTTCTATTCATTGTTAGGGGAATTGTTTTGTTTAATAAAAATTAAGGTTATCCCTTTTTAAGCTTCTGCTACGTTTCACTCTCCTTCAATTTGTCTACTACATTAATTACAAAACATAAAACTTCTCTAAATATTAATTGGATTAAAAATAATTGGAACAAAATATGAGAAAGAGTCCCAACAAAAATAATGACTAGATAGATGCGAAACCTTGCGTACAAAAGATAAGGTAGATACAAAATTATTTGTTTAAATGATATGCTAGATGTAGGATGCTCTATTTATATTTCTGATAGATGCACGACATACACTGTTAGTGTCTGTTTTCATTAAGATATATTGATTGTAGACAGACTATACGACAAACACTATTACAAACATTACAAAAAAATTACAACACATATTACAAAATATCGTCCCAAAATTTGTTAGTATTGGATTCATTAAGAAAGATGTAAAACATTTATGCTCTTCTTAATGGTGCAATGTCAGAAGTTTTATTAAATTTAAGTTTTCATGCAAAACATAATATTTGTAGTAATCACAAACCATTAACCGCAATCAAGTGATCCAGGTCTTTGTTTAGGAATTTTTACTGGACGATATATCTTTATGTTTGCTTCTGCTCTTAAAATGTTTTTGCTTTGAAGTATGTTTTCTTGTTGGATCTGGATGTTTTGGTATTGGGTTTAAATTTACTGTTGTTTGGTGTTTGACATCTATTACCGCTAATGTCCAATGGTTAACATTATCGGGTTGGGATTCTGTTAGAAGCAAAACGTAAATGTAATCTTTTATGATGTCTCGTAGCTTATCGTCAACTTATGGTGTTACATCCACATTTTGTCTTAGTATCGGCTACATTGAAGCAGTAATATTTAGATTTTTTTATTAATTAATATGTGTGTTGTAAGAGTATATTATTCTTACCATTACGCTTCCGGATAAGTATGTCATTGGCATAAATTCTTATGGACTTTTAGCAACAATTATTCATAAATTTTGTTTTTTAAGGTGGATAAACATATAACCGTCGATTACTTGCGTTGTTGAAAGTGGAAGCTAATAGTTTTTTAATGTGTAGTACGAAGCAAGGTAACCAAAATAAATATAAATATAACTTTTACCGTAGATTCGATTTCATCTTCTTCTATTATCTTCATCATAGTACTAACACAAATTTGTTAGTGGATCGAGATTGTTTTCTCCTTTTTTCAATCAGTTCTAATTTGTAGTATTCATGTATGTCAATAACAACTATTACTTTGTTTGTAATTGGTCATTTTTATGGTAATTTCCATGTTAGGTTGTTCTTTAGAGATTTGATATTGAAAATGATCCAAATTTAGTTCAAAAGAAGGCCCTTCATCCAACTCTTTCAGCAAAAATGTCAAAATAGTGAAAGTGTAAGATGAGATGCAAAACGTTCAGAACTATAATAGATCTGAAAATATGGAAACTACACTAGATGCAATCTCCAGTAAAACTACACTAGATGCCAAACCCAAGTAAATTGATAAATAAGAAACATGTACACTTATGATAGATGAGAAACCAGTGAAACTATGTTTGATTCGAAACGAATGAAAATATGATAGATACGAAGACAGTTCAAATATGATGAATGCAAAAATAGTGCAAATTTAGATAATATAGGAAATGTAATTCACTTACTTGTTTATTTTGTATATCATTTTCAATTCTTATAATTTCGTTTGAAATTGTTGGTCTAAGTCACTGACTTGTGGCGTTTCAATCTCTTAGACTTCACAGGCCTGGTCCTTTACAAAAAAAAACTACAGATTAGATGCGAAACAAGTGTAAAAACAATACTAGCGAAACAATGGTAAATATGATGCATACTGAATGATAGATGTGACACCATGTGTTTTCGATAGATGCAAAACGTTTTATTATACAAACCACCATGTAATTATATGATACACATGTTAAATATATAGATAGTTATAATATTACGGTATTTAAGCAAAAAAAATATAGATAATACACAACAAAATATATCTTCAAATAAATAGGTTTTTTAAAGAAGGTTTTGTTAATTTTGGGTTATCTATATTACCTCTTTGTCCACAATAACATTCTTAGTCACTTCATATACTTCAATAACAGATTCTTTAGCGACATGTATAACAATATTAGTATCTTGATCATGTTCATCCATAACAAACCGTACAACATCAACAATATCTGGATCATATTCTTCCACAACAACCTGTACAACAGCAACAATATCTCGATTATGTTCTTTCATAACAACACCATCAACAGGTAGATCGTTTTGGGTTTTCACCCCAACATCTCCAGAAGGAGCATACTTCTCTTCATCAACAACCTTAGATGTAACAAGATCGACATCAACAAGGGGATCATTTTGCTTTTCAACCCCAACTTCAATAAGAGTAACATGCTCATTTTCCACAGAAACAATACTGTTAGAAATAACAAAATCAATATCAATAGGGGGATCGTCTTGCTTTTCAACCTTAACTTCAGCAGGAGTAACATGCTCATTTTCCACATAAAAAATACCCTTAGATGTAAGAATATCAACATCAATAATAGGTTTTTAACCCCAACATTAGCAAGAGTAACATGCTCATTTGCAACAACAACAATATCCTTAGATGTAACAGCAGCAACATCAAGCCCAACACCAACAACATGATCATCTTCAACAGTAACAACAGCTGTAGGTGGAACGTTTCCTTCCACTATAATATTAGGTGTCGTGTCTTGGTTTTCAACATGAACAATAAGGTTTTCGACAGAAACACCAACAACATGATCATCTTTGAATAAGCTTTCATTTGTGTAATAATCTTTCTTTCCTCAAGTTTCCTTTTTAGTTCTTCAATTTGTTCTTGAAATCCTCTATGTTATAGTTCAATTTTTCCATTTTCAACTGTTGATAAGTTAAAGCTTTTTCTAGAGACAGGGTCGGCTGGTGCTTTGGGTGGAGTTGGGGCAAAGGCTAGGGTTAGTGTTGCGGCTGAGGCTGAGACTGCGGATATGTTATTAATTCTCTACAAAATAATAACTCATATTAAAGATGCTGAAACTTTTATATAAGATGATGGATGATAGATGCACAACCTTAACATATATGATAGATGTGAAACGTAAATAAACATGATAGATGTGAAACTTTTTCATGAGATTATTCATGATAGATGCACAACCTTAATAGGCATAGTATATATAAAACGTATTTCAAATGATAGTTGCGGAACCTTAATAGATATGATAGATGTGAAACGTGAATTAAAATGATAGTTGCGGAACCTTAATATACACGATAGATATGAAACGTGAATTAAAATGATAGATACGGAACCTAAATAAAATGGTAGATGTGAAACGTTAGAAAAAAAGATAGATGCAGAACCTATATAGAAATGATAGATGTAAAACGTTAATTAAATGATAGATGTGCAACATTTAGTAAACATGATAGATGTAAAACGTCATTTAATATGATAGTTGCGAAACATATTATAACATTATGGATGCTAGAAGCGGAACCTATAGTTAATATGATAACAAGAGAAATTTTTACCTATGCAAACGTGAAAGTAGATTAAAAAAATATTGATGCAAAACTATGCAAATGCTAAAATGATATATGTGAAAGCTTAATTAATATCGATAGATGTGAAACCTAGGCTAATGTGAAACAAGGGTAATGTATAGATGCGAAACCTATCAAAATGTGAAAGTAGAATAAAAATGCTAGATGCAGATACTTATGCAAATGTTAAACTAAAACAGAAGTGATAGATGAGAAACCTATGCAAATGTGAAAAAGAGCAGAGGTAGTAGCTCAGAAACCTATGCAACTTTGAAACATATGTTAATGTGAAACCACTACAATAATGTAAGAAAAACTGGAATTGCATACCTTTATCATTTTATTAGTGATTGGTCTTGATCGGCTTTTATCATTTTTTCTTGATGTCTTATCAAAATATTATTTATTCGTTATCCTTGATTTTTATTCGTCTTCTAATTCAGAATATTTTGGTTCAAAATGTTTGGCTTGTAGTGGCATAATTTGGTTTCCATATTTTAAACCAAAGATGATATTTACGTCATGGGTTGTAAACCGTAGAAACTTTTGGACCAATTTGAATGTTTTATTTTTGTTATCATATGTTTGTACTATATGTTCAATTACATTTTAGTGCTTTTTGTACGTGTATTCTTCATTCTAAGATCACATGTTGCCTTTCAAATTGAATAAAATGGGTCTTTTTTGTTGCTTTTATATGTTTTGGCCTCACTTTTGTCTCTTGCATCTGTTTTATTAATGCAAATAGGTCTAACCTGTAGATGAGAAAAATATACAAGTTATAATAGATGCGAAATCATTGGAAGTTAGATAGGTGATAAATGTGAAACATATGAAAATTTGAAACCATTGTAAAAGTGATAAATGTGCAACCTTTGAAAATGTTAACATAGGTGGTAAACTGAAAGATGCGAAACCTATGTTAATGTATAAACACTCAGACACTGATAGATGCGAAACCTATGTTAATTTATAACCAATATACACTGATAGATGCGAATAAACCTGCAATTATGGCAAAATGATAGTTGCGAAAGCTATACAAATGTAACAAAATGAGGTCTTATTTGATGTAACAATCGTAAGGCTATTTCGATACGAAATTGCAACGCATTTATGCAGTTAGTATGAGCATCTCGTGTCTCGCTTTAAGCAGTATGACTGACTGATGATCGGACTGAAAAAAAGTAAAAATGAAGTAATGAAGAAAATTTATTAAACAAAATTGATATTAATCATACAAAACTGATATATATATGAAGTAGATTATCGCTAAAATAATTGAAAAACTCGAAAAATCCATTACAATAGAACCATAGGTTTCTGAAATGTGATAGAATCGAACTGTTTTTCAAAGAAAAACATAATCGGGCTTACTGTTTTAACGTTGATATAGTTTTGGAGTAGTTGAATATTGAATCGGGATGTAAACGGAGGTAAATCAAAGACTTTATCGGAGTTATCGTCGTCGAAGGTAAAAAACTTTCGGCATCTGAGTCTGGAGTTGAATGAAAAAGGTAGATAGACAGGAGGAGGGATAAAAAAGTTAGACCCGTTTTAAAACCTCTATTTATATCAGGGTAAATTTGAAAAAAAAAAACTAGTTAAATTTTTTGGAATTTTTTCTTTTTTTCGGAGGGAGGCCACAACCGTTACTCAACGAGTATGCACATGATAAACCACACAAAGTGACAGGCTCAGCCAAGAAAGAATATGTAGAAGGACTCGAAGTCATGACCTTTAATCCCGGATATGTCGTGTTCAACCAACTCGGTTACCCGTGAGACAATTGTTTTTACCTTTATTTACAATAACTTTGAATAATGGATCATATCATAGGTCTCATACATTTAATTATTTAAATTTTCATAATTAGTCACCATCTTCTATTATCACCATATATATTTTAATTTTATCAAAATATGAACAATGATTTTTTGTACTTTTAAAATAAGATTTATTTTTTGATTTTTGAAATTTCAAATGCATTTTGTCGTACATAAAACCACATGTTTATTTAAATAAATACAAATTCTTTTAAAGTACAAAATAAAATTGAAAGATTAAGTTTACATTTCTAACAATTCAAAAACTGAACATTGCCCATCTGATTTAACACCAATAAATTCCCTTGATTTGGGTTAGCAGAGAAGCCCACCCCAAAAGCTAAGAAATGGCCCTTTACTTGTATCATCATTTTTCTCCTGCTAAAAAGCACTCGTAGTCCCTCATGTTTACCATTTGTATCAACTTGGTCCCCTTTCTTCAACCATGCATAGAACTCATCCTCGTCTTTTTTTAAAATTGCATTTTTAGTCCCCCGCACATGTGAAGCCTGAGAGCTTGACACGTGGCATCAGTTTTTGTTGCAAGAATGGTCCCCCAATTGTTTTGCCGAAAATGACCCTTAGCATTCCAAGTAAGCTGCCATGTTAGCTATCATGTCACACTTACCATTTACCTTCAAATTTTACCATTTACCTAAAAAACTTACCATTTATCCACCAACTTATAAACGGACCGGGTCGAACCCTAATTTAATTAACTCAACCTGAAACCCAATATAACCAAACCCATCCCACTACAATATAACCCAACCCGAGCTGTTTACACTAATCAGATCCCAAATTACACAAATCAAACCCCAATTAACCCAAATCAGACCTAATTTACCAATCCGAATGTTACAGATCATTTCCTTTCAAGAACCCATCTTTCTTTCGTCGTCTTCTTCCATTCTCTTCCACCTGAACAAAATATTCATACTAATGGAAATTTAGTGACGAGCATGATAGAAACATGAGTTGTCCATAAAGAGTTGAAACGTCGGAGGCGGTGAGAGAAACGCACGCGGATGCAGAGAGAGATGATAAAACTTAGCGAAAGAAGAGAGAGGAGGAGGAGGACGGAGATGGAGAAAAGGGTGATGTGATCGAAGGCGGAATTTAGAGGTGGTAAATGAGAAATGAAGAACATCAGAGGTTATGTTTACATAATGTTTTATTGCTTTTAATGTGATTAAACCAGAATAGAAACAGTGGCACAGTTTAAAAAGGCCATATTCTATGGTTTATATCTAGATCTGGGTCATTTTTAATGGTATGCGGCGATTCTTCCGTTTAGATCCAGATTGTTGTTATCTATAAATTGTGGCTCTAGATGTTGTTGATAGTGGTATATGATGGATTTCGTATAACAATCTTCTCTACTACTAAAGCTAAGATTGATGATTTAAGTAAGGAATCTTGGCCGTTCAAGGCGACGGAATAGGATGAAAACGAATGTGCAATGCTCTCAACGGAATATGATGAAAACGAATGTGCAATGCTCTCAACGGAATATGATGAAAACGGATGTGTAATGAACTTAAAACTAAAAATATAATTAAATTATCATTTTAAGGAAAAAAAACCCGAATGGGGAACATTCTTCAATAATAACTCTCCCGTAGTGGTCTAAGGCGCCAGATTTAGGCTCTGGTCCGAAAGGGCGTGGGTTCAAATCCCACAGCTGTCAATTCTTATTTTTTTTCTTCATTTAGTTGGTTAATTCGGTCTATTCAAAAACACAGATTACACGCGGTAAGAATAAGATTGTCTATTCAAACCCACCTTCATCTTCTCTATTCAAACCCATCAAGCTTCAGCCATAGCAAAAGGTTTCTTTCATCTGCATAATAAATCGGTTCAAGTTCAAGTTTTTACATAAAGTTTTTTGCTTTTAAGATTGTCTTGGTATACATGAAGATGAGTCCATTTAGTGTGTCACCAATGGGTTTCTTTCATCTGCATAATAAATCGGTTCAAGTTCAAGTTTTTACATAAAGTTTTTTGCTTTTAAGATTGTCTTGGTATACATGAAGATGAGTCCATTTAGTGTGTCACCAATGGGTTTTGGGACATGGGCTTGGAGGTACCATGAGTCAATGGACAGTGAGCTTCAAGAAACGTTCAATTTGGCTGTTGAAAATGGTATCAATTTGTTTGATACAGCTGATTCTTATGGTACTGGTAAGCTTAATGGCAAGAATGAAAAGCTTTTTGGCAAGTTTGTTCGAGAATACCAAGGTTTGCTACCTATCGATTTTCTTTTCTTGGTTATTGTGTTCAGGTAAAAGAGAATGAAAGAAGACGACGAAAGAAAGATGGGTTCTTGAAAGGAAATGACCTGTAACGAATTGGTAAATTAGGTCTGATTTGGGTAAATTGGGGTTTGATTTTTGTAATTGGGGTCTGATTAGTGTAAACGGGTCGGGTTGGGTTATATTGTAGTGGGCTGGGTTTGGTTATATTGAGTTTCAGGTTGCGTTAATTAAATTAGGGTTCGACCCGGTCCGTTTATAAGTTAGTGGGTAAATGGTAAAATTTGAAGGTAAAAGGTAAGTGTGACATGACAGTTTATTTGGAATGATAAAAGGCATTTTTGGAAAAAAAATTGGGAAACCATTCTTACAATAAAACGTGTCGAACTTTCAAGCTTCACGGGAACTAAAAATACAATTTAAAAAGAAAAATGAAGATGAGTTCAAGTTGATACAAATGGTAAACACTACGGATTACGGGTGGTTTTCTATATTTTGCGTTAGAACTTGGAAGTCGCTCTGCAAAAGAACAACAAATTGCATGGACTCGTAAATTCCCCTCTCTCCTTCTCTCTGATTTCTCATAATAGATAGAAGGGAGGAGCTGAACCAAATCGAGAAACTGTACAACAACACTCACAATTCTATCAAACTCCTTTTTTCTGCTGTTTCCTTCTTGGTCGTCAGATCCAACCTCCGGTGATCGCCATGCCGTCCTACGCAGGCCCTTCTTTACTCTCCTTCGCCGTCTTTGCTTTCCTCTTCTTCTATCCTGCTCTCGCCTCCGAATCAGATCACAAGGTAATACTCTTTCTATTTATTTGATCTTCTTTTAGCTGTAGATCTTGTCATTTTTTGTGCAAACCGTAACTGGTTATGCGTTCGATCTGCTCGTTTTGTTGTTTGTATGCTTTAGTGAGGTTGAATTTTCGCGGGTTCAGTGTTTTCAGCTTTTAGAGTGTTTCGTTTGGGATGCAAACTAGGGTTTTATTATCTTAGGTAGCTAGAAGCTAGAGCTTTTTAAAATTTTGGATTTGTTTTTGCAATTCTAGTACCCGGATGTGGATTATTGTCTATAATGTATGTATATGCTATGGTTGGGCGTAATTCTTGCCTATGTGTATATCTTCCGGATAATGAAATATGGTTAGAAATCATTTCATGAGAGCAAAGAGATAACTATATTTGTACAACAAGCCAGAGCTCTTAATATAGAAGTTTAGAAATGGGATGGTTACATAAGGTGCTTTCCGAGAGGGGTGTGTGTGCACGCGCTCTCTTCTACAGATTCTATTGGCATCTGACTGTTAAATGGAGCTCTTGTATGCAGTTTATGGAAAATATATCACAATTTGCGAAGATTCAATAAAATATTTAGTTGGATATATTATTAGCCACATTCATAAGGAGGCAATTAAAAATAGATCATCTGCGAGAGTATAGGAGTTGGAGATAAGACTTTCCACTGTAAGAGTGTGTTTCTGGATTTGTCTAGTGGGACAGTTGTTCAAGTATTTTTTTAATCTTTGGTTATGCTTCGGACGGACGCAAACTTGTGTCTGGTTAAATGCCTGCTTAAGTTAGCCAAATTTTCTTTCGTTTCTTGCCTAGAATTTTAGTGTACGGACGACCGCCATAGCTTGCAGCACTTGTAGTCCTAATGAGAGTATGGAAAAAGGCTTTATACTGAATAGTTTTTAATATTATGTTGTCATCAGAGGGATCACTCTAAACAATCTCTGGTAGACGAATTGGGCTGTTGACAGTATCAGATGACGCTTAGTGTTTCAGTGGTTTTTTTGTGTGCACGGATATGACAAAGTGGAGCTTACCAGACTGTCATCTTATATTTCAGAACTTTTTTGAGGTTTGATGGATGATAAGGGGTTGATTTGACCGGTGGCTTATATAAGAGGCTTTTCTATAAGGAAAAGACAACTTTGGATTTGATTTTGACCTGTTGTTTTACATAATATATACCTCCTAACTTGACTAAATGAGTTTCAAGGCTACTATGTAACTATTTTTTCTATAGAGATATCAATATGCATATCCTTAGTTATAGTCAATTTTTATGTGTAACATGGAGCTATATAATATGGTCCTGGACATTTTGAATTCTTGCTGCATTTATATAGCTTCAGACCTGAAAAGACTAATGTCCACTTTGTTTTCTCTGTTCTAGTATCAACCTGAGGAACAAGTCACTATTTGGGTAAACAAAGTTGGCCCGTATAATAATCTACAGGAGACGTAGAATTACTATAGTATTTCATTTTGCAGTCTACCTGGCGAGGGTGCCCACAAATGGGGTGGCCTTGGTGAGGTCCTAGGTGGAAATGAACTTATCGACAGCCAGATAGACATCAAGTTCTTAAGTATGTATACTGCTTATAACTTTTCTTTCGTTGTTGTAGTCATAATAGTTGTTTAGATTCCAGATGCTTGACTCTTTTATCATAACCTCTCTTTAGATTTAGGTTTTGTTGGTGAGCTGCATCCTGACAAGAACAACAATAATGGAAAACATGTCCTCTATACGCACAGGAATATCACTGTCAGATACAATAAAGATCAGGTCTGCATTTCCTAGAAGCTCTCATGAATCTTTAATAGGCTTTGGGAGATGTGGGTCGGAACTAGAATTCGAACCCCTGCAGATTATTCATGTTAACCTTACTCAAGAAAACCCGAGACCGCTAGAAGCAGGGAAGGCATTGGACTTGACAGTGAACTGGATTGCAACGGATGTCACATTCGTACGTCGTTTTGATGTTTATTTGGACTATCCTTTCTTTGAGAACCAGGTAATAGTAATATCATTATGTCTTACATTGTACTTTTTTTTAATATTTTTGAAATTTCATTTATGATATTATCATTTTTTTTACTGTATTTATGTTTTCTAGTAAGTCTTGTATTATGGACATTTCAAGAATTATCAATGTTGCTTTTCTTATAGTAGATATATAAAAACACCTTTCAATAAACCATTGAGAATTGCTAAAAAGAAAAAGGCCAAAATTATTCCTCGAAGTTGCATAGAAAATAAGTGATTAAAATTTTAAGGATTTTAATGATTTTTTGATGAATCAAATTTTGTATAAAATTTAAATAAATAAAATTTTAAGATTTTAATTTTTTTTAAATAAATAACAATTTTATAAATATTAAAAAAATTAAAAAAAATCCAACTATAGGATCCATATGATTTTTCTATATCTCACTGACACTTGGCAGAATCATTGACACCAAACGAGCGAGGAATATAATATAATAGTAACGTAAGATTAACAGCATCCGATGAATCGAGAAGATGACCTCCTGACAATCTTATGTAAATTGTATATCACTGTTTACTCAAGTCTAGTTAACTAACTAGCAATTGTACTAATAATTCAAAGTACCTGCAGTGCTTCGTTTTTTAGAGAGAGTTTGATATATTCTTTATCCAACTCTTTTAGTCTGTCCTCCGATGCCTTTACCATTATCAAATGCTGAGGTATTGGGCCATGTGCCTACTCTCATCTGATTTCAAGCTAAGCAGCCAAAGTTTTCACCGCGACAATCGGAGAGCTGTTCTATCTAGAAAAGGTAATTCGATCTTTCTGCAACTGCTTCAAACTCCTCCTTATCTTGGTATAATGCAAATGCTTATTTGATCGATGAATATCAGGCCGGGATAAGATGGCCGTGACTTTGAGCTTCTAAAATTCTTGCATAAAATTAAATTAACTAACAGTTAGTTAATTAATTCGTGTAATGGGAAGCAAAACATACAAAATCATCGCGGTTCATCGCGTTGTCCAACCTAATATTGGCAGGACATGCCGAAAGACCAGTCGAAATGATGTCAGAGTTTTTAAAGTTATTGTTCAAAGGAGAAGACAAATAATACTATTGATGTAATAGTTAACATCGATGTGGGTGAGAGCCAGATGTTCAACCAAAAAGAGGTAAATTCTCTGTTGACGTACAATAATTTTATAAAAGTTAAAAACAAAGGGAGATGAGCCATATAATTTTCCTCTTAAGCCCAAAAGGATGAATATCTCAAATAAATGCTATTTCCGCGGCACACATTAGTGCTATCATGTGAATTTCAAGCAAAAACATTTAAATTTCTACACAAAAATTTTAACAAATATTTCCAAATTACATAAAACTTTGTCTGATCCTAAAATTATATTTTCTTTTTTGTCCTATAACTTTTCTAGGTGCGAGACCTCTCGCAAATCATCCATAACATCGAAGGTGAATGAGACTCATGGTTGTTGCTACCCTAAATGCTGATTTGAAAATAAAAAAGAGCCAGTTAAAAAGATAACTTACTTTCTTCTCCCATTGCAATTCGTGAATCACATTTCCTATCTCCTATGTGTTCCTCGATATGAGTTCTTTTCGACTAGGTTAATTTGGCCGACTCCTAAGAAGAAAAAAGATAAGTGATAAGTAAATCCTAAGCCACGCTTCCTCTTCGAGTTTCTACAGTCCAAAGACAAATAATATCATGATCATTAGAGAAAAACATTTTTCCCTTTTAACAGCAAACATAAAATCAAATTAAAGAATAGAACCCGCTTGCGAGAAGCACATTCTTTTTTCTTCTCAGAATCCCTAACACGAGGTCGACTCATTCTTGATGTCATTGAAAAAATTTCAAGACTTATTTCAAGACTTGGTTCAAGACTTGGTTCTTGAAAGAGAGACCAACTTTTGAACTCCCGATAGTCTCATACAATATCATATATATATATATATATAAAAGAATTCACAGTAACTACCTCGTTGTCTTTTTATACGACTATAATTTTTATATTTTTTTAGTTTGTTTAATTCTTGCTAGTGTAATACTATTTATATTTAGGGTTTTTATCTTTTTAGGGTTATATATATTGAGATAAAAGATAAAAGAGTCCTATGAATATATACAATAAAAGAAAAGAATTTTTATGTTCCAATATCTTGAGTGCGACCATAGTAAAAAAAAAGTTTGATCGAAGGGTAAACGGTGTCGATTTTTCCTGAATTGTGGATACTATGTTGGGGAAATCTAATGTTTCAATCTGATCGGTTGTATTATGATTTGATGCTACGGTTTGAGCGAAATCACTATCGAAATAATTCAGTATTTTTGTGATATTCTTTATTTTTATTTCTCTAGTTGTTAGTTCATTATCTTCGAAATTGTTGGTTCGTTTGTAGATCTTCATTCAACGTAATTGGATATATTTGTACTCTAAAGTTATCTTAATTATGAAAGTGGTTTGGTTGGACTCGTAATAAGTCCCATTATTTTTTATTCTTCACATAAAAGAGATTTTTCCACATAAAATAAATCTTGAGTTTTTGATTTATTTTACCGTTGTTTATTTTCCATGATTGGATTTGTGGTTTATTTTAGTTAATTAATTGGTGAATCATGGTTTCTTGTTTGGTTGGTTTATTGTCTTAAAGTTATTTTTGTGGGTGGTTTGATATACTACCATTTTGGGTCCTATAGTTGGGAACAAAGCTTCTAATAATTCAATATAAACCTACGATGAAGGTTTTGTTGTATTGCCCAGATTTGTTTTTTTCTAATGAGCCAATTGAAGATATTTCTCGTAATGCTATAAACTTGTAAACCCACAAGATAAGCAAGAAAAATACCGTCAGAAGTTGAAAAGAAAGACTTTAGGACTATTAGACAATGGATTGATATTAGCATATTCAACCATGTCTCTCAAGAGTCTTACCGATATTATATGTGGAAGAAACTAGAAGGTCTTTATCAAAGGAAGACCGCTCATAACAAAACCTTTTTCATTAAGAAACTTGTTAATTTGAAATTAAAAAGTGGGAAGTCATTTTCTGAGCATCTCAATGGCTTCTAGGATATTATTAAAATTTTAACTATTATGAAGATTATTCTTGATGATGAGTTGCATGCTTTGTTCTTATTGTGTTATTTAACAAATAATTGAGAGATCTTCGTTGTGATTATTAATAACTCTGCTCCAAATGGTATTTTATCTTTTGATGCTATCAAATAAATCATGTTCAATGGAGAGATTAAATGAAAGGAGATGAGAGTTGAAAATTCAAAAGCTCTTGTTACTAAGAATAAATAAAGAACCAAAATTAAATGTCCTGAATTATATGGTAACTCAAATGGCATATCCAAATCTATAGATATGAAAGAGATTATAACATGCTACTATTACAACAAGCCTGGTCATATACAAAAACATTATTATTGATGGAAGAATGAAAAAAGTAACAAGTGAGATTCACAAAATAAATGAGATAATAAAAATACTATAGTTATTACTTTTGCTGGTAATAATGATGCATCTTTGATTTGTGTATTGGTGAGTTTCATGACATTGATACTTCAGATTCAGAATGGCTTGTAAATACAGTCGCTTCATATCATTATGTCCATAATATGAAATATTTCATGAACTATAAAAGTGGCAATTTTGGTAGTGTCACGATGGATAATCGCAACTCATGTAGCATTATTAAATTGGATGATATTCGTGTGAAGACATGTCTTGAGAACATACTAACAGTGAATAATGTGTGCCATATTCATGGTCTACGTGTGGATTTGTTGTCTGCACAAAAAGGTTTTTGTCACACTTTTAATGATGGTAAGTGAAAAATGTCCAAAAGCTCGATGGTGGTTGCTCGAGGTGAATTGCATTGCTCTTTTCATAAGGCATATTTGGGTATATGTTTTGGTGAGAGAATCCAGTTGAAAAAAATAATTCTTCTAACTTATGTCATCGAATATTAAGATGAATGAGGGACAAGAAGATGAAAATATTGGTCGATAAGTCACTCGCTCCTATTAATAAAACTATTATTATTAACTTTTTTAACTATTGTTTGGCAGGAAAACAACATAAAGCTTCATTTTCAAAGAAGTCCACTAAAACGTAAAAAGAGTTGGAGTTCATACATTCTAAATCTTTTGGTTTTATGGATGTTGAGTCTAATGGTGATAACAAGCATTTTATTATTATTGATGTTTCTTGAAATATGATACATATTATATTCCTTTTATTACTATAAATCGTATTTTTTCTTTTAATATTCCAGATGTAAATCAGCCAGTAAATGAGAATGTTGGGGTGGTTCTTGATAATATTAAGAATATTTCACCCGATGGTGATTTACAAGATGATGACTTTAATAAGACCATATTGGAGGAATAACTTCATAATAAAAAAGTTTATGAGCAAGGGGAGCAACATACCCCTCATGTGGAGGATGCAAAACTTTGATGGTCAACTAGGGAGATCGAACCTTCAAGAGGGTATCCAAGCTCCGAGTTTAGTCTAGTCACTGAAGACAAAGATCTAGAGAATTATCAAGAAGTGTTATCTCATGATGAGAAAATTCTATGGTTTTATGCTACGAAGGAGTAGACGAATTCCTTGAAAAGAATAAAACTTATGAGCTAGTCAAATCTCTTGATGAAGAAGTTTTGAAAAATAAATAGGTTTTCAAGAATAAAAAATATGGTGAAAATATTTTCAAGCGGAAAGTTAGATTGGTAGTAAAAGGCTACAATCTGAAAAAGGCATTTATTTTGATGAAATTTTCTCTCTAGTTGTTAAGATGACTTCTATTAGAACTGTGTTGGGTTTAAATGTAAGTCTTAATCTTAAGTTGGAACAACTTGATGTAAAAACTACATTTTTACATGGTGACTTACATGCGGAAATCTACATAAAGCAACCTGAAAGTTTTGAAAAGAAAAGGAAAGAAACGTTTGTTTGTAAGATGAAGAAAAGTCTACATGGTCTTAAACAAGCGCTAATACAGTGGTTTTGTAAATTCAACTCATTCATAACGAATAATGGTTACAATTAAACTCATACCAATCTTTCTATCTATTTTAAAAAGTTCCATGAAGGTAATTTCATGACACTTATTTTATATGTTGATGATATGTTGATAGTCATGATATTTACTAAGATGATTATCAATTTGAAGAAAGACTTAGCCAAATCAATTGACATAGAAGATTTGGGTCAAATAAATCTAATCTTTGGCATGCATAGTATTTGTGATAGGAAAGCTGGAAAGTTATGGCTATCACATGAGAAATATATAAAATGTGTACTTGAACATCTCAATATGAAGAATGTCGAGCCATTTAATATACCATTAGTTACACACTTCAAGTTAAGCAAGGATGAGTGCCTTACAACAGAGAAAAAGAAAGAAATTATGTCAATTATTCCCTAATTTTCTGTTGTTGGTTCTTTTATGTATGTTATTGTTTGTACAAGACCATATATTATAAATGTTGCGGTTCAGTGAGTATATATATCGAATTTGAGTAAATGTTATTGGGAAGAAATGAAATGGATTTATAGATACTTGCGATGAACTTATTCTTTGAGTTTGTGTTATAGAGGTGACAAACCAAAATTATACTTCAATTATATGTTTATTTTTTGAGGAAAAACCATTTCATGGCAATCTAAGCTATAAAAATGTGTAGTATTGGTAACAAATGAGACATAGTATATTGGAGCAGTGGAGGAAAAAAAGAGATGCTTTGACTTAAGAGGTTCATTTGAGATTTGAGGTTGAAGAAAAATGAGTATATAATATTTTGTGATAACCAGAGTGATATGTAATTGAACAATAATCAAATATATCACGCACCCATCAAGTATATTGATGTAAGATATCATTGGTTGCAGGACGTGATCAAAACAAAGGAAATAAATCCAATGAAAGTTCACACTAATAAAAATAGTGCAGACATGTGGACTATGGTCAACCCCGGAAGTAAGGTTAAGTTTTATAGTAATATCATTGGGATGAGGTTCAAGAGATCACATTATGATTGCATATTTCTCGTGATGGGCTGGAGGAGGGATTGTTACGGTCCAGTTCAAATTTAGGCCTATTTTATAACTTAGGATTTTTATCCCCCTGAGGTTATATATATGGTAGTAAGAGATGAGAGAATCACACATAAAATATACAAGAACATAGAGGATTTTTTGTTTTCAGATCTCTTGAGTGCAGCCACAATAAAAAAGTCTATGATCGAGGGGAAAACAATACTAATTTTTACTGAATTTGGACAACATGTTCGGGAAATCTAAAGCTTCAATTTGATAATTTGGATTGTGATTTGGTGCTACTGATCGAGGGAAATCACTGCCAAAACAATGCAATATTTGGGTGATATTCTTCATTTTTCTTTGTCTTATTTTTAGTCTATTATACTTGAAATTTTGGGCGGTTTTATGGATCTTTATTAGAATGAATTGGATATACATGTACTCTTACTTTATCATAATAGTACAAGTGGTTTGGGTTGAATCTTGAAAAATCTCATGGTTTTTTATTCTTCATATCAAATGAGTTTTTCCACATTGAATAAATCAGATGTTTTAATTTATTTTACAAGTTGCTTATTTTTGTGATTAGATTAATGGTTTATTTTAGTTAATTAATTCGCGAATTAGGTTTCTTGTTTGTTTTGTTGATAATCTTAAAGTTTTTTTGTGGGTGGTTTTAAATTTAATTAGATGTTGGTTGTACATGTAGTCATTTTTTGAAGGATTTTATTGCATGACCTTTATGAACTTTATTCCATGACCATTTAATATTTCAGATCATTTTGCATGATTTCAAATCATGTTGGTATTATTCCAATGTACGGATTGTTGGTATGACTTAAAGTCATATCACTTTTGATGAGGTTTATTTTTGTTTGATGGTAATTTTGTCCAGAGTTTTATGGTATTTTAAAGGTATTTAATGTTTGGATAGAGGTTATAGGGAGAATTGAGCTGTCTGGTTGTATTTAATTTTCATTACCCTCATTAAATGAAAGTGGTTGGGTATTTATACCCTTAATTGTGGGCCACATGGGCTTTCGGGTTGACTTATGGATTCGGGTCGAGTTCAAAGACCCATTAGTTTAAGAAGGTAGATAATTAGCTTATTCATGAAGTGATTAATTTTTTAGTACATTAGTTCAGTCCGGATGGTTTAGTGAGTCGATGTTGTCCGGATTACCCCTGTCCAGTTCTCATAAAGAGTGACAACAAATTTCGGACTCATCAGTAGCTCCATTTTTTTGGTTGTGGTCGAAGGCCTTTGGCAAGACCTAAAAAATAGCTAAAGTGTAATTATAACTTTGTCCAGACATTTCGAAAATGTGTAACGACTTTATCCGGACAGACTGAAACCCTTAGAAGCTGAGCAGTTTCACCAGAGATCATAGGACACGTGTCCTTCTCTGATTCGCCACACCGGCCATTTTTCTCCTAAAATGGCGCTCCCACTTGCTTCAAAAAACAACTTCTTCATTTAATGCGAATGACATCAGCGCCGCCTTTAATTATTGCATCTACCCTTTCGAATCCTCATAGGTATCGAAGAATCATCTACCTGATTAGTATAAAATCAGTTCACTTTTCACTATTTCATTATCTTCATTATCTCTAATCTCTCAAACTCCAAAGCTTTCATCTCTAAAAAAACCTTTCTTTTGGTGTGAGTTTATGTTCACAGCAAGAAACGCTTTGGTAAAATGTGGGTGGCTCAATTTGTCAGACTTGGAAAAGGCTCAAAAGGTTGAACGAGAAAGGCGCATCACTACAGGCCTCCATGTTTCCCCTGTTAATAAACCAGACACACCAAGCTCAGAGCCTGACCGGGGTTCTTCTTCAACTAAGAGTGCTAAACCTAGGAGGTTGTTCTAGTCCAACCTTTCACCATTCGTTTCAGGCTCATCGGTCCATGAGTCAGAGCATGTTGTTGAACCTGGACAGGAAGTCACAAGTTTCAAGAAACCTTCCCCATTTATTGCCATGGGGTCAGATGCTGATATCCCCCCGGAGAAGCTGGTAGATAGACGAAAGGGTCGTCTGGTTAAAGGGCAGGCTGTTGACACACAGCCTAAACCAAAATCCACGCCTTAAGAATTCGGGGCAAAAAGTAAAACCGCAGGGTCAGAAGCACCCATCAAAACTTCCAAAGACAAGCTGTCCGGACCGGAGGCAACTAGGTCAAGTCTTCAAAAAGAGAACTCCGGGTCTGAGCCCCAACCGGACTCTAGACCCCAAGAGGGAAAGGATGCTCAACAATCTGAAGGGCCTACTGAGCCAATCACCAGCCCCTCTCTTCCTAAGACAGATGACAACCCCTCCATGGTAATGGAGGATATAATGGAAGATAGCATTGAAGAAGCCCCTTTCAAGACTGGCGTATCCGGGCAAACAAGTGAAACTTCCATGGCTAGGAAGAGCAAAGGCAAGGAAAAAGTATGTTTAAAGCACCCGGACCTGCCGGACTGCCTTGTGGGAAAGGTGGGGCCTTGTTTTCACAAGGTAAACGTTAAATACTTGCTGGCCATGCAGAAAATCAAGTACGCTTTCATTCATACAACTGAACTTGGCCGGATAAGGACAAAGTGGGGTATTCCAGAGAATGTCAAAGTAAGGATCCCAATCGATCCAGAGACGCCCATGGATTGTAAGCTCAACGAGATTGTCTTCTATACTGAGCTATTCAAATGGGGACTTAGGTTTCCCTTGGACCCAGAAATAGTCAGATATTTCCATCTGCTTAAGCTTTGCCCAAGCCAGTTAAGTCCTAATGCATGGTTCACCCTTATGGCATGTATTATGGCCTCAAGGCTCTCCAGAATTCCTCTTCCGATGGAGCAATTTGCTGCTGTGGCAAGCCTCTGCAGAAATCATCTCATCCCTTTTTATCACTTCAACATGGGTGACAATTACAAGGTGGTGGATGACTTACTTGAGTCAGAGAAAGGCTGGAAGACTCAATTTCTTTTTGTCAGCGGTGCTTGGGAGAACGAAAAGAAAATTAAAGCTGGTATCAACCCAAGCATGCTCACCAGCAGATGACGAAGTGATAATAATAATCTCACAAGATACTTCTAATTTTTCTTATAATTTTTTTTTATCTAACTCTTTTTCCTTTTGCTTTTTGGTAGTGCTGCCCAAGGATTTCAACGATTACCTAGAGGCCGAGAAGACTACTTGTGCCAAGCTGAATGCTTGTGCAACTGAAAAATGGGCAAACCGTTTCCATAACTGCTTTACCAGAGGTAACTTAGCCAGATCTTATCTGTGGAATACAACGGACCGGAGGGATCTGTCTTGGGAGGAATTAACTACTCCACCCCTCCGGGAGTGATCCTCCAGAAGACAGAGGGAAAAGATGGCAAATTGGCCTTGCCAGGCAAAGCTAAAGCCCCAAGCAAGATGAAGGGAAAAAGGCCAAGGCCGGGCGAGGTGTTGCAGAGGCCAATCCTACTGAGGTGGAAGAAGCTATCCCAACAAATCCCGAGGGACAAGGTCAAGGGAAAATTGATGATGCCTTACTACAGGTGGTGGAACACGAAAGCACCAAGAAAGCTGTCGGGTCTTCAAAGCCTCAAAAGGTTCTAAAAAGGACAAAAAATGAGGAGCAGAAGGTGGAGGCTGGGATGCCAAGAGAAAGAAAACTTCCAAGGGAGATGAGTTTTCTCTTCGGGATCCGGAGCCATTACCTCTAGTTGACCCTACTGATCCTACAAGAGCAGAAGAGATCCCCAATGATTTTCAAACCGAAGAGGTTGGAGGAGGGGGTATCAGTATTAATGGTGTCGACATCACCGGGCTTGAGGGGATTGATCTTTATTTTGAAGGCCTCCCCAGAGATCATTTTGTTGGGCCTTACCACCCTCCAAGTTCTTCGAACACCGTCACATTCAACGGTAAGTCTTTTTCTGTTTCAAGTGAAAGGGATATCATTGCTCACTCTATTCTGAGCAATGTCCAGCCAGTGCTTATTTAGGAAAAGCAAGTACGCAATTAGTCAGCCATCATCAACACCCTCAATTCTGACAAAGAGAAACCTTCTAACGATCTTCTTAGTGCCAACCAAAATACTGAGGTATTGAGGAAAGAGAATGAGGAGTTGAAGAAATGCCAGGAGGACTTGGCCAACAGGTTAGCCACTTCAGAAGGAGTTGTCAAAGAACTCCAACTAAAACAATCCGTCCTGGAAAGAGACATCCTGTCATCAAAAGAGGAGGCGAAGGCCAAAGATAGCACCATTCAGGCCTTAACTAATGACAAGATCTCTATTGAGAATAAGGTGTCCAAGGCTGAGCAAGAAAAGGCTGACTTGTTGAGGGATCAGGAGAAAACAATCCAAGCTAGGAGGGATACTTACACTAATGAGGTGACAGATTCTCAGGAGGCAAGGTATGCTGAGGTTAGGTCAGATATGGTTCTACTATTTCATGAAAAATTTCCGAAGAAGGCCTTGGGGGATTTATGGCGATTTGTGGAGTAAAAAGATATTCCTCATCATACCATGTATGTTGGTGATAAGTACAACTACTCCACTGAGGACACCAGTGATGAAGAAGAAAAAACCGGGGAGAGCCCGGATGATGACCCAAAGAGGAAAAAGCTAAGTGAGACTGAGCCATCTTTAAAGGCTCAGCCTTAAAGTATCAATTATCTTTTTAATTATGTTGTGATTGAACCAAAGTCCTTGGATGGCCAAGGCATTTTTTGTAACTTTGTCTGGTCCTTGTCCGGATAAACCTTTCTTATTTTAACAATTCAAAGTCCTTGGATGGCCAAGGCATTTCATATGTTTTAATGAGTAGTTTCATTTTGCATAACTCCTGCATCGTTTCATAATTTTTTTTTTTACTTTTGGTGGCTAATGTTTAAACAACCCTTAGTTATTTCATAAGTATTTTAAAAGGAGAGTGTTTAAATTCTCCGATGACCAATGTTTAAGTAGTCACCACTCCACCAATTTAATCAGGTCTGCTATTGATAATTTTTTTAGAGAAAGCTTTTAATTGAAACACTCCGACTCTTTTAAGAAGGCATCAAATTTTATAAAAAAGCCCAGACACTTCATTAAAACTCCCCGTGCCACCAGGGTAGGAAAGAGTATGCCCCCAAATATTTACATGAACTGTTAAGCAAGTAAATATTTACATAGTTTATATTCCAAGTACAACCGGAGGTGTTCAATGTTCCAGGGGTGATTCAAGATCCTTCCATCTTTGTCTTGGAGCCGGTATGTCCCAGGCTTAAGCTTTTCAATGATCACATAGGGTCCTTCCCAAGTTGGAGCCAACTTACCGAACTGCTTCTCTTTAGTATGTAGGAAAACTTTTCTCAATACCTTATCCCCTGGCTGAAAATCCCTTCTCTTATCTTTAGAAGCAAACCTGCTTCTCATCAAACCTTGATAGTGTGCAGCTGTAAGGTGAGCCTTAACTCTTCTTTCTTCTATTAAGTCAAGCTGGCCTCTGATTGCCACCTCGTTAGCGTGCTCGGAAAAATTATGAACTCGAAATGAAGGGAGAGTAGCTTCTATGGGAGCTATGGCATCCATCCCATATACTAAGGCAAAGGGAGACTCTTGTGTTGCAGCCCCGGGAGTGGTCCGGTAAGCCCACAAAACTTCTTGCAAATAACTAGGCCATTTTCCAACAGTCCTTTCTAAATTCTTCTTTAGACCGGACAATATTATTCTATTGGCCACTTCAACCTGACCATTTGCTTGTGGGTAGAAAGGAGAAGAGAAGCAATGTTGTATGCCTCTAGAGGCACATAAACTCTCCATTTCTTTATTGTCGAACTGTGGCCCATTGTCTGTTGTTATCTTTTGTGGAATTCCAAATCTGCAACAGATATTGGATAAAATGAATATTATAACAGCTTTTGATATCGTACCTGCCAATGGGGCTGCTTCGATCTACTTCGAAAAGTAATCAATAGCAACGATTATAGTTGTGCGCCCCCCGGATGCCATGGGTAGAGGTCCCACTAGATCCAAACCCCATCGAGCAAAAGGTATTGGCTCAGAAACCGAATCTAAAGGGATGGGTGGGATATGAATTTCGTTGCTATATTTGACATGGGTCATACTTTTTTACCAACTCCCTAGCATCTTGCATTATGGAGGGCCAATAGTACCCAGCTAACAAAACTCTTCTTGTTAGAGCCCTGAATCCACGGTGAGCTGATCCCTCACCATCATGTAACTCGGAAAGCACTATTTGAGACTCGTCAACCCCCAAACATCATAAGAGGGGTTTACTATAAGACTTCTTATAAAGAATATCTCTTAGGATGACAAAACCACGAGCCTTGTACTTTACTTTTCTTGCTATTGATTTTTCCGGAGGCAAGATGCCATCTGAGAGATATTGAAGGAGAGGAAATCTCCAATCTTGACGCTGTTTTATTTGTATATTGAAACTTTCTTCTTCCTTATTCGGATTGATTTGAATGGATGGGCACTCCAGCACATGAATCCAAGAGTAGGACTCAGTATAGGCTATGGTTGCCAAGGAGTCTGCCAGTATATTTTCTATTCGGGGTATGTGTTCATAGATGTGCTGTTGAAATTAAGTGCCACTTCTTTGAGAAGAAGTAAGTATTTAACCAGCTGCTCCCTTTTGGCTTCGGATTGACCTTGTGTATGATGGATAAGAAGCTGAGAATCGCTCATCAACTTGACCATTTTGGCTCCACAAATAAGAGCTAATATCAAACCAGCTATAGCAACTTCATATTCGGACTCATTATTAGAAGCCATGAAAGCAAAATATATAGCTTGGTACATTTTGTCACCGTACGGAGAGGTCAAACATACCCCAGCACCACATCCCATGGTACTTGATCCACCATCAGTCAGGACGACCCAGACTTTTTTTTCTTTCACATCCCATGGTACTTGATCCCTTCTCAACTAAGAAATCTGCCACCGCTTGGGCTTTGATTGCTGTCCGAGGGGCAAAATCAGTTTCAAAATCTTCCAATTACACTGACCACTTAGTCATTCTAATTGAAATGTCGGCCTTTTGGAGAACGTTTTTTAAGGGAAAAGACATCCGGACAATAATGGGATGAGCCTGAAAATAAGGTCTCATCTTCCTCGCAGCAATCACCAGGGCTAGTGCTAATTTCTCAAGCTTTAAATAACGCTTTTCTGCGTCAATCAAACTCTTGCTAATGTAATACACCGGACGAGGACAATTATCTACCTCCCTTACCAACATTACACTTATGGCACAACTAGAGACTGCCAAGTATATGAAAATAGTCTCTCCGTCAACGGGTTTAAACAAAGTCTTGGGGGAGGACAAATGCTTTTTGATTTCATCGAAGGCCTCATCACACTGTGAGGACCAATCAAAATCCTTTGCACCTTTCAAAGTATGAAAAAACGGAGCGCACCTATCGGAAGACCTTGAAATGAATCGATTTAATGCAGCCAACCTCCCAGTCAATCGTTGTACTTCTTTAACATTCCAAGGCAGCTCCATTTGTAATAAAGCATTAAGTTGGTCCGGATCAGGCTGTATCCCTTGCTCACTTATTACATACCCCAAGAATTTCCCGGACTGCACTCCAAATACACACTTTTCCGGGTTTAATTTCAAATTTACTTTCACTAAGTTAGCAAAAGTTTCTTGGAGATCTGCCAAGTGCAGTTCTTCGTCCATACTTTTCACCATCATGTCTTTGATGTAAACTTCCATGTTTCTTCTAATTTGATCAGCAAAAGCCTTGTTTACCAACCTCCAATAAGTAGCCCCAGCATTTTTACCCCAAATGGCATCACCTTGTAACAATGAAGGCCCCTATCAGTAACAAACGTAGTATGCTCCTGATCCTTCGTATCCACTTGAATCTGATTATACCCGGAGAAGGCATCCATAAAAGATAGCAGCCTGTTTCCAGATGTGGAATCCACCAACTGATCAATCCGGGGGACTGGGTATAAATCCTTTGGGCAAGCTCTGTTGAGATCTGTAAAATCGATACACATACGCCACTTGCCATTTTTCTTTTTCACCAATACCAGATTGGTTGTCCACAAAGGGTACTGAGACTCCTTTATGTGCCCCATTTTAATAAGACGGTCGACCTCTTGAACTATGACATCAGCCTTTTCTTTAGAAAAAGCTCTTCTTTTTTGTATCACATGTGTTATGTCCCTTCGGATGGACAGTTGGTGTGATATAATATCTGCTGGTACTCCGGTAACATCAGCATTTCACCAAGCAAAAACATGTTGATGGTCTTTCAGGAACTTTAACATTTTACCCTGTAATTCCGATGTCATCTTGGACCCTATCTTGATATTTTTTCCTTCAGCCAAAGAATGTGTTTCAACTTCTTCAATCGGTATTAAAACTCCAGGGCACCCTCTCCCCCAGAAAGCCCCTCAAACTGTTATTCCTTATTTATCTGAACTGCCCCCAATGTCCGAGGAGCCAGTGTCGTTGCATAACACTCTCTTGCTACCTTTTGGCTGCTCCGAACAACTCCCACTTGTCCTTGCACATCATATTTCAAACATTGGTGGACTGTTGAGGCCACTGCATGCATCCTAGAGAGCCAAGACCTCCCCAGAATAACATTATAATAAGTGAGACAATCCACCACGACGAAAAGTATTCTAACCATCTTTTTAAAAGGGCCTTTGCCCAACAAAACCTCCTCCTCGAACTCCCCGATCACATCTGATGAGCTTCTGGTGAAACCCACAATTGACCTGTTCGAACGCTGAATTACTGCTGGATTCTTCATTTTTTTGTAGGAAGTTAAAAATAGAATATTGGCTAAACTTCCGGTGTCCACCAAAATTCGTCTTATGCCATTGCCCCCGATGGATGCTCCTATGACAACAACATCTTCATGAGGACCAGCTATATCCCTCAAATCATCCTCATTGAAAACAATGAAAGGAAATAGAATCTGCGATTGATAGGAAGTCATGCCTCCTTCCAAATGGGTAGCTAAAGTATGAACATGCCTCTTTCTTGAAGAAGCAGTTAGTGCTGTCATGGTGTCTCCTCCGAAGATTGTGAGTGACTCATAAAAGTTAATAAGTCCGGACACCGACTTGCAATGTTTTGTGATAACACCCACTCTATTCGAGGTCGGATCAGGGTCCAAGTATTCTGACTCTACATCGAACCTCTCGATTATCACCATAGCCCCTCCCGGAGCCGATGTGCTTGCATTGTTTGGACCAGCCCGATGAGCGTTATCAGGCATATTTCCTCCTCTTCTTTTAACATATGCTCCCAACTTTCCTCTTTCAATCAAATTCTGGACTTCTTGCTTCAAATCAATACAATCCTCAATGGTATGGCCAGTATCATTGTGATACTGGCAGAAACAATTGTTACGGCTCTCCCTAAGAGACTGTAACGCTGCCGGCCTTCTATAATGTACTTCGTCTTTTGTTTTGTCATAAATGGTGGCTACGTTTTCTTTTAATTCTTCAAACCACTCCGGTTGAACCCAAGGCCCTCGCTTATTTCTAGATTGTTGACTCTGAGCCGGAGTAGCTGGCTGAGACTGAGCTTTGGCTCTGTTATGACTCTGCCCGGCCTCCCTAGCCTTGTTGCCGGACTTGTTTTGGTTTGGATTCGGTGCAGCCGGAGCAGACCTCACCTGCCTATGCACCCTAGTTTTATTTGTTTCATCTACATTAATCTGCTTTCCAACCTGATTCAGCAAACCTCCCCATGTCATGACCTTTTTTCTGGTTACTGAATCAGCGAGGTTTCCAGGGTTTAAGCCATGCCTCAGAGAGGCTATTGCTACTTGTTCAAAGCAATCAGCCAACCCATTCTTGGTGTTTACAAAGCGACTTATGTATTCTTTTAGAGATTCGTTTGGTTCTTGGGCACAATGGATAATCGTGTCTCCATTGCCCTTTACCTCCTTACTTCTAACAAACTGTCTTCGAAAAGCCACCCAAAAAGTATCGAAATTTCTGATGCAGCCTTGTGGCAAACTGTTGTACCACTTCAGAGCACTCCCCGTAAATGATTGGGAGAATGCTCTTCAAAGCAACTTATCGTCATCATCAAAATTCATCATGAAATTTTTGAACTGTTCCAAGTTGTTATTAGGGTCTTTACTGTCATCGTATTTTTCCATTTTTGTACTGTTAAACCTCTTAGGAAGGTTTCCGGACAGGATCTTGGAGGTCAATGGAGATTGTCTCCAATTTCGGCCACGACTGAAAATGGTATCCTCATTAGGAGTTGCAAAGATACCTGGTTCATCATGGAAGACAAAATGATCCATCACCATCCGATCTACATGTCTCCGGCTATGAGACGATCGTTTGCCTATATGCCTCTTTAACTTTCCATGCCTATCCCTTTTTCTTGAGTATTTTTTTACTAACTTTTGTTTCTTTTTCAAACAGCCTTCATCACGGCTGGATGACAGGGATTCTTCGACTCCATCTTTGCCTGAGGAACTGTTGGAAAATTCTGAGTCTGAATCAGAGCTCTCCACCGGTTTAGACCGGTGAGACTTTTTTGAGCTAGCATGAGTCTTTTTCGTGCTCACATGGGTTTTTGAGGGCTCATTCTCCCTTGGATTGTCAGTATGATGAGCTACTGACGCCTTAGACTTCTCTTTTGTGCCTATCTTTTCCCTCTTGGCAGCCCTCAGAGCTTCTATTTCAACTTTTAACCTATCTCGCTCCTCAATGGTATATTCATCATTTTCTCCCACCACTTCGACCAAAGCTGGTGGTATTTCATGCACGTCCGGATTCATCCGAACTGGCTTTTCTTGATGGTTTTGAATGCTAGATTCAGGCACCGTCATCCTCCAACTGTGGTCACCAATTTGATGAAGTTTATTTTTGTTTGAGGGTAATTTTGTCCAGAGTTTTGTGGCATTTTAAAGGTATTTAATGTTTGGATATAGTGTAGAGGGAGAATTGAGCTGCCTGGTTGTATTTAATTTTCATTACCCTCATTAAATGAAAGTGGTTGGGTATTTATACCTTTAATTGTGGGCCACATGGGCTTTCGGGTGGACTTATAGATTCGGGTCGAGTTCAAAGACTCATTAGTTTTAAGCAGGTAGATAATTAGCTTAGTCATGAAGTGATTAAGTTTTTAGTACATTAGTTCAGTCCGGATGGTTCAGTTAGTGGATGTTGTCTGGATTACCCCTGTCTGGTTCTTATAAAGAGTGACAACAAATTCCAGACTCATCAACTTTTAATTATAAGTATTCCATAAAGTAGTTTATAGTTATAACTGATTCGTATTAATCTGAAGTAGAATATATTCCATGTATATCATTATTGTTTAATTAGATAATGTCATGAAACTATAACCATGTTGTATGCCTATAATAATTTATGAAAAAATCATGCCATTTTACTTTGGTACTTTCAAACTTATTTCCAATACCACTTAAAATAAATTGGTTAGTAACTTCCACTTGTCCATTATTTTGTGGATAATTTGAGGTAGAAAAATGTTGATTTATCCCATATCTTCGATAAAATGTAGTGACAATATCATTTTGAAACTTAGATCTATTAGTAGTTATAAATATTCTTGGTATTATATAACTACTCAAAATACTAGTTTAAGAAAATTCACAAACTTCTTACGATCTAATCCTTTCCAAAGGTTTTGCTTTCACCAACCTAGTAAAATAACAACAAAAACTATTAAAAAAAATTGTAGTATGACCATTACCATTAGTGATGGACCTACCAAGTTAATACCTAATCTATCAAATGGGTATGAAAATGTATTTGATCCAAAAATTTCACATAGTAGAGAAATTGTATTTTCGAAACGGACATATATCACAAATTGCACCATATTATCAAAAAAATCGTTATCAGAATCGAAAACACGAATTGAAAAACATCGTAAAGCAATATTCAAGATTAGCATGTATATTGAATTGAATATAACAACTTTTTAACCATTCATATTGCACGATACCACTTATAATCTAAAATTAGACTTGTGCCATCTTTCATCTTTGTACGACAGTCTTACAAATGATATTTTGAATCTTTAGGATGAAAAAATCATCCAAAAAGATGTCATTTATTTCTTTAAACCCTATTAATGTATAATCTTCTCTCCAAAAGCATTGTTACGAGTTTTTCATCTAAAAAGATGTCATTTATTTCTTTAAACCCTATTAATGTATCATCTTCTCTCCAAAATCATTGTTATGAGTAATCAGTTACTCATTTTGAGTAAAATTGTATTTACTTAGGTTAACAAGTTATTACTTACGTACCAATTTTACCTAAATATTCATTAATTATGTTAATGAACATTTATTTATTTAAATTTTTCATTTTAATTCAAAACTAATGGGCTAAAGAAACCAAACTACAGTTGGTTTCGGTACAATTCTCCTAAAATATTTAGTTTGGTGTTTTTTTTTATTGTAAAATAAAAATCAGGTAAAAAACATACAATAATTGCAAACAAAGAGACAATTAACACATTGACGATCATATATCATAAGTATACCAAAGAATTATAATGATCTATCGGTTCCTTGTTATACACGGTTACAAATACATAGTTAAATGTAGTAGAAAGTGTAGCAACTTATTTTGACATATAAAATATTTGATGACAATTAACAAAATTTTAAAACTTAATTGAGCAATCAGGTCATTAGTTAGAAATAAAGATGTAATACTTAAGAAAGACAAAGTCATAATAATTTTACTAAATGATCAAATTTTATTGATAATTGTATGCAACAAAAAAACTTTTTTGGTGCTTGTATATTTGTGAACAATCTTTATTTACTATTTTCCAAAACCGTAAACAATATTTATGTTTGACATTTAAGTTTTTAATTATCACATCGTGAATTTTATATAGTTTATTATTATCTTAACATATTTTATTATTATATGCTTACTATTAGTATTAACAATTCTTAATATTACTTTATGGTAGTTTCAATTTTATATGCATTGTTGTACGAAGTTTAAGAAAAATATCATGTGAAATAGTATTGTAAAAAATATTTAAATTGTAAGAACTGATTAACCACGACATTTAAATTGTAAGAACTGATTAACCACGACATTTAAAGGTAATTTAGAAACGTTTTTAAGATGATGGATGAATATACAAAATAGTTTTCTTACTTCCAAAACTTGTTACGAGAGTCCTACAAAATTTAAAAAACTTTGTATATGCTAATTAACGCACAAAAGGATATAGTTGGTTTGCATCAAATCATCTTGCTAACATAATATCTTTGACCCCTAGTTTCTTAAGTACCAAATTTGAATTTTCTTTAGAGACAAACAAAAAAATTATTCAAGAAAGAAACTAACACCAAATGAAAAATGACGGATCGTGTTAATGTAAAAACATTCAAATGATCTTCATATTTCTATTAATGGAAACATAGAATAACAATATAAATACAATATACTTTTGTAAGTAAAATATTTTCAAAAGAAACTATAGCTCTATCATAACCTCTAGTGATGTATTTAATGAGATTTGATTGAAGGCATGACTAAATACTGATATGAGTCTTATAAAAAAACAATACAGTTTGATTTAAAGAACAAAAAATCAACTATCTATATCAATACCATTTTTACAAAAAAATAATTTTGTTTATCTCTTCGCATATACTGAATGAACCTATCTTCCCCACATACAGTATTATTTTAAAATTATTTAAATACTTTTCAAGAACCTATCCTCAACCATGTATGAGGAATACAAACATATATCACCGCATGGGCTATGAATCATGAATTGACTACTAATGTCATATAAATACAGATAAAAAAATCCCATAAGATCTTTTTGTAATATTATAGAATCGATAGTTGATGATAAAGTATATTTACTCTTACCATAAAATTATATGATAATATAACAACCTCTTTTTAAAATTTAGTGGTACATACATTTGTATTATAAATTAATTTATTTAAAAAATCTGAATTTTCAAGCTATCGACAGATTATCATCATATCTTGATAATTATATATCATGTAACTTGAACTACTTATAGAAGATGATGAGAGAATAATTATTTTTCTCTATGTTAGTTATGTTATTATCTCTTTTGCTAATCACATCATGCATGTCTTTATATTATAAAAAAAATTCATTCTTATTGTAGCATAAATATAAACTAAATAGAATTAATGGAACCGACCATCTTTTAGTTAACTTAATTTTTTTCTAACAAGATCATGGAGTCCATAAACCCGATAGGTTCGTATGATTACTCATTGGTTTTATAAGTTTTACATACAATAATTTTATTTTAATTTATTTTTGGTCTGTAACAGTCATCAACAAAAGAAAAATAAGTATATATTATAAAACGATAAATTTAGGATGTTATTTAGTACTTTGTTGAAGATGTTGTGAGATATGTTTAACAATGAAGCTCGTTCAAAATCGTTGGAGCTTATGTCTCCAACTATCAGGATACTAATACCATTTTATGTGGGCATAATGTAGTGATTTTCATTGTTTGAACCCTAAGATAAAAAATGAAGTAAAAAAAAGACATTGATTACCGAGTAATCAAAAAAATGATAACATATCACGCTAAACATTAGACATGAGTTTTAATAAAGCAATTTTGTTATTTTCTTATGTATTCGTTTGAAAGGTACTCATTTTTTATGAGATTTTGCTGGTAGTGATTATAGATAATTTCAATTGAATGTCTTACTCCCCCTTAATATTATAGAATAGCCTTAGCATTCATTTTAAATGATCTAATTATAAATCTTAAAATATGTTGGGATCTATATGACATGGTGGAACATGAAAACCGATACAACACGTGCCTATAACATATAGTTACAAATATGTCAAGCGAATCTTTGTCATAAAGTAAACCCAATCTAGTGAAACTAATCTAGTAGTTAATTGCACTCCAAATCAGGATAAAAATTACATATTTCGTAAAAAAAGAAGACACGACAAACTAAACAAGATATGTGGTATATATTTTAACATCTAATACAATATTACACCAATTATCCGTTAATTATATTCAACGGTAAATAATCACACATGTGAATGCAAGTTTGAATATCTAAGTAGAATATCAAAGTGAAATATCGGATTTCATGATAGAATAATCTAAACATGATCGTAAAATATATAGCACGCAAATAAAATTTACGATTTACATTTTAATTTCCTTAGTTTATACATATTTCAAAATATTTTTATAATTCTCGTTTTTCATTCATCTAAAGACATTTCTTGATAATGGTCAACCACCACGATTCGCTCAACTTTATATTTATAGCACAACCACTGAATTAGAAACTTAGGTGTATGTTATGAGGTTATCAAGTTCAGATCATAAGATTGATCAAATATATTATTATTCGATTAATCAATATGTTAGATGAGACAAACGAATAAGTTAAGTTTTTTGCATGGTATGTTATCAATTTTTAGATAAGTCAATAATAAATGTCTTCTTTTTTGTCTTTGTTTTTTCTTAGGTTTCAAACAATGAAAATCAACTAAATTGCCCAAATAAAATGATATCAATGACCTGATCGTTAGAAACATAAGCTCAAATAATTCTAAATAAGCTGTCATGATTTAACATATCTCAGAATCTCTTCAACGAAGTACTAAATAACATCCGAAATTTATCGATTTACAATATTTACTCTTTTTTCCTATGATGATGATGGTTACATACCAAATACAAAATGGATTAGAACTATTACTAGACTCACAAAACCAATGAGAACCTATACAAACAAATTGGGCTTATTGAATCAACGATTTTGTTAAAAAAATATACTTAACTAAAAAAACATTTTCAATCCGATAACGGTAGAAATATTTGGATTCTGAACATATTTGAAAATATTAGGTTTAAAAAATATAATATTTTGAACATATGTAAACCACGTTAACCTTTATTGTTTAGGTATACATGTAGGCTTGGTTGATTTAGAAGCACAAAAAATATACCATGTTTTTTTTCCAAAATCATCCTACATATTTTCAGATATTGTATACAAAATAAAAAACATATAATTTGTTAGAGAAAATAATAATAAATTATTATAACGTAACAAAAAAACTATAAACAAATAATTACATGAAATAGTTCAAAGTTTTTATTTTAACCGTAAACATGTAGCAGCATAACTCGTGGATATATAATAATACGAGGTTACAAGTTTTTCTTAAAATGTAGAACCAATTGTGTGAACATCGCATTGCATATATAACACATGTTGTAATTAATAGTTTTTTTTTCTATGTAATCGTTTATTTTTATTTTACACAAATTATTGGCTTCGCCAAAACTAAAACTTACAGATTACTTATAAATAAAATGAAATAAATATAAAGCCATACTAAATCTTGGACTGTTTTTGTTGGATCTCACACCGCTGGATCTAATATATTTTTATTAGATCTCTCTCCTGATTTTTTACTATTCTACTCTTCTTTTTTTAGAAAAAGAGACATAAATAAAAATTCTCAGATCCCATACTATGCATTTCCCTTTCCTCTCATTTACACTCAAAATCTCTCAAAATACCCTAATTCCAAACTACTCATTTTACAAATCCAACTTTGTAGTATCGTTAAAGTATATCATAGAAGTCTAATGTTATAGTTTTTATTCGATTTCATTCATTAATGTGGTAGTTGTTTAAGTTTAAAATCTTAACTTTAAATTTTTGATTCCCAATAGATTTAGTTATTTTTTTTATAGATTTGATGACTGCTTATTGTTTGGAATTTATTATTCTATACTTAATTTTTTTTATAAGAAATGGTTAGCATTTAAGGTGGTTAAGATTTTGGATCTGATCTTCGTTATGCAGGTGTTTGCCGTACAATTTACACGATTGGCTTAGCGTTAATCGTGCAAGTCACGCTGCAAAGATGGGTGTTCGTCGTGTCCCTGCTGGAAATATTTCACTTGTTCATCGCGCTGGTCACGCGATGTCTGGTAATTTTTTCAAACTAGTTGTGCGATTCATAATAGGTTTCATGTTTGACACCAACATGTTTTCTTGTCTTGTTTCATACTTTTTGTTACAGTTATACGATGTATCTATAGATTAAAACGTATGATTTACATAAAAATGATAAATTTATGTTTTTGTCTCTATTATTTATTCGTAAAATCTTTTTTTTTTCCAGATGGTTAAAACGAAGACAATAGTAATAAAGTTGAGAGGTTGCTTTACCTCTCATGTATCACCGGGTCTGCATCATTCACGCGAGATTGTTGAGGCTGATCCTACTAGTCGTAGCATGCGACACAATCATTGTAAAACATATCCCGACACTACTTAGGATTCTGGGTGGGAAGCCGCTTGTAGCGCGGGTCGAGCTTCATCATCATAGTCAGATGATGGATTTTTTTGAACCCACGTGTGTCAAACCTATATCCCGATTACCAAACACACGAGGCTTACATCGTCTTCCATAGTAATGTAAGTGATGACGCGGCGAAAGTTGAAGAAGAAGCAACGATAGATGAAACCCTAATCTAAGGGTAACATGATGAAACCCTAATCTAAGGGTAACAAAGATTGAAATTTTCAGAGATAAAAATATATTATTCCAAAAACTTCAAATAACTTAAAGGCATATGAGGCTTTATATAATAGCTTCTCAAAACCCTAAATTATAATACAAGAAAATAAAATAAAATAAAATAAAATAAAATCTTAATATAATTAGATTTGATTTAAATACATAAGATATTTGAATAAAATCAAATAAAATCAAATAATATAAAATCAAATCTTAATATAATTAGATTTGATTTAAATACATAAGATATTTGAATAAAATAAAATAAAATAAACAGGCTTTTGTTTGGACTTTCTGGGCTACATCATCCTCTCGTGGTTGACAAGAATTCGTCCTCGAATTCACAGCACCATCACCATCAAGAACCCAAATTATTTATTTTATTTTATTCAATCGTCACATTAGGAATTATAATTGTTGACCTTTTCGGAATAAGATAAATTCTTCTCGAGTGTTCCTTATTCGAAGTCACATTGAAGTAATCCAGTTGAAGGAAAAAAATAGTTTCGAAAACCTTTTCATAGCCTGAAGACAACATCCCCATGTCCAGTTGATGAAAAAAATGGTTTTCAAAACCTCTTCATAGCCTGAGACAGCATCTCGATAAGCAATTTTTACCTTGATTCGACGATTGGTAGCCAATTTAAACTCCTTATGTAACTGGTCAATACGATCGTCATTGAAACGGTTGGTATGCCCCCTCATACTCAAACGATCTTCCCGATCTTTATGACCACGTGTGTTATTCTCTTCTTTAAACCTTGAATCAGATGAAATCAGAATTCAGAAACATGCTTGACCCGTAGCAGGAACTGAGGCTCTGATACCAAACTGATGACGCGACGGAAGTTGAAGAAGAAGCAACGATAGATGAAACCCTAATCTAAGGGTAACATGATGAAACCCTAATCTAAGGGTAACAAAGATTGAAATTTTCAGAGATAAAAATATATTATTCCAAAAACTTCAAATAACTTAAAGGCACATGAGGCTTTATATAATAGCTTCTCAAAACCTTAAATTATAATACAAGGAAATAAAATAAAATAAAATAAAATAAAATAAAATCAAATCAAATCTTAATATAATTAGATTTGATTTAAATACATAAGATATTTGAATAAAATCAAATAAAATCAAATAAAATCAAATAAAATCAAATAAAATAAAATCAAATCTTAATATAATTAGATTTGATTTAAATACATAAGATATTTAAATAAAATAAAATAAAATAAACAGGCTTTTGTTTGGACTTTCTAGGCTACATCAGTAAGCTACATTTATGGTTTCATCAATTACATATTTTTTTCTTTGACTCTTAATATTCCATACATTTTTTATTAACTTGTTTTAATTTGTTTTTGTAACCTAGAGTGATTAGTGTTATTCTTTGTATGATAGGTTTTCGAAGTGGGACTTGAGCCACCATCAGACCAGATTCAGGGAGAAAGTGATGGGTTCTATAATCATCCCAATCATTGATGCTTTTTCCAGTTGGCACACCAACATACATATGATCGAGATGCTTCTCAAGCTTTGTCTTGATGAAACATCTTCTTTCCATATCTCGTTCAGTGAGATGACGGTGATATTGAATGATGTTCATGTTATTACGGGTCTTCCGGTTGTAGGTTTTCTTTTCTTTCAAATCGATTATGTTGATAATTTGAAGTGATATATGGTGTTTGGTTAGATATTAGGTATTAGGCCTAATGTTTTGGTTAATGAGACCGTTATGGGCGGTAATTCTGTTACTCAGGAATAGTTGCAGGACATATTTTACGCCAAGCTATATTATAATTTCACTACTAATGATCAACGCTCCGATTATACTAAACAGACTTACATCTTATACGTGTTAGGTAGTACGATAATTACCAACAAAACTTGTAACAATGTTTTGCTTGACTACTTACGGTTTATTCACCACGACTATAAGATGGGTAAGTATAACCGGGGTCAACATCTTTTGGCCTAGTTATACCATGCCCTTAGACAAAGTTTGGTACACAGTTCTGGTAGTATATTTGGTTTTAATGCATCCTTAGAGACTTGGATATATGACCACTTCATTCGGTTGAGGGCTCTATTGTATAAGTTTGTTATCGCATCATCTTATATTTGTTGTTATACACCGCTACATGTTAGCTTCTCCCATCCCATTCAAGCCGATATCCAATACACCCTACTTATATCGTGCGAGACTAATGTAAGTTTTGATTAAAACTATAAAATATAAATTTCATTATGTTTCATTTATTTACAATAAATTTTGTATTTACTAACTTTTAAATGTTGTTGTAGGTTACATTCCTTCCATATGGCTGGCTATGAGGTTTTAGGCCATTTTAAAAAGTCAGCTGGGTCGATCATACCTTGAGATCATATGACATAGTAGAGGCGTACTATTTGGAAAGTGTGGCACGTCAGATGAGGCACATAAAATGGGGGGAGGGTTGGTACGAACCCGATATACCTAGTTTGGATTAGGAGTAACCTTTGGTATACAGTGTCCAACCCTGACTCCGTAAATTGAGATACATATGTGGGGAAAACCCTCCAATAGGCACTCACAGTACTACGGAAGATGCTTTAGATCAGATACTGGTATATCGATCATGTATTGATACGATGAAAGCGGATGAGAAGTTTGATGCGTTAACGCAGTGTATTTGTATAGCCAAGCGGTATCAAGTCATTCTTAGGTCCATTTAGAGTTGTTATTTTTCTATTACTTGTTTGACTAGCTATTTTATCATTATGTTACTGCCATGAATGTGTTAGAATATTATCATATTTGTATGTTTACGATATGATTACTGTTATAGGATGCTTATTTTTTTACAATTATCAAACTTTTTTTTACGATCTTCGTATTACTGTTTTGTATGTTTATGACTATATGGCTTGTTTAATATCATAAATTGATTAACATCGAAAGCAAATACATCATAAATCATGAATTGGTGAATAAATTATTTGTACCTTCATGTAAATAAATCATAAATATAATGTAATACATCACAAATTTATTAATATCGATCGTAATTTCTTAGAATTGAAAAAATAATTGATAGATTTCGCACAATACATGCGACTCAATTCTCGCTTATCCCAGAACAATTTCTTCTGTCTAAAAGTCAATGCCAAACAATTTGCCTTGATTTTCACACTTTGCACGACTCAAATACTTAATATTGTAGTGTGTGCGATGTAAGGCAAAATATTTTGCCTAAAATATGTATACAGAAGATTAGATCATGTTGTGTACGCGACTGTCTGACTAATTGTCGCACTATTTGTGCAATCTTTTCTTATGTTTCGTTTTACATGTCATAATTTATGCCTTATGTCATGCATGATGTGCGACTAGTTATAGAACTATCGATTATTTCACCAGAGTTTTTACAAGTATTTATAATTGTTGACAAATCTATCGTACATAACCACAAATAGAGATAATATTATAAATTAGGATAAAAATACATTAAATAAACTATCAAAACAATACGAGATTAACTAATAAAAATAAGATGACATCAATGAAGTAATATTAAATAAAATAGCACAATAAATGTTACAACTTATATTAGGTAAAATCGTTGTCGAGGTTAAAATCAACAGGTGAGAAATTTGCTATCCCATTTGTTTGATCAGTAAGGTACTTCTCCAAATAAGCTATCATATCTCTTGAGATATAATATATGTAATTTTCAACTACCATATCTTGAGGGCTTCTTTCCTATATTTTGTACGATATGTCGAACACCCGAACCATGAGTTTAGATTTCAATTGATTGTGCTTGTTAGAGACTTATGCACGATTACACATAGGTGGAGATGGAGCTTCCATACGACCGTAAATGTAGTAAATTTCATCAAAAAAGTATCGTTGGTCTCATCAGACCTTTTTCTGTGAACAAACTTGACAAATTACAGCAAGTGGTTGTTTTTGTTAACAATCTATTCCATTCTATATAAAGATTTTATCTACATGGACAATCACTTATTTAATACATTTTGGTTCAAGTTTGTATATTAGTCATGTTCTAAGCCAACCATTTTTTGGTTGATTAATGTAACTCTAAAATGGTTGGGAAATATTTTGTACGACTGATCACAAAATCTTACAACTTGGATTAAAGTTGATTTTTAAATATACATATCATTACGGTGTAAAATATCGTATTCTCATAATTATTTAAAAATATATAAAGATAAAATATACGTTTTACTCGTTCAAGTAAGTCGGTGATACCTCATCTATAATTTTTTTTACTGTTTAGCAAAGTTAATCGCGTCTCTAATAAAATAGTGTAATTGCAGAAAATGATGACCATTTAACTATAATAATATCATGCTATAAAAATCAATCTATAAAAACATATTCTATAAAACTTAAGAAGAATATAAATAATATTTTATAATTTCTAATCTATAAAAAATCAAATAAATTATACCTCACAAGATATACTTGATATCATAAATATTTTATTGATAATTTTTTATATTCTTTTATGTCCCACACCATCAGGTGAAAAATAAAATAGTATAATATATGAAGAAAAAACTATAAAAATAAACCAATTTATATAATGTGATAAATAAGAAAAAATAATACAAGTAATAGGAAAAAAATAGAAAAGAAATATAGGTTAATGAGTAATCTTTCTTATCTTTCATTCATTACAACTCCGAAGATATATATTAGGTGAGTTTGAAAACAATGTGGATTATCTCAATCCAAAAGGGATTTATTTGACCGATATGTTAATGAAATTTCAACTTTCCATTTGATCAATATTCAGTTTGACATGTTCATAGTTTGGATGTCTAATTTTTTTTTACTTGTAACTTATTCGTAAATTAATCATTGGTTTGTGTTTACACCTCATCATATGAAAACCGTGTTGATATATCTCAATCTAAAATGGGTTTATCTGACCGATATGTTAATGAGTGATATGTTAATGAGATTTTAACTTTCCATTTGACCGATATTTGGTTTGACATTTTCGTAGTTCGGAAATCTAAATTTTTTACTAGTGACTCATTCGTAACACAAAGTTTTATTAATCGTTGGTTTGTGTTTACACCTCATCATAGGAAAACAATGTAGATATATCTCAATCCAAAATGAGCTTACTTGACCGATATGTTAATGGGATTTCAACTTCGTTGATGTCCTTTATATTTGTAAAAGATATGAACACATGTCAAAACAATTTATAAACGCGAAATACTTATCCCTTAAGATATCCAACACGTAACCTTATATGTTATATAATACATATTTTATCATATTTTAGTCATTCATACAATAAATACGGTGAAAGTTTTTTTAAAAAACAAAATTGAAAATATTTAGAAACAAATAGTCTCACAACAATAACTTACTGAACCATCGCATTGCATTGAAGTTTGTTAGCACACTCCATCTGTTGTGTGCAAACTTCAATTTAATCGGCAATAATATTTTTTGTTGCAGGTCTACACGATCAGTCTTTTTTCTAGATTTCAAAGTGAAAATACATCTATTCAAACAACTACAAAGGTCGCAAACATATAATCATAGAAACGCACGTCAACAGAATAGTAAAAATCATTGAATCAAAAACATTTTAAAACAAACTTCAAATAAGAAAATATAATGCATGAAATTGAACTAGCAATCTCCTAACGAATCAGATCATTTGATTTGTATAAAATAAACGCTAAAACTAAAATCGTAAGAGCTTGGATGTCGATTTGATTCCACTTCGAGTTTTAGCTTGATTTTTGTTAGAGCATAAATATTAGAATTTTTAATTTTTAACTAAGATAAACGTAATTTGGTGAATATAATTCAAAATTCGATATAATAATATATAACAAATACTTTTTGTAAAAAAATAGTTAGCTTATAATTTTTTAATTATTTTTGTCAAATAACAATGTAGTTATTTTAACGAGCGTAAAAAACAAATTTAATATACATGAAATTCTCATTTATCTGGTTATTTTTTTGAAGGAAACATTACAATTAGACCACTACCAAAATTTCTTAAACACTATTTGATATGAATATCAATGACTAGTAGGAAAGATAATAATATTTCACTCCTTGTCCAAAATGGAGATTATGCCAAATTAATTAGTCATTTTGACTTAAACCATCTTTAAATATATACACCTCTTCCTTATTTAATGTAAATCGTTTTTAGTTGTATTAATGAGTAATAGTTTATAAAAAATTATTTTAGTTTAGTGAATTAATGGTGATTTTGATAGGGTTGTCATAATAAATATTTGGTTAGGTGTCGTCTAACAAATTATAATTTTCAAATGAAGACTTATTTTAGATTTTTATTTTTCAAAAACATAAAAAACATAAAAAATAATAATAATAATTTAAAAAATTATTTTAAAAAACAATAAAAAAAATCAAAAAAAGTATATGAGTACGATAAATATTTAAAATTATAAATAGGAATATATATATATATATATATATATTTCAGAAATAAATTGATATACGCGAAAAGCATCATGTAACAAAAGAAAATAAGGCTCGAAAAGAAAAGCGAATATGCTCTGTAGGCTTTGTGGAACCAAGTTTCCACAATTTTGATTACCCTTACGGTTATCACCCTGAACTTTGGCCTGATCTACAAACTGTTAATTGTATCGTAGAATTGAACTTTGTTCTGATCCACAAACTATTGATTGTATCGTAGAATTGAACATTGGTCTGATCCACAAACTATTGATCGTATCGTAACAGATTTTAACATGTTTGGTCACATGCCAGCTAGAGTGACAACCCAAAATCATCAATCTTTTCTAACACAAAAGTTAATGAAAATGAAGGCTAAGTTGGAGAGGCTTGAAAACAAGAATTGCCCCATGGAAATGAAAGAAGCTATGAATTTTTTGGAGCCGCGGTGGAGATGTACCTATTGGTACGATGGGTCTCGACGATCTTAGCATTCGTGTTGAACGAATTTTGAAAAAAAATCAGTTAAAGGAGAACAACCGATGCAGTCAACTCGAAAGAGAATGAAGTTTCTGAGAGTTCAATCCTATCTTATATGGACCAGACTTTTATTTTGTTGTTTTATAATCTTATATTATGTTTTTAATTTCATCTTATTTATATTTTTTATCGATGTTTATTTATAATGCATTAACTAAATAATCATTTTATTATAATTATTTTAGAGGTAGTTTGGGGTTTGTTAAAAATATATAATAATCCTATTCAAGGGATATATATATATATTCACTTATACTTCTAACTTCTAAGGCAAGATCACTGTATTTGTCCGTATCTGCATTATGATTCTACGGGAGCCGAAATTCGTTCGAATCTTTCAAGATAAGTGGCAAGCTCATCACAGTGAATTTTGAATATCAAGGGCTTTCCCTTCAGTGAGCGAATTGTGTTGTTTTTGGTCATTCATTGCGCCTTTGCAAAAAATGAGTGCCCATTCCATCACCCACTTCAGATGATTCTGATCCTTCTGAGATTGAGCCGAACCGTTCTAGCGGAAAGCAGCTAGATTCACTTGAGGAAGCCACGGAGCTGGAAAGTGGGGAGGAGGTCAATAAGCCTCCTAAAAGGCACCATCCAGCAGAGACTAAGGCCAAGGGCATTGTGGAGTTGTCCTTCGACTGGACCATCGTCCAAAGCACTGTAAGAATCCTAATTTATGAATATTACTTCTTGTAATATTAGGGGATTAAACGATCCTGTTAGACAAAAAGATGTTACCGAGTTTATTATTGGTAACAATATATCCTTATTAATTCTAGTCGAAACTAAAGTACAATTGCATAAAATTGATGCCATAGTTAGAAATATGGTCTCTTTTTGGCATGTCCTAACTAACCATGCTACCCACCACCTTGGTAGAATTTGGATTATATGTAACCATAGTGTCATTACCATATCTAGAGAATCACAATCCTCGCAGTATATACACTGTATAGCTAAATGCCATAACTTTAATGCTACCTTTAGATTTACTGCTATTTATGCTTTTAATGACGATGTAGATAAATCTCCCCTATGGAGAGATTTGTCTACCATATCCATGGTAAATAATCGTATTCCTTGGGTCTTGTTTGGGGATTTTACCGACATTCGACATCCAAATGAGCGTATGGGATCCTCCGATAATTGGAGTGCTGCTATTGATGACTTTAATAGTTGGTGCTTCAATTGTGAGCTTAGTGATCTCCGATCCACTGGATTTCACTTCACCTGGATTAATAAACAGCCTAATAATCCGATCTTATCAAATATTGATAGAGTCCTTGTCAATCATGTCTGGGACGATATTTTCCCAATGTCTTATGCGCACTATGGTTTTTTCCGCTCTTCTGACTATACAACTGTCACGCTTAACCTTGGGTTTCCTCGCCCTAAGCGTAAAAAGCCATTCAAATTCTTCAATATGTGGCAATCTCATCCGCTATTCAAAGAGATTGTTAATTCTAGTTGGAATAGCCCCATTGCTTCTTCTGGGATGAGTCTGGTTACTGATAAACTGCGTAGACTGCAGTCCGAGCTTGTAGGTCTTAATCGTAAAAAGTTACGTGACATTGGTTCCAGACTCATTAATGCTCAAAAGAGGCTCTTTCAAGCTCAATCCAACCTTGCTTGTGATCCTCTCAATCCTTCTTTGGTCTCGGAAGAGTGTGAAACATCTACTTCTTTTATCGTTCTTAGTAGAGCCGAGGAATCCTTTCTTAAACAAAAATCTAGAGAGAATTAGATCAAGCTTGGAGACAAAAATACAAAATTCTTTCACAATAGCATTAAAGCCCGCCTTTTTCGAAATAAGATTGTTTCAATGTCTAATGAGAACGGAGTACAGTCTCTACTCCTGACAGTGTCTCTCAAGTCTTTGTGAAATAGTTTGAGAACTCTCTTGGGACCAGTCATTCTGATGGATATCCTGGCCTTGAAACTATATCTTCTCTTCTCACCTCTAAACTTACCAATACATATAAGGATTCTATGACTCGTGAGATTACTCGTGAGGAAATAAAATCGGCTCTATTTAGTATTGACAGTAACAAAGATTCGGGTCCTGATGGTTTCAACTCTTGTTTCTTCAAATCTAATTTGAGTATTGTTGAACATGACATCTGTAGCGGTGTCCCCGAATTCTTTCATTCTAATTATTTGGAGGCCTCTTGGAGCCCCACCTCTATTGCTCTCATCCCTAAAAAATATTCTCCTACAGATCCTACCGATTTTCGTCCCATCGCGCTCTATAATGTCAGCTATAAGATCATTGCCAAGATCCTAGCTAATCGTATTAAGGATGATTTTCCTTACCTGATTGATAATTCCCAATCGGTTTTTGTTAAGGAAAGAAACATTTATGATAATATCCTTTTATCTCAAGAACTCTTGAAGGGATACCACTCCAATGGTAGCGATAAAAAGGTTGCGCTAAAAATCGACTTAATGAAAGCCTTTGACAATGTCAGATGACATCCAATCCTAGATATTCTAGTAGCCATGCATTTCCCTGTTAAAATACTCACCTGGATCATCAATTGTATTTTTTCTCCTACTTATTTCATAAATATTAATGGAGATCCTCATGGCAATTTCAAAGGACGAAAAGGACGCAGGCAAGGAGATCCATTCTCCCCCTTTTTCTTTCTCTTTGTCCTTATCATGCAGGTTCTATCCAGTATTCTTAAGGAGAAAAGTACTGATAGGAACTTTCGTTTCATTGGAAATGTCAAAAGCTCAGAATCATATCTCTTTGCTTTGTTGACGATCTCATGATTTTATGTCATGGTGATGTGAACTCCCTTCATCTCATCAAAGAAGCCCTTGACGAGTTTTATACTCTCTCAGGGTTAAAAGTCAATTCCTCCAAGAGTCACATCTTCTTTTCTGGTATTGACGAGTCTCTTTGTATGGATCTCAGAAACATCTTGGAATACCCAGAAGGATCCCTTCTTGTCAAATACTTGGGGGTTCCCCTGCTTATTAGTCGTCTCACTCATTCTGATTGTCGTCCTCTGCTCCACAAAATTACTTCTAGAATTGAATCTTGGACCACTAAGCATCTTTCTTACGTTGGTAGACTTCAGCTCATTAAGTCTGTTCTTTTCGCCGGTCAGGTCTACTGGTCATCTATCTTTATCCTTCCCTCGAAGATTATCAAAGAATTGACTCAGTACCTCTGTCGCTTTCTTTGGTCTGGCTCTGCTATTCAAATTTATGGTGCAAAAGTTGTTTGAGACACGATAACTTTGCCCACTATGGAGGGCGGTCTTTGGATTCTAGACCTCAAAATCTGGAATCAGGCGGCTATACTGAAACAACTTTGGTCGATCGTAAGTAACAACACTCATTCCATTTGGAGTGACTCGATAAAGATTGAAAAAATTTAAAATAAATTTTTTTGGAACCTCCCGATGGGATCTTCGCCCTCCTGCATCTGGAGGAAAATTCTTCGTCTTCGTCCTTTGGCTTGTAATATGTGCAGGATAGCAATTGGAAATGGCGCAAATACCTCCTTCTGGTACAATGCTTGGCTCATCCCTTCTTCGCTCGCTTCCCACTATGGCAAAAGTATCATCAAGGACTCTAGACTGGGGAAAAATCTCAAGGTCTCAGAAATAATCCTCAATGGAAGATAGAGTTGGCCGTCCAATATTTTCGAACTGCGAATGCCTGAAGCCGTGCCAGTCTGTTGGAGATCCAAAAACTCATTAGCTCTCTCCCTTTCCCCAACATTTCCTCTAATGATTCCTTTCTGGAATGCGAAAGAAGGCTGCACTTCATTCTCCATCAAGGACACGTACCAAGTCATTCGAGTTCTCCACCTTAAAGTAGGGTGGGCAGGGTTAGTTTGGAACAGATCCAATATTCCGCGCCATTCTTTCATTTTGTGGCTCGCTATTAAGGGCAAGCTTGTCACTAAAGACAAGCTCCTCAGTTGGGACTATAATATCCCAGTTGATTGTATGCTCTGCAACTCTAATAATGAGACTATTTCTCATATCCTCTTTGATTGTACTTTCACTCAGAGTATTTGGTCAAACGCTAGTTCTAAATTAGGTTTTCCATTATCGCCTCCTGTTGGCAGTCTTGAGTTTGTAAAGCGTCAAATTGGTCTCAATCTCGAAACCATTCAATTTGGCAGTCTTGCTTCGCCGCGGTAATTTACCACGTCTGGAAGGAGAGGAACCAAAGAACTTTTGGGTCCCCTCCGGCCATTGCCTCTATGGTTTCTCACCGAATTTTTTCAGATCTTCGGTTTCGATTCCAGGGCTCCAAGATTGGATGACCTTTCTAATATTATTAATTATTATACTATTTTTGCAGGGATCCTTTGTAGAGTACAATTCGCGATCTGACACTTCATTGATGGATGGAACAACTGTTGATGCTGCTGAGGAAGTCTAAGTGTCTGAGTTACTCGCTAGTCTATTTGTCTTGAACGAGTCCTACTTTCTACTACGTTTCGATCGTTATTTATGTTATTTTGTATTGTATCACAAAAGACTCCTTTTAGTCGTTTTGTAGATGTATTTCGAAGGGGATGCCCGAGATCCTTGTATGAACCTTATTTCAATTATTTAATGCTTTTAAACAAAAAAAAACCACTATATTTTTATGTATTTTCATGGACTTGCAATTACATTAATTAAAAGGATATTAATTCGTTAAGAAGAGTCAAAATTTGAGATGAATTTTCATCAAAATGAGACTAAAATTAACCATATATATTAGAGAGATTCATATCAGTCAATCGTCTTGAAGGCTCGCTAGATTAAAGTAAGATTTATCAAAATTAAAAATCAATGTAATTTTTAAATGAACGAAGAATAAAATATTTTTAAAAATTGAATACAAAAAAATTATAATCCATTTTTTAAAAATATCTACGGTTGTCGAATCAAAATTTTATTGAGTTTTAGATAAATACAAAACTAACACATCGTGTAATTGTTTTTCAATAACTATATTAGTTATGGGTGTTATGGTCTTACCATTTTAAACTACACTGTCTCCTTATAATATTAAGTTGTTGTAAAAAACTATCTCCTTATAATATTAAGTTGTTGTAAAAAATTATGTAGTTAGTTCAATAATATCGATCAATAAAACCTTGAATATTCAAATCCAAAACTCCGATTTCTATCATATTTTTCGATATTTAAGATTTTATTGGAAAATCCAATAACATCAACTACTATGGTGGTATTAATTTTATTTTCATATAAATACGTATTTTAATATAAATTTATTTAAAAACCGATCATAAAATTAAATTGTTTAATAATCTATCATCAACGAGGGTTGAAGATTTATCAAATGTAATATGTAATATATGGTTAAAATATAATCCCCACCCTTGAACGATTTTGTCCCGAATGGTATGTATTTTCTGTTATATATTTACCTATGATTATTAGGTATCGCGCATTATTCAGTATAAAGATTCAAAATGCTTAGGACTGTTAATGAGTGTCTTTTTATGCATAATTCAGTTAATTAATATGAAAGGTTGTAGTTTTTTTGACGTCACACATAAAACACTCAATAACTATTAATCGAATTTTAAATCTTGAGCAGTCAGACTGTTAGGTTATATTTAAGAAAATCAAATCGAAAACAATTTTATTAGAATATCAAATTTAATGATAATTTTATGCGATAAAAAGTGTGTTCGATGCCACAATGAAAATCATAAACAATATTTGTTCGACATTTAACTTTTTAATTTTAAAATTATAAAACTTTAATAGTTTATCATTATGGTAATATATTTAATTCCTTATTTGTTTACTATAAATATCAACAATTCTTTTATACACTCTTATTAGAAGATAAAGACTAGTAGTTTCAAATCCATATGCATTGGTGTAAAATTTTTACCAAAATTGCATCTTATATAATTACAGGAAACGTTTTAAATGTTACGACCGGAATTACCACAACATTAAAAGCTAATACTGTAATTAACACATTTCTATTGATGTTGTTGTAGTGCAATTTTATATATAGTGGTCATCAGTTCTATACTATCACCCAGTAACCGTAGTATTTTACAAGTTGATTTATTGGTTGAATGCAAAACATTGTTAAATATTCAAAATTAATTATAGCTTTATAGTATTAAAAGCATACTCAAGTATATAAATTTTGTAGATGATGAATGAACATAGGACGTTGTTTTATTTTTCTATGATAGATATAAGACTATTAAAAATACGAGACACCATATACTATAGATGTGAGATTACTAACATACGTTATGCACTAATAAATTGTGATTTATATTATTTTTAATAATTTTTTTGCAAGTATCTTTCTTGTTGCATATGCTATTTTTGGGGAAGAAAATTGTGATAATTGGTTATGGTTTATGTAGATGTTGGAATCTCATTTAATGGATCCCCGGATCACATTTATTAGTGATCGTCATTTAATTATTGTTAGTGTTGTTATTGCTTTGTATCTAGACTGCTATCATACATATTGTATTTTTCATTTAAAGAACATTTCGAAATTCAAATTGAGTCCTTACAGTTTAACGGCGTGCCCTACTGCTCCTTATAGAATATGTGACTTCTTCAGTATTTTCATCATTGTTAGTTCCAGATAGTTGCTTGTTACAAAATTTCTTAGCAGATCGTTAGGATGGAAGGACACATGAGTGTTATTGGAAGATCAAGTTTTGCCTCTGCGACCAAGGTTTTGTTGGAACAAATCTTGGCTAATTTCATACTAAGAATGGGTAACTTTAGATTGAGTTTGGGTAATTTCATAATGAGTCTGGGTATAATCGATATACTTCGGTATCAAGTAGAGCCAATATGTTTAGAACTAGCTTGTAAACTGGGTTAGTTTAATACAGGAGTTTCCGTAATGGGTTGTTTGTTCGGGCATTAGGTTTTTTGAGATTTTAGATAAAAATATGGTAAACAAATAAGATAACTATTGAAGTTAGATGGTAAAAATAAACCTTATACAGAGTAAATGATGCTTAAGATGTTATAGATGCGAGCCCACTATATACTTTGTTAGAGATATAAGGGCCCAAGCCCATTAGTTTTTTATTTTATCTATAAATATAAGCCCATGTTCTATGTGATAGATACACTTTCTAGATAATACAAAACCCTAGCCGCTCTATTTTCTCTCTCTTTTTGTTCTTTACTTAACATGGTATCAGAGCTTGAAGTAATATGTTCGACAATTTTGGATTATGTATTGGTATTGATCTTGACAGAGCATGTTAAAATTCGATAGAGGGTTATATTATTGTTGGACTTTGATTTTGTTTTGGATCTGCTTTTTTATGATTTCCAATTTTTTTTCTTGTTTTTCGATTGGATTTGTGTTGGAAATTTTGATTTGCTTTTCGTCAGAATAGATATAGTTTTCGGTTTTCGGATCTGCTGTGTGCAGCTCCAATAAAACGGTCCGATCGAAAGGAAACGATGTCCGTTTTTACCGAATTTTGGAGAGCGTGTTCCGGACATCTAGCCCTTCAATATGACCTGCCGGATTATGATTCGATGCTATGGTTTGGGAGAAATCGCAACTGGAACAGTGCAGCAGTTTTGTTGGTAAAACCGTGAATGCAAATTGATTTTGATTTTGATTTTGATTTTGATATTGATTTTGATATTGATTTTAGAAATTGGATATTAGATATTGGAAATTGGAAATTGGAAATTGAATTTAGTTTGGTATTTGGATTTGGATTTGATTTTGCTGGACCACTAAGATTCAGAATTCGGACTTGGTGTGATTTAGGATTTGGGGTTTGATTTGATTTGGATTTGGGGTTTGATTTGATTTGGATTTGGTATTTCTTGATTGTTTGATTTTGTTCGATTAGAGATTGTGGATCTTATTACGATTATGATAGAAAAAGATGATTTTCTACAATCTACTAGTAACAAATTGAATAAGAAGAACTTTGTTACATCTGTATACCATTCGGGTATGTCCTTGTCTTCCACTTCAGGCATTGATTCATTATTGTGGATTTTAGATCTGGGTGCGTCTCATCATATGTCACCTCACATGTCGAACTTTGTTTCATTATCTTATGTTTCACCCATATCTGTTTTGTCTGCTAGTGCTACACCAATGTCAGTAGAGGGTATTGGCTCTATTTTACCCCTCATATATCGCTATCTGATGTTTACTACGTTCCCACCCTTGCTTTAAATCTTGTTTTGGTTAGTCAATTGTGTAAATTTGGTTACTGTGTCTTATTTTCTGATTCTTTCTGTGCTATATAAAATCAACAGACCTATAGAGTGATTGGGACAGGTCGTAAAATAGGGGAACTCTATGGTTTGGAGAAACTCAAAGTAACATATATGGATGTCTATGGTGTTGATAGTGAAAAAACATACTTGATTGATATTGCTACCTCTGGTGTTGATTTGTCTTCGTTTCGTTTGAATCCTTCATCGTCTAAGTTTTATCTTTGGCATTCTCGTCTTGGACATATATCTGCATCGCGTTTAAAATTTTTAGTCTCTACAGGTGCTTTAGGTGAGCTAAACACTTGTAATATCTCGGATTGTAGTAGTTGTAAACTTGCAAATTTTCGGCGTTACCGTTTAATGAAAGTATCTATTCTTCTATTGCTCCATTTGATATTGGTCATTCTAATGTATGGGGTACATCTCCTGTCTCCACAAAGGTTGGTTCATCCTACTATGTTTATTTCATCGATGATTATACTCGATATACTTGGGTTTACCTTATGAAACGGAGATCAGATTTTCTTGGAATTTATAGAGAATTTTGGGCACGTGTTAAGACTCAACATTCTGCTGTTATAAAATGCTTTAGGTGTGACTTAAGGGGTGAATATACATCCAATGCTTTTACTCAGTTACTTGCATTGGATGGTACCATGCATCAGTCTTTTTGCACTGACACCCCTCAGCAGAATGGTGTTGCAGAAAGAAAACATCGTGACCTTATTGAGACTGCTCGTTCTTTACTTTTATCTGCTAAGGTTCCTACTATTTTTTTGGGAGAAGCAATTCCTACTGCTGTATATGTGATTAATCGAATTCCCACTGCTCATAATACAGGGATGTCTCCCTTTCAGAATTTATATGGACAACTTTTAGATTATTCTTCCTTACAACTGTTTGTATGTACATGTTTTGTCCTTCGTCCTTATGTAGAACGCAACAAATTGGGCCTTAAATATGTAACATGTGTTTTCTTGGGTCATGGTGTTAGACAGAAAGGTTATCGTTGTTTTGATCCCACTAGTCAGAAACTTTATGTCTCTCGAGATGTTACTTTTCTTGAGCATATCCCGTTTTATTCGATTCCATCGAAATCACATGATATAACATGTACCAAACTTCAGACTATTGATCCTTTTGAAAATAATAGCGACATACCCATTGATATTGATGTGCCAGCTCCTGAGACATCGACTATAACTGATACTTCTTCTGCTCCATTAAGGCCTGATTCAGCTTTTTTTTAGTGAACTACCAGCTCCACCCCTTAGAAGATCTACTCGTGCAAGTAAGTCTACCAAACTACCAGCTCCACCCCTTAGAAGATCTACTCATACAAGTAAGTCTACCAAACTACCAGATTTTGCGTATTCTTCTTACTCAGCTCCTTTCGCCTCTTTCATAGCAAAAATACATGATTTATATGAACCTCACTTGTTTAAAGAAGCTGTTTCCGATCCTCGTTGGTAAAATGAAATTGTCGAAGAGCTTACCGCTCTTTATCACACTCATACATGGGATATAGTTAAACCTCCATTCGGTAAGCATATAATCGGTTCTCGATGGGTTTTTAAAATTAAAACAAAGTCTGATGGGTCTGTTGAAAAATATACGGCTCGTCTTGTAGCAAAATAGTATTCACAAAATTATAGTATGGATTATGATGAGATATTTTCCCCAGTGGAAAAAATTACGACAATTCGTACTCTTATTGCGGTTGCATCCATTCGCAAATGGAAGATCTTCCAACTAGATGTCCAAAATGCATTTTTGAATGATGATCTTTATGAGGAGGCTTACATGACTCCTCTTCCTGGTGTTGCTCACCAACCAGGTGAAGTTTGTCGACTTAGGAAAGCTTTATATGGTCTCAAACAAGCTCCTCGTTCTTGGTTTAAAAAATCCTCTACGGTTATTACTTCACTTGGTTTTCTTGCTAGTACTCCTGATTCAGCCTTATTTATCAGATGTACGAGTGCAGGAATAATTATTTTATCCCTATATGTAGATAATATGATCATAACAGGTGATGATATTGATGGTATTGAGTCACTAAAACGTGATTTGGCTCACCGCTTTGCGATGAAGGACTTGGGACTATTGCGTTATTTTTTAGGTATTGAGGTGGCTTACTCTCCAAAAGGTTATATTCTCTCTCAGACAAAATATATATCTGATTTATTCGAGCGAGCACGAATTTCTGATAATAGGACGGTAGATACACCTCTTGAAACCAATGCTCGGTATTCTCCGACTGATGGTGTTCCTTTATCAGACCCAACTCTATTTTGAACTCTCGTAGGGAGCTTGGTTTATCTTATAGTTACTCGACCAGATATAACTTTTGTTGTGCATTTGGTTAGTCAGTTTTTTACTATTCCTACATCCGTCCATTGGGGAGCTGTTCTTCGTATATTGAGATATCTTCGTGGCACTCGGTTCCAGAGCATTTTGTTTCATTTGACATGTTCACTTGAACTGCGTGCTTATAGCAATGCTGATTGGGATAGTGATCCTCATGATAAAAAATCTACTACTGGTTTCTTTATTTTTCTTGGAGATTCATTAATTTCATGGAAAATTAAGAAACAAGATGTTGTCTCTAGATCGTCTATTGAAGCTGAGTATCGTGCTATGACCGTGACCACTTGTGAGATTGTTTGGTTACGGTGGCTTCTTGCAGATATGGGGGTTAATGTTACTAAACTTACTTCCTTACATTGTGATAATAAAAGCACCATGCAGATAGTGAAGAATTTTGTTTTTCATGAGAGGACGAAGCACATTGAAATAGATTGTCATTTCACTCGGCATCATCTTCAGATTGGCACTATCTCGCTTCCATATGTTCCATGAGCTTTGCAGCTTTCTGATATTTTCACAAAGTCTCAGTCAACATCACGATTTTGTTTTCTTTGTGACAAACTCTCAATGCTTATTACTGTTACATTGTGAGTTTGAGAGAGGGTGCTATAGATATAAGGGCCCAAGCCCATTAGCATACAGTTTTATCTATAAATATAAGCCTATGTTCAACGTGATAGAAACACTTTCTAGTTAATACAAAACCCTAGCCGCTCTATTTTCTCTCTTTTTGTTCTTTATTTAACATGAGACTTAACTTCATCCCATACTTGGTCCAGATTCCCACATTGTTAATATTGAAAAGAATATAGTGTATATAAGTGTGAGCACACCTCAACTAGTAAGAGGCCTTTTGGGAGAGTACCGAAGCAAAGCCATGAGGACCTTATGGTCCAAAGCGGACAATATCTTGCTAGTATGTGAGGCACACTTATATCCAGCGAAGAAATGGTATTATAGCCAAAGTTCGAAGAAATGTGGGATTCTAAGCAAATGTGTTGAATATCCAGCGATGTGTTTCCGCTGTAATTAGGCGATGTTATTCCACCCATTCAACACATAAAACAATGTTATTTCCGCTGGTGATTGGGCGACGTTCACTTCGCCCGACGATGTAGTTTTCGCCGATTAATGGGATCAAGTTTAAGGGGGGATGTTGGAGAGTAAACTTCATCCCATACTTGGTCCAGATTCCCACATTGCTAATATTGAAAAGAATATAGTGTATATAAGTGTGAGCACACCTCAACTAGTAAGAGGCCTTTTGGGAGAGTGCCGAAAGCAAAGCCGTGAGGACCTTATGGTCCAAAGCAGACAATATCTTGCTAGTATGTTATGTACACTTATATATTCTAACATACGTAACCGTAGAAGACTAATTATTAAAGAAACAATTCGTAATAATATCATTTGAGGTGATAGATGCGTGACCAGTTCATTGATGGTGATAGATTCACGACCATTATATAATTCATTGTAACATACCAATTCATAATCAAGTACATTATTATGAAATATTACATCATACATACATATCTTATTGTGTTTACACTATTAAGGAATATTACAACATATATATAACTCAGATAGTCTTTATATCATTAACCTACTGTACATAATGATTTACATCATTGGCAAACACTATATAAGGATTTCACTTGAAACTAAAACATATATACTATCTTTAGGGTTGTAATATCATCGGGTTTATATTTTCTAATTTTTCCCATTTCAATAATGACAGGTTAAAATCACGACAAATTAAACTATAATTGCATGTCCGATTAACACGGGAAAAAACTAAACTATCTAAAGTGGGAGGTTTATCGCCTAGTTATATGTATTACTTTTGATGGATTAACACCGTACACAAATAACGTATAAACGTCACATTCATTAGTATATAAATATTTGAAAATGTTTTTAACATGTAAAAAAACCTTACATAAGTAATGAGATACATTAGGACATAAATATTAACATGTACTTGTATAAGTTTGAGAAAAATAATTGTTGATCCAATTTCAGGTCTAATTTTCCTATTTTGGTCAATACTTAATGACCAATTCAGAATTGACAGTCTCATGTTCACAATAAATTATGCCAAACCTTGAGTTTTTTTTATTGTCGATAATACATGCATTATCATCAATCATGAACCTTTCAAAACCCTAAGTACACCAATTCACCAACATTGATCATTTATGCAATATATTGGCTTTATAATCTAGTTAGCAAAGTTAAAATAATCTTAGTAGTTCAATTCACATAATACATAAGCACCAAACTACCACTAGTGTGCTAAAGTTTCAAGCTAAAGTATGGTTTATATTTCAAAGAGTGACCCTTATAGTTGTACATATTGTGCAAAGCTGCAGTGAGAGCTTTTTGTTGCATGAACAGTATCGTCATTGCGAAACTCACAGAGGGAACCATAGTGCATCAAGCTATAACTGCAGTAATAATCTGGGTCATCGTAGGTATGATGCAAAATTGGCATGCACCACCTTTAAATCTTGGGCACTATGGTTAAAATATTTGTTGTTGTTTTTGTACAAATTTATTTTTAATGCGTCACGATGGTACAGTCCCAAATATGTTTATAAACCCTAAATTGGTTTTATAATTCATACTTAGTTTATTAAACCTCATAATCCGATGTGTTTGTATCTCTTATCAAACATATATAATGCGATCTATACCCTTGACCTACACTATCTACCAAATCAATCAACAATCAATACACTTGCGTTGGTCCTTTGTAGAAAATAAAATCACATGCATATCCCATGTTTTAACCCTTATTTCACATTTTTTTAACCATTATTTTTCCTTTACAATTACCAATGTTTAGCAGTTCGAACTTAGGCAAAAAATAAATTATCTCAACTTTAACCTTTATTTCAAATTTTACACTTTGTATATTTGTACACGTTACACTTCACATTTAGTATACCCATCTATCGCTTTTTTACATTTGTTTGTCCAAGAGTTTCCAACCTAAAACCTATTTGCAAAAAACCCACAAAAATATATATTTTAAACATCATTGACGTTACGCATACAAAGATCTAATAGAAAACCCAAAAATAATCGGTCGAAAGTTGAATTGAATCTAAATTATTAGTTCTTCTAAAAAAATAGAAACAATAAAGTAGAGCTCGTAGTTAAAATAAATAGAAAAACGTAAGTAAATTTTATGTCTTGCTCATGTTTTTTTAAAAAAACTAACCAGATAAGGTTATACACCCGGTAGGATTCAACGTGGTAATGAAATTGGCGTTCTAGAAAAAGAAAAATGGAAAAAATCTATAAAATATTAAAAACCATTTCTATAAAAAGTAATTAATCTCACATAATTCGTAAGAACATTTAAATTATTATTAAAAAACTGAATATAAAATGGTAATTAACCATTTTATTAGAATATTAAATGATAATATATAAAATTTAAAATAGTAATAGACGCATCTTTTTGAATTAGACCTTAGATGATAATTCACAAATAGTATAAAATTAAAAACATTTTCTAAATTGTACTATATTATTATGAGATTATATATTCTCCATTTCGGTTTTTACAAGTAGATTTATATCTTTAGAATACATATATTTCGGGGACCGTATATATTTTTACAAGTAGATTTATATCTTTAGAATACATATTTTATTCTTAAATATACTTTCAAATAAGTAATATAAGTAATATATGATTTTGAGTCCATACATATAGATTTACGTAAACTACAAACTACCAACTACAAACTACACTTAGTCAGATTTCAAATGGATGCAAAATTGGTGAATATAACTATTTAATAGTTCTAGTAACCGCTTAAAAAAATAAAAATAACATCGTTTATAAACTTTAGTTTAATTTACTTTTTTTTCTTGAACTAGACGCGAAGAGTTTACAATCATACATATTATAGGTAGTATTTTCCGAATATATTTAAAATTAACTTTTAAGACTAACATTTAAAAAAATATATCTATCAAAATTCATTACAATTATTTTCACACAAAATATATATTTTAAATATTTTTTTTAATAAAAAAAAATATTTCTTCCAATTGTTAAACTTAAAGATACCATTTATATTATATAACAATCAACTCTTACAAATAATCAAAATAAACAAAAAAAACTACAAAATATCAACAAAAAATTACCGAATATCAATTACCAAATAAACAAAAATTAAAAAAATCAACATATTTAAATGATTAGATACCAATCTGTTAAAAATATGGGGTTCAGTCTGCATATTCCACCTTCGTATATAAGTAAGAACAACACGATCTCAACACTAGTATGATATTGTCCGCTTTAGCGTCCGAAGACCCGCACAACTTTGGTTTCGGTCCACTTTCAAAAGGCCTCATACTGGTTGAGATATGTTCTTACTTATATACCACCGATCCTTCCTATGTTTTAATGGATATGGGATGTGCAACTTTGGTAATCACTCTAATAAATCATCCTCTCGAACAAAGTATCACTTTAAGCCTCTCAATTGACTTTCATCTACCTACTCTAATCAGGCTGAGGCTACCTGAACCATAGAGGCACTATGGATGTTACTGCTCACCTCCTATTAGACCACCACTGTCTTGTTCCTTAGCGCCAATTCAATAAGGTCACACTACTTGATGAGCCACTGGCACTCCAAACTAGGATCTCTAGAGTAGATCACCTTGAGCATGGGTATTGGTTCATCATGTTTGACTTTCGAAAATTTCACCACCATCGCGTTCTGTCTGGGTCTGGCTCTGATTCTATTTATATGGAATATGGGTCCCACATATTATGCCTCCGTATATAAGTACGGAACAACAGATCTCCACACTAGTATGATATTATCCGTTTTGGCGCCCGAAGGCCCGCACGGGTTTGTTTTTGGTCCACTTCCAAAAAATGTCATACTAGTTGAGATATATTCTCACTTATATACTATTGATCCTTCCTATGTTTAAACGATTTGGGATGTGGGACTTTGGTCGCCACCCTAACAAATCCTCCTCTCGAACAAAATATCACTTTAGCCTATTCTCAATTCACTTCCATCCGCCCACTCTATTCAGGTTGTGGCTACCTGACCGTAGAGGCACTACGGATGTTACTGCTTATTTTCTATTATAATGTCTTGTTATTTAGCGTCACTCCCACTCCAATCAAGTACCACCGCTTGATGAGTCACAAACACTCCAAACTATGACCTCAAGAACAGATCACCTTAAGGACAACATCTGGCTATGTCCGACTTCTGAGAGTTTCACCAGCATCGCGTTTTGTTTGGGCCTAGCGCTCTGATACCACGTGTTAGGAATATGGAGGTCCAGCCCGCATATTCCATCTCTGTATATAAGTAATAACAACACGATCTCAATACTAGTATGATACAATCCGCTTTGACGCCCGAAGGTCAGCACGATTTTAGTTTTGGTCCACTTCCAAAAGGCCTCATACTGGTTGAGATGTGTTCTTACTTATATACTATCGACGTTTCCCACGTTTTAACCGACATGGGATGTGGGACTTTGGTCGCCACTCTAACACAATCTAATTTATACCTCAAATCCACTTTGTATCACTCAGATTTATGCAAACTATGACTTTTTTTATATGAATTAGGTTTTCTTATGTTAGTAGTTTTTACCAAACATTACTATAAAAATATATATTATGAGCAAGAAAATATATTACCAATTAACTTTTAGATACACACTTAAAAAGTGAGTCAAATTTGGTAAGTATAATAATGTTTGTTCTTTACTAAATAAAAAAAATTCAATGACTAAAATAAATTTAAAATTAGAATACACATTAACTAATCGAGTAAGATTAAGTATAGGTTTATAGAATCATTTCATGTAAAAATTACAAGAAGTGTTTGTTCCAACTCAAGAAAAAATTACAAGTCAAAATTACAAAAACTTGAAATCTTTTTTATTTAATCAATTCCACGCAAAACCAAAATATTCCAAACTAAAATATACCCCAAGCAAGACAATCACAATTAGATAAACCTGAAATCTTTTATATTTAATCAATTTCATGCAAAATTGAAATATATATTTGGTTCTCCATAGGAAAGATATAACATCAAACTCTGCATTAAATCAGTGATAATGTTGAAATAATATGATCACTTAATGAATCAACTCATAACTGAAATGATTAATTAACTATTAGTACTATATTCAGATAAAAAAGACCTATAGAAACCTAAAGTTAACAATTTCACATTAAACCAAAATTAAACAAAAAATCAAAACCTATTGAACCCGAGTTGGCCTAATCCACCGACCGGGAAGCCAATCTCAAATCAAATTGGATAAAACAAAATAAATAGTTAGTACAATGTGGGTTGAGTTCGTATAATTGATGCTAGCTTTATAATGAATTTCAAAAGTTTTTGAAAAATAACTTCAAGTCATGAACCAAACATGTTTTCATACCAAGTTTTTGAATTAATAGGAAAAAGTAAAAATTTAGAAATTAAACAAAATAAAACTAAACATAAATTCAAATGAAACCAAATCTCATAAAAGTACATCTTTTTAGATTGCATAACCAAGGTTCTTTGTACCTCTCCAATATGAAGCGGCATACCAAAAATAGTTATCAAAGACTTGAATAAGTACTCCACCAACTACATTTGAGAAAAATGGGTAATTACAACAAACAACATAATGAAGATAGTAAACAAAACAAACAATATATTAAGAAGATTAAAGGAAAAAAAAAATTTGCAAAAGTTATATCATGAAAAAAATTGAATTACTAGAGTGTCATATATTTATATTCTTTGAGTAAGAATCTCAAATCGTATCATAAACACGGCGGATATATAAATCGTGAATATATATATTTAGTATATGAGATACATAAGCTAGTTTAAACATCACACAATTGATGTCCTTATGAAAAAAATAAAACATATCTAAAGATATATTTTGTTGTAAGATGGTTTTTTGGATTTTAAATTTCTTGGACGTAAATATGTTGCTCTACAACCTAAGAATATGCTTAATTAGGGATCAAGTATACCATCAAATCAATGAAGACGTGTACCAATTGTTAGAATATTCAGTTTATTAAGTTTCCTTGTATAGCCCTTTAAGTTCTCTATATATTGAGAGCCTTACTATTGGTCAATTCTTGAATTACATCTCTAATGCATCAATAAAAAAAGAACATTTTCTAATAAACATAAAACCCTACCCGCTTCATGCGGCTACTTCTCTCTTTGTTTTTTAACATGGTATCAGAGCACATGTGATTCTTGGAATTCTGAACATCATCAACAAAGATGGTTGGCAATGAAGTCGTGGTCAGTCAAATCCCTGATGAATTAACAATGCAGATTGCTGCCCCATTCTGAGAAATAGTCTCGGAACACAACAACAAAGAACTAACCCCGAGAATTTATCCCTAGGTATTAAACTCGGTGGTGACAACTATACCCTATGGGCAAACCTAATGAAGAAAGAAATTGGGGGAAGGGGGAGAGGTTCTCACATTACAGGGGAGCCGACACCTCCATCCAAAACTGAAAACACATATACAAGGTGGGAACAAGATGATCGATATTTGTTCACATAGATTATCCAGAATCTTGAATCCAGCTTGTTGAATAATGTCTCGTAATATCCCACTGCAAAAGCCCTATGGGATGGGTTAGCCACCACATACGATTTTGGTACAGATTTGTTACAGGTGTTTGACCTTCATAAGAGGGCTAATTCATTAAGGCAAGGGTCCGATACGCTTGAATACTTGTGGAACAAACTACAGAACATCTGGATATCTATAGATATGCGAGATCTGAACCCTATGAAAGACCCAAAAAACATTCAGATCTACAATAAGAAGACTCAAGAACAAAGACTCTATCAATTTCTAATGGCGATTAACGACAAGCTGGAACCAGTCAAGAGAGATATCCTGAAAAAGGATCCTCTTCCTTTCGTGGAAACAGCATATGCTACAATACGAAGGGAAGTGGTCAGGCTTAATATACTAAAATCAAGTTCTTCTGATAGTGACTCGATTGAAATTGAAATGGGTTTGGCTGCTAAAGATTCTGCACAGAGGTTTAAATTCTGATCCAAAGAGAAAGAAGATAAATCCAAGTTGTATTGCACTCATTGTGGGATGAAGAAACACACTAAAGATACATGTTTCCAGGTGGTTGGCTATCTAGAATGGTGGGAGGACGATCATAAGGAGAAAAATAACCAGCATTTCAGATCTAATGTCAAACGGGTTTCGTCTACAAGTGGCGGTGAAGATCCGACTAAAAATGAGCAAGGAAGTGGTACTGGTTTTGGAGGAATGGCGGCGAGCTCCTATGAAAAACTTGGAGGTAAAGGGTTTGAGAAATTAATTAATTGGATCTTTGATTGCGGGGCTACGGACACCATGTCTTATGATCCTAAAGACTTTGGTGACATGTCATCTCCAAAGAAGTCCCATATTGAGACTGCTAGTTGAGAAATTTATGAAGTTAAAGGGGGAGGTTCAATTATTTTTTCAAAAAAAATGGAAATTGAAAACTTCCTCTACATTCCTTCACTATCCTTAAAGTTATTATCTGTTAGTCAAGTGACAAAATAACTCAATTGTGTGGTTCTTATGTATCCATTTTTTTGTATTTTACAGGACATTCGTATGAAGTAGATCATTGGGCGTGGTACTGAACAAGGAGGTCTCTATTATGTTGATGAGGTAGTTCATAAGGGACATGCCATGCTTGCTCACGGAACAGCCGAAAGGAAACTTTAGTTATGGCACCGATGACTTGGTCATCCTTCTTTTAGCTATCTTAAGAGTTTGTTTCCTAGTCTTTTTTTGAATAATTCCATTCATGAGAAATGTGAAACCTCCATTCTTGCAAAATGGCCTTTGAAAATGTTTTACATGTGTTTGTTAAATGGAATTGCTAAAACAAGTACCAAAACTATTTTGTGAGTTATATTTTCAGAGTTTTAATATTTACAAAAGGGAAATTGCATCTAAGGTACCCACTCAACTATTATATTGCCATCTAGTACCCAAGATTTTTTATATTACTTTTTAATACTCATCTCAAGTACCTAAAATGAACAAAACTAGATCCATTGATGATATTTTTTGATATTTTTTAAAAATAAAATTTCACCAGTAAGAACTCTCAGGAAATCCTGAGAGTTGCAAACAACTCTAAGGAAATCATGAGAATTGTTTGGAAATCCTAAGAGTTGCAAACAACTCTCAAGAAATCGTGAGAATTGTTTGGAAATCCTGAGAGTTGCAAAAAACTCTAAGGAAATCCTGAGAATTGTTTGGAAATCCTAAGAGTTGTTTGGAAATCCTGATAGTTGCAAACAACTCTCAGGAAGGTACCAGCGGGTATATACTCGGGGTATTTTTGTCCAAATTTCAATTCGAGGTACCAAATGACACTATCCAAAAAATGTTACTAGTGGGTAATTAGATAGTTGAATGGGTATTTACTCGTACTTTCTCTTTACAAAATAGTTATTTATTAAAAAAAATTGAAATTTTATTTACTCCATTTATTCACGTTTTATACAAAATTGTTATCTATTAAAAATCTCTAATATTTTAAAAATTCTATCTACTTATGTTCTACCTTTTCTTTTAGCAATTCGAGTTTGTTAAATTATTTTAGAGGTTTTTTTATAGTTGATGTCGTATTGTACCTATTTTATGGGCTTTTAATTTTAAATAAAGATATAACTTTTTTAGCAAGATATCTAGCATTTGAATGATATATATTTTATATATTTACTAATCAATATAATTTTGATAAAGTAAAATTTGTTTTTCGTTTATTATTATTTTTTAAACGAACCAACACGGCTTTTTGAAATCACACATATTTAACTTATTTGTATAAAATATTTGACATTAAATATTTTATTTAAACAATTCAATGAAATTGTTTATCAATAATTAAAAATAAACAGTTAACTAATATGCTTAGAAATCATTTCTTAACATCACGTTTAGCTGACACAACATATCAAATGAATATTAGGCAAATGGGAGATTGATTTCTGGAAGGATGGTTGGCACAATCATCCCCCTATTGCTGATAACCATTCTGATTTAAATTACGTGGAGGCTAAAGTTAACACATTTTAGAGAAGTGATTCATGGGATCTTCACTCCTTATCAACCTTCTTATCCCTTGCAAGAATAAACCAGATTCAGGCTTACATTATTGAGAGCAGCAAATAGTATCTCATGATTTGGAAATGTTCAAATGACACAAATTTCAAAACTAAGAATACTTGGGACAATATCAAACATAAAGATCACTCATCTTCTCTGTTTAAAGTGTTTGGAAGTAGCCTTATCCCAATTGAGTTTTTTTTCTCCTCTCGAAACTAATTATGAATTATATTCCAATTGATAGTATTTTTTCAGAAAAGACATTTATAAATGGCTTTGAAGTGCCAATTATGTAATAACTATGAAGATATTAACCATGTCTTTCTGAGTTGCAGTCATGCTTGGTATATCTGGTCTCATTTCAGTAATATTTTTAAGATTAGAATTGCTAGTCATATGGTAATAGTTCATAATATCAAGTGTTGGCATGATTTTTTGAAAAGTAAAAGCCATATAACTCATCTTATGCCTGCTGTTATATGTTGGACTATCTGGCATGATAGGAACAAGACTAAATTTAATGGAATTAAACGCAAAGCTTCTCATTCTATTAATCACATCAAGATAATCATTTTTGCGTTAGATATATCCAACTATTTCTCCCAAAAACACTGGTTTAAAACAAAAAATGCTAATATTATTATGGGTTGCTCGAATTTCAAGCGTAATCTTACTTACCTTGCTTGGAAAGCTCTTGCTAATGGAAGGATTAATTTAAATGTTGACGCCTCTATTCTCTATAATGCTGAATCCAGTGGGAGTTGTATTTTCAAGAACTCCAAGGGCCAAGTAATTCAGAGCTTTGGCAACACCTATGGGAAACTTTTCCCCCTTTTAGCTGAAGCTCGAGTTTAACTAGATGGGTTGATGATTTGCAAAAAAAATCATTGGACTAAAGTTGATATAGAGTCTGATTGTCACACTCTTATCAATCTCCTTTCTTTTGGTAGCTCGCCTTTGGGTTTTAGATCCTATTCTAAAAATTTGCATAAACTCTATATCCTATTCAATGGTCATCAGCTATATCTCAAGAGTCCAAATTTAAGCCGCGGGCTGGCTTGCAAAATGGATTCTAAGATGTAAAGAGAAACTAGATTTCAAATGGATTATATTTCCTGAGAGTCTAGGATTGGGTTACTTTTCTCGGACCGATGTTTAGTTTCCTAGGTAAGATTTTGGCTCTCTTTTTCAGATTGCAGGTCTGAAGGAATGGATTCAAGGAAGGATCTACGAAGCGGAGATTGGAAAGATGCTGAATTCGTTAGGGAAGATAGACGCAGAAATCGATATCTGAAAGTATTTCTAGGGTAGAGGAATCGTTCTCTGTTTCGTCAAGCATGATGAATTTTAGATTAGGAAGGACTTGTGGTGCCTTTCTTCTTCTAATTTTGTTTGGCAAAATTGTATTTAGTGCCTGAATTCTTGTAACTCTTTTTAAAAGTCCTTTTCATATATTCAAGTAATTTTGATTTTAAAAAAGTTTTAAATAGTTAACCCTCACCTCTACACTTATTTATCTCAGTGCACCTATCGAATTTATTCATCTTTGTCTATGCTTATTTAGGTGGTCTATCTGAACTATTAATTGAGTTTTAAGAGGTAATTATAAAATTGGGCCCAAAGTATGGTTTGGGCCATGTGTATCTGCAACGGTTAGCCAACCATAACATAGGATAATGAATATTAATTCAAACTTCAATCAGTGGTTATATAATATAGGTTTAAGTAGCTTTAAACCTTTCAATTATCTCTTTTTTTTATTTAATCTTTCAATTTTAAATTTATTTTTTAAGTTTTTTGATGTCATAAAATCTATAGATTTAGTTTATGGATTCTTAAAATTTATAAATTTTATCCATCGATTTGGTAAAATCTATAAATATAATCTATGAAAAGTTGTTTTTTTATGTGTCAAAGACTAAAGTTATAGATTTTGCAAAAGTTAAGAATTAAGAACGATAATTTTAAAATTGTGAAACTAAATAATTGAAAACTGAATAGTTGAAGGGTTATTTATTGATTTAAGTCTTATATATATTTTTGAAGTATACGAAGTAGACATGTATTTGGGTTTTTTTATGATTTTTTATAATACTTTATGTTCTAACTTCTATTTGGTTAATTAAAATTTTATTTTAATAATTTATGGAATTTTAATTTAGATATAATAGAAGTATATATATATATATATATATATATATATTCTTTACTTTTTTCAAATGCCTTTGAAAATGTTTTACATGTGTTTGTTAAATGGAATTGCTAAAAAAACTACCAAAACTATTTTGTGAGTTATATTTTCAGACTTTTAATATTTACAAAAGGGAAATTGCATCTAAGGTACCCACTCAACTATTATATTGCCATCTAGTACCCAAGGTTTGTTCTATTACTTTTTAATACTCATCTCAAGTACCTAAAATGAACAAAACTAGATCCATTGATGATTTTTTATATATTTTTTAAAATAAAATTTCACCAGTAACAACTCTAAGGAAATCATGAGAATTGTTTGGAAATCCTAAGAGTTGCAAACAACTCTCAAGAAATCGTGAGAATTGTTTGGAAATCCTGAGAGTTGCAAAAAACTCTAAGGAAATCCTGAGAATTGTTTGGAAATCCTAAGAGTTGTTTGGAAATCCTGATAGTTGCAAACAACTCTCAGGAAGGTACCAGCGGGTATATACTCGGGGTATTTTTGTCCAAATTTCAATTCGAGGTACCAAATGGCACTATCCAAAAAATGTTACTAGTGGGTAATTAGATAGTTGAATGGGTATTTACTGGTACTTTCTCTTTACAAAATTGTTATTTATTAAAAAGTTTTTGAAATTTTTGAAATTTTATTTACTCCATTAATTCACGTTTTATACAAAAATTTTATTTATTAAAAATTTCTAATAGTTTTAAAATTCTATCTACTTATGTTCTACCTTTTCTTTTAGCAATTCGAGTTTGTTAAATTATTTTAGAGTTTTTTTATATTTGATGTCATATTGTACCTATTTTATGGCTTTTTAATTTTAAATGAAGATATTACTTTTTAGCAAGATATCTAGCATTTGAATGATATATATTTTATATATTTACTAATCAATATAATTTTGACAAAGTAAAATTTGTTTTTCGTTTATTATTATTTTTTACACGAACCAACACCACTTTTTGAAATCACACATATTTAATTTATTTGTATAAAATATTTGACATTAAATATTGTATTGAAATCATTCAATGACATTGTTTATCAATAATTAAAAATAAACAGTTAACTAATATGCTTAGAAATCACTTTTAACATCACATTTAGCTGTTTAAACTAGTGAACTTATAAAATGTTGATATCACCGTGAATCAATGATGAAGATTTATTTCAGCTTAAATATATAAAAAGAAAAGAATCTTCAATATATCATTTTTTATATTTATTTTTAAGAACTTTTTTTTCTAAAACTTTTTTTAAGCGCCTATTTCAAGACAAATTATGTTTTAGGACTCGGAAAATTTATTTTATTCGTGTAGTCGTCAAAGTCAATTCTAATTAGATATACTACTTTTCTTCTTAGTATTTTATAGTAGTTATACTAACATCGATGATAAACTTCACGAATCAATAAAGTATCTTCGTTCACGTAACATGTTTGTGGCCTAGCCAAATTTGTAGAACGACCAAGCAAGTGGTAAACTCGATGACCTATATATATATTCAAGTAACTCACTTAGTAGTATTCCAAGACCATTTTTTTTTGTAGAAACCATAAACAATAGACCTCTTGTTGATTACAGGTCGTGTATCAAAGATAAATGTTTATTTATTAAACACATGAAACTTATGTACAATGATGTTCATGCTACCCCACTTCACTTGAATTTATTAAACTTGATATTGTTTCATATTATAATAATACTAAACCGGATACTACTTAAAACAACCATAACATATTCCTACTACTAATAGTTTCTAACAAATTTTCACTCCTTAGCTGACTATATAGCCTGAAAGTGACGAAGAAAAACTGATACGTTTTAAATGAGGCATCCCTCATGATCTTATACTATGTCTTTGGTACTCTAAAAAGGAAGAGATTTCTTTTGATGTAAAAAGATGATGAATTTTACTTTTTAAACAACATATTGGAGTTGAGTGTTAGGTTCTCCATTCATCGTAGATTGTTAGAATTCTTTCAGTATCTCTTTCAAAACTAATTTCAAGTGGATATAAGACTTTAACTAGTTTAATATAACTTCAGTCATTTTGAAAATCTCTATTACCATACCAAAAAATTATTTATAAGTGAAAATTCTTAAAATATATATAAAAAATTCTAAGTGAAAATTCTATGAAATATAAAAAATCATTTCTATCATTTTACTCTTACGAGCAAATAACGGGTCGTCAAACTAGACTCTAATCATGTATGGAAATGAAGTTTGTTTTTTATGTGAGTGACAATTGGAAATCCGCTCGTCAAACTGGTAATGGTCAAATCGAGCGAAAATAGACAACAACAAGTAAGACAGGACAAAAAGTTGATTACCAATTTCAAATGCCTATTATTTCTTCATCGAATTTATTAATTTAACTTTTGTTATTAATGAAAACTTTATATTTTATTTATTTATTTTTGCAAAATCTTTTTTTATTACCAAAACTTTCTATATCTTTTGTTGACCATGTATTTAATAGGTTGTAAACTATTTCTTTTTACAATTAGAGCACCAATATTATTGTATTTTCACTTCAGAAAATTTATTCTTTTTATGGTTTTGGAAACTATAAAGAATAATAATTTTGTATAACAGTAAACTTTCTTATAAGCTTTTACAAAATAAAATATTCACCGGAGATGAAAGAATCAATGTACCATACTAATCTTAAAAATCTTAAGTTAAAATATAAAAAAAGTAAAGAAACAAGTTGAAAAACTAACCTAAGCTTAAGAAAACATTGTTTAAGCTAAAGAAGAAAAACTCTAACAAGCGAAAAAAATCTATAAAGGAATAAAATATCGAGAAAGTGTTATATCGAGAAAAAAATATTCATCAAAGAAAGATATAATAACCTTATCCTACAACTTTACAAAGCTAATCCTCGCGCAAATTTAAGACCCTATTTGAAGTTTTTTTCTTAATGAGTAATGCTCACAATTGGAATATGAAGATGATCTTTTGGCTGATAACGATTCTACTAATGATAATGAATCTCCTCAAAATGAGGAAGTTAATGTGTATATTAGCTATGAAGGAAAAAAATACTATTGTTGACAGAACTAGCAATGTCAATATGACTCAAGATAATAAGACTTAATTTTTTTTAATTTAAATTTTCTTGCTCATTTTATCAAAACAATACCTTTGGTCGTGTACGACCTTTTTCTTTTTGTTTGTTTACTTATCTTGAACCGCTAATATTTTTTGTTGGGTACTATCTCCGTGTATTTTTCTCGAGTTAATGTTTTTGTCATACAATTTTTAATTTATCCATTTGCTTAAAATTTTCATTACATGTTCAATGAATCTTTATATGATGTCTGATATATATTTGATCGATCACGTCATGGTAGTTCTTATTATAGATCTCATAGTAATGTTTATGTTGTAGAGTTTATTTTCCATATACTTATTTTTTTCTAACAAAAAAAATTAAGTATTCATCATTTCATCATTTCATTTTTACTTACAAACATACATTGATCCCATCAACCTTTATTTTGATTAAAAATATTTTATTATATTTACTTCTTAACTTTCATTCCTTAATTTTAATGACCTAAGATCTTTTCAGTTGTTGGCTTTACTTGTATTGAGCACTTTTAGTGCTTGAACTTTATGGCCACGAGTGTCGGGACTTAAATTCAATTAGTTGTTGGTTGTACATGTAGTCATTTTTTGAAAGATTTTATTGCATGAACTTTATTGCATGACCTTTTAATATTTTAGATTATTTTACATGATTTCAAATCATGTTGGTCTTATTCCAAAATGTACGGATCGTTCTGATGACTTAAATCCATATCACTTTTAATTATAAGTATTCGATAAAGTAATTTAAAGTTATAACTGATTCGTATTAATTTCAAGTAGAATCCATTCCATATATATCATTATTTTTTAATTAGATCATGTCAAAACTTATAAAAAAAATCATGCCATATTACTTTGGTACTCTCAAACTTCGTTCTAATACCGCTTAAAATAAATTGGTTACTAACTTCCACTTGTACATTAATTTGTGGATAATATGAGGTAAAAAAATGTTGATTTATCCCACATCACAGATAAAATATTGTAACCATATCATTTTAAAACTTAGATCCATTAGTAGTTATAAATATTCGTGATATTCTATAACTACTCAAAATACTAGTTTAAAAAAATTTACAAACTTCTTACAATCTAATCTTTTCCAAAGGTTTTAATTTCACCAAATTAGTAAAATAACCACGACAACTATAAAAAATTGTAGTATGACCAGTACCATTGGTGATGAACCTACCAAGTTAATACATAATTTATCAAACGGGTATGAAAAAGTATTTGATTCAAAAATTTCATATAGTAGAGAAATTATATTTTCAAAATGTTGACATATATCACAAATTACACCATTGCATAAAAAATTACGTTATCTGAAACGAAAATATGAATTGAAAAACATCCTAAAACAATATTCAAGTAAAATTAACTTGTATATTGAATTGAATATAACAAATTATTAGCCATTCATATTGTCTAATACCATTTATAGTTTAAAATAGACTTGCATCATCTTTCATCTTTGTACGAAAATCTTACGTTATGAGTAATCAGTTACTCATTTTGAGTAAAATAGTATTTACTTAGGTTAATGAGTCCTTACTTAAAAGTACCAACTTCACATAAATAGTCATTAATTGTGTTAATGGATAATTATTTATTTAAATTTTTCATTTTGTTTCAATAAACTAATGGGCTAAACAAACCAAACTATAGGCATTTTTGGTACAATTCTGCCAAAATATTTAGTTTGGTGTTTTCGTTATTGTAAAATAAAAATCATATAAAAAGCATACAATAATTGCGAACAAAGAGTTTATTTTTTAGAATTTGTGTTAAATAGTTAATTTTTTAAACAATATTATTTTTTATATAAATATATTAAATTGAGTGAGTTCTTAAGAGGTACATCAAATATTTCAAAATTATTGTTACAAACACATATTTTCATAATTCCAATAAGTGTATATATTTTTTTGATATTAACATGATATCTAATATTCTAGATAAATTAACCAAAGTAAGGCCCACTAAACAATAATTTTTTATTATTCTATATATCTTACAGAAATTAACCCAATTTATGAGTGAGTTCTTAAGAGGTACATCAAATACTTCAAAATTCTTGTTACATACAAAATATTTTCACAATTCCAATAAGTGTATATACTTTTTGATATTAACATAATATCTAATATTCTTAATACACTTATTAGAATTAACCAAACTAACAATAATTTTTAATTATTCTATATATCTTACGGAAAATAACCCAATTTATGTAGAAACGTTTTAAAGATGATGGATGAATATACAAAAAAGTTTTCTTATTTCCAAAACTTGTTACGAGAGTCCCACATAAATTTTAAAAAACTTGGTATATGTTATTAAACACACAAAAGAGTATAGTTGGTTTGTATCAAATCATCTTACTAACATAATGTCTTTGATCCATAGTTTCTTAAGTACCAAATTTAAATTTTCTTTAGAGACAAAAAAAATTATTCAAGAAAGAAATGAACACGAAATCAAAAATGGTGGATCGTGTTAATGTAAAAAAATTCAAATGATCTTCATATTTCTATTTACGGATACAAAGAATGACAATATAAATACAATCTAATTTTGTAAGTAAAATATTATCAAAAGAAACTATAGCTATATCATAACCTCTAGTGATGCATTTAATGAGATTTTATTGATGGTATGACTCAACATTGATACGAGTCTTACAACAAATCAATACAATTTGATTAAAAGAACAAAAAAATCAACCATCTATATCAATACCATTATTGCAAATAAATTCAATTTGGTTAATATCTTTGCATATAATGAATGAACCTATCTTCCTCACATATCGTAGAATTTTTAAATTGTTTTAAATAATTTTTAAGCACATCTCCTCAACCATGTATGAGGAATACAAACATATATCACCATATGGGCTATAAATTATGAATTAACTGCTAATGTCATATAAATACATATATTTTTTTTTGCATAAGATCGTTTTGCAATGTTATAGAATCAATAGTCAATGATAAAATGTAATTACTCTTACCATAATATTATATGATAATATAACAACCTCTTCTTTAAATTTAGTAGTACATACATTTGTATTATAAATGAAACCATTTAGAAAATCTGAATTTTCAAGCTAGCGATAGATTATCATCATATCTTGATAATTATATATAATATAACTTGAAATACTTATAGAAGATGATGAGAGAATAATCATTTTTCTCTATGTTAGTTATGTCATTATCTTTTTTGCCAATCACATCATACATTTCTTTATAATATAAATAATTTATTTTTTTATTGTAGCATATATATCAACTAAATAGTATTTGTTATAAATCACTATGCAATTGATTACAAATGGATCAAGCACAGAACAAAAATAAAAGACGGACTGAAAAGAACATAAGATTTAACGTGGTTCGGTAATTGTCTACGTCCACGGGCGATGCGAGCGAAAAAAGTTTCAGTATGATAGAAAAGGGTTACAGATTTCAGATTGTCTTTTTGTGTAGTCGTAATAATCTATTTACATGGAATAAATATACTTACTAGATAATGGTTATAATGGGCTCATACCACACGACTAACAATGACATTGTCACAACACTTAACTGTGCCACTGAACACGGTACACTGTCAAGGCACAATAACATTATCACTGACACAAAACTGTACCGCCAAATACGGTACACTGTCAAGGCACAATTTGACTAATTCACAACAAATCTTCCCCTTGAGGCAAATATCCTTTCTTCACTATCAACAAAGAAACTTCTCTTCTTCCGACTCACCAAATGCCTCTAAGACATTCACTCTATACTGCGAACACCAATCCACTTTAGAAACTCCCTAAACTTTCAAACTAATACTGCACTGGTCATTATATCTGCTGGATTATCGTGTGCAGACACTTTCTTCACATAAAAAATTCCCTTTGATATTATATCACAAACAAAATGATACCTGACATATGTGTTCTTTATACGCTTGTGGTATATCTGGTTCCTTGTAGGGTGTATAGCGTTTTGATTATCACAAAATACTTTTGTAGTAGTCCTATCAAAGCCCAAATCTGACACTAAACCTTGCCACCATGTTGCCTCTTTAACTGCTTATGTTACCACCATGTATTATACCTCTGTTGTAGACAAAGCTACAGTAGCTTGCAACCGTGCTTTCCAACTGATCGCACTCCCAGTTAGAGTAAATACATATCATGTCATAGATTTTCTTTTATCCATATCACATGCAAAATCAGAATTAACAAAACCAACCATGGATCCTGCAACATCATTCAACGATCTACCAATATCGGTCTTGTTATAAGTTAAGCCAACGTTCGTAGTATTCTTAAGATACAAAAGTCTATATTTCAATGCCTGCCAATATTCTTTCATAGGACATCCCATGTACCTACTAACTATACTAACCGCATGTGAAATATAAGGACGTGTGCATACCATAGCATACATTATACTACCAACTGCACTTGAATATGGAACCTTCAACATTTGTTCCAACTCAGCATCGTCATTGGTCGCTCCCGTTGTAGATAACTTGAAATGAGTATCAAATGGGATGCTAACTTCCTTAACATCAATCATGTAGAATTGTTGTAGCACTTTCTCAATATAGCTTCGTTGAGACAAGTGTAATGATCCTACACTTCTGTCTCTGATCATCTCCATACCAAGAATCTTCTTTGCTTTACCCATATCCTTCATCTCAAACTCGATACTAAGTTGCTTCTTTATCTGCACAATGTGTGACATACTAAAAGAAAAACTAAACATATCATCCACATACAACAACAAGCAAACATAAGAATCATCTGAAATCTTTTGATGATACACACAACTATCATATGGACTCCTTGTGAACCATTTTGATACCATAAATGTATCAAAATGTTTGTACCATTTCCTAGGCGATTGTTTCAAACCATACAATGACTTTTTCAACAGACAAACTTTATCCTCCATATTAGGTTAAATCCCTATGGTTGTCTCATGTAGATTTGTTCCTCCAATTCACCATGTAGAAATGCAGTATTCACATCTAATTGCTCAAGCTCTAAATCTTGCAAAACTACCAGGGCTAACAAAACTTAAATCAAACTATGCTTTGCCACCGGAGAAAATATTTCATTGAAGTTGATTCATTCCCTTTGAATAAAACCCTTAGCGACCAGTCTTGCCTTGAATCGAGATGCCTCAACCCCTGGATTACCTTTCTTTTTCTTGAACACCCATTTGCTGCCTACTACCTTCTGTCCTTTAGGCAAGTCAACAAGCTTCCATATTTGATTCTTATGAAGAGATTCAATCTCTTCTCCCATAGCACAAATCCATCGATCTGCCTATGAACTTGATATAACTTCTCTATAACTACTAGGTTCCTACATCTCAACTTCTTCTGCAACTGACAGAGCATATGTAACTAGATCCGCATACCTTTTTAGAAATCTAATATCTCTTCTTTCTTTGCCTAATGCTATGCTATAAGGTTGTTGTTCTGGTTCAGGCGCATCATCGTCACTATAATCTGATGCTGACACTTCACTTCCTGATTCTAGATCCACCTCAGAACCACTCGAATTATTGGATCTACTAGGAACTGATCCTACTTCAAGCTCCACATGTTTACTGGCAACCAATCCTAATTGGACTATTTCTCCTACTTTATTTTGACTGTCTATCGAATCAAACTCGTTAAAGGTCTCGTCTCTACTGATGAGTAAACCTGAGACTTTGGAGATGTACACGATAACCTATATCCATTCTTTCCAGTAGAAATCCTATAAATATGCACCTTTTTACCCTCGACTCAAGCTTACCATCTCTCGAATGAACATACGCAGGACAAATGAACATCCTTAACTGTTCATAATCAGGTGACAATCCAGACCAAATCTCAAAAAGATTTTTACAATCAATAGCTGTTGATGGAGACCGATTCACCAAGTAACACATTGTATTGATAGCTTCAGGCCAAAAATCTTTTCCCACATCGAAATGCGAGAGTATGCTTCATGTCTTATCACAAAATGTTCTGTTCATTCTTTCTGCGAACCCATTATGTTGTGGTGTCCTAGAACAAGTACAACGGCGCACTATTCCCTCAGCTTTGCAGAACTCGTTAAACTCACGACTGTAATATTCTAAGTCATTATTTGTCCTCAGATGTTTGATTTTTCTTACTGTTTTCTTCTCAACCATCGTCTTCTATTTGACAAAGGTTAAATATGCCTCGTCTTTCATTTTCAGAAAGTAAAACCACACCATCCTTGAAAAATCATCGATCAAACTCATGTAGTATATGGCTTAGTTCTTTGATGGAATTCTGTTTGGAACCCAAAGATTTGAGTGAATATTGTCCACTGTCCCTTTAGTCTTTCTTATATCCGATTTTCTAAATTTGACTATAGTTTGTTTACCAAACACACAGTGTTCACAAAATCCTAATGGTTCTGTTTTATACTCTTTCAACAAATCTCTATTTCCCAAAACAACTAATCATGCGTCACCCATGTGACCAAGACGCCAATGCCACACCTTATTTTGATCTTGCCTACTTTAGCTATTACTCCCTGATGATGCTACTTCAGTATTGCTCATAATAACGCTCCCCTGGAGAATATAAAGACCCTTCTGTAAACTAACTTTCATGCACACCATTGAGCCTTTTGTCATTTTGATTACACCATCTTCTGTACGGTACTTGTAAACCCAAGAGTCTAGTGTCCTAAGATAAATAATGTTTCTCTTTAAACCAAAAACGTGCCAGCACGTCAAGATTCTAACAACCCCATCAAACATTCTAATTCTAACATTATCGGTACCACCAACAGTCAATGAATGATCGTTCCCTAAATAGATAGTTCTTTGCATTGGCTTGTAAGTATCGAACTAATGCTTGAACTAACACATGTGATATGTAGCACCAGTATCCGGTACCCAAGAACTTTTCCCATAATCTGAACTCACGGACAATACATCTCATCTACCACTCTTTTCACTGTCATCAAAATCATTCACACCTTGAACAACATTTTTTGTATTTTCCTCTTGATTTTCCTTCTTACTATTCAGTTTCAGATAATCTCTCCTATAATGACCCTGCTCACCGCATTCATAACAATTTGAGTTCTTTACTTTTGATTTGGACCTCCAGTTCTTCATTTTTAACGAATCCACTCTGCTTCTAGATCTTCCCCTAGTCATAAGAACTTCCCTTCAGCCTGATTGTCTGGCTGCAACTGGCTTAACTTCTTTGATTTCAGCGCCCCTTTGACATCTGCTAGTGATAACTTATCCTTACCATACATTATGGTATCTACAAAGTTTTCATAGGGAGCTGGTAACAATCTTAAGAGAAACAAAGCGTGATCCTCATCCTCAATGATGACATCTATATTCTCCAAGTCCATAGTAATTGATTTAAAATTATCTAAGTGTTTAGTTATGGAAACACCTGCTTTCAATCTGAAATCGTACAAGCGCTTCTTCAAGTATAATGTGTTTACTACTGATTTCTCTGAGTAAAGATCTCTTAGTTTCTTCCATGCGCAGGCAATAGTCTTCTCGCCACTAATCTCGCGAAGAACAGTATCTTTCACACTCATTAAAATCCAGCATAAAGCCCTTTCTTGAAGATCTTACTTCTCCTCTTCTTTCATCTATTCTGGTAACTTATTCTCCACCGACTTCCACAACCCTTGTAGTACCAATGAAGATTTTAAGTTAATCTTCCACAATGCAAAGTTGGATCCACCATTGAATGTCTCAATCTTGTATTTTGTTGATGTAGACGCCATTGTGAAATCCTCATTGCAAACCCTAATTTTACAATGTGGCTCTAACACCAATTTTATTATAAATTACTATGCAATTTATCACAAATGGATCAAGAACAGAACATAAATAAAGGACATACTAAAAAGAACACAGGATTTAACGTGGTTCTATAATTGTCTACGTCCACGAGCGCCGCCAGAGAAAAGAGTTTCACTATGATAAATTAGGGTTACGGATTTCATATTGTCTTTTGTGTAGTTCTAGTAATCTATTTATATGGAATAAATAGATTTACTAGATAATGTTAGAATATGAAATAGTAGTATACAGAAACGAAGACTCAATGTATTAAACTGTAACACAAAATGGATTTAAATAGCCTACAAGAAGCGTTACATATTTCAGTCAATAAGTGATAGCTTTTATTAACCGGAATAGTAACAACTAAAATACTAATTAATGTAACGTCTAAAATACTAATTCATATAACGTCTAATTATTAAATAAGATAATTAAAGCAATTAATAATTAAATCAATTCCAACAAACCTCTCTGTTAAACTGGATATGCTGAAAAGCAATCAGTTTAATCTTCTAGTGCTTGCACTCCAAATGAACTTCGATACTTAATAAACGTCTCCATCTTTACTGGCTTGGTAATTATATATGCAACCTGTTCTTCTGTTCCACAATAAACCAACTTCAGAACTTCTTTATTTGTAAGATCTCGTAGATCATGATACCTTACATCGATATGCTTCATGTGCCTATGGATCACCGGATTCTTCGAGAGTTTAATTGAAGAAGTGTTGTCGCAATAGATTTCCAGACACTTGGATTATTCAAATGTGATTTTTTCTATAATTTATTTGAGCCATACACAATGACAAGCAGAAGATATTACAATAATGTACTCTGTTTTGGTTGTAGACAAAGTAACTACCTCTTGTTTTCTTGAGCTCCAACATATTGCATCTTCATTTAAGATAAAAACATAACATGAAGTGCTTTTTCTATCATCGAGATCACCAACATAATCATTGTCTGTGTATGCTTTCACCTTCATCTCTAATCTTCTCTTATAAAAATGCCAAATTCAATTATACCTTTTAAGTATCGCAGAACTCTCTTGTTGCATGCATATGTTCCACCATTAGTTCGGCTATGAACCGAGACAATAAGCGGACCACATACATCATGTCAGGTATTGTAACTGTGAGGTACATTAGATAACCCACCAACTGCTTGTATAGAGTAGCATCGACTTCTTTTCCATCTCTTTCATTTGAGAGTTTGAAACCTGGGACAATGAGATTTTTTATTGACTTACAGTCTGTTATGTCAAACCTTTCCAGCACCTCTTTAGCATACTTTTTCTGTCCTAACTGAATCCCATATTGGCTTCAATAAATTTTAACACCAAGAAAGAACCTTTTCAAACCAAGATTAGTCATCTCAAATTCTTGTGTCATTGACAACTTAAAATCTTCAATTAGTTGCGCATTGAGACTTTTATTTTCAGTTAATCTTAAATCATCTGCATAGATACTTATCGTGATTACTTCACTCCCTCCCTCTTAATAAATAAAGTGCTATCATGACTACTTTAGGAGAATCCTTCTTGCTTGAAATACCTCTCTACCCGACAAAACCAAGCTCGGGGAGCTTGCTTCAAACCATAGAAAGCTTTCTTGAGTCGATATACTTTCCAACTTTTGTGTGCAGCAACAACCAATAACTGATTGTATCCCATCTTACAACTGGTGCAAAAAATTCATCATAGTCATTGCCTTCTTGTTGTGCATATCCTTTCACCGCCAATCTTTCTATGTATTTATCCACATCCCTATTTTCATTTAATTTAGTCTTGAAAACCCATTAACCCCGATTTTCTTTACATTAGCAGGGAGAGTTACAAATTCCCATGTGTTGTTTTTCTCAATGACTTCTATTTCACATATCATTGCTTCAATCCACTTTGTTTCTTTGGTAGCTTCTTTAAAATGCATCGGATCAGCATGAGACACAAATAGTGCTAATGACATTTGTACTTCAGCCTCTTCATCTGGAATCCTTTCTCTATTTTCATAATCTTGCATCCATAGTGGTGCTCTATAAATTCTTTTTTGATTTATTTCAGGTTGAGGTGGCATGACATTATATTCACCAACGACATATTCTTCAACAGCTTTGATCTCTTCGTCATTCTTATCTCTAGTAATGTCTTCTTCTCTTTATTTAAGGGTATCATCAGAATTTATCACATCAGCATTCCAGTCCCACTTCTCTTCCTCTTGGACTTTCAGACATCTATTTAAACCAGATATTCTAATTACAGATATAGTGAACATACAGTTTATTGTTATGGTAGAGTTTATAATCAAACCTTTACGAGGATGGTAGATTTTGCATGATCCTTGGTCGATCAAAATAGTTAAACTCTTTTGTTGGAACATAATCAAACATTTTATTTTTCAAAAACATAAAAAACATAATAAAAAATTAAATTTAAATAAATCATTTTAAAAAACAATATATATATATATATATATATATATATATATATATACAATAAATATTTAAAATTGTAAATAGGAAGAAATATATATTTCAAAAATAAATCGTCATACGTTAACAAAAAGAATCAAATAAAAAATATGTTACAGATAAATTTGAATTGAAAAATATCGATAAAAAGCAATATTAAACAAAAATAAACTTAGTCTACAGGATACCACTATTCACTCTAGTTTGAATTTACCAACCATATATATATATATATAACCATTTTCCCATTTTTCTAACATTTAATATTACAATCAATATATTAACTAATAATTTCCTTTATATAAAGTCTTAAGGGACCACTTTATACCAACAAAAAACACACACAAAATACCTTCTCCAATTCTGTTATTTAAAATCCTTTTGTTTCATTGGTGTTGTTATAAGCTGTTTTATCCATGGCTAGAACGAAAGTCAAAATTGCGTAAGTCAAAATTGCATTTATAGAAAACAATGCGTCGCGAAAAGCATCCTGTAACAAAAGAAAAGAAGGCTTGAAAAGAAAAGCGAATATGCTTGGTACGTTTTGTGGAACCCAAGTTTCCACAATTTTGATTACCCCTTTAAGTTTTCACCATGAACTGTGGCCTGATCCACAAACTGTTGATCTTACTGTAACAAATTTTAACATGTTTGGTCATATGCCAGCTAGAGTGACAAACCAAGATCATCAATCTTTTCTTACAAACGAAAAAAGCTCGAAAAAGAAGAATCGTCGCATGGAAATGAAAGAAGCTATGATTCTTTGGAGCCACGGTGAAGATGTACCTATTGGTACGATAGATCTCGACGATCTTAGCATTCGTGTTGAAGGAATTATAAAAAAAATCAGTTAAAGGAGAGCAACCGATGGAGTCAACTTCAAAGAGAATGAAGTTTTTGAGCAGGAAAGCTTCAACTCATTAAGTCTATGATTTTTGCTCGTTGACTATCCCATAATGACTGTCGATCCCTTCTCGACAAAATTACAATCCATATTGCCTCTTGGACTTCCAAACACCTCTCTTATGCAGGAAGGCTTCAACTCATTAAGTCTATGTTTTTTGTGGGGCAGGTTTACTGGTCTTTGATCTTCATTTTGTCCGCTAGAGTTATTAAAGAACTATCCCAGTCTCTTCGTCGTTTTCTCTGGCCGGGGTATGAGATGAAGGCATCTGGTGCTAAAGTGGCTTGGTCAGCAGTGACCTTGCCCTTGTTAGAGGGAAGCCTTGGGATTCTAGATCTAAAAATTTGGAATCAGGCGACCATCCTCAAACATTTGTGGTCCATTTTTAGTAAACATGACAACTCTCTCTGGTGTGACTGGATTTACTCCTAGAAGATTAAAGACAAAAACTTTTGGTCTTTACAGATTGACTCTTCTCCCTCATGGACTTGGAGGAAAATTTTAAATATTAGGCCTCTAGCTAGCAAGTTATATAGGGTAACGATTGGTAACGGGAGGAATACTTCATTCTTGTTTGACTCATGGTTACTATCAACCTCTTTGGTCAACCACTATGGGTCTAGCATAATTCGAGATTCTCGCATGGGGTGTAATCTCAAAGTTTCTGATATCATTCGAGATGGCCTTTGGAATTGGCCACTTCAATTAAGGTCTGCTAGTGCTAGAAACTATCGCACTTTCTAAGAGATCAACCATCTCATCACCTCCCTCACTCCTTGTATCATCTGCAACGATGTCCACTACTGGATCGTTAAGAGAGGAGTCACCAAGTTCACAATCAAGGACATCTACAATGCCATCCGTACTCCTAACCCTAGTGTTGGGTGGGTCGGGTTAGTATGACATAAATTTAATATTCCCCGCCACTCATTCATCCTTTGGCTTGCTATCCAAGGGAAACTTTCCACCCGTGATAAGCTTTAATATGGGTATAAACACTTCCCCGAATTGTGTCTTATGTAATTCTGCCTCTGAAACCATTGATCATATCCTTTATGGCTGTAGTTACACCCAGAGAATCAGGGAATACGCAAGCTTCAAGCTTGGTTTTTTCTTTAAGTTATAATAATAATTGAGTATCTTGGATCCATGAGGCGTCCAACTGGCCTCCATCCAGTTTACGACACATTTGGTGTGCCTGCTTTGGTGTCATCATCTACCATGTATGGTGTGAGATGAATGCTAGAATTTTTAGCACCTCCCATACCCCTGCCTCTGCGATATCTTTCCGGATACTTTCTGACCTGCGGTTCCGATTTCATGGTACAAAGGTTGTCTGGCCAACCCAATCCCTTTAATTTATAACTTAATTTTGTTTTTTTTTCACATTGATGCAGTCTTCTATCACTTCAAGTCTGAGTGATTTGCTGACTTACAATGCTGCTGCTCAGCCTCTTTGTCTTTGCTCACTTCCGTCGCTACTTCTTGTCTTTTTTATCATTTTGGTGTTAACACTTCACTATGCTTTGTTGTACTTGTTTGGTCAAGTTAATGTCAATTTCTTCGATTTCTTTTTTCACGGATCTTAAGCCACTCCTCAGGGTATGCCCCATGTATTTGTAAGAACCCTTCTTATTTATATTTAATGCATGTTTTATACCAAAAAAAGGTTTATGAGAGTTCAATCCTATCTTACATCGACCAGGCTTTAATTTTGTTGTTTTATCATCTTATATTATGTTTTTAATTTCATTTTATTGAAAAATTTATCGATGTTTATTTATAATGCGTTAACTAAATACCTGTGTCAAATTTTTGCGCCTGTCTTATTATTATTTTGGATGTAGTTCAATTCTTGTTAAAAAATAATAAAATAATTGTATTCAAAGGGACATATATATTCACTTATACTTCTAACTTCTAAGGCACGATCAATATATTTTTATGTATTTTCATGTATATGCAATTTCATTAACTAAAAGGGTGTTAATTTGCTGAGGAGAGTTAAAGATGAAGATATAAATTTCAACAAAATGCTTTCAATCGTCTTGAAAGCCCGCTAGATTAAAATAAGATTTATGAAATAAAAATGACTGAAGAATATAACCCATTTTTAAAAAATATTTATGGTTGTCAAATCAAAATTTTATTTAGTTTTAAATAAATAGATAGCTAATCACATTGTGTAATTGTTTTTCGATAAATATATTATTTTTTGTTCGTAGTCTTATTTTTTTTAATTTCATTGTTTCAGTATGTTGCTGTAAAAAAAACATGTAGTAACGGTTTAATTCGATCGACGAATTTTTAAATATTAAAATCTAACAACCCAGGCTTAATCATATTTTTAGATTTTATTAAAAAATTAATAACATCAACTATTCTGATGGCATTAAATTTATTTTTGTAGAAATAAATATTTTAATATAAATTGTTTAGAAAACTATCTTGAACTAAAATGATTAATAGTCAACCCCGGTCGTAGTGTCATCGGATATAATGTGTAATATTTGGTTCAAATATAATCTCCACCCCAACGAATTTGTCCAGAAATGATATATGTTTTTTTTTTAGTTTTATATATTAACGATTAATGAAATTTTAAATCTTGAGTGAGCATTCATATTGTTCGGTAAAAAGTAAAAATGTAACATTTAATAAATCCAAATCCAAAATAATTTTATTAGAAGATCAAATTTTAATGATAATTTTACACGATAAAAAATTGTGTTCGATGCCACTATGTTTGTGAACAAACCTAATTTGTAATTAAAAACATTAACGACAAGTGATGGGAAATCGTTTTAAATGTTACAAGTGGATTAATGACAACATTAAAAACTAAACTTGTAATTAAAACATTTGTGTTGATCTTGTTATGGTGCAGCTTCATACATAGTGGTCATCAATTCTTTACCATCACTTAGTAACCGTATTGTTTTAAAAGCCAATTTGTTGGTTGAATGTAAAATATTGTTAAGTATTCATATATATTCAAAATTAATTATAACTTTATAGTATTTAAAAGCATACGCAAGTACACAAATTTTTTAGACGATGAATGAACATATTGTATTATTTATGTTAGATGTAGTCTATAAGTAACTCGTCAATAAATGTAATATTGAAAGATAACACGGGTGTTAGATCTACCGTTACATGTATAACAAGAACTGTTAAAACTCTATGGTTCTTGATTCATGATTTAGTTGTAGGACGTGAACTGATCCTAAGGATTGATACAAGATGTAGAAGACTGATGATCATTGGGTCAAAGGAAATATGTGCTGAATCAAAGCAAGATTAGTAAAAAAAGGCTGGTCAAAGCAGGCTGGTTTAAACACGATGATCGAAGAATGATGGTCAAAGTAAGGTGGTTGAAGCAAACTAGATCGTAACACCACTAGGCCAAAGTGGAGTATTCTATATACTAGGTCTCATGTCTTAATTGGGATTTTCTATATTAATAGAGTTTAAGCTATTTCAATCGATCATTAATGAGCTTTTATTTGGAACGTCTAATGAAGAATTAAGGTTTTCCCTAAACCTATAAATAGAAGAAAATATTGATAAAAAAATGTGAGAAGTGACTATGATCATGGTGCAATGCGGCTGTAATTGTAGAGATAATTATGTAAGAAGATATTTCATGAGATAGTGAAATAACTCTAAGTCTCGTGAGATATAAGTGAGATGAGAGATCAACACTAAAAATAAGGTTTTGGTGAATCGTGTTACTTTTGTTAAAAATAGTGATTTGAGTCTTTTTTGTTACAAGATTCTTTCAATAACATACTTATATATAAAAGAGTGTTCGTTGCCCATGAGTGTATGATTTTTTCACAAGCCAAACTATGTTATGTATTGTCTTTTGTGCTTGATTTTATAACTCTTCTTTTATTTGTTACTTGTCTTGTATATGAAAATTAGATCGTTATTTCGTAAGTTTATTTATTTGTATATTGATTCTTGCCATAATAGATTAGTGTACTGCTTTAACCTTCAACAAGTGGTACGGGGAGCATGAAGTAACAATAGAAGGAATATATCGATCGCAATATTGAGGTTGGGTAGCTAGATCTCGTCTAGAAAACCAGAAATCCATAAAAGATGAGTTCTATGAAACTTAGCCTAGAAAAATTGACAGATTTATTGATTTCAAGCTCTTAAGAATTAAGTTTAAGAAATAACTAGTACAAAATTCCTTGACGGTTACTATCGATGATAAATATACAAAAGTTAATACTGTGGTACTGTCTAAAGCCCATAATTCCCTCACAATGAGCTTGGGAGATGAACTAATATAAGAGGTATCTGAAGAGCTTACGGTGTTAGGGATATGGAATCGTGTGGGGGTGATTTATATGAAACATTCCTTAGTAAACCGATTGTCTATGAAGAAAAAACTTTACATACTGTCAATATATAGTAATACGGAGATCTGAAGGTATCTAAATAATTATAATCGAATCGTACCTAACTTGAATACAGTTGATGTGAAGATGGATGAAGAGAATCAGCCAATCGTCATTTTGAGCTCTTTGTCAAAAGAGTATGAATACTTTGTGGATACCATGATTTACAAGAAATACTTTCTTATGATGGTTAAAGTCAATAACACCTTGAACTCCAAAGATCTTCAAAAGAAGAGTGTTCTAAAAGGTGACTTTGAGGGGTACCAACTGAGTGTGAGGGATCATTCTGGAAATAGAAATTAAAGTAAAAGAAGAGGAAACTCTCGATCAAAGTCCAAAGGGGTTGGGACGGGTTCAAAGGTAATCTATATGATATGCAAGAAGAAAGTACATATCCGTCGGAACTGCATGAGGGTTTATTATTCTAGGGCTTTCAGATGATCAAACGGAAGAGTAATATAAATGTGACAATTATCAACTGACGAGGAATATACCATGAATACTAAAAAAACAACCATAGATGTATACTTTTACATATATAATTGGTTTTTATTTATCAATTCAAATGCACAGAGATTTTCTTGAACCTAAAACGTATCATGATATTATCAAAAGTAATGATAAGGAGAAATGGCTTACAACCATGAAAGAAAAACTAAGATCTTGTAAGAAAATAAACACTTGGATTCTTGTGAAGCACATGAAGGGTCATAAGCTAGTTGAGAGTGATTAGATATTCAAAAGGAAGCCATGTATTCCCGATGTCGAGTTACCCATATACAAGTCTAGGCTCGATGTTAAAGGCTTTACGCAAAATGAGGGTGTTTATATCAATGAAATATTCTTATTGGTTGTGAAATAAACCTCCACCAGATTTTTACTGTTAATTATTGCTAGATTTTATGTTGAGTTAGATCAAAAGATGTTACTATTTACTTCATGTATGGTGAAATAGAAGAGACAATTTACATGTACCAAACGAAGGGGTTTGAAAAAATAAAAGAGGGTTATGTGTGTTTGTTAACGAGGTCCCTTTATAGGCTGAAATAGTCACTAAGGCAATGTAATAAAAAAAATTAATTATTTTATTAGATCTATTAGATATGTACGTAGCTTCTACGACAACTGTGTCTATTGATATCATACCACATAAAAAAACTTAACTTATTCGTTTATCTCAGATAAGATATCAATTAAACCAGCAAGAATGTATTGATCAATCTTATGATGCGAAATTAACAACCTAATAACATTCACCTAATTTTTTAATTGGATGTTTGTGTCATATACAAAAAAAATTGAGGGAACTGTGGTGGGTGGCCATTAGCATAATGTATCTTTAGGTGAATGAAAACAAAAAAATTATAAAATTTGATGTTATTTTTAATTTTTTTTACCCAATGGATTGAACAAAAAATCAAACATTAAAAAGAAAACTTTAAATTTCCTAAATGTAAGTGACAAAACTCAGTCACAGCAAATCTACATGTTCATTCGGTTTATTCAAAACCCCAAAATAAAACACCGCAATAAAAATATACCATATTTTTAAAACCAATATCATTATACGATAATTCAAATCATATCTCTAAAAAATCCAAAAATATTATTGGTTATGTTTTTTAAGACAAACAAAACTAGATCTATGAAAGAAATTGTTTTTATTTTGTTAGTTATATAATTACGTGTAATTTGGTTGGACAATAAGTCTTGAAAATGTAACTATGTTCCAGTTGGAGAATTAAGTATAATTTGGTTACTAAAACGCAAGTGTATTCTAGTTGCAAAATTATATGTAATTTGGTTGATAAAAAGAAAATATGTTCAAGTTGTGTTCACACGTGCAAATGTGTTGTGTATATAAAAAGAAAATAGTTGTAGAAATGTGATTTTGGTTGCTAAATAAGTCTCATTGTGAGAAATAACAAAATACAACTTTTTGTATGAAAATAAGTGTTAATTGGGTTTGAAACAACTAACTTTTTTGTAATTGCGAAAATATGTGTATTTTGTGTCGATTTGTTTTAAAAATCGATTGTGATCTAGTTTCTGAAATACATGTAATTTGGTTTCTAAAATGAAATTCTGTTCGAGTTGAAGAATTACTTGGAGATATTGTGCAAAAATAAGAAAAAAATAGTTGTAAAAATATGATTTTGGTTGCTAAATAAGTCTAATTGTGTGAAAAAATAATTCGTTTTATGAAAATAAATGTTAATTTGGTACGGAACAACTAAATTTTTGTGATTACAAAAATATGTGCATTCTTGTGTCGAATATTTTTTAACAGGATTGTGTTCCAGTTATGGAACTACGTGTAATTTGGTTACAAAAAACAATGGTGTTCTAGTTACGGAATTATGTGTACTTTGGTTGCAAAAACAAAAACAAACAAATAAATAAAAAATATCACTAATGGATTTCGTTTTGTTTGTCTTTTAAAAATAGAAATATATGCATTTTTGAAACAACATTGAGTTAGTGTATGAAAGATATGGTCTTTTGAACGTTAAAAATAACCAATTGTTAAGTATGTACGTGTTTGTGTGTTTCAGAACTATTGTTGGAAGAATTTATGTTGCAGGTATTTTTTGGTAAACTTCAAAATCTATGTGGATACTGGTAATTTATCTTAAATAAAAAACCAATACTTATTAAATCAAAAAAATTACTTTATTTTTTTAAATAAATAATAAGTCATTATGGTTTACTTACTGGAAACTCAATCTTGTTTTCCTCGTAATTTATAACATAATATCCAGAAGAAAAAAAACTTATTCTCTATTTTTTTCCTTTAAAACTTTGATTTATTATTTTATTTTTGAAATATAGTTCACTTTTTTAATTTAACTTGTTTTTACCTTTTTATTTTTTTAATTTACTAATAAATTTATAAATAATAAGAATGTTTTATTTTTTATTAAATTAAACTACCAATTAAATTAATATAAAAGTACTAAAAAATCAAAGATAAACATCCTCTAATCAAGCATAAACTTTCACAAGAGGGTCGAATGCGAGATATCATAAAATCATAAGTATTTCACATTTTTCAAATATGTAAATAAAATGTTTTTGCTCGTGTAGATTTTGAAACCTCTAATTTAATTTTTTCCACTAGAAGGTCGAATGTTATTGATAATTGTTTGTCATAAAAAATTATTTTGTCTGCAACCATCCGTGGACAAAAAAAATCATCATTTAAATTCTTATAATCGTCAACAATCTTTTGTTCCAAAATATGTTTTTAATTAAAATATCATAAAATTTAAATAGTTTGATTAGTATCATAACATATACCTTCCTTATTTATTTACCATCAGTTAGTTTTGTTGCCCCTGCAATCGAAAGACCAAAAGTTTTTAAAATAGTAGGTGATTGGTTTAATAGCAGTTCGAGTTCATACGAATCATAATTCTTAACATCATTTTTTGGTATTTTTAAGTTTATATGCATCGTTGTCCAAATTTGAAGTAAAATATCATCGTATATAATATGAGAGAAGTTTTAAAAAATGGAAGCAGATTAAGTACAATGCAGAAAAGATATTATCCTAATAAATAATTAACGTATTTATTATAATATTGCTGTGTTGAAACTTCATACATAACGGTCATATATTTTCCAACGACTTTACAAATTATTTTGGTTAGTAGAATCTAAGATATTTTTAACTATTCAGTTATATTTACAATTAGTTGTATTTTATATGGTATACAAAAGCATAAGCAAGTACAAAAATTTATCATATGATGGGTGAATATAATAACCAGACCAATCGAATGACGTTTTCTTTCCAAAATTTGGTATAAGCATCCTAATAATTTTGTTAAGTGCGACCAAAGTCCCACAGCGGTTAAATATGAGAAAGATCAGTAGTATATAAGTTAAAACATATCTTAACTAGTATGATGTTTTGGTAAGTGGACCAAGTGCGGGCTTTCAAGCCTAAAGCGGACAAAATCATACTAGTTTGGAGACGAGATTTTTCATATTTATATATGGAGGCGGAATATACAACATTTTATTCCCATTCTTATTCCCAACAAATAGTATCAGAGCTCCAGCCTCAGACAAAACACGATGTGAGTGAAATATCAGATGTCCAGAAAAAATGTAATTAAAGTGCTCGTGACTTATCAAACGATGAGACTTGATTGAAGTGTATTAAGATGGTATGACTTGATTAAAATGATTCCAAAGAACATGTATTGTTGTTCGATAAGAGTGGGTTGATAGATCCTCTGTAAGCTTTATGGCTCAGGTGGAAGTCAATTGAGAGAAGGCTAATGTGTTAATTTTTTCGAGAGAAGATTTTGTTCGGTGAGACCAAAGTCCGACATCGATTAGACATGGGAACATAACTTAACTAGTATGATGATTTTTCTAAATGGAGGAAAAACAAAACCACGCGGACCTTCTGGTCCAAAAAGAACAATATCATACTAGGTTGGATATATGATTATTTATACCCATATACAAAAGCGGAATATACGATACCCATATTCGTAACAATTATTTTGAAGGAAACTTGACATATGATAATGAACGTAAAAAAAGGTATAATTGATTTGCATTAAACCATCTCGTTCACATAGCATCTTGATACTTATTTTCTTAATTATCAAATAAAAAAATTTAATAATGAATACAATATTATATTCTAGAGGCAAGTTGAGTAGAAATCAAAAGATTGGCGGCTCCCGAGAGTGTATTGAAGATCCAAAAATGGTCGTGTTGTTTTATATGGACACGTGAAATAAAAAAAATTAATACAATCTAATTTCATAAATAAAAGCAACTATAGTTTTATAACTTTGATGAGATTTTATTGAGGACATGACTCAACATTTATATGAGAATTATAGTGGAGCAATAAACTTTGATTATAAGGAAAATAAAACCTGTTATCTATATGAATACCATTCTTAAACTTTGATTATAAGGAAAATAAAACCTGTTATCTACATGAATACCATTCTTGTGAGCATAATAATAATTTTTATATCATCGCATATAACGAACCCATGTTCTTCATAAATTATTGCTTTTATAAACTATTTTATATATATATATATTAAAGACCTACCACAAACCATGCGGGTGTATAACACCAACTGTTATATACCATTTTTTGAAATTTAATTATACATACATATGTATTATATATATAGAGGTTTAATAATAGACATAATAATAACATATTATCATATACATACATATTATCATATACATACATATGTATTACTAAAATTTATCATATTATCTAATTTCATCTTCAAATAAGTGCATCATCGTGAAATAACAAAATATATTACAAAATATATTTCGTAAACTTCGTTGTTTGTGTTGAATATAATCTAAAAAATCCTCTTCGATTGTAATCTATATATATAGACTAAAAATTAATAAAATAACCGACCATACTTTAGTGAAGTTGAGGAATAATTAACAGATCGAGGGTTTGATAAGCCCAATATGCCCGCATAGGTATTTGTTTGGTTTTGTGAATCTTACACACATTAGTTTTATTTCATTTTATCTATGGTTTGTAACTCTCATCGTTAAAGAATCATATGCTATAAAGTCATATATTTAGGATGTTATTTAATAATTTACTGAGGATATTAACCCCGGTGGATACGAGTCTCAACCGTCGGTTGTGTAATTTTTAATCGGTGGGTGAAATGGTCCCTGGAGTTGAAAATTTCTCAACCGCCGGGTTGCAACTTACGAATTTGTGTTTTTTATTGAATTTATGCTTGATGAATTTAGGAAGAGGTGGAGTTAAATAATGACTTACATGATTCGTGCATGGTAAAAGAGGAGATAATGTTGGAGCCTTGCTTCGTTGATTATAGTCACTTGTTCGAAACGAAATCTCACTAAACCCGACAAGAGTTGATTGATTGGGTTAAGCAAACCACGATATACAATGGGTTTGTGGTTATATTACGTCGCCGAGATCGACTTGCTTAAAAAACTCTGTGAATAATTTTTGTGTGCGAAGGATTCGGAAATTACACAAAATTGGTAAATCTAAAGGATCTTAAGACGAAGTCTACCAGCACGAAAAAATGTGGATGTCCTTTCACTTTTCAAAGAACGAAGGTGGATGATGATTTATTTGAATTAGAGGTCGCATGCGGCGTTTAGAATCATGATACTACATCCTACAAAGAAGGTCATTCGTACTTGGAACAATTGAACAAAGAAGAGATGTATTTCTTAGTTACTTCTACGAAAATGGGATCCCGTCCTTGTAACATTCTTGGTGGAGTGAAAAAATTGAACCCTAAGAATTCGTCTTCAATGTGCACCGTGTACAACGCTCAACTAAAACACTACAAGATCGAGAAAGGCGTTCGGTTGCAATTCCAATACTTGTTTGGTGAACTAAAGAGATTAAACTATTACAAATTCTATAGAAAGTCCGAAACACGGAAGCGATATCATATGTGAGCTTTTATTCGCGCACCCAGTTAGTTTAGATTTGTTACGGACCTTTCCAAACATCATTGAAATTGAAAACACGTACAAGGTAATCAAATACGAGATGTCATTGTATGAGGTCGTCAGAGAAACTTGTACCGAGAAATATTTCTACGTCAGATTCGCATTTATATCCAGAGAAATAATTGAGAGCTACAAATGGGTGTTAGAATGCTTAAATTTGTTGATGGTAGCTCACTCCATCAAACCACCTTCCATTTTTTTGACAGATAAAGACTTAACGCTTGTGAAGACGCTGGAGGAAGTGTTCCCAATACAACACACATGTTGTGTCGATGGCACATTAACATGAATGTCTTACGAAAAACAAAAAAAAAATCATCAAAGAGAAGAAAATGTCTAACAGCTTCTTGAAAGTGTGGAATCAAATGATGTTGGCAAAACTAGGTTGCCTTCAATGACTATTGGTCGGAATTGCACCGTGACTTCAAAGAGTACCTGAAAGCAATCGAATATACCGAAAGTGGGTTAGGATCATACAGTGATAAGTTTGTTACGTGAAGAACTAACAAGTGGATGCATTTTGGTAACCAAACCACAAATCGCGTGGAGAGCACTCATTCGAGCCTTAAGTGTTTCATCGGTACGAGCAAAGGTAACCTCGAGTCATTTTAGTTGAAGTTGCATACTTTGATTGAATTACAACACGGGGACACCAAGGGCTCATTTGAAAAGAGTTGCTTGTTAGCTCTATATAAATTCGCGAACATTGTGTACGGTAAGCTAAAAAACAAAGTCTCTCACTATGCTTTGGAAATTTTCCGAAAAAGTAGATTGTGTCCGCAACATGACAATCGCGGCTGGTATGCCTTGTGGTTGTGTGATACAAGCTACACACGGTATGTCTTGTGCGTATGAAATCTATGAATTTATTACCAAAGGCTTAGAGGTGCCTATAGAGTTATTTCACAAACATTGGAAGAGGTTAGACATTCTTGTCCGTACCAATCTCACGATGACAGAGCAATTGAAAGCAAAAAATGAGAAACTAGTATACGATGTCATGGAATCCAATGACGAAGCACGCATAAAGTATGTTTATAAGAAATGGTTTTCCGTCGTCCATCCCGAAACAAATTCTCTATTGGATCCATTGGTGAAGCAAAAAGCGCACGGTCGTCCATTTTCCAAACATAAGTTTTCTATTACCACATCTGAATCATCCACTAAACGTAACAAATGTATGCACGAGCATATTCTAGATTCCAAAAAATCTAGCTCACCATAGTTTGGATAAATGTACAAACCTCTAATCGCAAACTCACGTAAAGGGAAAGAAATATCGGGTCCAAAATGTGGTTGGGAAAGCGCCTCCGCTCTGAAGAAAGGTAGCGTTATTCTAACGCCAGCAAGTGGGAAAATATTATCCAGTGGAACGGTCAGTTGTAGGTCAAGCTCTACGATGCTGGCTAAGGAAAGTTTGGTTGATCCCACAGGATACTTAAACCAATTCTCGGTCTATGTTAGGCCTTTTGTAGAGTCCATCACCGACGTTAAATCTCATGGCCACTGCGGGTACCGCTCGATTGTGTTTGCCTTGAACGGGTAACAAGATGGGTAGAGATTGATTAGAGATTCCCTATACAATGAGCTCGTGGATTACGCATCCATGTACGTGAAAATATTTACAAGTATAGAAGATTTGATCGATATTGCGGAGCGTGTGAAGTGCCCTAGCGATGTGGGTACTATCAATCATTGGATGTCCATACCCGAGATGATAGTCGTGCTCGCGTCTGCGTTTAAATGCATACTCCACTTCGTAAGAAAATCGAAACATGGATGTCGACTTTACTTTTATTCCGTTAAGAGGTGCACCACCTCCGTTAAGTATTTTTTTACATTATCGGTTACTTTATACCTTTAAACATCTTTTTTATCACGTTTTTGTTTTTCTAGCTTGGGGTTAGGGTGGAGGCCCGATGTGCGAGGATACATCTGTGTTGCTAAAAGTTTCGTTCACCAAAAATAGAAGGTTGGTCATCACTGATTCTCTCTCATTGTAACAGATATGAAGAGCTTAAAAATAGTTGCTCCGATGTAACCGATTTAGCCGTTTTTGTATGAGCACTATGTCATGACTAGTTACATATGTAAGATATGTTACGCTTAAAATTTGTATGTTTTGTAGTTTATAACAAGATTTAGCTTAAAAAGTTAACACTTTCACCTCTTAATTTGTGGTTCAAATTAAGTTAAGACATTACACTTTAATTTAAGACGTTACATAATTAGAAATACAAATGCAAACAACAAAAATAGATAGATAGATAATAGACATAGTTAACATAGCAGAATCAGTTCCATGGCGACGGATAGTTCCATCCATGCTCAAAGTATTTTTTGAAAGGATATTCCTCATCATCGCTACTTCCTTCATGAGTTGGGTTAATTATAACGGAGGTGGCTATCGTGTCCGCTTTCTCTTGCATTTGTTGCATCGCATGTTCCATCATCTCTTGCGTAATAGTACTTTAAAATGACATACTAAATATATCGATGGATTCGCTTTGGACTTCGTAAGGAAGTGACTTCATCATTATAGCCACGATGTTCAAATAAGCATATAATTCTCAACCGCCGGTTCTCCCACCCCGTCGGGTTACGAATTTTCAACCGGCGGCTGAGAATTCGCCCCTCCCGATTGAAAAATTATCAATTGTCGGTGGAGACCCCACCGGATCGCACACGTAGAACCGGCGGGTCTGATCTCGGTGGGTCAAAAAAATTCAACCGGAAGGGGGACTCTCAATTGTCGGTTGAAAATTTGTAACCCGACGGGATAGGAAAAATAATACTCTATTGATAGCCAATAAAGTGATGAATTAAAACATAGAATTATAAGCTCTAACGTTATTTTATATATTTTATACTCAACATATTAGCCAAAAGATTTAAAACTTTATCCAAAACGTCAAGAGTAAGCATTAAAATAAGTAATTTAACCTTATTGTGTAAACAATAAAATCCAACGCCACTAGGTTCACATGTTGTATCGGTTATTTTAAAAGACCTAAACAAAGAACCACAATGTATATGTAAACATATATTTTTTCCAAGAATAATTTATCTAATTTCAAATATTATAAAAATAAAAATAAACATATAAACTATGAAAGAGAAAAATTATAAAATGATTATAACGCAAAAATAATATTATCACACAATTAACATTAACTATTATTATGTATAGCTGCATATATTTTTCCATGCATTTCGAGAAACATGTAACAACATAACCGATACTTTGATGTGGATGAGATTTATTCACAGAGTTCTACCACCAATATTCGGAGGGACTACATTACTGGCAGTTCGGATAAAGACTGACTTCATGACTAAGCAGCTTTTTAGGGATTTCTTTTACATATTTAACATTGGGCTTAAAGCCCATAAAAAATAATCCTACTTGAAAAATGATTCATAAGACCCACTGGTCATAAAATACCTATAAATACCTCAACTACTTATATTTAAGAGGTTGGACTTTTTAAACACACTTAATGCTAAGCAAGCACCACAATTCTCTCACTACACTACACTAAAACGTTAAATACCATCCTTATAATTCACAAACTACCCCTGTATCACAAATTGAGTCCACCAAATTGGCAACTACAGTGGGAGCATGGCGGTGTCTGAATATCAAATTCGAAACCGGCAGGGTAAAGAACAGTTTGGATGTCATCTAAGGCAGATGGATCCCAATGTACAAGATGTACATCCTCCTCCAAACGACAAATGAGCAAAGGGTATGAATGAACACACAGTTGTATCACAAGTCAACGACGATACAACTGACAAGCAACTGCTACAAGATGAGAATGATCAACTTAAGGCTGAGTTAGAAGCTTTGAAGGCTCAGAGACAGCCAGGCTATGGCGTGAAAGAAAAATCTGGCGCATCTGATCCACATCCAAATTATGAGCCTGGAGAGAATGAAAAATCAACCAAAACCCGGGTAAGCTCCAGAAAAACTCATCGGTCTAAACGACCCGTTAGTTTAACATCATAGTCCTCTGATAGCTCTTCGAAGGATTCGTAGCTTGAAGAATCAATCTCATCTAGTAGTAATGAGGCCAAATGAGGAAAAAGTTAAGGCGTTCGAGAAAAAGGATAGGATTGTAGGATTAAAAAGCATCACCATGTTAATCATATGCTCTTAGACCCTTTTTTCTTGTCAATTCGAACCAGGTATATTTGATACACCTAACGAAGACTCAGTATTTAGTCGAAGTCATAATTGGAGGCAGTCACCTTTTTCTTCCAAACTTCTATCTAGACATCTTTCAAAGATGTTTGACAATTATAAAATGAAAAAACTACAATGGGAGTAAAGACCCAGATAATCATATTGAGCAGATCAAGAATTTCATGATGAGTTTTGATGATGATGATAAACTACTTTGTCGGGCTTTTTCTCAGACCTTTAAGGGAGTTGCGCTTAAGCGGTACAATAGTATTCCACGATGGTCCATTAGGAACTTTGATATGTTTTAAGTTTCCTTCCAAAGATAATTTGTGGGCAGTAAAGAGGTGAAGGGAAACGAGGACACCATAATCCATTGTTCCCAGGAATCTAATGATTCGTTGAAAGATTATGTGAGCATATTCGTAAATACAAAAAATGGGTTAGCTGATTGTTTCGAATAGGTAGCCATTGCCTCTTTAAGGCGAGGGTTGACCCCTTGAAATTTGGTTGATTCAGTAACCAAAAATAAAGCTATGGCCTTTGGGGGTTTGTTAAAACAGGTTGGAAAACAAATTATGGTTGAAGAAACCAAGAAGTCCAGAGTTCATCGATAGAACAAAGCTATTGTTATTGCACCGGCTTCACAACAAATAACTCAGTCACGATACAAATCAAAAGAATCCGGACAGGGTTCTAATAAAGCTAGGCAGAGTCAATCCGGTCAGAGCTCCCATGGGAGAAGTAAAAAGGGACCATGGCTTTAGCCTAAGTGGTTTACTGAACTAGGGGAGAGTGTGGCAACTATTTATGATAAGACTAAATACGAAGTACATTTCACAGCCCTTGCACCATTACAGTCTCTCAGGGATACAAGGAATTCCCTCTTTTGAAAATATCATAATGATATTGGGCATGACACCAATGATTAAATAGTACTAAAGCAAGAAGTACAAAATCTTATTGAGAGAGGAAAACTAAAAAAATTGGAAAGAAACAAGGGGGAAATAGGCCAGGTGGTAGTAAAACTCTTGCATTGATAGCTCCTGGAGCTTCCGAAAGGAGAATGCAATGGTTATCACAGAAAGGTTTGACGTCGACACTGAGTACCTTGATCCGGATCCACATCGGAATCAAGTGGGTGACATAATAGAAGAAGCGACTCAGGTTTCCAAGTTGGTACAATTCTTCGAGTCTCTAACCATATTTGGGGGAGACACTATGATAGCCCCTTCCACCACTTCAAGAAAGAGACATGTTACCAGTTTGGAAAGTCAAATGGAAGGGAAAATGTCTACACATCTTTACGAAGACCCATTCCCATTCATAATTTTTGATGAAGATGGCTTGAGGGATATAGCAGGGCCGCATGAAGATGCTGTGATGATTGGAGCATCAATTGGGGGCAATGATATCTGAAGGATCCTCATTGACACTAGTAGCTCTACAAATATACTATTCTTAACTTCCTACAAGCAAATGAAAAATATTTCTGTGAATAGAAGCATAATGGGATTCACTGGTAGTTCGGCAGATGTCATTGGTGAATTCGAAGAAGAAGTATTATTGGGTAAATGACCATTCAAGAAGATTGTAAGATTTCTATTTATGGTAGTTGATTGTCCTACATGCTACAATGCCATTTTTGAAAGATCTTGGCTGTCAAGAATTCATGTTGTAGCATCCATTGTACATCAATGTTTGAAGTAAGTTGTTGGAGGCCAATTAGGGGTCGTCTGAAGCAGTCAGAAAGTTGCTAGAGAATGTTATGCTACTGCCCTTGCCTCAAAAACATTAGGGGCAGTCAAGAAGGGTGAACGATAGAAGTTATTGAATTCATCTATCCATCTTAATGAGATAGATAATCCAAGGGAGGCTCCTAGTGCCATAATTCCTATTGAAAAAGTTGAAACTTGTCCTATTTGAGAGGGTAAAAATGTTAAATTTGGTACTAAGTTGTCTCTGGATTTAAGAGAAAAATGTTATAATTTGTATCCAAATATTTGCATATCTTTACATGGTGCAATTCAGATGTAACTGTGGTTCCAACTGAGGTAATAAGTCACAAATTATTTTGTCCAATCTGATGCAGGCCCAGTAGTTCAAAGAAGAAGATCTTTTTCAAAAGAAATGACAGATGTGATAGTGCAAGAGGTTGATAGATTGACCAAGATGGGCCACATTAAAGAGTCTCAATATCCTTTATGGACTGAAAACCTTGTTTTGGTCAAGAAGAAGAATGGAAAATTGTGTATGTGTATTGATTTCACTGACTTGAATAGAGCGTGTCCTAAAAACTTGTTTCCAGTTCCTCGGATGGATCAGTTGGTGGATTCTACATCTAATAAAAAGCTCTTGTCCTTTATAAATGTTATCTCAGGGTACAATCTGATCCAAGTAGATTCGAACGACCAAGATCACACCACTTGAATCACTGATAGAGGGCTTAATTGTTACATAGGAATACCCTTCGGATTGAAAAATGCTAGGGCCACCTACCAAATATTGGTAAATAAAACATTTGTAAACTAGATTGGTATGAATATGGAGGTATATATAGATGATATGATGGTAAAAAGTCTTGAATAAGATGAGAACATAGCTGACCTCCAGGAAACATTTTCTTCTCTAGAAGCTATGAATTTAAAGTTGAACCCAGAGAAGTGTGTATTCGGAGTTCACTCCGGGAAGTTTCTGGGTTATGTGATAAGTGAAAAATGAATCCAACATGATCTTGATCAATTTAATGATTTGTTGGCTATGGATCCTCCTCGGAATACTAAAGAAGTGCAAAGATTGATTGGTTCTCTAACTGTTTTAAACAAGTTCATCTCTAGGTCCTCAGACAAGCGTGCTCAATTCTTTCAGGTTTTAAAGAATGCTAAGGAATTTAATTGGTCTCCGTAATGCGACTTAGCTTTTCTTGAGATTAAGAAGTATTTTTCTTCACCAAAAAAGTTGTTCAAACCAGTTCCGGGAGAGAAACCTTACATGTATCTAGCTGTATCTGAATATGTTATGAGTGTAGTTCTAGTCAGAGAAGTTGATAATTATCCTCGTCGGGTCTACTACATAAGTAAGAGTTTGTTGGAGGCAGAAAAATAAGATTTAAAGCTAGAAAATTTAGTTTTAGCCTTGGTAATAACTGCCAGGAAAATGAGGCCCTACTTTCAAGCTCACTCAATTGTGGTCCGAACGTCGTATCCTTTGAATAATGTACTACAAAAAGGCTGATATTTCAAATAGAATGACCAAGTGATCAGTGGAGCTAGGTGATTATGATATTGACTTTGCTCATCAGACTGATATCAAAGCCCAAGTTGTGGCTGATTTCTTGGTAGAATTTCATGCTAAAAGGCCTCATGAATAAGAACCAAGTAGTCAAGACAAAAAAGAGTGGTTGGTACACACAGATGGTGGATCAAGTACTATGGATTGTAGAACTGGGATTTGTTTGACTTCTCCTTATGGTGACACAATGTATCAGGCTATATGCTTCGACTTTAGAGCTTCTAATAATAAATCAGAATATGAGGCGGTCATTGCTGGCCTTCAGTTAGCATTAATTTGTGGGGCAAAGAGGGTCAAGCTTGGTGTGGTTAATTATCGTCTGGGGTAAATTTGTAATCTGTTTAGAGTTTTGTGGAGGCTTATGGGTGTTTAATATTTAGAGTAGAGAGTAGAGGGAGAATTAAGCAGCCTGGTTGTATTTAATTTTCATTACCCATATTTAATGCAGGTGGTTGGGTATTTATACCCTTACATCTGGGCTTTATGGGTTCTCGGGTCATGTTTAATGGACCCGGGTCATGTTTAAAGACCCAAGAGCTCTTAGTAGGAGAGCAAGTAGCTTAGTCAAGAAGTGTTTAGGTTTTTTAGTACTTTTGTCATAGTTCGAACAGTCCAATGGGCTAAGTGTTCGAAGTGGTCTGTCCGGTCTGGTGGCCTTGGTCCGATTTGTCCCTGTCCGGAGAGGAAGCAGTATTCGGACTCATCAGGAGCCCCTTTTTTAGGTGTTTGTTCAAATTCCTTTGTCAAAATCTTGAAAAACAGTCCGATGTCAGGGGTAGATTTTCCCGGACAGGTCTTTCGACTTGTGCTATGGTTTTATCCGGACTGATATAACTCTGTGAATCCAAACAGTTTTTCTCCAGAGTTTATGGGACACGTGTCACCTTCTGGTTGGCTGTTTCAGCCGTTTTTCACCTTGAATTTCGAACCCACCTTCTTCGAAAAGCAACCTCTTTATTGAAGAAGGTACATCAGCGCCGTCTTTTAATCATTACCAATCTTTTCGAATTCTCCTAGGAATCACACTTCTTTTTCAGATTTACTATAAATTGAAACACTTTCTACTGTTTTACCATCACTCTCGTTTTTACTCTGCAAATTCTTAAAGCTTTTTCTCTCCAAAACAAATTTTTACCCAGATCGTTTATGTTCACAGCGAGGAACGCTTTGATCAAAGGTGGGTGGCTCAACCTCTCTTAACTTTGAAAAGGCGCAAAAGGTCGAAAGGGAAAAGCGCATTGCAGCAGGCTTACCCGTTTTGCCCATCGACAAACCAGTGACTTCAGCCACAGAATCAGACCAGGGTTCTTCTTCTTCAAAAGGCATTAAACCGAAAAGGTTATTTCAAACCAATCTCTCACCCATTATCTCAGGTTCTTCGGTTCAAGAATCGGAACCTGTTGTTGAGCCAGGTGTAACTGTTACCATCATTAAAAAACCCTCCCCCTTCTTAGCTATGGGGTCAGACGCTAGAACCTCCCCTAAAAAATTAGTTGACCGAAGAAAAGGCCGGCTGGTCAAGGTTCAAGCTTCTAAGAGCACTCCTTCAAAATCGGGTGCCAAGGACAGCAGCACTGGGTCAGAAGTGCCCATCAGAGCTCCCAAGGACAGGTTGTCCGGTCCAGAGGGTAGTGGCTCAAGCCTTCGAAGAGAAACATCTGCATCAGAGCCCCAACCGGAGGCCAGAAACCAAGAAAATACTGAAGCTCAGCAGTCCAGAGACCAGGCTGAGGCAAATCTAAACCCTCCCATTGCCACTGCTACTGAAAACCCCTCATCAATCATGGAGGAAGTAATGGAGGACTCTATCGAAGAGGCTCCATTCGAGTCTGAGTCTTCCGGACAGACCAGTAGTGCGGTTGCTGCCAAAAAAGATAAAGGTAAGGAGAAGCTGTGCTTGAGACATCCGGATCTGCCGGAGAGTTTTGAAGGAAGGGTGGGGCCTTGTTTTCACAAGGTCAATGTCAAGTACCTCCTCGCCCTGCAAAATATTAACTACGATTCATCCACACAGCTGAACTGGGCCGGATGCGTACGAAGTGAGGAATTCCGGAGAACGTGAAGATAAGGATCCCTATCACCCCCGAAACACCCATGAACTACAAATTGAGCGAGATAGTCATCTTCACGGAGCTGTTTAATTGGGAAATCAGATTCCTTTTGGACCCAGAAATTGTCAGATACTTTCATTTGATAAAGCTTTGTCCGAGCCAGCTGAGCCCCAATGCTTGGTACACCTTCATATCTTGCATTATGGCTTCCAGGCTCTCCGGGATTCCTCTACCAATAGAGGAGTTTGCTGCTGTGGCTAGCCTCTGCATAAACCACCACATCCCCTTCTACCATTTCAACATGGGGGATAACTTCAAAGCTGTGGATGACTTGCTAGAGTCAGAGAGGAATTAGAGGACCCAGTTCTTGTTTGTAAGTGGTGCTTGGGAAAACGGGAAGAAAATCAAGTCCGGAGTCAACCCAAGTCTTCTCATAAGCAGATGGAGGAGTGACCGTAAGTCTCCTACTTTACATTCTTGTCTTTCTCTTTTATTTTTTAAATCAAATTTGTTTAAACTAATTGGTCTTATCTTTGCCTTAGCAGAACTTCCCAAGGACTTCAGTGACCACTTGAAAATCGGGTAGACCACTTGCACCAAGATCAACGCTTGGGCTGCTGAGAAGTGGGGGAACCGGTTCCATGCTGCCTTCACCGGGGGCAACTTGGCAAGGTCTCATCTGTGGAACACCACAGGTCGGAGAGACTTAACTTGGGAAGATCTCACCACTCAGCCTCCTCCGGATGTCGTGCTTCAAAGGACACATGAACCGGATGGGACACTCTATTTGCCAGGCCGGGCCAAGGCCCCGAGCAAGATGAAAGGCAAAAAGAAAGGCAAGAAAGTGATGGGTGGAGCTAACCCTGCTGAGATGGAGGAGGATGTTCCAACGCATCCGGAGGGGCCAGCCCCCAGTCAAATTGATGATGCTCTCTTGGAAGCAGTAGAGCAGGAGAGTGTTAGGCAAGAGGTTCACTCTCCAATTCCTCCAAGGGCTTCCAAAAGAGATCGTAAACGGGGAGCTGAAGGCAAAGACAGGGAGGCCAAGAAGAAAAAAGACCTCAAAGGGTGACGAACTTTCTCTCCGAGCTCCGGAGCCTCTCCCCCAAGCTGACCCTACTGACCCAACACAAGAAGAAGAGATACCTGGTGACTTCCAAACCGATGAGGTCGAAGGAGGAGGTCTTAGCATTGATGGGGTAGACATCACTGGTCTTGGTGAGCTTGGTGAGTACTTTATCAATCTCCCCAGAGATGATTTTGCTGGGCCTTATCTCCCTCCGAGCACCTTAAACACAGTCACTCTTAATGGTAAGACCTTTACTGTCTCAAGTGAAAAGGATGTTATAGCTCACTCTTTATTAAGAAATGTTCAGTCGGTGCTTGCGTTGGAGAAGCCAGTTCGAAATCAGGCAGACATTATCAAAGACCTCAAGTCTGACAAAGAGAGGTTGTCCAATGACCTTCTTACTGCCACTTCGAACGCTGCCATTCTAAAGAGGGATAACGAAGATCTGAAGAAAAGCCAAGAGGTGAGTACCACAAAAGTTGCCACTCTAGAGAACACTATCACAGAGCTCCGAGAGAAGCTGTCCGGATTGGAGAAAGATCTTTCCTCTTCAAAAGGGGAGACCAAGGCCAAGGACCAAATTATCACCAACTTGACCAGTGACAAAATTGCACTTGAGAATACAGTGTCCAAAGCTGCCGAGGAGAAAGCTGATTTGCTAAGGGAGCCGGAGGCCAAAATCCAAGCCAAGATCGATGTTTATGCCAACAATGTGATAGACACTCAAGAGAAAATATATGCCAAAGTGAAATCGTACATGGTCCTGCTCTTTCATGAGAAGTTCCCGAAGAGGAACCTGGGGGATTTGTGGCTTTACGTAGAGCCTGAAGACCTCCCATATCACACAATGGCTGAAGGCGATAGGTTTGGCTTCTCTAGTGCATCCTCATCCGATGACGAAGAGCATATCGGAGAGAGCCCAGACGAAGAGAAAGATAATCCCAAGGGGAAGAAGAAGATGGATGAAGCTGAGCCATCTTCAAAGGCTTAGTCTTAAATTACGAACTATTTTTCACTTTTCATATTATTCGAACTAAAGTCCTTGGAAGGCCAAGGCACTCTTTTTTGTTTATGTGTCCGGTATTTGACCGGGTAGATCCTTTTATTTGTTTTGACAATTTGAAAGTCCTTGGAAGGCCAAGGCACTTAAGTTATTTTAATGAATATCCTTGTTTTGCACAATTCTCACATTCTTTCATAGTCTGTTCCAATTTTGATGGCTAGTGTTTAAATAGCCCTTAGCTATTTCATGGTGAGAGTGTTTAAATTCTCCGATGACAAATGTTTAAGTGGTCATCACTCTTTTATTTCAATCCGGATGGTGTGACAAAAGACAAAATAAGAACACTTCGGAGGAAAATAATTTTAAGAAGGCATCAAATTTTATTTAAAACCCGGACACCTCATTAAAACCTCCCCGCACCACCAGGGTAGGAAAGAGTATGCCCCCAAATATTTACATGGATGTTTAAACAAGTAAATATTTACAGGAATGCTATTCCAAGTACATCTGGAGATGTTCGATATTCCAAGGGTGGGTCAGAACTCTTCCAGCCTTGTCTTCAAGCCAATATGTTCCAGGTTTAAGCCTTTCAATAACCATATAAGATCCTTCCCAAGTCGGGGCCAATTTGCCGAGCAGCTTCTCTTTAGTGTGTAAGAAGACTTTTCTTAATACCTTGTCCCCCGGTTGGAAATCTCTTCTTTTAACTTTAGAAGCAAATATGCTCCTCATTAAACCCTGATAGTGTGCAGCTCTAAGGTGAGCTTTAACTCGTCTTTCTTCTATTAGGTCGAGCTGACTTCTGATTGTCACTTCGTTAGCGCATTCGGAGAAGTTGTGAACACGAAATGATGGGAGAGTTGCTTCTATGGGAGCTACTGCATCCATTTCATAGACCAAAGAAAAGGGCGACTCCTGTGTTGCAGCCCCAGGTGTTGTCCGGTAGGCCCACAAAACTTCTTGTAAATAGCTTGGCCACTTCCCAGCAGCCCCTTCCAAATTCTTCTTTAAACCGGACAGAATAGTTCTGTTAGCCACTTCAACCTGACCATTTGCTTGTGGGTGGAAAGGTGAAGAGAAACAATGTTGTATACCCCTTGAGGCACATAAACTCTCCATTTCCCTATTGTCGAACTGTGGCCCATTGTCTGTTGTTAACTTTTGTGGGACACCAAATCTGCAACAAATGTTGGATATAATGAATTTTATGACATCTTTTGACGTCGTTCCTGCTAGAGGGGCTGCTTCAATCCACTTCGAAAAGTAATCTATAGCAACAATTATAGTTTTGCGCCCTCCGGATGCCATAGGGAGAGGCCCCACTAAATCCAACCCCCATCGAGCAAAAGGTATAGGCTCACAAATTGACTCTAAAGGAGGGTGGGACATGAATTTCATTGTTGTATCTTTGGCATGGGTCACACCTTCTTACTAGCTGTTTAGCATCCTGCATGATAGATGGCCAATAGTAGTCGGCCATTAAAACTCTCCTTGTTAGAGCCCTGAATCCACAATGAGCTGATCCCTCGCCAGCATGCAATTCAGAGAGGACTACTTGAGACTCATCATTCTCCAAACAGCGTAGAAGAGGTTTACTGTAAGACTTTTTATACAGAACGTCTCTCAGTATGATAAAACCACGATCCTTGTGTTTCAGCTTGCCAGTGATTTATCCGGAGGCACGATGCTATCGGAGAGGTATTGCAGGAGAGGAAATCTCCAATCCTGAGGTTGTTTTACCTGTACTTCAAAAATTTCTTCCTCTGTTCCCATATTAAGTTGAATGGAGGGGCTCTCCAGCACATGGATCCATGGATACGACTCCGTGTATGCTATGGTTGCCAATGAATCTGCCAACTCATTTTCTGTCCAGGGTATATGTTCATAAATAACGCTTTTAAACTTGAGTGCTTCATTTTTAAGAAGAAGAAGATATTTCACTAGCTGCTCCTTTTTAGCCTCAGATTTACCTTGGACATGGTGGATAAGAAGCTGGGAGTCACTCACTAGCTTGACCCTCTTAGCCCCACAAATATAGGCTAACTTTAAACCAGCTATAGCCGCTTCGTACTCGGACTCATTATTGGAAGCCCTGAAAGCAAAACATATGGCTTGGTACATTTTGTCACCATATGGAGAAGTTAAACACACCCCTGCACCACATCCCATAGTGCTGGATCCACCATCCGTCCGGACGACCCAGACCTTTTTGTCTTTCATCTCAGTAGCCTGGTATGAATCTCTGTCGGAGTGAAATTCAACTAAAAAATCAGCCACAGCTTGGGCCTTGACAGCTGTTCGAGGAGCAAAATCTATGTCAAAATCCCCCAATTCTACCGACCACTTAGTCATTCTACTTGAAATGTCTTCCTTTTGGAGGACATTCTTCAAGGGAAAAGATGTCCGGACGATAATAGGATGAGCCTGGAAATAAGGCCTCATTTTTCTCGCAGCTATTACCAGGGCTAATGCTAACTTTTCGAGTTTCAAATAACGCCTTTCTGCATCTATCAAACTTTTGCTGATGTAGTACACTGGATGGGGGTAATTATCTACCTCTCTCACCAACATAGCACTGATGGCACAACTTGAAACCGCCAAGTATACGAAGAGTGTCTCCCCATCAACTGGTTTAAACAAGGTTTGGGGGAGGACAGGTGCTTCTTGATCTCATTGAAAGCCTCATCACATTGTGAAGTCCAATCGAATCCCTTCGCACCCTTCAAGGTTTGAAAAAACGGGGCGCACCTGTCCGAAGACCTTGAGATAAATCTGTTTAAAGCATCTAAACTCCTCGTTAGCCGTTGTACTTCCTTAATATTTTGAGGAGGCTCCATTTGGAATAGAGCATTAAGCTGGTCCGGATCGGGCTGTATCCCATGCTCACTTATAATATAGCCTAAGAACTTCCCGGATTGTACTCCGAACACACATTTTTCTGGATTTAACTTTAAATTCACTTTTACTAAGTTGGTAAAAGTTTCTTGGAGGTCGTCCAAGTGCAATTGCTCATCCACACTCTTTACCATCATGTCATCGATGTATACCTCCATATTCCTTCCAATCTGATCAGCAAAGGCTTTGTTTACTAACCTCTGATAAGTAGCCCCATCATTTTTCAACCCAAATGGAATTACTTTATAGCAATGAAGACCCCTGTCAGTGACAAATGTGGTATGCTCTTGATCTTTCGGATCTACTTGGATTTGATTGTATCCGGAGAAAGCATCCATAAAGGATAGCATCTTGTTCCCAGAGGTGGAGTCTACTAGCTGGTGGATCCGGGGAACTGGATACAAATCTTTTGGGCAAGCCCTATTGAGATCTGTGAAGTCAATACGCCACTTTCCATTTTTCTTTTTCAGCAGGACCGGATTGGCAGTCCACAAAGGATATTGAGACTCCTTGATGTGCCCCATCTTTGTGAGTCTGTCAACCTCTTGTACAATAACATCAGCCTTCTCCTTGGAAAAAGCTCTTCTCTTTTGAACCACTGGTGCTATGTCTTTCCAGAAGAATAGGTGATGTGATATCACATCTGTTGGAACCCCAGTAACATCAGCATTGCACCAAGCAAAAACATGCTGATGATTTTTCAAAAACTTTAACATCTCATTTTTTTCAGGTCAGGTGGCATTTTAGACCCTATCTTGACATTTTTCCCTTCTTCTCAACAATGAGTCTCTACCTCTTCGACTGGTATTAACACTCCAGGGGTCTCTCTGGGGTCATCAATTTCAACCTCACCCCCAGAAAGCCCCTCAAATTGCTATTGCTCGTTGATACGAACTGCCCCCAGCGTCCGGGGGGCTAGGGCTGTAGCATAACATTCTCTTGCAACCTTTTGACTGCTCCGGACAACTCCCACCTGTCCCTGAACAACATATTTCAAACATTGGTGGACTGTTGAAGCCACTGCATGCATCCTAGAGAGCCAAGACCTCCCTAAAATAGCATTATAGCAAGTGGGACAATCTACCACAATAAAAAGTATCCTGACCATCTTCTTGAAGGGACCCTTGCCCAACATAACTTCCTCTTTGAACTCCCCGATCACCTCTGCTGAGCTGCCAGTAAAGCCCACAATGGATCTGTCCGAACTCTGAATTACAGTTGGATTTTTCATTCTCTTGTAAGTGGTTAAGAAAAGGATATTGGCTCAGCTTCCAGTATCCACCAAGATTCGTCTTATGTAATTGCCCCCAATAGATGCTCCTATGACAACAGCATCTTCATGAGGGCCAGCTATATCTCTTAGATCATCTTCATCAAAAAAATGAAGGGGAATGGAATTTGCAATTGATAGGAAGTCATGCCTCCTTCTAGCTGGGTAGCCAAAGTATGAACGTGCCTCTTCCTCGAAGAAGTAGTAGGAGCTGTCATACTATTTCCTCCGAAAATTGTAAGTGACTCAAAAAACCTGATGAGTCCGGAGACCGTTCTAGAACATTCCTCAATTGCACCCACTCTATTTCAAGTCGGATCAGGATCCAAGTATTCAGATTCCACATCAAATCTCTCGATTATAACCATGGCTCCCTCCGGAGTAGCATTACTTGGGCCATCCCGGTGAGTATTGTCAGGCCTATTACCTCCTCTTCTTTTGACATAAGCCCCCAGCTTTCCCCTTTCAATCAAGTTCTGAACTTCTTGCTTTAAGGCTATACAATCATCGGTGGTATGGCCAATATCATTGTGATATTGGCAGAAAGAATTATTGCGATGTTCTCTAGGAGATTGTAGTGTGGCCGGTCTTCTATAATGCACCTCTTCCTTTGTTTTATCATAAATGGTGGCCACACTTTCTTTCAATTCTCCGAACCACTCCGGTTGAACCCAAGGCCCTCTCTTGTTTCTGGATTGCTGACTCTGAGCTGGTGCAGCTGGCTGAGATTGAGCTTTAGCCCTGCCATGCACCTGTCCGGTCTCTTTTGCCTTGTTCCCGGACTGATTCTGACTGAGATTTGGTGCCACCGGGGTAGACCTCACCTGCCTCTGCACCCTAGTTTTCTTTGTTTCGTCAACGTTAATCTGTTTTCCAACCTGATTCAGCAACCTCCCCAAGTCATGGCCTTCTTTCTGGTCACTGAATCAGCCAAATTTCCAGGGTTCAAGCCCTGTCTTAAGGATGCTATTGCCACTTGCTCGAAGCAATCAGCCAACCCATTCTTGGTTTTCACAAAACGACTTATATATTCTTTTAAGGATTCGTTCGGTTCCTGGGCACAATGGATTATTGTGTCTCCATTGCCTTTTAACTCTTTACTCCCAACGAACTGCCTTCGAAAGGCCACCCAAAAAGTATTGAAATTCTTGATATAGCCTTGTGGTAGGCTTTTATACCATTTTAGAGCACTCCCCGTAAATGATTGGGAGAATGCTCTGCAAAGTAGCTTGTCATCGTCATCAAAGTTCATCATGAAGTTTTTAAATTGTTCCAAATGGTTGTCCGGATCAGTACTACCATCGTACTTTTCCATTTTGGTGCTGTCAAACCTCTTAGGGAGGTTTCCGGACAGAATTTTGGAAGACAATGGAGATTGCCTCCAATTTCTGCCACGACTGAACACAGTATCTTCATTGGAAGTTGCAAAGATACCTGGTTCATCGTGGAAAGCGAAAGGATCCATCAGCATCCGCTCTACATTCCTCCGGCTGTGAGATGACCCTTTGCCGATATTCTTCTTCAACTTTCCATGTCTATCCCTTTTTCTTGAATATTTTTTGATCTGCTTTTGCTTTTTTTTAGTTCAACCCTCATCGCTGCTAGAGGATAAGGATTCTTCAACTCTCTCATCATCCGAAGAGCTATCAGAAGACTCTGAGCTTGAGTCAGAACTCTCCACTGGCTTAGACCGGTGAGACTTTTTGGAGCTCGCATGAGTCTTTTTAGTACTCACATGAGTCTTTGAAGGCTCATGCTCTCTGGGGTTATCGGTGTGATGAGCAACTTACGCTTTTGACTTTTCTTTCATGCCCATCCTAGCCTTTTCTGCCCTCAAGGCTTCTATCTCGCCTTTTAGGCTATCGCGCTCCTCGATGGTGTATTCATCGTTTTCACCCACCACTTCAAGCAAAGCTGGTGGCACTTCCGGGGCGTCTGGATTCATTCGGACTGACTTTTCTTGTTGGTTTCGAATGCTCGATTCAGGAACCTTCGTACTCCCACTGTGGTCGCCAATTTGGTGTGGTTAATTATCGTCTGGGGGTAAATTTGTAATCTGTTTAGAGTTTTGTGGAGGCTTATGGGTGTTTAATATTTAGAGTAGAGAGTAGAGGGAGAATTAAGCAGCCTGGTTGTATTTAATTTTCATTACCCATATTTAATGCAGGTGGTTGGGTATTTATACCCTTACATCTGGGCTTTATGGGTTCTCGGGTCATGTTTAATGGACCCGGGTCATGTTTAAAGACCCAAGAGCTCTTAGTAGAAGAGCAAGTAGCTTAGTCAAGAAGTGTTTAGGTTTTTTAGTACTTTTGTCATAGTTTGAACAGTCCAATGGGCTAAGTGTTCGAAGTGGTCTGTCCGGTCTGGTGGCCTTGGTCTGATCTGTCCCTGTTCGAAGAGGAAGCAGTATTCGGACTCATCAAAGCTAATGAGTGATTCTCAACTATTGGTTTATCAGGCTCAAGGTCAGTTTGAAGCTAAGAAAGAACAACTGATATTGTACTTATAAACCTTGAAAGAAGTGGCTGCAAATTTTAAAAATGTTCAATATGAGCATGTTTTTAGGTTAAAAAATACTATGGCAGATTCTTTAGCTACCATAGCCTATTCTGAAGCTTATCCATGGATCTTAGTGCAAAAGTGTCCTTAAATAAGTATAAATCCAGAAGACACAAAAAAAGATGAAGAAAACATAAGTATATGGGTCACACAACCACAAGATTGGAGGTACGAAATTGTGCATTTTTTATCCGATAGGATTTTTCCTCCGGATAAACCTTTGGCCAGGAAGGTCAAATACAAGGCTAGTGGTTTTTTAAATTTATGAGAAGTTCTTTACAAAAAATCCTTTAGCGGACCTTTATTGCGTTGCTTAGGTTCTCATGAGTCTCAAAATGTGCTATCAGAACAGCGTGATGGGGAAGGTTTTGCGCATTGTGGTTACCGGGCACTAATCATGAGAGTTTTGCCAGCATGGTATTATTGGCCTACCCTAATGGCAGATGCACAAGATATGGTGAGAAAATGTGACCCTTGTCAAAAATTTGGGAATGAAATCCCTGTTCCAGCAATACCCAAGGAATCAATATCTAAACCACTACCTTTTGCTAGGTGGGGTTTAGATCTAGTTAGGCCTCTTCCAATGGCGTCTGGAGGCTTCCGAACTATAATTGTGGCCATAGACTATTTTTCAAAATGGATAGAAGCTGCTCTATTGGTAGGAACAACTTTAAAGTCTGTCATTAAGTTTCTTTTATCAAACATATGTTGTCGCTTTGAAATCCCCCAGCGTATCACCATAAATAATGGGCCACAATTTGATAACAAAGAGATGGAAACATTTTGTGCTTCTAGAGGAATTCAACATTATTTTTCTTCTCCGTTTCATCATCAGTCCAACGGGAAGGTTGAAGTTGCAAATAGAACTATCTTGAAAGGGTTAAGGAAGAATTTAGAAGGGTTTGTAGGAAAGTGGCCAAGTTATTTACAAGATGTATTATGGGCTTACCGAACCACCCCAACTGCAGCCACTCAAGAGTCTATTTTTGCCATTGTTTATGGTATGCATGTCATCACTCATATTGAAGCAACACTGCCTTCTTTCAGGGTGCAAAATTACTCCAAACAAGTTAATAAGTTAGCAATAAGAGGACAATTGGATCTGGTTGAAGAAAAGAGGGTTAAAGTATATTTGAGAACTATGCATTATCAAGGCCTCATGCAAAGCAGGTAAGCATCAAGAGTTAAAATAAGAGATTTTCAAATAGGAGATAAGGTATTAATGAAAGTCTTCTTGCGCACTAAAGAGAAGTAGTTGGGAAAACTGGCTCCAAACTGGGAAGGGACATATGTTGTTTGTGATAAGATCAAACCAGGGACATATAGGCTTTCAGATTAAGAAGGCAACCTGCTCAAACACCCTTGGAATAGTGAGCATCTCAGGTTGTATTTATAATAAAATTCTTTGTATATATTTACTTTAATGTATATCCAAGTAAATATCTATGGGCATACTCTTTCCTACCCTGGTGGCGAGGGGAGGTTTTAATGAGGTACCCAGTTTTTTTAATCTACTTGATGTCTTCTTAAGAGTTTGCGTTAACCACAAGAAATCTGAATCAATTAAATATATTTTTGGACTCTATTAAATACTTTGGTAGGTGTTTTGTTAAATATCGATCAGATATGATAAACACAATTCAAATTTGTAAAGCAGTTTTTTAACTTTTAAGTGTTCCCCGGATATATAAAACACAATCCAAATTCATTAAATTCCTTGGTGAAGCCAAGATAATTAAACACCTAAAATTATTAACCAGGAAAATAAAAGACAAGCATAAACATAAAGTGAGATTAAAGTAGATCAGGAAAACTTCGATCAACTTCACAACAAAAATGCATTGGCCATCCAAGGACTTTAGTATCGATATAAGGTAATTTAAACTAGAACAACAATGTTTAGGCCCTCCAAGGACTTTTAGTTTAAAATATAGATAAATAAGAGTAATAACTTTAGGGCTCGTTCCCCTTGGTTTCATCTGGATTGATTGGTTGAGGTGGGCTGGTAGTCTTTGAACTAGAATTTTCACCTTCTTCTCCTTCGGAGTCACTTTTAACCAACAGAGAGTAGTCATGCTTATCTCCATCAGGCAGAGCGTGGAAAGGTATTTCATCACCAGGTACATAGCTCCACAAAGGTCCCAAGTTCTTCTTTGGGAAAGTCTGATGGAATATAAGAACCATGTCAGACTTTATCCCATCATCTCTTTTTTTTAAAGAGTTCACCACCCCTGCAGTATACCTTTCAACAACAGCATCTATGTATTTCTTATTATTTTGATGAAATGTAGCTAGTTTATCGTTTTTTTCTTTAAGAAGTTGTTCTAGCTTCTCTTGCTCATCGGATAGAGTCTTGGTGGTATTGGCATCAACGATCTGTTACTATTTGAGAGACTTAATTTCAGCTGAAGTGGTAACTTCCAATTTGTTGTGTTCGGACTTTAGATCTAAAAAAGTAGTCCTAACTTGAGTGAGATTGGAGATGCTTTTTTCCTTTTCTTTAAGAAGAGCCTCTACATTTTTCTGTTCGGAAGAAAATGAGTTTTTCAAGTTCTAATTTTTATCTTCAAGAGTGTTTATGTCCTGGGATTGAGAATGGGCTTCATTTTCCAATTCTGTTATTGCCCTAAGATAACCTAGCAATGCATGACTCAGAGGGTTTTGCTCTTTAAAAATTTTGAACGACTCAACATCATAAGTTATACTGTTGGCCATTGGAGTCTATGGAAAAACCAGATTAAAATCATCCCTGTCAAAGTCACTAAGATACATACTTGGGAAATCATCAAGAACATTTTTTCTTGTGTCAGCCACTGGAAGAATTGGTGAAGAAGGATCAAGTGGATTGTTACTTTGTTGTTGAGAATTTTCTCCTTTGGGAAGATTTTTGATAGGGAAAATGGAGGAACGTCCGAGGAACAGAGAATTATTTTTGACCCTATGTCAGTTTTTTTCTTCTTCTCAACTTCTGGTTCGGAGTTGTTCTTCTTTCTGGCCCTATGGTGACCTTCTCTATGCCCTCTTTTATGGCCCCGTTTCTTGGGTTGAGTTTATTGCTCTGTCCTACCAGCCTCTTCCACAGTTACAGGAACTACTTCCAATAGAGATGCATCAATCCCTTCAGAATTTACTGGACCAGCATCTTTAAACTTTTGATGAGTCGGGCTTGACTCAGCTTTCTTTGTCTCAGCCTTTTTCTTTTTCTTATTGATCTTGTCTAAATGGTTAGGGTACCTATTTTGGGCTGGGAGATAGAGCTTACCATCTTTCTCTTTTGTTTTGCTCAAGATGGCATCCAAAGAGGGTGGAGTCGTTAGTTGCTTCCAGCTCAAATTCCTACTCCCTGTGATGTTCCACAGATGGGTCCTCACCATATTTCCCGATGTAAAGGCATTATGGAACTCTAAACCCCCAGTGTTCCGATGTCCACTCGTTCAACTTAATAAAGGTCTTCTTTTCCTTCTTCCAAATGCTCTTGGAACATCTTGGACAAAACTGTCATTAAATGACAAGGTATGTTGTTAAAGAAAAATATGAGATACAAAAATTAAAACAAGAACTAGGGAAGGTCAACTTACTCGAACCCTTCCATCGGCTAACCAACTGGCTTGGGTTGTCAGCAGATCAGATCTTCTTCCCATTCTCCCAAGCCCCACTAATATACAAAAATTATATCCTCCAAGGTTTCTCTGACTCAAGCAAATAGATCACTACTTTATGATCATTACTCATATTGTAATGATAGAATAGAATATGGTAGTTTTTGCACAAACCAGCCACAACAGCAAATTGTTATATGGGAAGTGGGATTTTGGATAGACGTGAGGCCATAATGCTAGCCATCAGGGTGTACCATGCGTTCAGACTTAGTTGGCCAGGGCACAGCTGTATCAAGCTAAAATATCTAATGATATATTAATCAAGGGGAAATCTAAGTCCCCAATTCAGCAACTCTGTGTATACAACTAACTCATTGGCTTTGGAATTCATTGGAGTATCCGGAATGATAGGTATTCTTACCTTAACAGATTTCGGGATGCCCCATTTGATTCTAATTCTGCCTAACTCAGCAGTATGAGTATAAACATAGTTTATCTTTTGTAAGGCTAGTAAGTACTTTATGCTAACTTTTTTTAAGTTTGGCTCAACTTTTCCTATCAGGCACTCCAGAAGCATCTTGGAGTTTGGTTGGCCCACTTTCCCTCTGGTCAAGCTCTTGGAAGAGTCTCCAGTTTTCCCGGATGTCCCAAAGTAAGGCTCAGTCTCACTATCTTCCATTACCTCTTCCATAACATTGACAGGTAATTCAGAGGGTTATCCGAATGCTTTTTCAGCCTGTTGTTCGGTTATTTGTTCAGTTGATATTTGGGAGGGGTGGATCATTTTTCCTTAGAAAGGCGAGTAACTCGACGAGGAGTTGTTGCCTCTTTATCCGAGCCCATAGCAATAAAAGGAGAGGGTTTTCTGACACTAGAAACTACTTTCTCTTTGATGGGTGATTTCTAGATTGCTGATTTTTTAGTTCTTAACTCTTGGGGTTTCGGATGCTTGGGTTTTTTGCTTTTGGGTTTCACATGGTTCAGAAGTTAATGGGGATAAGGATGGAATGAAAGGTGATCGTTGGGTCACCGGAGTTCTTGACGACGATGAACTCTTGTCCGGCTTAGGGATTGTTTGCACTATTAACTCTCGGGGGATGCTGGAAGTTCGACAGCGATATGAGCTTTCCGTTTCTCCTCTTCAAGTTCTAACAGATTCAACCGCCCTCGTTTTCCTAAGGCATTTCTTGCAGTGAACATAAAATTACCCAGGTCTCTGGGTAAGAAATATATTGAAACTCTTTTCTCTCAAGGAATATTTTATGTTAAAGGTAAAGTGAATGAAAATAGTGAAAAATAAACATAGTATACAAGGATGGACAAGTGTCAAAGGTTGCCTTGGGAAGATAAACCAATTTGGCCTAATGATTAGGGGTTATTGATTAACCCCCTATTAACTATATAAAATAGGTATGAATATCTAGGAGAAACAACAGCTCAGAAGTCCAACCAAAGATTGACACGTGTCATGGTTACAAAACTCAAACGGTTAAACTTCGCAGCGTGAAAAATGACCGCTTCGGATCCGATCAGGATAAATCATCACAAAGATTAACTCTTCCAAAACTATTTTTGAAAGAGTTAAAGGGCTACTAATGTGGATCAGATTTATTCGAAGAGTTCTACTACCAATATTCGGAGGGGTTGTTTGGACAAATACACACCACTACATTACTAGCAGTTCGGACAAAGACTGACTTCATGACTAAGAACTTGTTAGGGATTTCTTTTACATATTTAACATTGGGCTTAAAGCCTATACAAAATAATCCTACTTGAAAACCGACCCATAAAGCCCACGGGTCATAAAATACCTATAAATACCCCAACTACTTACATTTAAGGGGTTGGACTTTTTAAACACACTTAAAAGCACTATAATTCTCTCACTACACTACACTAAAACGCTAAATACCACCCTCATAATTCCCAAACTAGCCCTGTATCACAAATTCACCCCACCATACTTGAGATATTATAATATGTGATTATAATATTTTTCGAAAATACTCTATCAGTAGTCGAAACATCGCATAACAAATCTGATATATGTTGCACATAATCGTTTACATTTTTTTACATAAATTTTTAATTGGATAAACCGGAGCTTACATATATACTTAAGAAATAAATTATTAATAGATAAACAATATATTTTAATATGTTATAATATTAAACTATTTAGATATATATAGTTTATAAAATTGTAAAGCAAATATAAATATAAGGTTTCGTAAAGTAAAACTATATACATTTTATAAAGTTAAAAAGAAAAAAAATTAAAAATTCTATGTTTTATAAAATAAAATCATATATATTGGGGTATATGATTCAACAATGATAACAATATCGTTTTACATTTTTCGTATTCGGGAAAGAAACTTATAAAATTTAAAATAATCTATAACAAACAAAATTTGTAAACATGTTTACTTTGTTCAGTAATGAAGAAAAAAAATCAATCCTAAATTAATATACAAAATAAATGAGGTTAAACAATTACAAACTAAAATATATCAATGTTTAAATGTAACAACTTCATGTAAGTCTTAATCTTGATCTTGAGTTGGAATAACTTGATGTAAAAACCGTAGTTTTACATGGTGAGTTGCATGGAGAAATTTACATAAATCAACTTGTAGGTTTTGAAATTAAAGGGAAAGAAAAGTTTGTTTGTAAGATGAAAAAAAAAATCTATTGGTCTTAAACAAGCGCCAATGGAGTGGTATCGGAAATTCAACTCGTTTGTGATGAATAATGGTTACAATTGAACTCATATCGATCCTTGTGTCTATTTTTAGAAAGTTCTATGAAGGTAATTTCATTAGACTTTTTCTATATGTTGATGATATGTTGATAGTCTGGTAATATACTAGTATGATTATCAGTTTGAAGAAATACTTAGCCAAATAAATTGACATAAAATATTTGGGTCAAACAAGGCCAATCTTTGGCATGCCGATTATTCATTATAGGAAAGCTGGAAAGTTATGGCTATCACACGAAAATATATAAAGTGTGTACTTGAACAGTTCAATATGAAGAATATCGAGCCAGTTAATATGCTACTAGTTACATACTTCAAGTTAAGCAAGGATGGGTGTCTTACAATAGAGAAAAAGAAAGAAAGTATGTCAACTATTCCTTGCTCTTCTGTTGTTGGTTCTTTGAAGTATGTTATTGTGTGTACAAGACCATATATTACATATGTTGTTGGTTCAATGAGTAGATATTTATCGAATCTGGGTAAAGTTCATTGTGAAGCAGTGAAATGGATTTAAAGATACTTGCAGGGAACTTCTTCTTTGAGTGTCTTATATAGGTGACAAATCGAAATTCTACTTCAAGTTATATGTTTACATTTTCAAGAAAAAACATTTCCGGGTAATCTAAGCTATAAAAATGTATAGTATTGTCAACAACTTAGACCTAGTATATTAGAGCAGTGAATGGAAACAAAGAGATATTTTGTCTTAAGATGTTCATTTGAGAGTTGGGGTTGAAGAAAGATGAGTATATAATATTTTGTGATAATGAGAGTGATATGGATGAGCAAGAATAAAATGTATCACACACGCACCAAGCATATTGATGTGAGATATCATTGTTTGTAAGATGTGATCAAGGTAAATGAAATAAATTTGAAGAAAATTTACACTCATAAAAATAGTGCAGACATGTTGACTAAGGCCGTCTCCGTAAGTAAGGTTGAGCTTTACAGTAATCTTATTGGGATGAGGTTCAAGTGATCACCTTATGATTGTATCTTTCTCGTGACTGGCTGGAGGAGAGATTTTTACGGTCCAACTCAAATTTATGCCTACTTTATAACTTAGGATTTTCATCTTCCTAAGGTTATATATATATGGGAGCAAGAGATAAGAGACTCATAAAAAAATACAAGAACATAGACGATTTTTTATTTTCAGATCTCTTGAGTGCAGCCAAAATTAAAGGGTCTCTGATCAAGGGGAAAAGGGTGCCGGTTTTTACTAAATTTGGACAATGTGTTCGGAAAATCTAAAGCTTCAATTTCACCGTCTGAATTATGATTTGGTGTTATTGTTGAGGGAAATCACTACCGGAACAATGCAGTATTTTGGTGATATTCTTCACTTTTATTTGTTTTATTATTACTCTATTATACTTGAAATTTTTTGGCGATTTTGTAGATCTATATTAGAATGAATTGGATATACATGTACTCTTAACTTGGAGTAATAGTATAAGGGGTTTGGGTTCAATCCTGAAAACTCCAATGGATTTTTACTCTTCATATCATATGAGTTTTTCCACATAGAATAAATCATGTGTGTTAATTTATTTTACCATTTCTTATTTTCCGTGATTAAAGTTGTGGTTTATTTTAGTTAATTAATTGGTGAATTAGGTTTCTTGTTTGTTTTATTGATTGTCTTAAAGTTTTTTTGTGGGTGGTTTGATATACTACCATTTTGGGTTATATATGTTGGCCATCATATGAAGCTATATTGTGAGGACGATAAAGATAGCTCATTTGTACGAATATGTATCTTTGTTTAATAGTTTTTGTCTATTTCAGCTACACGAGGTTATTGGTATTTTTTGTTCTTGTTCTCAATTAATTAGACGCAATGGATCGTTAATTGGTGTTTTATGATTTATTAGTAATTAATCCCACTTTGTTATCGTATCAGAGTAGCAAAAGATAATGGAGTATACCATACCTCATCTCAATAATTGATTTGCATTGATGAGTTAAGTGATACTAAATTCAATTTTTAGAGTCTACATTTTTTTGTCTTCCGAATCTGTCATTTCTTTTATTTTCCTTTTTAAGATCTCGACGTTTATGGTGTTTATGTAAAAAAACTCGTGCATACCAAAAATTATTATGGTGATAGGATACATGTCTGTGTTGTGACTCGTGATCTATAAAGAGTCGTTTTCCATAGAGCATTTGTATTTGTCCCATTTAAAATTATATGTTAAATACTAATGTATATAAGAGAAAAAATATTTACAGATTTGTTTGTTGGCTTTGGCTAAATTAGGGCCATTTTCGATAAGCAGCTTCAATTTTAACCATATCCAAAAAAAAATTAAGTAGTCACATTTTGTTACCCAAAACACCCCCTAATCTTTTACAAAGTTCTAAACCTAAAGGATAATCATTCCCAAAACAAATCAGCCACAACTTCAACTCAACTTCTCTTCTTCTTCAAACATCCAAAACACCAAACCCAAATCTACTCCAACTTTAACTCCTCTTCTAGTTCCACAACAACTCTACTAGATTCACACTCAGTCGACAACAAGAATGGGAAAAGGAAAAGAGTGAGTTAACATCTCTAAATCTTGTTTTTCTTATAATTCTTTTTTTGTAGATTTTTGCTAGTTAGATTGTTAGAATAGGGAAATGCATGTTTATATTGGTATTTATAGTAGTATAGGGATGTTATGAGTGTTTTATTGTGGCTGATTCAATGTTTTAGAGGTAGATTTAAAAATTTGGTTGGAGCTCCTTCAATGGTGGAAATCACTGGTTTGTGGTTACCTCGCCGGGTGAAAACAAGTCCAACCGACGAGGAATGTATTTTTTTACAAGTTTGTTTATTACCCCACCGGGTAAAAACTAGCCCAACCGGCGGGGAATGTATATTTTTTGCAGGTTTATTTTTTACCTCGTCAGGTGAGGCTGGATTGACCTGGCGGGGTGGAAATTCAATTTATAACTTATTAATTTATCCTCGTCGGGTGAACCCAGCCTCACCCGGTAGGGACCTAATTCATTTTGACACACTCTTCTACCTTGCTTACTTACCTTTTCTCCGCAGGCATGAAGAACCCAGACACGACAAAGAGAGGGCGAAGAAAGTCACTAGGCGTGAACGGAAAGATGTCCATTCACGCAAAAAAGGCAAAGGTAGCAACCGATCAAAGGACGATCAGACGGAACGCCACGATCCCACGGAGCGCTCGTTGAGGCATAGTAGATATGGTGCCACAAGGGACCGAGTAGTACAGCCCCCCCTACTCAACCGTGTGCGCTTATGGAAAAGGAGGAGACAAAGGAGGAGACGAAGGTCCCCGCACCATCACCTCCACGAGAGGTGGTCAGTGCACGAGGACGTCCAACCGATCCAGAAGGTTGGAGAGATATTTTCTTAGAACAGAACAATACCCTCTTGTTTCCGGATTATGCGCAGCATGAAGCATACTACACCTGTATAGACGATGTAAGAATTTTAATTTTAGACTTAATTATTTGTTTATTACTTAAACTAATTTTTTATCACGTTTTATATATATATATATATATATATATATAATTGCTTCTTTGTTTCAGGCACGATCGGGTATCACGGTCCAGTCAAATTGCGGTCTATTCGGTCAGTGGGACCTCAGCAAGTAGTTAGGAGTGAAGGCTTTGTTGGAAGGAACTACATTCTGTCCACTAATGCGCTATCTACCAAAATTCAACAACCACGTACAATTGGCCGAGGTGTTTATCGAGAAGTGGCACCAAGAGACGAACACCTTTTAATTTGTGTTCAGCGAGATGACCATAACGTTGGATGACGTTTATGTGATTACCAGCCTACCGGTGGAGGGAAAAATTATTGATGCCTTTAGGCCGGATACGATGGATGCAACATATGCATGCTACGCGTCGTTGTTTGGGGTTTCGGCGGATGTCGTGCGGGAGGACATGAAGGCTCATGATGGTAGTGGGTTCGGCATCTGATGGCTTCGGACAACGTTTTCCACGGAGAGGTATTTGGATTCTAATGCCGCCATCACTATGGATATGAAGAAGCAAGCTGCTCGGGTATATATCATGTTCTTCCTTGGGTGTACCATATTCACCAACACGAGCTAGAAAAATATCCAATGCGACTTTCTCATTTGCCTTGAGGATTTGTTGAAGCTTGGTGAGTACACATGGGATACTTGTGCGCTAGTGTGGCTCTACAAGATCTTGGGAGGCATTTCGAAGCAAGCCTTGAAGAGCTTGGTGGGTTTTCTGCGCTGTTGGAGTGTTGGGTCTATAACCACTTTCCCATCTTCAGGGCGGCGGTGAATAGAGGTTACATCCCGGTCGATCCTAAAATGTTGGAGTGGTTGCCCAAAAGGACCACGGGAACACTCGCTCGCAGGAAACTATACTACCGTGACATCCTCACGGTGCAAGGAAAGGCGGATGTAAGTTATCTTATTTACGTTGAATAATAATTGTCTTTAAATTTTATGTTATAATCATTAATTGCTTGTTTGTAGGTGATATTCCGTCCTTATAAGGATGTTCGGCAAGCATGGTCAGAGCAAGCAATAGGGTTGTATCAAAACCCTATCCGTGTTATGTTGGTAAGCGAGGCTTATAACCCGGACTGAGTCATGCGACAGTTTTGTTGGGTCCAGGAGAAGCCGTTGGCAGCCCTTGTCCCTAGAACCGGTCTCTCAAGAGGATACCATCTTCGATATGCGCTGTATGGTAGGCATTGGACAAACTGGAGGGAACATCTCTACGTGATTGATAGGTACTCGAGGCCCTTAGAAGGGATTCGGCATACATCATCCCCCAGTATAAGGAATATGTGAAGAGGTACGGATGGTTTAACATCACGTCTTGTACTCTCACCGAGAGGTCCGCGGTTGAGGTGATGAACACGAGCTCGTGTCGTTTGCAAAGAAGGTGTTGGAGATTAGTACTCTATGGCTCTTAATTGTATGGTTGTCACATTCCTCGTTTGTATGTTGTTTTAATTTGCAAACTACGTTTTTTGGATTGTATGTTGTTTTAGTTTGCGATGAACTACGTTGTGTTATCGATGTTTTGGATTGATTTCAGATGATCTTTTTAATACGATGTTTCCTTTATTTCCGCGTTTTTTTGTTTGTTGTATCTTGTATGTTTGATTGTTTATAACTTAGTTTCATCCTTCAACTTGATATCACGGACTATGCCAAATTGTAAACTTGGAGTCCCAAATTTTCAAGAGCAATATTCTCTCCCCGGCGGGGAAGGAATTTTCAACCGTCGGTTAAAGGCGAGTAGAAAATTTCCATTTTCTATTAACCACCTCGGTGGGTGGAAATTACTACACCGTCTGGGGATAGTCACCAGTCGGTTGAAAATTGTGTTCCCGGCGGAGACCTATACAGGTTTTTACTAAAAAGGTTAGGAAAATGCTGAAACCGTACCCCAGCGGGGTGAAAATTATGAACCGTCGGATTAGTTCTATCCTCGTCTGTGTTATTGACCATCGGTTAGAAAATCCTAAACCGGCGGGGGAAACTAAAAAAATTCTACAACTACTCTCGCCATTTTATCCTCCCGCCAAATGAGACTCTCGCCAAATTATAACACCCTTATAAATATACATGTATTATTTTACAACATCACAACCACCAAAGACTCATAAACAAATATAATAAATAACAATGTTGAGAGACAGAGTTTACGGCTAATGAAGACTACCATATGCTTCAGGAAGTGAAGGTTGTCCGCCAAGAGATGGGCGAAGATACAAGTAATGCATTTTTTGAAAGGGTCCTATGTAGATGTATTTCAATTATGGTCGTTTAGGAACCGGAGGTCTGGTTGTACGCAGTCGTGACAAAATCAAAAGCAGATACCAATTTCTCCAATTGCTCACGAAGTTGGCGTTCGTGCCAAGTAGAGTAAAACAAGAGGCGGTAAAGGTCTGGTACATGACAGTGTTCAACTATATCACTAGAGATATGGTAGCATATCTGGAGGATATGGTTCTGGCAAGGGAGGATGGAGACGATGTTCTACACAGCTTGCGATACGACTATGACTAATCAGCACCATGTTATCTTCGAACGTGTTTTTATTATTTATGTTTCGACAAGTTGTTGTTTGTGTTCCGGATTTTTCTTATATGCTGCTTTTGTTTTGATGTTTTGCTTAGTTCTTATGTTTTCGTAAGTTATTTTGTTTGAGTGAGCACGTATGTTATGCTAAGTTGTTGGTTGAGTTTTAAGTTACTCTACGTTGGATATTTATGTTGAACCATGTTCGCTATCACATTCGTTGCTTAGTAGCTAAATTCCTAAACAGCAGCAAAAATATCATCTATCGAAACACAATTCCACCGGCTGGGGGAAATTTTCACCCCGTCGTTGACTTTATCCCCGATGGGGTACTTTTCAACCGCCGGTGGACAATTCATACACCGGCGGTATAGGGATCTGATAAATTTAATAAACCAACCAATGGATAATGCACCTCCCCCGGCGGGTGGAAATTACTACCCCGTCGGTGAGCGTTATCGGACCGTACGGTTAGAAGACCCCAAATATTTTAGTATTCTTTGAGTGGATTCTGCAAGCCAACCGACGATGTGAATATTCCATACCGTCGGGGAGTTTCTCCCTACCAGTTGAAAATTTCTTAACCGGGGGTTGGGGCACAATTTGACCCCTCCCACCATAAAAAGTTTTACGCGGGAAACATAAATTGTTTTCTCGCTACTTATTAGGTTATTAAACCATCAACTTCCAATCTACATATACTATAACCTGACTACGAAATTAAGCATCGAAGTTATAACAATGGATGATTCAGGCTGGTACATGCACGAAGATGCAAACGTCTTTAGCGCGTTTGACTTCGTGAAAGGCACAATGCAAGAGGAGGCTCTTGGTTTCGTCGATGCAGTTTTATGCATAATGTTCTTCAACCATGGTAGGGAAGCATTGTGTCCAGGATGTCTGATGCCCCGACCACGAGGATGCGAAGAAGTGGTCAATAGGTTAGGTTATCTTAAAACAGTGAGTTTACAGATTCAGTTATTCCACTACGAAGTCTGAAGCGAAGTCCGCAATGTATTCAACATGGGATTTCAAAGTACAATTACGTAGAAGATGGTGTCACATGTGATGTAGTAAATGGAGCAAGAGAGAGCGGACGCAATAGTCAGCATCGTCGATACTAGCCCAACTCCTGAAAGAAGTAGCAAGGAAGAGGAATATCCGTACGAGAAATGCTATGAGCAGGGATGGAACTATCCGTCTCCATAAAACTGAGTGTGGTATGCTAACTCGAGGTTTTCTTATCTATCTTTTGTTTTAAGTTATTTTCTTATGTATTTCTAATTATGCAATGCTTTTGATTAACGTGTAATGTTTTAATGAAATCGATAAATTAAGAAGTTTAAGTGTTAATCCAAAAAAATGCATCTGCATTTTACATTCATTAAAATCATATAGTAATCAAGCAAAAACCGATAAATTGGTTACATCTTCGTATCTCTTGCAACGAGAGGCGATAAGCAATTCCTAACCTTCTGCTTCTGGTGAACGCAACTTTAAACAACAAGGATGTATCATCGCACATGAGGCTCCCGCCCTAATCCCAAGCTTCAAAACGAAAACACGATAAATTGAATTTCTTAATATTTAAATTAACACACCCCTTATTTAAATACTTACGTTCACGAAATGGTTGGAGTTGACCCAACTCGATCCGATTTCCAACCGGTTTGGCATCTGAGGAGGTGCACCTCTTAGTAGAAGAAAAGTGAAGCCAACATCTATATTTCGGTACTGTCTAACAAAATGGAGTATGCAGTTAAACGCAGATGCAATTGCCACTCCCATCTCGGGCATGGACATCCAATGGTCTTTAGTACCCACATCATTAGAACATTTCACACGCTCCGCAACATCAATTAAATCCTCTATGCTAGTAAATATCTTAACATACACGGATGCATAATCCATCAGCTCATTGTAAAGGGCATCCCTTATCAACCTCCACCCATCTTGTTTCCCGTTCAAGGCATACACTATCGAGCGGTACCCGATATGGCCATCAAATTTAACGTCGCTAATGGACTCATCGAAAGGTCAAATATAGATGGTGAATTGGTTTAAGTATCCTTTGGGGTCTACAAAACTTTCCTTAACCAGCATTGTAGAGCTTGACCTTCAACCCACCATTCCACTATAAAACCTCGTCCCACTTGCTTGTGTTGGAATCGCACTACCTTTCTTATGAGCGGGGGCGGTATCTGAACCACGTTTCGACCCTGATATTTTTTTCCCTTTACTTGAGGTTGCGGTCGGAGGTTTGAAGTCTGCAAGTAAGGATGGTGTACTAGCATTTTCCGATTCGAGCACATACTCGTGCCTGTTTTTGTCGCGTTTAGTGGATGTATCATCAGCGGCAATAGACAACTTACGTTTGTTAGGTAGACGACCGCGCGTTTTTTGCTTCACCAATGGCTCCAAAATGGCAATTGTTTCGGGATGGACGACGGCAAACCATTTTTTATAAACGTTCTCTATGCGTGCTTCGTCATTGGACACCATGACATCGCATACTAGTTTATCAAGTTTGGCTTTTAGTTGCTCGATCATTGTGAGGTCGGTACGAACTATGATTTCTAACCTCTTGCAATGTTCGTGAAATAACTCTAGCGGCACCTCTATGCCTTTTGCAACAAACTCATAGATTTTGTGCGCGCAAGGCATACCGTCCGTAGTTCGTATAGCACAACCGCAGGGCTTGTCGGGTGTGATTGTCATGTTGCGGGCACATTCTACTTCGTCGGACACAAGCTCCAAAGCATAGTGGGAGATGTTGCTTTTTAGTTTACCGTACACAATGTTTGCGAATTTATGTAGGGCTAACAACCGGCTCTTTTTGAAAGAACCTTTGATGTCTCTCTGTTGCAATTCTACCAAAGTATGCAACTTCAACCAAAAAGGTTCGAAGTTACCTTTTCTCGTACCGATGAAACGCTTGAGGCTCGAATGAGCGTTCTCCACGCGGTTTGTGGTTTGGTTACCAAAATGCATCCACTCGTTAGTTCTCCACGTTATAAACTTGTCACCGTACGGCCCTAACCAACTTTTGGTATACTCAATTGCTTGCGGATACTCTTTGAACACACGGCGAAATTCCGACCGATAGTTATCGAAAGCTAATTCTGTTTCCGCCAACATCATTTGATTCCACACTTTCAAGAAGGCGTTGGACGCTTTCTTCTCCTTTATGATCTTTTTTATTTTTCCTAGGACACTCATGTTGATGTGCCATTGACACAACATGTGTGTTGCATTCGGGAACACTTCCTCCACCGCCTTCACAAGCGTCAAGTCTCTATTCATCAAAATAATGGATGGTAATTTGATGGTGTGAGTTATCATCGACGAATGTAAGCACCCTAACACCCATTTGTAGCTCTCAATTTTTTCTCCCTCCATAAACGCGAATCCAATGTAGAAATGTTTCCCGGTACAAGTCGCACTGACGACCTCCTACAACGACATCCCGTATTTGATCACCTTGTACGAGTTATCCATTTTAATGACGTTTGGAAATGTTTGTAACAAATCCAAACTAACCGGATGCGCGAAAAAAGATCGCTTATGACATCGCTTCCGTCTTCCGACTTTCTATGAAATTCATAGTAGTTTGGCCACTTTAGTTTACCCAACAAGTATTGGAATTGCGACCGACCGCCTTTCTCGAGCTTGCGGTGTTTTAGTTGAGCGTTGTACACGGTGCACATTGAAGAAGAATTCTTAGGGTTTAATTTCTTCACTCCACCGAGAATATCACGAGGACGGGATCCCATTTTCATTGAACTAACCACGAAATCCATCTCTATTTTGGTTAAGCGTCCCACGTAGGAATGACCTTCTTTGTAGGATGTAGTATCGTGATTGTGAAGGCCGCATTCGACCTCTATTCCCCACAATCATCACTTATCTTCTTTCCTTTAAGGGCGAAAGGGCATCCACATTTTTTCGTTTCGGTAGACTTCGTCTTTAGATCCTTGGGATCTACCAGTTTTGTGTAAACTTCACATCTTTCACACATAAACTCTATTCTCGGACTTTTTCAATCTTGTCTATCACATCAACGTAAAATAATCACAAAGCCGTTATCTATTGTGGTTTGCTTAACCCATTCAATCAACTCTGCTTGAGAGTAGTAGTGAGATTTGGTTCTGAACAACTCGCTATAATCGATGGAGCAAGGCACCGGTATTTCCTCCTTCTTCTCCTTCACCATGCACGAACCATACAAATCATCCTTTGACTCCTCATCCTTTAATTTTTCATCCTTTAACTCATCATTTAACTCTCCATCTCCATCCTTTAACTCTTCATCCTTTAACTCATCCTTTAACTCTCCATCTCCAGCCTTTAACTCTTCATCTTATATAAAAAACCGTAAATTATGAATATGGACACAAAACAAAATTGCCTACGCAATTCGCCGGTTGAAAATACTCATACCGTCAGGGAAGATCCAAGCGGCGGTTATGCCCTACCCACCCAGCGGTTGAATATAGTTACCCCGGCTGGAACATTGTTACACCCCCGGTTGAAAATCCACATACCGGCAGGGACATTCTCAACCGACGGCTGCCAATATGTCAGCCGGCAGGGGTAGAGCACAACATTAACCTACATATGTGGTTAAAACAAAGGGGCATCAACCGTCGGTATAGAATTCCAACCCCGGCGGTTATTGTATCCTTCAACTGGCGGGTGGGATTTGATTACACCGCTGGTCGGACATGGGCTCCCTCGTCGTTGAACCTTCATACAAATACTATGAAGTTTCTTCATCCCCGGCGGTTGATGAGAGTTCCACCGGCGGGGTGGTTTGGGTCTAACTTTCTAAATATGGAAGAAATACCAAAATGGAAACTTTTTTTATAAGATTGGTTAGAACAACTACCATATTTGGAGTTACATGCTCCTCGGCAAGCTTCTCATGTTCCGAGCCCATCCTTCAATTATCTCGATTTTTTAACAAAATTTGTTGGTTTTTGGAGGTTTTGGAGTTTATTTGTGAGTTTTGGAGTTTTTTTATTTTTTTTAGTTTTTGAAGTTTTGGTTAAGTGTTGGATATAAGGGTTCTTTGAATGAGTAATTTTGTGTTCTTCTATATTTGGTTAACCATACCTATGAACATGCTAAGAACGATCAATCTACAAGGAAAACTCTGAGAAAAGAATAAAAGAAAAGTCAGATACGTCTGCACTTCATCCTACCTATGAACATGCTAAGAACGATCAATCTACAAATACTCGAGTTAGCTCAATGTCCTGTTGGCTATGGATCCTCCTCGAAACACTAAAAAAATCCAGAGACTAACCGGACGGTTAGCTGCATTAAATAGGTTTATTTCAAGATCATCAGACAAGTGTGCTCAGTTTTTTCAAGTGTTAAGGAATTCCAAAGACTTTAATTGGTCTCCACAATGTGATCAAGTCTTCTTTGAAATCAAAAAAACATTTATCTTCGCCTAAGACATTGTTCAAACCTATTCATGGGGAGAAACTTTATATGTATTTAATTCTATCAAAGTATACGGTGAGTGTTGTGTTAGTAAGAGAGGTTCTTTATAAAAAAAACTCTTTTAGCAGACCCTCTTATGTTTCTTAGGATTTGAAGAATCCCAAAATATTCTATCCGAACTACATGATGGAGAAGGCTCTGCACATTGTGGCTTTAGGGAGTTTACCATGAGGGTTTTATTAGCATGATATTATTTTCCTACTATATTGGCATATGCTAAAGATATGGTCAGAAGGTGTGATCCCTGCCAAAAGTATGAAAATGAAATCCATGTGTCAGTAGTTCATATAGAATCAATATCTGAATCAGTACTCTTTCCCATATGGGGTTTGGATCTGGTTGGACCTCTTCCAATGGCATCCGGAGGATTCCAAACGATAATAGTGGCAATAGATTACTTTTCTAAATAGATAGAGGTTGCACCACTAGTTGGAACTACTTCAAAAGCAGTCATCAAATTTATCATATCTAATATTTGTTGCCCATTTGGAATTCCATAGCGTATTACTACGGACAATGGGCCACAATTTGATTATAAAGATATGGAGATGTTTTGCATTTCTAGAGGAATTCAACATTGTTTCTCTTCTCCTTTTCATCCTCAGCCTAATGGGAAAGTTTAAGTTTCTAATCTGACCATCTTAACAGGGCTGAAAGAGAATCTGGAAGGACTGCATGGAAATAGCCAAGTTATTTCCAAGAGATATTGTGGGCCTACTAAACTACTCTACACACCGCTACACAAGAATCTAATTTTGCCATTGTCTATGGGATTGATGCAATCACGCTTATAGAAGAAACACTACCATCTTTCAAAATACAAAATTATGCCAAACAAGCTAATGAAGTAGTAGCCATAAGAAATCAGCTGAATCTGATTGAAGAAAATGAGTAAAGGAACATTTAAGAGCTATCCATTATCAGTGCTTGATTAGAAGCGCGTATGCATCTAAAGTTAAAAAAAAAAAGATTTTCCAATAGGTGATAAAGTGTTAAAAAAAGTTTTCTTACACACTAAGGAGAAACAGTTTGGAAAACTGGCTCCGAACTGGGGAGGACCATACGTCGTAAGTGAGAAAGTAAAGTAAATTACCTGCACGCTTTTGGATAAAGAGAGAAACCTGCTGAAGCACTCTTGGAACATCAAACATCTCAGGTTGTACTTAGAGTAAAATTATCAGGTAAATATTTACTTTGTCATATATCAATGTAAATATTTAGGGGCATACTATTTCCTACCCTAGTGGCTTGGGGAGGTTTTAATGAGGTGTCCGGTTTTAAATCAATAAAATATTTTATTCCTTCTTTCAAGAATTGTGTTGAGTATAAAGTGATCGAGTCTATTAAACATCTCTCAGATCTATTAAACACACCTTCATCATTCAAATAAAACATCTTTGAAGTGATTGGATTTATTCAACACCTCCATCATTCAAATGAAACATCTTTGAAGTGATCAGATTTATTAAACACTTTTGTTTTCTCAAAAAATCCGATGAGTTAAACACTTATTAAACACATCAGAATAATTAAATACTGGTTAAAATGTTAAGCATAAGAAGAAAGGATATGTACAAAGAGAAATTTAATATTAAACTATGATCGAAAAAAGTCTGATCCATCATTAAACAAAATGCCTTGGCCATCCAAGGACTTTAGTCTTAAACAGAAAAAGTAATTTGATCCTTCATTAAAAAAATACCTTGGTCATCCAAGGACTTTAGTCTTAAACGGAAACACACAAAACAAACACAATAACCTTAGGGCTCATTCTCTTTGGTCTTTTCCTTACTTACATCTTTGGTGGAACTCTTGGTGTCGGTGTTGGAACCTTCATTTTCTCCTTCATCAGAATCACTCTTACTTGGTGAAAAATAACCATATTTATCTCTATCTGGAGTGGTGTGTAAAGGTATCTCCTTGGGTGGCACATATCTTTATAAAGGCCCAAGGTTTTTCTTTGGAAATGTCTGAAGAAATAGTAAAACCATATCCGACTTGATTCCTTCGTCTCTTTCCTCCAAAGAATTTACCACTCCAGCAGTATACCTCTATATTGCTGCATTTAGCTCTTGAGTTTGCTTCTTTTTTAAGAAAGAATTTTCATCTTCTTTCTCCTTGAGAAGCTTCTTTAACATATCTTTATCTTCGGATAAGGTGTTGATGGTGCTAGCATTGGTGGTTTGTTATTCCTTCAGGGAATTAATCTCCTTCAAAGTAGTGGACTCTAATTCGGAGTACTTAGTCTTGATATCATCATGGGCAGTCTTAGCTTGGGTTAATTCTAATCTCAGCTCCCTCATTCTCTTTAAGTAATGTTTCCACTATCTGTTGTTCGGGAGAAAGGGAATTCTTTAAGTTCTGATTATATGTGGTGAGAGAATTAATTTCCTTAGCCTGAGCCCCAGCCTCTCTCTAGATCAACTATTGGCATGATATAGGCCAAGATGGCATGACTCGGACTATCATGTTCAATTGATACTTTGTATGATTCACCATTATAGGTTACAGTATTGGTTATGGTAGTTTTAGGAAAGGTCTGATTATAGTCAGCTTTATCAAGGTCACTGAAGTACGTATTTCGAAATTTGTCTAGGATAACATCTTCTTCATTAGCTGGTTGTTCGGCTGTGGAAATGCTGGAGAAGATGGATTGGATAGAACCTTCTATTGATGAGGAATCTCCCCTTTATGAGGAATCTTAATCGGAGAAGGAGGAGGTACATCCGAAGGACGGAGTATTATCTCTGACTTCATACCAATTTTCTTATTTTTTTTCGGCCCCATGGTCACTTCCTTTGTGGCACCTTTTGTGACCTTTCTTCTTGGGTTGGGGTTGCTGATCTGATCTGCTAATTTCTACTACTGTTGCTGCAACTGCCTCTAATAAAATGGCATTGATTCTTTCTAGATTCTCTGAATCAACTCCTTCGGAGATCTGATGTGATGAATCGACTTTTACTTTCTTCTTGTTCTTGTTCTTGATCTTTTCGAAATGACTATGGGCTTTGTTCCAGGCCGGTAAGTAGAATTTGTCATCCTCAGCCTCGGTCTTCCTTAGAATATTGTCTGATGGAGGAGGAATAGTCAGTTGTTCCCAAGAAAGGTCTCTACTTCCAGTGATATTCCACAAGTGAACTCTCATCATGTTTCCTGAAGTGAAACATGTGTGGAAAACGAGTCCCTAGTTCTCCGATGTCCATTCATACAGCTTGGTAAATGTGGTTTTTCCTGCCTCCAAGTGTTCTGTAAGCGTTTTTGAAAAACCTATAAGAAGACACAACAACCAGTTCTAAATATCAACATAAAATATGAAGACTAATAAAAAAACTGAATGAGAATTACTTGAACTCTTCCACCGATTAGTCAGTTGGCTTGGATTGTCTTTAGATTTTATCTTTCTCCCATTCTCCCATGCTTCACTGATAAAAAGAAATTGAGTCCTCAATAGCTTCTCAGACTCCAAAAGATCACTCACCAGTCTTATCAGGTGGAAGCACCTAACCATTTCTGGATCCAAAGAAAACGAAGGCCCCAGTTGAGCACTTCGGTATACACACCAACTCATTGGACTTACGATCCATGGGAGTTTCTGGAGTCATTAGGATTCTCACCTTAACAAACTCCGGAAAGTCCAATTTTGCTGTGATCTGACCCAATTCGGCAGTATGGGTGTACACATAAGAAATTTTTTGAAGAGCTAATAGGTACTTTACACTGACCTTACAAAAGTTGAGCCCCACTTTCCCTTCCAGGCACTCCGGAATTGACTCAGTGTTTGGCAGCCCCATTTTCCCCTGTTTATTCAATCTGATGCAGTATATTATGTCTGTCCGCATGCCTCAAAGAGGGTATCTTCCCTGATGTCTTTCATAACTTCCTCTATTATGTTTTGCTGTTGTTCGGATGGTTTAGGGTCCACAAGAGGATTTATTATCTCCAAATCTGTGTGTTTTGAGGATGGAGGAGTGCTTTTAGCCTTTGAAAGGTGTGTGACCCTTTGAGGGGTGGCATCTTCAGTATCTGATCCCATATCCAGAAAGGGTGAAGGTTTCTTGATGCTAGAAACTATTTTTTCCTAAGATAATGGTTTTTGGGACTCTTGAACTGAAGGCTCGGAGTCTAAAGGAGATAAGGTTGGGATAAAGGATGGTTTTCGAATTACTGATATTCTTGATGATGATGAACTCTTGTCTGGCTCATATATTGTTTGTATAATCAGTCCACCAAGAGAAGCTGGTAGTCCGGCACCAATGCGTGTTTCTCTTTTCTCTCTTTCTAGTTCAGACAGGTTCAACCAACCTTTTTTCACCAAAGTGTTTCTGGATGTGAACATATAATTTCCCAGATTCAAGTTCAAATTATGAAATCAAGCTTTCTCTCTTTAGAAATTTCTTTTAATTTTTGAGAGATGAAACAATAAACATTGGTTTATATAAGAGATTAGAGGTGTGAAGGTTTTACCTATAGTAGATTAATCGATCAAAAGTAATGATTAGGGATTGTTAAATGCATCATAGTTACTTTTTGAAAAACAGGTAGAAGTACCTAGGAAAAAAGACGATTGAAAGGTCGAACTAAAATTCGACACGTGTAATAGTTCAAAAATCTGCCTTTTGAGATTCCCAGTTGCAAATGAAGCCTTTTCGGATTTGGTCAAGATTTACTTTAGATACAAACATGTTCTTCTTTCTACAAGTTAGCTCTTCCAAAGTATCTTTACAAGACCTAAAGGGGCTACTGATAGGATCGTAATTCTTTGGAACTATTTTTACTACATACTCTGAAAGACTGTTCGGAGGGCAGTTCGGACATATTCAACACACTACCAAAATGAACACTACAATTAAGTGGATTGTGATTAAGGAGGCTGCTGATAATTTACCACTTCCTACCTTGGGCTTATAAGCCCTAAAAGCTTGACCTGAGTTCGTAATCCGGCCCGGAAGGCCCATGGGTCACAAAACAAGTATAAATACCATAACCAACTTTATTTAATAGGTTGTACTTTATCTAGAGATATTAAATACAAGCACACACCACACTTCTCTCACTACATTCTACTAAAAACTTAATACAACCTAAAAATTATCCAAAGTACCCTCACATCCCAAATTATCCACACCAATACCAATGCACAACTACCCCATGCTATCTCACCAAGCTTATCCATATGCTCTAAAGATAGGAGAAATCTACATGTATGAATTTTTGGCTCGTGTTGGTGAATATGGTACAACCAAAAAAGTACATGATGTACACACGTGTGACATGTACAGTCATAGCATCAGTACGTATGGAATTTGAATCCCAATAATCATCTCCCGTAAATCAATCCCTAAGTCATCTAAGACCAAACTCGACCTCATTTTGGTCTTTTAATTCTTCTTGAATATCATTAGTCGTAACTCCCAATAGACGATCAAACGGGCATAAATTTCACCATAAGTGGGCGTCATATCTGGGTCGACTATTTACCATTTGGAGGCCGGTAATGAAAAACACGTCACCCAATGTGATATTCTTTTTAAAAATAAAAACTGGCAGGAGTTGGTCTTTTAATGTCATTGTTCCCTAGTAGTTTCTAACCTGTTACGTTGTATTGACCGATCTGTATGCTCAAAACGCTCAACCCGACTCCCTCCGGCTGCATGAGAGCCATTACCACTACTCGGTTGGGAAGTAAGATCTTTTTTAGAACTTTGTTTCTCAGCCTCTTTACGATCTTCATCTCGCCGAATTTCAAAATTTTCTCAAGCCTAAAATTTTGTTGCGCGTAACAACAAGAACATATTTTATTGGTTTCAAAATTAAGAGAAAACATAAAATAGCCAAAAAATGAAGGCTTCACCGCCAACGTGAAGCCTTTGCACCGGTGGGGTAAAATATATAGTTTCTACTCACAGCGTAGATTACTCGTGGTGGCAAAATTAACATTGCCGATGTGAAAGCTTTACGTTGGCGGTGCGCAAGCATCATGCTGCTATTTAGGGATGGCAATGGGTCGGGTTTGGGCCGACCTGCTTAGGCCTGTTGTTTTTTACTCTAGTCCGAACCTGGCCCGACTCGTAACGGGTTTAATATTTTTGAATCCGAATTTGCCCCCTTTATGTTCTCGGGTCAGCCCTACTTGGCCCGCAAATATATTATCTCTCTATTTTTAAAGATAAACTATATCTTCAAATATATTTTAAATTCATCTAAATTACTAAATCTTATAGATTTCTTAGTATCTAAAATCTAAATATCAATTACTACCATAATATATATATATAATAAAATATTTATCAAATGCGCAGTCAAATTTATTAAAATAAAAAAGATAGTTAAATTTATTAATATAGTAAAATATATATCAAATGACCTAAGAATTATATTTTCATATATGTAAAAAAATCATTTAAGCAAAAATATTAAAAAAAACTAAATATTTAGATGAATAACAAATGAGTGTACCTAAAAATATTTAAAAAAACTAAATATTTAGATGAATAACAAATGAGTGTACCTAAACACAATAGGAGAAGAAAAAAAAGATCCAAAGAACTTGAACAGTTAGAAATTGGGATTTGGAGTAAATGTAGAAAAATATTTGAAAAAAATATATTTATAGTTTATGGGATTAGGTTTATCGAAAAAAAAAATATAATTAATAAATATATTATTTGACTCTAATACATATAAATGTCAGTCTTTTAGTAATTAATACATATATCATTTAGTTATATTTTACAAATTTACAATTACTTTTTTAATATACTTTTTTATATTTAGTTTATATTTGCAGGCCTGGTTTGGTTGGACAAACTAAAAACCCATACCCGGCCCGATCCGTCTACGGGTCATATATCCGTCTATCGGTCATAATTCGTATATTCGTATCCGGCTCGTTATATGTTCGAGTCGGACAAAGCCCGACCGAATCAGACTGGGTCGGGCTGATTTGGACCAACCGGGCCAACATTGCCACCTCTACTGCCAGTGTTTTTGTTCATCGCCAGTGTCAGCATTTCATGCTAGCCGAGACTAAAATTAAAAATCCGCATATTTAGCTCCCGCCAGTGTGAATACTTCAAACTGGTGGTCCGAATGCTTCACACCAGACGGTGACGAAAAATAACCGCAGTAATCCAGCAACTGTTCTTTGAAATACCTCTAAAATTCTAACCACAAAACCTTATCTTAACATAAATCAATAAAAACCAAAGTAATAGCTCATTCGAACCACAATATAAACCATTGATTTAACTAATTTAACACCCTAAATGATTTCGCTCCAAAAAAAAATCAACTCAAAACTTATAAACAAATTAAACCAATAAAAAAAAAGAAAATTTACTATTTTCATTTGGCCATGGTTTTGTTGATAGATAAAGAGGTAGTGTTATCTTTCAAAAAAATGAAAGAATTTTTTAAATTCTTTGAGATTTTTGTTATTTTGAGATTTCGGTTCTGGATAATGTTTAGAAAAAAAATAATGTTACGAAAAAAGATAGAATAGGAAGAAAATTTTAAAATATGAAGTGGTTAGTATGTTTAATGGTGTAACTTATTATTTTTACTCTAAAAAAAATAGAATAAAATTAAATTACTCAGAAGAAATGTTGGATGCGCTTTTCTACGAACTACTTAATCAAATTGATCAGCAATTTTAGCTGCAAATCAATTATAATAGTAAAAAAAACACAAATAATCAAATATCTATATTTGAAAGGATGAGGTAACAAAATTAAATTTCATTAGTATTGCTATTGTTGTGCACAACAAGCTATACTCGTTCGATATACTATAACTTATAACTTATGTGGTGTGGAAAACTTTTGCTTGAATACATCTCAGCAAAAATCATATTTTCTTCTTCAAGCCCACAACAAAGCTTTGTGTTTCACGTATAGTTAGAAACATATACAGTAGTATTCTGACAACTTCAAAAGTTCCTTTGCACCACTATTAACTTTATAAAAGGAAGATGATAAAATTTACAACTGTATAAGAGTACAAATGTGATTAGTTTTCACAGGGATGCATGATAAATAGATTGGTCCCTGTGTTAACTTTTATTAGAAGAACGCACTCCATGCAACTTCTCAGTCTCACCGGATACACACTCCCTGTCAAATACAGCAGAGACAACAGCAACCCCTTTTAGATTCTGTGCACGGCTTTTGGTTTCGATCACAGCATGAGCATTTGAAATCCCAATACCACCAATTGCAACAACCGGTAACTTTGAAGATTCGCAAACAATTTCCAATCCATCCAAACCGATAGTACGATTGTTTGCCTTTGTATTCGTGGGATAAACTCCACCGCAACCGATATAATTGGCCCCATCAATCCATGCTTGATGAGCTTGCTCTGGTGTCTTGCACGATACACCAATGATTTTTTTTGGTCCAAGTAGAGATCGGACAACACTAGCAGGCATGTCAGACTGCCCTATGTGAACTCCATCAGCATCGCATGCAAGCGCAATATCCACACGGTCATTTATAATTAATGGTACTTCATGTGAACGGCATAGCTCAAGACATGCTTTGGTCCCTTCGAGAAAATCCCCTGTTTCAGCATCTTTCTCTCTGTTAAGAAAAGTAAACTATCAGACATGATGACACATAATATAATGCAAAGTATACAGCACAGAACATGTCACTTCCTTGATGAATTTTCCAACACTAAAGTAAGCTTAAACCACAGCCATGCAGGATCTGAGCAAGAAATTTGGCCAAGAACACTACATTTCTGTCAATTGCAGTGTCCCTGCGGTCTATGTTGAGCAGATGCGGCAATAAAAGAGATTGTACAGTTTAGTGGCTAAAACAGAAAATGAAGAGTAAAGACTGCCACAAATCATTTGGAAGAAATTTAATCATCTTTTAGAAAGAAAAAAAAAGATATATAAGACGAAATAATTATTATTTTGAGGATTCAGCTTCCAAACACTGATCTAAACAAATATGAATCAATGCTCGGAAAGAACTACCTTTGAAATTAACGACAACAACCTTTGAAATTAACGACAACAACGATCTATGCTTGCCTATATGAGTCAATGGCAAAGTGTCAACTCTACATGATAATAATATACGTCATCTTATTCAAGCAGTTGGCATTTAAATTTTCATGTGGGAACTGCATCTAAAATTTAAATTCCAAAAAGCTCATAAATATGTCATTTGTTTGGCATTAGACGGTGTGTAAATTACTGAAACGATATGCATCAAGCACCTAACTACAACTTGTAGTTGACCTTATTTGCACAATTGTAGCACCGCCTTCTAAAACGGCCTTAACTGCATCTTTAATAGAACGGTCCCACTTTTTGTTCATTCTGGAATCCGTAACAACATACAGGAGCAAGTCATTCGGGTTGAATGCATATGCCCTTCGTAAATTTTGAGGAATTCCCTTAAGCTTTAGAAAGTGGTCAAATGGCCCTTGAGGACCATTTCCAATAACAATATCAGTGCTGTAATCCAAGGCTGTTTCAACATAACGTTTAGCCGCCTGCCAAGGGTCAGTCAGATATAGAAAAATCAGATGGGATCTTATAGTTGGAGAACATGTCAAATATTGTACAACAGTGTCAATTCATATAGCTTGTACTGAAAGGTGCTTTTGTACATTTATAAGTATAAGTAGACATTCTTGAATATAATATAATAGTAATGTAAGATTGACTCTGATTTTTCTGAGCTATAAACTTTCATCAAAAATAAATTAGTAGAATTATAGTCTTTGTTCAAAGGACATTCTCCAAACATGTAACCAAGAATATTTATTATCAGTGGTCTAACTAAGGCAACTACATTTTTGTTGACTCATGATCGACCAATTAAGATTTGAGACTTCTACTATATATGAGAAGTTATAGAATAGGTAAGAGATTGGTTAAGATGCGATAAATATAACCTTAAAATTTATATAAAGATAGATGATCCACACCGTGCAATGCATGTCCTAGATATACAGACTGAAACATGTCCGGCCTAGACTTGCAAACTTTTACATATCTCATTTATCTTAAGATATATACAAAGAGCCGACAACAATATACTTTTTTTCTTATGGTTAAGAAACTAATCAGACAATAACATTGTCATTTTGGAACAATTGACTATGGTTTTGAACAAATATAGAGACTTGAACAAAAGCATGATCAAGCACACGTATTGTTGAGAAGATGATGATCTATAATCACCTTAGTTCCTTTGTCCTCTGCTGCATAATACATACCTATGAGCTTTGTTAGCACCTAAGGTACTCAAGTTTGTTGAATCTGACAGTATAACATGGTGGCTATGTAATTATCCTTTCAACTATATACTTAGTAAGTACGGACATACTTGACATTAAGTAAACATGCTAATATGCCAAAGTACCTTGACAGCTGCAAGCATTGAAGAACCTTTTGCTAGCTCAGCTGCTATACTTGATGCCAAAGTACAGCCAGTACCATGAGTGTTGCCGGTTTTAATGCGAGGAGAACGCAGCTCGTGACAATTTACACCTGCAAGAGTCAAAATAACTCTTCAAGCCGAAAGGCATGGAAAAGGATCACTGTGGTAGCTTAAGACTAAGTATCCAATTTTACCGTCAAAGAACACATCAATAGCATCTGATGAATCAGGAAGATGACCTCCTTTGACAAGTACATTGCTGAAAACCACACAAACAATTTCAATCAATAGAAAGGTAGTTGTTCTTCCCACCTCTTTTATATGTAAACTCCTAAATAATATGAATATAAAACGCAGAAACATAGAATAAGACTAGGAGGAAAGAAAAATGAAGCTATAGAACTATGGAATGTGTAAAGTCATAAACAGAACCAGGACTGGTAACCATTGCCAGTGCACTAGTAGTCTACAATTGTTGTATCATATAGATAACTCCCAATATAAACATCATCTTCCCCAAATATTTGATAAAAAAATCCTTATTAATTTTATATTAACAATACAGGATTCTGTATGGTCCCTTTACTATCAATTTCTTTGAATTTTCTCCACTTTGACAACTTTGATTTCTTTCATATCATACTTCTATGTTTTCAAACATAAAATATATAATAAACAATGAAGAAAAAGACATCAAAAACATATGCAGCAAAATCCCCTCCATTTTTCAGACATCAGCCAATTAACAAAAGGATATAAATTCACTTACCGTGGACCCATACTATGTAACAACTTTGCAGCATAAACGCATATCTGTAACTGTTTCAAGTTTTTCAAGACCAAGCAAAGTAGATGCCTCTTTAAGGTTGGGCGTTACTATGTCGGCCATGGGAAGAAGCTTCTCCCTGAATTAAGGACCCAAGAACAATAACAAGTGTTACAAATATTAAGTAATTAATAAAATCCGTGTAGTAGCTGAGTGTATTATGTATACTCTACAAACTACTACCAAAGCAGCGTATCCATGACAAAATAGAGTGGCCATATGAGTAAGTATAACATCTGATAAAACCTTGCTTACTACTGAGGATTAGGTCACAGAGGTCACTTCAAGACCAAGAAATCTAAAGTAAACCACTTTTCCAAGTAGTGACGAGTAATCAATGAAGTGCAGAAGGAAAGAATTAGCATGGAGGTCTCACAGGTTAAGGTTCAACAATGTCATCATAAAGGTTAAAAGGCCATAATTTCCATGAGATGGTTGGCAACAACAATAAGCTAAATTGACATCTACTTTTGTAATCAACTGAAAGTAAGATACACCATCCATCACAGTATTGGTAAGCTCTCCAAAAATACATGCCTCCAAATTGATTAGAATCTTTAGCTCAAAAGCAACAATAACTGTCTTCTAAAGCTTCACGTGTAAATTTCACAGCTACACATTCACGGATATTATTTGTCTTTGGGCTGCAGAAACTAGCGTTGCTTATGAATGCAGAGGCATTTTCCTTTGCCATGAAGAACGCTAAATTGGTTGATGGAGTGCATCCCGGGTGTAAGTTTTTCTTCCCTATACTTCCTGCCTTATCGATTTACTTTTCACTTATCTTTTTTCTTTTTAGGAGTCGGCCAAATAAACATAGTGGAAAAGAGCTCATATCGAGGAACACAAAGGAGTTAGGAAATGTCATTCACGAATTGCAATGGGAGAAGAAAGTAAGTTATCTTTTTAATTGGCTCTTTTTTATTTTCAAATCGGTATTTAGGGTAGCAACAACCATGAGTCTCAGTCACCTTCGATGTTATCGATGATTTGCGAAAGGCCTCACACCTAGAAAAGTTATAGAAAAGTTATAGGACAAAATTGGAAAATATGATTGTAGAAGCAAACAAAGTCTTATGTAACTTGAAAATATATATATATATTGTTCAAGTTTTCTAGGTGAAAATATATTTTTTTCTCAAATTGGTATTTTTTTTTCTGAGAATAAAAGTTTTAACAAATATTTCCAAATTACATAAGACTTTTACTGCTCCTAAAATCATATTTTCTATTTTGTCCTATAACTTTTCTAGGTGTGAGGCCTCTCGCTAAAATCATCGATAACATCGAAGTTGACTGAGACTCATGGTTGTTGCTATCCTAAATGCCGATTTGAAAATAAAAAAGAGTCAATTAAAAAGATAACTTACTTTCTTCTCCCATTGCAATTCGTGAATGACATTTCCTAACTCCTTTGTGTTCCTCGAACTCAGAGTTCTTTTCCACTATGTTTATTTGGCCGACTCCTAAAAAGAAAAAAGATAAGTCAAAAGTAAATCGATAAGGCACGAAGTATAGAAAAGAAAAACTTACACCCGGGATGCACTCCATCAACCAATTTAGCGTTCTTCATGGCAAAGGAAAATGCCTCTGCATTCATAAGCAACGCTAGTTTCTGCAGCCCAAAGACAAATAATATCAGGATCATTAAAGCAAAACATTTTTCCATTTTAACAGCAGACATAAAATCAAATGAAAGAAAAGAACCCGCTTGCGAGAAGCCCTAGCAGGACGTTCTTTCTCCTTCTCAGAATCACGGTCTTTCTTCTTCTCAGAATCCCTAGCACGCCGTCGAGTCATTCTTGATCTCACTCCAATCATCTGAGAAGCCCCAGCAGAACGTTCTTTCTTCTTTTCAGAATCCCTAGCACAACGTCGAATCATTCTTGATCTCACTCCAATCCTTTGAGAAGCAACAAACAAACACACCACAAACAGCAACAAACAAACACACCATGCTTTAAGAAGAGAAAAACACACGTTTATCCAGTTGGGTAAAGTTGACACCACATACAGCAACAAACAAACACACCATGCTTCTATGACTATCTCTCTCTAGAGATATGTTTACACATTCTTTCTATAAAGCCCAAACCCCCCATAACCACAACCATCATGCTCTTGTACTCATTATCTCTCTTTCTCTCTCTAACTTTCTACCTTTTTGTTTTTTTTTTAAATTTCCACCTTAAAAAAAATGGAATATAGAGGAGATCTCACACAACCTTTCTTTATTAGATCACAACCAAACCCACACCGAAAACCCAGAAACAGAAACAAACCCTAGACTCGAAAAAGTATTATCCGATACACAGATTCCATATCTCAAAAGAATCTGTATAGCTTCATGGGTCGAACTCAAGATTCTTGTACTTTTAGCAGCTCCGGCAGTCGTCGTCTACTTGATAAACCAAGCTATGGCTCTTGTGACACGTGTCTTTTGTGGTCACCTCGGTAGTCTCCAACTAGCTGCGGCGGCGCTTGGCAACACCGGTATCGGGATGTTTACTTATGGTCTTATGGTAATTAGCAATATATTTATTCTCATTTTTATAAAAATATCACATTTATTTCCATACCATACCCCAGCTTGTTTTGTTTGGCAGATAAAGGTGAAAAATTTATGTTATGTTTGACAGTTGCCACTCAACTCAACCAAAAAGTTAGCTCTAACATAGTCCTTCCGGCATAACATAAATAGACCGGTCAGATAATAGCTCTAGTGGTACACATGCTAATCATGAATAGACCGGTCAGATAATAATTATAGTGCTAATCATGAATAGACCGGTCAGACTACGTTTCTACTTTCTATATACAGCTGAAATAGTCTTTCTTTCTTTTAATACAATTAATCCAATATATTATTATATTTAATTAATTTTCGATAATTTTGATGGGAGTAGTTTCTAGTAATTTATTCCCATCCCGTGATTAATTCCATTTCAGACCAATTTCAGATTCTGAATTATTTTAAAACAAATGTCGAAAAAATAATACTTTCAAAGAAAACACGTTGGTAATGGTCTTTGGTGTTGTCAGCTTTGATTTGAGTCTTTTTTTTTTAATTAAACAATAATATTTATTTTTACAGTTGGGAATGGGAAGTGCCGTAGAAACATTATGCGGTCAAGCTTACGGAGCGCAAAAATACGAAATGTTAGGGATCTATCTACAAAGATCAACGGTTGTCCTAACTCTAATAGGTTTACCAATGACACTAATCTACATATCATCCAAACCCTTATTAATCTTGATAGGCCAATCAACGGTCGTGGCATCATCGACGGCAGTATACGTGTACGGTCTGATCCCCCAGATTTTCGCATGTGCCTTAAATTTCCCTCTACAAAAATTTCTTCAAGCCCAAAGCATTGTAACCCCCGGCGCTTATGTATCAATGGCGCGCTTGTGGTTCACGTGGTGTTTTTGAACTCCCGATCATCTCATACAAAATATATATATATATATATATATATATATATATATATATATATATATATAATATAAAACAACGATAACAAATTAAAAAATATATAAAAGTTATGGTTGTAACTACTTCGTTGTCATTTTATAAATTAAACCATAACTTTTTTATATTTTTATAATATTTTTTTAGTGAGTCATGCTAGAAAAAAGCCACATTTTGATTGATCTCTCCCCCTACTCTTTTTTTTTAAACTCAAACTTGAATTTTCCAATTTATCCTTTTCATCATAACTAATTACAATCATGCCATTTACTCTCTAAAATTGTCTAGAATCTGAAAACCCCAAAAATTACCTTAAAACAAATATTTTACAACCGAAATCCATAAAAACTGTTTTTAAAAGTATGATTTTAGGCTTTGTTTTCATGAATTAATGTTGTAGAGTTGTTTGTTACACGTAGATTTGGCTGCTAGTTTGTTGGAAATAGTGGTGTTTAGATAAATTTAGGGTTTGGCTGTGTGCAGGTGTTCGTAGATTTGTTTTGGTAGCACAAAATTGCGATCATCATAGGTACTTGTCGCATGCGACAAAGCCCATTTTAATTTTAAAAAAAAGTACAAAAATTTAATTGATAATAAATACAAAGAAAAAAAATGAAAACAAACAATTCTAATTAATTATCTTAAAATTACGATTTTCGATAAATTTTTTGGGCTTGAGAGGTTTTGAGAGAGATTGAAAGAAAAACAAGAAAAAAATGGTGAGAGATTTATAAAATGCTTTTATACCTAGGTTTTCTAAAGAATGGTAAATTTGTCCAAAATTTGATGAGAGATCTATAAATAGGTATAGGATCCAGCAGTGTAAAATCCATAAAAATGTGTAACTTTTTTAGCCTCACCCTTTTGGTTTAATTCTTCCTAGCTAGTGTAATACTATTTTTCCTTTAATTATATATTTTATTTTTCCTTTAATTATATATCTTTTCGGTTTGTTTAATTCTTGCTAGTGTAATAATATTTATTATTGTTTTTTTATAAATTAAACCATAACTTTTATATATTTGTTTAGTTTGTTTAATTCTTGTTAGTGTAAATCTATTTAGGATTCAAATGTATAACTAGTTTTCCATATATTTTTTATAAATTAAACCATAACTTTTATATATTTTTTAGTTGGTTTAATTCTTGACTATTTATGATTGAAATTAGAGTCTATAACTAGTTTTCCACATATGTTTTTATAAATTCAACCATAACTTTTATATATTTGTTTAGTTTGTTTAATTCTTGTTAGTGTAATACTATTTAGGATTCAAATGTATAACTAGTTTTCCATATATTTTTTATAAATTAAACCATAACTTTTATATATTTTTTAGTTGGTTTAATTCTTGACTATTTATGATTGAAATTATAGTCTATAACTAGTTTTCCACATATTTTTTTATAAATTCAACCATAACTTTTATATATTACTTTAGTTTGTTTAATCATGTTAGTGTAATACTATTTAGGATTCAAATGTATAACTAGTTTTCCAGATATTTTTTATAAATTAAACCATAACTTTATATATTTTTTAGTTGGTTTAATTCTTGACTATTTATGATTGAAATTAGAGTCTATAACTAGTTTTCCACATCTTTTTTTATAAATTCAACCATAACTTTTATATATTTCTTTAGTTTGTTTAATTCTTGTTAGTGTAATACTATTTAGGATTCAAATGTATAACTAGTTTTCCATATATTTTTTATAAATTAAACCATAACTTTTATATATTTTTAGTTGGTTTAATTCTTGACTATTTATCATTGAAATTAGAGTCTATAACTAGTTTTCCACATATTTTTTTATAAATTCAACCATAACTTTTATATATTTCTTTAGTTTGTTTAATTCTTGTTAGTGTAATACTATTTATGATTCAAATGTATAACTAGTTTTCCATATATTTTTTATAAATTAAACCATAACTTTTATATATTTTTTAGTTGGTTTAATTCTTGACTATTTATGATTGAAATTATAGTGTATAACTAGTTTTCCACATATTTTTTTTATAAATTCAACCATAACTTTTATATATTACTTTAGTTTGTTTAATTCATGTTAGTGTAATACTATTTAGGATTCAAATGTATAACTAGTTTTCCAGATATTTTTTATAAATTAAACCATAACTTTTATATATTTTTTAGTTGGTTTAATTCTTGACTATTTATGATTGAAATTAGAGTCTATAACTAGTTTTCCACATCTTTTTTTATAAATTCAACCATAACTTTTATATATTTCTTTAGTTTGTTTAATTCTTGTTAGTGTAATACTATTTAGGATTCAAATGTATAACTAGTTTTCCATATATTTTTTATAAATTAAACCATAACTTTTATATATTTTTTAGTTGGTTTAATTCTTGACTATTTATCATTGAAATAGAGTCTATAACTAGTTTTCCACATATTTTTGTAATAAATTCAACCATAACTTTTATATATTTCTTTACTTTGTTTAATTCTTGTTAGTGTAATACTATTTAGGATTCAAATGTATAACTAGTTTTCCAGATATTTTTTATAAATTAAACCATAACTTTTATATATATTTTAGTTGGTTTAATTCTTGACTATTTATGATTGAAATTAGAGTCTATAACTAGTTTTCCACATATTTTTATTATAAATTCAACCATAACTTTTATATATTTCTTAAGTTTGTTTAATTCTTGTTAGTGTAATACTATTTAGGATTCAAATGTATAACTAGTTTTCCAGATATTTTTTATAAATTAAACCATAACTTTTATATATATTTTTAGTTGGTTTAATTCTTGACTATTTATGATTGAAATTAGAGTCTATAACTAGTTTTCCACATATTTTTTTTATAAATTCAACCATAACTTTTATATATTTCTTTAGTTTGTTTAATTCTTGTTAGTGTAATACTATTTAGGATTCAAATGTATAACTAGTTTTCCAGATATTTTTTATAAATTAAACCATAACTTTTATATATTTGTTAGTTGGTTTAATTCTTGACTATTTATGATTGAAATTAGAGTCTATAACTAGTTTTCCACATATTTTTTTATAAATCCAACCATTACTTTTATATATTTCTTTAGTTTGTTTAATTCTTGTTAGTATAATACTATTTAGGATTCAAATGTATAACTAGTTTTCCAGATATTTTTTATAAATTAAACCATAACTTTTATATATTTTTTAGTTGGTTTAATTCTTGACTATTTATGATTGAAATTAGAGTCTATAACTAGTTTTCCACATATTTTTTTATAAATTCAACCATAACTTTTATATATTTATTTAGTTTGTTTAATTATTGTTAGTGTAATACTATTTAGGATTCAAATGTATAACTAGTTTTCCAGATATTTTTTATAAATTAAACCATAACTTTTATATATTTTTTAGTTGGTTTAATTCTTGACTATTTATGATTGAAATTAGAGTCTATAACTAGTTTTCCACATATTTTTTTATAAATTCAACCATAACTTTTCTATATTTCTTTAGTTTGTTTAATTCTTGTTAGTGTAATACTATTTAGGATTCAAATGTATAACTAGTTTTCCAGATATTTTTTATAAATTAAACCATAACTTTTATATATTTTTTAGTTTGTGTAATTCTTGCTAGTGTAATACTATTTATGATTCAAATGAGAGTCTATATCTAGTTTTTCAAATATTTGATATTGATAGGTAACACGAATATTTAGTTTATCTATTTTCCTTTACCCTAAATTACAATAGTAGTGACAAAAATTTATATTAAGTAAGATCCACTTATAATTTAAGTCAACTTCGAATTACCGTAAAACCAAGATTTCAATATATATTTAAAAAATACTTAGAATATTAACCACCGCAAACTAGTCAAATAGACATAATACTCCTAACCATACTGGCACAATCGATAGATTATTATAAATAATTACCAAAAAAATGATTTTTCTATCGGATATGATTCTCATTTATTCTTGGCAATGAAGCACCTATTAAAGTGCATAAGCGGAGTAATGTTGGGCTCAAATTCAAATACATTGTATGGTTCAGGGTTTTTATCTTTTTAAGGTTATATATATTGAGATAAAAGATAAAAGAGTCGTGCGAATTTATACAATAAAAGAAAAGACTTTTTATGTTCCAATGACTTGTGTACTCTTTGCCAGACCTGGGATGATTAGTGGTGGTTTGTCACTTGAGGTTTTCAAGCAGTGGGCTCCTTCTGAAGTGAATCTTATTACATTGCCTGGGTACGAACCTTTGTTACTGTTTAAACTTTTTCATGCATGTACGAATATAGTTGGTAGCAAATGCTACCTTTCTTGATTGGAATGCAGCACAGGAGAACTCTTTTCAAGTTTGTAACTGAAACTAGGAAGCAAGATATATTTCCAAATGCTACTGGGTAAAACTATGATATAATTCATCAAAACATTTCAGATCTCACTCTTTCAGCCTTATAGCGTCTCCAATAGCAAAAACAAGTTATGGTATAATTCATCAAAACAGTTTAGATGGTACGGTGTTCGAAAATTATTTGTTATGTTATTTTTTAATCATAACTGATTTTGAAATATTATTTGTGAATTGGTTGTTATTTTAATAGTAGATGTTAAAAACAAAACCGAATGATTGATTGTTTTCTTTTTATATGCCGACTTAACTAAAATGGTCTTGCATCTCGTATCATCAAGTAGTACATGTCTCGCATCTGTCTATTTCATCATGCTTTGTCTCATATCTCTCCATTTCATCATGTTTGGTCTCTCTACATCATGTGTGGTCTCTCTACTTTATCATGTCTGGTCTCTCTACTTCATCATGTCTGGTCTCTCCACCTCATCATGCATGGTCTCTCCACTTGTCTCGCATCTCTCCATTTTATCATGACTTGTATAACATCTTTTCATTTCATCATGCATCTCTCTCCACTTCATCATGCATGGTCTTTTCATTTCATCATGTCTTGTCTCGCATCTCCTCATTTTATCATGGTCGGTCTCTCTACTTCATCATGCATGGCCTCTCCATTTCATCATGTCCTGTCTCGCATCTCTCAATGTCATCATGTTTGGTCTCTCCACTTCATCATATATGATCTCTTTACTTTTACGCATTGTCTTTTAACATCGTCATGCATGGTCTCTCCATTTCATCATGTCCGATCTATCTACTTTTATACATGGTATCTTCATTCATCATGCATGGTCTCTCCATTTCATCATGTCTGGTCTCGCATATCTTCATTTTATTATGCATGATCTTACATATCTCTATTACATCATATCTTGTCTCGAATCTCTCAATTTTAGCATGCATGGTCTTTTCACTTTATCATACTTTATCTCGCATCTCTCAATTTTATCATGCATGTTATATCTATTTCATCATGCATGATTTTTTCCTTTAATCATGCATGCTCTTATCACTTCATCATGTCTACAGTCTGTCCATTTCATCATGCTTGGTCTCTCCAGTTCATTGTGCCTGCTCTATCCATTTTATCATAACTTGTCTCACATGTCTCCATTTCATCATGTATGGTCTCTCCACTTTATCATGCATGGTCTCTTCACTTTTATGTATGGCCTTTCCACTTTATCATACATGGTCTCTTCACTTCATAACTAGCCAATTGGTTCCAAGCTTTCCATTATTCGGATCTTTCATATGTTAAAACAAATTCCTCAATAACTTATATAGACTTGGAAGCTTTGGCAATGTACCACGCCTACGAGCTATGCAAAGGGCCATACTGAGCCCGTGCTATACAGTCTGTGAAACGAACATGATAATTGGCCACACCTACGAGCTACGTTAAAGGCCATACTAAGCCTAATATCTTGTACATGGTATTAATAAACGAACTGATCTAGAAGCAAGCCTTCGTTGGGCCACACAATAAGGTCAACATGACCTCACTGCGACTCAGTTGAGGAGCAAGTCTCACTCATTGCTACGCAATGAGCCGTAATGAGTTTGACCTTGTAAGGATCTCTCTCAACACTGTAGTAATTAATAACACACATCTCCACCTCCAAGGCAAATGTCCAAACTTACAATCTCAAGTGACATACAAAAAACAACGTTATAATACGAAAATGAGTGCATCATGGCGTTCGTTTACATCCCAAAAATAACGCAGTATATTACAAACGTGTGCCAACACGTATCAAAATTAACTTATACAACATGGGAAAGGTTAGGATCACTGCCTTTATGTGCCAGATGATCCACTTTGGTCTTGCACTCTACACCTTCAGCTATCTGGGTGGAGACCTCTCTTATATTCTTGGTCGTCGGTGCTAACCCAGCCGAGGGTGCATCGCCCACATGGGGACCCCATCCACCAGATACAAATTTCGCTAAAGATCCTAGTTTCATACCCGGGTAAAGCATCAACAGCTCTGCCATCATCTCCTTTTGATTTTTAGCCATCATCCTCATGGAAACTTCCATCACTTGTTCTCTCTCTCTCTCTCTCTCTCTCTCTCTCTCTCTCTCTCTCTCTCTCTCTCTCTCCTTCAAGGCGGCCTCAGTTTTTTTCTTCCCCTGCCCACGTTGTTGATCCATATTATTCTTTAAGTCATCTACCTTAACCTTAAGCTCCCTCTTCTCCACCATCGGTCCAGCAATACATTCGGTTTGCTCCTCCCTTTGTGCTTGAGCCACATTATGTGCAAGTATACCAGCACTCTACAACATCAAGTCATCATATCCCCGCAGTCAACTCCTTACGTTTCTCCTCGCACGAGTTGTGAGAACCTTTGAGCTTCGATATCTTCTACTGAAGGCCCTCATTCGTCTGATTTGCCTTGTCCTTCTATGCTTTGGCTGACCCATAAGTATTTTTGAACCGAGCAAGCTCGGTGGTCAAAGCCATCACTAATCCAAAGAACATCCGATACGATTTCCATTTTTCTATGATTTGATAGTCGACGTTTGACATGCGATGGTAGGATACCACAACCAAATTGTGGTACATATAGATCCACTATCGGATTAGTTCATGGTTTTCGTTTACTAATCAAAATAAACATTAATTTGTCATACCTCAATTGCGAGCTCCACATGCCTCTAAAATATCTCGCACATAGGCATGTCGTCATAAAAAGAAAACTCTGGCAACGTTTGAGCTACCCAAGCATTAGCATCGATGGTCGTATCATTACGACATTTGAAGGAGGGAACTCTTTATTTTCCAGACCCCATCAACCCAACTTAGCTCCTTTTGGACCAGCAGGCATCTGCTCCGGTCGCAATATATTAACGAATAACAACCTCATGCCTATTTCTTGCACAAAGGGGAAGACATGGCAGATACTCGTTGTGTTTACGAACTACTTTATCCTTCGAGTTATTCCTTCAAGAATGGGCTTCCTCTGTTCATCTCCATTATCACTTTCATCTACCTGGCTCGATTGACCATCCGCTCGAGTCTCATCTACTACAATAACTTCAGATGCTTTCCTCTAGTTCTGCTCTATAATAGATCTAGGCACCTGAACACCATGTTTCTCAGACACCAAAACCTCATCGTCACTTTCTTCATCAACCAATTTAAATTTCATAGTCGCAAGCGGCACTACGTCAACAATCACACGAGATTTCTTCGCAAGAGGCATTTCCTCTTCCTCGCTCTCATTATCATCTTCTTCAGTCCGCCAATCGAGTTCTTGTCTCACCTCATCTTCTAGCAGAGCAGCCTCAACTCTCTGCTGGTTTACTTTTCCAACCCCCTAAATAGCTTACACCTCCCCATCCTTGTCATTTTGACCCCTCAGAGACGAAGATCCTTCTGCTTACTTTGCTCTTTGATTCTGAGGCACCACTAACCATACATATGTACTATTTCAATCTCGATACCACTGCTCCATCAGCGCCCGTATGCGCTCTGTTGTAGCCGCAGTTCTATTTTCCACCATGGTGACTTTCTCGTCTTAAGCAAACGCTAACTTTGGAACTAGCCACAAACCAAAACTCATATAGTTTACGTGAGTAAACAACCGAGCGGACTCCTGAAACCAAGTAGAACTAGCTAATTTGGCTACTTGAATCAACAGATTCGTATACTCCTTAGACAAACTTTACCTCCACCACTTCTGGTGCGTTCCCACACCTGCACAAACAAATAGTTACGTTAATGTTAGCATTCTTCAGCTAGAATTACAAAGCTTCAAATTTTTTCTTACAATTCACTTTCCACTTCCGTTCTAACTGGAGATTCATAATCGTATTCTTATGCTCCCAATTCCCCGACACGAATACGAAAGAGTGTTTTCAATTTTTATCAAAGCTAGAAAGTTTGAGTATTTTTCTCACTCCAGTCAACTAAGTGTAGAAAAATGAAGACTTGGCTAGTTGGGCTACATCCATGACAAAGAGCAAATCAGCAATGCATAACTTAATACCTAATAGACGAGAGCTTAATACAATAATAAGCAACATTCTCCACCCATTTGCAACCAGTTGAGTAGGATATATACCTATAACACCAAAGAATTCTTGTCTAAACGAAGGTAAGGATAGCTGAAGGCCTCAGTCGAATACAATGGTAATTAAACAGGTCTTGTTGTTTTAGGCCTGATAGGGGTGATTGCTGACCACCGGTACCCTCACTATTACATCAGTGGGTATTCTGAATCTAGCCCTAAAATTTAGTAAACCACTATCATCAAGGTATCTGTATTCGGGGGATAACCGGGAAAAGTAATTTTCTAAGAATGTTAGATCTTCAAATTCTGATTCTAAGGCTTTCACCTTTTTCTTCCTAGCCTTTTTTTTGGAGCCATCATTTACTCGAGTAACTGCAATGAGCCAACAAAATGTATGAGAACTATTAAATTGAGGGAGAACTCATGAACGAGCGCCACTATTTGTGAATAGGGTTTTTTTTATTTCATTTGGTATATGAAATATAAGTTCATCCGCCTGAGCCAACAGAGTTTTCCTAATACCAGTGCTAAATATAAAAATCAAAACTCGATAAACATGGACGCATTTATATACCTTTTCTCATGGAGACAATGAAATTTATTTTTACAAGGAGGATTATTTGTGTTGTAATAATCAAAAGGGTTTATTTGCAAAAGTAAAATAATCTTTAACCAACACTACATGTATTTTACAAATTTTAAGTGGGCATAAAGCTTCCAATCCACTCTCCACCGCACGCGTGATTTGATTATGGTTGTTAGTTGTCATTAAAACCTAACATATTTCCCTTAAACCCCAAGTGTCAGTTACATAAACTTTGGTGTCAGAACCGTCGTCACCCATGCGTGGCCTAAATAATCACCATGTGTCATCCTACCGTTATTTTTTTTAAATGTTCCATCATTACACGTCATACGTCACAAAACTTGTACCCTATAGATTATAACTACTTCTGATTTGTCTAAACTATTTACTTCATTGATTTTATGCTATTGACATATAATCTATGAACTAGGGAGTGCCCTGAAGAGGTATCCACCAACTAATAAGTCATAGGGTATCCGAGTAGAGGAAATTAATGGGAAGATATTATCGACACCAAACCACACTGATTATAAAAATACTGAATTTGTAAACAAGCACGACGGTAATTTTGGCATCACCAAGGTTTATCAGAGGGGTCAAGACCTATCAAAAAGATAATAGAAAACCAAGTAAAGGGCGCTTGCTCTAGCGAGCTAAATCAGATTGAGTAGACGCCTTAAAGATCATCGAACAACAATGATGAGGACACGAAGGAGTGACCATACCTTCGACGAGGTGAATATAAGAGTTGACCAGCCAAATGACATAACCGAGTAGAAATGTAGAGCGTGGAGCGACACTCGGTTTATAGCGTAGATGAAACCGATTGAGGCATACTTGTAAGAAAATAGTTAGGAAACAGTTAAGAAGCATTAATTAACCAGTCAACCCACTACAGTCATGGCCATGAAATTAGGCTTCACACCATAAATGTAAGGCTACATGCATTGTTAGTGGAGGAATGTATCTAGTAATTACTTGTAAACTACCAAAGGAAGTATAAATAGGTAGATAAGAAAAACATAATGTAATTTCTCTTCTCTGATTAATAAAGTTTTCTACTTAGCATTTACCTTTGTTGTCTTTTACCGTAACAATTTCTTACTTCGGATTTGTTTTGTAGCATTCTCGAAGCCCTTTGCACAATATTTTAAAGATGGGAAAGCAACTATTAAAAAGTTGAATGAATTGGCCACATAGAAGTGGTCAATCAAGTTTCACTATTGCTTTACTCCGGGAAATATAGTGAGAGCCCACATATGGAGAACAAAATCAATGCGTGAAGTTTCATGATAACAGTTCACCACTCCTCCCCGATCCTCTATAATTTTCAAAATGACTGAGGCGGCTGATGGTAAAATATATCTACCATCTAGGAATAGGGCTCCCAATCATCGTGACAGTCATAAGAAAAAGAAGAAGAATGGTTTGTCTCAAGATATTCCGGAATTAGAGAGTAAGGGGCCACTTGATAAGATCGATGTAACATTGTTAGAAGTTTTTACAGTTACTATTAGAGAGACTGAAAGGCCTTCAGATTCTTTTACCGCTAAAAGAAAGGACAAAAAAGGATTAAGGAGCGTAGTAATAAGAGAGAAATTAAGAGGAAGAAGAAGAAGACTTCAATTGGTTCAGAGGTCATTCTTTGATCCAAAATCCTCCCTTCAATCATTCCCATCAAGGTTCCTTGCCAAAAATCTACTTCAACCGATCCTCCTTCCCCAGTACTTCCTACAAATGATATGCTAGCTTTTGAAGGTGGCGACCAAATGGATGAATTTGGGAACTTTAATTTCGACGACTTCAAACAAGCTTTCCCTTAGTCCACCAGCCATACGAATGCTATGATATACAACATGGTCTCATTTGAAGTGTCTACGGAGAATAGAGAATTTGGATATGATGTTATGAGCTACGTGAGGCCCATTATTGATTTAGAAAGGCAAGTGAGAGAGCAGGTCAAGGTGATTGGTTCTCTTCGAGATAAAAATTAGAGGCTAAAGAATTCTGTTGAGACAGAGAAAGGTAAAGTTGAAGGTTTAACTGGCGAAATGAAAAACCATCAATGAGGAGATAGTTCAAACAAAATCCAACCATGATAAACTAAAATTTGGATACAAAGATTTACAGTCATCCACTTCTAAGGAAATCACCATCTTACAAAATAAACATATTGATGACAAGTCTATTATTCAGCATTTGTTCGATGAGAAGAAAAAGTTTGAAGATGTTCTTAAACAGAAAGAAGATAAAATCATTTCAATCAAGGTAAAGATTGCTCAAGAGGTAGCTGATGCCGAGGATGCATATGCTGACAAAGTGTTGGAATCTTTGCAAGAGAGGGATGAATCGATTAAATCGAATATAATGATGTTATTTCATAAAACGTTCCCCAAATTATCTTTTAGGTATCTATGGAGACATGTGTCAACTGATCAGATTCCTTATCACATCTTGACTTTAGATAACAAGTTTAATTCTGATGATTTAGATGAGTATGACTCCGATGACGAGGATTCTGATGGTAAGAATCCAAAAGAGAATGAAGAAAGGAAAACCGATGGAAACGAGCCCTAAGGTTAATATGTTTTGATATGTATGTGTTTTTTTAAAAGTTTTTGAAGTCAATTTCTTGATACACACAAGGAAATTTGTTATGTTTAGATGAGATACGTTTGTGTAAGTTCTTTGTTAGGCCAACAACATTTTGTAACTCAACTTTGGATTTTATATAACCCTTGGATCACCTAAGGTACTTTACTTTACGTTATCTTTATTCTTATGAACTCTACGTTTCAATACATTTTCACTTTTATTCATACCCGATCCTAATAAATTATGTTTCATTCAAAGATGACCAAAACTTAGAATACATAAGCCTAAATTTTAACTTAACCAAGCCGTTTGAAGGTAATCCATTCGAAAGAAATAACATTTAACTCAGTCAAGTTATTGGAAGGTAATCCATTCAAAGGATATTAAAATTTTAACTCAGTCAAGCCATTCAAAGGGAATATATTTTTTAATTTCAACAAAGCCATTCGAAGGTAATCCATTCGAATGCAACAAAAATTTTGACTCAGTAAAGACCGTGTGAAAAATCTTATCGCATGCGATTGGTTATGAACTATTGTCGCATGCGACGGGAGAACAGACTGTTTTACTTGTGTGTTTGCTAAAATTTCTTACTTTTTGTTTTCTACACGATGGATCGTATCAAATTGACTGTGAAGAATCCGTTCAAACACGATAAAGCTCAGGTGCATGAGAAGCAAGTCAGAGGTAGTGCGTGCTTCACCTTAGCCTGTAGAGGTTGCTCCTATCGAGGGACAATCTGCAGGTAGCCGGAAAAAATGACTCCTTTGTCGTGGTGCTCTAACTCACGATACCAGCCGACATGACACTGGTTGGGTTACTGCCGGCAGCAGTGGTGCAAGTTCGTCATCGCACGCACCTGACTTACTTTACAAACTGGAGGCACTTGACGCACGTTAGGCACATGAGGCACCTAGCACACCTTACGCACCCGAGCCCGATGATGCAATGTTCTTGTCGGTGATGCCACATGTCTCGACTCTCTATCCCGATTACACCGCACACGCATTTAATGTTTATCACGGAGATGTAAGTTTTAATTCTCAATAACTTTATTGTATAATTTCTTTTTTATTTTATTAGTCTCTTACGTGTTTGATATATATTGTAGGATATGGTTTCCTTGCAATGTTTCTCTATGTACAATAGTATCCACAAATGGGCATTTATAAAGTAGAGTAGGGTACAGGTGAAGGTGATGGAGACTATATTTGTCCCTCTCGTCGACGCAGTCTCCCACTGGCATACCAACCTACATTTGGTTGAGGCATTCCTCGAGCGGTGGTATAAGGGACTTCTTCATTTCACTTCTTGTTCGGAGAGATGATTACGACTTTAGATGACACACACGTCATCACTGGACTACCGATCACAGGTATGCCTTTTGATGTTTTATCATTTGATGAGCAGATGGAGAGGAGCCAAACTTATGCTAGAATGCTGGGTGTACGACCAACTGAGTTGATTAAGAATCTTAGGAATGCTAGTAGCGTGACATTTAGTTGGCTGCGTACCACATATATTCATGCCACCCGTGCGTATATACTTTTTCTATTAGGTACCACTATTTACGCCAATAATATCGACAATAGTATTCCTTTATATTGCCTCCAGTTTGTGAACCGGTACCAGGTTATGAATCGGAACAACTGGGGTCAGTTGGTATTGGCGCAGTTATATAACGCCCTTAGTCAGGGATCTTTTCATGGTATGGGGGTATTTGTGGGTTCATAGGACTGCTTGATGCATGGATCTTTGATAATTTTACGCAGTTTCGAGCTCCACTTTTAGTGATTACCAGCTATCGGTACCCCATATATGATGACATGCGCCACAGAAGATCAGTGTTTCACACGATGTACGCAGGGAGTTGAGGTATGCAATATCGATGTGCATGGAGGCAAATGTAAGTAGAATTTTTTAATTTTAACATTTTTTAACTACTATAGTTGTCTAATTTGTTAACTTATTTATTTATAGGTCGTTTGCCTTCTCTATTCGCATCTACGTGACGAGAATCTGTTCCATATTGTTAGTAGGGTTGAGCTTACGCTAAAGGTTTTTTACATCGTTGTTCCTTATTACCCCGACTGTGTCACTCGTCAGATGGGCCACGTTCAGCTCATTCTAAAACAGATATATCCTCCTGTGTTCCAAAAATCAGGCAAGAAGATGGTTCAGAATATATTTGAGATAGTCATCTCTGGAAAAATTGGGAGTATCATCTTTATACCAACGGAATACAACGGTGGGGGAGCGGGCAACGAATCAATGTACCGAGTTTGGGTGATAAAGAACCTGTGGTATATGATTAGTAACATAGCTCTGGGGAGTTCAGCTGGAGGACCTCAGGTACAACCTCAAGGTGGTGCTGACTTTGGAGAATATGATCAGATCGCGCAGTTTCTACCCGACATACCCACGTTGTCGTACGATGATTTAGTACAGGCCGCCTTTCAGATGGGTAGTATTGTTGAGCTATATAGAAGTCGTTGATTTGTAGACTTTTGATGAGTTTATTCTTATGTTAGTTCAGTTTGTAGACTCTGTTGTCGTTACATTTGATTTGTACACTGTTTGATATTCCGTTGCATTTTAGACTACTTAATATTACTTTGTTTTTTAGAATACTTTTGGATTTTTATTTGAAATCAGTCTTCTTTTTTGCTTGATAAAATGAAATATTACTATATAAATAATAAGACCTCACATCGCACAACTCCCGCCAAAATCGTCTCCCTCCAAAATTAACTCCTCTCAAAATTAACTCCCGCCAAAATAAACTTCCCCCTAATATGATACCCTCCAATTGTTTCTCTATAAAAATGACCTCAGAGGAAGTCTAACAAGACATCCAACCAAACATTCACAAACCATTAAAAAAACTCAAACACATTTACATATGAAGTTCAACATCGATGAAGACTACTAGTTGTTGTTGTTGCCAATTTTCCAAGACACGTGTTAGGTGGTAACTGGATCTACGGATCGTTTTTACCCTTGGTTATTGTATCTAAACTTAAAAATTAAAGTAGCTACATATAATAGTGTCTTTGAATCATTGATGCTGATTCATATTCCTTAGTTAAAACACTCAAGCGTATCTTCATTACTTATACAAAGGTAATTTGTTTCACTGTTTCTATTTCTGGAGTGAGAAAACGGTTTAATTCACAATTATAGATAAAGAAAAAACCTAACTTTCAAACTTGATTTATCTTAAATCGTTCTCTCATAAATCGTTCTTAGAGTATTCTTCAAAGTTTGTATGTTTACAGCAAAGATAATATTAATCAAAAGAGGTTGGCTCAATCTATCCGAATTCGAGAAAGAAAAAAGATAGGCCATAATCGTTGTCGGATTACCTGCTTCACCAAGTGGATTAATTGTGAATCAAATTCCATAACCAGATAGAAGTTCCTCATCTAATAGACAATCAATCGTTTCTAAACCTAGCCATCTCGCTCAATATTTTACAACCCGTAACATATCTGTTCAGTTAGGTAAAAAACCCTATACAACAGCAGTTAGCAGTCATAAACCTCCATCAACATTTATTTCCATGAGGTCGTATGTTGGGGAAAGTACTCCTTGCAGAATCACTAGGATTTCTAAAGCCAAATCCAAAACTCCACCATTAGACAAGGAAATAGAAAGATCAAACGAAGCTCTTACTGTTCTAGCGATCCTCGAAGGCCATTTCCAACCTCAGGAGATGCTTTACAACAGAGTTTCATTCACAACTTACTTCATAAGTAAATCCCACCGCTTTATCTGTTGAGCCCACTCAAACAAAGATAGACAAACCTACTGTAAAACCTAGTGAACCCTTAGAATAGAGGCCACAAGTGATGGAAGAAAAAATAAATAAGAGTGGGGAAGGCACACCTTTGGAGACGTCTGGACAAACTAGAGATACTCATAACGTGGCTCAGGGGAAAAAATATCTTGCTAGAATCCAAACCACTTCCGGAGTGCCTCGTTGGGCGAGTTGGGCCCAATTTTGCTAAAGTTGGTGTCAAATACTTACTGGCTTTACAAAATATATCATATGTATATACTTATACAGCCGAACTGGACATGATTCAGAAAAAATAGTGGTTTTCTGAATCAATCAAAGCAAGGATTCGTATACCTGAAGAAACTCTGATGGACTGCAAGGCAGCAGAATTAGTGGTTTACACCAAAGTACTCAACTAAGGTCTCCGGTTTCCTTGGACTTGGAAATAGTGAGGTATTTCCACTTAATCAAATTATGCTCAAGCCAACTCAGCCCAAACATCTGGTTTACGCTGCTAGCTAGCATCATAGCTTCAACACTATCAAAAATTATGATACCCATGTAGCAATTTGTTGTTGTGGTTGGTTTGTGTAGGAATGGTCATATATTTTTTTATTACTTCAATATGGAGAATGACTATAAAGTGGTTAACAACTTGCTAGAAGCTGACAAGCATTGGAGGACTCAGTTCTTCTATATTAGTGGTTCTTGGGAAAATGGATAAAAAAATCACCTCTAACATAAATCCAAGTATGCTCACCAAATATTGTAAGAGATTAGGTAAGTATTTTTATAGATCTCTTTTATTTCCATGTTTTGATGTTATTATTTCTCACTTTGGATTTGTTTTTCAGTGTTTTCAAAGATCTTTTCACAATATTTGAAAGATGGGAAAGTGACTTTCACAAAGCTAAGTTAATGGGCCACTAAAAAATGGCCAACTGCTTCACTCCTGGAAACATGGTGAGAGCCCAGCTATGGAAAGACTTTTTTATCTGTGAGCTTTCATGGGAACAATTCACCACTATTCCTCGATCCTCTACAATTTTTAAAAAGACTGAGGAGGCTGATGAAAAACTTTATCTGCAGCGAAGAATAGGGCTCCAAGTTATCTTGATAAAATCAAGAAGAAGAAAAATAAGAAATATAGTTTATATCATTATATTCCTGAATTATGGAGTATTGGGCCTTCAGATGAAATTGATGTAACTCTGTTAGAGGTTGTCATAGTCATTGTTGAGGAGACTAAGGAACCATTGGACTATCCAACATTTAAGAAGAAAAAGGGGAAAAAGAGAAGTAAAGAGGGTAGTGATAAAAGAGAAAGAAGGAAGAAGAAAACCACAATTGATTCGGAGATCATACTCCGATCTGAAATCCTTCCTTCCATCATGTTTAAAGAGGTTCCTCCTCAAGAAGAATTATATGTTGATCCTCCTTCCCTAATATTTCCTACTGTTGACCAACCATCTTTCGAAGGTAGGGGCAAAAGCAAGGGAAACGGACGTCTTTGTAACTTCTCCCAAACTTCTATTCAGTCATACCAGCGCACAAGTACCCCATGATATCTCACCAAGCTTATTCATATGCTCTAAAGATCAAAGAGATCTTCATGTATGGATTTTTGGCTCGTGTTGGTGAACATGGTACAATCGAAAAAGTACATAATGTACACGCGTGCGACATGTACAATCATATCATCGATACGTATGGAATTTGAATCCAAATAATTATCTTTCGTAAAATAATCTCTAAGCAATCTAAGACCAAACTCGGCCCTATTATGGTCCTTGAATTCTTCTTGAATATTATTAGTCGTAACGCTCAGCAGATGCCCGAACCGGCATAAATTTCACCATAAGTGGGCCTCATATCTGGTTCGACTATTTTCCTAACCAGCTGCAGTCCAATAATGACGAACACGTCATCTAAGGTGATATTCATCCTGCAAATGAGAATTGGAAGGTGTTGGTCTCCCAATATCATTGTTCAATAAAAATCTCGTTCAACTTCATGTTTGAGTTGAACTTAGACAAGTGACTAGTGATAGTCCATAATGGATTGGCTTGGAGGATATTCTTCACAATCTGTTGATTGCTTTGATCTCAATGACCGAGCATTCCATACTTGGCCTGGATGGTAACATCCGGACGAGACTGAAAAAATTAAAAATAAATCAAGTTACAAGATTATTATCCATATAAAGTAAAATAAAGTAAATAATTTGTGATATAATTGATATGACTTACATTTCCAATAAAGGTGTGGTGAGCCCCTTGCTGTTGGTAGTTGGGAAACAGTATGATTTTTGGTAGTTGGGAAACAGTATGATATTGTTTTAAGACAAATAACTTCTTGAGGTTGACTGGATCGGTGCTACGTACTTGGGTATGAATTTGAGGCTCATCTTATTCGGAACCAGAATCATTGATTGGTGATTCATTGCGAAGTGTATGTTCATAGTAGCGGCTAGCCTAACCTCGTTCCCTAGTAGTTTCTAAACTATTATACCGTATTGACCGCTCTGTATGCTTGAAACACTCAACCTGACTTCCTTCGGCTGCATGAGAGTTATTACCATTACCAGGTTGGAAAGTAAGACCTTCTTTAACATGGTGGCTATGTAATTATCCTTTTAGCAATATACTTAGTAACTACGAACATACTTGAAATTAAGAAGACATGCTAATATGCCAAAGTACCTTGATAGCTGCAAGCATTGAAGAACCTTTTGTTAGCTCAGCTGCTATTCTTGATGCCAAAGTATAGCCAGTACCATGAGTGTTGCGGGTTTTAATGCGGGGAGAACGCAGCTCCTGACAATTTACACCTGCAAAAGTCAAATTAACTCTTCAAGCCAAAAGGCATGGAAAAGGATCACTGCGGTAGCTTAGGACTAATTATCTAACTTTTACCGTCAAAGAAAACATCAACAGCATCCGATGAATCAGGAAGATGACCTCCTTTGACAAGCACATTGCTGAAAACCACACGAATAATTTCAATAGAAAGGCAGTTGCTAATGGAATCCATCTTCCACCACATCTCAATGCACATAATATTTTGATCTGCTCCAATTTTAGATTGATACTTTGTTTTTTCCTCAACATTTTACTGTCATATTTCTCTTCCCACCTCTTTTATATGTAAACTTCTAAAAAATATAAATGAAAGAAGTAGCAGCTAAGAATAAGACTAGGAGGACAACGTATAGAAAGACAAATGAAGCTATAGAGCTATGTGAAGGGTTTTAAGAATGCTCAGGGATGATTTTGTGTTACGAAGATCTCTTAGTACCAAAATAGACTAAAGAACTTAGCTAAGGAATCTTTTTAGAGAGAGAAAGTAAGAACCATCTTAAGTAGAGAGAGAAAGTAGTATTATATTCATCTCGGGATCTGTGAAGCGTGTGTGGTCCTTTTATAGTATAATTGCGGGTGCCACACGCTCTAATTCCCGTTTATTACATTTTTGGTCCCTATATCTTTTCACTTTCTCATAATAACGATCTCTTCTTTAGTTTATACAATTCTCTCCTAACAAACTTTATCTTTACAATTCTCTCCTAACAAACTCCTTCTTTACAATTCTCTCCTAACAAGCTTCTTCTTTGCAATTTTACCATGTCTTTTATTCTCCCTCATCAGTAGTCCCCCTGTCCTAGTGAAAATATTTTCGCTGGCACTACAAAGAAATCTTCGTTTCTTATTTCAATCATCTTCGAAGATCCACTCCCTCGAACATCTTCTCCTCGGATCACTCCTTTTTAACTGCTAAATTTCTCCTCGAAAATCCGCTCCCTCGAACATGCTCTTGAACAATACTTTAAGTGCTACATGTCCTTCAAAAGAATGTCTCCCAAACAAGCGCACCCTTCGAATATAGACTCATATTAACCAGTAGCCCCCCAATCCTTGCAATGTCTTAGCAAGGATTGATTCAGGCCTTGGTAATGTCGCCCGTCGGAATTCGCTGTGTCAGCATATCATAGCCACCAATACTATGCTAAGACATTGCAATGATTGAATCAAAAAGGTATGACGTCAGCAGTCACACTTTCTTGTCAGCGCATCTTTTTAGAGATCGTTTCATATTCCTGACACTGGATTATGCCTTTGCAGCTTCTCCCGCGTTTTTTCTGTCAACAATTTTTGCACCTAGGGTACCCATAGTGCCCTTTGACAAACAATAGAAAATGTCCCCAGGCTTGACTGACCCGAAAATCCCATTATCCTCTATAAATACTGATCTCCCTCCTTATCATTGCAAACTTTACATCCTAAGATTTCTAGAGAGAGAAAGCTGGCTTATAAACCTCGTCGGATTCCAGAGTGGCTGCTTATTAGCAAAAAAATTCGAAGAGAAGGTTGCTGCTGGTGAATACATTGAGCCTCAACCCAACCTGCTGTCACTACATTTTACGGCTCGTGGCCTCCACCAGAAGATTCCACTGCTATCATACCCCTCGAAGTTTCACGACAGAGCCTAATTTCCAATCAAAGCAGAGTCGACATCATCGGCAAAGATATACAACATAAACACTCGTCCGGAAAAAGGAAAAAGTATCATAAAAGGAAATTAGAGGAGCGCAAATGCGCTAAAACAACGCCCTCGGAGACTTTGAACTCCCCTTTGGCTCTGACCGCTGAAAACACCCTTCCAAAAAATGACAACTCAGGATCAATTCTTCCAGTCATTCCTTCAATCACAGCTACCGGGAGCCCTCGATTTTCTCCAGGAAGGAATACCTTAACCAAAGAAGAGCTTCGAGACATGCGAAACAAAGCTTTTACTGCTAAAGGAAAAAAGATCGCCTCGGATATCCCTGAGCCAGAAATTCAACCGGCATCTCCTGAAGAGCAAAATAAGACCACCAACTTGCTTGCAGAATCGTCGAGTCAAGCGACTACCAGACATCCAGTAATGTCTGAGGAGCTAGCTCGTCGGATTGCACCTAAGTCTAAGGGAGATAGTACGCTTCCCTTAGAACTTGATGCCATTGTAGGCAACAATATCCGAGGGATCGAGAACAAGCACTTGGTGGCATTGCATAACATACAATATAAGTATTTCTCACCATCGGAAGAGCCCATGCTGAGAACCCGGTGGTGCATTCCTTCGTACATTAACATAAGGTTTCCTTCGGAAGGTGATTCTCCTCTATCTGTGAGGGATGATGAACTGATTGTATATACCGAAATTATGAATTGGGGATTAAGGTTTCCTTTAGACCCATTCTTTATTGAGTACTTTGCCAAGATTAGTCTCTACCCCTCACAAGCTGGTCCAAACATGTGGTTCACACTTATGGCAATCATCATGGCTTCAAGGATTTCAGGCATCAAATTCTCCTTAGAAGAGCTGATCGGACTTTCTGGCTTAGCAAGAAACCCATTTTTTCCCTTTTACTCACTAACCTTTAGCCGACGACAAAAAGTGTTAAAATACTTGCTGGAGGCGGATAAAAAATGGAGGCAACAATTTATCTTCTTCTCTGGTCACTGGGAGACAAGGTCAGAATCGATGCCTTCGAATCCTCACAGGCTATCTCTCATGTGGACCAATAAATGTAAGTTGACTATCTTTTGTAATCTTTTCTCCTGGGATAATAACATGCTGACTCAAAAGTTCTTGTAGCTATGACAGGTATTTCAAAACCCTACTCGGATTATGTAGATAGTTCTACTACTGTCTTCACCAAATTGAGCGAGTGGGCCAAGGAACACTATGAAAATAGATTTCACATGTGCTTTGTCAACAACAATTTATCCATGGGTCGATTGTGGAGGTTGAATCCTCTTGACCGGTTGACCCTGAAGGAACTCATGACCCCTCCCCCACAACAAGAAGTCTTAGACCGTGTGACGAAAAAAGACATAGTCATATACCTCCCAAAGCGTTCCCGTGCCAAAAGTCACCTTGGTGAATCCAACGAAGAGGTTTCCACGAAGGATCGTCAGTCAGATAACGAAGGAATAGTCACCAATCAGGAACCACCACCCTCTACCATCATCGAGATACCCGACTCTAATTCCCCTCCAACCAAATCTATCCATCCACCGAAGAAGAAAGACACCAAAGCAAGAGAAAAGAAAAATAAAGTTGTTTTGGAACCCATCCAAGAAATACCCGAGGATGGCAAAACTCAAGATGATATTCAAGAAATCGTGCAGGGAAACGAGCTCCAAGAAATACCGAGTGAGCCCGAAAAGGAAGTCAGAGCGAATTCTCCTAAGGAAAACTCAAACCGGACATCAAACTCTCCCCAAAATCAGACTTCAAGGCCTATTCATATCGAAAATTCCCCTGTATTGTCCCCACTCCCCATTCCTCGAATTAACCCTCCTTAGAATATGGACATTAACATTTTGATGGGGGAGACTTCGGATTACGATCCCACAGTGCTAGGCTCACCCACCAACTCCTTCGAAGTTCATCTTGATGATGAGTTTTCATTAAGTCTTCGAAGTTTGCTACATACCTCTGTTATTAAGGGAAGGAAGATGCAGCATCTAGAAGATAAAAAAAAATCACTATAAGTTCAAAGCATCCTTGATTGCTTCGCAACTTGAAGAGGCTAAGAAACAATATGCCATTGTGGAGAGCTAAGCAGATGCACTGTATGAGAAACTATTTGTTGCTGAGAATTATGTCATCATGCTCGAAAGATGTTGCCAGGAAGAAAGGGACCTCTACCAAAAGAAGATGGGGGCCTAAGAGACACTCTTGACCGAATACAAAAAGGCTTATGAAGTGGCACGCAAGGGATTTAGCGATTGCTGTGATCATTATGAAAAGGTGTTTAAGGACAGAGAAAAATTAGTGAAGCGAATCGAAGATTTTCCTCGGCAGGTGGAGGAGGAGAAGGAAAAGGCGGTGAATGCCTATGCGGCTAAGTGTACAAACAACCTTGCTGTTCGAGATGCTACAGTCCGAGCAGGCCTGATAACTCAAATTCATGCAGAGCACCCCGGATACGACTTAGGCATCTTTTGGAAGCTCGTGTCCCCAGATCTCCGTCCTCCTCATATTTTCTTGAGTGAGAGTGAGTCATCAGACTCCGAGGAAAGTCATTCCCCGGATAAATCTGAGTAGTTAGGAAAAAATGGTAGCATAATTTGTATTTTTTGTGTATAAGACCTTCTAAGGCGATTTTTGTAGCCCCTCTCACTTTATGCGAGGAGATGTATTCCTCGGATTTTTGTGTATGCCACATCTTGGAATGTTAATCGTGTAACTTATGAATTGTCGTACTATCCTAAGTGTTGGCCAACTCTCATCGTAATATTTATTGAATAATTAATCTATACCGACGTGCGTCGCAGTATGCATTATGAACTATGCTAAGATTAGCTTAGGGGAAACAGGTTAAGGCATCAGATAAACTATGGCATCCAGAAATTTGAGGCACAAAATATGATGACCCAAATAATAGTTCGAAGCATCTAGAAATTCGAGGCACAAAATATTGTGACCCAAATAATAGTGTAAGGGATTAAACAATTCGAGGTACAAAATATTGTGACCCAAATAATAGTGTAAGGGATTAAACAATTCGAGGCACAAAATATTGTGACCCAAATAATAATTCGAAGTATTAAACAATTCGAGGCACAAAATATTGTGACCCAAATAATAATTCGAAGTATTAAACAATTCGAGGCACAAAATATTGTGACCCAAATAATAGTGTAAGGGATTAAACAATTCGAGGCACAAAATATTGTGACCCAAATAGTAATTCGAAGTATTAAACAATTCGAGGCACAAAATATTGTGACCCAAATAATAGTTTAAGGAAAAAAATACGTTGTATTAAGCATCTCACAGTGACACCTCGTTAAAACATTCATGTGCCTATCAGGGTAGGAAAGAGTATGCCCTCGTTATGTTTTGTAACCGGGAGATACAGAAAAGGACAAATATTACGTTCTAACTAGTTCCTCATTCAAGATACAATTTTAAGTGTTCAATGTTCCATGGAAGCCGCAGATATTTCCCTTCCTTGTCTTTTAATCGATACGTGCCCTGTTTTACTTTCTCTGTTACTTCATAAGGGCCCTCCCAATTTGGTCCCAATTTTCCAAGACTCTTTTCTTTAGTGTGTAGAAAGACCTTGCGTAATACTTTTTCCCTCACTTGAAAATCTTTGTGCCTTACTTTAGAAACATATCGACTCCTCATTAGAGTTTGATAATGCAAAGACTTCAACTGTGCGCGTTGTCTTTTCTCTTCAACCAAATCTAATTCCAGGGCTCTGCTTTGATCGTTCAAGTCTGCTGTATAAGTTTCCACACGATATGATGGGAAGACAATATCCGAAGGGGCAATGGCATCCATACCATATACTAATGCAAATGGAGATGCAGTAGTAGCAGTTCGAGGCGTTGTCCTATAAGCCCACAATACTTCTTGTAAATAATCGAGCCATCTTCCTGCCCTTCCTTCCAAATTCTTTTTCAACTCGTCGAGAATTGTTCGATTAGTCACTTCCACCTGTCCGTTAGCTTGGGGGTGAAATGGGGCAGAAAAACATTTTCGTATGCCCCTGGAAAGGCAAAAGCTCTTAAACTCCGTGTTATCGAATTGAGGTCCATTATCCGTTGTGAGCTGCAATGGTACCCCAAAGCGACAGCAAATATTTGAAACAAAGAATTTGATAACGTATTTGGCTTTCTTCAATGCTAGGGGTTCCGCCTCCACCTACTTAGTGAAATTATCCACCGCTACGATTATAGTCTATCTGCCTCAAGACGCCATTGGTAGAGGCCCAACTAAATCAATGCCCCACCTGTCAAATGAGACCGCCTCTGAAATGCTCTCCAACAACACCCCGGGCTTGTGGATTACGTTTGCATAGCGCTGACACGTATCACATCGTTTTACCAATTCTTTTGCATCCGAAGAAATAGTCGGCCAATAATAACCAGCGGGAAACACTCGTCGAATTAACGCCTTATACCCACAATGGGCTGAACCTTCCCCGTCGTGCAATTCGGACAGGACAAATTGCGACTCATCCTTGTTCAGACACCTTAGTAATGGTTGACTCAAAGATTTCTTATATAGAACGCCTCCCAACATGATATACCTGTGAGACTTGAATCTGATCTTCCTAGCCTCGTACTTTCCAGCAGGTAAAGTATCGTTTTCCAAGAAGTCAATAATTTCTGACCTCCAATTATTTGTGATCACATTGCTGACCTCTTTAATATTCATTGAATGCTCTGCATCGATTATGACCGAAGGATACTCCTGAATCAAGACCCATGGGTATCCCTCCATCCGCGAGGCTGTGGCTAAAGAATCCGGGACGACATTTGCCTCTCTTCGAACATGTTCATATTAGACTCCATCGAACTTATAAACCAAATCTTTTAATGCTTTCAGATGTTGTATCAGCTTATATTTTCTGGCCTCAGATTCCCCAAAGCTTGGTTTATCACCAACTGTGAGTCACTGATTAGTTTAATCTTTTTGGCCCCACATATCCGAGCTAAACGCAAACCCGCCAATGCTGCCTCATACTCAACTTCATTGTTAGTTTCCTTGAAACCAAATCTAATAGCTTGAAACATAGCTATCCTTTCTGGAGAAATTAATTGGACACCCGCACCACTTCCAGAGTTATTCGACCCTCCATCCGTTCGTACCAACCATTCCGTGTCATCAAAATGGTCCATGATCTCCATGTCCTCTCTTTCTGAATGGAATTCAACCAAAAAGTCGGCCAAAACTTGGGCTTTTATCATCGTTCGAGGCTCAAATGCTATGTCAAAATCTCCCAATTCTACTGACCATTTAGTCATCCCCCCCCAGAGATATCAGGCCTTTGTAACAAACCTTTTAGGGGGAATGTCGTTCGAACAACTATAGGATGTGCCTGGAAGTAAGGTCTCATCTTTCGGGCAACTGTCACCAAAGCCAAGACTACCTTCTCGAACTTCAGATATCGTTTCTCTGCATCCAACAAACTCTTACTGACATAGTAGATAGGTTTCAAAAGAGAGTCCTCTTCTCTGAGTAAAACAGCACTGACCGCACAATCTGAGACTGCTACATAGATAATTAATCTTTCCCCAACCAATGGTTTAGACAGTATATCAGGGGATGTCAAATATTCCTGAATTTGGCGAAAAGCTGCTGAACACTCATCAGTCCAATTAAATTGTTTCGCGTTTCGTAATACCTTAAAAAAGGTACACATTTGTCAGAGGATCGAGAAATGAATATATTTAGCGCTGCCAATCTCCCTATCAAGATCTGGACTTCCTTGATATTTCAAGGTGGAGTCATGGTGATTAAACCTTTTATCTGGTCTGGGTCAGCCTCGATGCCTTTTTCACTTATCATATATCCAAGGAACTTGCCCGATCGCACCCCAAAAACACATTTTCCGGGTTCAGTTTCAAATTGACCTTACTCAAATTATTAAAAGTCTCCTCCAGGTCAGCAAAATAATCTTCGTCCCGCAAACTCTTGACAAGCATATCATCGATATATGCTTCGAAATTCCGACCAATTTTCCCCTCAAAGGTTTTGTTGACCAAGGCGCTGATAAGTTGCCCCTGCATTTTTAGGCCAAATGGCATAACCTTGTAACAATATAACCCTCTCCCGGTAATAAAGGACGTGCTCTCTTTATCTTGTGCATCCAACCGGATTTGATTATACCCTGAATACGCGTCCATGAAAGACAACAATCGATTGCCCGAAGTCGAATCCACTAACTGATCAATGCGGGGCACCGGAAATGGATCCTTAGGATAAGCTCTGTTTAAGTGTGAAGTCCACGCACATTCTCCACTTGACATTCTTTTTCCTGACTAAGACTGGATTCGAGGCCCATACGGGATAATGCGACTCGCGAATGTGGCTTATTCTTAATAGCTTTTCTACTTCCAACAAAATAGTTGCAGCCTTCTCGTGAGAAACTGGTCTCCTTTTCTGGACAATGGGTCGAACATCAAGTCGTACCGCAAGTTTATGACATATTATCTCTGATGGTATTCCAGTAACACCATGTGAACACCAAGCAAAGATATCGAGTTTGTTAGACAAAAACGCAATTAAACTCTCTCCGAACTCAAAAGAAAGGTTTACTCCAACCTTCAAAAATTTGGCCCCTCCAAATTTATGCTCCTCGGAATCTTCTTCTGGAACCAGAAATCCGGTGGTCTCCCTCGGATCATCACATGGAATGATTTCCGAGGGAGGCCCCTTTAATTGCTATGCCTTGTCCGATATTTCTCCCTAAACTCCCTTTGAAGATAAAGCGATCTAGTAACATTCGTGGGCCATCTTCTGGCTGCTCCAGATTGTCCCGATGTTGTTGCCTACCATATATTTAAGACACTGATGCACCATCTTAATCACACCATGCATTCGGGACAACCAAGAGCGACCCAAAATTGCATTATACGAAGTTGGTGCGTCGACAATAATGAACAATACTTCCACCTTCTTCTTGAACGGCCCACAACCTAACTCGACCACACACTGAAATTATCCCACCACCACTGTTATGGCACCGGTAAATCCTACTATAGTTCTGTCTGATCGTCGTATAACCGGTGGGTCAGAAATTCTCCTGTAAGTGCTCATAAACAAGATGTTCGTTGAACTTCTTGTATCAACAAGTATCTTCTGAACTTGATCACCAGCAATACCCGCGGAAATCATCACTGCATCTTCGTGCGGGCCCACGACATTTCGCATGTCGTCATCATCAAAATATATGATGGGGGAGGGTAATCGGTGCATTTGTGCCGACACTCCTGCTTCAATCTAGGTAGTCAGATTGACCATATGCCTTTTCCGCGAGCTATTAGAATTCCCTGCGATGGTATCCCCTCCAAAGATTGCCAGTGACTCAAAGAAAGCACAGATGTCGTTTACTTTCCCCCTCGGAATAATCTCCTCAACCATATTTACGTTGTTCCTTCCCTCATTGGGATCCAGAAACTCTTGCTCAATATAAAAAACGTCAACTTCCTCGGAAATCACCATAGCTTTGTCAGCGATTTTTGGAACAACCTTTACCGCCGCATTTTTCTGAGAATGCTTTTTCACAAACTCTAGCAACATTCCATTCTCAATCAAAGCTTGAACTTATTTTTTCAAAGCAATGCAGTCCTTCGTATCGTGCCTGATATCCTCGTGATACTTACAATACTTGCTAACACTTCTGCTTTCCCTCGGAGTTTGAATAGGAAAAGGCTTTCTGAATGGCACTGTTGATCTTGCCTTATCAAATATTGTGGCGATATTTTCCGTTAACTCCGCGAAGTAGTCTGGTCGATCCCACTTGTTTGAAATTGGTCTACCCCCTTGATTGTAATTTTGCTGGTTGCCATAATATTGTGGGTTTATTTTCTGCCACGGTGGATACTGACCCGTACTTTTGGCTTGAACATTGGCACGAGGCCCTTGGTTACTGGACTCAGATCTCTGAAACTGGTTCTGATCTAATTGATCAACGGATCCTTTCTCAGATGCCTAAGTCTCCTCCACTAAAATCCTCTTCTCAACCTGATCCAGCAATGCTCCGAAGGTCATGGCCTGACTCTCCACCACCGTGTCCTTTAATAGTCCGGGGAGTAGTCCCATCCTGAAAGCTGCAAGTGCCACTGAGTTTTTACAATACTCCATATCAGTTTTCATTTTGACGAATCGATTGGTATAATTCTTCAAGCTTTCCCCATCTTTTTGTCTGCAATAGATTATCGTATCTCCGTTAGCTCTAAATTTTTTGGTCCCAACAAAGTGATGTCTGAAGACATTCCAGAACATGTCGAAATTCTTTATCGAGCCCTGCGGAAGCCTATTTTACCACTTAGAAGCTACCCACTTGAAGTTCTGAGAAAAAGCTCTACACAACAATTTATCATCGTCATCGAAATTAATCATGAAGTTTTTGAATTGCTCGATGTGGTTATCAGGGTCTTGTGTCCCATCGAACTTTTCTAACTTCGAGATATTGAAATGCTTTGGGAGATTCCCCACCAGTATTTCCGGGGACAAAGGAGAAGCCCTCCAATTATGACCCGTCCGATAAACATTAGATCTCAAGTTTTCATTGCTCAGAAAATATAATCCCTCCTCGGATGGTAGAGTATATTGATGCTGCCACTCCAAATTTCGCGGGCCAGCGTTTTGGTCTCCAGCGGGAAAATTCGTTTGGCCATAACCCCGCACATTAACTCGAGTATGATAACTTTTCTCCCTCAGAGATTTCTTCTCCGAACTTCTTCCCCTCTGTGATCTGCATGTCCTCGATAATGTCTTTTCCTTTAGTGATTTTTCCAAGGAGATGATTCCGACGAGCTGTAACAGGAATAATCGCTCGAGTCAGGTGACTCCAGACGTCGTTTTACCAATTCTTTTGCATCCGAAGAAATAGTCGGCCAATAATAACCAGCCAGAAACACTCGTCGAATTAACGCCTTATACCCACAATGGGTTGAACCTTCCCAGTCGTGCAATTCGGACAGGACAAATTGCAACTCATCCTTTTTCAGACACCTTAGTAATGGTCGACTCAAATATTTCTTATACAGAATGCCTCCCAACATGATATACCCGTGAGACTTGAACCTGATCTTCCTAGCCTCGTATTTTCCAGCAGGTAAAGTATCGTTTTCCAAGAAGTCAATAATTTCTGACCTCCAATCATTTGTGATCACATTGCTGACCTCTTTAATGTTCATTGAATGCTCCGCATCGATCATGACCGAAGGATGCTCCTGAATCAAGACCAATGGGTATCCATCCATCCACGAGACTGTGGCCAAAGAATCCGGGACGACATTTGCCTCTCTTCGAACGTGTTCATATTTGACTTCATCGAACTCAGAAACCAAATCTTTTAATACTTTCAGATATTGTATCAGCTTATCTTTTCTGGCCTGAGATTCCCCCAAAGCTTGGTTTATCACCAACTGTGAGTCACTGATCAGTTTAATCTTTTTAGCCCCACATATCCGAGCTAAACGCAAACACGCTAATGCTGCCTCATACTCCGCTTCACTGTTAGTTGTCTTGAAACCAAATCGAATAGCTTGAAACATAGCTATCCCTTATGGAGAAATTAATTGGACACCCGCACCACTTCCAGAGTTATTCGACCCTCCATCCGTTCGTACCAACCATTTCATGTCATCAAAATGGTCCATGATCTCCATGTCCTCTATGTCTGAATGGAATTCAACCAAAAAGTCGGCCAAAACTTGGGCTTTTATCGTCGTTCGAGGCTCAAATGTTATGTCAAAATCTCCCAATTCTACTGACCATTTAGTCATCCCCCCAGAGATATCGGGCCTTTGTAACAAACCTTTTAGGGGGAATGTCGTTCGAACAACTATAGGATGTGCCTCGAAGTAAGGTCTCATCTTTCGGGAACCTGTCACCAAAGCCAAGGCTACCTTCTCGAACTTGAGATGTCGTTTCTCTGCATCCAACAAACTCTTACTGACATAGTAGATAGGTTTCAAAAGTGAGTCCTTTTCTCTGAGTAAAATAGCACTGACCGCACAATCTTAGACTGCTACAAAGATAATTAATCTTTCCCCCACCAATGGTTTAGACAGTATATCAGGGGATGTCAAATATTCCTGAATTTGGCGAAAAGCTGCTAAACACTCATCAGTCCAATTAGATTGTTTCGCGTTTCGTAATACCTTAAAAAAGGTGCATATTTGTCCGAGGATCGAGAAATGAATCTATTCAGCGCTGCCAATCTCCCTATCAAGATCTGGACTTCCTTGATATTTCAAGGTGGAGTCATGGTGATTAAACCTTTTATCTGGTCTGGGTCAGCCTCGATGCCTTTTTCACTTATCATATATCCAAGGAACTTGCCCGATCGTACCCCAAAAACATATTTTCCGTGTTCAGTTTCAAATTGACCTTACTTAAATTATTAAAAGTCTCCTCCAGGTCAGCAAAATGATCTTTGTCCCGCAAACTCTTGACAAGCATATCATCGATATACACTTCGACATTCCGACCAATTTTCCCCTCAAAGGTTTTGTTGACCAAGCACTGATAAGTTGCCCCTGCATTTTTTCGCCAAATGGCATAACCTTGTAGCAATATAACCCTCTCCCGGTAATAAAGAACGTGCTCTCTTCATCTTGTACATCCAACCGGATTTGATTATACCCTGAATACGCGTCCATGAAAGACAACAATCGATTGCCCGAAGTCGATTCCACTAACTGATCAATGCGGGGCACCGGAAATGGATCCTTAGGACAAGCTCTGTTTAAGTGTGAAGTCCACGCACATTCTCCACTTGACATTCTTTTTCCTGACTAAGACTGGATTCGAGGCCCATACGGGAGAATGCGACTCGCGAATGTGGCCTATGCGTAATAGCCTTTCTATTTCCAACAGAATAGTTGCAGCCTTCTCCTGAGAAACTGGTCTCTTTTTTCTGGACAATGGGTCGAACATCAAGTCGTACCGCAAGTTTATGACATATTATCTCTCATGGTACTCCAGTAACATCTTGTGCACACCAAGCAAACATATCGAGTTTGTTAGACAAAAACGCAATTAATCTCTCTCTGAACTCAAAAGAAAGTTTTACTCCAATATTCAAAAATTTTCCCTCTCCAAATTTATGCTCCTCAGAATCTTCTTCTGGGACCAGAAATCCGGGGGTCTCCCTCGGATCATCACATGGAATGATTTCCAAAGGAGGCCCTTTTAATTGCTATGCCTTGGCCGATATTTCTCCCCAAACTCCCTTTGAAGATAAAGCGATCTGGTAACATTCGCGGGCCATCTTCTGGCTGCTCCTGATTGTCCCGATGTTGTTGTCTACCACATATTTCAGACACTGATGCACCGTCGAAATCACACCATGCATTCGGGACAGCCAAGAGCGACCCAAAATTGCATTATACGAAGTTGGTGCGTCGACAACAATGAACAATACTTCCACCTCCTTCTTGAACGGCCCACGACCTAACTCGACGACACACTGAAATTCTTCCACCACCACTGTTGTGGCGCCGGTAAATCCTACTACGGTTCTGTCTGATCGTCGTATAACCGGTGGGTCAGAAATTCTCATGTAGGTGCTCATAAACAAGATGTTCGCTGAACTTCTTGTATCAACAAGTATCTTCTGAACTTGATCACCAGCAATACTTGCGGCAATCACCACTGCATCTTCGTGCGGGCCCTTGACATTTCACATGTCGTCATCATCAAAACATATGATAGGGGAGGGTAATCGGTACATTTGTGCCGACACTCCTGCTTCAATCTCGGTAGTCATATTGACCATATGCCTTTTCCGCGAGCTATTAGAATTCCCTTCGATGGTATCCCCTTCAAAGATTGCCAGTGACTCAAAGAAAGCACTTAGGTCGTTTACTTTCCCCCTCGGAATAATCTCCTCAACCATATTTATGTTGTTCCTTCCCTCATTGGGATCCAGATACTCTTGCTCAATATAAAAAACGTCAACTTCCTCGGAAATCACCATAGCTGTGTCAGCGATTTTTGGAACAACCTTTACCGCCGCATTTTTCTGAGAATGTTTTTTCACAAACTCTAGAAACATTCCATTCTCAATCAAAGCTTGCACTTCTTTTTTCAAAGTAATGCAGTCCTTCGTATCGTGCCCGATATCCTCTTGATACTTACAATACTTGCTAACACTTCTACTTTTCCTCAGAGTTTGAATAGGAAAATGCTTTCTGAATGGCACTGTTGATCTTGCCTTATCAAATATTGTGGCGACATTTTTCGTTAACTCCGCGAAGTAGTCCGGTCGATCCCACTTGTTCGAAATTGGTCTACCCCCTTGATTGTAATTTTGCTCGTTGCCATAATATTATGGGTTTGTTTTCTGCCTCGGTGGATACTGACCCGTACTTTTGGCTTAAACATTGGCACGAGGCCCTTGGTTACTGGACTCAGATCTCTGAAACTGGTTCTGATCCAATTGATCACCGGATCCTTTCTTAGATGCCTGAGTCTCCTCCATCAAAATTTTCTTCTCAACCTGATCCAGCAATGCTCCGAAGGTCATGGCCTGACTCTCCGCCACTGTGTCCTTTAATAGTCCGAGGATTAGTCCCATCCTAAAAGATGCAAGTGCCATTGAGTCTTTAAAATACTCCATATCAGTTTTCGTTTTGACGAATTGATTGGTATAATTCTTCAAGTTGTCCCCAACCTTTTGTCTGTAATAGATTATCGTATCTCCGTTAGCTCTGAACTTTTTGCTCCCCGCAAAGTTCTGTCTGAAGATATTCCAGAATATGTCGAAATTCTTTATCGAGCCCTGCAGAAGCCTATTATACCACTTAGAAGCTACCCCCTTGAAGTTCTGATAAAAAGCTCTACACAATAATTTATCATCGTCATCGAAATTAATCATGAAGTTTTTGAATTGCTCGATGTGGTTATCAGGGTCTTGTGTCTCATCGAACTTTTCTAACTTCGAGATATCGAAATGCTTTGGGAGATTTTCCACCAATATTTCCGGGGACAAAGGAGAAGCCCTCCAATTATGACCCGTCCGATAAACATTAGATCTCAAGTTTTCATTGCTCAGAAAATACAATCCCTCCTCGGATGGTAGAGTATATTGATGCTGCCACTCCGCATTTCGCGGGCCAGTGTTTTGGTCTCCAGTGGGAAAATTCGTTTGGCCATAACCCCGCACATTAACTCGAGTATGATAACTCTTCTCCCTCAGAGATTTCCTCTCCGAGCTTCTTCCCCTCCGTGATCTGCGTGTCCTCGACCATGTCTTTTCCTTCTGTGATTTTTCCTAGGAGATGATTCCGACGAGATGTAACGGGAATAATCGCTTGAGTCAGGTGACTCCAGACGTCGTTTTTCTTTCCTCCTGGAAGATCGTCGTTCATATCCCTTATATCTATCATCCCTGGTTTTAGGACGAAAATCGGCTTCGCGCTCATCTTTTTCCACTGTCTGGCTCCCTTCTCACTTCTGAGCGAAGATTCGCCTGAACAGTTTCCTTTTTCGCCTTCAATCTCTCGATCTCCAGCAACAATTCGTTCCTTCGAGCCAACAAATCTGAGTCATCAAAAGCGTCTCCAACGCGCAGGCCCCCAAGAGCCTCGTATTCCATGTTATTCTGATAGTCGTCACCCACCAGATTCTCCTCATAATTGTTAACAAAATTGTCCCCTTACTCTTCCATAATTTCCCTTGGATTAGGAATTATTTCCAGGAAGCGATTGTCTTCAGAACAATCTTCGTTTCCCACAGACGGCGCCACTGAAGGGTTTTAAGAATGCTCAGGGATGATTTTGTGTTACGAAGATCTCTTAGTGCAAAAATAGACTAAAGAACTTAGCTAAGGAATCGTTTTAGAGAGATGAAGTAAGTACCAACTTAAGTAGAGAGAGAAAATAGTATTATATTCATCTCGGGATCTGTGAAGCGTGTGTGGTCCTTTTATAGTACAATTGCGGGTCACACACGCTTTAATTCCCGTTTATTACATTTTGGGTCCATATATCTTTTCACCTTCTCATAATAGCTATCTTTCTTTAGTTTATACAATTCTCTCCTAACAAACTTTATCTTTACAATTCTCTCCTAACAAACTTCTTCTTTACAATTCTCTCCTAACAAGCTTCTTCTTTGCAGTTTTACAATGTCTTTTATTCTCCCTCATCACTATAGAATGTGTAAAGTCATAAACAGAACCAGGACTGGTAGCCATTGCCAGTGTATATCTTTTACTTTACTCTTAATACTCCGATTTTACCGCCAATATAAACATATAAATAGAGGTCCAAAAAGCCTCATTATTGGGAAATAGGGGAAAACAGATATTTCTCAGCATCCTGCAGTACTCACTGCAGAATGTACTGGAGGAATTGACCATGAAATTCTATAATCATCCTAGTCAATAAAGTTTGAAGATGTCCGAAGTATCATCTTAAACTTCAGTCCACAAAGACAGCACATTGCTTCCGAAAAACTATTTCATGCTTCCTATTGTTGTATGTACCAAATAAATATGGAATTTTAATCTTCGAGTTACCATTTATCACAACCTGGGGCCGATCCACTGCCATTGTCACAAAAGTTCGATGCAGTCGAATGGTACTATTAAGTGAAGGAGAAGATGCCCTAGAGTGATGAGACCTTCTAAGAGCAGCTTGACTAAAGCTCAACAACAGTGAACTCTACGAGATTCGAAATAGTAAAGAAGACAATCAAAATCGAACCAGTCACAAACACAACCACTCCAACATTATCAGAAACACTAAATTGATGTACCATTCATACCAATAATCCTAATAGAGAGAAGTAATTGAGTAGTGATTATTCTCGCATTTTCTCGCCAACCAAACAGAAATTCTGAATAGATTCAGAAACTAGAGAAAGAGAGTACCTTTGTAAAACGGATGGATTTGGAAAGAACAGCGGAAAATGCCATTAAGGAGACGATGACGATGTTCTCTGTTTCTCTGTTTCAATCTTCTCTTCTCTTCTCTGTTTCTCCGTTTCAATTTATAGCGGAAGATGACCAAAGGAGGTCCGAGTCCAACCTCTTTCTTTTCTCAATGGTTTTCTTTGGTTTAAAGGTTAAAATATAATCTCTCCATTCCATAATACATGTCGTTCTCGTTTATCATCGATACAAATATAAATATTATTTATAATCAACTACCAATTAAACAGAAATTCTGAATAGATTCAGAAACTAGAGAAAGAGAGTACCTTTGTAAAACGGATGGATTTGGAGAGAACAGCGGAAAATGCCATTAAGGAGACGATGACAATGTTCTCTGTTTCTCTGTTTCAATCTTCTCTTCTCTTCTCTGTTTCTCCGTTTCAATTTATAGCGGAAGATGACCAAAGGAGGCCCGAGTCCAACCTCTTTTTTTTCTCAATGGTTTTCTTTGGTTTAAAGGTTAAAATATAATCTCTCCATTCCATAATACATGTCGTTCTCGTTTATCATCGATACAAATATAAATATTATTTATAATCAACTACCAATTAAATCTTTTCTCTTTCCTACTTTTTATGAAAAAGAGAAGCAATTATTACCTTCCTTAATATATGTGCATAACCTTAAAACGACAAATATTTTGGGACGGAGGGAGTACTATTTATAAAATAACAAATAGTAGGTCAAATTCTATTTTATATCACCAACTCTATAATATAAAATAATTTATATATAATTATTATTTTTTCACTAAAAATAGATGGCCTTAATTGATAATTTTTTGTAATTACAAGGACTTAATTGCAATTTTACAGAAAACTAGATTTGAACCCAAAAAAACGAATATAGTCGTTGGCTTCAAAAATAGAGAATATGCTTGAGAAGATGAAGTAGAGCCAAAAACAACGAAAACAGCCAGATTATTGAAGCAGCTAGGAAGACGAAGCCAAGAACAACATCAAACACTCGATAATCTAAGATATCCGATGTTCATACTTTCAAGAAACGTAAATCGCTTTCAACGAATTAAGAGCATCATTTTGGTTAAAATCCATATCTTTGCCCTCCTTTAAGGTATGCTTTGCAATCCAGTTAGCCTCGAAGTTTTATTCACGAAAAATATGGTTGACGTTCATGGAAGGATGGATGAGTTTCTTGCAACAATTCAAGATAGGCTTCAAATTCCAGGCAGATTTACCGAATATCAGAAGATTCACCAAAATTTGAGAGTCGATATTAATGTCCAAGTTAACCATATGAAGCATTTGACAGAGTCTAAGTGCATCGAAGAGGGCATTACATTCAGCTATCAGAGGAGTGCCCTTACCATTACCAAATCCAATGATGATTGTTCCTTCACTGTTACGAACTAGCCCACTACGATTGGTTTTACCAGTAAAATCACAAGCCCCGTCTGTATTTAACTTGAACCGGTTGGCTTTAAGATTTTTCTGCCCGAGAAAAAGAGGCTTGCTTAAGTTTCTAATGTGGTTGATACACCCCAAAGACAGGGAAGCTTTAAAGTCTTTTCCCCACTGAGAGTTTTTTTAAATCTTTGCAGAGTTAAGACCAGTCAAAATGAAAATGACGTGGTTGATGATAGTGGAAGAGTTCGCATTCTGTTCAAGATGTTTCTTCTTGTTCCGAGCTGACCATATAGCCCAAGTAATAATAGCAGGGAGGATTGTGTGAATGTCACACTGCTTGTGAGTAGATCAGTACCACATTCGAATAATATGAGGGAGACTCATGTGAGAGAGGATTTGAATCTTGAACAATAAATTGAAAAAGACGACCAAGATTGAGAGCATTGAAACAGCGAGTGGTGAATTGTTTCAATGTTGCTGCAGAATTAACACTTGGATGCAAGATGGAATCTTTTCCTTTGAAGAACAGAATCAAATGGAATCCAGTTGAAAAGGGCCCTCCAAAGAAGAAAAGAATATTTCTTTTGTGTAACAGCATAAAGAAAAGAACATTTCCTTGGTGTAACAGCATTCCAAGTTTTGGCATTCCAAGTGAGCCTACCAGCAAACAATAGAGCAGCATTGTCCCACTCCAGAATTTTGTTTCTTATCTTGGAAACCATATCCTCATAGTTAGAAATCCTGGTGTATGCAGCAATGGTGGAACCCTCATATTTAAAAGGTAAATTCATGTGCTTAAAGTTCAAGATCTCTTCAATGGTGAGTATTCCCTAATTCTTCATGTTACAAGGAACAATTATCTTGAATTTGGTGTTATTAATCAGTTGGCCAGAGACTCTCTGATAATGACTCAGAAAGTTTTGGATTACCTGAATAGTTGAGGCTTCACCATTGCTGAAAACCCTGAAGTCGTCAGCAAATGCAAGATATGCAATACTGATATCACTTCTGGCTTTGAATCTAGTTTTAGGATTCTCAATCAAAATCTTCTTAATGCCCCTAATTAAATACTCTTCAGCCAAAATGAAGAGACTATGAGACAGAGGGTCTCCTTGTTTCAGGCCTTGAGTATTAGTGAAGAATTTATTCATTTCACCATTTATTATAACAGAATAATGTACATTTCTAATACAATTGTTGAACAAAGAAATCATATTAGAATTGAATCCAAATAAGTCCAGAATCTTGAAGATAAACCTGTGATTGAGCTTATCGATAGCTTTGGTCATATCAGTCTTTAGGATAACATTACCACCCCTACATTTGGATTTTAAATCACAACAGAGCTCATGGGCAATGAGAATAGTTTCATGTATACTTCTACCTCTAAAAAATGCCCCTTGCTCCTTAGAAATTAGATGAGGCAAGATATTTGCAAGCCTGTTGCTGATGATTTTGCCAATGACTTTGCTGATCATAGTAGTTAAACTTATCAGCCTGAACTCTTGCCAAGTGTTAGGGTGATCCACCTTAGGAATGAGACAGATTTCAGTGGCCTAGATGCCTGTAGGAAGAGTGTAACCTTTGAAAAAACCCTGAATTGCTTGACATATATCAGAGCTGATAATTGGTCAAAATTTCTTGTAGAATTCGCCATTTAAACCATCTGGTCCTGCAGCACAAATAGAACTAAGGGAATTAATAGTACTAAGAATTTCATTGGGTTCAGGAATAACCAGAAGACTAGTGTTTTCATCATCCTTGACAAACTTGGGGATCACATCCATTTAAGACAGTTGAATTTTCATCACCCAAATCAGGAGCTAAGTGTGATTTAAAATAGTGGATAGTAGAGGAACTAATCTTAGCCTTTAAAGTAAGCTAATGATCTCCTTCTTTGATTCTATTTATCTTATTCTTTTCAGCTATTTTATTCACAAAATTATGATAAGCAGCAGTGTTTCTGTCGCTATCCTTAAGCCAGGCTGAATAAGACTTTTGTCTCCAATATAACTCTTCTCTATCAAGCAACAGAAGGTGATTCTTTTTAGCCTTCTCAAAAAAAATATCTTCAGCAGATAAAGAAGCTTGAAGGTTAATTTCTCTGAATTTGATTTCCTCTTCTGATCTTTTTATAGCATCAAAGATGTTACCAAAAACCTTCTTCATCCATTCCCTCAACTCAGATTTTAATTTTTTTTGTTTAAACCATAAATTCTTTACAGGATTACCATCATTTCCTTCAGTTCCATCAGCCCAACTATCTTCCACAACCTTAATAAACCCAGGGTGTAATGCCTACATGTTTAAAAACTTAAAAGAAGGCTTGACTTTCTCGAGACTATACGAAATGATGATATAAATTAGACAATGGTCTGAGCAGTTCTATCTAGGTGGTTCACAGTAGTTGAATCAAAGTAATTCATCCAAGAGTTGTTGAATACAACTCGGTCTAATCGTTTCTATTTTCAGCCATTTGACTATGTGAATCTGGAACTAGTGAAGCCAGCGTCCTCAAGGTTGTAATCCATAATCAGGTTGTTAAAATCATCCATCCTTCGCAAATTATTTGTAAACAATAAAGTTGCTCCTAGAGGTTAATAGTAGTATTAATATAATCAAAGATTATCCACTCTTTTGAAGGTTTATCAATGGACCTAAGAGTATTCCAAAGTGACAGTCTGAACTCTCTTATGCATTTGGTATAAACAACTGAGACCATGAATTCCTTATCAAGAGAATGATAAAGAACTCGTCAAGAACAGCCTCCAATTTATAATCATGTTGCCAAAAAATCCATATTTTGTTGTTGATATTGCTCATGAAACCAAGTTCCCAGCTTTGATGAAGGGTTCCTGAATAGCAATAAAGCTTGCTTTAGAAGACTTGATAAGTGATTTAAGCCTTTGGATAATATACTTGTTTCCTAACCCTCTAGTATTCCAACTCAATATAGCTACTGTCATTGATTAACTGGAGAGATTTTAGTGGCTCTTTTGAGCTTGATAAGCTTAGAAGAGGCTGGCCCATTAGTATTCCAGATTTTGGTCTTTTTATTCTTCTTTGTCTCAATCTTCTTGAATTCAGTATCTTTTTTTATCTTTAACAGGAGAACTCATGAGATTGCCAACATTTTCTGGAGAATTATGATCTTCAAAAGTAACGTGCTCGTATAAAGTTCTTCTTTCAATGGTTCTCAAGGCATCTATGGTCTCAGAGTCTTTAGGGAACATGGTGGAAGCATGAATGATAGAGTTTGAAGAGGCTTCTTGAATTTCTTAGATAGTTTCATTGTAAGACAGGGTGATACTTTCAAATTCTGATGTACCTTTAGTTTCATTGATATTTCCATTGTAGTTGGTTGTTTCTTTGCTGATAATGATGGATTTAAGATTGTTATTAGTCTCATCGTGTTTAGTAGCTTCGGTAGTGTGTTTTTTGAAATTGTCTTCAGAATGACCAATGTGGGAGCACATTTTGCAGTAGCTAGGAAGTTTATCATAAATAACATGAACCTAGAAACTATTTTTCTCACCAAACTTGATCAAAACTCTCTGAGCCAACGTCTTAGATATATCAATTTCGACCCAGATTATGCAACAATTATATTTAGCTCTATTGGTTGTAGGGACCCAGATCTTTAAAGAAGTTCCTAGAACTTTGGCAATTTATCCTATCATGGATTAGTTAAACATGAATTCAGGTAGATTGGGAAAGGAAACCCAGATTGGAGTGAAGGGACATTCAAGGTTGGGATTGAACTAGGGTGTCCACTTCAAGAGTCTCATGGTTTTACTGCCAACAACCTAGACATTCCTAGACCACAGTTTCTTGAAATCTTCAAGATCATTAAATTCGATGAAAATATGCATATAATCCCATACAGAAATAGTGAAGTTTCCAGAGAACTTAAACTTCCCCAAAAAGCTTCTGATTGTTTTCATCGTTGGTTTCCTAGTGACAAAATTACCAATTAAGGTGTGTTTGGATAGAGTGGTTAATGATTCTTTGTCCTTTGCTTCAAAGGTGATGATTGGGTGGTCCTTTTTGTGAGGAACCGATACATTGGTGTGCTGAAAATATATGATTCTGGTTTAACAGTTTCTACATATGAAACAGATCGATACCTAGAAATTTGTTTAGGTTTGTTTGATTCCTCAAATGTAGGATAGTTTATCATATTGGTGTTCTCTCCAATCAACCGGTGAGAGTGATTTCCATTGCTCAAAGAAGAAAAGTTGCAAGTTACAAGAAGAGACGATTTCCTAAGCAGTGGAAATTTATCATCTATCAAGAACTGAATTTTCTTTACAAGCGGAGGAATTGCGTCCAGGTTTCCAGATGAAGAAGATGGCTTGGTCTTCGTCTTCCATTGGGCAAAAAAGATCGAGCCCATGAGAAATCGGAGTATTGTTCATACCAAAAGAGAAACGATGAAAATTTTGTGCTAAATTGAGTTATTTGACGAGTTTGTATTCTTCTCAAAGTTACTTGATAAAGTTACATAATTGTTTGGTTTTCAACCAAAGGGGCCTCATTCAATCCCTTGTCATATTATAGTAAATGATAGTGATGTTATTTTACATCGAAGCAGTTGTTTGGACCGACTAGTTCTATCAAACAATTTGATATTGCCATGACATCAGCTTCAATAGATCCATATTTTCCATTCTCTTTCCAATAGAATATGTTCTCATATATTCCCGTCAGGCGACTTCATAAGCTACATGGAACGTCCAAGTTTACGGTAGCATCGACGTTGAAATTCAATATGTTCCCAAAGGTAGGGTCACCAACAAAGATGATTTTCTGTCGTCTACTTTTGAAAAATAATTAATTGTCGACCCTGGTGTCTAAGGGTAATTTTGGGTTAGAACTCTTAGCTTAAACCCAGTGACCTTTTTCAATATTGTCAATCTCCTCTGTAATTCTCTTCTTCTGGCCTTCAAATAGAAATCTGGCAACATCAATAACATGAGTAAACTCGTTCAACAACAATTTTGGCTTGTTAATGATATAATACGAAATATTTGTATATATTTAGTATAGCTTATTACCTAATTTGAGCTGCCTAAATTATAACATAATTAGTAGCTGCCTAAATTATAACCTAATTAATAGCTTCCTAAATTATAACCTAATTAGCTGCTAATGACTTTATATATATGTTGCCTCTTGTTAAGGAGAAATGTACAGAATTATATTCTAAAATGGTATCAGATTAGGGTTATGGTTTATTTTTCTCGCTTCATTCACCCCTACTACGTTACCGTCTTCTCATTTCTTACTCTGCTTGATTCTCCCTTATCTTCTACTCTTTTCTCTCAACATGGGCAAATCTAGTACCAAAAAATATTCTTCCTCTTTTCAACCTGTACTTGTTGTCTAACATCAAGATCCATGTTCCCATCATTTTTGAAATGGAGAACGTTCAATATACCAATTGGGCAAAATTATTCAAGGTTAATTGTCGCTCCCACAAATTTCTTCATCGAATTATCCCGCCGAAGACGGAGGAAGACAAAGAATGAGATGGATCATCTTATCGATGATGAACAAGAGATGTGGGATACATTGGATGTGTTGTGGTTGAGTAGATTTATTCCACCATCTCCACCGATATCTTGACAATTGTTATTAAAGCGGACGTTTCGGTCGTGATTCTGTGGAATCGTCTTCATGATTTGTTTCAAGACAATACAAATTCTTGTGTCGTTTCTTTGGAACACGAGTTCAATAACACTTATTTGCGGGATTTCTCGTTGTTCTCTGCTTATTGCCAATACCTCAAGACTTTTTCAGACCAACTCAATAATGTGGGGTCTCCAATATCGAACAATTGTCTGGTTCTTTGTATAGTGCGTGGTCTTACCCCCAATTACAAAAGTCTAGCTTATGTAATTTGACACAAGAAGTTTTTATCACTGTTTTATGAAGTTTGATCTATATTGGCTTTGGAAGAAATGAACATGAAGAAGGCAGTGGTTATGGGTGATGATGCGATGATGGTGGCTACTCTTGAATCAAATGATATGTTAATCAGCATCCAAGTCTGTGTTAAGGGAGCGAAAAATAGTCCAAGAATTGCAGCATCAAAAAACATCGCAATCATAAACAATTCGGTAGTGGTTTGAGACATACTTTTACTAGGGGTCATAGAAGTACTGGACGCGGAGGATATCGTAGAGGTGGTCAAAATTCAGCAGGTGATCCTTCTTAGGTGATGCCTCATTTTTTGGGCTTGGATGCAGCCACCATGGACCATATCCTCTGTCCATCCCGACGCAATCTTGGGGTAGGCTTACTAAACCGCGACACCTTGAAATCTTGGGCTCCAGAACCCAGCAACAACAACATGCATATGAAGCCGCTATGTGGACTCCAACAGATATAAAATCAGACATGCACACTATGTATTTGTCACAATAGGATCCTAACTAGTATGTGGACATGAAGCTGTAAAATAGATTTATCTGCATATGAATGATCCTTAAGAAAACATATGAATGCTTTAAAGCGAATTATACAGTATATTCAACGAACTCTACATCTTGGACTGTATCTCTCTTTTTCTTCCATTATACTTTTTGTCTCACATACTGATGCGATTGGGGAGGTGTCTTGATACTTGAAGTTCCACCTCTGAATATTGTGTCTTCGTGGGAGACAACTTGATCTTGTGGTCATCAAAACGTCAACCTACTCTCTCTAATCTAGTGCAGAAGCTGAATACCGAAGGTTAGAAAATGTTGTTGTTGAGTCTTGCTTGCTGCGTAATCTTCTTCTGGAACTCTATTGTCTCATCTGTAAAGCTACATTGGTGTATTATGATAATGTGAGTGCTATTTATCTTTTTAGGAATCCCTTCCAACACAAGCGCACGAAGCATGTTAAAATGGAATACCGTTTTTGTTCGAAGAAAAATGGTGCAACGTGTAGTTCATGTTCGTTACGTGGCTTCTAGGTACCAAGTTGCCGATATTTTCACGAAAAGGTTGTCTATTCACGGATCAATTTCAATTTTCATGAACCTCTAGTTTTAACTACGATTGAATAATATAATACAAATATTTACATATATGTAGTATATCTTATTGTCTAATTAGTACCCGCTTAAATTATAGCCTGATAATTATCTAATGAATTTGTATATATATTACCTTTTATTAGGGAGAAATGTACGAAATTATATTATTTTAGTTAACACCAACTATAGCCTAAAGCAACAAATAGAGCTCATTAGAATATCTCGAAGTGAAAGATTTCGATCACGTGAATTGGACGATTTCGAGGTAAAAATGTTGGTAGGATATAATTAGACATGATTTAATGGAGCTTATAAACATCCAAACGAAATTTATTTTTAGATTACTGTTTTTTTAATCAAAATTTATTCAACCTCAAATTAAATTAATAAAAATAATCAATTCAAAAAATAATCAAACAAAGAACAAGAGAAATATTTTTTTTAATATCGATCTAAAATTTATTTAAACCATTTTAGATTAACAAAAATAAGTCGTTAACAACTATTGGTTTTTTTGTCTTTTATCCACGTGATTAAAATTAAATATTGAGATTTAAAATGATACATTTAATTTCGATCTCTTATATCAAAATAATATGTGGTTAGGTGTCATCGTACAACATCTAATTTTGGCTCATTCATTCGAAATTATATGCATTTCAACAATACAGAACAACAGTTAATTTTGATCGAGTGGGTTGAAATCATATGATGCAGTCGAGCATCTAATTTCACCTCAGTGGGTCAAATTATATATAAATAGACACACCGTATGGTTTTTTATTTTGACTCAACGAGTCGAAATATGTTGTTTTGTTGAGTTTTTGAATTATTATTTAGAATTACAATATAGCTATTTAACAGTTGTTTTGGTTGTCAAATTTTGAAAGTGATTGGAATTAAAATAGAAGAATACGTGATTGTAATACATCACACATACGCATTTACGACTGATGTACATCATAGTAAACTAGAACTTTAAGAATGATAGCATGCATCGATCGAATAATGTGATACGTGTTAACTAAAAAAATTACCACCAAGAAAAAAATGGAAAATCTCAAATATTGTATTTTTCTTACAACAGATGCGTTAAGTATACCGAATGACCTACTAAAGATAAAATAAATGAAAATAAAATAATATAATAGTCCTTTTAAACTCAAGGCTTGTCCGGTTGGACTTATATTATGGTATTTGGAAGTTTTAAGTGGAAAGCAAAACCATGCACTTGTAAACTTCTTTGAAGGATGCCATGGAGCGAGAGATTTGGAAAAAAAATATCATTAAGGAATTATCTTTGGACGGGTGCTCCACTTTGGACACTTTTAGACGGTTTGAGGATATGAAACCCGATAACGTATCCAACATACGTAATATTTACAATGCGAGATATAAACATCATACCTTGAAGATGTGCGTTAAATCAAAAATGCAGTTTTTGTTGGGTAAAATGAAGGAAAACAACGGTACCAAATGACATAAGACGGCATTTGATAGGGTTGAAGTTATCACAATCCTATTTTTTATACATTTAACATCCATCGACTTGTTAAGGATATCCTAGTAAGATCAAATTATGAATAATACTTACAAGACTACATGGTATAAAATGTCATTGTTTGAAGTTGTTAGATTACGTCAACAAATATAACAATTTACATTGCTTTCGTTTTATGAGTGTGGAAAATTTGGCCAACTAAATTTGGTCATTCAATCGACTTAGTTTGCTCATGAAAGAAAACGAGTGCGTATTGTCGAATGTTATGGTGTCAGACACGGGATTTTGGTGATGGGTGCAATTGATAATATTTTTATATACGCTAGACATATGTTATGCAAGTGGCACAGAAACAAAAAGAAGTATAACCAATACGAATAAATCTTTGTTGAAGGATAAGTATCTGATGAGTTTCTTGATGCTTAGAATATGGTGGTGTATTCGATAAAATTTTTAGAGTTGCACTCAAACCTAGTGACCATGAAGATGATGCTCATAAGTTATACGAATTCATAGCTCAAATTATACTCTGAAATATTCTTATATGTAGACACTAATTTTGCTAAGCACTCATCCCAACGAGTCCACGAGCTTGTCCATACTTATTGATGAGGGTAGAATTCACCGATACAAATAATGAGGGTTTAATTGTGGATAAAAGATACTTGGTGTAGTTATTAATGTATTTAGGATCTCTCGGGGACCAGTTTGTAAACACGGTATTTGATAAGGGGCCTCATTAATTATGTACACAGCCCACCAAGGATTTTAGTGGGTCCACCTTATTTTAGTATAAAAGGTGACCCACTTCCTTGGTAGGTGGGACATTGAATATTATTCTATTCCATTCTCTCTCTCTCTACACTTTCTCTCTCTAGTCATATCAAGCACAAGATCCGAAATATTCTTCCAAACATTTATTGACTCATCATTGGCGCCGTCTGTGGGAAAGAGTGATACCAAAAAGGAATCTTTTTTCTTTGAAAATCACGCTTTACGAGATGAACAACGAAGCTGTAATAGAGAGGGTCGGTAGAGAAGTGATCTGAGCCGTCTCGTTGTCAGAGGGCGAGGAAGCACCTGGTCGGGAACACCACGACCGGGGTCGGGACAAACGGTCGACCCTAATAATGATCTGAAAACAGCTCCTTGAAGACATTGCAGACTAAACGCAGAAAGGGAGCGGGCACTGGACGAGAAAAGGGTCCGAGAAAGAAAAGGCAAGGAACCCCTCTTGGATGATCGTGAGGAGGCCGACCCCACTGGGCCGCGCATCGAAGCCCGACCTGTTAGGTATTATCGAGAGCCTCATCCCGAGGAAGGGCAAAATGCCAGGACTCAGCGGTACCCAGAGGATCATCGCGGCATGTCGGTTGACTACACCTCGGATGATTCGTCAGGCAGGGAGTATCGGCGGCGGGAAAGGGTCCAGCGCACACAAAAGAATCGTTCCCGATGCCTACGAGGACCCAGGACGGACTCCCCAAAATACAAGAAGGGTAGCACCGAGAAGCAAACCCCGGTGTCCTTTGGGAAGGAAGAAATGCCCGCCGCCAGCCGTGAAGAGCGGGCGGTGCTGCCTCCAGTGCCATGGCAACCGTCGAACAGCCAGAACCACGGTTACCGAACCAGCAGCCAGTTTATTAGCCCAGGAGATGAGGGACTCTACGGAGTTCAGACAGAAGGGCTTGGAGGAGGAGCGTGCGGGTTCGGAGTCAATTGGAGGGCATCTCCATTGTCCGACGAGATATTGGCGGGACAGCTCCCGAAGTGATTTGACATTTCTACGCTAGAAAAGTACGATGGGAAGAAGGACCCAGATAATCATTTGGAAGCCTTCAAAAACTTCATGCTGAGTTTCGACAACGATGACAAACTCCTATGTAGAGCTTTCTCCATGACCTTCAGGGATCGAGCATCTAAGTGGTACAACCGCTTACCGCAGGGCTGCATCCGAAACTTCGGGATGTTTTGGACAATGTTTAGGCAACACTTTATGGGAAGTAAGAGTTTTCGGGCCAACAGAGACACTATTATGAATTGCAGGCAGAAATTGGAGGAAAGCCTCAGAGAATACACCAGACGATTCATCGACGCAAAGACCGACCTAGACCACTGCGAAGAGAATGTGGCCCTAACTGCATTCCGCTTGGGTCTGCTCCCGGGACCAATGAAGCAAGCAGTAACGAAGAAACAAGCGTTCACGTTTTCCGCGCTTCTAGCTCAAATAGAAAAACAGATATTGATCGAAGAGACCGAAACGTCTGAGTTGGCGGCACAAATTCAGCAAAGTGCCCAAGCGTCGGTAGTGATAAGGCAGGGCACCCTGACGGATTATGCAAGGGCAGCCCAACCAGTCAGCACGATACACCCGACCTCGCCTGTATCAGCCAAGCCTTCGGTCCTATCAAGCCCAAAACCAAAGCAAACGAGTCAGACGACTTCACGACCCATGTCTAACAAATGGATCCGACCTGCATACTTCGCAGACCTTACGGAGTGTGTAGCGTCGATCTACGAGAAGACTAAGAAGAACGGAATGTACCGAAGACATTTCCCGATACCAACACCTCGGGAACAAAGGAATAACCGCTATTGTCGCTATCACAAGGACGTTGGGCATGATACTAAAGACTGCATTGCCTTGAAGAAAGAAATACAGATGCTCATAGAACACGGAAACCTCCTGGAGTATGTTAAGAAGGCACAGCAAAGTACGACCTTAAAGGAAGTCGTGATAATACCAAAACCAGAAACCACCATCGCAATTTCAGAAGTAACCGATCCATTCGATGTTTCCATTGAGTACCTCGACCCCGAAGCAAACCGCAACATCATCGGGATTATTGAGGAGAAAGCCGAGGAGAACGTCGGTAATGTACGAGGCCTTTGTAAATTTTTTGAATCCCTAACTATTTTTGGGGGAGATTCTATGGCAGGAGTTACACATTCATCCAGGAAAAGGCACATCGTCAACCTAACCACTCAGTTGGAGGCCCGAACTTACTCCCAGTCCATAAGCGTCCCTTCTCTGATTCTGTACTTCGACGACGACGACATGAGGGACATAGCCGGCCCCCATGAGGATGCCATTGTAATCGGGGCAGCCATTGCGAGGGAGGAGGTTCGGCGCATCTTGGTGGATACCGGTAGTTCGGAAAACATAATTTTCGCATCCACTTTCGCCAAGTTTAGGACACCACCAGTGATTGCACGGTCCGACCGTACCATAGTAGGGTTCACAGGGTCAACAGCCGACGTTATAGGAGAATTTGAGGGCGTAGTCCAATTAGGCCGCGACCCATTCAAGAAAGAGGTTACAGTTTTATTCGTGGTAGTAGACGTGCCGGCTTCCCACAATGCCATTTTCGGCCGATCATGGATATCGCGAATGCATGCGGTGTCTTCTACAATCCACCAGTGTTTAAAATACGTGGTCGGAAACAACGTAGGAGTGGTCCGAAGCAGCCAGAAAGCAGCACGGGAATGTTACCGAGCAGCGTTGGCACCTAAAAAAGATCAAGAGATGATTTAAGCTCGAGAATAGAAATTAAAGGGGCTCGCCCCGGAATCATTTCCCGTTGATGACCCCAGGGAAGCCCTGAGCCTTTTGACGACGGGCGAAGAATGCGAGCAACACCAATTTGCTGCGGGGAAATTCCTACGAATTGGGGTATGCCTCTTGCCGATCTTCAGGGAACAGCTGCTGACTCTCCTGCGAGAAAACCTAGATTTGTTCGCATGGTGCTCAAGAGATGTCACCGGGGTCCCGGAATCTTTTGTTGTTCACAAGCTAACTGTCAACAGAAACGCCAGACCGATCTCCCAAAAGCGTCGGGCTTTTTCCCCAGAAAAAGCAGACATTATCTTACGAGAAGTCGAGAGAATGATCAGCGTCGGTCATATCAAGGAAGCAAGTTACCCGTTGTGGACTTCAAATCCCGTTCTGGTCAAGAAGAAAAACGGGAAATGGAGAATGTGCGTGGATTTCACCGACCTTAATCGGGCATGTCCGAAGGACCCCTTCCCGATGCCAAGAATCGACCAGTTGGTAGATTCGACGTCGGGTAACAAATTGTTGTCATTCATGGATGCATACGCCGGTTATAATCAGATCAAATTACACGCTGCGGATCAGGAAAGTACCACATTCATCACGGGCCGAGGACTATACTGCTACAAAGTAATGCCCTTCGGGCTAAAAAACGTCGGCGCAACATACCAAAGGCTAGTTAACAAAACGTTCGAGGGTCAAATTGGGAGGAATATGGAGGTGTACATCAATGATATGTTGGTTAAAAGCGGCACGGACGAAGCCCACCTTACCGATCTGAGAGAAACCTTTGATAACCTGCGGGGAATAAATCTCAAGCTTAACCCGGAAAAATGCTCCTTCGGGGTCCGGTCAGGAAAGTTTCTAGGTTTCTTTGTTAGCGAGAAAGGGATTGAAGCCGACCCCGTCCAACTTCGAGCTCTGACCGATATGACTCCGCCCCGGAACATCAAGGAAGTCCAGATCCTAACTGGGCGTCTGGCTGCCTTAAATCGATTTATTTCTCGCCATCTGATAAGTGCGCTCCCTTTTTTCAGGTCTTGAGACAAGCCAAAATTTTTGCGTGGACTCCCGAATGTAATGAGACGTTCTTGGGAATTAAACAATATTTGTCATCCCCGAACCTCTTGACAAAGCCCGTCGTAGGCGAGACACTTTTCCTTTATGTTGCGGTTACCGACTTCGCGGTTAGTGTGGCTCTGATCAGCGAGTCGGGACCGGCCCCTACAGCGGTTTACTTTGTGAGCAAAAGCCTTCTAGATGCGGAAACTCGGTATTTAAAGTTGGGAAAAATGGCACTCGCCCTGGTAACGGCAGCGCGAAAAATGCGCCCATACTTTCAAGCCCACCCTATCATAGTCCGAACCTCATTCTCACTCAAGTACATCCTCCAGTGACCAGACATGTCCCGGAGAATGTCCAAATGGTCGGTCGAGCTGGGCGATTTTGACATCGACTTTGAACCTCGGACGGCCGTTAAAGGCCAAGTCCTAGCCGATTTTTTAGTGGAGTTCCATTCCGAACGACCTGATCAGGACGCGCCTTCCCAAGAAGCCGCACTGAGCGAATGGACCGTCCGAACCGACGGGGGGGCTAACGTCAGCGGCTGTGGAGCAGGGATACAAATAGTAACCCCATCGGGCATTAGCATGCACCAAGCCGTCCGATTTGGTTTCCATACTTCGAACAATGAAGCTGAATACGAGGCTGCTCTGGCAGGATTACGGTTAGCGCAGGTATGTGAGGCAAAGCGAGTACGCCTCATAAGCGATTCCCAACTTTTGATAACCCAAGCTTCGGGGAGTGCGGAAGCTCGGAAAGAACATCTGGTACAATACCTAACAGCACTCAGAGTTCTAGCCGCCTCGTTTGACAAAGTCACCTACGAACATGTCCCGAGAAGCGAAAACATAGCCGCAGATTCTTTGGCAACACTTTCCTGCTCCAGTAACTATCCTTGGGTGACCGAACAAGAAAGTCCGTCTATTATCAAACGTCACAAGTTAGACAACCGACCTGAAATCGCCTGTCAGATCTCTTCGGTAACAATCTCAGATTGGCGGCGTGACATTATCACCTTCTTAGCTGAAGGTCGGCTGCCTAGTGATAACGCCTCAGCTCGGAAAGTGCGCAACAAGGCTCGGGGTTACGTCCTTTTAGGTGAAGTACTGTACAAGAAATCCTTCAGCCGTCCCCTGCTCCGATACTTAGGGGTCCATGAGTCACAAATAATTGTATCCGAGCTGCATGATGGTGAGGGTGCAGCACATTGCGGTTACAAAGCCTTAATCAGAAGGATTATTCTCGCAGGATTCTATTGACCGACGATAACAGCAGATGCACGACTAATAGTCAAAACTTGCGATACATGTCAACAATTCGGAAACGCGATAAACGTCCCCGCGGCCCCTCTAGAGTCCATATCCGAAGGACTACCCTTTGACCGATGGGGAATCGATCTTGTCGGGCCTCTACCAATGGCATCGGGAGGAAGACAGACGATCGTCGTGGTAGTGGACTATTTTTCCAAGTGGGTCGAAGTTGAACCTTTATCCGCCACCAAGACCAAAGATATCATTAAATTTATTTGGTCTAACATATGTTGTCGGTTCGGGGTACCACAGAGGTTAACTATGGATAACAGACCAGAGTTCGACAGCGGGGAAATGAAAGCTTTCTGCACCACTCATAAGATCAGGCAATGTTTCTCCGCTCCTTTCCATCCTCAAGCAAACGGGCAAATCGAAGTAACCAACCGGACCATTTTGGACGGCCTCAGAAAAAACCTTGAAGGAAAGGCCGGAAAATGGCCCGACTACCTACAATAGGTACTGTGGGCTTACCGAACCACCCCCCGGACGGCTACTCAGGAATCACCTTATGCGTTAGTATATGGAATGGACGCGGTTACCCCTGCGGAATCAATTTTTCCATCTTTCAGGGTAGGTACCTATGAGGAGGAAGCGAACGACGACAGCCGACGACTCGAGCTCGATCTTATAAAAGAGAAGCGCAACCGCGCCCAATTGAACTCTTTGCACTATCAGACCCTGATGACAAGTCGATACGCTTCTAAAGTCCGCCGTCGGGAGTTTAAGGTCGGTAACAAGGTTTTGAGGCGCATCTTTCTTCACACCAAAGACAAAAGCCTCGGTAAACTCGCCCCGAATTGGGAAGGGCCCTACGAAATCGTGGAAAAAATCAAGAGCGGGACATACCGCCTGCAAAACAGGCTCGGGCACCCTTTGAGGCTACCATGGAATATTGAACATCTAAAATTGTATTTAGAATAGTGGCAAAATGTTTGTAGTTCGTTCGACGTAGTCTGTAAAACCTTATTAGTCGGGGATGCACTCTTTCCTACCTCGGTGGCGCGAGGAGGTTTTAACGAGGCATCATAAACACCCGATCACTTGATTAAATCAATCAAAATTTTCTTTTGCCTTCCAAATGTTAAAGTGTTACGACATTGGTCAGCTGACGAGCTGGTTAGCGTCTGTTCCTGCTAATGTTAATGGATCTACATGTTTAATTTTCCCAACCCTTTGGGAAAAGTTTCAATGATACATTGATCTACAGAACCTTAATAGGTTTTTCAATTTTTACAACTGATCTACATGCTTAATTTTCCCGACCCTGTGGGAAAAGTTTCAATGATACATTGATCTACAGAACCTTAATAGGTTTTTCAGTTTTTACAACTGATCTACATGTTTAATTTTCCCGACCCTTTGGGAAAAGTTTCAATGATACATTGATCTATAGAACCTTAATAGGTTTTTCAGTTTTTACAACTGATCTACATGTTTAGTTTTCCCGACCATTTGGGAAAAGTTTCGATGATACATCGATCTACAGAACCTTAATGGGTTTTTCAGTGTTTACAACTGATCTACAAATTTAATTTTCAGACCCTATTTTGGTTTTTCACAAAAACACTTTGGTTTACCTAAGTAAAAACACCCGCAAATTATGGTAAGAAACAAGGATTGCTTACTCAAACACAAATATCGAAATGTTCACAGGAAATAATGTTAGGGGACCCCCCGGCCCCCAAAGATATTACACACAAAAAACAAAAAAAAAACAAAAAAAACAACAAGTAACGAAACTGCCAGCCGATCACTCGTTATTCTCCTCCTCGGACTCCGTATCGTCCGACTCATCCTCGCAATTCACTCCCTCAGGTCGGTCCGCCTCGGGTACATCTAGCCACATCGCCCCAAGATGAAGGGTCGGGAAACGGTTATGGAACGAAAGTACGTAGGCGGCTTTAGCATCGGCCGCCTCTTTGTCCGACCACTTCTTGCACTTATCTGCAAAGGCGGTGTTCGAAGCTTTCAGCTTTTGAATCTCCTGAGCTAGAGTAGCAGCACGATCTTCCCCGGCCTTTTTCGTCTCATCTGAGATACGGATAGCCTCTGCAGCTCGCCCCTCTGCCAATTCCTGCGCAGTTTTGGCACTCTGCACCGCCTCCTTTAAACGAGCGATTTCAGCCTTCGCGCCCGCTAGCTTCTGGCTCAGCTCGGCCGCCCTACGCTCTTTCAGGGCCGCGGGTACAAGCAGATTGTACAAAGATAAGGCCAGTCCATCCGATCCCTGCAGCGGGAAAGTGTGCGGCGAACCAAGCATCGTTAGCACCGGGTACTGAGGACCGTTGGAGGAGGCTGCGGCTGGATCCGATGCGTTGGGTGGGTCGACCTCATCCGGAATCACCACTACCGGATCCATTGGCGATTTCCCTTTAACGCTACCGAATTGATCAAACAGCTTCGGTACAGTGGGATTGTCCGCCCCAGCAACGACCCGCTCTCTTTGGCCCGCTTTGGCTTCTTCTTCTTGGCCCCTTCAGCGTCGTTTCGGTTTTTTCTCTTAGGCACCGGAGGCTGGGCCTGGTTAGATGCGCCACCCTCAGCATCATTCGCCGCTATCCGACCCGCTCCCTCCCCACCAGCTGCACTGTTCCCCCCGACCTCGTCATCCGACTTTGGGCGCTTGCTAGGCGCCTTGTTGCGTTTCGGGAGGTACAACTGATACCCAGGAGCGTTGGTTTTAGCAATAATGTCCTCCAGACTGGGGGGGGGTTCCCGCAGTTTCTCAATGGTCAGTATCTCCGACGAGCAACGCCAGAGGTTACTCTTGAGCACGTTGGTGTCCTTAAAGGTCTGATGCATCGCCCGACCCCACTGCTTCTTCAAAAAATCCTTCAACACTTGGAAAGTATCTTCAGCAGCTTTCGAGAAGTCCTTCTTTAGCCCTTGCAAAAACTCCTTCGACACTGCACGGAGGGTCGGTATTAAAAAAAAAAAGGAGCGGTACCATCATGGACCCAGGACCGAAGCAGCTGTCTCTTATTCTCCGGGGTATAGGGAAGGCCGTTCTCCCAACACCCGCTCAAAAACACAAACCGATGCTTCCAGCCCTTATCTCCCTCCAAGAAGTCGTTAACTATCTTCCACTTGTTTCCCAAGGAACAGTAGAAGAACGGGGACTTAGGAGCCTTGGACAGACCTGACATAGCGATATATTCATCCATAGGCATAACCCGACCTGAGAGGCGTGAAGCCATTATGCAGGACATTAAAGTGTACCAGGCATTCGGCGTCAGCTGCGACGGGCAGATTTGGAGGGTGCGGAAGTAAAACGCGATCTCGGGATGTAAGGGGAAGCGCAGACCCCAATTGAATAGCTCGGTAAACACCACTATTTCTCGAGATTGGACGTGAACAGAAGTTTCCCTAGGGACCGGGAACCGGACCGTGACGCACTCAGGAATTCCCCAACGAATCAGCAGCTCCTTGTGCTCGGACTCGGGGAAGTAGAGGTACTTTCCTTCGTAGAGAGAGACGACGTCCTTCGAAGGAAGCCAGCGGAAATAGGTGGTGGTGATTGCGGCCTGAACTTCTTCGGGCAGAGGATTGTCTGTAGGGTTAGCAGCATTCCCAACAGCGGCGACACTAACCTCCGCGGGAGCAACATCCACCTCCGATTCTTCCAAATCGGGGTTCGGAGCTTGGTCAGAGCTTCGGGTGGTAGCAGCGTTCGGATCCGATGATCGTACCCGAGAGCTTGAGGGTTCAGCAGCATTCCCAAAATGAGCCCGGTGAGCCGCATCCAATTCCTCTGGCGTCAGCCGACGCTTAGGCAGACCTAAAAAAGTTACGGCAGTGTTAAGACCAGTCTAGTACCCTCGAATTGAGGGAGTAAGCTGAACCATTTCAAGATAATTATCTCCTGCGGGAGAGGTGGGGGGACTGTCTTCACCCATGGTCAAGAACTTAGTTTTGCGGACGCGTCGGGGCGGGAACGAAGACGACGGAACGTACGAATTTACAGACGATGGGGTCGGATTCTCAGACCAAACTACAGGGAACGAGAGGAGCTACTGCTGGAAGAGAGGACAACAGTTTCTAGAGATAGGCTAATCTTGGGAGACAGAGAGCCAAGAGGTTCGGGCAGAAGGAAGGATTCAGCAGGGATCGGGGTAGCTAAAACGGGGTCGTGAGGATGCGAGACGGGAGTAAATGGTTTGGAATTAGATCCCCAAATCAGGCCAGCGCGTCGGTACTCTTCGGCTCGGTCTCCGATGCTAGCCCACTCTTTGAAACTCCACACAGGCTTTTTCTTTTTCTTGGCTGGTGTTTGCTTCGGGTGTCGGGGTTTCATAAAACAAACATTCCCTCTCTAGAAATGATCTGACAGCACTTTCTCTCTCTAGAATGCCTCTGAGAGAAATCAAGAATTATGGAGTATTTATAAGCGACGTTGAATGACCGAGGAATACCAATCGACAAAAGCACAGCGGGAAGACGAAGAGTCTCCCTGAAAAACTAGTCTGGCAAGGGTGCATCCCATAAACAGGTGACACGTGTTGACCACCTTCTGACGAAGGCTTACCTAGGCTAGCCCCTTCGAACCGACTAATGAGATGGGCTTTCTCGACCTGATCCACCGCGAAGAACCGGCCCATCACAGTGGGGCCAGGGATAGAAGCCCAAGAAAGCGCGGGAACCGACCTGACCAGAACTGTGAACACCGGGCAAGGAATGTCTAGCAGAACCTGAGTGTGGCCTTCGAGTAAGGTCAATAAGAAAAATGTTGCAGGAGTGTCATCAAACACCCGTGGGACAGATCGGGACGGGCCACATTGCGGAATGCCCGACACTTTTGGAAAAGGGATAATTCATCCAAGAATAAATCGTTGGCCCGAAGCACTGGAAACCGCGGACGATAGGTGTAGGCTCAGCTATGAGTCTCCGCTCTTGATACTCCCGAAGACTGGAGGGCTACCGATGATGGTAGAATTCGCCGATACAAATAATGAGGGTTTAATTGTGGATAAAAGATACTTGGTGTAGTTATTAATGTATTTAAGATCTCTCGGGGACCAGTTTGTAAACACGATATTTGCTAAGGGGCCTCATTAATTATGTAAACAGCCCACCAATGATTTTAGTGGGTCCACCTTATTTTAGTATAGAAGGTGACTCACTTCCTTGGTAGGTGGGATATTGAATATTATTCTATTCCATTCTCTCTCTCTACACTTTCTCTCTCTAGTCATATCAAGGACAAGATCCGAAATATTCTTCCAAACATTTATTGACTCATCACTTATAATATTAAAATTAGAGTGGTTGACATAACGTAATGGAATTAATTATTTGTTTGTTTATACTAGTATTGAAAACACGATTCATCATAGAACTCGTTTAGCGGGGCGTGCCAATTAATTTTAAAACTATTATGAGAGAGACTAAACATTTGCTGGGTATTCAACACACAAAGATTAAAACATTGTTTGAAAAGTGTAAGTTAAAATCTATTTTTATAAAATGGTTGGATATTCAAAGATTTCACATATGACGTCATTAATACGCCATTTGTTATTATGTTCAAACAATAAGAATCAGCTAGATAAATAAATTTCGACAAAATATAATGTGTATGTGTTGTTATAACACGGATGTTTTATTGTATGCACGTGAGATAACATCAATTCTCATAGAGAACCGTAGTACTACTAGTAACATGACCCATAAGAGTTGTATGCAATCTTACAATTTATATTTATAACTTGGTTTCTTATTTATTATTATTTTTAATAATAACATAGTCTTATGAAAAAAAACATTTAGAAAACAACATTTGTGTCTAAAAATATCAAAAGATGTGTAAATTGAAATTAAAAATTATAAAATATAATTAAAACCTTAAAATATATAATCACGTACAGTTGATCCTGATCGCACTGAGCTACCGTGGTAATCATTAATATAAAATTGTACCAGGCTACCGTGCTAATGATAATTATAAATTGTTTTTATTTGAAGTTGTTTGGCTAAAAGACTGCAATGAAAGTACATAATTAAAAAGAAAAATATATTACATGAGATTATTCTTTTATAATATTTTTTAAAACTAAAAATTAAAAATATATTTATAACTAGAAATACATATTTCTTTGGTTTTATAACTTATTCTAAAATAACACTATAATATTAATTAACTTTATATGTTAGTAATTAGAATTTGGCTAAATTAAATATTATGGCATAGTTTTAAAGTTATATAAAATATTTAATTTTTGTATTTTAAAAAAAACCCGAACAATTATTTCAATTTTTTGATAGGTTTGATAAGGTCAAATATAGAGAATGAAATCTTAAAGAGAGTGCATTTAAAATCCTTAAAAAATGTAAATACATAGACATATGCTATGAAATAAGCTATAATATTAATTATATATGTTAGTAATTAGAATTCGGCTAAATTAAATATTATGGCATAGTTTGAAAGTTATATAAAATATTTAATTTTTGTATTTTAAAAAAAACCCGAACAATTATTTCAATTTTTTGATAGGTTTGATAAGGTCAAATATAGAGAATGAAATCTTAAAGAGAGCGCATTTAAAATCCTTAAAAAAATGTAAATACATAGACATATGCTATGAAATAAGCTATAATATTAATTAACTTTATACGTTAGTAATTAGAATTCGCCTAAATTAAATATTATGGCATAGTTTGAAAGTTATATAAAATATTTAATTTTTGTATTTTATAAAAAAACCCGAACAATTATTTCAATTTTTTGATAGGTTTGATAAGGTCAAATATAGAGAATGAAATCTTAAAGAGAGCGCATTTAAAATCCTTAAAAAATGTAAATACATAGACATATGCTATGAAATAAACTTATGAAAAAAAACATTATAAATATGAACTTTAAGAATTCTAGAAGCACAAGTAGCCCAAACCATACATAATATTTAATAAAATATTTGATCTACAAGTAATAACTTCACCATGTTACATAATCTCACTAGTCGTAACTAATACAAACTTGAATTTTTAGATTGCCTAAACAACATTCTAGTGTTCGATATTTCATTACCAAGAGATGAAACACATTTCTGTCAAATTCACTAATATTTTAGCTTTAAACTCATCAAATTTTTAAAATATCTATTGTTTTTGTTATATTCGTCCCTTGTAAACTGACCTAGAGGTTGGTGACACGAGCTCGTCTTCATCTAGTTTGCGCACATGATCATCTTTACGAAGAAAAAAATAACTTAACCTTCAAAATACATGCAATTTCTTTTTAAGAGACATTTATGTATACAGTTTTTCTAACTCTTTTACTTTGTTCCTTTTTGGATCAAATTCTTTGGTTATTTCCATGCACAAGAACATCAAAATAGAATTATAAAAAGGTTGTTTGAGGAGAAAATTTTATATTAAAGTCTTCCAACTCAACCGACCACGTAGTCATTCTACCATAAATATATGGTCGTTGTAGTACATTCTTTAGTGGAAACGAAGTTCGAACAACAATTGTGTGAGCTTGAAAGTAAGGGCGCACTGTTCTAGCAACCACCACTAAATGCAAGACCAGTTTTTCAAGCTTCAAATATATTTTCTTTGATGCCAACAAACTCTTGCTAACATAATAGACTGGCTTACAAGTTCCCATTTCTTCTCGTTTCAAAACAGCGCTAACAGCAAAATCTAACACCGCTATATACAAAGATATTTTTTCTCCTATTCGAGGTTTGGAGAAAATCGCAGGTGACTACAAAAGTTTTTTAATATTTGAAAAATCCATTTCACACTCTAGTATGCACATAAACTCTTCTGGCCTTTGTAAAATTTGGAAAAATAAGTACATTTGTCAGAAAATCGAGAATTAAAACGATTAAAAGCATTTAATCTTCCTGTCAAAATTTTCACGTCCTTTATTGTTCGAGGTGAAGTTATTGATACTAAGGCTTTCAATTGATCAGAATCAGCTTTCATTCCTTTTTCACTGATGATATACCCCATAAACCTACCTGTCCTTACACCGAAAGTACACTTTTCTTGATTCAACTTTAATTGAATGGCTCTTAAGTTCAAGAAAATTTCTTTTAAATTTGTTAAGTGTCCATCATTTGTTGGACTTTTAACAAGCATATCATCAATGTAAACTTCCATGTTTCTCCCAATCTAAGAAGCAAAATCCTTATGTATTAGTCTATAGTATGTCGCCCTACATTCTTAAGACCAAATAGTATAAATCTGTAACAATGTAATCCTCAATCAGTTATAAATGTAGTACTCTCCTGATCCTTTAGATCCATATGAATCTGGGTTTAACCTGCAAAAGAATCCATAAAATATAGATTTTATTCTCTGAAGTTGAATAAATTAGTTGATCTATTCGAGGAACGAGAAATGGGTCTTTAGGGCATGCACGATTAAAATATGTAAAATCAAAATACATTCGTCATTTTCCATTCTTCTTTTTAACCAAAACTAAGTTAGCAGTCCATAGTGGATATTGCGCCTCCCAATTATGTCCGACTCTGGATAAATGATCTACTTCTACCACGATGGCCTCAGATTTCTCCATAGAAAAAACTCGTCTTTTCCGAATAATAGGCCTGGCATTTAAATTTAAAGATAAGCTATGACATATCACCTCAGGTGGAACCCCTACTACATCATCTGTTTTCCAAGCGAAAATATCCAATTATGAAATAAAAATTACAACAATTAATAACACAAATTGGGTGACAGTAACGTCCTAATGTGTAGAGATTTATTATTAGTAAATGTGTACTCTTCAACATTTTTGTTTACTACTAAATGACCTGGGGTTTACCTCGGATCATCCACTCCATCTTCATCTGAGGTTAACCCCCATGATTTCTATTAAGTCATGTGATCATTAAAATTAGATATTCGAGAATAAAGAGTTGTTGCATAACACTCTATGGCTACCTGTTGATCGTTTAGAACAACCCCAACACGATCCTCAATGACATACTTCAAACACTGATGAACAATAGAGAAAACAGAATACATTCTTGATATCCAAGATCTTCCAAAGATAGCATTATAGATGGTTGGACATTCGACCACCATAAACAAGACTTGGACCTTCTTTTTAAAAGGGTCTTTTCCCAAACATACTTCCCCTTAAAATTCTCCAATCACTTGAGCTTTTACTCTTGTAAACCCAATTATGGTATGATTAGATCGTAGGATTTAAGGTGAATTACGTATCTTATCATACATATCCTTGAACAATATATTTGCTGAACTTCTTGTATCCATCAAAATACATCGAATTTCAACCCGAGCAATGTATGCCCCTATAACCACTACATCTTCATGAGGTCTTGTTATTCCTCTCAAATCTTCCTCGTCGAATAAGATAAAAGGAGTGTCCATCTTTCCATATATATATGAGTAGACATTCTATCTTCTATTTTAGGTGGTTAAACTCACTATATATTTTGTTAGTTTTACCAGCCATAATATCTTCACTAAAAATTGTTAGAGATTCAAAATATTCACAGAAGCTTCGAACCCGTCCTTGAACCACCGGTTCTTGAACAACTAACAAAATTGATCGATCCAGGTCTGTATTCAAATCCTCTGATGTTGCATCAAACTTATCGCATTTGGAATCCAAGATCATCAATGCACTCTCTTACTTCGAATTTTCATTAAGAATGTATTGTGTTGAGGTGCTCAGATTTATCGACCCATTGCTTTGTTTTTTATCAAAAGATGTTAACTTTCCATTTTCAATCAAAACTTGAATTTCTTTCTTTAATGTGATACACTCTGCAGTGTCATGCCCAATATCATTGTGATATTTACAGAACTTAGTGTAACACTCCTCTATTGGCCTATTGATAAGAGTTCGTTTTCTAAACTGAATCTGCCTTTTAGACCTCTCAAAGATTGTTACTACATTTCCAGTAAACCCTGTAAAATACTATGGTTTTACCCACTGATTAGGTCTCATGTAATGAGGTTTACAACTAAAAATATGAGAAGGAATGCTTCCCATTTGAGAAGATGGATTATTGTTTATCCTTGAACGAAGTGGTGCCTGGAAATTTGAGGTGTTTCCATGATATCCCTAACTAGTAAGTGCATGCCCCGAATTTCTTTAAGTAGAACTCGAACCACCTCGAACTCTAGTAGATTTTTTTACTTTAATTTGTTCCTCGAATTGAGAATCACTAATCGAAAATTTAATTCCCTCCTCCTTGTAGTCTCATTTCCTAAATCCTCTCGCAACAATCCTTATCTAAAAGATACCATGGTAACCAGATCTTCACAATCTTCCAATCATGTTTTTGTTAACACAAAATACCTTGTATAATCTTTTAACTTTTCACCTACATCGTGTTTATATTGTATTATTGTATCACCATTAGCTCGTATTTTTTCGCTCCCCACAAACTATCTTCGAAATATAGTATAAAAAATTCTAAAGTTGGTTATGGATACCCTCAGAATTATGTTATGCCACATTAAGGCTCTGCATTTAAAATTTTGTGGGAATTCTCAACACACCAACCAATCATCATCCTCGAAATTCATCATGTAAATTTTGAATTGTTCAACTTTTATACTTTTGAAATATCAAAACGCTTCGGAAGAGGAATCGACCTAATTTCAGCAGATAAATGTGAATTTTTCCAGTCAACTTCCTACATATATTGATCAGCTCCAGTTGTCCCCATCACGACATATAGATTTTAATCTGATGTGTTATCATATTGGTTGGACGTATTACCTTCATACCAAAAGGTGTCCTTCACATTTCTAGGCTCATTGTTTTTTTACCTATACTATATTCATAACTTTCATGCTGACTTCCTTCTCCCTTCGAAGAATTCCGGTATCTTTTCTGTTTAAACAAATCAGCCTTAGATTCCGAGCTGGAATATACACTATCACTATATATAATGTATCAATTCTAATCTTTTTTTTCTTTTTTTCTAAAGAATGATGTTCTTTGTCAGACCAAAAACACATTTTTTATCACCTCGAATCCGATGAGTTATATAAGAATCGTCACATTGATTTTCCAACTCATATTTCTCCTCAACTTGACGTACTTCAAAGTTCAACATACCTGAATGAATTCGTTGTTCTCTTCAAACATATTCATCATTCAATATTTTGATTTTTTCTAACAATTGATTAATTCGATTTTCAACGTCAGATTGATCACATCGTTCAGGCACCCGACTATTACCTTGACTTTTTTTCATGTGTAGATCTGATTTCAATGCCTCAATCTCGTAATGAACTGTAGGATCTATTCTATTCCCTGGTTTCATATTGATCTTAACCAATACTCAATACCTGTAAATTGTTTAAATTTTTTGTTTTAGATTTATAATCTACGTACATATTTCTCCCATTGTGGTCGTCAATGTTAAGTGTAATAAATTTCTGATATAAAAGTTTCAATTGATCTGAAATTTTAAATAGATAATGTGAATGATAGAAGTATGGTGAGATAAGCAAAAAGTAAGAGTTCAATCAAGAAAATAAAGCTTCATCGTTTATTCATAGTCTTCAACTCTATTTATAGGAACGATGAGAGATATAACTGAAACTGTTATATTAATGGTCAAATTAAATTGTGTTCTATATATTTGCTAATAATATAGATCTTCTCTAATAACTTAATAGCACTACTTATTACAACTTCTTTCTAATTTTTTTTAAGTTATTGATAATTTATATCATTATCAAGAACCGAATCAAAATGTACCCTGTCATTCAAGATAATACTAAATTTATCACATAAAAAGATCTTTGTAATATCTGGGCATACCTTTAGGATTGAAGAAACGCGGGTTTTGATGTACCAAAAGCTAGTGAACAAAGCTTTTACCAGCCATATAGGTCATAATGTTAAAGTATACATCAATGACATGCTTTTGAAGAGTGTGAATGAAGTTAACTATATCAACGACCTTGTACAAATGCTCTAGAACCTAATGGGCATCAACTTGAAGTTAAATTCAAATAAATATGCTTTCAGAGTTTTGTTAGGCAATTTATTGGACTAATGGTCAACGAAATTAGTATAGAAGTAGAGTCATCATAGTTGTCATTCCTAACATCCATGCACCCTCCTCGATCATTCAAGGAAGTATAAGTCCTACTAGAAAGATTAATAATCTTGAAAATTTTATATCTTAAACTTCATAAAAATGGTTTTTCATTTATTACGGTATTTTAAAGGCATGCATTTCCAATTGTTGAAAAAGTGTGACTAATCTTTTAAACTCATATTTGAGTACTTGTCTTTTCTAAAAGTTCTTTCAAATCCCTTACTAAATGATTTATATATATATATTGTCGACTCTGACTATGATGTCAATGAAGTGTTGCTTATGGAGGTAGAAAATAGTATCAAAGCGATTTATTATATGAGCAAGACAGTATAGGCGGAGCTAGATGGGTGCCTGTGGAGCCCTGAAACCCACCTGATCTTTTAATACATATGTTTAAGTACTTAACAAAGTGCAACAAATGTTAGTCTGGTAAAAAACAAGGTCAGCCTACAAGTTATGGGTTTATACTATTTCTTCCAAACAGATTTAATTTGACTAACATATTTCTAGTAGATTTTTTTACTTTAATTTGTTCCTCGAATTGAGAATCACTAATCGAAAATTTAATTCCATCCTCCTTGTAGTCTCATTTCCTAAATCCTCTCGCAACAATCCTTATCTAAAAGATTCCATGGTAACCAGATCTTCACAATCTTCCAATCATGTTTTTGTTAACACAAAATACCTTGTATAATCTTTTAACTTTTCACCTACATCGTGTTTATACTGTATTATTGTATCACCATTAGGTCGTATTTTTTCGCTCCCCACAAACTATCTTCGAAATATAGTATAAAAAATTCTAAAGTTGGTTATGGATACCCTCGGAATTATGTTATGCCACATTAAGGCTCTGCATTTAAAATTTTGTGGGAATTCTCAACACACCAACCAATCATCATCCTCGAAATTCATCATGTAAATTTTGAATTGTTCAACTTTTATACTTTTGAAATATCAAAACGCTTCGGAAGAGGAATCGGCCTAATTTCAGCAGATAAATGTGAATTTTTCCAGTCAACTTCCTACATATATTGATCAGCTCCAGTTGTCCCCATCACGACATATAGATTTTAATCTGATGTGTTATCATATTGGTTGGACGTATTACCTTCATACCAAAAGGTGTCCTTCACATTTCTAGGCTCATTGTTTTTTTACCTATACTATATTCATAACTTTCATGCTGACTTCCTTCTCCCTTCGAAGAATTCCGGTATCTTTTCTGTTTAAACAAATCAACCTCAGATTCCGAGCCGGAATATACACTATCACTATATATAATGTATCAATTCTCTTCTTTTTTTCTTTTTTTCTAAAGAATGATGTTCTTTGTCAGACCGAAAACACATTTTTTTATTACCTCGAATCCGATGAGTTATATAAGAATCGTCAGATTGATTTTCCAACTCATATTTCTCCTCAACTTGACGTACTTCAAAGTTCAACATACCTGAATGAATTCGTTGTTCTCTTCAAACATATTCATCATTCAATATTTTGATTTTTTTCTAACAATTGATTCATTCGATTTTCAACGTCAGATTGATCACATCGTTCAGGAACCCGACTATTACCTTGACTTTTTTCATGTGTAGATCTGATTTCAATGCCTCAATCTCGTAATGAACTGTAGGATCTATTCTATTCCCTGGTTTCATATTGATCTTAACCAATACTTAATACCTGTAAATTGTTTAAATTTTTTGTTTTAGATTTATAATCTACGTACCTATTTCTCCCATTGTGGTCGTCAATGTTAAGTGTAATAAATTTCTGATATAAAAGTTTCAATTGATCTGAAATTTTAAATAGATAATGTGAATGATAGAAGTATGGTGAGATAAGCAAAAAGTAAGAGTTCAATCAAGAAAATAAAGCTTCATCGTTTATTCATAGTCTTCAACTCTATTTATAGGAACGATGAGAGATATAACTGAAACTGTTATATTAATGGTCAAATTAAATTGTGTTCTATATATTTGCTAATAATATAGATCTTCTCTAATAACTTAATAGCACTACTTATTACAACTTCTTTCTAAATTTTTTTAAGTTATTGATAATTTATATCATTATCAAGAACCGAATCAAAATGTACCCTGTCATTCAAGATAATACTAAATTTATCACATAAAAAGATCTTTGTAATATCTGGGCATACCTTTAGGATTGAAGAAACGCGGGTTTTGATGTACCAAAAGCTAGTGAACAAAGCTTTTACCAGCCATATAGGTCATAATGTTAAAGTATACATCAATGACATGCTTTTGAAGAGTGTGAATGAAGTAAACTATATCAACGACCTTGTACAAATGCTCTAGAACCTAATGGGCATCAACTTGAAGTTAAATTCAAATAAATATGCTTTCAGAGTTTTGTTAGGCAATTTATTGGACTAATGGTCAACGAAATTAGTATAGAAGTAGAGTCATCATAGTTGTCATTCCTAACATTCATGCACCCTCCTCGATCATTCAAGGAAGTATACGTCCTACTAGAAAGATTAATAATCTTGAAAATTTTATATCTTAAACTTCATAAAAATGGTTTTTCATTTATTACGGTATTTTAAAGGCATGCATTTCCAATTGTTGAAAAAGTGTGACCAATCTTTTAAACTCATATTTGAGTACTTGTCTTTTCTAAAAATTCTTTCAAATCCCTTACTAAATGATATATATATATATATATATATATATATATATATATATATATATATATTGTCGACTCTGACTATGATGTCAATGAAGTGTTGCTTATGGAGGTAGAAAATAGTATCAAAGCGATTTATTATATGAACAAGACAGTATAGGCGGAGCTAGATGGGTGTCTGTGGAGCCCTGAAACCCACCTGATCTTTTAATACATATGTTTAAGTACTTAACAAAGTGCAACAAATGTTAGTCTGGTAAAAAACAAGGTCAGCCTACCAGTTATGGGTTTATACTATTTCTTCCAAACAGATTTAATTTGACTCAAGACTCAGTAATAGATTTTCATACTATTTCCTATAAATATAATTAATCTAACTTTTATACTATTTCCTACAAATAGAATTAATCTAACTCACGACTCACCAATAGCTAAATAGAATTAATCTAATCCATATACTATTTCCTACAAATAGAATTAATCTAACTCAACACTCAGCAATAACGTTTTATACTATTTCCTATAAAATAGAATTAATCTATCTCAACAATAGCATTTTATATCCACTAGTTTGTCGTAGATATTTCCTATACAATTAAATTAGATTATTATCATTTATACATAACTATAGTTTAGATTATATTATATTTATTTTATACTATTATTAATGTATATGTAATACTACTCTATATTATTTTAATATAAATAAATATATTGATTTTAAAAATAATATAAATAATCACATTCAAACACTAAAATATTTATTATGTTTTTATGTTATTAATTTTCAAAGTTAGAGTTTGGCTACACATCTTATGTTATTATTCAATAATAATATTGGTTGATCAATGAGTTTTCTTAAGATAGAGAGAGTTGTAGAGTTCATTTAAGAGCAAATAGACCTGCATAAATCATTATTTTTATTTTGCTTTGTTAAGTTTAAATTTTATTAGTGATTGAGTTTTTATGTTTATGATTATATGATGCATAAATATTTTAAAACAACTTCTAGATATAAAAGAGAAAATACAAATGTCTCTAATTTAATTAATGAAGTTAACCGGATGAGAAACACAAGATGAAAGGACTCGTGAAACTTTCTCAGATTATTGTGAATACAAAAAAGTATAAAATCCTCAATTGGGTTTATGAGCTTTTGAAGTTGGCTTTGCTTTTACCTGTAGCAACGACAAGTGTTGAGTGAGATTTCGCAGGTTTGAATTATGTGAATGAGTTGAGAAATAAAATGAGTGATCCATGGCTTAATGATTGTTTGGTGACATTTCTGGAAAAATAGGTATTTACCACGATTAGTAACACAACTATCCTTCAACATTTTCAAGTTATGAGTAAGAGGAAGTACAAGTAAAATTAACTTAGATTTATGTTTTCATTTTAGTTTTTAATCACATTTTAGTTATTTGTGTAACGTATATTATGTCATGACAATGACAACTCAATATTTGAGATTTTACTATAAACTATATGTGCTATAACCATGTGTATCTTATTTTAATTTGTTTATATATATGTTGATTTGATAATAATCAGAAGGTCAAAGACACCATTATGTACACCATTATGTTCCCATCATGGTTACGCCACTACAAGAGCCATTTGGATGCATAGATAAGGTACCTCCATCTTAGGGATAGCGGTGCGGCTCTTCTTTCGTCTGAACCGACCCGGTAGGGTTTTGTCTGTTCTGAACATAAGACAGGTCACGTACGAGTTTAGACATTATAACACGCAAATGGATCCAGTTGGAATCAAATTTTTAATTTGTCCGATCCAGTTCGGCCAAAAAAGTTATAAAATACATATAAAATACAAATAATAGCTCTTACTGCAAGACATCTTAACAAACAACGAGGTATGTCAAAATTTAAATATATGCTAAAGATGGATTGAATCAGTATTCCCTTCATATATAAATAAACTTAATGGTAAACTAGATGGTTTTAAATATTTTTACAATAATTTTATATGATAGAATTTATTTTTTTATTTTTTTTATTTAGTTCTTTTATATTTTGTATTTTATTTTCTATCGATGTTCATATGTTTCTATATGTTATCAAAGTATGTCTTATATTTCGGTTTTTCTTAGGTAAATAATTTACTATATATAAAATAATATATATATATATATATATATATATATATATATATATATTGTGATCTGGAAATAGGATTTTGAGGACTAAATTGTAAATAATGTAAATTTAAGAATTTAATTATAAGTAATGTAAATTTTGTCCTTAAATTATAACTGATGTAAGTTTTAGAGAGTATTTGTAACTATGTATAATTGTTAAGGACTAAACAGTAATTAGTCCTCTTTTGTAACAGATTTCAGTTTGAGACTAAGTCTTGGCTCCTCTATATAAAGGGCAAGACTATTCAAATAAAGGAGTTGAACACTTTTTCTTTGAAACTCATTTGTACTTGAACTTTCTCTCTCTAAAAACACTCTAACTCTTTCTCTCTCTAGATTTCTCTCTTAACAATTTACTAAGACAAAATATTAACTCATCAAATTGGCGACTCCGCTGGGGACTTGAACAAAAGAAATCAATGACTTATTATGCTCCAAATTAATACAATCTTGTTGTATTTTCTGTTCAAAATTAGTACGATGAATCCTTAGAACAATCCTACTCTTCGATCAGCGATGGAAACTCTAAAAGATGATTTACAGGGAGGTAAACCTGATGGATCATCTCCGATCCAAACTCACTCTAATGTTGAGGTTCGAATGAACTAGCTTTTGGACAAGATTAATGCATTGAATGAAAAGTATCAACGGAGGGAACAAGAGATTCACTCGGCAAAGGTTGAATCAGAGGTTAGACAAGAAACAGAGAAGACTGAGATAAAAGCTCAGTCAGGTCGATCTTTTGATGATCAACATGCTAGATCTGAGCACAAAAAACACGTTTTATGTCTCCTAAAGAGCGATATTCGTCTCGTAAAGAGAAAAAAAGATAAGCAGAAATATGTGACCTCTAGTGACGAGGAGGTAGAAAGTTCAGCTTCGCACTTTAATCGATACAGAGGTTCTTCGAAAGAGGAATCAGACAGAGATCAGTCGAGGAAACACAAAAAGGAGAGTAAATGTAAGAAGGATAATGCTCCTCGTTCTACTTGGTACGAGGGAAATCGCTCGAATCAGTATGTTGAAACTGATCGGAATCTGTATGTTACGATGGGAACGGATGATCAGTTCATTCAAGGATTTGACTGGAGAAATTCTCCATTGACGAATGAAATTCGTTCTATGACGTTTCCGAAGCGTTTTGAAATTTCAAAGGTTGAGAAGTTCGATGGGATGTAGGATCCCGATGATCACATCGAACAATTCAAGAATTATATGATGACCGGTTGGTGTGTCGTGCATTTTCTCAGACTTTTAAAGGAACAACTCTTAAGTGGTATAATCGGATTCCAAAGGGGTCCATTTCAAATTTCATCGATTTTTATACTGCATTTCGAAGGTAGTTTGTGGGAAGCAAAGAGATGAGATTAAATGGTGATACCATTATTCAGTATAATCAGACACCTGGAGAAAAGTTAAAAGATTATACAAAGAGATTTGTGTTGACCAAGGCTAGTTTGGACAACTGTGAGGAAAATGTGGCGATGACAACTTTTCGGCAAGGGTTATTGCCAGGGGATCTGGCTAATGAGACGATGGAAAGAAGAGCCTTAACTTTTGGAGCTTTGATTACTCAAGTTGAGGATCAGATCAAAGTGGAGGAGTCGACTAGAATCTGAGGCGGACCAGTCAGCACTCCGAATTTTTTGGACAAACAGCCAATAATCAGGGGCAACCTTCGAATGGTAATAAAAATAGCAATCAGCAGTCGAGGCAAAAGAACAGCAATCTACCTCATCAGAGTGGTGGTTATTCAAATCATGCTCCATCTAATACTTACAACAAGCCTAGGCCAAATATGTGGGTCAAACCAGAATACTATGCTGATCTGACAGAGAATATTTCTATAATTTGGGATAAGACCAAGAGCTTCGTATATTTTAGAAAACCAGCCCCAATTAGTAGACGAGGAAGGAGAGAAATAACAAGTTTTATAGATATCATGATGATATTGGGCATGATACAAATGACTGCATTGCTCTGAAGAAAGACATTCAGTATTTGATTGAAAATAGAAAGCTCCTGACTTATGTGAAGTCGCAAGGTAGCGAATCGAAAAACAATGTCGCAATAACTTCAAAAGTTGCACCAACTGAAAATATGATGATTTTAGACTCACAGGCCGAGCCTTTTGATGCTTCTTTTGAGTACGTGGAAAAAGATCCAAACAGATTGCTTCTAATGATGGTCGAAGAGCCTATAGAAAAGAGACGTGTACGGGAGATGTGCAAGTTTTTTTAATCGTTGGCTATTTCGGAGGCGATTCAATGACTGAAAACTCAAATAGTTTGAGAAAGAGTCATGTTGTCACTTTGACAACTCAAATTGAGGGGAAATGTTTACGCACTTGTATGGAAAGAAAGATATTCCCTTCATTTTGTTGGATGAAGATGATCTTCGAAAAATTACAGGACCACATAAAGATGCTGTGGTGATTGGAGCTGAGGTGGTTGGCTTCAAAATTTGACGTGTGCTGAACACAAAAAAGTAATAAAAGATGTGCTTTACAATGTTGGGTTTCATATTTTTTTTTTCGATTAAAATTGCTCTAACAGTTCCGGCAGTTATTAGTACGTTATTAACTCGGGCTAATTTAGCATTACTAACACTAATACTATTATATAATTAGCATGTTTTAATACAATAAATATAAATGCATAATTAACTGCAATTGTGCTCTACAGTTAATAATTATATATAAAAAAAAACATAGCTAAATTATAATTAAAAAGTTACTGCAAGTATATATAATATATTATATATAGATCCATATTATTTTATAATATATATATATATATGAAAAATTTATTATAGTATATAATTAAAGATATATTATATTATAATAATTTAGTGTGTAAATTTAATTGGATTAAATTAATACATAGACTATTAAATAGTTTGGACATCAAATGAATAGATAGTCGTATAGTATTTTTTTTTTAAATAAATAGCATGTTTTAAGTTGTTCAAACTTGGATAAATAATTAATGATCCAATATATCGCCAAAGTAATCTTTATTAGCCACGAGTTAATTATTTGTGAATTGGTCATTAAGAAAATTGAACTAGGAAAATCGGCCCAAATGAAGATTTTCTTAATTAAGTCAATTGGTAGGATTAACATTAATTATGCTCAAACTCATACATATACAAATTAATATGTTTACTCAAAGTCAATTGTAAGAGTATGTTTTATTATCCTATGTTTATTTGTTAAATACTATGGAGATTATATGTTAAGCGATGTTTTTGGTTATTTGTTGTTTGTTATGTTAGCAAATTCGTATCTCTACAACCCAGAAGGAAAAAAGGCACTCATACTTAATGTGAGAAAATTTGAGTTGTGGAAATAAGATATGTTGCTGCACTTTATGTGTCATGGTTACGACTTAGCATTAAGGTTCGATGAACATAAACCTCTGACTGATGATAGTTCTCTTACGAAGAAGAAAGAGTCAGAGGCGTGGGAAAATTGAACATAATAAGTCTAGGGATCATGAAACAAACAAATGCAAAAATGTTTCTCGAAGAGGTAGAGAAATGTTATTCCAAAAACGATAAAATAAATATTAATACACTGGTTATTAAGCTAGCCTCTATGAAGTATCGTGACAAATTGACTGTTCGTGAGCACATCTTGGAAATATCTAACATCTCTTCCAAACTGAAAGCACTTAAGATTGACATTCCGGAAGATGTTGTGGTAATCTTTGCTTTTCACTATTTACATGCTCAGTATAAGAACTTTGGAACTTCTTATAACTTTCAGTGCAAGAAATGGACTCTTGACGAGATCATCTCTCAGGCAGCCCAAGAGGAGAAAAAGATGAAGCAAGAACATCCAGAAGTGCAAATAGTGAAAGCTCCTATAGATTAGGGAATTAAGATAAAATATGAAGGTTCAAATTCACATGCATCCGGTTCGGGATAAAAGAAGCATAAGGGTACATCTGGTAAAAGGGTGTTGCTTCTATTGTAAGAAACCGGGGCACTTTAAGAAAGAATATGAAAAATAGAGGGCTATGATGAAAGGAAAATATATTTTCACTTTTATGGTCTATTCCCAGATCAATTTAGTTTTAGTGCCGAGATATACTTGGTGGGTTGATACAGCAACAACAAGTCATGTTTGTATTTCTTTGTATGGTGTGATAAGAAATCGAAGCCTGAGTGATGGTAAAATATCCATCTATACAGCTGATGACAGTTTGTGTTTAGTTCATTCTATTTTTTGTTTCCGTTTGTTGTTTACTAGTGAACATTTTTTGTATTTAAAAGACGTATTTTATATACCTTCTTTTAGATAAAACCTTATCTCATTTCCGTTGTTGGACAAATTAAGTTATTCTTATCTATTTGGAAACAGAAGCTTATGTCTTTATTTACATGGTAATATTATTGGTTTTGAAACATTAATAGAAAATAATAACTTGTATTTATTAGATACTATAAACTTGATCACAAAGAAATAATGAATGTAGACGTACCCAGAAAACTAATTGTAAACTAGAAAATTCAGCAAAACTTTGGCATAAACCATTATGTCACATTTCTAGAAATAAAATTGAAAAGCTTGTTTGGAAATGTTAATTAAGTGGACTGGATTTTTTGGACTTCAACGTCTGCACTGAATATATATAAGGAAAACATACCAAATTGAAACGATTAGATATATATAGAGAAATGGGGTCTTGGACTTGATACATACAAACATCTGTGGTCTGTTCCGTACAACATCATGAAACGGCCAACGATATTTTGTATCTTTCATTGACAACTTCTCATGATATGGATATATATATATATATCTTATTCAAGAAAAAATAGAGGTCATTGACAAGTTCAAATTCTTTAAGACCGAGGTTGAAAAAAAACTTGGTAAATACATTAAGTGTGTCAGATTGGACCGTGATGGTGAATACTACGAGAGATATGACAGTTCAGGTGAACAACGTCATGGACCGTTGAAAAATTTCCTAGAAGAGTGTGGGATAGTCCCTCAGTATACGATGTCGGGTTTGCTCAACATGAATGAAGTATATGAGAGACGAAACTGTACATTAAAGGATATGATAAGAAGTATGATTAGTCATTCAATATAACCTATATCACTCTGGGGAGAAGCAATAATATGTAAAACCTACCTACTTAATAAATTTCCGACGAAATCAAATACTAAGACATCGAATAAACTTTGGACTAGGTGTAAACCTAGTTTAAAATATTTACATGTTTGGGGATGTCCAGCTGAAGTAAAGCCTTATACGCCAAATGAAAAGAAATTAGACTATAAACGGTTAATAGTTATTTTATCGAATATCCCAAGCACAATATGGATTTTAAGTTTTATGATCCCACAAAGAATATATTTGACACGGGTACAACTAAATTTGTTTTGAGGATATAGAGTTTGGGGGAATAATTTAGTAACAAACTTTCATTTTGAAGAAGAAACGGTGGAGATTCATGAAGGTTCTAACAATAATACTTTGGTATCATTTAATGATATGGTAATTAGGAGGCCAATTATCACTTTAGATTTGTTTAAGCATATAAATATCCAAGATGATGTTAATCTTCCTACTGTGGATGTCGTCTAGATTGAACAAAATGAAATTATTCCAATGGAGAAAAATGAAATTGTTTAATAAGAACAAACTTTACCTCCTCAAGAAGTTCAAGCGCAAAATAAAGAAATTATGCCTTTGCGTAGATCTACTAGATAAAGATGGAGTGTTATATCTTGATACTATATAGTGTATCTTCAAGAACATGAAGAATTATATGGTACAACAGAATACGATCCTTTAAGTGTTCGTGAAGCCATGAAAAGTTCTGATTCTCAGTTATGGATTAAAGAAATGAACGAAGAGTTTAAATCAATGCAAAATAACGCGGCATGAGAGCTTGTTCCATTACATAAAGGAGATCAACCGATTGGTTGTAAATTTTATCACGAGATTGTTGAATTGATTTTGACTTTTTCAAATTGTAGAAGAAATGCAAGTGTATGGAGAGATGGTGAATCTGTGTTATTGGTATCATTTAGATCTGAAATTTGATTTTATAGTTAGGTAATAATGATTACAAGTGTACAACTGTCTGCATGAGTATATGTCACATAAAAATATGCCTTGACAGCTGTATTGTGTTATTTTCAAGGAATTAAGTTTATTTTTATAAAATACTATTTAGTATTGCATATTGTGCCATGTCGCTATTACTTTGTCATAGTAAGCATATCTAATTTAGTAGATCATAATGTTTAAAGAATCCAAGTTTGAGGAAGGAAGATTATGTAGGTCATTCTTGTGGGTTCTAAAAAATTTATTGTTTCTGTTAGATGCTCCCTGGTGTGATTCTCTAGAGATATCAGTATGCATATCCTTAGTTATAGTCGATTTTTATGTGTAACATAGAGCTATATAATATGGTTCTGGATTAAATTTTGTTGTCTACATTTTGAATTCTTGCTGCATTTATATAGCTTCAGAGCTATATAAAATGGTGCTCTGTGAACTGGATTGCAACGAATGTCACATTCGCATGTCGTTTTGATGTTTATTTAGACTATCCTTTCTTTGAGCACCAGGTAAAACTACTATCATTATGTCTTACTTAAATTGTACTTTTTTAATGTTTTTGAAATTTCATTTATGATATTATCATATTTTGTTATTGTTCTTATGTTTTCTACTTCATAAGTCTTGTATTACCGATATTTCAAGAATTATCAATGTTGATCTTCATTTTCAGATCCATTGGTTCTCTATTTTCAACTCGTTCATGATGGTTATATTCCTCACTGGTTTGGTGTCAATGATTCTGCCAAGGGTCACTAAGATATTGAAAAATCAGATGGGATCTTATAGTTGGAGAACATGTCAAATGTTGTATTGAAATGTGCTTGTGTACATTTATTATAAGTATAAGTAGACATTATTAAGATATAATATAGGGCAAGGCTATTCCGGGACCCCTTTTAGCTATAACGAGACTCCAAACTCCAAAAAAAATCTGTTAATATAAAATGACCATTTTACCCTTCATATATAAAACCAAAGTTCTAACCAAACCAAAGTTCTTCTTCCTAAAGCTTTCTCTCTCTAACTAAACTAAAATTTTAAAAAATACCAAAAACCATGAATTTGAGCGTTTTAACCGAAGAGTTGAGCTGCAATATGGATGATTTCTGGTGTTGGTAAAGAAGAAGAATGGTAAGTGGCGTATGTGCATCGATTTCACAGATCTCAACAGGGCATGCCCAAAAGATTTATATCCGGTCCCCCGAATTGATCAGTTGGTGGACTCCACTTCTGGAAATAAGCTGTTGTCCTTTATGGACGCCTTCTCCGGGTATAATCACATTCAAGTGGATCTGAAGGATCAAGAACATACTATATTTGTTATGATAGGGGCCTCCATTGTTACAAGGTGATGCCTTTTGGATTAAAAAATGCTGAGGCTACTTATCAGAGGTTGGTGAACAAGGCCTTTGCTGATCAAATTGGAAGAAACATAGAAGTTTACATCGATGACATGATGGTGAAGAGTGTGGACGAAGAGCTACACTTAGTAGATCTCCAAGAAACTTTTGCCAACTTGGTGAAAGTAAATTTAAAGTTAAATCCAGAAAAGTGCATTTTTGGAGTACAGTCCGGGAAGTTTTTGGGGTATGTGATAAGTGAGGCTTTGAACAGTGAGTCGTCCCTCGACTATCGCGTTTGGTGGCAGATAGTCCCTGGACTTTCAAATGTCCGTTGACAGTCCCTGGACTATCGCGTTTGGATAAAGTTAGTCCAGAGGATCCTCTGATCCACCAGATGCTGCCACCTGCCCACATACTCCCCAGTTTTTTGTGTCACCGGTAGTCCCTCGACTTTAGTTACTCTTTTGCCCTTTGATCAAAACCCTTGTTGGCATAGTTATAGGTGAGATGGCAAATTTAAATACGTGGCACCTCTTATGTGTCATTTTTTAATTAAATTAAATTAAATTAATAATTCTTTTTTTTGTTCAAAACTTTTTTTTTTGATGGAAAAAAGAAATCCAATATATTGATCCATTTAAAAACACAGAACTATAACCATAATGGTTATATAGCAATAATATTGAAGGACTATTCAGTGTCTTTCTCCATGATTGTGTTTTGAAACTATAGATTAGAGCTTCCATATTTGCTTGTCTTTCTAGACTGTACATATAAACAATCTTGTGCTCATTCAAGCTTCCATCAAACGCCAAAGAGTAGTTTTCATTTCCTACTACTCCTATCGGCCGAGGTGGCCACAAAATCAGCTGTTCTCGCGTAGAAGGATTGAATAAACAAATTTCGTTTTCCTTTTCTGATGTAGTGAAAAGAATAAACCCACTGGTTGAACAGTGAACTCGAAACAGTTTGCGGTTAAGTGAAATGGGTTTGGAGATAAGTTTAGGAGAAGTAGAGATTTGTCTACCCAATCCTTCCCATACAATATCAAACGGTAAATCGTTTGTCCATGATCGTCTCTTTTTGTCTGGTTGTTTGCGTTCCATATCTAATGATCGTTTTCTTCTCTGATCCATGGTCATGGTGTTGAAGAGGAAGAGAAGAGGCTAAAGATAAATTAGGTCTAATCCCAAACAATTAAAAGACATACGATAAGTTTTTTGTTCAAAACTTGAAGGTGCATTCAAAATCATATAAAATTAAATTATCCAAATACAAAGAAAACAGATTTAAAAGACAGATCCGAATCCCAAACTATAACTGAATAAAAGATCCGACTTCAAAACCAAAATAAACTTAAGAAGCAACTGACTTTGAATTTAAAACCTAAGCTTGGTAAAGAACCACTTGTTCTTCCCGGACTTAAACCGTTCTTCGAACTTCGCCTTGGAGGAGGATAACCGCCTTGTTCTGTTTCAAGAACTTCACCATTGTTTAGGGTTTGGTGCTAGACAACGACGGATACACGGGTTATATCTTTGGTGGAGATTGCTGCAAAGGCGGTCGGGCCGGTGAAGAAAGTAGGGTTTATGGTTCGATTAGGGTTTGATTTGGGGATTTGAGGTTTTGAACAAGGGAGAGTGGAGAGTGGAGAGGGAGAGGGTTTAGATTTGGTTTAATTATTTTAATAAATTAAATTCAATTAATTAAAACATAAAATGAACGCACCGATTGATAAATGTTACAAATGAATTTGGGAAAAATATTCCACGTAGGCTAAATAATGCCACATGGGTAAATTGATTTAATTAAATATGCCAAGCTGGAAATTAAAGGGGTATGAGGGTCATTTAATGTCGTGGACTAAGTTTGGAGTTTGACCTAAAGTCAAGGGACTACTGGTGACACAAAAAACTGGGGAGTATGTGGACAGGTGGCAGCATCTGGTGGATCAGAGTATCCTCTGGACTAACTTTATCCAAACGCGATAGTCCAGGGACTGCCAACGGACATTTGAAAGTCCAGGGACTATCTGCCACCAAACGCGATAGTCGAGGGACGACTCACTGTTCAAAGCCTGATAAGTGAGAAAGGGATACAACCTGATCCGGACCAGCTTAATGCTTTACTACAAATGGAGCCTCCTCGAAATATTAAAGAAGTACAACGATTGACTGGGAGGCTGGCTGCACTAAATCGTTTCATTTCAAGGTCTTCGGACAGGTGTGCCCCATTTTTTCAAACTTTGAAGGGTGCAAAGGACTTTAATTAGTCCCCACAATGTAATGAGGCCTTCGATGAAATTAAGAAGAATTTGTCTTCCCCCAAGACTTTGTTTAAACCTGTTGATATAGAAACTATTTATGTGTATTTAGCCGTCTCTGATTGCGCAATAAGTGCAGTATTGGTAAAAGAGGTGGATAATTATCCCCGTCCGGTGTACTACATCAGCAACAGCTTGATAGATGCAAAAAAACAATATTTGAAGCTTGAAAAATTGGCGTTGGCACTGGTGATTGCAGCAAGGAAAATGAGGCCCTATTGTCAGGCTCATTCTATCATCGTCCGGACCTCTTATTCTTTGAAAAATGTTCTCCAAAAAGCTGACATTTCAAGTAGAATGACCAAGTGGTCAGTAGAGCTAGGAGACTATGATATTGATTTTTCTCCTTGAACAGCAGTCAAAGCCCAAGTTGTGGCTGATTTCTTATTTGAATTCCATTCAGATCGAGATACTGAGCAAGAAACTGGTGTGAAAGACAAAAAAGTGTGGGTCGTCCGGACTGATGATGGATCAAGTACCATGGGTTGTGGTGCTGGGATATGTTTAACCTCTTCGTACGGTGACAGAATGTACCAGGCTATATGCTTTGCATTCAGGGCTTCCAATAATGAGTCTGAATATGAGGGTGCTATAGCTGGTTTAAAGTTGGCTCTCATTTGTGGAGCCAAAAGAGTTAGATTAATGAGCGACTCTCAACTTCTTATCCATCACGCGCAGGGTCAGTCCGAGACTAAGAAAGAATAGCTGATTAAATATTTATTCATCCTCAAAGAAGTGGCACCCAATTTCAAAATCGTCACTTATGAGCACATACCTCGAACAGAAAATATACTGGCAGAATCCTTGGCAACCATAGCCTACTCTGAGTCCTACCCTTGGATACATGTGCAAGAATGCCCATCAATTCAACTCAATCCGGATAAGGAAGAAGAAAGTTTAAATATACAGATAAAGCAGCCTCAAGATTGGAGATTTCATATCCTTCAATATCTCTCAGATGACATCTTGCCTCCGGAAAAAACAATAGCAAAAAAAGTAAAGTACAAGGCTCGTGGTTTCGTTATCCTAAGAGATGTTCTTTATAAGAAGTATTATAGTAAACCCCTCTTACGATGTTTGGGGGTCGATGAGTCTCAAATAGTGCTGTCTGAGTTACATGATGGCGAGGGATCAGCTCACTGCGGATTCAGGGCCCTGACAAGAAGAGTTTTGTTAGCTGGGTACTATTGGCCCTCTATAATGCAAGATGCCAAATAATTGGTAAAAAAGTGTGATCCATGCCAGCGATATGGTAACGAAATTCATACCCCAGTTGTCCCTTTGGAATCAATTTCTGAGCCAATACCTTTTGCTCGATGGGTGTTGGATTTAGTGGGACCTCTACCCATGACATCCGGGGGGCGCAGAACTATAATCGTTGCTATTGATTACTTTTCAAAGTGGACCGAAGCAGCTCCATTGGCAGGTACGACATCAAAGGCTGTTATAAAATTTATCTTATCCAATATCTGTTGCAAATTTGGAATTCCACAAAAGATAACAACAGACAATGGGCCACAGTTCGACAACAAAAAAATAGAGAATTTATGTGCCTCTAGAGGCATACAACATTGCTTCTCTTCCCCTTTCCACCCACAAGCAAATGGTCAGGTCGATGTGGCCAACAGGACAATACTGTCCGGTCTGAAGAAGAATTTAGAAGGGACTGCTGGGAAATGGCCAAGTTACTTGCAAGAAGTTTTGTGGGCTTACCAGACCACTCCCGGGGCTGCAACACAAGAGTCTCATTTTGCCTTAGTATATGGGATGGATACCATAGCTCCCATAGAAGCTACTCTCCCTTCATTTCGAGTTCATAAATTTTCCGAACACGCTAACGAAGTGGCAATCAGAGGCCAGCTTGACTTAATAGAAGAAAGAAGAGTTAAGGCTCACTTTAGAGCTGCACACTATCAAGGTTTGATGAGAAGTAGGTTCGCTTCTAAAATTAAGAGAAGGGATTTTCAACCAGGGGATAAGGTATTGAGAAAAGTTTTCCTACATACTAAAGAGAAGCATTTCGGAGAGTTGGCTCCAACTTGGGAAGGACCCTATGTGGTCATTGAAAAGCTTAAGCTTGGGACATACCGGCTCCAAGACAAAGATGGAAAGATTTTGAATCACCCCTGGAACATTGAACACCTCCGGTTGTACTTGGAATAGAAATTATGTAAATATTTACTTGTTTAAAAGTTCATGTAAATATTTTAGGGCATACTCTTTCCTACCCTGGTGGCGCGGAGAGGTTTTAATGAGGTGTCCGGGCTTTTTTATAAAATTTGATACCTTCTTAAAAAAATCCGGAGTATTTTCAGTTAATAGTTTTTGGTGAGATTTTTTATTGAACAGACCAGATTAAATTGGAGGAATGATGACTACTTAAACATTTGTCATCAGAGAATTGAAACACTCTCACTTTAAAATACTTGTGAAATAACCAAGGGTTGTTTAAACATTAGCCACCAAAATTGAAAAACTATGAAAGAATGCAAGAGTTGTGCAAAATAAAACTACCCATTAAAACATACGAAGTGCCTTGTCCACCCAAGGACTTTGAGTTTTCAAACGAAAAGGTTTATCCGAACGGGAGCCGGACACGATTACAAAAAATGCCTTGGCCATCCAAGGACTTTGGTTCAATCACAAAAAAATAAAAATAAAAGATATTCAATACTTCAAGACTGAGCTTTCTTAGATGGCTCAGCCTCACTAGTTTTCTTCTTCTTGGGATCGTCATTTTCCTCATATGGACTTTCCCCGGTCTTCTCTTCTTCATCGGTAGTATCGTCCCAGCCACTAGAGAAATCATGCTTGTCACCATCAGCCATAGTATGGTGGGGAAGGTCTTCATACTCTGCAAAAGTCCATAAGTCTCCCAGTGTCCTCTTCGAAAATTTCTCATAAAAGAGCAAGACCATGTCCGACTTCACTTTGACAAACTTTTCTTCCTGAGTGTCTATCACTTGGTTGGTATAAGCATCACTCCTAGCTTGGATTTTTCTCTCTTGCTCATTTAGCAAATCAGCTTTCTCTTGTGCAGCCTTGGACACCGAGTCCTCGAGTGAGATCTTGTCATTGGTTAAAGTATGAATGACCTTGTCCCTAGCTCTCCCTTCTTCTTTGGAAGAGGATAGATCTCTCTCCAACTCGGATTGCTTTGTTCGGAGTTCTTTGATAGTATCTTTCAAAGTGGCTAGCTTTGTGGCCCAATAATCCTGGTTTTTCTTCAACTCCTCATTCTCCCTCTTCAAAACATCAGTATTTTTATTGACAAACAATTTCTCTTTTTCAGAATTAAGGGCATTAATAATGGCTGACTGACCTCGTACTTGCTTCTCCAAATTAAGAACTGGCTGAATATTACTTAATATAGAGTGAGTTATGACGTCTCTTTCACTTGAGACAGAGAAGGACTTACCATTGAAGGTAACGATGTTCGAAGAACTCGGGGGGAGGTAAGGCCCAACAAAATCATCTTTAGGGAGGTTTTTGAAGTAAAGATCAATTTCTTCAAGACCACTGATATCAACGCCATCAATGCTGATATCCCCTCCTGTACCCCCTCTGGTTTGAAAGTCACCAGGAATGCCTTCTGCTTGAGTGTGGTCAGTAGGGTCAACAGGAGGAAGGGGCTTCGGAGGCCGGAGGGAAATTTCATCACCCTTGGAGGTTTTCTTCTTCTTGGACTCCATGTCCTTGCCTTCTGCTCCTCGCTTCCTATCTTTCTTAGGAGCCTTTGAGGATTTTGGAGATCCTACCACTTCTCTAGTACTTTCATGCTCCAGTACTTGTAAAAGAGCGACATCAATCTGTCCTTGTTCTGGCCCCTCTTGGTTTGTTGGGGTAGCTTCCTCTGCTTCGGTAGGATTGCCTTCAACCGTGCTCTGCTTGCCTTTACCTTTCTTGCCCTTCATCTTGCTTGGGGCTTTAGCTCTACCAGGCAGATACAACGACCCATCTAGTGCATCTGCTCTCCTGAGGATTACTTCCGGAGGGGGTGGGGTGGTTAGTTCCTCCCAGGATAAGTCCCTCCGGTCAGTTGTATTCCAAAGGTAGGACCTTGCTAGATTGCCTCCGTTGAAAGCATTGTGGAAGCGATTTCCCACTTCTCAGCAGCCCAAGCATTTAGCTTGGAACAAGTGGTCTGCCCAGCCTTCAAGTGGTCACTAAAGTCCTTAGGCAGCACTACCAAAAAAAAAGAAAAAAAAGAGACAAGTTAGATAAACAAATTTGTGATAAGTAAGGATGGAAATATGAGATGAGATTCTTACCATTGCTTCGCCATCTGCTGGTAAGTAGACTCGGGTTGACACCGGTTTTAATCTTCCTCCCATTCTCCCAGGCGCCACTAACAAACAAGAATTGAGTCTTCCAATTCCTTTCCGTCTTAAGCAGGTCGTCCACTACTTTGTAATTATCACCCATGTTAAAGTGATAAAAGGGAATAAGGTGGTCTCTGCAGAGGTTGGCCACAGCTGCAAACTGCTCCATTGGAAGAGGAATTCTGGAGAGCCTAGAGGCCATAATATAGGCCATGAGAGTATACCATGCATTGGGGCTCAATTGACTTGGGCAAAGTTTGATGAGGTGAAAGTATTTGACTATCTCTGGGTCTAGGGGAAACCTTAGTCCCCAGTTGAATAGCTCAGTGAAGAAAACTATCTCACTGAGCTTGCAATCCATCTGTGTCTCCGGATCCACCGGAATCCTCACCTTGACATTCTCTGGGATCCCCCATTTTGTTCGCATCCGACCCAGTACGGTTGTGTGGATGAAAGCATAATTAAGTTTTTGCAAAGCTAGCAGGTATTTGACACTTACCTTGTGGAAGCAAGGTCCCAATTTTCCCACAAGGCTCTCCGGAAAATCCGAATGTTTTAAGCATAGCTTCTCATTGCCTTTGTCCTTCTTGGCAGCAGCAACCTCACTTGTTTGCCCAGAGACTTCGGACTCAAAAGGAGCTTCTTCAATAGAATCCTCCAACACTTCTTTCATTATCATGGAAGGGTTATCAATTGTTTTTGGGTGAGGAGAGCTAGTGGTTGGCTCAGCAGGCCCTCTGGATGGTTGGGCATTACTGGCTTCTTGTAGTCTGGACTCCGGCTGGGGCTCAGATACAGTGGTTTCTTTCCGGAGACTTGAACTAGATGCATCTGGGCCGGACAGCTTGTCCTTAGGAGTCTTAATGGGTGTTTCTGACCCTGTATTTTTATTTTTAGTCCCAAATTTGGAAGGCGTAGCTTTTGGAGCTTGCCCTTTCACCAAACGACCTCTTCTCCGATCTACTAACTTCTCTGGACAAGCGTCAGCATCCGATCCCATGGAAATGAATGGGGAAGGTTTCTTAAAGCTTGTGACTACCTGTCCTGGTTCAACAGTAGGCTCCGATTCCTGAACCGATGAGCCCGAAACGATTGGTGAAAGGTTGGGTTGGAACAACCTCCTAGGTTTAACACTCTTAGTTGAAGAAGAACCTCGGTCAGGCTCTGAGCTTGGTGTTTCCGATTTATCAACAGGGGAAACAGGGAGGCCTGCAGCAATACGCCTTTCTCGTTCAACCTTTTGAGCTTTTTCCAACTCTGACAAATTGAGCCACCCACTTTTTATTAAAACGTTTCTTGCTGTGAACATAAACTCACACAAAAAGAAAGTTTTTGTTTTTAGAGATGAAAGCTTTGAAGTTTAATAGAGCGAGGATGATGAAGATGGTAAAACAGTAGAAAATGGACTAATATATAGTGAAGGTACAAAAGATGCTTCGATACCTAGGAGAATTCGAAACGATTGAAATGATTAAAGACGGTGCTGATGTCACCCACATTAAATGAAGATGTTGCTTTTTGGAGTAAGTGGGAGCGCCGTTCTAAAGAAAAAACGGCCGATGTGGCGAATCAGAGAGAGACACGTGTCCCACGATCTCTGGCAAAAACTATTTAGTTTCTGAGAACTTTTTCAGTCCGGATGAAGTTATTACACAGTTTGAAATCTGTCCGGATGTGGTTATGACCACATACAGACTATTTTTTAGGTCTTGCCAAAGGCCTTCGAACACGACCTAAAAAAGGGGCTACTGATGAGTCCGGATTTTATCACCACTCCTTGTGAGAACCGGACATGGGCAATTCGGACAGCATCCACCTACTAAACCGTCTGAATTGAACTAATATATTAAAAACTTAATCACTTCATGACTAAGCTAATTATCTGCCTACTTAAAACTAATGGGTCTTTGAACTCGACCCGAATCCATAAGTCAACCCGAAAGCCCATGTGGCCCACAATTAAGGGTATAAATACCCAACCACTTTCATTTAATGAAGGTAATGAAAATTAAATACAACAAGGCAACTCAATTCTTTCACTACAATCCATCCAAACATTAAATACCTTTAAAACACCACAAAACTCTGGACAAAATTACCCTCAATAAAAAATAAACCATACCAAAGATGATAACACTACTGCCCCAAGTTTTCCTCATATCAAGATGTAGTTGTGGTTGATTCTGATTCTGATAAAGAATCTATCTCTCAAAGAAACAATTATTCTGGTCAAAGAAACCAAGAGGGACTTCCGAGGAAAGTGGGAACCACAGATAATATTTTCCTTATCTCTGCTTACTTCGATGTTCATGAAAACAATTTTGTTGCCAAATGAACTTAACAGGTTATTCCATGATGTCGGTCTCCTCGAACGATAATCCAATAAAAAATATTGCTACAAAAAAGAAATGATCCAAAAAAAGTCTGATGTGACCAGATTATAATATGATTTTTCTCTTGAGAAAAAAACCTTCGTTGAGATTTTAGTGAAGAGTGAAGCGCTTGAAGCTCAACTAAAAAAAGAGAAAGAGGAATTTGACAATGAACGGGAGAAGTTTATCACTAAATATATACAGCGGAATACTATTCTTGACGGCCTCGTCGACTCTTGTAATGAAACCAATAAATATTTTGAAAAAATTGTCAAAGAGATTGCGAGGCTTGATGTTGAGAACCAATCTCTTAAAGATACCACCAAGGAGTATAAAAATATATGTCTTGAGGAATATGTTGTCGATACAGTCTTCCGCTTGGAAAAAAAGAGATGTGATTATCCAATCAGCTCTCATAGTAGAGATTCATGAACGTTTTCCCAATCTAAAGTTATGAAGTCTTTGGGAGCGCGTCTCCGGAGGGAGTTTCCTTGGTATATGAAGAGTCAACCAGCGACTCAGATGGGTGGGATAGTTCTTCTTCCAATAGTAACTCATCGAAAGACAGTGAAGATGGTAGCTCCTTGGAGTAAGGTTGTGGTGTATTACTTAGTTTTTGTTTTCATCATTTTTTGTGTACACCTTTTGAACTGATTTTACCATATTTGTATTTTTGTTAAGCATTGGTATTCTGAAAATCTCCTCTGCACTATAAAATTTATTTATATTGGTGACGTGGTGGTGGCGTGGTGGTGGTGACGATGACGGTGACGGTGGTGGTGGTGGTCGTTGTGACGGTGGTGGTGATGTGATGGCGGCGACAACAACGATGGTGGTGTGTGTGGCGGCAACGACGGTGGTGACGTGGTGGTGGTGCGACGACGGTTATGGGGTGTGTCGGTGAATTAAATATGATTGTATTATTGAAATTAATGAAGTGATTAAAATTGTTTTTTAAAATGAAAGGGTATTTTTGAACTTGCAAAAAACTTATACACCAATTGGAATTATGAAAGTTTGGTGTATGTATGAAGAAATATGAAATATTTGATGTAACTTTTTAGAAGTCACACGTATTAAATTTGATTTTTTATATTTTATTCTTTTATGCTCTTGACATTTTTGCAATTCTGTTTCCAATTCTATATAACTCCCATCATTTACAGTTTTTAAGATAAAATTACAAAATCAATAGTTCATATATTTAGATTAGGTTTTTCCGCATAGAGTTTTAGAATATTCAATGAACTCGATGAATGTGGTTGATTGAGAATGAGACCACTTACTAAATTAAATAGTTAAAAAATGGAGATTTTAATTTCATTTAATAAATATATAAAAAATTGGATTTTATTTATATTTATTTTTAAAAAATTATATAATAAATTTGAATTTATTTTCATCTATTTTTCAAAAATATATTTAATAAAAAGAAATTATTTTTAATATAAAAAATTTGTGTATCTTTTAAAATGTCTTTTAAATATTTAATGATTCTGTTATATTTTATTTTTAAAATATATTTAAAAAACTATATATATCAAGATTTTCATCTATGTTTTAAACATATATAACAAATTTTATTTTATTTCATCTATTTATTAAAAAAATATTTTCATACACATTTAAAATATCTTCAAAATATTAAATTTGATTTTGTTATATTTTATTTTTTTAAATATTTTTTAAGATAATATATTATCCTATAGTCTATGATTGTCATACTGCAATTCTTTTTCCAATCAAGTTAACTATTATATAGGATGAAAATGAAGTTCTCCAAGAAACATAAACTCAGTTCTTGATCTCCAATAACGTTTTCGGATTCAATTTCTCTGATTCGAGTCTGTATTCTCGATCATCCCTCTTGATCTTTGGTTATTCTCCTTGGAAAATTCCGAGTGTTTGTTGCTGCAACAGAAGCAGAAGATAAAATCAATTCCTTAAAACTATTGAAGAAAGTTGGAACAGAAACATGACTGCGGCCCTCTCAATATCTTATGGTATAAGTTAAGAAGACTTAAAGGAGATTTAAAAAGAGGGAATAAGGACGCCTTTGGTAAGCACTAGTTATATTCGAGGTGTTATACATTCTTTTAAACACGTTATTTGTATTTGAGGTGTTAACATTCATTAAACACACTGTTTATATTTGATATATTGGGATTTGAAGTGTTAATGACTTATTCATAAAATAAAATTTATTCACAATAAAGCAAAAGTTGGCAAATAGTTCAGAAATAAAGAAGATGTTTGATCAATGAAGCACATTTTCCGATCTTACAAACTGAATTTAAATGCTAATTAGTTAAGCATTCAGAATATATGAGTCAACGACAACAACCGATGACTTTATAGCACACAAACAAAAAATATACAAAAATGTGTCTTCTAAATTTTCTTAATTTCGGTAGAAGAATGATCTGAGCTTCTTCAGAAGAATGTCCTTCTTGCTCAAAGGCATCCTCATATTCTTCTGAACCCGTTTATTCAGAGGAGTTGGTTGGTACAGGTTCGGAGGCTTCACTAGGTCGATTCTCTACGGGGAATAATTCCCAAAAGCATGATAGATTTGCTTTTAGAAATGCTGCATGAAATTTGCAGAGCAAAATGATTTTTTTTTCTCATCGGCATTTTTAACCACAACAAGATGTATAGTCCTCATTAATTTTTGGCAACCTTTATAGCAAGTTGTTTCTCTCTTTCAAATGATACCTTAAGTGATGTCATTTCGTCAACCAACTTTTTTTTTTCTTTTTTGTTTAAAGATTCTCGAAGAGAAAAACATTTTTTATGATCCTTGGATATCTCCTTAGCATGTTTGGATTTAAGCTCATCAAGCTCAACCTTATGGGAAGTCTTTAGTTCGATCGTTTCTTTATTATGAACAACTTATAGATAACACTTGAGATGGATTGCTTCCGTTATGAATTTAGATCTTATAACTTTGGAATTTTTAAATTGATCAAACAGTTGTGACCAAAGATTTCCCTCACAATTTCTAGTATTACTGGGATGGAAGCATGATGAGTTTGTTCTTTAAGCTTTTCTTGGATTCGTGGAGCTTTAGGGTCTATATCATTGTTAAGATCTTGAATTTCATCTTCACCAATATCTTCATTATTATTGAAGTTATCATCGCCTAAGTGGTCAGTTACGACAATCTCCGTTATCTCTTAAACATTTGTATCTGGACTTGAGGGAGAAAATCAGTTTTGTTCTTTAAATTTTTGGGGGTTTCGAAGAGGTTTTCTTTGATTTTACAACAATGGTATTTTTCTCTTCGGAGACGGTTCTATCACGACTCATTCTTCAATGAAGACTTGCTTCATTTTCTTTCATTTTGTGTGTGTCTCTCTTATTTGGCATCAGATCCGTTGAATAGCTAGCACCAATATTATTCTTAGTACCAATTTCTTTTTTTGTTTTACCCTTTTTTAAGGGCAAATGACTTTGAGACCTATTTTGAATATGGAGTATAGCTTTAAGGTCTAGAGCCAATAATCTTTTCACAGTTTCGTCTGGATTTAGAGGTTTCATCAAGTCTTGTGGGACAATACTATCGAAGGAGAACCTTGATATGTGACTGGTGATGAAGTTTATGGGCATAAAAGCTAAGTGGAACCCGTTTCCCCATGAACTTTCTACCCAGGTGGCTAGCTTGGCAAAACTTTCTTTAGTATTCTTATGCGAGCTTTGTACCTCATCGAAATTTCTGCATATAGTTGGTAATAATAAAAAATAAATTATAAATAGTATAACAAAATATAAGAGAACTTACTGGTACTTCTCCAAACAAGGTTGAGTCTTGAGGGGTTCTCTTTTGATATTTCCTTGTCATTCTCTCATGCTCCAAAAATGAAGACGAATCTCTGCTTCAAGAACTTGTCAGTCTCGAGGAGATCGTCAATTACAATAAGATCATCTCCAAACGTCAGATAATAGAAAGTCAACACAGGACCTTTGGAAAAACTAGTCATGACAATAAAGTCTTTAATGGATAGAGGGTCCTGGCTTTGTATAGAAGCCATAATCACTGACAGGAGAGTGAACCATAAATTTGGGATTTCTTGTGTAGGGAAGAAATCCTGGAGTTCAAAATACTCCACTATCATCGAGTCCAGTGAGAACCGAAGTCCCCAATTGATGATCTCAGGATAGACCACTAATTCATCTGCTCCACAATTAAGTGGAGTCTCTCCTTATTTTGGTAATCAAAACACTACATTGTCTGGAAGTCCCTATTATTTCCTTATTTGTCCAGCTTGGCATTAACTGTAATAGTCATATGATACAGTCTACAATTCCATTATATATTCGGGGAGGACTGGCTTTAATTTTACACTTAGAGTGGCTGCGAAATCTTCTTTCTTCTCTTTATTCTTTGCTCTAACTTTTAACAAAGCATCGCCTTCAGTTTCAGAAGCAGTACTGCTTTCTGAAGCCTCTACATTTGAATTTGTTTATGTCATTTCCTCTGTCGGCTTCTTCTTCAGAAGCTTTGTCTACCAGTTGGGGATGATTTGACATTTAACATAACAATTTAACATTTTACCACTAACATTTTCACCGCACCACTAAAAACATAACAAACTCCATTTTTTTACCACAAATCTAGCAAACATCAAAATAACATGGAAGATGAGGAACTGAAATTCTTTTTGAAAGACTTCAATGACGATGAACATTTGTATATGGTGGAAACAATACAACTCTCGGGAAATATAGAGAGTTGTAAATAACTCTCATGAAATCGAGAGAGTTGCAAACAACTCTAAGATAACAGAGTTGCACACAACTATCAGAAAATAGAGAGAGTTGCAAACAACTCTCACGAAATCAAGAGAGTTGCAAGCAATTCTCAAGAAATCGAGAGAGTTGCAAACAACTCTCGGGAAATAGAGAGAGTTGTGTGTTTTTCAAACAACTCTCAGGTTAGTTTTTCAAACAACTCTCATGTTAGTTTTTCAAACAACTCTCGCGTTAGTACTGGTGAAGGTACCAGCGGATATATATAGTCGCGGGTATTTTTGTCCAAATCTTAGGTGGAAGTACCAAATAACACTATCCTAATTTCGGGTACCAGTGGGTAATTCGATAGTTGAGTGAGTATTTAGTGGTACTTCTCTTAGTATAAAAAAAGGTCTTACAAAAATTTGGTTTAAATGATTAATAATATAATATATATTTTTTAGCAATAATATAATATAAAATTTATTATTATATTTTAATGTTATAACCGTTATTTAACTTTGAAAATTTAATTAATTTTCATAAAATGTTAAAATATGTAATACTTGAAAAGATAAAACACTAATACAATATAAAATATATAATAACTCAAAGGGTAAAACACCAATATAAGAATTATTATGTTTTAAAATTATTTGGTATTTGTTATAGTTAATAAGAACTATTGTGTATTTATAATCCAATATTTACTCTTAGCACTTTTTAGTTTTCAAAGTCATTTAATTTTATTTTAGTAGATTAAATAGATTTATTTTTTACTTAAAATCTATTCATTTTTCTTTTAAAATATTCGCAATAGATATGAAAATTGGGTGATTATGTCTCATGAAGGTTTGATACATTTCCTTGTCACATGACATATGCGAATTTATCGGATCTGGTTACACATGTCGTGCACGCAAAACAGAAATCTACAACTCATTTACAATAGTAGGCTATCAAATCAACAAAACAACAACTAAATCTATACCAAAATCAAAACAATTTAAAATCAGAAATTCTAACATAAATATCTATCAAAATATTGATAAAATCGAAAAAATAGACTACTAAAGTTTTATGGCATACATTTATACTATTGTGAGGTCGAATTCGAAAAATAATTTTTTTCAATTGTCGGATGCTTGAGAAATTTTCAAAGGTTTAGAAAAGTTTATAGAGAAAATAAATAAATAAAAATGAGAGATTAGATACAAATGTTTAAAATTTAGTGAGATCTGACAAAACCGTACAAAATAAACAGAATAAGATTCAACAAAATATGTACGATTTTTAGCATGAACAAAAATGCTATTATAGGTATTTTTAAACCATATAAACGTGTTTTAAGTAAATATTAACGATTTTCTAAAAAAGAATTAAAAATAAATAGATATAAAAAACAAATCAAATTTAGTTTGAAAAAAAATCTATCATCGTAAAAAAATAGATGAGAATAAAATTGGTTTTGAAGTTAATTAATAAAATAAATGCGATTTCAAAACATGACTAATTTAATTATTTAATTTTTTTTATAATAATCGATCGTCTTTTATTCACAAATATTTTTTCTAATCTTATCAAAATTTAAGACAAATTTTTGTATTTTTTCCTACATAAAACCACATGTCTATTTAAATAAATACAAACCTTTTTAGAGTACAATAGAAAATTAGAAGATTAAGTTTACATTTCTGGTTGAAGAAAAACTTTACAAATAAACTATACTTTTCTATGAAGCTCACCCGATATAGAATATTGGCTTCAACCTCCTCTGTTCTTGAAATAAGTCATCTCCTTCATCTTCTAATAGATACTCTCAACATCCAACATAATCTCCTAAAGAATTTTTCGTTCTTCACACAAGCATACAGGAAAAGGATATACAACAAAAACCCAAGAAATCAATTGATGATCTTTTCAAACCCTGCAAAGACTTTGTTTACATGAACCCAAAGTGAATAAAAGAAACATATAACCATTTTTCGATTCAGTTCTCCGTAAGAAATTAAAACTGGACAGTTTCTTGGACACTATGAAATTCAGAGGAGGATACAGTTACGAAGTTTGGGATACCCACCATATCTTTCTTGAGTTCAACTTGATGGAAGATATATGCATTATATGGTCAAAGAATGTCTGGAGATTCGATGATTTTGTGATGAGAATCCTTAGATAGAATCCAGATTTAAATAAGGAATATAAAACCCAACTATGCTTTCTTGGGTTTGTTTTGAAAAACTGCAAGAATTCCTATATGATTCAAAAATTGTGAACGATCTTGCTGCAGCCATATGAACTACCTACAAATTGGTGATTCTAGAGAAAAATAGAGCGCATGACAATGCTCGTTACGCTCAAATAGAGATAGATATCTCAAAACAACTAAAGTGAAAAATGTGGATTTGTTTCAGGATAAATAATGGATGTTGGATCTCCATCAGTTACAAAAACGTTCCTTCATACTAAGATTACTGCTTTCACATAGGGCATAAACAATCTGAATGCAAGAAAATTTCAAAGATTGGTGAGGTTATATATCTAATATATCCAATATGGATGGAGGATATCAGGCTTGATATCATTCAGAATTTGGACCAATGTTTACATATGGAGGTGGTTTACCCTGGCATTGTGGATAAATTTTATCTAACTTTTATATATGCTAAATGTCAGCATATTCAAAGAGTTGATCTTTGGAATACCTTGTTGAGTTTTAATTCTTCTAACAAAACTTGGATGTGTGCTAAAGACTACAACAATATCGCCTCTCATGATGAACAATTGGGCTGCATTCCAAACTGTCAAGCCAGTATGGACAATTTCAACGCAACCATCAGAGCCGCAATCTGGAGGATGCTGGATATGGAGGGTCTAAGCTCACCTGGTCCAGAAGCACCAAATGGAAGAGGCTCGATCGAGCTCTTATAAATGACAATTGGTTGAATACCTTCAATCAAACCCAGGTTTTTCACATGGTCAAACTTAAACTGACCATGCCCCCTTACTTATAGCAACTAGCTACTCTAACATTCTTCATTCAATTCACAAAAAGAAATCATTTAAGTTTTTAAACACTTAGGCTAACGATGGGAGTTTCCTTAGCATTATTGAATAGGATTGGAAGATACATATCCATGAGAACCCTAATCATGCTTTTAAGTATAAGCTAAGAAGATTAAACTCTATCTTAACGTTAGGAATGTTAAGTACTTTGGCAATGTCTTTGATAATGTCAAAGTAACTAAAGACAATGTAAGAAAGACAAAGTCTGCATTACAACAACAACAACCAAGAGTCTAAAGCTAACCTTTCCAAAGCCAATAGTCTTCACATTCAGGCCCTTAGAAATGAAGAGATGTACTGGAAGCAGAAGTGTTTTAACAGTTGGTTAAAGGGCGGTGATGGAAGCTCTAAGCTTTATTGTACATATGTTTATAAGAAGAGAAGAAATAATGAAATCAAAAGTATAAAGGATGATGATACCTGTATCCAGAATCAGAAAGACATTGGCAATTCTCCAGCTAACTACTTCAAGAACATCATGGCTTCTCCTAACAGCAATGAGGACACCAACCTGCTTCAAGACAATATCTATGATTGTATCCCTTTCCTGGTAACTAAGGATGATAATGAGGCTCTTCTTAATAACACTAATGAAGAGTAAGTGTGGAGGATAATCAATAATATGAAAACTGACAGTGCCCCTAACATTGATGGTTTTAATATTTTCCTCTTCAAATTTTGTTGGAACACTATTAAGTTAGATTTATGTAATGTGCTGAATGCTTTCCTTAATGGAAATGATATTCCTACGGGCATATCTGCCACAAGGATCTGTTTAATTTCTAAGAATAATAATCCTACTGAGTGGAGTAGTTACAAACCAATTGGGCTGTGTACTATGTTAAACAAAATCTTGTCTAGGCTTATCAATCATAGGCCATCTAATATCTTGCCTAGAATTGTCTCTAATTTGCAGACTACTTTTGTGAAAGGAAGGTTGATTTAAGACAACATCCTAATTGCAAAGGAGCTTCTGCATGACATCTACCAAAAGCCCAAAACAAGCAACATCATGATACAACTCGACATGTCCAAGGCTTTTGATAGGATTTTGTATGCTTTTGTTCTAAAAGTTCTTCTCTTGTATGGTTTCTCTGCTGAGTTCATCTGCCTTATCAAAAGAATGATTAGTAATGTTCATATTTTTATGCTCACATATGTGGAAGTGTTTGATTATTTCCACATGTTGAGGGGTTTAAGGCAAAAAGATATACTCTATTCTAGCCTTTTCATCCTCGGTAAATAAGTGCTTGTTAGAGGAATGTATATGCTTTTTAACATAAATATTAAGATGAAATACGCTGCTAGAACTGATTACCTAGTTCCATGTATTGTGTTTGCTGATGACATTTTAGTTTTTACAAATAGTTTTCCATCTTCTATAGAGACTTTGAGTAGGTTTCTTGACAGTTATCAAAGGACATCAGGGCATCTATAAACAAGAAAAAGACTAAGATTGTTATATCTTCCAAAGCTCATCACATAAGAATCTAGAACTTGAAGGCTCAAACTGGTTATGGCATGGATGTTCTGCCTACCATTCATTTGGGAATAACTCTCTCAAACAATAATAAGGGGAAGAGTTATAACTCTATCTCAAATAAGGTTAATGAAAAAATTACTGAGTGGGATTAAAAGTTCCTCTCGTATGGAGGCAGGCTATCATTAATAACTAATATTCTGATGCCTATTACCTATTAGTGGATGCAAAGTTGCTTACTGCCCAAGCACATCATAAAGAAACTTGATACAATCGTCAATAGTTTTTTGTGAAGGTCTAAGTATAATATGAAGTCTATTCACTAGGCCACGTGGATCTCCATTTGCAAGCCTTTTGGAGAATGAGGGCTGAATATCAGAAAGTTGGATGATATTCAGCAATCCTTCTCGCAAAAGCTATGGTTTATTTTTAGAAAAAACAATTGCCTTTGGTCCAATATTATGCAAAATATTTAATGTAAAACAACTCACCCTTTAAAGGCTACTAACAATCTTGGCTCTTTAGTTTGGAAAATTATTGGTATCGGGGATCAAGTTGATGGAAACATTCACTAGACTTTAGGTAAGGGTGACATGGATTTTTGGATGGACTCCTGGCACAATATGCCATCTATTGCAGGTGTCAGCAACACAAGTTGGTACTTGGATGCTAAAGTTCAAACATTTTGGAAGAAGGACTCTTGGGACTTCAATGCAATGCAAGGTAGACTGTCTAATGAAAGACTGAATATTATCAGCACTCTCAGAGTTAATCAAGACAAAGAAGATGTTCTGAATTGGAAGCTCTCAAACAACGACAACTTCAACATGAGGACAAAGCATGTTCAATCATCATGTTCAATCAGCATGTTCAATTAGGCATTTCAAGAAGATCTGGAGCTTTTTTATCCCCGGGAAGTTCTCTTTCTTAAGCTGGAAACTGCTTAATAATTACATCTCAATTGATTCCATTATAATGAAGAGGCATTTGAGCATTGTTTCAAAGTGCCAGTTCTGCAATAACTATGAGGACAAAATTCATCTTTTTGTCAGCTGGAATTTTGCTTGGCAACTTTGGACCTAATTTGGCTGCTTATTTAGTGTTAAAACCAATCGTTTTTTACTATTTCTCATTTTGTAAGATGTTGGTTATGGTTCTCTAGCAAAAAAATTCACATAACTCATCTTATACCACATATTATCTGTTGGGTGGTCTGGAAAGCCAGAACAATCTTAAATACAAAGAGAAACAGTCTAATGTCAAGCCTTGTATTGATTTGATTATAAACAATATAAAATGAATTGACGTTTCTCGTAAGCTTAACTATAAGAATTGGATTAAATCTAAAAATACAGATATTTCATTGGGCTGCAAATCAGTGGAGAATAACAAAAAACCTTTATACCTGAAGTGGAATGCTCCAGCTAGTGGCAGATAGAAAATGAATATGGATGGTGCATGTGCTCGAAATGGGAAATCTTCTGGTGGAATCCTGATCAGAAATAACAAAGGTGATATTATTCAAGCTACTGGTATGCTGTTTGGTAAGCGCTCTTTAATTCTTGCTGAATCAAAATCCCTGCTTGAAGGCTTGCTCATCTGTTATAAGAACAATTGGAACGAAGTTGACATTAAGTCTGACTCGCTTATCTTAATAAACCAGCTAGCTAATATAACTGATTATTGGCCCAATGGTGCCATTTAGAATGCGTGTAGAAAGCTTATAAGCTCAAAAATATCGATTAGACATATCTCAAGAGTCCAAAACCAAGTCGTGGATTGGCTGGCGAAATGGACTCTTAAGTGCGAGCAAAAAATTACCTTTAATCACTATGATGCTCCCTCGAATCTTCTGGCCATTGTCTTGCTTGAAGATCTTGGTCTGGGCTATATCAACCCGGAATAATCTGTTCTCGAGATTCTGGTCTTCTTTGTTCATCTTGCAAGAACGTTGCTCTGTTTCAAAACAGAGATCGATGAATGATTAATTGCTGGAAATCAGAAAGTCTTTAGGGTGTTGTAGCTGAAGGAGCAAAGATCAGCTTGGAGATGCGCTTGAAGATGCCATTTTGGAATCGATTTCTTGGCTTCGCAATACTGAAAAGTTTTGAAAAAATTCTTACCTGATTGAAGGAAAGCTGAAGGAAAAAAAAACGTCAAAATTTTAATTAAATTTTGTAATTTTATTAAATTAAACTCTAGTCCTCGAACTTTATAATGGTTTCAATTTGTAATAAAAAAATTATTTTGATTAAAAAGAAAGTTCGCATTTCTAATAATCTAAAAATCATAAATTATAAATAAAAGGTCATCCAAAAAATAAACAAATCGGATAACCCATCTAGTTTAACACCAATAAAATCTCTTGATTCGGGTTAGTAGAGAAGCCCAGCCCCAAAGCTAAGAAATGGCCCTTTACTTGTATCATCATTTTTCTCCTTTTCTATATTTTGCGTTAGAACTTGGAAGTCGCCAATCTACAAAAGAAGAACAAATTGCATGGACTCATAAATTCCCCTCTCTCCTTCTCTCTGATTTCTCATAATAGATAGAAGGGAGGAGCTGAACCAAATCGAGAAACTGTACAACAACACTGACAATTCTATCAAACTCCTATTTCTGCTGTTTCCTTCTTGGTCGTCAGATCCAACCTCCGGTGATCGCCATGCCGTCCTACGCAGGCCGTTCTTTACTCTCCTTCGCCGTCTTTGCTTTCCTCTTCTTCTATCCTGCTCTCGCGTCCGAATCAGATCACAAGGTAATACTCTTTCTATTTATTTGATCTTCTTTTAGCTGTAGATCTTGTCATTTTTGTGCAAACCGTAACTGGTTATGCGTTCGATCTGCTCGTTTTGTTGTTTGTATGCTTTAGTGAGGTTGAATTTTCGCGGGTTCAGTGTTTTCAGCTTTTAGAGTGTTTCGTTTGGGATGCAAACTAGGGTTTTATTGTCTTAGATAGCTAGAAGCTTTTTAAAATTTTGGATTTGTTTATGCAATTCTAGTACCCCGGATGCGGATTTTTGTCTATAATGTATGTGTATGCTATGGTTGGGCGTAATTCTTGCCTATGTGTATATCTTCCGGATAATGAAGTATGGTTAGAAATCATTTCATGAGAGCAAAGAGCTAACTATATTTGTACAAGAAGCCAAAGCTGTTAATATAGAAGTTTAGAAATGGGATGGTTACATAAGGTGCTTTCCGAGAGGGGTGTGTGTGCACGCGCTCTCTTCTACAGATTCTATTGGCATCTGACTGTTAAATGGAGCTCTTGTATGCAGTTTATGGAAAATATATCAAAATTTGCGAAGATTGAATAAAATATTTAGTTGGATATATTATTAGCCACATTCATCAGGAGGCAATTAAAAATAGATCATCTGCGAGAGTATAGGAGTTGGATATAAGACTATCCACTGTAAGAGTGTGCTTCTGGATTTGTCTAGTGGGACAGTTGTTCCAGTAATTTCTTAATCTTTGGTTATGCTTCGGACGGACGCAAACTTGTATCTGGTTAAATGCCTGCTTAAGTTAGCCAAATTTTCTTCCGTTTCTTGCCTAGAATTTTAGTGTACGGACGACCGCCATAGCTTGCAGCACTTGTAGTCCTAATGAGAGTATGGAAAAAGGATTTATACTGAATAGTTTTTAATATTATGTTGTCATCAGAGGGATCACTCTAAACAATCTCTGGTAGACGAATTGGGCTGTTGACAGTATCAGATGACGCTTAGTGTTTCAGTGCTTTTTTTGTGTGCACGGATATGACAAAGTGGAGCTTACCAGACTGTCATCTTATATTTCAGAACTTTTTTGAGGTTTGATGGATGATAAGGGGTTGATTTGACCGGTGGCTTATATAAGAGGCTTTTCTATAAGGAAAAGACAACTTTGGATTTGATTTTGACCCGTTGTTTTACATAATGTATACATCCTAACTTGACTAAATGAGTTTCAAGGCTACCATGTAACTATTTTTTGCCTCTGTGAAGAGATGGAAAACTTTGAAGAAACTAAAATTAGTCTACTGACAATAATTCGGGGTAGAAAGTTAAGTTAGGGTTGACAGTGCAGACCATGCATGCCACTGGCCCACTGGAAGATGGAAATAATAGTTTCTAGATTACGGGCTTAACTAAGTTGTGTTGTGCTACATAGTAATACGGTGAAACTAAAGACAGTACTATCTTTCTGCTCAAACTCATTGTTCTACAATAAATATAAGGCAAGGTGATCCTAATTTATACAGAAGTGTATGATCGTGATGTCTAGGACAATAATATTTCCTGTAGTTTGTGTCTGTTGAATTGATTTTGACTTCTTCAAATTGTAGAAGAAATGAAAGTGTATGGAGAGATGGTCAATCTGTGTTATTGCTATTTTTTAGATCTGAAATTTGATTTTATAGTTAGGTGGTAAAATTAGTCTGATGACCATCACCCAGAATAATGATTACAAGTTTACAAATGTCTGCATCAGTATATGTCACCAAATTATGCCTTAACAGTTGTGCTGTGTTCTTTTTAAAGAATTAAGTTTATTTATATAAAATTCTATTTGGTATTGTATCATGTGCTATGTCTCTATTACTTTGTTATAGTAAGCATATCTAATTTAGTAGATCAGAATGTTTAAAGAATCTAAGTTTGAGGACGGCAGATTTTGTAGGTCATTCTTGTGGATGCTAAATTTTTTATTGTTTGTGTTAGATGCTACTTGGTGTGGTGTTCTAGAGATATCAGTATGCATATCTTTAGTTATAGTCAATTTTTATGTGTAACATAGAGCTATATAATATGGTCCTGGAGTAAATACTGCTGTCTACATTTTGAATTCTTGCTGCATTTATATAGCTTCAGAACTGAAAAGACTAATGTCCACTTTGTTTTCTCTGTTTTAGTATCAACCTGAGGAACAAGTCACTCTTTGGGTAAACAAAGTTGGCCCGTATAATAATCCACAGGAGACGTATAATTACTACAGTCTTCCATTTTGCAGTCTACCTGGTGATGGTGCCCACAAATGGGGTGGCCTTGGTGAGGTCCTAGGTGGAAATGAACTTATTGACAGCCAGATAGACATCAAATTCTTAAGTATGTATACTGCTTATAACTTTCCTTTTGCTGTTGTAGTCATAATACTTGTTTAGATTCCAGATGTTTGACTCTTTTTTCATAACCTCTCTTCAGAGAATGTTGACAGAAATGTCATTTGCCAAGTCGAACTTGATGAAGCAAAGGTTAACAAGTTCAAATCTGCAATCGAGAATAGTTATTGGTTTGAATTCTTCATGGGTATGTTTCCGGTTTCCTCATATATTATGTTTTGAATTTTGTCGATTTCGTTGATCGTCACTATTTAGCACCAATAAAGTTTGGGACCATATGGTTGCTTAAAGAATTCGGAGAGGTAAGAAATTTGTATGAGAACAAAACATGTTGTATCCATTAGTTCAGAAACAAATAAATTAAAGCTTGTAAGGTGCATATCAGCTTTGTCTTTGTATTAGTATGTGAACTATGGACCATGTGGTTCTGGGAAATAAATTAGGTCCATCTATCACAAATTGGTACTTGATATATACATTTTAAGATTGCTAACTTGTTTTTCGTGCCTGGGGAATATTTCAGTTCCATCTATCTCAATTTGGTACTTGATTTATTGAGCGAGATATATATTTTCAGATTGCTAACTTGTTTTCGTGCATCTTTTCCGGTCTCAATTTCATTTCTTGATTTTCTGAATGCAAGTCCAGATGATCTGCCATTATGGGGTACATTCGCAAAGTCCATATTAAACTTTATTTTCTTTCATTATTCTTCTAAGCTGATTTTCATTACTCATTTATTTGTTATGAAACTGTTTTTTTCACGATTTAGGTTTTGTTGGTGAGCTGCATCCTGACAAGAACAGCGATAATGGAAAACATGTCCTCTATACGCACAAGAATATCATTGTCAGATACAATAACGATCAGGTCTGCATTTCGTTGAAGCTCTCTTGAAACTTTGATAGGCTTTGGGAGATGTGATTCTGAACTAGGATTTGGACCCTTGCAGATTATTCATGTTAACCTTACTCAAGAAAACCCGAGACCGCTGGAAGCAGGGAAGGCTTTGGACTTGACATACTCTGTGAACTGGATTGCAACGAATGTCACATTCGCACGTCGTTTTGATGTTTATTTGGACTATCCTTTTTTTGAGCACCAGGTAAAAATAATATCATTATGTCTTACATTGTACTTTCTTTTAATGTTTTTGAAATTTCATATATGATATTATCATATTTTGTTACTGTTCTTATATTTTCTACTCGTAAGTCTTGTACTACCGACATTTCAAGAATTATCAATGTTGCTCTTCATTTGCAGATCCATTGGTTCTCTATTTTCAATTCGTTCATGATGGTTATATTCCTCACTGGTTTGGTGTCAATGATTCTGATGAGGACTCTTAGAAATGACTATGCAAAATATGCTCGGGAAGATGATGATTTGGAGTCTCTGGTGATGACTCTTTGATTTTTCAATATTTCTTAGTTTTTGTGCTGCTTGCTGGTCATTTTTACATGCTGTTTTTGTTTATTTTTCCTAATTGACTGTTCGAGATTTTAACATTCTATATTTGATGTTTCATTTCATCCAACATTGACTCCAGGAAAGAGATGTGAGCGAAGAATCCGGATGGAAACTTGTGCATGGTGATGTTTTCCGCCCACCTCGCAGTCTGGCTCTCATTTCAGCTGTTGTAGGTACCGGTGCTCAGCTAGCATTGCTTGTTCTCCTTGTCATTCTATTGGCAATTGTTGGAACGCTGTATATTGGGTATGTCAAAGACCTAATAATTCCATGACGCATATTCTATCATCAATTTTGTATATTTGCACAACAGATTTAGAATAGTCTCAGAGCTCATAAGCATACAGCAATCAGCATATTTTTTTGTGGAGCCACCCATCATTGGCATTGCAGAATGGAAATATATCCTACTACCTTATTTCATACTCAGATAATAGCGAACCTCATTTATTGAGGTACAGAAAATCCCAAGAGTTTGCACATGATTAGCAGTCTTTAGAGGACTATTTCACATTCTCTTTGCTCTTCTTTTTTGGTAATACATAACACGTTAACATAACCTGCCTGCATTTGGTTCGATGTGATCCACTTAAGAGCATCTCCCCTTTTTTTTGGCTGATGGGTTCAGATAGTCTACAATGTTAGATGATTTACTTTTATTGAGTTGGAAAAAATAGGATTGTGAACTCCCGTTGTTTTGAACCTCAAAATAGAGATATATTTTTTCTTCAGGAGAGGAGCAATTGTCACTACTTTCATAGTATGCTACGCGCTTACATCCTTTATTTCTGGCTATGTAAGTGGTGGGATGTACTCACGCAACGGGGGTATGTAGGCTGCCTTTTTTTTTAAATCTCTTGTTCTTTACATTTGTTGTTTTCCTTTGCTAGTATGTTTACTACGTTGGGCTTCTAGGTGGTTTTATTCTCACTTCAATTTGTGCAGGTAAAAACTGGATAAAGTCAATGATCCTTACAGCATCTCTCTTCCCGTTTATGTGCTTTGGAATTGGCTTTGCTTTGAACACGGTTGCTATATTCTATGGATCTCTGGCAGCTATCCCCTTTGGCACGATGGTGGTAGTTTTTGTAATATGGGCTTTCATTTCTTTTCCTCTTGCTCTTCTTGGAACAGTAGTTGGAAGAAATTGGAGTGGTGCTCCTAATAATCCTTGTCGTGTTAAGACTATTCCACGTCCAATACCGGAAAAGAAATGGTACCTTACACCCTCAGTTGTTTCGATGATGGGAGGCCTTCTACCTTTCGGAAGCATATTCATTGAGATGTACTTTGTCTTCACATCATTCTGGAATTACAAGGTAACTTGCTCTATTGCTTGCCTCAAAGAGTAAAAAGGTTTTTTGTTTGGCAATCATTCAAGTCTGGAACCTACATCAATGTTGTGTTGGTTTTGTTTAAATCTTACTTGACTTGTTTACTGGACCAGGTTTACTATGTGTATGGGTTTATGCTTCTTGTATTTGTGATTCTGGTGATTGTAACTGTTTGCGTGACTATCGTGGGGACTTATTTCCTACTAAATGCTGAGAACTATCACTGGCAATGGACATCATTCTCTTCTGCAGCATCAACAGCCGTATATGTGTATTTATACTCCATATATTACTACTATGTCAAGACTAAGATGTCAGGCTTCTTTCAGACCAGCTTCTATTTTGGTTACACTCTGATGTTCTGTATCGGTTTGGGACTCCTCTGCGGTGAGTTATCGTGTTTACGTATTGGGCACACATGCATACATATATGATATATTTTTGGTTAATAATTGGTGTTATGTGTATGCAGGAGCTGTTGGTTACCTTGGATCGAATTTGTTTGTAAGGAGAATCTACAGAAACATCAAATGTGATTAAGATTTATTAAGCAGACCCAATTGGTGCTTCCCTTCCATGTGCATTTTTTTGGATAATAAGCTTTCTGGAAGAAGCCTATGGTCCTGCACTGAGTTGAGTTGACTGTATTAAGATGAAATGGAAGTTGGGGTGTTTTAACTTTCTCCCTCAGATTTTTGGTTTTTGTTCTGTTTATTATTTTCGGAGAAATTTGTAAGTGGAAGCTTCTAAATTAGAATCCAGAGGTTGTTTAATGTTTAGTAAATTTTCACTTCATATATAGATATGTCCTATTCCCCTTGATACTGTTTTAGTTATTGTATTCCATAGAGATAAAGTTGTCAGGGAATATGAAAATTGGGCTCCTTAATTGTGTCAATGTACTGTTTCAAGTCATCTAACAGTATTAAGAGCTATCATTGAGATGGGAATCGAAGATGAAGTTAAAAGATTCAGTTTTCCAAAGCAAAAATATAAAAATACATTAGGATACTTAAAAAGTCTCATATTTTAAAATTACAGTTATATATAAATATATATATATATTTTTATATTAATAAAAATAATAAATTTACGTTGACGATGGTAGTATTTATTGCACGTAGCCTGGTTCAATACATATTCGATATAAAAAGAAATATTAAATACGTAGTTTTTCTCGATAAGTTTATAATAAGCTAAATATCTTCAACAGTTTTTTGATTAAGAGTTCAGGTTTATAAAAAATTCAAGCGAAATTGTTACAAATTAGATTAAAATTTCGATAATAAAAAATAAACAATTCTATTATTACGATGATACTTGATTTTGGTTAAAAGTTAGAGTTTTAAAGGAGTTTAAGCGTTAAAACACCAATTCACAAAGAAAAATTATAAAAAATAAAAGGTAAAAGAAAATTATTTAAAAAATATAACATAATGGTTCATGATTCTGAATTAATAGCCCAATGAATATGTGGATTATCTGATTGATTAAATAGCTTTTTAAAATTTGGTCTAGATATGTATAACAATCTGATTAGTAACTTTTTTTATTAATAGTCTCATATTAGTCATTATGAAAAATAACACATTCAAAATACAATATAGGTTACGATATCTTATCAACAACAAAGTCGTGATAAGTTTGAAATTATAAAATCTCTTCAATAGTACTACAACATTCAATAAAAAAACAAACTAATGACAAGTCAGAAGTCTTAAAATATCTTGAGCACCTCTAATATTACGACATTAAAAAAAACAAGTAAAGATTAGTCTGAAATCCTAATATATATTCAACACCCTTAGTGCTTTAAATCTCTCCGATTATATCTACAGATGTTTTAATTTTTCTATAATACATAAATACTTTGATGCATCACTATATAATTGAAGATAAGTCTAGCAATCAAGAGTTATTAATATCCCAATTAAAAAATAAAAAAATATCCACCATTTTAAAGACTACATATGTTTTTTTTATTCATTCTACATATTCCAAAAATAACTAAGTAGTGTATGGTATATTACCATAAAGATGAGTTATTGCCCTCTTCCAATACTAAAAGAAACCACATGTTCATTTATTATCAAAACAAAAAAAGTTTGGGTATTTAGATATAGTATAACAAGAGAACCACGCCTCCCTTAAAGGTTCTACATTTAAAGTTGATCACTTCTTTTAGAAAAATGGTACCCAAGCAACAATACATGCATATATAAGTATTAACAAAAAGGTAACTAAGCGCTAGCCATAACAAATATAAAATACAAAGCATTTTTTCACAAACAAAATTACCCTTTAAAAGGAATTGGTTCAAAACATAAGCCTTTCAGACTGCGGGCGCTCAACAAAATAAAAAATACGAGTACAACAAATCATTTGCCTTCGAGAGTCGGATTCTTATCTTGTTTTACAGGTGCAGATGTTGAATTGGAAGGGACATAGGCAACCAAAATAGGTTGGAATGGTTCAAATGCAGTAACGACATAACATCATTCAATTTTATAGTTGGGGGCACTCCAAGTTCATCATCCTATAACCCCCTTGAGATTTTTTTTTATTTTTGAGTCTCTGCAAGAAGTCGGCCACATTAAACCCCACTTCATAGATCTAGCAGTTGGGGTTCATTTGGGAGATGATTTCCACACACAGGTTTCAAACCTATCTTTTCTAGGGATATAACTCCAAAAGGAATCCAAGTTAGTTTACGAATACCACTTGTGAATGTCAAGTATTATCACAACTTCGGCCTTATACACAACATCCTCGACATGATCCGATAAAGTGTATTCAAACTTGACAGACTGTTAACCTAATGAGACCTTTTGGGTACTCAACTCAGTCTTCTCCTTAATAAATGTTTTTGTACTCTATTTAAGATTATTTCTTTCAACAATCAGACTAGCCAATTTACTATTAAACTCCAAGTGATTTGTGGTTTTGTTAATCCGCTTTATAACCACTTTCACTTTTATGCTCTTTAATTTCTCTTTACATTAATCTAGCATTTAGATTCACAACATCTTTCTTCTCTTGTACCAAAGTACGATGCTGACTGAATAGTTCATTTCTAAACACAATATTGGCTTCACGTTCATTCACCAATTCCAACTTCAGTCATTTTCTTGGAAGCAACTTAATCTAACTTTTCATCCTCTATTATTTTATCAACATGATCATTGGCTTGCAACTCCACTTGTAGCTTATCTCTTGCATATGTATTTGCCTGAAGTTTGGCTTTCACCTCCATACTTCCATCATATAACATCGTACCATTTTCTACTAGTATACATATATTTGATAGTAGAGTGGCCAAATCATAGGGGACTTGATGAAGCATGCCAATGAAATTCAATATTTTCTTCATAACAACATATTTTTAATACGGTCAAGGATTTTATTCATGATAGCCAAGATGATACAAATACAAATAATAAAACAAAACGCTTACTTTAACTCCAAGGTTCATCTCCTTTCTTATCATGTTAAGGGTAGACAAGTCAAAATGAACCTTTCTCTTATTAGCTGCAGTAGGAAACTGATTGAGTAATGTAGATACCTAATAAAAGAAACTTGAGTTGCATACTCTGCAATAATTATTTCATCTACAAATGGTTCTTTTGGAGGCTTCTTATCGGTTGTACTAATTTTACCACCAAAACAACAAATGACTTTTCCAATCAAATTATCATTTCTACCAACAATGTTTACTCATGCACTAACTTAATATTAAGGCTTGGTTACCCCTAGTTTTTTCCTTCTCTATACCTTTACGTCTCTGGCATCCAAAATAGTTTTTTTGAATACCCATTCTATTGTGGTTGAAATTATTATACATGAGTTTCTGGCACCCCCTTAGAGGATAATACCTTCACAAATTTAGCAAGAATATCTCCAGTCATTTCCGTAGATTTGGATAGTATCGCTCGGGCCTCGGTTGAACCAATACCCTTCTCAAATTTTTGTTTCTTGGCTACCACACCTTTGGTCGAGGTAATCACCCTTATTTTTATTTTGGCTCATTGGTCATGATGATCCTTTAATATATCTTAAGCACAATTAATATTAGGCTTTTCAAAGACTCAAAGTCAAACTTTAGGAGCGACTAACCCAAATGACTACTGTTGGCTGAAGGTGACGTTAATATTTTCTAATTTGTTGGAGAATTATCCACCACTTTAACATATGTCATCTTACCTCCAAAATTTACCACCAACCATTCTTCATTATTTAAATTTGAACTTCCTTCATTGTTTCCCCCAAATTTTAGCATTTTCATATGAGTCACAACCTTCGACATGGAAAGAGCACTTTTATTTCAAGGAAACAACAATAGTCATCTCTTTCATATCCCAAATTTCTCATACCTTGCGCAGGTTACCATCTTCCATACCAGAACCACGATTTAAATCGTCTCTCATTGTTTTTGGGATAATTTTTAGATTCGACCACTAGAGGTCTTTTTCTTTTTACACCTCTATTGTTGGTATCATCCAGTACGACCCTTGTTGCAGGAGCATGATTTTCTCTTTCTTTCTCTATTCACCTGAGGTTTGGCTACATCACTCACTTTTTTCATAAATATGGAAGCAAATCTCTTACGCGGGGACTACCTTGCCGTCTTCTTTCTCAAAAGGAAAACTTATTTCTTTTGGAAAAAAAGACCGCAAATGTAATTATCTATTTTTACCAATCAAGTCATGATTGGGCCATATGACACAACCCGTAATTTTTAAATTATATTATGCACCAACTATTTCTTGAAGTAATTCTGAAATACTTCGGCTCGTTGCATCATCATCATCATCATCATATACACGAAATCTCGTAGACCTAGCATATCGTTTATAGACTGAATCAGGTATTGTAAAAAAAAACAATTACATACAGTGAGTGTTTCATATATTAAGTAAAATAAAAATAACTCATTCAAAAATAGTATTTCTCATATTTTGGACTTCATATATAGGCACATGCTATCACATCTCGTTCACGACCATTCTCCCCAAAACTATACACCTTGTTACAGTTTTAGAAGATCATAATTTTTTTTGTCAAAACCCTCTATTCCCATTTTTATTAGTTAACATGTTAACAACCAAAAAATATTTAATACTGAAACTCTTGAAACAATCATAAGAAAGAATAATATTACCATTAGAAGTCTCCAAGAGTTGGTTACCACATGTGAAGCTCAAAATACGGTCACTTTGGAAACCTGTAATAGTTTTGGGCTTAACTGAAAGTGTAAGTTGTATTTCAACACGACATATGTGAAGAGCACAATCTCTTTCACTTCGAAATCAAAGAGCTTCTGATCTTTGGTAGGAAAGCAAAACGTCATTGATGAGGTTTAAAACTTTCATCAAATATGTCAAAAGTATTTTAGATATAGATAGAATATTAGAGCTTTTTATAGAGAATATAGAGTTTCTAAGATAGAGATAATAATTAAAGCTAGTAAATTTTGGATAAATAATAGAAATCATTCTCTTGGGGTAATTTTCATGTATATACTGATGAGGGAAGAATTTATTCGATTCGCAAGTCAGATTTTTGGAATATTTAACCAATATGTACTTTGTAATAAGAAGTAAATATGTTCTTACTTAGTAAGTTTGTGGGATGAATTAGCCTCTAATGGACCAATTGTTTAAGTCCAATGGCTCAATAGGCAAAAAAGCCCACAACAATTGCTATATAAGCTAACTGATCTTTTCTTATAGAGGAGGATCTTTCTAACTTTTCCTTTCATATATATTTTACAATTATCTTTCCGTTCTTGAGATTTTTCCTCATCAAATGGCGTCGTCTGTGGGAAGATGACGACCAGTTCCGGATAACATATCCAAAACCGTTACGAGCATCGTTTTTATCAATCGAGTCCTAAAAGATCACCCTCTGACTCGCTGCTATGTACTCAAACTCGCCTTCGAGAGATCCAAAGCTCTATCGGCCTCCTCGCCATGGCCATCACCAACCACCACAACCTCTCCCTTTCGAACCCAAGCTTTAACGACAATCATTCTTGCTATTCTCTCTGAACATTTTTGGACACACCACTGCTTGCTATTCTCTCTTTGTTTATAATATTTCTTGATTCATCTAACAATTTTGCAGGATCTATTGTTTTGTTAATATCTTCATAGAAGTTCGTATTACTGTTTGTGTGTTTGTGTTTGTGTTTTCTTTGTATTTTACAGATATGGATCCAGGTCCTTCACATATGATTCCCATATCTAGAAATCCACTTCAAGACCAACTCTTTCTCACCAGAAGGCCTTCGAAAGAGAAATTGGTCCATAAACCAAAAGAGAGAGGAACCGAAGACTACTCTCTCGCTCTCTAACATCGACCTTCTCTGTTTCCTCTAGAGTAAAATCTATTGGTTTGCAATTTTGATTCTAGTCTTGTAGTATAGATTTTATTCTTTGTGACATGTTCTCTTCCTTCACAGTCTCTCTTTATCTTCAGCGGTCGTGTTTTATAAATTAGGGTTTGTCAATAGAGATTAGGGTTTTTCTTTTCGATATCGAGAAGTAATTTGTTTTGTAAGTTACTCGTATTCAGATTGAGGTTCAGATCGAATTCAAAGGTCCATGCGCCAAAATCTTATACTCATCTATGCAGCGAGCTGTTTCTTATCCAATATGAAGGTTTTGCGCCAAAGACGCGAGTCCCTCTCGCTCGTTTCTATTCCATCTCTCAGTGGTAACTTAACCTGTTATATCAACTCCATAAAAAATCTGAATCGTCTAGGTCCTGAGGGTTGGAGGTGATCGTAGAGACAAGATCCGGTTAGCTAAGTGACGCACGACACTTATATTTCCACAGATCGACTGCTTGCGGTTAGCAATTTCTTCTGTACATAGTTCAGAGTTTTGTCAAGCTATTGTCAGCTCATCATCTTGTAACTCATATCTTGAATGTTTCATTTGTTTCTCATTTCATTTAGGTTCTAAATTATAATTAGTTGTAAATTTATTGTAACACGATATGCAGTATCTGTTTCAGGTGAGCTTCGAGTGATATGTATATACTCATCACATACTAATGTTTTTACGCACATCACAAAACATAAATTGTTTATAGCTGATAGAGATTACCTGTGATTTCCGCTTCGTTTATGTGGTTAAGTCTTCGGATGCCAAGACTTACCTATTATGGATTTCTTCACTTTTATAATCGAATGCTTGACCTTTGACCCAACACCTGATAGTATACCTTGTGGTTTCTTATGCACAGTTTTATTTTCGGCATCCTTAGCTTCGACCACCATAGTAGATTCAGAATCGGTTTTTGTATCTTTGGAGTCCCTCTAACTCTTCTTCTTTATATTTTTCTTCAGTCTCCTGTTTATCATTTACCACTTCGTCTTTCTCTGATTTTTGAAGCAATGCAGACAGTGAAATATCAGCTGATTTCATTTCCACCAATGTCGATTCCTTGGTTGTCGGTTCTATTGTAGCCCCCATTGGTTTTTCTCTACTATGTTCAGCCTCAAGATCCACATGCTCCTCACTATGCAAACAACTCTCTTCTGTTGGCTTTGCAGCAAGATGAACTATTTGACTCTCACCTATTGGCCGTTCTGCTTTTTGATTATCTTGAACAATCATCTCAACTTTGGTTATATTGGTTGGCTCCTCCTTGTGCAATGTGTTGGATGGAGTTTGAGTTTGTGTGACTGATGCCTCCTCTTTGACCATCTCTGCAGCTGTGCTTTTTTTAAAGCTTCGGACTGGAGATCTTCCTTTTTTAGGAATATATTTTCAGTAGTCTGTTTCATGAAGACATCTTCCTCAACCCCATTTCCTGGCATATATGCTTCCTCTTCTGCTTTGACTTGCTTTAAAACAACACTTGCAGATCTTGGGTCCTGGTCCTCATAAGGTATTACGGAAGATGGAATCTGAAGTTGCTCCAGTGATCTCTCTGCCTCGTCCCCTGTGGAGTCTGTACTAGACAAGGAAAAATTTAGTCTGGAAGAGCTCCTCGACGAAGAAGAACTTATTCAAGAATGCAAAGCTCTGAAATAGTCGAGTGTTCTTCGTCTTCCAGATGTAACACCGTCACTCTCTTGATTTGTTAGGGCTACGAGAGTTGCGAATTAGGTTGAAGACATCATATTCCTTGCTTCATTCAGGTATTGATTTCTACTGTTTCTAAATACCTAATTGCGTTTTTTGCTTATTTGATTTTGTTTGTATCCGCGTAATCGATGCCTTCCTATGCTTATTAAGTTCGTTAATTTTTAGCAGTAGTTAGATACTCATGACGAGCTATGCTTATTAAGTTCGTTAATTTTTAGCAGTAGTGATCTCTCTGCCTCGTCCCCTGTGGAGTCTGTACTAGACAAGGAAAAGTTTAGTCTGGAAGAGCTCCTCGACGAAGAAGAACTTATTCAAGAATGCAAAGCTCTGAAATAGTCGAGTGTTCTTCGTCTTCCAGATGTAACACCGTCACTCTCTTGATTTGTTAGGGCTACGAGAGTTGCGAATTAGGTTGAAGACATCATATTCCTTGCTTCATCCAGGTATTGATTTCTACTGTTTCTAAATACCTAATTGCGTTTTTTACTTATTTGGTTTTGTTTGTATCCGCGCAATCGATGCCTTCCTATGCTTATTAAGTTCGTTAATTTTTAGCAGTAGTTAGATACTCATGACGAGCTATGCTTGATATTCTCTGTTAAAGGTGTTCAATCGATGCTAATACCAAAGTTTGTGTCCATTCATGTCCATTTATGGTTGATATGCAATTGTCTCTTTACTGTGTTGTTGAGGTTTTAAGATATCCCTGTCAAACTTTGCTGAACTGTATTCATCTATTGAATGAATTGGGTTTAAGCCAAGCCAAGTGTACATTAACATATTTTTAATTCTTATTGGAAGACTTGATCTTCTTACATATTTGAAATTATTAGTAACTAACTAAGATGCCCGGCTGCTGGTTTTCTTTTGCTACTACGTGTGTAATCTTACCTTGATTAGATGTGGGTACAACTTTCCATGAACGGAAAGGACTCTGTCACACCCTTAGTTCTGCCTGATTATTCTGCTGGCTAGTTTTTCTTACCATGGTACCTTCACCTTCATGTCAAAATTAACTAAAGCGCTATGATTGTTCTGTATTGCTATAGTTTTAAGCTTAATTAATAATGGAATCCCACTATGCTTTTGATGAGTCTGAATTCTGCTTGCTCCCCGGACAGGGACAGATCGGACCTAGCCCTCCGGACCGGACAGAGCACTTCGAACACTTAGCCAATAGGACTGTTCGAACTATGACAAAACTTGCTCTGCTACTTAGAGCTCATGGGTCTTTAAACATGACCCGGGTCCATTAAACATGACCTGAAAGCCCATAAGGGCCCAAATGTAAAGGTATAAATACCCAACCACCAGCATTAAATATGGGTAATGAAAATTAACTGCAACCAGCCAGCTTAATTCTCCCTCTACTCTCTATTCTAAACACAAAACACTTACATACTTCCTTAAAACATCAGACAAATTACAAGCCTACCCTCAGGCGATAATTATCCTCACCAGCTTTAAATTGTTCTGATTTCTTATTAATTAAGTTTAGTTCGTTGCCAAAATATCTTGTCAGAAAAAAAAGAATTGTTATGGATCATATTTTGTGGCATTTAGAGAATTGAAACCGCAACCCCTCTAGCAAATTCAAGTATCTAAGAAATTGTTACATGCCTTTTTCTGATCTTGTTGCATAACTCTTTGCTGCTATGCTATCTGTTATGGTCTGTTACTAAAGATTCACACATGCCTTGTATCCAATTTGGTATTGACTGCCACAAATATAGTATTTTTATATGTTGAAATTCATTATTATTTTGGATCTAAAGGATCTTCCAACAGTAGTTGGTCAACATTTGAAATTCATTATTATTTTGGATCTAAGGGATCTTCCAATTTTAATTGGTCAACATTATTATTTTGGATCCGAGGGATCTTCCAACACTAGTTGGTCAACACTTGAAATTCATTATTATTTTGGATCCGAGGGATCTTCCAACACTAGTTGGTCAACACTTGAAATTCATTATTATTTTGGATCTGAGGGATCTTCCAACAGTAGTTGGTCAACAATTAAAATTTATTATTATTTTGGATCTTATGGATCTTCCAATTTTAATTGGTCAACATTCGAAGTTCATTATTTTGGATCAAAATGATCTTCCAACTATTAGTTGGTCAACATATGAGATTTGTTATTTTGGATCCGAAGGATCTTCCAACATTAGTTGGTCAACACTCAAAATTTATTATTTTGGATCTGATGGATCTTCTAACATTTGTTGGTCTACATTTTCTACATCTGTTGGTCTACATCTTTCCAACTATTAGTTGGTCAACATATGAGATTCGTTATTCCGAAGGATCTTCCAACATTAGTTGGTCAATACTCAAAATTTATTATTTTGGATCTGATGGATCTTCTAACATTTGTTGGTCTACATTTCCTACGTCTGTTGGTCTACATTTGTTGGCCAAAACATTTTATGTTTTCACAGGTAACATTTGAAGCAGCGCCAAAATTACTCATCTCTCAGAATTCTTCGCAACGATTGGGGGGCTACAAATAAGGAACAAGTAAAATCTGAAGTAGTGACAAAACTAGTCCTTCCTTAGAATTCTTCGCATGGACTAGGGGGGCTACTGATGAGGGATGAATTTATTCGATTCGCAAGTCAGATTTTTGGAACATTTAACCAATATATACTTTGTAATAAGAAGTAAATATGTTTTTACTTAGTAAGTTTGTGGGATGAATTAGCCTCTAATGGACCAATTGTTTAAGTCCAATGGCTCAATAGGCCAAAAAGTCCACAACAATTGCTATATAAGCTAACTGATCTTTTCTTATAGAGGAGGAGATCATTTCGGCTAGGGTTTCTGAGGATATTTTCTTGTGGATCTTTCTAACTTTTCCTTTGATATATATTTTACAATTATCTTTCCGTTCTTGAGATTTTTCCTCATCAACAAGTATCAAGTATACAACTGTAAAATAAAAATATACCCCCATTTTAGGTATATTAGTATAAATGACCAATATCCGTAGGTATATTGACTTTTAAGACAAAGTAAAATGTCTCTATGTATTAATTATAATAATTTCATTGTATTTATCCCATTATCTGAATATTTTATCCTCATTAAGACTCTCCTTAGTCTTGATTTGACATATCAAATGAAACTTAAAGATTGTAAGTCTTTAAGTACATGCATATAGTGTAATCTTCAAGTTCTTTTCATTTCATGCTCCATGACAATTTACATTCCCACCAATAATCTTCCAATTAATTTTTTTCCATGCGTATAAACTTGTATTCCCGCTGTTTTTAATCCAATTATTATTTACATTGTTTTTACTATATAAAGACTACACAAACAGTTAGATAAATAAATGATAATTATTTTGATTTTACTTTATCCACTTAGCTAAGAACTTGTCAAAATGTTTATTTAATTCTGATCTCACTTATCAAGTTAAATATCTCTCCCGTCATTATCAAATTGTTACCTTTTTCTTTTATTCATAACATATTTGTAAACATTTTCTCTTTTTTTATTTCCAATGCTTCTCTCTTTTGTCGATGCCTTCACTTATTTATTTTTTCGGCACTTTATTTCTATCTACTATGTTGAGCCTCCATCTAGCCAACACTTTGATGATAGATTTAGGAAATTTGTCTACCTTAATGATATGAATCGTTACCTTTTTATATCTATTGTCTGAAGATCATTATTTGGAGATATACTTAGTCATTTATTTATAACCATCTTTTAAAAGACACATGAATAACATATTTAACATTGATTTACATTAGAAACATTAGGAACCGTCACCTTAGATATAATTGGAAACATTAGAAATGATTGCTTTGGAGATTATTAGAAACATTAGAAAAGTAGCATGACCTCTTACTATTTTTACATGGACTTGGCATATGACCATGTTCGCTTTGATTAGGGTGCATGGTCATTTATGATTTAATAGCTAATATTGGCTTATAACCATGATCGCAACTTAAGGTCTTTACAACCATAGTATGACCTCTTACACTTTTACAATAGAATTGGATTATAACAATATTCACTTTAATTAGATGCATAACCACTTATATTTTTTCATATTGGCTTGGCTTGCAGTCATGTTTACTTATTAGTTATAATTTTCTAAATCATGTTGCTTCTTTCCTTCGTTAGTAGTTATTCTGTTAATTTGGAGAAATTACATAGAAATTTCCGGTTGGAGAAACTTCATAGTCACCATCGGTAGGAGAAACTTCTTCGAATTATTAGTAATCGTCGGTTATAACTTACAAAAATATTAGTATATGTCAATTAGATAATTTCTTAGAAAACATAAAAACATTGGAAACCATTAAAGATCATTAAACACCTGACAACCGTCAACATTATTAAATATCGTCTCTTTAGAAAGTATTATAAAACTTAAAACCGTTGCTTTTGAAACCCTAATAAACTCTACAGACCATTGATTTGCGAATTATTAACCCTATAACTACCGTCTAATCCATATGCCCCCGTTCTTGATCAAATTCAACATATGTGTTCAAATACTAATAACTCACGACGTTAATGTAGAACTCACTAGACCAAGAACTTGACATTTTTCAATTTATGGCTTATTGCATGACCTATTTTTTGCTAATGTAATATTCCAATTGAAACCATATATGAAAAATAATCTGAAATATTTAAATGTATGTCAAGGTAATGATAAATTCTTCTTAAATGTATGTATGATGATGGATTCTATTTAAATGTATGAATGTTAAATACTATGTTATGAATACTGAATTTTGTTATAAGAAATACCTCAAATGTAAATTTTTATTAATGAAGCTGTAACATAACATATCAAAGTGTTAACGTCATCATTAATGTATCTAAGAAACGTTGTTTATGAATTTTAATATTGAGAATTTACTGATGAATAAAGTTAGAGTTATATATTATCATTATTTGTTGATGACGTTTTTATCAATATTGTTGACATAAATTTGCTTCAATCATGTTGAAAAAATTACTTTATTAGTATACTAATGAAAGCCTTATTTAAACAAACAAAGTATTATTATCAACAAAACTTTGTGGCAAAACAGTTATGACGGTTGTCTCACGAGCTTTAAATCATTGGTTTATACCTATCTTAAACTGTTTTTTACCTTTTATTATTATCCTTTATGATCCACAATCATCAAATCAACGATAATAGCAAGTTTTTGAACTTATCTTGTATATTCTGACAATATTCTAACCATTCCCTCAAGTTAACTTCATCTGCTGAGATTTCAAAACACTGATTTACTAACAAAATTGAAGAAATGCTATTATAAGAAGCAACCTTTAGATTGCGTTTGTTCACAAACCACTCATTTTCCTTCCATATTTCTTTTATAAAACACTTGGAAGGAGGCATAATCATTTATTTGGTATGAATATGACATTCCAATACTCTACTATTATATTGTAAACATAATAATTTATTATATTAATATAAATATTAATGAATAATAATTTTTTTAAACAAGAACAATCATTCATTTTGTCGAGTAATTTATTTTGCTGAAAACATTCACCACGAATCAATTTGATGACGAAAAACCATAAAATATTTTACCATCCTCTGTTTTTGTGGGATTTTCAGCTTCATTCTAATTAAATTTAGATCTTTAGAAACTTTGTTTCATGTTAGTAACAATAATAACAACACTTTGATTTTCACTCCAGGTATCTTTGGGCACTAATGCACATATTCTAGCGGACAATTTACAAATAATATGTGCAGTAATTGTATCACAACAAATAGTATACATGTAAAAAGATATGAACAGTCATTGGGACACCACATCATCCAAAAAAACCTTATGAATAACCAACAAATTCTTTAACTAGTCAAATTATGCTTTGCATTCCCAAAGCCTTAAAAAAATATGCATTGCCTTTATCAAATGAAACAATAAGATGAGTAGCTACATCAAGATCAAAGTGTAAAACCAAGTATTTTCTTCTAATAGAATTTATGAAACTTATCACTGGTTTTTTTGCTCCCCAAGTCCTACATCGTAGTTGTTTCATTATAAGAAGTTGATACCAATATGTGTTGAACCTTTTATGCAAAGAAAGAAACAAAATGATCTTGCCTTTGCATTCCTCTTTAGATCGTGGAGATATAATTGATATATCGTTGGTTGTAGTGTTCAAGGGTCAAGTTAACATATATTTTCTAGAATGATCAAATTAGTTTGAGCACTACATTTATCAACATCCCCATCTAAATACAACAAAAATAATAATATCAGTTTGATAAGAAATAATGGACGTGAAATCTATCCTTAAAATTGAAGCATAAAACCTTACTATCTAACAAAATACTTACGTTTCCAATTATATTCATGTCTTTCATCGAACAAGAAAAAAGTTGTGAGTAAAATATTAGTTTCACTACATTAATTTTCTTGGAACATATAGCTACAACACCAAGATTTTCGAGCAAATAAACAAAACTTTAGAATTACTTCACCCGATTGCATTATGAACATAATAATTTATCATATTATAACAATTATTCACACCACGTACATACAACATCACTATTTTATATTATAACGCAAAACATGATATTACTAATAATGTTTATTTTGGATCTCATAGTACTTTAGTGTGCGACTTATATCAATTTAATGTTTAGTAATATGTTAGCATCACTTGCTATTAGAGTACTACTACAAACTAATGGTATATTACTACTAGATGACATAATAAATGCACACTGCAATGCAAGTGTTAAGCCAATTAATAATTACACATGTCTATAATAACAATAATATGTTCATTGCAAGACTACAACATAAGTATGATTCGTATCGTACACTCTGAAGCAAATACACAATATCATGTATAAAAATCTAAGTCACAATCCCTCAAAACTTTCTTAAATGAATATAAACAAATCTAAATTTATCCTAATGTATTAAAAGAAATAATAATCAAATCAAAATCATTAGCGAAATTAATTACATAAAAGAAACAACAACTCATGATTTCACTTGTTCCAGTTTAAATTAAAAATTAAAATAATCATTATCGGTGATTCTAAACAACGTTCATAATCGAGAACCAAACGACCAAAATCATTTAAGCACAATTTACTAAAAACGTAAACGTATCACTTTTGTTTATCGATTATTATCAAGAATTAAGATATGAAATCCAATCAAGAATCAGTAACTGATCAACAATAAATGAATCATCTTATCTTCATATTTTCAAACTTTAATAAAAAATATAAATAACAAAACATTGATCAATAAACAATAATTAATTCTTGATAACCAACAAATCTAATAGAAATCAATAAATTCGTAACTGATTTTTCACAATTTAAATTATAACACATGATTTCATTTTAAACAAGAAACAATTGATGACACTTGATAGCGAATAAATTTAACTGGATCGTGATTCGTCAAATTGCTGGAAAACTTAAAAATTCTTATCAAAATAGAAATCAACCATGAAATCAAATAGGTACATCAACTTTTAGCCAAATATTCCTTTTACTTGTTCGTCATAACTTTATATTTCCAAAATAGATGAATCTCGAAACAAAAATCCAAAGGCGGTAACGATAAAAAAATAGACGATGACTTAATTTTCTTGAATCAAAAGCTTCTTACATTCAGTTACAACCGATAAAACTCAGATGGAAATAAATGTAGCATATCTCTTGAGGACAATGACGCTTAGAGAATATAATTTAGGTTATTAGTTCAATAAATTACTAAGTTAATTTTATTTTCATAAATAAAATACCAACGAGAATATATCTACAAAAAACAAATAAGCACTTTTTTATGTTCACATAATGCTCTAATTTTAAATATTTGAAAATGATTTTAGTTAAGAGAATAGAAAATAAGACATTTCTCACAGACGACGTCGTTGATAAGGTTCAAAACCTTCATCAAATATGTCAAAACTATTTCAGATCTCAAAAGGAGAGATGATAGTTTTGACTGAGAAAAGAAAGTTGTTTAGAGAGATAAAGTAATTATAGTTAATTTAGGATAAATTAAATAGATCCCTCTTTGGAGCTACTTCGCATGTATACATAATTAATATAATTTATCCAAATGTAAAAGACCAATATATCTCCATTTGTAGGTATATACCTATTGGTATAAATGACCAATATATCCGTTTCTATATGTATATTGACTTTAATACAAAGTAAAATCTATCTACATATCAATTACGTAAATCTCTTTATATTACAACCATTATGTGACTATTATATCCTCATCAGCCACATTTAATGGATTACACCAATCCCTAAACTTATTTTATTTCTTTGAAGGCTCAACATACCACAACACGTGTCTAATTTCAAATTCATCAAGCTTTCCATACACATCAAGGTTTTGCTCTTAGCCATAAAATTCAACATATACCAATGCTAGAGATATCCCCTCAGATAACAAAGTTTTCTCAGGCTTTACATAAACTTTGAACATCCTATACATCGGCTAAGAACCTTGGTTACTCACCGCACTTTGTCATGTGTATAAAAAATGCCACTGATATTTCTTTTGTATCAAAACAATCATTTTTGTTGGTTTCATTTTGCATATGTGGTCACTTTTGTTTGTCTTGATTTGCATCTGTGGTCACCCGTGAGTGACCACGGATGTAACAAAAAGCCAACAAAAGTGATAATTTTGATACAAAAAAAACATCAATGGTATATTTGATACACATGACAAAGTCCGGTGACTAACCAAGATTCTTAGCCCCTCTACATTGATCGGTTGTTTGTTTTAGCATATAATTTGAAGGGGCTTGTTGTCAAGTTCATCTCATTCATGATGCATAACATAAATGGAAATACGATTTTATTTTGAACTATGATTTATCTTGAGAAAGTTTGGGAATAACTTAAGATTTTAGGCTATGCGAGATATGAACGATAGTAAATGTTGGGACTTTAGAGAGAAAACAAGAAGAATGAGTTTCAAAATTTTAGTTTTTTTAATCGTAATGAAGATTAAACATAAACTTTATTAAGAAGGAAAATACATTATTTATATAAACCAAGGTAAAACTAATCTAACCTTAATTTTTATATCCAACGCTTTAAAATATTGCAAGATGAACCACTGGGATACATTTTGATAAACAAACAGGATAGAAGGAGAGGAACAGACTCCAAGCGTGCTTACTTCATACTTTACTCCAATCAACCTAGGTGTCAAACACAGGGTGTGTATGTGTTAAGTAATTAATATCAAATCCATCATAATCATGTGCTTTAACAAGTGACGGCTTGAAATTCTTTTCCTTTGACCGAAGTCCTTTAATTAATAGTACACCTTCGTCAATGTGTATTCTAGGCATGGGCACTCGGTTCTTCGATTTGGTTCAGTTTGGCTCTTCAAAACTGTTAATCGTTTAAGAATCGAATAAAATTCGGTTTGGTTCTCCTCGATTTGGTTCGGTATGGGTATTTAACTCTGTTCCAATTGGATATTTTTGAATACTTTAAATGCTCTGAAATATCAGCATCTATAAAACTCATTTTACAAATCGAAGCTATTAAAGTGTGTTAGATTGTAAGAAAAATTAATATTAAATATAAGAGAGATCCAAAATTAATATATAAAAGAAGAATATTTGTAATATAAAGAAAAATAAGAGATGGTATCAAGATTATTAGATTATATAAAGGTTGGTATTCTGTTATTTTTGTCTACACGCTTAATAGTTTGCAAATATGTCTACACACGTTTATAAAACTCATTTTACAAATCAAAACTATAAAAATGTGGTAAATTTTAAGAAAAATAAATATTAAATATAAGAGAGATCCAAAATTAATATATTAAAGAAGAATATTTGTAATATAAAGAAAAATGAGAGATTATATCAAAATTATTAGATTATATAAAGGTTGATATTTTATTACAATGTCTACACGTGTAATAGTTTGCAAATATGTCATTAATTTAAATTAACTATGTTGTCATTTATTAAAGAGAACATAACTAGAGGTCATTGATAGAAGACAAATTTAATGGTTCTATATTGGAAAGAGAAATATTGTTTCAAATAATGTTAAGTTTAAGGTTAGTATATGAGTTCGGTTCCTAAGAGGTCCCCACAGTTTTTTGGTTTGGTTCGGTTCCGAACCGAGAACCGTGGGTAATTAAAAACTGGAACCATTCGGGTATTATGAAGGAACCAAATCCGATCTGGTTCAGTTCTTTCGGTTCCGGTTCCCATGCCTAGTGTATTCCTAAAGCTCTAACAGTTTATTCATTTTCTTCATTCGAATATCTAATTGATGAATACCACAAAGTCTTCAAAATGATATTTAGTCATTTCTACATGTTTGAAATGAATTTTAAAAATTAAATCTTCCGGCTATTCAATCAGTCAAATCTTTAAGAAAAAATTTATTTATTCGTTTCATGCATTAACAACATTAGTCTTTCTTACATAATTTGAAAGGAGTAGGGGCTATTGTATTATATCCATAACAAATCCGAAGAAAATCTAAAATATTTGAAGCCTATCCTGCAACCAGAAGCAGCTTCAAACAATTTGAAAACATGTGAAGCCTTTTTAATCTATTTCAAGCAACAAATAAAAATTCTCTAATACAACAGAGCATCCAAATAATTCGAGCAGTTTGTTACTTGTTCTTGTACTATTTTCCCTTTAATATATAAGTTTTTTCATCAACAAAGGTTTTGTTCGGTGAAGGGTTTCTAATGTAGGCGTGAATAAGGTCAACACTGATAAGGGACATAATTATTTGGGAAAATAGTAAAATTAGTTAAACAATGGAGTATTTTGGATTTATAAAAGTCTTGTAAAAGAAACCAAACAAATGTGTAACATTGAGGGGGTATATTGTAATAAATATTAAATATGGTTGAGATTAGTAAAATAGTGGGGTAAAGTGACCATAAAATGGGTAATCATGTAATTTATGAGCCAACATACTGTATAAAGCAATATCCCTTTTGGGGAAAATAGATCAATCATTACTTTATTATTACTTTTGTCACTTTATCTCTCTAGCTTTACCATATTTCTCTCTTTAAATATTTTCCTCCAAACATTGCTTTAATAAATAATTCCTTTAAGAAATCTTTAAAACTATCATTGGCGCCATCTGTGGGAACGACTGGTACTCAGATTCATTCTGCTAAAACCACTACGGAATTGATAAATATTTTGATAGAAACTGATACAAAAATTCTAGGGGAGCCTAATGTTGGAACTGGTGATCTTTTGGTCATAAACTCATATGGAGATCATCCTATCAAAGAACATTTAATAAAAAAACGACACAATAACGATCAATATGCCGACGAGCTACTAAGAAGTCTACTTTAGTACCTCAAATGAAGGAACTTTTAGAATATATAGAAAGGTTACACGCAGAAAAAGATGCAATTCTGAGTTTGAAGGGAGCATGCATCTGAAAAAATAAATTGGAAGATGCTAATCAGACCAGCGACAAGTGTGACTTACGTCAGAGACGAATCCATTATTCTTCAAAATAATGATGAAACCCAGGGCTCGATACAGTTCTACTAAGTCTAGTAATTATTCTTTTTATGATTCAGATGAATCCTCCACTTCGGAAAGGATTTGAATGGGCATAAAGATGACCATCAGAATTCTTGATGGACTAGAGATTCGAGAAGATAAAGGAATGATCAAGAGAAAAAAAGGGCATGGGTCCACGGAGTGAGATAAGGTTTTAACAATCGCTAAAAGGCGCAAGTTTCTCCCCAGGTACAGAACCATCGGGGGCTTAGAGTTTTGAATACCCTGTGAGTAACCAGTTTACATACCTGTCCAAAGAGGGTCTGTACACTTATATGAATGAAGGTCTCGGGGAAGTATGCATAAGACATGACAAAATTAGAGGTCGTCTGCTCTTTCTACATAAATCATATTGGGGCATACGCCAAATCGCTTTGACATCTCAAAGTTAGAAAAGTTTGATGGGATACAAAATCCTGATAACCATATTGAACAGTTTACAAGTTTTATGATTAATTATGATGATGACGATAAATTGTTGTGCATAGATTCTTCCCAAATATTTAAAAGTGTTGCTTCGAAGTGGTATAACCGTCAACCTCAAGGTTGTATTAAGAATTTTGACATGTTTTGGAGCATCTTCCACCAACACTTTGTAGGGAGCAAAATGTTCCGAGAAAATAGAGATATTATAATTTACTATAGACACAAAGACGGGGAGAGTTTAAAGGATTACACTCACCATACTAAAACTAATATGGAGAGATGTAAAGATCGTGTAGCTTTAACAGCTTTTTGAATGTGACTCCTCCCTAGTATTTTGAAAGATAATATTGCAGAAAAGTAGGCCATAAACTTCGGGGAATTGTTAGATTAGGTTGAGAAGAGAATTTTGATAGAGGAGATACATGCATCGGAAATGGCATATATGGCACAAATTGAACAAAACCAGTTTAAACAATATCAGATCGTAACATATAATCCACTTCGTAGGCAATTTATTCAACTTATCATCCGAAAATTACTGTCCGACCAAGAGCTACGACCTAGTTGCCTCTGAGACAAACGGTGAATTTACAATTGGCCAACGCGCAACAAAGTGTTAGTCTAATGTTAAACGAGTGCGTAACAACAATTTTTGATTGGGATCGTAATCAAATACATTTTTACAAACATGCCCCTATCCAGGATCCCAAAGGAATCATAAGTAATAAGTATTGCAAATACCATGAATATGTTGTCCATGATACAAAGGATTGTGTAGCACTAAAGAAAGAAATACAAGTGTTGAATGAAAATGGAAAATTGACAACTAATATTAAGAAAAAATCTCTTATAGCTCTGAAACAAGAGAATACTGTGATGATATTGGAATCCTTTGATGTGTTTGAAGTTTCTTTTGAGTATTTGGATATGAAGCCATGCAGGAAAAATATCATGTTGGTAGAGGAACCAGTTTTCAATTGGAAGGTTAGTGAATTATGTGCTTTCTTTGAATCAATAACAGTTTTTAGAGATGATACTATTTTAGGAACGTCAAACTTGGTGTGGTTTATTTCTGCCTGAGGGTAATCTTGTAAAGTGTTTAAAAGATATTTTTGGTATTTTGTGGTGTTTAATGTTTAGTGTGGTGAGTAAAGAGATAATTAAGTTGTCTACTAGCCATAAATTTTGATTACCCTCATTAATGAAAGTGGTTGGGGTATTTATACTTAATTACTGACCCATTGGCTTATTGGGTCGGGTCGTGAAGTCGGGTCAAGTTTAATGATCCATTAGTAATATGGTTTGAAGTGATTAGTAGCTAGCTTAGTCAACACTTAATACATCTGTCTGGTTTGGAATTTCACTATAGAAGTTTGGTCTGAATTGCCCTTCTGATTAAATGTCAAGGTATAGTAACTCAAATATCTGAACTCATCAATAGTCCCTTTAGGTCTTGCAAATGATCTTTGGAAGAGCTAAAACTAAAAAAACCAATACCAACATTTTTCGATATGTTTGTGTTGTTTGAACTGCAAAAGTTTTTCTTCAAGAGTGACCCTGTTCGTATTTTAGTGAAACTGATTTCTTATCTCAAAATTCTAAGAGTTTTTCTTGAATCGTGAGACACGTGTACCCACTAGGCTAGAAAGTCACCTAGGTTTTAACTTTCACACTTTGCAGCTTTTAATCATTGCTTAAAATTTATTTACCTTCTCCTAGGTAAGTGCCCCTTTTTCATTATTATATAAAAACTTTCTTACTGTTTCATTGTCTTCAAAATCACAAACGTTCTTAGAGAGAGAAAGCTTAATTCTTCTTCGAATTTGTTCTTGAGTCATATATGTTCATAGCCAGAAACGCCTTAGTAGCAAGAGACGAACGCAGTGCTCCTGGTCTTCCCAGTGGCGGATCCACGAATCAAACTAAGGGGGGCTATTTTTTTTATAAAATTCTTTCAACACGATTCTTTCGGCGTATAATTGTTTCATTATCAATTTTAAATTATCATTTAAAAAACAAGTTTCTCTCATTGTATACACTACTTTAAGTTATTTCCAACATATCTTAATATATTATTTATTATATCTAAAAATAATATTTAACTATAAGTCTTAATATTTTTTAATATATTATTTTAAAATATATTGAAAAATAATATATAACAAAATAAAATTTATTATAAGTTATATTTTTGAAAATAGATGAAATAAAATAAAATTTGTTACTTAAAATATATTTATTAATAATATATGGAAATAAAATCATTTTTATATAAAAACTACATGGAAATAAAATCAACTTTGTATTAAACATAATTTATAATATAAATAAATTTTTTTATTGAATTTTTTTTAAAAATAATATGTGTAATCATATTAAAAATAAAATTAATTATCTTATAAATACAAATCATAATATATTGCTAATTAAAAAAATATTTTAATAAATATAAAATAATAAAATAAGAATTGTTATGTAAAATATACTTAAAATATATTTTAAAAGATACGATGGAAGTAAATACAAATTTGATAACTAAAAAATAAGTAAATGTACTCACTAATATGTAAATTTTCTATACATGTAACTTTGAATTTTGGTTATCTGTTATTTATTTATTTATTTAATGTTGTGTTCTTCCTTTCTCTATATGATTTAATTTATTTAATTCAAATCTTCACATTCTATAATTAATTTTATTAAAATTTTCATCTTCTTCCTTTTATCCATCTTGTTTAATTTATTTAACTAAATCTTCATCTTCTTTAATTTATCTAATTTCAATCTCCATCTTCTTTAATGTTCTTCAATTTATCGTTCCTTTTGAATTTATTTAATTACAATCTCTCATTGACAACCAGTGATCCATTAACTTTTAAATCAAATCAGTGATATAGATAATAAAGGAAGACAAAAATTTAAAAAAAAAAAATCAATTTTGGAAGAAAGATTAAACCAAATAAAATCCAAACAAATTATTACAAAAAAATATTTTGAATAAAAAAAATAAGAATACGTAAAATATTCCAATTAATAAATATTTTTACTTAAACTTTGCCATAAACCCGCTATTATCCAATATTTTAATTTAGAATTTTCCTTAAAATAACAATTATTTCATATTTTTAAGTTAAAATTTCATTAAAAAATCATTATTTCAGATTTTAAATTAAAATTTTCCTTAAAAATACATAATATCCCAAAATTAACTATATAAATTAACATATATTTTATGGTAAGCGGGGGCCAACGCCCCTCCAGGCCCTATGTACATAGTAATCAGCCACAGTTGAATACAGATCAGGGCTCATCTTCTTCAAAGCCTTCCATGGTAACGAAATTACTGTTTGTTGTAAACCTTTCACCTCTTCCATCCGGGTCTTCTATCCAGGAGTCCCAAAATCCTTTACTTAAGGAGAAAGTTGTATCCAGTGTAAGACAGCCTTCGCCTTTCATTGCAATGGGGTATGACACAGAAAAATCTCCAGATAAGTTAACTCCGCGTCGTGTTACATGTCAATCCAAGTCGAAATCCACCCCTCATCTTCAAATCTATCCAATTCGGAGGCAATAAAATCTGTGCCACACACTAAAACATCCAGGCAACAACCCACAACAGAAACCAGATTATCCGAACTGTCATCTGCACAACCATCTGAAAAGCCATCCGAACATATATTTGCAAAGTTATTAGAACATCCTTCCGTAGTAATGGAAGAAACTATGGAAGATAGCATAGAAGAAACCCCTTTTGAGTCTGAGGCGTCCGGTCAAACAGGAGATACAGCTCCAGATCGGAAGGGAAAGACCAAGGTGGGTATGTCTCATCCAGATTCTCTTCCGAAGAGCTTGGAAAGTAAAGTGGGACCATGTTTTAAGAAGGTCAGTGTAAAGTACTTGCTGGCCCTTCAAAATATTGCCTACGTGTATACACACACTGCTAAGCTGGGTCGGATTCGCACTAAGTGGGGAATCCCAGAGTCCGTAAAAGTAAGAATTCTGGTCACTCCAGAGACCCCAATGGATCGCAAGCTGAATGAAATGGTGGTTTACACATAAGTGTTGAACTGGGACTACGGTTTCCTTTAGACCTGGAGATAGTCAGATACTTCCATCTGATTAAACTTTGCCCCAACCAACTGAGCCCCGACGCTTGGTACACTCTTCTGGCTTGTATCATGGCATCCAAGTTGTCTAAGATCCCACTACCGATGGAATAGTTTGCTGTTGTGGCAAGTTTGTGTAAAAACCATCAGATCCCCTTTTGTTTAATATCTTGTTTAAATTTTTCAATAGCCAGTGTTTAAATAGCCTATGATATTTCAGAAGTGTTGAATCAAAAGTATCAAATATCTCAGACCACATATGTTTAATAAATGTGATCAAGTGTTAGGCATATCCGATCAACTCAAGAAGTCTTGAGAGCCGGGGTGTTGAATAAGCATTTTAATACCCGAATTGAAATAAAATTGTACCAAACTTTTGAAGAAGGCATCATATATTATTGAATAAACCCGGACACCTCATTAAAACCTCCCCGCGCCACCAGGGTAGGATAGAATATGCCCCATAATATTTACATTGGCATTTAAAAAGTAAATATTTACAAAAGATTTCTATTCTTAATATAACCTGAGATGCTCAACATTACATGAGTGTTTTAAAGCTCTCCCTTCTTTGTCCTTGGAGCCTGTATGTTCTTGGTTTAACCTTTTCATAGACCACATAAGGGCCTTCCCAGTTTGGGGCCAGCTTACCGAACTGTTTTTCTTTAGTGTGCAAAAATAATTTTCTTAAAACCTTATCCACTGTTTGAAAATCTCTTCTTTTAACTTTGGAAGCAAATCTGCTCCCCATCAAGCCTTTGTAGTGCGTTGTTCTCAAATGTGCTTTAACAATTTTTTCTTCTATCAAGTCCAATTGATTCCTAATTACTACATCATTAGGCTATTCGGAATAGCGTTAGACTATGTATGATGGTAAAGTAGCCTCTATGGGAGTAATTGCATTCATCCCATATACCAAAACAAAAAGAGACTCTTGTGTGGCAGCCCGATGAGTAGTTCGATAGGCCCATAATACTTACTGTAACTAACTTGGCCACTTTCCTGCATCTCTTTAAAATTCTTCTTTAATCCGGGTAAGATAGTTCTATTTGCAACCTCAACCTGGCCATTTTCTTGAGGGTGGAAAGAAGGCTTCCATGTCTTTATTATCAAACTGTGACCCATTGTCTGTAGTAATCTTCTGAGGAACCCCAAACCTACAACATATGTTAGATAAGATAAATTTAATAACTGCCTCCAAAGTGGTTCCAGCCAAAGGAGCTGCCTCTATCCACTTAGAGAAATAGTCAATAACGACTATGATAGTTTTACATCCACCGGATGCCATAGGAAGAGGCCCAACTAAATCCATACCCCATATGGCAAAGAGTACTGGTTCAGATATGGACTCCATAGGTACTGCTGGCACATGAATTGTATTCCCATATTTTTGACAAGGATTACACTTTTTCACCATTTCTTTAGCATCTGCCATTATGGTTGGCCAGTAATATCCTGCTAACAAATATCTTCGGGTCAAAACCCTATAGCAATAGTGTGCAGAACCTTCCCCATCATGTACTTCAAATAATACAACTTGGGATTCTCCGAACCCTAAACAACGGAGGAGAGGCCTGCTAAAAGACTTTTGTAAAGAACTTCTCTTAGTATAAAAAAACCACGAGCCTTGTACTTGATTTTTTTGCCACGACTTTATCCGGAGGTAAAACTCCATCAAAGATGTATTGCTAAAGAGCATATCTTCAATCATTAGGTTGAATAACAATTACGTCATATTTTCTTCACCCTTTTTCTTCTGATCTGTCTGTACAAATGGGCATTCTTGTACAAGAATTCATGGGTAGGATTTAGAATAGGATATAGTTGCCAATGAGTCTGCCAAAGTGTTTTCCGATCTAGGAATGTGCTTATAGCAAACATTTTTAAAGTTTGCTGCCACTTCTTTCAACATAAGAAAATACTTAACCAACAATTCCTTCTTTGCTTCAGACTACCCTTGAGCATGGTGGATGAGTAATTGAGAATCACTCATTAATCGGACTCGCTTAGCCCCACATAGGAGTGATAGCTTAAGACCAGCTATGCCTGCTTCATATTCATACTCATTATTAGAAGCCCTAAACCCAAAGCATATAGCCTGGTACATTCTATCACCATATAGAGAGGTCAGGAAAATTCAAGCTGCATAACCCATAGTACTTGATCCACCATCAGTTTGAGCTACCCATTTTTTTTAGAACAGTTTTCTGATTCATGTCCGGAGGATCTATCAACATGAAATTCTACTAAGAAGTCAGCCATTGATTGGGATTTAATTGTTGTTCGAGGGACATATTCAAGATCGTATTCACCCAACTCCACTGACCACTTGGTCATTCTGCTTGATACGTCAGCTTTTTGAAGAACATTTTTCAAAGGGTTTAGACAATAATGAAATGAGCTTGGAAGTATGGTCTCATTTTTCTTGCTGCAATTACTAAGGCCAACGCCAATTTTTTCAACCTTAGATGTATTAATTCAGCATCCAATATACTCTTAGTGATGTAATACACTGGACGAGGGTAATTTTCCACCTCCCTCACTAGCACATCATTTATCGTTTATTCTGACACATCTAGATATACATAAAGCTTATCTCCCCGAACAGGTTTGAAAATAGTTTGGGTGAGGACAAATGTTTCTTTATTTCAATAAAAGCCTGGTCACACTGTGGGGACCAATTGAAGTCATTAGCGTTCCTCGATACTTGAAATAATGGAGCGCACTTATCGGATGACCTTGAGATAAACCTATTCAATGCAGCCAACCTTTCTGTAACCCTTTGGACTTCTTTAACATTCCGAGGAGGGTCCATTGCTAATAAGGCATTAAGTTAGTCCAGATCAGGTTGGATTCCCTTTTCACTTATTATGTAGCCTAAGAATTATCCAAATCGGACCCCAAATAAACACTTCTCAGTGTTCAACTTTAAATTCACAACTTCTAAATTGGAAAATGTCTGTTGAAGGTCAGATATATATATATATGAATCTTCCTCCAAGATTTTAACCATCATATCATATATGTAGACTTCCATGTTTCTACCGATCTGATTAGCAAAAGCTTTATTCACCAGTCTATGATAAGTGGTCCCAACATTTTTCAACCTGAAGGGCATCACCTTATAACATTGAAGACCTCTGTCTGTAATGAAAGTAGTGTGATCTTGATCCTTCGGATCTACTTGTATCCTGAGAAAACATCCATAAAGGACAACAATTTGTTTCCAGATGTAGAATCCACTAACTGATCTATCTGAGGAACAAGATAAAGATCCTTAGGGCACGTCTATTGAGGTCAGTGAAATCAATATACATACGCCACTTGCTATTATTTTTCTTGACTAACACATGGTTGGCAGTCCACAAAAGGTATTGAGATTCTTTAATGTGGCCTATCTTGGTTAACCGGTGAACTTCTTGGACAATCACATCTAGGGATGGCAATGGGCCATCCGCGATCCGGACCGTTTGAGCCCGCCTTTTGGACAATTGAGCCTAAACCCGGCCCGACCCGCTCCCGGGCTTGTATTTTCAAACCCGAGCCCGTTCGCTCGTGTCCGTCGGTCAACCCGGCCCGAACCGCAGACATTAATTTTATTATTTTAAATATTTTAAATTTATTTTAAATATACTAACTTATTTTTTATATATATATATTATTGTTATTTATACAAAAAATATTAATTTTATATAATTTTTGGACCGAAACGGGTCAAACAAACTAGAAACCAAATCTCGGCATGGCCCGGTTATGGGTTACAATTTCTTAACCCGGACCTAACCCATTCTATGTTCGGGCCGGACAAAACCCGGTCGGGTTAGATCGGTTCGGACCAGGTCAGGCCATACAACACCCGAATTGCCATCCCTAATCACATATGCTTTTTCCTTGGAAAAGACCTCCTATTTTGTACAACTTCTGTGAAATAATATTCGCTGGTACTCTGGTAACATCACTATTGCACCATGCAAATACATGTTGATTATTCATTAAAAAGGATAACAATTGGTGCTTCAGTTCTGGTGTTAGCTTAGAACCAATCTTAACGTTCTTTCCCTCCACGAGGAAGTGAGTTTCAACCTCTTCGATATGTATTATAACATTAGGAGCCTCCCTAGGATCATCAATCTCATTCTCCTCAGTAGAAGGCTCCAGTAGCTCCTAATCTTTGTTAATTCTGACTGCCCCTAGAGTTTTAGGGGCAAGGGTTGTTGCATAACATTCCCTGGCTATCTTTTGACTGCTCCGGACAACACTTACTTGTCCTTGGACAACATATTTTAAGAATTTGTGGACCGTAGAGGCGACATCATGCATTTTAGAGAGCCAAGACCTCCCAAAAATTGCGCTATATGATGTTATGCAATCTACCACAACAAATAACACTATTACCATCTTCTTAAAGGGCCCCTTGCCCAACAATACTTCCTCTTCAAACTCCTCGTTCACATTTGCAGAACTTCATGTGAAGCCTACAACGGTTTTGTTCAAACGTTAAATAACCACTGGGTTTCTTATTTGCTTATAGGAGCTTAAAAACATGATGTTCGCCGAACGGCTAGTGTCTTAGAATTTGGCGTATATCGTTTCCCCTATTGAAGCCCTTATTACCACCGCATCCTCATAAGGTCGTGCAACGTTCCTCAGGTCATCCTCATCGAAAACTATGAATGGGGATGGGGATTGGAAATGGTGGGTAGACATTCCACCATCTAATTGGGTGACCGAATTGTGGACATGTCTCTTTCTTGATGAAGTGGAAGGTGCAGTCACTATGTCTCCTCCCAAAATAGTTAATGATTCGAAGAAACTGATCAGCTCGGAAACTGTCTTTGTTTTGTCTGTTATTACCCCCACTTGATTTCGATCTGCATCTGGATCAAGATACTCACATTCTACATCAAATCTTTCAACAATCACTATTGCACCCTCTTGAGTAGAAGTCCAAGGATTGTTTGAGGGGCCCGTCCGGTGCACATTATTTTGCACATTATCCGGTCTGTTTCCACTTCGCTTTTTAACATAGGCTCCCATTTTTCCCCTCTCAATAAGGTTCTGGACCTCCTGTTTCAATGCTATGCAATCCTGAGTATCATGGCCTATATCATTGTGATATTGACAAAAACGAGTGTTATGGTTCTCTCTGGGGGACTGCAACGTTGTCGATTTTATAAAACGCACCTCATTCTTAGTCTTATCATAACTTGTAGCCACACTCTCCCCATAGGGCCCCCTCTTCTTGTTTGTTGGCTCTGAGTTTGGTTGGATTGATTCTGTTTTGACCGATTGGACAATTGTCCGGTCTTTTTTTCCCAATAACCGGATTGGTTAGTGACTAGAGGAGTTGTTGTAGTAGTGGTAGACCTCACTTGACGGTGTACTCTTGCTTTCTTTGTCTTTTCTACATTGATTTGTTTTCCCACTTGGTTCAATAAACCACCCCAGGTCATAGCCTTCTTTCGAGTCACATAATCGGTTAAATTCCATGGATTTAGACCTTACCTAAGGGAAGAAATTGAAACTTTTTCAAGGAAATCTACTAGCTCATTCTTTGTATTTAGAAAATGATTTAAGTACTCCTTCAGGGACTCGTTTGGTTCCTGAGCACAATGGATAATGGTGTCCCCATTACCCTTCAGTTCCTTACTTCCAACAAATTGTCTCCAGAAAGTAACCCAGAATGTATCAAAATTTCTTATACACCCCTAAGGGAGACTGTTATACCATTTAAGGGCACTCCTTTTGAAATTTTGGGAGAAAACCCTACACACAAGTTTGTCATCGTCGTTAAAGTTCATCATAAAGTTTTTGAATTGTTCCAGATGGTTTTCCGGATCTCGACTCCCATCGTATTTCTCCATCTTGGAGCTATCAAATCTTTTGGGAAGGTGTCCGAAGAGTATTTCTACGGACAAAGTAGATTGCCTACAATTCTTGCTGCGACTGAAAACTGTATCTTCATTAGGGGTTGCAAAGATACCCGGTTCAGACTGAAAAGCAAATGGATCAATAAACAACTGACAAATATGCTTGTGAGCTGACCCCTTACCCTGGTGCCTCTTGAGCCTGCTATGTCTGTCCATATTTCTTGAATGGTTTTTAGTTAACCTAATTTTCTTTTTAGATCTCCCTTCATCATTACTCGAAGATAGTAATTCTTCAAGTTCTGCCTCATTTGATGAGCTACTGAACGACTCCGATGTAGAACTCTCAGTAGGTTTGGATCGGTGTGTCTTTTTTTAGTTGAGATGAGTCTTCAAAGATTGCTCATTATCTCCAGGATTGTTAGTGTGGTGAAGTACTGATGCTCCAGATTTCTTCTTAATTCTTTTTTCTGCTTGTTTTATTGCTCTCAACACCTCTATCTCAACCCTAAGTTGGTCTCGCTCCTCGAGGGTATATTCCTTATTTTTCTCGTGCACCTTCCACCTCTGGGGGTGGAAACTTTTTCTCATTCAGATCCATCAGAACTGCTTTGCTTGCTGGTTTTGAATGTAAAATTCAGGCACTGTCGCGCTCCCACTATGGTTGCCAATTTGGTGTGCTTTATTTATACCTGAGGGTAATCTTGTAAAATGTTTAAAAGATGTTTTGGGTATTTTTTGTGTTTAATGTTTAGTGTGGTGAGTAGAGAGATAATTAAGATGTCTACTAGCCATAAATTCTGATTATCCCCATTAATGAAAGTGGTTGGGGTATTTATACTTAATTACTGACCCATTGGCTTATTGGGTCAGGTCGTGAAATTGGGTCAAGTTGAAGGACCCATTAGTAATATGATTTGAAGTGATTAGTATCTAGTTTAGTCAACACTTAATACATTGTCTTGTTCGGAATTTCATTATAAAGGTTTGGTCTTAATTACCCTTCGGATTAAATGTCAAGGTATAATAGCTCAAATAACAGAACTCATCAAAACTATTCTTGGAAAATGTATATCGTGAGCCTATCAACTCAGTTAGAAGCGGGTGTTTCACCACAATTATATAAGAGTTCATCTCATTTACTTTGTTTTGAATGTGATGATATGAGAGAAGTGGTTTTCTAGTATGAGGATGATGTGGTGATTGTAGCATGAATTGTTGGGGACAAGATACGAAGAATTTTGATAGACACCGGTAGTTCTTCCAATATTATATTCATGTCGGACTATTGTAGGGTTTACTGGTATGACTGTCGAAGTGAGCGGTGAGTTAGAAGGAACTATAGAGGTTGTTTGTTGACCATTTAGAAAAGAGATAACAGTGTTGTTCATTGTGGTAGATGCACTAATATTGCACAATATCATATTTAGAAGATCTTTGTTGTCTTGAATGCATAGAGTGGACTCAATTATTCATCAATGTTTGAAATATGTTATGGGAAACAATGTAAGGACAATTAGGAGCACCCAGAAAATGGCAATAGAATGTTACCGAACGACGTTGGCCCCAAAGAAGATCAAGGGTGGTGAGTCAAAGAAGGTATATCAGTTAGTGAGGTCTTCCTCGAGGTCGGATCTTATTTATGATCTGAGGGAGTTCTCCGATTTTCTAGTCCATGATGAAAGTTTTGAGGATAACGTTTTTTTTAACGGAAAGAGTTTAAAGATTGGTACAAAACTATCTCCAGAGATGAGGGAGAAGTTAATTCAGTTCATGTTAACAAGATTACATATATTTTCGTGGTGCACTGAAATTTAACTGGGGTGCCTGCAGAAATCATTTGTCACAGATTAGCAATTCAAAGTAATCTACGCCCAATCATCCAAAAATGAGATATTTTTCTCAAGAAAACTTTGAGACTATCATGGCCGAAGTTGATTGGTTATCCAAGATTGGGCATATACGATAATCATAGTACCTTTTGTGGACCGCCAATACATTTTTGGTGAAAAATAAAAATGGAAAATGGTGAATGTGCGTTGATTTTACTGACGTAAATAGAGCATGCCCAAAAGATATTTTCTCGATTCCTCGGATAGATCAGTTAGTGGATTCCACTACACGAAATCAATTGCTTTATTTATGGATGCGTACGTTGGATACAATCAGATAAATATGGATCCAAAAGATCAAGAGATCACTTATTTCATCACTGGAGGGGGGTCGCACTGTTATAAAGTTATACCTTTCGGGTTGAAAATGTCGGGGCTACTTACCAGCGTCTACTGAACAGAAATTTTGAGGCTCGAATCAGATGAAATGTTGAAGTAGACACCGATGATAAATTAAATAATACCATTTCCCCCACCGCGAATATTAACAAAGCCTAATCTAGAGGATAAATTGTACATCTACATAGGGGTATCGGATTATGCTGTGAGTGTTGTTTTTATTCGAGAGGTAAATAATTTTCAACGGTCAGTGTATTATATCAGTAAGATAATTTTTGAATGGGGGAAAATGTATTTTGAGTTAGAAAAGTTAGCCCTTTCTTTGGTTATAGTGGCTCGAAAGATGAGACCTTACTTTCAAGCTCACTGTATTATTGTTCGAACATATTTTTCGTTGAAGAACATGCTGCAAAGACCTGCTATGTCAGGTAGAATGACTAAATTTTCCATAGAATTGGGTGTGTTTGACATTGACTTTGAGCTCCAAACTGTAATTAAACTACAAGCCTTAGTAGATTTATTAGTCAAATTTCATTCTGGTTGGCAGTAGATGAGGAAAATAGAGAGACATAGTGGATAGTCTAAATAGACGGAGGGTCTGGCGCATTGAGATACAGGGCAGGCACTCAATTAGTTTTTTCCGATGGGATTGCAATGTATTAAGCCACACGCTTCAGATTTCGAGCATCGAACAATGAGGCAGAGTACAAAACTGTTTTTCCATGGTTAAAACTTGCTAACATTTGTGAAGCCAAAAAGGTTAGGATAGTAAATGATTTGCAACTTCTTGTAAATCACGCATCTGGCCAATCAGAGGCTAGAAAAGGCCATTTAGTGAAGTAGTTGAGAGTGTTAAAGTCCTTAGTAATTGTCTTCGAAGGAATAAAATACGAACATGTTCATACGGCTGACAATTATGTGGCGGATTCTCTCGACACTCCTGCGTATTCCGAGGAGCACCATTGGATCCTTACACAAAAAAGTCCTTTAATAGCAAAAATATATGAACAGGTAGAAGGATCAGTTGAAGCTTTTCAAAATTTTATAAGTGCTGAGAAAATTGGAGGTCCGAAATTAAGAAATTTTTGGTTAATGAAATTCAGCTAGTTGATAAAGCAATAGCAAAGAAAATATGATTTAAGGGATATTGTTATGTAGTACTCTGGGACATATTGTATAAGAAATCTTTTAAAAGTCCTTTTCTTCGATGCCTTGGGGAAAATGAGTCAGATATGATATTATCCAAGCTACATGATGGAGAAGGGTCTGCGCATTGTGGGTACACGATGTTGATAAGACGAGTTCTTTTGGAAGGTAATTATTGGCACACTATTACTTATGATGCCAAAGAATTGGTGAAAAGTTTGATACTTGCTAAATATTTTATAACATAATCCACCTACCAGGAGTGATAAACAATAATAGTTGTAGGAGACTATTTCTCTAAGTGGGTGGAAGCTGAACCATTGGCGGGAAAAAAATTCAAAGATGTGATTAACTTTATTGTTTCAAATATTTGTTGACGTTTCGGTTTTTCGAGGAGAATCCCGATGGATAATGGACCATAGTTCGACAATAAAGATATGGAGGATTTTTTTTATTCTAGAGGAATACGAAATACTTCTCAACCTCTTTTCATCCACAAGAAAATGTCCAAGTTGATGTAATTATTAGGGCAATTCTTAATGGGCCCAAAACAATTTGGAAGTTAAGGCTCTACAATGGCTAGATTACTTGCAAGAAGTCTTATGGGCATATCGTACCACCCCTCGAAGGAATCTCCATTTGCGCTAGTCTATGGGATCAATGTTATGGTTCCATCTGAATCTGTCTTCCTATCATATCAAACCACTGAATACTCTGAGGAGGGTAACAATGAGGGAAGGCATGCTGAGTTAGATTTAGTCGAGGAAAAAAAGACAAGCACAATTGAATTCTTTGTATTACCAAACTTTGATGAGAAATAGATACACATCTAAAGTGACACGACATGAATTCAAGATGACAAAGTTCTAAGGAAACTATTTTTGTATATGAAATAAAATCGGCTTGGTAAATTGGGACCTAACTGGGAAGGTCCATACATAGTAATTGAAAAGTTGGAACCGCGGACATATCAGCTCAAAGATAAAAGGGATCTCCATCATCCGTAGAATATCAAGCACCTTAAGTTGTATTTTGAATGAATTTAAAAGTTTGTATATATGTTTAAACTTTTGTAAAGATCAGTGGCATACTTTTTCCTACCCTGGTGGCACATGAAGGTTTTAATGAGGTGCCCTTATAGTCGATTTATATATAATATTCAATTGTCAAAATATTTTAATCTTTTATTTTTGGACTTGAAAGGTCTTCCAACGAATGTTGGTCAATAATATTTTATTTTTGGACCACAATAGTCTTCCAACGAATGTTAATCAATAATATTTTATTTTTGATCGTAAAGGTATTCCAACGAATGTTGGTCAACAATCATTTTGTTATCAATCAGGTGGGTCCTCCAGTACAAGTTTGTTGATAACAATCGTTAATAATTGTTTTGATATGTAAAATTTGAGTAAAGTAGAACTATTCAAAGAATAACATTTCTAGTAATAAAACCTTCAAAGTAAAAAAATCCCCAAAATGATACGAGGAATTTAGAAAATACGCGAGGCACAACCAGCTCACAAAAATACAATACCAACAAATTAACCAAGTATTTTTTTACCTCGAAGAGGTACTTTCAGATTCATCTTCCGATGAGCTTGATGATGAGATTTTTTATTCATCAGAGTTGTTGGGTGATTCTTCATCCTCCAAAGAAATGTCCTCCTGGGATACTTATTAGGAACAAGCTCCCATAAGCTACCTAACTTTAAGTTCGGAAAGTGCTCATAAAACTCTAGCACCATAGCAGACTTGATTTTAGAGTCCATATCCTCCAACATTAGAGACGCGACTTATTTTTCGAGGGAAACATTTTTATAATGCCTCATCTTGGCTTCTAAATCTTCCTTTTCAACATCAACATTTTCCAATATATTTGATAGCCCGTTTGAAGTACTCATTGGTCTTATAATACCCCATAGATAAGAGTTTGGATGACCCTATTTTTCTTAGTATTCATCTCAAAAAAATATTCCTGCTCGTTGTCAAACATATCTTGCTCCAACTTTAACCGATGATTTACCGTCTCGAGTTATGTCAGACGTTTGTAAACAGTTTTGTTTGTAATTGGCAAGCTCTTCCTCCAAATCTTTCATAGCAGATCTTATTTGGAAATACTCGTTTTATAACATTTTTTTAACACTCAAAATTTTAGTCTTCTTTTTAAGAAGTATCGCGGGGTGAAACAGTCTATAAAGTTCGAGGGCTAGAAAATCATAACCGTAAATATCAAACTACTATGATGGAGAACCAAATTCGAAGTTTCCAAGAACTTCTGTTTCATCACCTTGACCTCTTAGGCCATCACTTGCCTCATTTTCTTGAGGAGCGTCTTCTTCAATTGATGCCCAAGGAGAGTCTGACTCATTAACCATAACTTTCTCTGGATAGGTTAAATTAGGCTCACCTATTTCATCCCTCGAAGGGGAAATATTTTATTATGTCTTATGGTCACCCTCTTCAACAACCTATTGCCTTTACTCTTCAAAGATTTTTTTTTCGATGACCTCTTGGCACCACCTTCCCAAGCGGCATCAACCTCTTCGGTCTCAAACTCAACATCTTCTTCCTCCTCGGCCTCAGCTCCAACTTTGATATTTTCTTCCTCAACCACATATTTTATAGGGTTCTGATGGCTTGGAGCCCTAGCTCTTGCAAGAAGGTAGACGAGAACATTTGTGACCTCAAATTGTTTAAGTATGTTGCATTTTGTGGGAGGCACCGTGAGCTCTTCCATAAACATAGTTTTTTTTTCAGGTCAGCCTTCCAAAGATAGATTTTAGCCAGGTTAGTTTGCGTGAAGTAGCGGGGGAATTCATTGGACTAGGAAGTATTGGCCCAACTACTTAGCTGATTAAAGATCTAACCAAACTTCTTAAAGTGACCCTCGAACGGTTTAGACACCCCTTTTATTGTTGTCCCTGAATAAATTTTTTGTTAAAATTGATGAGTCCGGATTCCGTCACCTCTTCGAACAGGGTCAATTCGGACAATATCTACCTAACCGGACAGGGGCAGTTCGGACACCATCATCCATTGGACTGTTCAAACAGAACTAAAGTATTTAAAAACATAATCACTTCTTGACTAAGCTGCCTGCTCTCCTACTTAGAACTTATGGGTCCTTAAACTTGACCCGGGTCCATTAAACACGACCCAAAAGCCCATAAGGCCCAAATATAAGGGTATAAATACCCAACCACCAATATTAAATGAGGGTAATGAAAATTAAATACAACCAGGCTGCTTAATTTTCCATCTACACTCTACCCAAATATTAAATACTCACAAACTTCCACACAACTCTAAACAAAAATTACAAACTTACCCTTAGACAAAAATAAACCACACCAAAAATAAATCAAGAAAACAAAGCGAAAATAAGTAAGAATAATGATGTACCTGTACTAGTCCATCTCAAAGGGAGTCAATATGGTCTTTCAGCAGACTCCTCGAATCTTGTCTCCCACAACCTGGAAATAAATAAAAATCAGCTTCAAGGAGATCATCCACTATCTTAAATTTTTAGTAACGCCGGTCAATCTGACAAACTAATCTATAGATTAGTTAACCCCATATATCTTGACACCCATAATGTAGGCCATCAAAGTGACCCACATGTTCGGACCAACTTGAATAGGGCATAAGTTTATCAGCTCGAAATAGCTTACCAGATCGGAATCCAAAAATAACTGAATACCCTAATTCAATATCTCTAGATAAACAATTAGCTCATTATCCCAAGCAAATAGAGGGGTCTCTTTGGCTTCAGGAAATCAAATGGTTATGAAGTTTGGAATCCGCCATCGATCTAGAAGTTTCACATTCTCGGAAGGTTGATAGTACTTGTACTTTATTTTGTACAAATCCAATAGATATTTTCTCTCAATTTCCCGCAAGTTGTTTCGTAAGATAACCTCGATGTTCGGGGGAAGTTCAAAATCTTCTTTTTTCTTCTTCGTTGACTTGTCTTTCTTCTGAACATGCAAACTTAAGTTAACTTTGTCGTGGGGGGCTAGCGCCTAGGTCTGCATAGAATTTCCGACATGAGAAGATGAGGAAACATTTTCCTTGTTAGGTTGAACATCTTCAACAACTATCTCATTATCCTGATCGTCTTCATGCTCATCAACCAATTGCATTTCTCTCACTTCTTTTATGGGTTCCAGATGTTGCACTCACGCAAATTTTATTATCAAAGCTATGGTTTCCACAACTATTGTTCAAGAGGATGCTTTTGAGCGTTCTTGTAGAGGTTTTTTAAGAGTGATATATGGAGTACTCCAAGGAGTATTTTAAGGAGTATAGGTAGTTTTAACTTTAACATATCTCTTTGAAATAGGTAACGAGACCGTTTCCTCTTCGAACCAATGCTCTTTACTTTTTCAACATGCTTTTCTCTGTCACCCATCATAATAAGCGTTGATATAGAGAATGATTTCTTTGAAATGCCAAGATCACCCTTGTCGGCTATCAGAAAAGTGTGACCGGGGGGCATGGTGGTAGTATGATTGGATGATGTATCGGGGTTGGCATTTTATGTCGTCTCATATGACTTTTAGACTGGAGGCCATTGACCGTAGTAGGGGGTTTGACAATTTTCAAAGGTTTGGGCTCCTCGTCTAAAGTGTCTGTTTTTCTCGCTTAGGCTCTCAAACCTATGGGAAAACCAATATAAGATTTTATATTTATTGAGCATGAACTGTGAAAGCAAAAATGTTTAGAGGAGTATCAAATTTATTTCTCTCTCTCTCTCTCTAGAATGATAAAGATGATTAACTTCAAACGAATGGATAGTTTAAGTATTTCTAGACAGGAGTTTGGGCTTCCAACAGTTTCAAAGTAAGTGAAGAGTTTTTCTTAGATCATGAGTGTCTAGGAAAGTGAAGAGTTGTGTAGTCGTTACACCTATGATTTGAAGTGCACACGTGCAAGGAAAGGAGTGTAAGAGTTTGCTGACACGCGTAATCACTCAAAATCCATTCTGGAAGGCATGCACGCATGTGTCATAAATTGAGTGACACATGGACTCCGAGTAGAGCATGCAATACGTTGTCAAAAATTATCGTGACACGTGAATTTGAATCAAAATATGCAATACATGATTATGAGCTTATCAATATGGTCAATGATGTCATTGGTCCGATGAGAAACATAGTGCAGAGGAGGTCGGACATCTCTGAAATGCTTTCCTTATTTTAGTCCTCGTTCGAATATCTTCACAAGGACCGAGAGGTTACTGATACGGGAAATAATTATTTAGAACAATAGTCAAATTGGTTAAACGAATGGGGTAATTTGGCTTTATAAAAATTGTAAAAGAAACCCAACAAATGTGTAACGTTGAAAGGGTCTAATGTAATAAATAATAATTATGGTTGAGATTAGTAAAATAGTGGAGTAAGGTGACCATAAAAAAGGTATTCATGTATTTTGTGGGCCAACGTCTTATATTATATAAAGCAACATCATGTTTTGAGAAACTCGATCAATCAATACTCACTCATTACTTTATTATTACTTTTGTTAGTTTCTTTCTCTAGCTTTCCTGTGTTTCGCTCTCTAAATATTCTCTTTCAAACATTGTTTTGACAGATAATTACTCTAAGAAATCTTCGAAACTATCGAACATGAATTAATCAGGAGACATCTTTAAGGTTAGTTGAGCTAGAGTGATAAATCAATCTATATATATATATATATATATATATATATATATATATATATATATATATATATATATATATAAACTACTCGGAGTCCAATCGAAAGACCTTGTAATACAATTTGATATATTTTGTGACTCAAAGTTATGCATCAATCATTATATATGTTTCAGGGAGCACTAAACAAGCTTCAATATTCGTCCGTAAACAAAGATAACAAGATTATCAATATCATTTAAATATTTATTCCTCAATTTTTTTGCAAGGACTAATGGCTATTGATAAGGGTGTAAATTATGAATAAAGAAAATTATAATGTTTGACATTAATAACCTATAAACTAGGTGATATATTAAACAAAAAGTAATACATATAATATTTTAAATATAAAAAGATTAGGGTAAGTAATCGATAACCACCAAATTAAAAATTAAATTACTCATAACCATATGGGCTTTGAAGTTTACTAAAAACCACGTGTAACAGAAATTCTTCCAACAATATCATTGAAACACACAAACATGTACTCACTCAATAATTAGGCTTTTTTACCTTCAAAACTTCATATCTTTCAAATCCTAACTAAAAAAATTCAAAAACATATATATTTCTATTTTTTAAAAACGAATGAAACGAAATCCATGAGTGACATTTTTAGAGATTTTTTTTTCTTTTTAATTTCGCAACCAAATTACGTATAAATCTGCAACTAGAACACAATTTCCTTTTAACAACCAAATTACATGTAATTGCACAACTGGAATACAATTGTTTTTTCTAGATTAATTTTACACCAAAATTTCACGTATTTTTGTAAGTGAAACACTATCTAATTTTTTATTTAAAAAATCAACACCAAAAGTGCATATATATTTTCAACTACAAAAAAGTTAGTTTCACACCATCAATTAACTCTTATTTTCACAAAACAATTTTGTATTTAACACCATCAGACTTTTTATCAACTATTTTCTTCTTATTTTTACCACATATTTCCATATAATTTCGCAACTAAAACACAATTACTTTTTAGCAACTAATTTGCACGTATGTCTGTAATTAGAACCAACTCTATGTTTTTTAAAGTTTTGTTAGTATAAAAAAATGCACATATTTTTGCAACTACAAAAAATATAGTTGCTTCACACCGAATTATTTTTACAAAATAAATTATATTTTGTTTTTTTAGTTAGACTTTTTTAGCAACCAAATTCACATTTCAACGACTATTTTTTAATTTACGCTATACATTTGCACGTAATTTCATAAGTGTAACACAAATAGAATAAAAAATATCTTTCATTAATCTAAGTTTTATTTATTATAAAAAACAAAATCAATTCTAATCGAACTATTTTTATAATTATTGATAGATTATTTTTTTATATATATTTTTCCACCAAAAAAATGACCTTTTATACCACCATTAATTATATTCTATTTTAAAAAATATTTAGATTCTTGTTAATTCTTTTTATATTCTATCCCAACCAATCATATGAAGGGTTTAATGTCGCACGATATTATAGAGTTTGGGTTAGACATATGCCGATGATATGTTAGAGTTAGGCAAGTGATATTTTTAATGCCACCAAATTCTAGTTAGATGGGAACATGATACAAAAATATATTTAAATCATTTTTAACCCACCAAAATAAACACTAATTTAGTCATAGTATCAATACCAATAGTGACTATTGATACAAACCCGAACCCATAATATAATATTATAATATAAATCAATGATCCGATACAAACCCGAACCCAAAACTTTTTACCGTCCCCAGAAAAGGCTTTGCTGCAACTATAGTCCATCATCACTGGCAACTTCATTTAATTTGAGTGGCTCCTCTCTTTTAACGATAACAAAAGAGATAAGACAATCCACAGCAACACAGCACGTCAAGTGGCCGATATCATCACACGCCACATCACCCACAAAGACACACAAACACCACAAGCCCTCCTCTTGTTATCTTAAAAGCACAAAACACAAACACACCACAACCCAACCAAACCACACTCTACTCTTCTCTTCTCTTCGACCAAAATCAAAATGGCATCATCAACCACAGCTCTCTCCAGCGGAATCATGAGCACATCATTCCTCCGCCGACAACTCTCACCATCCCTCAGGGGACAACAATCCCTCTTCGGTCTTAAATCAAACACTAGAGGAGGTCGAGTAACAGCAGTCGCATACAAAGTGAAACTCATAACTCCCTCCGGACCAGTTGAGTTCGAATGTCCCGAAGATGTTTACATTCTGGACCATGCGGAGGAAGAAGGAATCGACTTGCCTTACTCGTGCAGAGCTGGTTCGTGCTCTTCATGCGCAGGTAAAGTTGTTGGTGGACAGGTAGATCAGTCTGATCAGAGCTTCCTCGATGATGACCAGATTGATGGTGGTTGGGTTCTCACATGTGTTGCTTATCCTAAGGGCGATGTTGTCATTGAGACACACAAGGAAGAGGAACTCACTGATGCTTGATGATTCTTCTTCTTATAATCATTATCATTATCATTACTATGTTTTTTTTTTCTAAATCTCTGTCTTTCTTCATTATGCTTTTGAAAGGACTGTTTGGTATGATTATTATTATTATTATTGTATGACTTTATGAGTAATGTGGTTTAAGGCGTTTCTTGATCTTGTTATGGTTCGTTGTTCATTTGCCTGCGAATACTTCGAGATAAGGAACGAGGGGCTTGTGTTTTTTCTATTTTTCTATTTTTTGTTTTGTAGGTGAAGATAAGAATACTACGAAGTAATATCGTTTATTTATTTATTTCTCGTTTTATCCACAAACTAAAATAGCTTTAAATTTTGAATTATATGATAACTATGAGTAAAATCATATTGCCAACGATTCTTCTTTTATATAGTTCTTCACACTCAAAGTATTTACATTCTCGATAAATTTTCAGTAGTCGAGAGTATGCTATATTTTTTTATAGCGTTCGCAAACATATTTTTACAAAAAAAATAGTTTGGACCGTTTTTTAGTAGTTTAAAAAAAAAATTATTTGAAAATTGTAGTATTATTTTATCGGTAGTTATTCATCCAATTTCAACCGCGACCCTTTTATTAACAATATCTTTCCGATATAAAGTAAAAAACAATATCTTGTACGTAATAAATAGTGAAGTCTCAACTATTTCAACTATATTGAGTTAGGACTCAAAGCTGGTTTAACTTTACCTAAAAATATAGTTGACTTTTTTATGACAAAAATATCCTCGCACATCCATTTAATTACAAAATTGACATTAAGTAAAAAAAACACTAAGTATATCTTAAATATACCCGATCAAAAAATAAAATATTTTACTATATTTACCAAAAATCACTTTGATTTAGTAGATCAAACTCATGTTACTATAATTTTGTGAAGTTCTTCAAAGTGTTCTTGAACATTCAAAGTTGCCTCAAGAACATTCAAACTCACTTCAAAAAAATTTAAACTTTTTTTTTATAAAAACACGAAATCAAACATGAATCAACCCGAACTAAAGTAAAAAAAATATTTTTTTTTTAAAAACAATTGTTCGGGTGCGCCTTCGCACCATTGGTTCTGAGGGCCATAACTGATGGTGAGAACGCACTGTACCATCGGTTCCCAAGCCCATAATCGATGATGCTGGGCCTCTGTACCATCGGTACTAAGGCCTAGCACCACCAGTTCTGGGCCTGTGCACCGGTGGTATTAGTTAAGAACCCCATAACCCTGGTTCATAGCTATAATTTGTTTTTTCTTTTTAGGTCCTCAAAACTCATATTTTAACGTGTTTAAGTAAAAAAAAATTCTTATTTAGTTTGATTTTTTTTAAATGAAATTGGTATTACCCGAATGATACCGATGAATATGCTCCAAATTTCACGCTCGAAAATGGAAATATAATAAAACTTTATTAATTGATCTTAATATTTATTGTTTGTATTCATAGATTTTTTATTCGATTTAAAAAATTAAAACTAAATTATTTAGAAAAATATATTGACATGGTTGTTTTTATCAATTGAATAGTGATATATATACCAATATATAAAGTTTAAATATAATTATATTTTAAATATTGTTTATATATACAATATTTGTTACGTTACTCATATATATTTATTGAATTTTAATCAAATTTTATTAATTAAAATTTAAATATAATTATATTTTAGATATTATATATACACAAAACTCGTAAGTTACTATATATTTATTCAATTTATATGAGATTTTATTAATTAAAGTTTATTTATAATTATATTTTAGATATTATATATATAAAATTTTGTATCTTACAATATATATTTATTAAATTTATATGACATTTTATTTATTAAAGTTTAAATTTAGTTATATTTTAGATATTTTTAATATATATATATATATATTAAACTTGGTACATTACTATATATATTTATAAAAAAAAATTATAAGATTTTATTCATTAATGTTTAATTTTTTTAAAACTTATTCGGTTATTATTGAGTGTATTTATTAGGTCTTGCTTACCGATGGTGCATGCCCAACGCATCGGTCAATTTTCCGGGAAAACACAAAAAAAAAAATCATTTTTTTCCTAATTTAATCTTAAATCTAATTTTGAAATTAAACCTAATTCTAATCTATGATTTTCACTAAAAAAACTTAACAAAATCATAGAAATTAAGTCTAAACAATAAAAAATCCTTAATCAAACAAAAAATAAAATCTAAAAAATACTTACTTCGCCGGAAAAATTAGAGAGAAATAAGATATATGTTAGAGAGAAGTAAGAGTAAATATGGAATGTTAGAGAGAAAAATGAAGTGGAAGGATTTAGTAAAAAAGAAAAGGGCTTATATACCTCTAAAAAGGTATTTTTATCAAAAATTGGATATACTTATACCACTTTTGGGTAAACTCAAAATTGGGTATACTTAAACCATATTTTGGTATATATAGCCTGACCGATTGAGTTATTGTTTTCTATATCAAAAGAACCTAGCCGAAATAAAAGATTTAGTTTTGGTTCCAACCTAATACATGAACGGTTCCGAGTTAATTGTTTTGAGTTTTTAACCGAACTAGGCTGAGGTATTATAAAATTTTGATTGAGTTAATTGTTTCCGGTTTTTAACCGAACTAAATCGAAAACGGACAAAAAAACAAATTAAGTAATATAAATTTTTGATTAATTTCATATATAAATTTAACTATATTATGAGTTATTTGAAATGTTTTTTTGTTAATAAATGAAATAATATACTACCATATAAAAAAATTATATGGTAAAACACAGCTTTAAAATAAAATAAAAAATACTAACAAAAACGAACTAAACCGGATTTAATTTGGTTTCTAAACGGTTATTAGATTGTAAAAACCAAAAAAATAAGATTTGAGAGAACTGAACCGAACCTAACCAAATTTTATTTAATTTTTAAAATATTACTTGTTTATAAAAACCGAAAAAAATCGATAACTGAAAGAAATGAGTCTAACCGAAGAACCGAACACTAATAATTCCAACATAAAAGCAACTACTAAATCAGGTTTTCACGAAGAAATTAATTTATATTTTCGTTTTTAATTTTTCATTTTGTTGTGTCGTAGTTATTTTTAACCTTCAGGACTTCATAATTGCTGCAAATGCGGATGAACGTCGCAACTTGCGAAGAAAAAAAGCAATCGACTGATGTCGCAATGATAGCATCATGTGGCTGATGTCGCGATGATAGTATCATGTGGCTACTGATTGGACGACCTACCCAACAACAACCTATTGTTTAGGCGATTTACCCAGCGACGACAACTGCTTATTGGTTGGGCGGTCTGTCCAGCGACGAAAACAACAACCAGCTAGCAGGGTTGGATCTTCCCAGCAACAACAACAAATGTATGATGGTTGGATGATCTGCCTAGTAACAACCAACTAGCATGGCTGGATCTTCCGAGCAATAACAATAAATGTTTGATGGTTGAATGATTTGTCTAATAACAACAATGGTCGGATGGTTAGATGATTTTCCTAGCAACAACAACGGTAGGATGGTTGAATGATTTGCCTAGCGACAACATCTGTCTAATGGCTTGGCAATCTACCTAACGAATGTAGATGTTACATATTAGTTGGCCGGATAAGCCCAACGATAGCAGGAGTAGGGTGAATTTAATTTTATCAGCATTACATTTAATATATTTTTATGATTTATTTCATATGAAAAATGTTTGAACATACTATATTGTGTATGTATTGCGGAATAAATAGTGTATATGTTTGCATGATTATTTAAATTTGCATGACTACGATTTTGGATTTCAATAGATGAATCATTGCATTATTTAATCGGTCATCTGAAAGGTTTATTGATCTTATGATGATCATAAGGGTTTGAAATATTTAAGATATTAATATTTTAAATACTGTTCATTCTATCTAAGGTTAATAAGTGAACTTAAATTAATGATGAACTAGATAAACTCTACTAAAAATTGAACCTTGAGACTTTTAAAATTTAAATAGGTCATCCATAAAATTAAAGTAACCTTGACTTAAAGGGTTCCACCGATACTTGGGAAAATTAAATTAATATTTACGTTTATTTTAGTTTAGGTGGGTGAAATGAGCCATTTGGAAGGGTTTACTTGTACTTAGAAAAATCAAGGTTACTTTAATTTAAGTATGTGAAATGAGTCATCCGGAAGGTTTAACCGATACTTTGAATAATTAAAATAATGATAAATGATAATTTTCTCAAACTCATAAACACATGTTGTATGATTCGACATCTGGTACCCTATTACCATGATATGTTGTATTTTGAGTGTATACGCCATGTTTAAGTATCTAAGTTGTTATATATCAAATTTAATTATGTGATGTATATAATATATATGTTTTAGTTAATGTTATGAGTTAAAATTTGATGGGGAGCAAACACCCAACGGATGATGGCTTAGATTTTAATCAGTGAAAATAAGATATTGAGTTGTTCTTGAAATGTCATGATTGTGACCTTGCACAAATGACACCTAAACCAGATGCTCTTACTCAAGAAAGTTCATATAAATTGGCAAATGAGTGTGGAAACTGGAAATTGGAAATTGGAAATGGTATAATCGGTTGTGTTTGGCCTTCATGCTTCAAGGGATACTTGTTGTATTTTGTGGGGCTATCACAACGGATACTACCAATATATCAGAGTTTCTCACGAAAGTTTAGAAATCATTTTTTAAAATTGAGAAGGTACAGATGTAACGTCCCATGATGAGATCTTTAGGAGAAAGTACAATGAAAAATATGTTATCCGAGAACACATTCTGGAGATGTCTATGATTGTAACCAAATTAGAGGGAATCAAGGTAGACTTACATGAAGAATGTGTGGTATGGTTCATTTCCAATCTATTCCGAGAAAATTTAAGCATTTCCAATCCACCTACAACTATATACGATAAAAGTAGATAATCAATTAATTGATTGTACATATTGCACAAGAGGATGAAAAGCTTAAAGAAAGGTTATATGAAGTGAACATTGTAGATTCCGAGAAGGGGATGAGGCAAAAGAGAAAGTTTGATGGCAAATGACCTAGCTATAGTTTTGTTAAGAAGAATAAACCTTAGAAATCGACGCTAGGTTGATTTTTATTTTCAAAAGAAAATTTACACCTCAAGAAAGACTATGAGAAGCTCTGAATTTACTTATTAAGTAAAGGTAATCTCATGTCTTTAGTTGCTTTGAAAGTTAATATTATTTTTGTAGAAAATAATACATGGTAGGGTGATTCAGCTGTAACAACTCATGTGTGTATTTATTTATAGGATACACAAAGTGTGTGCCATTTTTTATTGTGATATATTTATTTTAGAGAATATTACGTATGTTCCTAGGTTTCGAAGAAACTTGATTTATTTTCCAACTTTGAACATATATGGTTGTTCTTGTCTTTGAGGAAAAAATAGTTTAACTCACTCGTATAAAAATATAATTGTTGGTTGTTAAACAATAGTTTGAATCTCTCTGCACTGAACGTGGAGGAGGACAAAAATTCACTATATTATGCAACAGAAAGTATATCGGATCAAATTTTAAAAAACCAATGATAAAAATGTTAAGTTAAACCACTAGTTAGAAAATACGATTGGGTTTGTGAGCGTTAGATCCTTACTATATCTTTTCCAAAAACTCTTTAGAAAACTCAGGTTTTGTTCGGAGATCGTCTCACCATTCCCCAAGCACCACTGATGAATAAGAAGTGAAGCTTCCACTCTCGTTTGGATTCGAGTAGGTATGTGACAACCTAATAATTGTTCGGCAGACTCAAGAACTAGGTATGGTAGATCAAGTTATTGGTTATGGTACACAATAATGTCACCTTATCTACCTTGAACTTGATCTATGATAGTTTCGAAGTAATGTAGAATATTAAGGTGCACCACATATTGAGACTAGCTTGACTAAGGCACATATTGAGTAACTGAAAGAAATTAATTATGTGTGGATGAAACGGAATTGTAGTCCTCCGTCGAACCATTCATGGAATATTATCGACTTCTCATCTTCGACAACAATGAGAGTTTTCTCGTATTTAGGTAATTAAATAGAAAACTTCAGAAGAATGACCCACTTACTATGCATATTGGAGACCTCATTCGGATAGTCATACAAGTATTGAATTTTGTACAGGATGACAAGTTCAAGTTTCTCAGTTTAGGAAAATAGGTGGGAAACTTTTGTCTTGACCGAACCACTACATACAGCTTTTCCTTTGGCTCATTCTTCTCACGTTTGGGGGAAGCTTCGGTCTGATCTAGTTCAAGGGCGTGACTTATATTTCTCTCAGAGGTTACAAACTCCTTATGAGAGGCATCAATTGTTTGGGAGTCAATATCTATGAGAGGGTCTGTACCTCCGGAGCATCAGTGTCTCCATGAGAAAAAATGGTACCAGGATCGTAACGGGATGGAATCGCGGTTTGATAACTAATCAGATGTGTCCAAGTAGGAGTACCCTTTGGCGTTACAAGGATGCGGATTATACCATCTTTAAGTCTTAAAACTTGGGATGATATATCTACTACTTGGATGATTGGGGGTACGTAGTATTCTTCCTTATTAAATCACCAAATAACAAATAAAACGAATCGTCCCCCTCCACTCTCAATCTCAAATGGGGAATTTTTCAATCCTTTTCCATTTAACGGCTTCAAAGTTTTTCCATCCATTGAGTTACTAAGGGAAATATATTAAAAAGAGTGTACCTGATAAGATAATGGAGACCACGAAATTGGTTTAACATCTGGAGGTTGTGACTGAGGTACGTGATGAGAGCAAATATCTACTAGTCGGAGGACATGAGATGAAGGTGTGAAATGATGTTTGACGGTGCCTGAGTTTGTCGAAAATATGATTATGGTGGCGAGAGCTAGTTGTCTCGTGGGAGATTCGCTTATTAAATGATTTCTTCTTTAAAAATTTAGTAGGAGAAAGGGTACGTCGAGCTCCTACTCATAAAAGCTTCAAAAATATGTGTGTAATGATATATCTCCACTCTTAACCGACGTGATGTTTGCCTCGATTCTAGAAAAAGATAGACATTCATACACATACAAATATCCTTAGGCTGACTCATAGCACGACATGTAGTGGTCAGGTGGCTTGTATGGAAAAAGACACATCATTTACATAATATAGTCCTATGGTGCATTTGTTCTTAATGCTTTGAAACAACCCCTATAATTAACCATGGATCAAAGTAGTTGAAATATGAGCGGACATTTCGTTTTCCTTTGGGTAACGAAATTACATGAAGGATATGAGACCATATTTTTCCAGTGATTGAATCATATTTTTTTGCTAAAACATGACTTCTCTAGTGATGCACGTCAGCCGGTTTCTTGAACATAGACGCTTCAGCTCAACATATTTTTATTTGGGTAAGATCTATAAAAATGTGAGGGTTACTAGTAAGAGAATAACTGGTTTAGCTTTGGGCTGAATTTTAAACCGATTCAGGTTGTATTTATTATCATTGTTAGTATAACTTATGAAGTTCATTTGTTCCTTTGGTCATTAGCACCAAGAGGGTCTATATTGTTCAATATAAATAAGATATGTCTCCCATTTGGGGTGGGTAAATATTCATTAATTATTTACAAACATTAGATAATCTCTCTAGCCTCTCTTGCTTTCATACCTAACACTGATTCTGGTGAGTTAGTCTCACAATAATTAAAAGCACTCATGGTGATCTAAAGCATAAGTACACAAAATCATACTAGCCAAACCTAGACTCATCAAGACTAATAAAAATCCATTTCATACTAATTAAATAGGTGAGCTGATATATAGGATGACTATATTTGCGTGTCGAACTGTGGTCGCATATCTATTTGTAGTAAACATTACGTTGTGAAGTTAAGACTAGACGTAAGTTCTTTTGTATTATTTTGATTACTTTTTCCTACTAAAACTGGACATGGCATGTGATTTTTTATCTGCATGCGATATTCAATTCTTTTACACTATTTTAAAGGGAAAAAGAAGTAACAATTTTGATTTTTCGTATTTGAACTCTTTGTTGAAAAAGATAATAAAAAAATATACTTGTAAATATGATGATATTGTACATGAACTCGGCTGTTGTGGTTGATATGCAACTAAAAGTACAATAAGAAGGTGAAAGTGTGCTCCTTACTGAGCGAGAGGCCTATGAGCAAACCCGACATTTAGTAGAGTTGAGAGTGATACTCGAACCGGAAACTAGTAAACATCCTGCATGAAAACTTGAGCTCGAGCGTTCATTTTATAATTTGTAGCTAGAGAAGATGGAAGATACAGGAGAAGAGGTGGCTAAATATTATTGTCTACAACTTGAGGAATATGGTCCTCAACATTCATGTTACTTTTATTCGACCACAACTAGACGAATTTTTAAAGTACGTGTTGTAGGTACACTGGACCAAAAGGGTGTTAAGATACCTTGATGGACTGGTAACATAATCCAAAGTGGATTATAAGGTTCAAATAGATGTTATATATGATAAATTTGACAGTGAGATTAGAAAAAAAGAACGTCGTTTTCGAAAATGACCAACACAAACCCAAGAATGTTTAAAGTTATACTTCGTTGTATTCTTCTTGCATTGAACTAACGTCTTCAGATAAGATATTGTTATATTTAAAAGTTCTCAGATGATTGAGGTAATTTTGTTAAGAATTTCTAATTTTTATTCTTGTTTTGTTCAAGAATTTGATTTATGTTGCTCATTTACGTAATGTCTTTAGAAAGGATTCAGGGAGCCAAACTGAAATGTTTACTTCTTTTTGAAAAAAATCATATTTTAGTTATAGTCAAAACAATGCTTGTATGTTTTTCATTGGGAGACTATTTTATCCGCCCATAGATAAATTTATAAGGAAAATGTGGAAATATATAGTTTTGTTGAACCTTGTTTGTTAGAATTGTGTTTGTATGTTTTATTTACTTATTTTGTTTTTACTTGCTTTCATATTTTTTTTGAAATAGTCGAAACTCTATTAACCTAAATACTATACACAACTTGGTGATCAATTATAATAGGAAGAAAATATAATTTGGATTTGAATGACTCAATTGACGTTGTTAGGCCTATACATGAAAATGAAGTCTCTATAACAATGTAAAGGCAAATTGAGCTTTTATTAAGAAATTGTCTCGTTAAAACCTTCACACATCACCATCTAAGATAAGAGTACACCAAAATACATGAAAATAGATAAATAAATTAGTACACCCAAATACATAAAAATGTATAAATAAATTATACATTGCAATTTTTGGAGTTTGGTTGCATTTAGAGGTATATAATGGAAAATGCTCAACATTTCATGGATGAGATAAATATAAACCTTTTGTATAAATTATATTGTAAGTAATAGGTTTCATTTTGGCTATGACTGTGTAAGGTTCTTCCTAATTACGGTTGATTTTGTCGAGGATATTACTTTAAGTGTAAAAAACACAACTCTGAGCACATGATCACCAACTTGCAAATAATAAAACCGGACCTAAACATTATATATACTTCGCATTAGGGTATGGTTAAGCATATGAGGTTTGACCATTTTTTCTTCAATCAAGTCTAGTTCAACCACGGTTTTCTACATTGACCCCCTCCTTATAATTGAAAATTTGAGATGCACGAACCACTGTTTCCATACTATAAACTAGGAAAAATAGAGTTTTGATTATTGTGTTATGTGTAGTGGTGTAATAATCCTAAAGATTTTTTGTAGATTTTTAACCACTTCATAGTTGATCATCTAAAGAGGCATCATATACTTTCAAAAAGGGTTTGGTTGGTAATCTCCAATTGAACACTTTATTGTGGATGACATGGACACAAAAATATTGATGATACCCTAAATTCGACAGAATATGGTTACTTGAGCATTATGAAACTGCAACTCATTATCGATATTGATTACATGCAAAACTCGTGTACCTGCAACAAATGTTGATCTTGAGAAAATTGATGACTTTATATTATACAAAAAAAATACATAGGCTTGGTCTCTATCCATTTCTAAAAAAAATCCATAACTGCAACCAAATACTACCATCGATTCACAGCTCTTGGAAGAGAACCAATTAAATCTATACCTCGAATATTAAAAAATATGGTCTCAAAAATTAAGTTGAGGGAAACAACCGGTACTTTAATTGCATTGCAAACCTATAATAAAAATGGAATCATCAAGGTATAGTCAGCACATAAAAGGGTCTGGTTAGGCCTAGCTTGTAAAGTGTATATGTTAAGATAACGTGCATTGATGACCGAACCTTGATATTCCGATCTTTTTCTCTGTTTGTTAGAAAAAATCCTTCGATGAGGTATACCCATATAATAGTTCGTCAATCAACATTCGTGTCAATTGAAAGAACACCAAAAGAGTAGAGGGGTAAAGATGGTCTCCTTGTTTGGATAATAAAGGGTATTTTTTTGAAGGTACATCCATGAGACTGTCCTGCAAGTTCCAAAAGAAGTCAAAACATCGACTATGAAGTTTTCATCTAGGGTACCCGCTCAAATGAAACTTCATAAATAACAAGTTGGAAATCACTAAAGATTTTTACTCGTCGAGCATCACGATTAATGCTTATATATATGACTTCATCTGCATTGTGTAGTGCATCTCTTCCATTTAACGATGCAGGTCATGAGAAGAGGATGAACCACGATAAGTCGATATAATCGAAATAAAATAATGTTTAGGTTTGATTTTTCTTAAATAACTTGTTTTTTTAACTTTCATTAATCATAAAGGATACCAAATGATAAATATGATTTATGTTTGTGGGGATTTTATACTGGAAAAATTAACTATATAAATTTATGTTTATGGATATCCGATGTCACAAAAAACGCCAAATAATAAATATGATTTAATAACTAAAAAATATACATCTTCCAATAATTTTTTAATAATATTTTTAATTATATATGTTCAAAAAATATGTAACTCATTTGTACTTAAAAATTTATGGAGAATATATAAAAAGTTATAAAAAAGTAATACAAATAAAAAAAGTGAATATAAAAACATCAAAATCTATAACATACATATAATTTTTTATTGAAAAAAGAGTAATAAATTTAGTCGGGCAAGTTGGATTGGAGAATTCCAACGGTTTAAGGAATAATTTTTTTTTCCAGTTTTGGTTGGATTAAAAATCACTAGCAGTACCCTATATTTTGCGTTTGAATTAAACTAGTTCTATACGTTTATTTTTATCTCTTATTGATCTTTTATGATCTAAAATTTTGTATTATTAGTTACGCGCACATGTTAATATTGAGAAGTTGACATGTGGCAGCCCTAACATCAATATTTTGTCTCACAATTGGTCCCCAAAAATCTGAAGAATGTGGTTGTTGAATTAGAGATTTAGACAGAAGACTATATGTTTTTTGAATTAGGGTTTTAGATTTTTGGATGACCAACATTGAGACAAAATGTTGTTTGGACTATCACATGTTAACTTCTAAGTACTCACACGTGAGAGAGGAGGAATAATACAAATTTCTTAAATATAAAAGACTAGTGGAAGACAAAAATAAACATAAAAAAACTAGTTTGATACAAATGCGACGTGAAACATGCAAGACTAATTGTAATTTTTAGCCACAATTTAGCTATACACATAACTGAATTGTTGGGCTGACTATCTAGAATTGGAGAGTTCCAATCACCTAAAATATAATTTTTTTGATTTTTGGTCCCTTATTTTTTCTAATTTATGATCCATTGACATTTTAGGTTGTTATTAAAACATATCTCTCGGTTTATATTAAAACAAAATAGTAACCAGAGCTTCAAAACTATAGGATTGTTACCATGTATATAAATATAACTTTGCGCTATTAGTCTCTAATAGGTTTTCTATTTAGTGTTTTTCGATATTGACACTTATATATATTTGCCTTTAATCGGAACCCACATTTGAGTGTTGGGGGATGGGTTTCTTCTCTCCCAAGAAACCCTTTCTTGAATTCTAAGTTTCTTCTTTTCAGCCATGAATTCAGCCATGAATTCTTCTCCTAAGCAACGTTCTTTTGAAGAGTATCCTTCTCTTCCTGGATATGTTGATGTTGGTAGATCTTCTTTTCACAAATCTTACGCAGATGTTCTTAAACCTGCTTCTTCAAAGGCTGTCCTCAGGCCTGAGTTTCGTAAGGAAATGTGTGATCATTTCTCTGTTCAATATGCGGATGATGTCAAGGAGTTTCTGATCTCCCAAACCACAACAACAATTATTGGTAAATTTAAGGATGGTATTCCTAAGAAAGCTGTGTTTGATGGTTTTCTTAATGCTTTCAAGTTTCAGGGTTGTTATAAGTACTCTGTCTATGACTCTAGGCATATTTTCATACAATTTCAAAGATCTGAGGATGTGAGTAGGATATGGTCGAAGAACTTCTGGAGTATAGATGAGAAAGTAATGAGGATCATTCGATGGGAGCCAGATTTTGACAAGAGATATGAGAGTTCTAAAACTCTGGTTTGGATTCGTTTAGAACGTCTTCCTGAGTTTCTATATAACGAGTCTATTATACATGACATATCATCCACTATTGGTCCTACTTATAAGGTTATCGTCCCTGATAACAAAGCCAATATGAATGCTTGTTTTGCTCATGTTGAAATCGATGTATCGCTGAGTTTAAAATACAGAGTTTGGGTGGGTTTTGGCTCAAACAATGGATGCTGGGTGAACTTAAGTTACAAGAATGTGTCTTCTTTTTGCACTTCTTGTTATCATTTAGGTCATAAAAATGAAGAATGCAAAAAGAGTGGTGTGAAGAAACAACAGGAGTCTGTTTCTGTGAGGCAAGAAAAGTCTGTGAACAATGATAATGATAAAGATTCTGATGAGGCTAAGAGTCTCTCTGTTTCTAAGAATATGGATGGTGCTAAGGTCTTAATGAAGAGTATGAAGTCTGTTATTATCTCTAAAGATAAAGATGTCGAGTCTCAAGTGGTTGTGGCAAGTTCTGAAAAGGAAGTTTGCTCATCCAAAAGGGTTAAGGATGTTGTTAATGTTCAAGATCAGGTGGATGATGAGAAAGCTTGTAATGGGCAGGGTGATAGTCTTGAAATTATTGATGCTATTAAAAATCTAAACTGGGTTTCATCTCAGGGTATATCTCCTGAGTTTGTGACTAATGAAGATGAGGGTAGCATGACTGGCTGCAGCATGCCTGAGGATCAGATAGCAACTCAGTCCTCTCCTGTGTTTAAAGAAGTTCTTCTTAAAAAATTGAAAACTAACAGGAAAATAAAGAAGACAAACCAAAAGATAATCAAGTCCTTACGTTTTAAGGACAATCATAAGAAATCATTTTCTGATAATGATAAATCTAATTAATTGGAATCTTCGTGGTATCAACAACAGTCCTACTATATTGAGGTTAAAGGACATGATTTCTACTAATAAAGTTAATCTTCTTGTTTTGCAGGAGCCTATGGTGAGAATGGATATGATTTCTGTGATTGCTGTTAAGCTGGGCTTCACTAGTTATGTTGCGAATCTTTTGAATAAAATCTGGTGCTTTTGGAGGGAGGGGATCAGAGTTGGTTTGCTGATGGACCATGGTCAGTGTCTTCACTTAAATGTGAATGATAATAATACTAATATGGAGTTTCTTCTGACCGTTGTTTATGCCAAGTGCAGTAGAAATGAGAGAAGGGCTCTTTGGAGTCTGCTTAGCTCTTTTTCTGTGGAAACTAAGGCTTGGATGACTGTTAGTGATATTAACATTATTTCATCTTCTGATGAGCAAGTGGGCTGTACTTCTTTGTGAGTTAATAGTATGGAAGATTTTAATGACTGTATTGCTGAGTGTGCTCTGGAGGATGTTGGTTATGGAGGTTCAAGGTTTACTTGGAACAGGGGTATGAGATGGAAGCGTTTGGATAGAGCTTTGGTTAATAGCAAATGGAATGAGGTCTTTAATGATACCAGGGTTCTTCATTTGATCAGGACTTGTTCGGATCATTCGCCCTTACTTATTTCTATGAATATTGGTGTTAATGTTTGTCATAAGAAAGGTTTTAGGTATATGAATATGTGGGAGAAGGATGAGTCGTTTTTTAATGTGGTTGATGCTAACTGGAAGCTGCCAATGGTTGCTTCTCCTAATATGTGCTTTTGGCAGAAATTGAAGAGACTCAAAAATTGTTTAAAGGAGTGGAATTCCAATAGTTTTGGCAATATTTTTAATAGTCTTAAGGAGGCTGAGTGTTGTGTGAAGAGGCTTGAGGGTTTGTTGGCTTCTAACTATAGTTCTAGAGTTAGGGCTGACCTTGACAAAGCCAATAGTCTCTATGTTAAGAAGCTGAGAATGGAGGCTGATTTTTGGAGGCAGAAGTGCTATAATAGCTGGCTTCAAGATGGGGACAGAAATACTAAGTTGTTCCATGGTTTTGTCAACAAAAAAAGAAGGAAAGGCAGGATCAAAAGTATTAAGGATGGGGGAAATTGGCTGTATGATGATATGAGTATTGGCCAGTCTGCTGAGAATTATTTTAGGGAGGCTCTTTCTTCTGATTCCTATAGAAGTAAGGAGGATGAAATCCTTCTTTTAAATGATGTTATTATGGATGTTATTCCATCTTTAGTGTCTGTTGAAGATAATGTGGCCTTGTTAAGGCATGTTTCTGAGGATGAGGTTGGGGTGTCATTTTTTATATGAAGGTGGACAGTGCAGCTGGGGTTGATGGGTTCAATCTTCAGTTTTTTAGAAGCTGTTGGAAGATTATTAAATGGGATCTCTGTATTTCTTTTAATAGTTTCATTAATGGTGATTATATGCCTAAAGGCATGTTTGCCACTGGTCTTTGTATGGTCCCTAAGTCTCAGAATCCTACTGGTTGGTATAGGCCGATTGGATTGTGCACCATGTATAACAGAATTTTTGCTAAGCTTATCAATTCCAGATTGGCTCTCATTCTTCCTAGGATTGTCTCCAATTCCCAGGGTGCTTTTGTAAAGGGGCGCTGTATTCATGAGAATGTTTTGGTTGCTAAGGAGATGATCTTCGATATTAAAAGGAAACCTAAGACTGGAAATGTGTTGATTCAGCTTGATATGTCTAAAGCCTTCGATAAAATGGCTCTCTCTTTTATTAGGCAGGTTCTTATTAAGTTTGGTTTCTCTAATGGCTTTGTGAGTCTTATCAACAGATTAACTAGCAATGTCAGCGTTTCTATTCTTTTGAATGGTGGTACATTTGGTTACTTTAGAACTTGTAGAGGCTTGAGACATGGTGATCCCCTGTCTCCAAGCTTGTTTATTATTGGTGAAGAGGTGCTCTTGAGAGGTTTGAAATCTCTTTTTATTAATAATAATCAAATGGTTTACAACACTAGATCCAAAATGATGCTGCCTTGTCTGGCTTTTGCAGACGATATCCTAATTTTTACAAACAGTTTACAGAGTTCTATTAACATTTTGAGTGCTTTTTTAGATAGGTACCAGTTGGTCTCTAGGCAGGCTATTAACAAACAGAAGACCATGTTGATCACGTCTTCCTCGCTTCTTCAATCCAGGAGGGTGAGCTTGGAGGTTCAGACTGGTTACAGAGTGGAGAGTTTGCCTGCTGCTTATCTGGGCATCACTCTGTGCAATAGTAGCAGGGCCTGTAATTACATGAAGATTATTGACAGAATTAATGAGAAAATCTCTGAGTGGGACTCTAAATTCTTATCTTTTGGGGGGAGATTAGTGTTAATCACTAATGTCCTCATGGCTTATCCCAATTACTGGTTACAAAATTGTATTCTGCCTAAAAGTATTATTAGTAAAATAGAAGGGATTCTGAATAAATTTTTGTGGAGGTCTAAGTTTGGTGAGCCTATGATTCATTGGTCTAACTGGAAAAGGGTTTGTAAGCCTTTTAGTGAGGGGGGTCTGAAAATTAGGAGTCTTTCAGATATTCAGCATGTTTACTCTTTTAAGCTTTGGTACAATTTTAGAAAGAATGACTCTATTTGGGCTAATATGATGCACTTAACATACTCAAACAATACTCATCCTCTCTATGCTAACTTTAGCAGGTCTGGCTCTCAGGTTTGGAAGAGATTGGCTAGTGTTAGAAAGGATGCTGAAAAGTATATCAAATGGGTTATTGGCTGTGGTAATATAGACTATTGGAGAGACAATTGGACTGGCCTAAAGCCTATCTATGAAGACCTTAACAATGTTAATTACCTGGAGGCCAAGGTGAATTCCTTCTGGAAAAATGATGGCTGGGATGCAGCTTCCATGACTCCTTTTATCTCTCCTGAAACCTGGAACAATATTCAAAAGATTAAAGTTAATGACTCTAAGCAGGATGTTATGATTTGGAGTTGCTCTAATGACACTTCTTTTGTTACTAAGGATACTTGGAATGTGATTAGGCAAAAAGGGATCTACTCTAGTCTGTTCAAAAAAGTTTGGAGTCATATTATCCCCAGGAAGTTCTCATTTCTTCTCTGGAAAGTTATAATGCAGTTCATTCCTATTGATTCTGTTCTTCAGAAAAGACATTTTCAAACTGTTTCTAAGTGTCAATTCTGCAGTCATTGTGAGGATATAAATCATGTTTTTGTCAATTGTTCTCAGGCTTGGCAAATCTGGACTCATTATAGTCTGATCTTTAGGATTAAGTTAAAGAGGTGTATGGTGCTGACTCATGTTGTTAAGACTTGGCAGGACTTTAACAAGGGAAAGGCTCACATTACCTTCCTCATGCCTGCTATAATTTGTTGGGCTATCTGGTCTAATCGTAATAAGTCTAAGTTCAAGAGAGTTGTTCCTAATCTTAACTCTACTATTAGATATATCGATAATGTAGTCCTATCTCTTAATGCATCTGTTCTTACTAAAAAAACATTGGGCTAATACTAGAAATGCAGGTTTAGTAATGGGATGTCAGATAGCGAACTCTAAACCGATTTACATTACCTGGAAGCGTCCTCCTGTGGGCAGAATCAAGTTAAATGTTGATGCTTCTGTGTTGAGGAATGGGGAAGCATCTGGAGCCGGAATTTTCAGGAATCATTCTGGAAAGGTTCTTAGGTGCTTTGGGAACACCTATGGCAAAATGTCGTCTCTTCTTGCTGAAACTCGGGCTCTGTTGGACGACCTTCTGATTTGTAGTCAGAATCAATGGCATTACGTCGACGTTGAGACTGACTGTCAAGTTCTAGTCAATTTTCTTGCTGCGGGTGTTTCTCCCTGGTTTTTAGACCCCGTCATTAAAATTTGTAGATCTGCTTTCGCTTCTTCGATGAACATTAGGTACATTTCTCGAGTCCAGAATCAGGCTGCAGATTGCCTGGCTAGATGGACTCTGAAATGTACCCAGATGGATTTGCTTGATATCACTTCTTTTCCTTCTGATTTGAGAGCCATTCTTCTCCTTGAGGAGATTGGTTTGGGTTATTTGGTCTAGACTTGCTGGAGATCCTTGCTGGAGGAGGAGTTGGGTGCTTTCCGATGAAAGTTTTGAAGATGAAAGATTTTGTCGTCTTTTTTGGTGCTTGATTAGGGTTTATTTGGAGAAGATGAAGTCTGGTTAGGTTGTTGAAAGAGAGAAGTTTTGGGAAAGCTTCTGTAATTTTAGGTTTAGGGTTTTCGACCCTTATTTTGACCGATTGTTTTATTTTGACCCATTTTTTAATTTTAGGTTTAGGGTTTTCGACCCTTATTTTGACCGATTGTTTTATTTTGACCCATTTTTTGGGTTTAAGGGTCTTGTTGATCCTTTTGCCTTTTGGGCTTTGTTTTGTATCTTGAATTAATAAATTGCGTTTTTGATTAAAAAAAAAAAATTGCCTTTAATCTTCCCGGTTCTCTATTAGCAGCATTACTCTTATTTATATTCTTACAATGGAAACATTTGATTCATATCTTTCATTTTTAAAATGAAACTAAAGAAAAGGTTTTAAAACAAATGATAGAATTTGAAAATCTCAATAGAAAGAAAATATAGATAAAAAATAGGCCAAACAAGATAAAAAGAATAGGTTTAAGCTGTAATTAAATCTAAATCTACTATCAAACTATTTGGTCAGTGCTTAGAATTCAACAAACAAACCCATATCGGGGTACCTAAATTCTCTTCAGACTATTTGCCCAGAAAACATATATCCGAGTCATAACCTGAGTTTTAGATTCAATACATATGTTAATCCAGTAATACGGAAATTGTCAAAACTCCAGTTATAAGGCACAGCAGAAAAACAAAAATTCATCAGAACTCAATAAGACATTTCCTGTTTCCTTACAAATCAAGGAAAAGCTAGAAAGTATGATAAAAAAGGGAAGGAGGACTATCCACTGAAGTATTAAAGAAAGAAACCCTCAGGGAGAAGTACCGATCCAGCATTGTCATTTTGCGACTGAAATCATCATTTGAGGAGTGATCGAGTAAAATGCTCGCGTGCAGTCGCCAATGCTTGACTTATCGTCTGAAAATTTTCAAATAGGTTTAGTATTATGTTCTACAATTTACAATTTTAAGAGATCATTTAATTACTATACCTGCTCAGACAAAGGAGCCCCAGCATCAATACTATGACTCCCAACTTTTTCCGCAATAACATTTGCATCAGTCTCGAGAATGATACTACACATGGAAAAATATAATAAGACAACTGGCCTTAGTAAGAGGAAGAATAACTTAAAACTGTGTTCGGTTTGTGAAAAAAATTAATGTTTTATGTTAGGTTTCACTAAAAACCGACCTGACTGATTCGATTGGTTGCTGAAAATAAAAACTTTTTTCTAGGAAACTAAGAATTTGCCAAATTTAAGTTTTCAGTGTTTTCTATTAAGGCTATAAAATGAAAACTCTTTTCTATAAAATGCTAATTTTATTGAAAATTCTTTGATAAATTTAAATACTTTTTCTAATATATATATTGTTTGAAAATAATAATTTATATTTAAATGAAAACAGTTTTCATTTTCATAAACCAAACAGGTTTTTCAAATTTCAGAAAATGAAAGTGACAGATAGTATTTTCGCAAAATTTTCACTAAATATGAAAACAGAAAAAGTTTTCAGAAACAACAAAAGGAGCCCTAATTTGCAACTGACTGTATAAGCCCTTTAGGGATAAAGGTTGTTACCCATAATTACACACGATAAACTGAAAAAGAAATCTATATTACATACCCGCCATCAGCGATTTCATCGAGACATAATAAGATAAGATCCAAGTTCTCCAGTGCCTCTCTCTTGTCAACATTACCTCTAGAAAAGAGAATGAAAAAGATTTAGTTAAAAATCGTAACTAATAGCAAGTGTGATGGTTTTCACTGAACAAACCTTAGGAGAAGACCCACTGCATCGAAGAACGCCTGAAGAACTGTGGCTAATACAAGCTCATTTTCCTCCTCACCACCAGTAACAAAAAAGTGTAGATCTTGAACAAACTTGTAGATAACAATGTTATTCTCAAACATCGCTATCTCCGCTGTAAGTTGGGATGTGACAGAAAGAATATTAATAAACCAACAAAAAGATATAAGTTATAACGAGTAACAAAAAGATGGCTTACATTCGTTCCTGGCATTAGTTTTCTGTGTTTTGGTAAATACAGTTTTCTCGAATGCTTCTCTAGAACTGTTTGTTGGCCAGTCATCTGAGTAATACTTGATAGCTACACGCTTCCCCTCAGAATCCAGGAGAAGGATGTTCTTTATATGCGGGCACTAACCAATAAACAAAACAATGAGAAATTAGAATTCAACTGTAGCTTCTATATTTTACAAAAAAAAACTATAGCTTATATAGAGATACCGATGCTCTTGAATTACTAGGCTTGCAGTAGGCAAGAAAAATAATAATAACACGATAGACAACAAATCACATTTCTCATAATCAAAGTGATCATCAATACACTGTAATCACCAGCATCATTATCGCTAGTCAATTTCATAACCAATATGTTATGCTTTATTAGTACATTTGTACAGCTAACACTGTCAACAATCACCAATGTCGATTGCATTAGCAAGTTATTGTTTTTTTTAGTGCAGCTATGACTGTCCTTTTAGTTGCAAGAATACTTCTCTATTTACTCTCTTAAGAAAACGAAACACCCTTTTGCTATTTACCCTTCTTTGCGATTATTCTCTCCTGTAATCTGCTTTCTAACAGAATCATAAAACTTATGGACAGTTTCCACTAGTCTAAATTAGAGATGCCAATGAATTCAACTATAGCTTCTTTAACATGACTATAGTTTTTCCAAAGAGAACAAAACCTCTTGAATAATAAAGCTAGCAGATCTTAAGCATGAAAAATAATAGTAACACAACACTATAGACAACAATCACACTTCTCATAATCAAAATAATCAATATACAATCACCCTAATCAATTTCATCACCAAAATCTTATATATTTAGTACATTCATAGAGCTATGATTGTCCTTTTAAATGCAGGTCTACCTCTCTATATTCATAGAGCTATGATTGTCCTACAATCCTCTATCAAACGATGCTCACTCCCACCACTGAGCTAGTTTATATACTCTACTTATTTAATCATAAGCTAATTCATAATTCTTTAATTTTCTCATAGGGCTAACTTTCACGATCACCGCTATTATCTCTTTCTTTAGTCCCCATAACCATCAAAACCTCGTTTATCTAACAATGCAACTTCAGTATCCTACTCATACTAAGGATTGATTTTATGAATTTTCACAGCGTGCAACAGTGAAGTTTCTGATCCATAACACAAAGATAAACAATAAAATACATTATCAAACAAATCAAGTAATATAGCATCAGCCATGAAGTATCCAATTAAATCACACCTAAAAAAACTCTCAGGTTTCTTCCTTTCTCCATCTATGATTCGAGTAATCCACAGATCGAAACATTAGCAACCTAATCGGAAGACGAAAGAGAGAGTAAGAGTGGATTACGATTGAAAAACATTCACGTACCAATCCAATCGCCATGATCAGAAGCAAAGAAAAGCTCTGGATCTATCGGGTGTCGAAGGAATAGTGTAGCAATTGGAATCTGGAAAAATGGTTGCTTGAACCGGGATCCGGCTCTCCTCCATATTTGTATGGTGTTAAGTTTAAGGGTTGAGATGTACAAGACGAAATGAAAGGATCAGATTCTGCCACCTCATATACATTTATGTAAACGTATTTCTTACTTTAATTTGTAATGTGATTATATGATTATTTTGATATATCTTAAAAAAGTTTTACTGCCGATAAATATAAAAAGGGTACGGCTATATATACCCAAATGTGATTTAAGTATACCCAAAAAACGCAGTTGACTTTTATTTGACTTTTTTATGACGAAAAAACCCTTGAAATTTTATTTAATATCTGAATTGCCACTAAGTAAAAAAAACACTAAATATATCCTAGATACACCCAATTCACAAAACAATCTATTTGGTTATGTATACCAAAAAAACACAACTCTCTACTAGATCAAACCCCATATTACTACAATTTTGTGAAATTCTTCAAATTGTTTTTTAACATTCAAAGTTGCCTCAAGAACATTCAAACTCTTTTTAATTTTTTTAAACTTCTTCTAATAAAAACACAAAATCAAAACTTGTTTTTTTGAAGTTTTTTTAAAAAAAATTAAAAATTTAATTACTAAAAAATTCATAATTTTCGGGTGTTTGGAAGCCATTTTCCGGCCGAAATTCGGCCGGAAAATGACCATTTGCGATGGCTGAGGGTACCATAGGTACACTCTGTACCGACCGTACAGGGGGTACGCACCAGCCGGTGCGTACCCTCTGTACGGTCGGTACAGAGGGTGTGTACCGACTGGTACACCCCCTTTGTACCGGTCGGTACACCCCCCTGTACCGACCGGTACGCTCAGTCTTCGCAAATGGCCATTTTCCGGTCGAATTTCGGCCGGAAAATGACCTCCAAACACCTTAAAATTCTGATTTTTTTACATAATTCAACCATAACCCTAAATTTTGATACTAAGACTAAGTTTTTATATTTTAGTTCGCCGGATTTTAGTTCGCTGGATTTTAGTTCGCCGGATTTTAGTTCGCCGGATAAATTAGAGAGAACTTGAAGGTTTTAGAGAGAAGTTAGAGAGTGTAATTGAAAAAATGAGGTGGATAAGATTAGTAAAAAAAAAAACCTTATATACCTAGAAAATGGTATTTTTATCAAAATTTGGATATACTTAGATCATCTTTGGGTATACTCAAAATTGGGTATACTTAAACCCGAATTGGATATATATAGCTTGACCCATATAAAAAACAGTTATAATTATAAATGCCAAAAAGCCTCTCTTTCCTAAGTGTGTGTTGCGACTGTAATAACAACATTTAGATAATTTAAATGTTTAAATGGTAAAATTTATACTTCTATTTTTCTTCCAATTTATTCGTAAATATCATTTGCTTTCGTAAGTATTATATAATTAATATTTTTTTCATAGTTCACAAACTAGATAAAATTTAATTTTATAAATAAATTATAGCCAAGGATTTTTTTTTTTTAAAAGTTAAGTGTATCAAACAAATTAAAATCCAATTCAATTATTTCATAAATATATTTTGGTAAATTTAATTAGATAAAAAATATATAATAATTTAGTATAATGTAAAATAATTAAATATATAATTAAAATTTAATTTATTTTTAAAAAAATATGGTACATTCCCGTATTCAATTATCAAAATGGTCATAGTTAAAATATTTCAGCTAATAAAATTTAAATAATTAATAATTAATAAAACATTTCTTAAAGTAATAATCATATTCTTTTTATTTTATTTTCTCTCTTGTTAAATTTTCAATCTTTATATGTTTCTTTTGTTTACATGTAATCTATTTTGTATGGAATCAAAAGTCAATTCCCGCTTTTGGTTTAGGCTTTTGGGATATCATTTAATTCTTATTGAATTTGAAGAAAAAAAATGACGACAATGGATTCCCCTCTTGAGGTCATAGCTGATACAACAACCAATTATATTTGTATTTAATCATCCTTTTAGAGTTGTTATTCATAGTGTTTTTCATGAATCTTATGGTATAACCATGTATTGCTAAATGTTGGTTTATTTAATTATTTTATTTTTATGAAGACAACTTTGAAGTTTTTAGGAAAATAGGATTGCCATGTTAATTAAGTTGCATAGACTCGATAGAACTTTTGCCCTAAGGGCTAGTAAATCAAAGTGTGATTGACATAGACACAATATTAGTTTTAGTTGGCTATATTTGTCTCGCTTAGCTGTGTTGGAGGAATGCATGTATATGAAGGTAACAAGCATATGTCATATGTAGTACACATACTATGTTGACAACAATGGATTTTATTATGTCGCGTGTTCCATGTTACCCATGTATTTTATACCTCAAATTCAGTCATCTTACCTATAATATATGAAATTTAATATCTTGTAACTTTCGAAATATGACGATTCTACCTCTATAGGCTAACCATATACGTTTAATCGAGTATACATGTAAAACAATTGGAAAATCAAATGTGATATTTTTCTTTCTTTTTTGGAAGCAAACAAATATTTATTACTAATAATCAAAACAAAAGTACTAAAGAGGCGCCAAAAGGAAAATAGGGGCCAAGACTAAAAATAAAGACTTTAAAAATATATATTCTAAGTCTAATTTTCTTTGATCCTTGAAATCCATCTTTTGGCCTTCCAGAAATTGTTATCCTATTATCTGATCCAATACTCAGGATAAGGTTTAGATGGCAATCCACTAGTCTTTGATAGGCTTATCAAGGAGGAGTATCAGATTTAGGAGACTGAAGATGAACCATCATACTATAGCATAACAATCAACAGATTGTCTTGATGCTGAATTAGATACAAGACTTCATAACTTTATGTATCTTTAAAAATCATCCTACCGGGTCCATGCGATGTTAAAATATAGTCAGGATGTTCCTGCTAACAAGTTAGTGGCTTAGTTTCTTGACACAAAAGACAATCTTTAAGAGAGCAAGAAGTCAGTGAGCTACATAATTAATTAAAAAATGATATTTAGAGCTCAACTACTTGATATGTATCTGATGCAGACAGTTTAGCGCTGGAATTTATGAAGACTGGCGATCACCCGAAGAATGCGGTAAATTGACAGTTTGGAGCTCCGGTGTCTGATTTTGACCCACAGCACCTTGTTTCGAAGGGAACGACGCCACTAATGCAAGTCACCAGCTTCGCTTGTGACATATGGGTTTTTTTTGGGCATTTGGGCTCATTTATCAGCTTATTTTGAGTTTTAATAATTTAGGATATTTTAGTAATTTTCTTATTTTAGTTTTAGGGTTTCAATTGAAACCTTATATAAACATATCTTCTTTAAATTGTTTGGGGACGATTTTTTATTAAATAAAATTAGGATTTATCCTTCTATCTAGCTTCTTTTGCGTTCTACTCTGTATCATAGTGGTATCAGAGCCAGGCAGTCCTGCGAGATGGTGCGAGGAAGACCCAGAGGTCGCGGTGGCGCTGCAGTGGCTAGAGATGCAGGTGATTTCGGAGATCGCGAAGATGCTCGTCAGGTGGCTGATCTTATCCGTCAGATGGCTGATCTTAACGCCAGGCAACAAGGTATGGAGGTTGAAAGTATCGATAACCCTTTTGGGGAGGGGTTAGAACATAATACTTATCACGGCCGCCGCTGAGAGCTTGAATTTAAGGTAGACATTCCTGACTTTGATGGTAGCATTAAAGCAGAGGCGTTTGTTGATTGGTTATCCCAGGTTGAGGAAGTACTGGACTTCAAGGACGTTCCTGAGGAGAGAAGGGTCGCTTTGGTCACCATCCACCTGCGCGGCAGGGCACAGGCCTGGTGGCAGCAAGTGAAGAAGACCCGTGAGCGTGAAGGCAAGGAGAAAGTCCGCAGTTGGGAGAAGTTCAAAATAAAATCCGCAAGGCTTTCCTACCTTACAACTTCGAGCAGGAACTATTCCAGCGATTCCAGAATCTTCGTCAAGGACCACGATCTGTGGACGAGTATACAGAAGAATTCTATCAGCTGCTGGCTCGTACGGATGTGAACGAGTCACCGCATCAGCGGGTATCCCGCTATATTGGTGGGTTGCGCCTTCAGCTTCAAGATGTGTTGAACATGTTCGACCCGTTATCTGTTTCCGAAGCCCATCGGCGTGCCCTCCAGGCAGAAAAACAGTTGGCTCGACGGACCCAGATTGGCATACGAACTGGTGCTCCTACAGGGACCTCAGCGCCAGCACCAGTTCCACGTCCAACCGTTCCCATTGTTCCCATTGGTGCGACCAACTGTTCTGCTGGTAAGTTGCGTTGCTTTGGCTGTGGTGAATTAGGACATCGTCAGGTAGAATGTCTGAATGCTGCGAGTGTTAGGGGTCTTTTCTCTCACGAGGCATTTGAACCGGCCCCCATTGTTACTAATGGTCTCCCGAAGTTTGATACATATGATGATGATATGGCGGAGGTTACGGCGGAGGTTGTGACAGGTGATGTTGGTGTAGTTTTGATGGTACGACGCACTTTTCTTTCCCCTCGTGATCCTGATCAGAGTGACTGGCTGCGAAATTATGTGTTTCATGTTGTTAGCCCTGTTGGGACTGATGTGTTTGCAGATGTGTTTCTTGTTGCTAGTCTTGTTGGGACTGATGTGTTTGCAGAGGTGTTTCCCGTTGCTAGCCATGTTGTGACTGATGTATTTGCTGATGTGTTTCATGGTACTAGCCCTGTTGGGACTGATGTGTTTGCAAATGTGTTTCATGTTGCTAGCCCTGTTGGGAATGATGTGTTTGCAGATGTGTTTCCTGCTGCTAGCCCTGTTGTGACTGATATGTTTGCAGATGTATTTCCTGTTGCTAGCCATGTTGTGACTGATGTGTTTGCAGATGTGTTTCCTGTTGCTAGCCCTGTTGGGAGTGATGTGTTTGCAGATGTGTTTCCCGTTGCTAACCCTGTTGTGACTGATGTGTTTGCAGATGTGTTTGCAGATGTGTTTCCTGTTGCTAGCCCTGTTGGGACTGATGTGTTTGCAGATGTGTTTCCTGTTTCTAACCGTGACACCAGGGTTGTGAGTCATTTCTGGCACAGCTTATGGCGCATGGTGAATACGCATCTCAGTTTCAGTAGTACCTACCACCCCCAGACTGATGGTTAGACAGAAGTGATTAACCGTTCCCTCGGTAACTTGTTGCGCAGCCTGGTGGGAGATCACCCGAAGGCATGGGATCAGCGCCTACCGCAGGCAGAGTTTGCCCACAACCATGCCCTTAACCGCTCGACGGGTCTTTGTCCTTTCCATGTGATGTATGGTGTTTTGCCCCGGGGTCCTGTCGGCTTGCTCGCCCTGCCCAGTAAAATTTGTGTTAACACAACGGCTGAGGAGCTTGTATCGCAGATTCGCCAAACCCACCAGACGACTTACGATCAGCTTGTCTTGAGCACCGCCAAGTATAAGTCTCAGGCGGATTCTCATCGTCTTCATGTTCAGTTCAACTTTGGTGACTATGTGTGGGCGGTTTTAACCAAAAATCGGTACCCTGCTAGTGAGTACAACAAACTGGCCGCCCGGAAGATTGGCCCGATGGAGATGGTGGAACGGATCAATCCGAATACTTATCGACTGCGTTTGCCTAGCCATGCCTGTACGTCTGACGTCTTTAATGTTAAGCATCTGATTCCTTATGTAGGTGACTCTTCTGACGAGGAGACTGGTTCTGATTCGAGGGTGAATCTTCTCTACCCCGGCAGGAATGATGCATACAGTTTAGCGTTGGAATTTATGAAGACTGTCGATCACCCGAAGAATGCGGTGAATTGACAGTTTGGAGCTCCGGTGTCTGATTTTGACCCACAGCACCTTGTTTCGAAGGAAACGACACCACGAATGCAAGTCACCAGCTTCGCTCGTGACATATGGGTTTTTTTGGGCATTTGGGCTCATTTATCAGCTTATTTCGAGTTTTAATAATTTAGGATATTTTAGTAATTTTCTTATTTTAGTTTTAGGGTTTCAATTGAAACCTTATATAAACATATCTTCTTTACATTGTTTTGGGACGATTTTTTATTAAATAAAATTAGGGTTTATCCCTCTATCTAGCTTCTTTTGCGTTCTACTTTGTATTAGTATCCCAGACCCAAGATCTTTAACAAGGCTATTGTATGAAGATGAGAAGGGGCTTGATTATATGTGAAGTCAAGCTTCATCTTGCGTTTCAGAGTCCATTTTACAAGCCAATCAACGGCTTAGTTTTGGACTTTATAAATATTAATTAAAAGAATTGATGGAGAGATGAGATCCCTGCAAAATTTCAGAATCGGGCTTAAGAAGTAAGGATATATTCTTTTAGCTAACATGTTGAACAAAACCTCCGAATCAATTTCAATATCAACTTTTGACCATCTTTCTCTGTTGCAGATTATAAGGCCATCCAGCAGCACTCTACTTTCAGTTTCCAGAGGAGAAATCTTCCCATATAGGTTGCCATATCCTTTGATTATGTCACCAGAGCCATTTCTAATAATGACTCCCCCGCTTGAAAATCAGAGGTTATCTTTGAAACGATTATGGTATGGCTGTTCGATTAGCAAAACATGGTATGATCTATTGCGACTTTAATGATTTCAGCATCATGGTATGTATATATTTTCTTATCCTTTTGGGTTGATATTTAATTTTGTTGTGGTATTTCAAATCTAATATGGTTTTGTATTTTGTTTGTAGATTGATGATGATGAGAAAAATACATATTATTAATTTTTCGTGATTTTGTATTTTATCGTAATACACAAATAAATAAATATATATATATATATATATAACTATTACATGTTTAAACTTTATCAAACCAAGTTATATTTCATATTACATTTTTAAATGGATTTTAAACTTCTTTTCCAATAGGTGAGTGAACCTTTTTAGATTTTATTGATTATATGTCACTGCATAAGTAATTTGATTTGAGGATAATAAAAGAGGTACATATCATTTAACTTTAAAAATTAGATACAATGTTTTTTTTATTAACGTTTCATACATAGAGATTGAGTAATTTATTGCTTGTTAAACATGTTACGTTACATGTTTTGGTGTTAATATTACGAGATCATTATAATATTTTATTTCCATCTTAAAAACTATTATTGTTGTTGGATTTACTTGTATTATGTTTTCATATCATTGTAACTATGTTCATGAACATGTTTGTGGCAGGATAAATTTTCTCTGGTATGGCATGTTTTTTTTGTCATTCTGGCATGACAATTTTTAAAACAGTGACAAAATAAATTTACAGTGCCAGTACATAGACGATGAACAAATTGGCATGCTAATTTTTTTGTGGTAGGATAAATTACTTACAATTGTGGCATGACAAATTTTTTATGGTATGATAATTTTTTTAACGAAAGTGGCATGACAGGTTTTGGCATGACATATTGTGAGATGATAAATTTTATGTAGCATGTCACCGTATTAAAAATGCTTCTTGTAAACTGAATGTAAAATTGAAGCAATATTGAAGTTGTTATTGTTTGATGTTAACAAAGAGTCCACTGCAAATCTGAATCTGAAATCTGAAATCAGTATCTGAATCTGAATCTGATTTTTGTAAACATTATTCTGAATCTGACGGATATTATCCTGATACGGATAATATCTGAATCCAAATATCTGAGTTTTGAATTTAACTAAAAAATTTAACTAAAAATTTTAACCAATTGCTTTATGGGCCATAATTAATCGTGGGCCACAATTATTTTTATAACTTTTTGACAAGTTTTTGTAAGTGCCTTAAGAGGAATGTGTCTCTTATATAAAGTTAGTGTGTTGTCTTATGGTATATGTAAAACGATGTGAGATCGAATCAAAAACCTAATTTTTGTTCAAATTAGAAATTTTAGGGGATTAAGGATTTAAATTAGAGATTTTGGTGTAACTTAAGAAACAGAGTGTTCTTATTCTCTTTATTGTGATTGGACCCTCTTATATTATATATTATAAAAAGTAAAAAATAATTATATATATTTATATATAAAATTTCGGATATCAAATAGTTCGAATACGAATATGTCTATATCTGTATCCGCTATTTGTGGATACGACTATTATTCGTTTTCTTTCGAACATGAATATTATCTATTTTTTCGGATTCGATATCGAATATTTTGGTCGGATATCGGATTTTTCAAAAACATTTGACAGCCCTAGCATTATCTTTATTTTTACTTATTTGTTATCATTGATTATTTTTTTATGTAAAATATTATTGATTACTTTTTATCATTATCTATTGAGAATGCAATTAATTTGCTCTTTCATATTGCTCTTTTGTAAAACAAACTTGATTAATTGTGGGTTTTTTATAATTTTTTATTTCTTCATATATCTAACTCCATGGAGGAATTTTCTCAGTGGTTCAACACACCACTTTAGAGTTATGAGGATAATTTAAGAGAGCAAGTAAGTGATATACTTGTTTCCACTAAAATACTTGTGTGCTTGGCTCTGGTGCCCCTAAAAGTTGAACACTAGTTGTGTCTTACTATGATTTATTTCTCGACGAGGAGAATATGTTAATCATGAACTATGCATCAAGTTCTTCTTCCACTTGTATTTCGGAGGTTGAAACATACGGTGTTTGAACACTTTTTGTCAACAAGTTTATCCATTTGAGATGTGGTTTAGTTTAATTTTTTAATTTTGGAAGTTGTAAATAACTTATGACTATATGATGTTTGCGAAAAGTATGATGAAGTAAAACTAAGTTTTTTTAAATATTGTTCTATATTGATGAAGGAAGAATGAATCAACTAGAAGACTTTAGAAAGTTAAGGGTAAAATTTGACATAAAGAAAGTCTTTTAAGAGTAATTGTTGATTATGTAATACAAAATGGCCAATTTATAACAAACAAAAAACTTGAGGAGGGAACAATAATTAGCAACTTTTTTAGACATGTGGGACCCTAAAATATATTATAAATATGCACCACCCATTTTGGGGAGATGTGATTGATTAATGATTACACAATTAGTGGTTATAAATTTCCCTCTCTAAAATGTGGAGTTTCCCTCTCTAAAACATGTATTCAGTAGCTTGTATAACAAATTTTACCCTCAAAACATAGTTTTACTCTTATATATTCTCCAAAGATTTATGGAACTATCATTGGCGCCGTTTTTAGGAAACGGTTTGGTGCCCGGAATCGTCTTCCAAAATCTTGTTAAAATCTTAAAAGAAAAGTGATGGAAATCCGAGAAGAATTAGACATGAATAATTATTTGATGGTTGAAAAGGAATTCGAAGAGAACCTAGTCGGAAATAACGTGGAGATTGATCAACAACATGATGATCAACATGCTGGTGATATATTAGAAGAGTCCAGTTTGGTTGCTCGAATAAAAGAATTGTTGGAAGAAATTGAAAAGTTGAATTCTGAAAGAGACGTTGCGATGGCCTTTAGGAAAATTCGATCGGAGTTTCAAAGGGAAAATAAATCTGAAAAAGATGAATTGGATGACCACCATCAAATTAGTAGGATGAAAGATAAATATCGGAGGTATAGTTGTTATTCTTTAAGGAAGAAACTAAAGCAAAGGTATCGATATGAATCATCTGAGTCAAGTGATTATTCACTTTATGATTCAGGTGAATCTTCTCCAGAAAGGGTTATCGTAGGAAGAAAAGCGTAAAAAAGAAATATGCAAAGAAATATAGAAAAGAATATCGAGCGGATCATCAGATTAAGGATTCAAGAGGAAAAGTGCAAGGCTACGAGGATTATACTAAAAATAAAACATTGTATACACTAAAAATCCGTCGGAGAGTCAAAATTTTGAATATCGAGTAAATAATCAGTATACAACTTCCTCTAAATATGGCATTTGCGCAATGGCAAGTGAGGGTCCTAGAACTAATGTTTACAAAGTAGACCACAATTTTAGGTCCTCTTCTTTGTCCTCATAAACATTCTCTGGAAATCTCCCAAATCATTTTGACATTTCTAAATTGGAAAAGTTTGACGGGACACAAGATCCTGACAACCATATTGAACAATTTAAAAAAATTATGATTAATTTTGATGATGATGACAAATTACTTTGTAAATATTTCTCCCAAATATTTAAGGATGTTGCTTCCAAATGGTATAACTGACTTCTACAGGGTTCCATAAAAAACTTTGACATGTTCTGGAATGTTTTCCGACAGTATTTTGTGGGAAGTAAAAACAATTAGCCAATGATGACACTATAATAAACTGTAGGCAAAAGGTTGGAGAAATTTTGAAATATTATACCAACCGTTTTGTCAAACCAAAAACTGATATGGAATATTGTAAAGACTCTGTGGCTTTGGTAGCTTATCGAATGGGAATTTTATCAGGATATTGAATAATAATGTGGCTGAAAGTCAAGCAATGACGTTTGGGGCTCTGCTTGATCAAGTTAGAAAGAGAATATTGGTGGAAGAAACTGAAGCTTTAGAAATGGTTTCTTGTGATCAGTTGGAGCAGAACCAATTCCAAAGATCTCTTGTTACAGTCCAACCACCTTGCTTAAATATGCCACCTAAAGTAACGAATCAGTTTCCTTCAGGCTCTAGGGTAAACCAACAAGCATATATCACACAATAAATGAGTTACGCCAATGTCTAATAAATGGATTCGTCGAGCTTATTTTGCAGATTGGACTAGGTGTGTGTCCATAATATTTGATAAAACTTGAAGCCAAGTACAATTTTGCAAGCCTTTCCCTATACAAACTCTAAGGGAAAATAAAAACAATAGATATTCCAAATATTATGAAGATTCTAAGCATGGAAAAAAGGAATGTGTATCATTGAAAAAATAAATACATGCATTAATCGAAAATAGGAAATTGACCAACTTTGTAAGCAAACATTCTCAAAAAAATCTGACAGCTAAAGAAGCGTCGAAATAAGAGATTGTGTTGGTTATCTCTGAGGAGATTAATTCTTTTGATATTACAACATAGTACTTGGATCCAAAAGAGGGAAGGTACGATATGAGTATTGTGGAAGAAGTTATTCCGAGGAAAAAGTTTGTAATTTATGTGAATTTTTCGAATCATTGGCAATTTTAGAGGGTGATACTGTTGCAGGAAATTCGAACAGCTCTTGGAAAAGGCCAATAGTCAGCTTGACCACTCAGATTGAGGTGGGGGCTTCAGCGCATTTGCATCAAATTCCTTCTCCAATAATTTGTTTTGAAGATGATGATATGAGAAATGTGGCACGACCACATGAAGATGCAATAGTAATTGCAGCAGTGATAGCCGGTGATCAAGTACAAAGAGTTTTAATTGACACAGGCAGATCCGCCAACATCTTATTCATGAGTATTTATAAGAAAATTATTGACCATTTGGTGATCAGAAGGTCGGATCAAACTATTGTGAGATTCATAGGGGTGACATCCAAAGTGGTTGGAGAGTTTGAAATTGTGGTTGAATTGGGTCGAATGTAGTTTAGAAAAGAAGTTTAAATATTATTTATTATAATAGACGCACAAACATCTTATAATGCTGTTTTTGGGAGGTCTTGGCTATCCAAGATGCATGTTGTATTTTCAACGGTTCATCAATGTTTAAAATATATTGTGGGGAATAATATTAGGACAATTATAAGCAATCAAAAAATGGCTAGAGAGTGTTACCGTATTGCTTTATCATTTAAGAAAGTTCGGGGGAATGAATTAGAAAAAGCATAACAGTTAGTGGGGATTTCCTCGAAGCCAACCCTTATTGATGATTCGAGGGAGTCACCTAGTCTTTTGGTTCATGATGAAAGTTACGAGGATCATGTGTATCCAAATGGTAAAGTTTTGAAGATTGGTACGGAGTTATCTCTAAGTTTAAGGAAAATATTAATGGAATTTTTATTTTCAAAGTTAGATATGTTTATTTGGTATTCTGAGGACGTAAATGGGGTGCCCGCTAAAATAATTTGTCACCAGTTAGCAATCAAGAATAACGTAAGGCCAATAATACAAAAAAAAATGCATTTTTCTCAAGAAAAGTACGAGGCAATAGTGGCGGAGGTAGAACGTTTATCCAGAGTAAGGAACATTCGAGAATCACAATACCCTTTGTGGGCAACAAATCCAGTGTTGGTAAAAAAGAAAAATGGCAAATTGCGAATGTGGGTAGATTTTATAGACTTAAATTGGGCTTGTCCTAAAGATCCTTTCCATGTCCGACGAATAGATTAGTTGGTAGATTTCACATCTAGAAATCGATTACTTTCCTTTATGGATGCTTATGCAGGGTATAATCAAATCAAGATGGATTTAAGGGATGAAGAGAACACTTCGTTTATCACTGGAATGGGTTTGCATTGTTATAAAGTAATAATGCCTTTTGGGTTAAAAAATGTTGGGACAACCTATCAACATTTGGTGAATAAACTTTCGAGGCACAAATCGGGCGAAATATTGAAGTATATATCGATGACATGCTGGTAAACAATCTTAAGGATGATGATCATTTTGATGATTTATAGTAAACTTTTATTAACTTAAAAAGGTTCAACTTAAAACTAAACCCATAAAAATATACGTTTGGGGTTCGATTAGGAAATTTCCTCGGATATATAGTGAGTGAAAAAGAGATTGAAGTCGACCCACCACAGTTAAAAAATTTAAATGCTATGACTCATCCTCGAAATATAAAAGAAGTCAAAATATTAAGAGGCTGGTAGGCAGCGATCATTAGATTTATATCTTGCTCTTCAGATAAATATGCTCATTTTTTCCAGGTATTGAGGCATGAAAATTGTTTCAATTGGACAAATTACTGTTTTGAGGCTTTCCATCGGAGTAAATAATACCTTTCTACACCAAAAATCCTCACAAAGCCTATTCCGCGGGAAAGATTATTTCTTTATGTAGTAGTTTTAGATTATGTTGTAAGTGTTATGTTAGTTCGAGAATAAGAAAATATTCCAAAACCAGTGTATTACATCTGTAAAAGTTTGTTGGATGCAGAAAAATGATATCTAAAGTTAGAAAAATGGGTCTTGCGTTAGTAATTGTTGTTCGAAAAATGAGACCATATTGTCAAGCTCATTTTATTATGGTATGAACGTCTTTTTCGTTAAAAAAATTGCTTCAAATACGTGACATTTTGAGGAGAATGGCCAAGTATTTGGTTGAATTATGAGATTATGATATTGAATTTGAACCCAGAACTGCGATCAAAGCACATGACTTATGAGACTTCTTAGTAGAGTTTCTTTCTGAGCGGTCAGATATGGAAATTGATGAGAATAATTTTGAAGTAGAATGGGTAATCCAAACAGATGGAGGCTCAAGTGTATTAGGGACTGGGGCTGGGGTACATTTGATTTATCCAGAAAAAACAGTTATGTATCAATTCATCCGTTTTGGGTTTAGAACAACGAATAATAATGCAAAATATGAAGCAACTTTAGTAGGTTTAAGGCTTGCACAAATCTGTCGGGCTCAAAAAGTTAAGTTAGTCAGCGATTCAAAACTTATTGTTAATCATACATCTAGCTAATCTGAGTCTCGAAATGGTCATTTAGTAAAATATTTAAATGTTTTAAAAGATTTGGCTTTAGACTTCGAAAAGGTTAGCTTTGAACATGTCCGAAGAGAAGAAAACTCTGTGGCAGACTCTTTAGCAACTGCTTCATATTCAGAAGAATATCCATGGATTATTACGCAATAAAGCCCGTCGATTATTAAAATAATTCGGAGCAAGTGGTTGGAATAATAGATGAATACTTCGAGTATCCATTGAAGAAGAGAAGGATTGGAAACTAGACATATTTAAGTTTTTTAGAAAATGATGAATTGTCAGTTGATAAATCGTTGTCTAAAAAGTAAATTTTAAGCCTCATGGATACATAGTTCTCAGAGGCGTTTTGTACAAAAAATCCTTCAGTAGACCTTTACTCCGATGTTTGGGCAAAAATAAATCACGGATGATACTATCATAATTGCATGATGGAGAATGATCAACGCATTGTGGGTACAAGGCTCTAATAAGATGAGTATTTTTGGTAGGATACTATTGGCCTGTTATATATTTTGATGCAAAATAGTTGGTTAAAAATGTGATACTTATCAAATATTTTCCAATATAATTTATAAACCAAGAGTCTCTTTTGAAAGTTTATTCGAGGCACTGTCGTTTGACCGATGGGGCATTGATCTTGTTGGACCTCTACCAATGGCTTCTGGAGGGCGATAGATAATAATTATGGCAGCAGATTACTTATTAAAATGGGTTGAGGTAGAGCCATTAGTAGGTACAAAAGTTAAATATGTCATTAGATTTATTACTTTGAATATTTGTTATCGTTTTGGGGTTCCAATGAGAGTCACAACAGATAATGGACCTTAATTTAACAATAAAGATTTGAAAAAAAATTGTGACTCTCAAGGAATACAACAATACTTCTCGACTCATTTTCATCCACAAGAAAATGGGCAAGTATAAGTCACTAGTCGAATAATTCTTGATGGGCTAAAGAAAAATTTAGAAGGGAAGGCATGAAAGTGGTTGGATGATCTGCAAGAAGTTCTTTGGGCATATCAGACAACTTCTCGAACAACATCGGAATCTCCATTTGAGTTGGTATATTGAATGGATGTTATATATCATCTAAGGTGGTTTTTTCATTATATCGTGTCACACCATATTTCGAAGACTCTAATGATGTAAATAGGGAAGTTGAGCTGGATTTGATCGAGGAAAAAAGGAGGCAGGCACAAATAAAATCGTTATATTATCAAACATTGATGAGAAGTAGATATGCATACAAAGCTAAACGAAGAGAATTTAAAGTGGGAGATCAAGTTAAGAAAGGTACTTCTTCATACCAAAGAAAAATACCCCGGGAAGTTATGTCCTAACTGGGAAAGCCCATATGAGATAAGAAAAAGAGTGAAGCCTTGAACACATTGAATTAAAGATAAAGAAGGAAGAAGTCTCAAACATTCGTGGAATGTAGAACATCTTAAATTGTATTTGGTATTTATGTAAAAAATATATATGTTTTTGTGTAAAGTATCGGTGGCATACTCTTTTCTACCCTAGTGGCGCATGAAGGTTTTAACGAGGTGCCTTATTAGCCGATTTATATATATAAACTTTTGTCATAAAATTATTCAATAATTTTGGACCAAAAATGTCTTCCAACGAAGTTGATCTCAAACCATTTAATTTTGGACCTAAATGGTCTTCCAGCGAAGGTTGATCTCAAACATTTTTAATTTTAAACCTAGAAGATTTTCCAACAAAAGTTGGTCTTAATTATTTGAAGCATAATGAAAACAATCACAATCTAATGTATTTCATAAGTCACTAGTTGGTAAAACAAAATTGCCTCGAAGATCATGAGGACTTTTACAAAATTAACTCAAAAATTACGAGGACTTTTATAATTTTTTCTTATTCTGAAGGTTCAGGAGAATTGCCTTCATCAGTTTCCGTTTCTTCACTATCACTCAAAGATATCCCAGAAGAATGATATTCGACTGGGACATTCTTCCGGAAACTACCCAAGTTCAACGCTCATAAATTTTCATGATCAACCCAGATCTAAATGTTGCGTCCATTGCGTCTTACTTGTCCACACACTTAGCAGCATATGCTTCAACAACCGCCTCCTTATCTTTCTTAGCTTAGGATAATATAAGTTTTTTCTCTTTTACAATCTTCTCAAACTCTTTGAAGCACCTCGCGAAGCAATCTGAGGCCTTGTCGTTTCTCTATTTGTAAGCTGCAATGAGCATATCCTTAGTGGGTTTTTTCTTCACATAAAGATCCTTGTCCTCTTGGCAACAATTATCAGTAAGCATGACCTAATTCTCAGCTAAGATCAGTTTTTCGTAAATCGTATCGACTTGTTTCTCAACCATTGAATATTCTTGCTCAAGCTCATTAACCAGTGATTGAACTAATAATGCTACAGATTTATAATGATTTTTCCGACTTTTCAAATACTGCATATTTTTCCAATAGTAAATGAGGAATGGAGCAGCTTATGAAGATGATGAGAAAATTTATCTTCTCGAGGAATCTCAAACGAGCTAGACGAGGATCCAGCCTCGCAAGAAACCAAAGTTTGAGAATCAACGTTTTGGATGTTATCTTGAGGGTCTTGAGTGATTAAATCGATTGGTGGAAGTTGGGAGGAGTTAGATTCAATGACTATTCTTTCTAGTAAAATCTTGGCATGCTCAACCACTTTATCTTCCTGGGAACTAACTGTCTCGGAAGTTTCTGGGATCTCTTCCAAAATTATTTTTAACTTTCGTTGGCATTTATTTTTAGAAGGAGTTTGACTGGGGAGTTTTTATGAGCTTTGGTAGAGAGATTTTTAGACCCTATAGGTTTTTCAGCCTTTGAATTTTCAGTATTATCTTCATCATCGTGAGTTTCTGCACCATAAACTTCCTCATTTTCCAAGAATGTTATGAGTCTTCATCCAGACGACTCTTAGCTCTGGATATTTTTGGAAGAAATACTACGACATCTTTAGCTTCCAATCGATCTAAGACATCTTACTGATTTAGAATAATCATGAGCTCTTCCAAAGATAACCGCTCTAACAGATTGAACCTCCATAGGTGACTTTTGGCAAGATTAGTAGGCGTGAAACAAAGTCATAATTTATTGGACCAGGCAGTTTTAGCCCACAAACTTTGATGAACTTAGATATTTCTTAGAGATAAATCAAGATGCGAAAATGTTCGTATGGGGCCGTTAGTCTAAGAAATGTTCGTATCATATACTTTTAAAGAGAAAATCAGTATGTAGTAGAGAGAGAAATAGACAGAAGGAATAAATGTAGTAATAATTGACTCATCATTGGCCCATTCCCCAAAAAGGGAATGTCCTTTTATAGTACAAGAATCAGATGGTGAATTTACATGTTTGCCACTAATAAATGGACTTTCTCACCCCACTCTTTTACTCTTTGTAAACAAGGTCTGAGGGTATATCATTTAGCCCCCTTAATCCTTATCTTACTATTCTCGGTATTTTCTTCATTTATTAGTAGCCCCTGGTACTTGTGAAGATGTCTGAATAAGGACTGATTAATGAAAACGATGTTTCCTTTCTTTTGAGCCTCCTTGGATTCTTAGATTTCTGGGCTTCTTTGTATGACTTATTGTAATTCTCCACGAATCATTCTTATATCGTACTTTGATCGGGAAATTTCGTTACTTACGTTCCTGGAACAAATATCTTCATCGACATCCCTCAGATTATGTTTTATAAACTTGTTCAGATTTATGACCTCACCTCTGGTTATAGTGATCTCACCTAACCCATCATTCCTTTTGATCTCGCGTGCTTTTATCTAATCGTTATAGTATCAAAGATAGCTTATGTAGTGACGTCACTTTTGGTCACATGTAGAACATCTACCAATGCATGCCAGCGCGTTCTCTGAAACCGTTTGTGAATAAGGTAACGTGTCGAATGGATATTTGAAACTGACTCTTCACCTTATACCCAGTAGCAATCATTACTCCACCATAAATACTTATCTATTTCCATAGTGTTAAGTTTACATATTTTATTTCTGCTCACCATAATGTAGAGAGAGTTGTTCAAGAGAGATAAGAAACTTTTAACTGAGTTATTTTTCAACCTTTCATGCCTGAAGAGTTTATCAATCTCAGAAGATATAAACTTTAGAGGTGGTTCAATATCTCAAACAAAGTTGCTGAACGTAAATCTTCCAGTGATAGAGAGTATCCAACACTTGTAGAAATTTTCTAGATAAACTTTCATGATGACTGGTCCCCTCTCCGGGAGTGTATTTCTCTTGCCACTCAGCCCCGGTCAAGCTTGTTTAAGTAATAACAAGGGTGACCCTTCTTCTTCTTCTAAAAATACTCGCAAGTCTTCTTCTTTCCTAACAATGGGAAGTGGAAAATAAAGGCTTACTAAGGCAAATAAAGGAGATCACGCTAAAAGGAAAATATCTTCACACCTACGAAGTCTATCAAGGTTAAAATTTCTTCTTCTATTGTAACTCCTCACGTAACTTCTCAAGAATCCCCTCAAACTACTCCAGAAGTTATTTCCGAAAACCTTCTTAGAGAAATGTTCAACTGGAATAAGTTTTGAAATCTATCACTGAAATTCAAGAGAGAAACTTGATTGACGAGTCTGACACTGACCAAGAGAAAAACGACGTAATTTTGGTGGAGGTACAAACCTTACAAGTTTTCCCAGCAGTAATCATTTCCCCCGGACCTTCTACGCCATAGTAGGGAACATCTTTTCCTCCATCGGAAGTTACAACTGATCCTCCTTCTCACCGAGGAGAGGCTTCCTTAGTAAGAAAGGATAAGAAGAAGAAAAAGATGAGACGTGTATCGAGTTTGCCTTCGAATATAGAAGATATTATGGGCAAAAATCTTGTGAGATCGAAGCTAAGCATTTTCTTGCCCTCTTCAAGATAAAATAAAAATACTTTCACCCAACCGAGGAGGTGCAATTAAGAGAACGATGGGAAATTCCTGTGAATGTTACCATTCGATTCCCGACAATTGGAGAGACGCCATTATTCGTTCGTGACCATGAGTTGGTTCTCTACACAGAACTTATAAATTGGGGCCTCCGCTTGCCTCTTGATCCTGCTTTAGTGGAGTACTTCAGTCTTATTGGACTTTTCCCATCTCAGGCTAGCCTTAACATGTGGCATACACTTATGGCCTGGATCATGGCCTCTATGATTTCTACGACCGCATTCTCCATGGAACAACCTGTCTCAATGTCGGGTGTAGCTAAAAATTCTTACTATCCTTTTTATTCTCTTCGTCTTACAAGGAAGTACAAGGTGGTCAAGGATCTCTTAGAAGCCGACAAAAAATGGAAACAACAATTTATTTTTTATCTATGGGCTGTGAGAGACCGAATTTGAGGACTCTCATGAGATTCCTCATCGGTTAACTTAGGGATAGTCTGGGCGAGGTACTTACTTACATACTTTGTTCTGTTTTTCTTATTAGAATTAGCCAGCTTAAGATATCTTCTTTTGAATATCCATGAAGGGGATTGCCAAACCCTTCAAGAATTATGCTACATCCGCAAAGAAAGTCTTCGAGAAGCTAATTCTTTGGACATGTGCCAATTAGAACTACAAGTTTCATCGATGCTTCATGCCAATGAATTTGGTTAAAAGCCATCTTTGGAGATATGATCCAAGTCAGAATAAATCCTTAACGAAACTCATGATACCCCCCTAGAAGATGTTGTTCTCAAGCGCTTGGAAGCTTTAGACAATATGGGTTTTCTTCTCACTCGAGCTTGGGATCCTAGTCATCAAGATGCTGAGAAATCTGAAGATGAACAAACCAAGGAGGAAACTGGCTCGGAGAATAATATCCGGGAAGAGCAGAGGACTGAAGTCCAAGGGGAACAACATAACAAAATCCAAGATGAGCAACTAACTAGAGTCCAACATGAGCAACAAACTGTAGTCCAACAGGTGCAACAAATTGACGTCCGGAGAAGTCCTCAAGCTAGCGTTCGGGGAGAAAACCAAGTGAATTCTTACTATGAAATTATGGTTGAGGTGAGGCCAGTTGAGAGAGCAGCGGTTGTGAGGTCAAAGATACTTTCTGCTCAAGAGAAACAGAAGAATGTGGTCGATAGCGAATAAGAAAGTAACAATACAACCTGTCCAAGTTTCCCCAATGTAAAGAAAGTTGTTATAGTCGATTCAGATTCTGGAGGAGAATTTGTCATACAGAAAAAGCAAGTTGTTGGTCAAAAATAAATTATTGAGGAAGATAAACGTCTCTACCACGCCTTAGCTTATTTTGATGTTTATGAAAACGGCTTCGTTGCGAATGAGCTTAATAAGTTGCTTCGCGTTGCTGCTCTCCTCAAAAGGAAAACTAATTGCAAAGATCATTATAAGGGTGAATTCCTCCAGAATAGGTGAAGAACAAGGTGGAGAACTTGAATGATGAATTTGCCAAGGAAAAAAATACATCTACCGGATTGAAGAAACTTGAGAACGAACTTACTCAAGAGAAAAAGACGTCCGCTGAACGCTTGTCCATAATCACTTCCTTAGAGACTAAAATCTCTAAAGAGAAAGAAAAGTTTAATGATGAGAGGGAGTGTTTTATTACTAAGGACATTGAAACGAGTACTGCATTTGATAGTCTTTACAATTTTTTTGAGATGACTAAGACATATTTTGAGGGGGCTGTTAAAGATATTGAAAAGCTTTCTACAGATAACGAATCTTTGAAGAAGAACTTCGAAGTTGAAAAGAAGAAAACTTAGGATGCGTATGCTGCCAGTATCGCCTCTCGTCTTGAAGAAATATATGCTAACATGAAATTTGCCCTGGTGCTAGAGATGCGTGAAAAGTTTCTTGATTTGAATTTAGCTTATCTTTGGCATTGTGTTATTGAGAGACACCGTCCGGAAAGTATTTCTATAGAAGATTTAACAACTAGCAACGAATCAGAAAGTTCTTTTTTTGCATTTGGCTCTTCAGAAGATAGTAAAAAAAATACCGCCTCCAAATAGTGTTGTTAACCATTGTAATTTTTTATTTTTTATACCATATATGGGTAGAAATTTATGGGATTTTGTTTTGTATAATTATTTTCACATTATAAGAACTTTTCATGAGATATTGATCTTAAATTTTTTTACCCATACTTATTTTCCTTATAAGAAGTTTTTCATATGAAAATGTTTTTACTTAAGAATCTTTGCCCATACTTCTCTCCCTAATACATGGTTTCTTAATATGAATTTTTTTTACTCCGATCCAGCTTTAGTAAACAATCTTTCATATTCAAAAGTTTTATTTTTACTTACCTCTTAGGTAAAATATATTTTATGTGTAAATGTTTTACCAAGCCTTAAAAAGGGCTACCACTTAGTTCAAAATAATAAACATCGTCATCCAACGTTCTTTGGATGGCCCATTAAATTCAAAATGATGAATATAAAAAAGGGCCTCTCTTAGTTCAAAATGATGAACATTATCATCCAACAATATTTAGAAAGCCTCTGTAAGTTCAAAATAATGAAAATCATCAACTCGCATTCGTTTGAATACCTATCTTGGGTCAAAATAATGAACATTATCATCCAAACTTTTTTGGAGTGTCTTTTGAGTAAAAAAAGATGAACATGTATGGAAGTCATTTTGAGATGGAAAAGGAATTTTATATAAGTGGGATATTATGGCACCTCATTAAAACGTTCATGCGCCCCAGGGTAGGAAAAAGTATACCACCGATACTTACACAAATTTATAAATAAAATATTTACGATTTTACAAATTCACTCTAAATAAACTTTAAGGTTCTCAATGTTCCAGGGATGGTGAAGATATTTTCCTTCTTTATATTTGAGTCTGTATGTCCCTGGCTTTATCTTCTTTGTTACCGTATATGGACCCTCCCAATTAAGAGCTAACTTTCCCAACCTTTTTTCTTTTGTATGGAGGAAAACGTTACTCAAAAATTTGTCTCCGACTTTGAATTCTTGTCTTCTAAATTTTGAAGCATATCAACTTCTCATTAAAGTCTAATAATGTAAAGAACTTAGTTATGCCTTTCTTCTCTTTTTCTCTACCAGATTCAACTCTATGCGCTTTCCCTTGTCATTTGTTTCCTCAGAATATTCACTGATCCTGAATGAGCGGAAAATTGTTTATGATGGTACCACTGTATTAATCCCATAAATGAGGGTGAATGGTGACTCTTGCGTTGCGGTCCAGAAGTCATTCTATAAGCCCACATAACTTCTTGTAGATAATCTAGCCATTTTCCAGCCTTACCTTCTAAATTCTTTTTTAACCCATCTAGAAATATTTGATTAGTCACCTCGACCTGGCCATTTTTCTGGGGAATAAAAGGTGTTGCAAAACATTGTTGTAGCCCCTTAGATGCACAGAAGGCTTTCATCTCTTTGTTATCGAACTGTGGTCCGTTGTCCATTGTTATTTTTCTCAGAACCCCAAAATGACAAAAAATGTTAGAAACAATAAATCTGATCACATTCTTAGCTCTTGTCCATGCCAAAGGCTTAGCTTTCACCCACTTAGAGAAATAGTTGATTGCAACAATGATTGTCTGTCGACCTCCATATATCATTGGTAATGGTCTCACCAGGTCAATGCATCATCGATCAAATATTAAAGACTCATGTATCGATTCGTGGGGCACACCCCATGCATGGATTGGATTAGAAAATATTTGGCAGGTATCACATTTTTGCACTAATTCCTTAGCATCCGAGGAGAGCGTCGGCCAGTAATACCCAACAAGAAAGACTTTATGTATCAACGTTTTGTAGCCACAATATGTTGATCCTTCCGCGTCATGTAAATCTGTACGTATCATATGCGATTCATCTCTTCCTAAATATCGGAGTAAAAGTTAGCTAAAATATTTTTATACAGTACATCTCCCAGTACAATATACATGTATGCCTTGAATCGTATTATTTTAGCCATCACCTTATCAACTGGTAATATAGCATTGACAAAAAATTCTTGAATCTCGCTCCTCTAGTCTTTTGCTATACTTGTAGAAATTTGAAAAGCTTCAACAAATCCTTCAACTGATTCGGATCCCTTTACTATAGAAGGGTTTTCTTGTACGATTATCCAAGGGTACTCCTCTGAGTAAGAAGTTTTAGCCAAAGATTCAGCTACTAGATTTCCAGTTCTGTGAACATGTTCGTATCTAGCACCCTCAAAAGTCAAAGTTAAAACCTTCAAAGCCCATAGATATTTAATTAAGTGACACTTTCTTGCTTCCGATATGCCAGATGCATATTTTATGAGAAGCTGTGAATCGCTTATCGGCCTTACTCTTTTTTTTCCACAAATTTTAGCAAGTCTCAAACCCGCCAAAGCATCTTCTTACTCGGCTTCGTTTTATTATGCTTTAAATCCAAATCGGATGGCTTGATACATTGTGATTCCCTACAGAGAAACTAATTGCACACCTATTCCAAAATCAGACGATCTTGAACCCATCAGTTCAGATTTTCCACTTTGCTCCAAGTTTTTCGTCATCGACTTCCATATCAGTCCGCTCTGAGTAAAATTCAACTAAGAAGTCAGCTAATTCGTGTGCTTTAATAACAGTTCTTGGCTCAAATTTATTATAAAATCTTATAGATCAACCGACCACTTAGTCATTCTCCCTCACATATCAGGCCTTCGTAACATATTATTTTATGGAAAAGATGTTCGTACAACAATTGAATGAGCCTGAAAGTACGGTCTTATTTTTCGCGCAGATGTAACTAGTGCAAGGTCTAACTTCATACTCGGCTTCGTTGTTTGATGATTTGAATCTAAATCGGATGGCTTGATACATTGGGATTCCCTCCGGAGATTGCACATCTACTCCACAATCAGACAAGCTTGAACCTATCAATTCAGATTGTCCACTTTGCTCCAAGTTCTTCGTCATCGACTTCCATATCAGTCCGCTCGGAGTGAAATTCGACTAAGAAGTCAGCTAATATTTTACTTTAATAACAGTTCTTGGCTCAAATTCAATATAAAAATACCCTAGCTCAACCGACCACTTAGTCATTCTCCCCGACACATCAGGCCTTTGTAACATATTCTTCTATGGAAAAGATGTTCGTACAACTATTGAATTAGCCTGAAAGTATGGTCTTATTTTTTGCGCAGATGTAACTAGTGCAATGGCTAGATTTTCTAACCTGAGGTATCGCTTCTCAGTATCTAGAAGACTTTTACTCACATAATATACTAGCTTCGGAACATTTCTCTCTTCTCGGATTAAAACCGCACTCACCACAAAATCTGATAATGCCAAATAGAATTATAACTTCCCCCCTAGATTTGGCTTTGTCAAGATTTCCGGTGAAGAAATGTATTATTTGATCTGATGATAAACATCTGAACATACTTGAGTCTAGTCAAAACATTTTCTTTTCTTAGCACGTGGAAAAAATAAGCGCACTTATCTGATTACCGTGATATGAACGTGTTCAACGCTGTCACTCTTCCTGTTAAGATTTGTACTTCTTTGATTGTTCTCGGTGGTCCCATAGTACTCGTTTCTTTTAACTGTATTGGGCCAGCTTCAGTACCATGCTCACTGACTATGTACTCTAAACAATTTCCAGATCTTACCCAGAACGTGCATTTTTATGGATTCAATTTCAGGTTTATCTTTGTTGAATTGGCAAAATTTTCTTCTAAGCCCGCCAGATGGTTTTCATCCCTTGAGCTTTTGACTAACATATCATCAATGTAAACATCAACATTTTTTCCAATTTGAGACTCAAAATCTTTGTTTACTACACGTTGGTATGTCACTCTAGCGTTCTTCAATCTGAATGGCATTACCTTGTAGAAGTGTAAACCTCATCTGGTGATAAGAATTTTACTCTCCTGATCTCTTGGATCCATTTAGATTTGATTATACCCTACATAAGCATCCATGAAAGATAATAGTCGGTTCCCAGATGTTGAATCAACTAACTGATTTACTTGGGCACATGGAAATGATCTTTGGGGCACGCTCTGTTTAGATTAGGGAAGTTCACACACATTCATCACTTGTCATTCTTCTTCTTTACTAGGACCGGATTAACAGTTCATAAAGGATATTATAACTCGCGTATGCGACCCACTTTGGTTAAATGATCCACCTCTTCCATTATAGATTCACTTTTTTCTTGAGAAAAAAATTTCATTTTTTGTATGATCGGACGAACACTGCTTTGTATCGCAAGCGTATAACAGATGACGTTTGCTAGAACCCCTATGACATCCTCTGTACACCATGCAAACAAATGTAATTTCATTGAAAGAAACTTGATTAAACTTTATTTTACCTCCAGAGATAATCTCGTGCCAATTTTGAGGCTTCTACCCAGAAAGAAGACATGATCCTCAAAGTTATTATTTGGGACCATGAATCTGGGGGCTTCCCTCAGCTCATCCACGAGATCAGACTCCGGGGGAGCCCCCACTGATTATTATTCTTTTTTTTACTCAACCCCCTTAAACTGTTTGGGGGGGCAACATTGCTCGGTAACACTTTATTGCCATTTTTGGCTGCTTCTTACTATTCCCACATTGCTTCCCACTGCATACTTCAAACATTGATAGACGGTTGATGGAACGACATGAATTTTAGATAACCAAGACCTTTTGAAGATAACATTATAAGATGTTGGAGCATACACCAGTACAAATAAGATTGTAACAACCTTCTTGAATGGTTCTCAACCCAATTCTACTATGCTCTCAAACTCTCCGACCACCTCCGTTATAGCCCCAGTGAGTCCAACTATCATTCGGTCCGATTGTAAGATTGTTGGTGGGTTTTTAATATGGCTATAAATAGACATAAACATTATGTTAGGTGAATTACCCGTATCAATCAAGATTTTTTTTATCTTATTTCCCACTATCTTCACTCTGATAACTACTGCATCCTCATGCGAACCAAATACGTCTCTCATGTCATCACCTTTGAAACAGAGTATAGGAGACAGATTTCCATACAGATGTGTTGAAGCGTATGCTTCCAGCTGTGTTGCTAGACTAACGATGTGTCTCTTCCAAGAGTAATTCGATATTCCTACAACTGTATCTCCCCCAAAAATTATTAGTGACTCAAAGAAAGAACATAACTCACTAACCTTTTCTCTTGCTATCAATTATTCTACCATGTTTATGATGGTTCTGCCACGCTTTGGGTCTAAATACTCAGCAAAGATATCGAATGCATCTATAGATTCTTCCTCGATTGTTTCTGATATCATCATCGCATCCTCCTGCTTAGGAAGTTTGAGAGAAACTTAGAATTATTCTTCATAAAATTTACTAACTTCCCATTTTATATCAAGTATTTTACTTATTTTTTTAGTGTCACACAATCTTTTGTATCATGCCTGATATCCTCATGATACTTGTAATACTTGTTTTTTTGTGCTCCCTTGGAGTCTGCATTGAGAAAGTCTTACGAAAGTGCGCATTCGAATGTGCCTTCTCAAATATAGTAGATACACACTTAGTCAACTCAGCATAATGAGCTAGTCGGACCCATTTATTGGATATAGGCCGGACATACTGCTGAGTAATGACTACATGTGCGTACTGTAAAGTGTTGACTATCAATTGAGGTGGCTGACATATTACTTGTAATGGTGCTCGTGGTCAGATTGTACTTGTTGGATGCGATACTTGCTGTCGGACATTCATTGGTGTCACACTGGCTCTTATCATGGTCGGATCTTGGCAGAACTCATTCGGATTAAACTGCAACATCGATTCTATCTCCAACGCTCTAGTTTCTTCAACTAAAATTTACTTCTCTATTTGATCCAGCAATGCTCAAAATGTCATAGCTTGTGTCTCTACGACATTATCCTTCCCCCGGAAGCAAGCCCATTCAGAAAGCAGCTAGAGCCATTTTGTCTTCACAAAATTCCATATATTTCTTAACTTTGATGAAACACTTTGTATAATCTTTGAGACTCTCTCTCACTTTCTGTCTGCACTAGATTATAGTTTCCCAATTATAACCTCAAATTATGTCCAACTCTGTAAGTGTTTCCTTATGGTCCTTCATTCGCGACCGTATAGAGTCCCTCATCGGACGTGAAAGTAAACTGATTACTGACTCAGTAATCTTAATTGTAGTTGTTAGGCTGAATTTTCCTCGAACGAGTTACATGTTTAGGTCGTATTGCATTTACCGCATTGGCAGGCTCTTTGGATTATAACTTTCTCTTTTATGATCGTGATTTTTCTTCCTCGAACTCTTAGTTCTTCGACTAGTTCGATGGGAACTTTTATGCACCCTCGAATATTTGTGTCTCTGACCTACTTTATGCCTAGTATCGGTATCTGAGGATGAAAATTAATCTGAACTAAGAGAAGAATACTCACTAGACTCTGTTTATTCGTATCGTTGTTCAAATCTAGCTCGACTTTTAGAGGATCGATGATTTTTTCTCTGATGCTTTTCCTCGGATTGATTGAAATCTTGAGCTTGACCTACCACAGTATGCTCTCGTCGGACTTCTAATTTGATTCTTCGTGAGCTGACTATCGCTTCCTTTTTAGCATTTAGCCTTTTAATACCTCCAACATATCTTTCCGCCTAACAACCAAGACAGATTATTTGAGGAGCTCTTCAACATATCGATTATTTTTGTTTCTTTCATTTGTCACTTGCTCTTCCATCACAAGATCTCCAGATGAGATTTCGATCAATATTTTGTCGGATTTTCCTCTATCTCTCCACGAATTTTAGTTTTTATCGTTTTTTTTGCTTTAGATTATTTTTGTGGTTTTGGAACGGTAATTCCGGGTACCACTCAAGTTTCCACAAATGGCGCCACTGATAAACTTAGATATTTCTTAGAGATAAATCCAAATGCAAAAATGTTCGTATGGGAGTGTCAGTCTAAGAAATGTTCGTATCAGATACTTTTAGAGAGATAATCAGAATTTAGTAGAGAGAGAAAAAGATAAAAGGAATAAATGTAGTAATAATTGACTAATCATTAGTCAATTCCCCAAAAAGGGAATGTCCTTTTTATAGTACAAGAATCAGATGGTGAATTTACATGTTTGCCACTAATAAATGGACTTTCTCACCCGACTCTTTTACTCTTTGTAAGCAAGTTCTAACGGTATATCATTTATCCCTCAATCCTTATGTTTCCTTTATTTTAGTCCTTGACCACTAAATACATTAATTTAACCTCGTATTTAATATAATAAATCTTATTATTCTCTATATTTTCCTTCCTTTATCAAATTTAACTTGGTTAAGATGGTTGTTACTCTAGGCAAAAAATCAGTGTAGGGCTTAGATATGCCATTCATTGCTATTCATGAGTAAGAGGGAAAATATATGAGAATAAACATAAGAAAAATTTGAAGGAAATAGAAGAAAGGCATAATTTTATTAGTCCATATAGAGACATCTTGTGGGGATTATCGGTGGTCGCCTCAAATCCTGTCTCATAAATGCCTTAGATAAAAAGAAAGCATTGTTTCCAGTTTTTGTTTCCCTCGAGCAAGTCCTTAACGATTTTCTAGTTTCGGCTGAAGGTCAAAGAGTAAAAGGGGAAATATGGATTTTTAGCCAAACTTGAGAGGTAACTAACTCTTCAGGAAGAAAAACTTATCCCCGAAATTATGGAGGTCGTGATGCAGGCTATGAGAGTGAACTACATGTTAGGTCCAGCTTGGACGGGGAAAATATTAATCATCACAAAATATTCTACAAAAAATAGTCTAGGGGGTAACGCAATCCTCAATTATTCAGTTCGGTATAAACAATCAACTCATTATCTTTGACTGACAATGGAGTTTCCCCAACAATTGGAAAGTGGATGGAGATAGTAGAAGGAATTCCCCATCGGTTTCTCAATTTGGCCTATTCGAATACGTCATAATACTTGTACTGCACTTTATGCAAGGCCATAAGGTGTTTGTTTTCGATTGCTTTAAGGTTTTTTCCCAACTAAAGAATCGATTTCAAGAGGGAGTAAAATATCTTATTTTGACTTCACCGTTTTCTTTGGAGACAAATTCCCCTTTTCAATTTGAAGAGTAGTGACATTTGGTTCTTTCTCAAGCAATGTAACAATGGCTTTTCTCTTTTTGGTATCTTAAGAAGTAGTGGCAGTTGTCTCTTCAACTGAGATTAGCGCTCCATCGGAAGTAGTCAACTCTTTTTCTTCACCGAAAACTAATGCTAGAGCATCCTTAACATTTTCATTATCAGATTCAACTGTAGTAGGATGAGCAGAAGAGATTTTTGAGTCAGTCTCTAGAATAAGTTCGAGGGTTAGCAACGTCAACTTTTGTCAACTTGCGAGAAGGAATTTCTGGCATTGGACAAGGATTTTCCATGTGGATTATAAGATGGAGTGACGAGAATTTCTGATGGAGACTCCTTGGAATGTTTGCTGTTTTTATGTTTACTCTCTTTATGATATATTTTCCTTTTTGAGGAGGAGCCCTTCGAGTGTTTGTCTTTTTCCATTTTGATAGAGTCACTCTATTAAATTGTTGAGCAAGCGTGATTAAGGGGTTGAGAGAAAATATTTGAATGGATGATTACATTAGAAGTATCCCAAGGAGGCTAGACACTGTAGTATGTGACAATGAGTGGTTGGGGCTCTGGTTCGACATATAGACCGACATCTTTCCTTTCTTTGAATTTTTTGCTAATTATATCGATAAGGAGTTAAGGATTTTATATGAAAGATATGGGCTTTAATAGATGTCAAAGCCCAAAGTTGTGAAAGGTTGTTTGCTTAGGGGAAAACTTTCCATATTATAGGTAATAAGTGCCCATGGACACGTTATGTCGCTCATACGATAGTTCATGTCAGAAATATGGACACGCAAAGGGCATCTTAATCTATATCTGACAAAAAGAGAGCTTTTTTATTAGTGTGGCAGAAAATTCATGACGTCACAAGTGAAGAAAAATTGGGAAAACGTTTGGTATAGATGCCAAGAGAATAGATAAAATCCGAGTATATTTTCTATGAACAAGTTAATCGGAATTCAAGAAGATTTATTTGCTCAAGATTTTGTGGAAGATTTATTTGCTCGTGGAATAGTTAACGAAATTCAACAAGGAATGCCAAGCTCAATTCGAATGGATACTTTTTGCATTCGATGAAAGGTTTTTCACTTGACAAATTAACAATTAAAGCACCAAGTAGTTCGATGAAGATAAGATTGGTCATATAACAATCCTTGTTTGAATATTTTCACAAGGACTCAGGGGCTACTCATGAGGGAATAATGAATCAACTAAAAGACTTTAGAAAATTAAGGGTAGAATTTGACATAAAGAAAGTCTTTTATGAGTAATTGTTGATTATGTAATAGAAATTAACCAATTTATAACAAACAATAAACTTTAGGATGGAACCACAATTAGCAACTTGTTTAGACATGTGAGACCCTACAAATTTACTATAAATACACACCACCTTTTTTTGGAGAGAGGTGATTGATTAACGATTACACAATTAATGTTTATGAATTTCTCTATTAAATATGGAGCTTCTCTCTCTAAAAAATTTATTCAGTAGCTTGTATAACGAATTTGACCCTCCAAACATAGTTTTACTCTTATATTTCCTCCAAAGATCCTCGAACTATAATATATAATGTTTGATTTACTAACTTCTTGTTTTCAAGACTTTCTTAAAAGTTAATAACAAACTTCATGGAAAAATTGATGTGCTTGTTAGGTGTTAAGATTCTGTATATCAGAAGTTACTTATAAAATGGGTTAAAGATAATGTTGGCTCGATATGAAATGCTAAGATGTTTTACATTATGAAATTTATCTCTTTTTTGGTTTTTATAAGTTAGTTTAACAATCTTTAAGGCTTTTTACAAAGTTGATATATGCACAACCATGTGATAGAACTCCAAAACATATGCAATCCTTGATATCTCAACCAACTTCATGCGAAGGAGGATTATATATAAGTGGGCCTCATAAGCATGACTCATTAGACCATATCATCATTTATACACAAAAAATAATGACATGCATTTTAAACCATTACGTAATTTCCAAAAAAATCTAAAGTGAAAAAACTTCAAAGGCATCAATTTTATGTTATAATGTAAAAAATAGTACTATAAAAATAAAGTTGTTTCGAAATAAAAAATAAAAAAACAAGTTTAGTGTTTACGCGACGAACTATCATACATTGTAGGCAAATATGTGTAAACAACATTGGACTTTTTGAATATGAAATAAATTTATCAAACCAACAAATTCCTGAGAAAAAAACTAAAAAGAGAAAGTAATAGATTAAGGGGTCGATGAGGTATATTACAATAGAGATGTGCGGTTGTTTTTCTTTAACTTAGCCCCATTTTGTTATCGGTGTTGATAGGGTTGGAAATTTATGAACGGTTTATCTTTAAGAAGGTCGGAATTCTCAAGGGTTTATCCTGACCGAAAGCAAATACTAAATTTCACATTATGACTTAGTTGTTTCACCAAACGTGTATGTACTACTTCCTTATTTATTACCTTGTAGTAAATATATAGATGGTTAATGGATTTTTCGGTCTTTGGGTTTGGCTCGTAACCATGATTTGACCAGTTAGGTCCACTGACCTAAAATTTTGAATAAGTTAATTATAAATTTTAAACATTATAAGTAAAATTAAATTTGAGTATATTTTTTTGCTAACAGTTCATAAAAGAAAATATGAGAAGGGACTAGAAGCTGAACCCAAATATATCGGGTCAGAAGCCAACATTATAGAAAAAGAAAAAATGAATATAAAATTACAGTAGTACGTATGAAATTCAATACCCATTTCATCTAGCAGTTAATTGACGGGAACAAAAAAAATGTAACTCTATAAAACAAATATAATTTATGTACAAGTAGAAAGGTTACCCCGGACATACAACTAGGGATGACAATTTTGTCCAAATCCGCGGATACCCACCCGACCCGATGGGATTGGTTATGGGTTTAAAAACAATTCGCGGATGGGTCGTGGGTTTGAAAATTTACTATCCACTAGGTTTGGGATGGGGTATGGGTTTAAGAAATTTTCCACGGGTACCCATCCCAAACCTGACCCACTGGATAATACCCGACGGATACCTGCTATATTAATATTATATAAAATAATAAATTATTTAGTATTATTTATTAAACTTTAAAATAGAGTTATTAATATCAGTATCTGTATTCACTAATACCAAAACCATATATTATTTGCTAATATATACCATATATTTTGAAAATAGTATTATTAATATTATTAATTAAATTTTAAAAAAATTAACATATACCAAAACCATATATTAATTATTGATAACATAACCAAAATACAAAATATTTGCTAATTAGGATACCGTATATTTTGAAAAATATCATTCTATATTTAAATATTGGATTTGATTTTTTAATTTCTCTTAATAGTAATAATATTATTAATTAAATTAAAAAACCATATATTAATTATTAATAGATTACAAAATATTCAATAATCATCATTAGATATCATATATTTTGGAAATAGTTTTTTATATTTAAATATTAAATTTAATATTAACCTAAAAAAATATAGCTTCTATGGGTACCCGCGGATGGGTACCCGAACCCAGCGGATGGGAACCCTAACCCAGCTGGTTTGGGGATTGGAAAATAAAATACTACTCGATGGGTACGGGTTAGCGTATGTGTTTGAAAAATGATGGACGATATGAGTTACGGGTTTAGCTATCCCACACCCATCTCGACCTATTGTCATCCCTACATATAACCCAACCACCCGACACATAGAGTGTATGTACAGATGACATGATATGTGTCGTTGATTGTGAAATTTACATTCCCACTTTTAGCAGTCTAACATTGGACATCATTATATTTAATACTTTGTATGAAGAGATAGATGATGAGGTTGTTGATCCCATTAGGGTATTGGTGGTGAATCCTAGAATTACCATACCTTATTTGGGCCGGTAAACTCCAACGGTCATCCAAAATTATGCTGAATATCTTGATATTGTTGTCAAACATAAAATCACAAATAATAATTTACCCACAATGGGTTACCAGTGAGGTAACGAGTAGTCACGAGTCTATTCCAAATGAGGTAGACTTTCTATTATTGATCGATACCTCGTAAATTTTGTAGGACAAATGCCTAAGAGGTAAAACATTTACAGCCCTATGAGGGAGATTAACCAAGATTTAAAGTCTTTTTTTAGTTTTAATCCAGTTACACCATATAAATATTATTAATATTTACAATTGACCACATATGTTCGAGGACAACCTCTTGATTCCAAGTTTTAAGGTCTGAGACCCCAAGGTTGCTTTCCACTATTGGCAATGTGACAGTTTTCCAAGCCACCTTAGCCTCCAAAGGTCACCCCGTTTCCATATAAATTTGGGAAAGCTCTTTGAGAACCCTTACAATAAATTAAAAAATAGAAGACCAATAAATTTGACCCGAAAAATGGCAAACTTAATAAGCTGAAGTCTACTAGCACATGACAGGTTTTTAGAGTTTCGCAATCTAATATAAGCAATAAGATTATTGAGAATGGTTCAACAATCATTATATGATAATCGATCGTAAAAAGGGGGCACCTAGGTATTTTACTAGGAGTGATATAATATTATACCTTAAAATATTGATTAATTATTATATAATTATAGAAATCACCTAAGAGAAGAAGATTTGACTTTTATTGGAACTGACTTAGAGATCCGAAATATCAAAAAACTTGGTGAGGTTAATGAAGTTTAAATTACCGTGAAAAAAACTCATTAGATCATTAGCTAACTATAAGTTAACAATCTTAAAATTTTGACAATTCTAGTGGTATTTTAATTTACTTTTCTTTTTAAAGATACTCGAAATGAATTTTACAATTACGGCGAACAAAAAAATGACAGTGGATCCCCATATCGTAGACCCTTGCTACCATGAAAGTTTCCACGAAGATCATCATCAATGTTAAGAATATAAAAGAGGGTATATATATTGAATAATTAATTGATCATCATATTCACAAAGTTTATGACGTCAATGATGTCCAAAATTATGTGCCAATAAACGTTGTCAAAAGCTTTCATAAAATTAATTTTAAGTGTGACCCTCAAACATTTACAATTTGTTTGATAAACCCTAACGAGTTCTTAAAATATAATGATGTTGTCAGATTTGTCACAGTTGGAAATAAAAATGGTTTAGTATGTTCCAATCAGCTAGGATAATGAGTCTTTATTTTTGTTAGGCATAATTTTGAAGATGATCTTATATATGATATTGTAGCATGCAACATGCCTAAAATCTGTCGCAAAAAAAAGAGTTATTTTTAGGAATGAGAATGATATAATTGAAATTTCAAGAAGGTTCAGCGAGCCGAAAGTTGAATAATTTTAGGAGCTCATTGTCCATAATATTCCAATAATACTTGAAAATGACACGTTAAAGCCATCAGGCCCCTAGTTTTGTTACCATCGATTTTGAATATGACATGTTGTATATTCTCTCACGTAATTGAACAAATCATGGAAGTCTTATCCTAAAGGATGACTTTAATGGATTTAAAAGCAAAGACCCGCAATAACCCCGTGTATAACTAGTGCCAAGGCGATTAGAGAAGTAGTGCGCGAGAATATTAGTGATCCATGTTGGAGAGGTGATAATATCTCCATAACTATTGAAGATTTAACTATTTTATTATGTAATGTATGAGTTTTGATACGATTATGAAAGATTTTTACATTAATGATATCCGAGTTTGAACCAAGTTTTCGTAGAGGTTTTTTGGAAACTATTTATCATATCTACGAATAAATAAAAAATAAAAAATTCCTCAGTATTCGCATAGAAGAAAAGAACATTAAGAGGATCTAACTTAGATTGGATTGGGCATATAACAGTATATTTTACATGATGGTTATCTAGAAATTGATATCACTAAACTTCCATCTATTAAGTTTGTGAAGGAAAAAATTAAAGCTAATAAAGTTTTTGAGAAACTAGAATCGTACCATGAGCATGTATCATAATTTTCTAACTATTAGAGATAATTTTGTTAAAATCATGGTGAATCTACCATATGTTTTAAAAACACATAATGGTTGCTTTATACGGGAACAATGTGGGGCAAAATTTAAGGTGACAATAATGTGGTCTGACGTGCGAGAGAAGCTAAAATAAGTGAAATACATAAAGAAAGCTTCATCCCAATCATTGTTGACTATGATACAATGATTTCGAAATAACATAGGATTAAGAAACTGTTTATTTGACCAAAAGAATTGGAACCCCAAGAAATAAAGGTCATTGAGATCACGATGATATCAACAAATACTTAAATCATCAATTGAAGATTTTCGTTGATCGAATGAACCAGAGTGTTTCTTTTTCTTACGGTATAGTTGAAATCTTCAAACGTGACCTATGATGAATCATGATATAAATAAAAAAATGGCTTTCTAGCCCGACCATAGTGAGGAGTGATGACGCGTCGTTATAAGAATAAATTACATAAATACGAAAAGATATATAAGATTTCAGAATATTGGGATTACAACTAATATATTACAAGGACAACAGAGGATGTATATGGATATGACACTCGAATTCTAAAGGAAAATGAGCTATCGATCTGATAATCGGGTCTACCTTAGACAAAATAACCATAATTTTAATTAGGATCATAATAAAAATATTTTTACTGATTGTGAACTTAGTGACAGTGCGAGTATAGGACCATTTCGAGAGCGATGTATAGTAAGAAGAAAATTAGGACTTAATAAGACTCGATTGATCTCAGAATTAGATGTCAACCGTGATTTATGGTTGGAAATTTATGGTTCGGTCGATGTTTTAGATGACATACTAGATAGGTTAGATTGGTTTAAGAGTAATTTGGTAGTCATTATTGGAGGACATTTCCGGATATTGGATTGGTGTTAACCACTCGATATCATCGTCTTGTATACCATATATCTCAACAAGCTAATTTAATGTATCATCCAATACATGGGTGCTTGGATGTTTATTTGACAACTAATGTAGATATTATAATCACTTTTGTTTATAGAAACCATTTCGTACGTGTAAGTATATTAGTGAAAAATTATATTTGTATATATTTATAAAAAAAATTATAATTCTTAAATATAATTGTATAGATTATTACTTCTCTCGTTGGTCTGACATTATACTTTGCATATAGTCGCGGTATTGTAGATATGAGGCTAACTAATGGTTGATTTTATATTATGGTGGATTTTACAAATTTATCCAAATCATGTTAGTCACGGCCTTCAGGCGTACTAAAGTGCCAATAATTATCGTTCTGATAGAGGATGATATTTGATTATGTTACTTTATGTTAACATAATCGTTATGTTTTGTTAGTATACTCTCATATTTTTATTTTGTAATATTGTATTAAACACATTGCATTGGAACTTAATTAATCTTAACGTTTGTATTTAGTTGACTCCAATTACTAGACAATGCTAAAATTACCGCCTAATATGAATTCCTGCCAAATTAGATTTCCTGCCAAAATATGTTTCTCGCCATGATAGATTTATGACCCCCAGAATTACCACTTCTATTTAAATATATATTGAAGTATGTCCTATTTATTAATTTACCAAACATCGTATTGTAAAAAGCTTGAACTATCTTAGATATGAAATGAATCATTGACAAAGACAACCACTTGTTACATGAAGTAAGGGCATATGCCTTCGATGTGTGGCAGATGGAAATTAAAGATTTCATATCAATAGATACGATGGCTTACTCGGAGTAGCGCATTATTGATCAATCGGATGCGATAGTAATTGTTCACCCATTGATTTCAACATTGGTTATGACTTCGACTAATATAAGTTGACATCTTTATTCTACTTCCATGTTTAATGTTATTTTTTTACTGTATCTAAATTTATAAGTTAATCTCATCTTCTATTGATAGTTTTGAATTTATTTTTAGCTTAATTTTTTATGTTATATCTATTTATGGTAATGTACGATTGATTGGTAAAAAATTATGAATACCACTTACAAATCGCATGAAACAAACGATAGGTCAAGAACCTGTCGCACGACCTGCGTGCCACAATGTAAGATATTTTTCCTGAAAAAACGTAACAAAATATATATCGCGCAGCCTGTATGACATTTGGCCAAACCATTGCGCATTTGCTTGACACAAAATTTTGTTTCCATTTTTCACGCAATTGTTTTTGCCTTAAGTCATACAGGTTGTATGAATTTCATTGTTTGTGTCACGTAACCTGTGCGACTCAAGCCAAATGTTTTGGTTTTCCAATTTATGCATCAGAGATTATTTTGAGTAAACGTTGTGATAGTTTACTGTTTTGTCGCATATGTTGTGCGGTATACATAATTTGTTTTCATTCAGATTAGTTGCATTTATGATTCATTTAAATGTCTTAATATTTAATCAATTTATGATGTATCATATTACATTTATGATTTATTTACATGATTTTTTTTGTAGTATTTTCTTTTGATTAACATATGAAATAGTTGCGATATTATTCAAAAATTTATGTTTGGAAAGCTAAATAGTCATAAACATAAAAAACAATAATACGAAGATCATAGACAGAAATATATGATCACTGTAAAACAATCATCATAAAATAGTAATTGTAGCACAAACATACAAAATAATAATATAATGATTAACACAAATACATATTATAACTATAAAAAAAATAACGTAAAACAATAATGATAGCAAATTTATGATCAAAACAACAAGTCCCAATGGATCTAAAAATGACCTCGATGTTGCTCAGCTATACAAATACATTGCTCTAACATATTAACCTTATCATATGTCTTCATTGTATCAATACTTGGTCGATATGCCAGTATCTGATCTAAAGTATCATCCGCAGTATCGTGAGTGCATGTCGGAGGGTTTCCTCCACATATGTACAACGACCTACCGAGTCAGGGTTCACCATTGTATATCAAAGGTAAATTATAATCCAAACTAGGTATATTGGGTATGTACCAACCCCCATCGTATAAATCATCTCAAATCGTAAACAAATAATGTTGCGAACTTAACCGTATACGTGAATCTTGCTGATACTGAAACCAATTTTTCTACATGTTTTTTGGCCATCACAGTACATATAGGGCATGGTATAATATGTATATGCTCCATCTAACACGCCACACACTCTAGATAGCACGCCTCTACTACGTCCCACGATCTCAAGGTGTGATCGATCCAGTTGACCTCCTGAAATGGCCTAACTCCTTGTAGATAGCCATATAGAAGAAAAGTTACATACAACGACATATAAAAGTTAGTATATACTCAAGTTAGTATAAATAAATTACACAAAGTGAAATTGAGATTTTATAGTTTTAATCAAATTTTACATTAATCTCGCGAAACATAGCTAGGGTCTATCGGATATCAGGTCGAACAGTCTGTGAGGATATAACATGTAGTGGAGCATAACGACAAATATATGATAAAACGATAGCAAACTCATTGTACAAAGGAGCCCTCAACCGAATGAAATGATCATAAATCCAAGCCTCAAGTAGCCCAATCAACTTGCATATACCACTAAAATTATGCATCAAACTCCGTCCAACGACATGCATATCTGGGCCAAAACTAACTGACCCCAGGTATAACTATCCGACATCTGGTAGTTGTGAATGAACTGTAGGTAGTATAGCAAAAAAACGTTGCCACTTTTGTTGGCCATTATCATACCACCTAACATGTATAAGATATAAGTACGGGTAGCATGATCGGAACACTAAAAAATACAGTACTATCCTAATATCACTTGGCAGAAAATATGTCATGCAACCATGACAGAGTAATAAAATTACCACCCGTAACGGCTTCCTAAGAAAAAAAAGGTCTAACACCTAATATATCACCAAACACCTTATATTGTTCGAAATCGTCAACATAATCAACCATAGAGAAATGAAAACCTATAATTGGAAGATCTGTAATAATGTGAATGTCGTCCAACGTCACCGTCATCTTGTTGAACAAGAAATAAAAGGACGATGTCTCCTCATGCCAACGTTCAAGAAAGACCTCAATCATGTGAATATTGTATGCCAACAGAGAGAGAACAACGATAAATGGACCGATCATAGTACCCATGACCTTCTCCCGCACTCTAGTCTTGTACTGGCTCAAGTCCCACTTGCATAAACGATCATACATAACATAACAACATAAACTCACTCTATGCTACAAAAAAATTAAAATAAATTAATAAAAAATAGTATTGAATATTAAGAGTCAAACATAAATAATATATAATTGATAAAAACATAAATGTAATTTACATCGCTATAGATGACGATGTAAGCTTAATGCATCTAGTAATGCGGATATAAGGCCGACACATGTGTGTTAAAAACTAAGAATGCATCCTCCAGACTCTGCTATAATGATAAAGCTACAATTGCGCTACTAGCAACTTCTCATCCCGGTTCATCAATAATGTTTGGTTGTGCGTCACCACAATTGCATCACATGCTATGGAAAGTAGGATCTAACCTAACTATCTCGCGTGAAGGATGAGGTGATGGTGGTATCAGAGAGGTAGATCGGTCCCTCTCATTCCTTGTCGTATTCTTTTTTCAACCATCTGAGAATAAAAACAGTTTATAAATAAATAATAGAGACAAAACACAAATTTATCTCTTCTTACCCAAACTATACGTTTAAAACTATAAATGTATCAATTAAATGTAGCAAAATATATGAAACAAGACAAAACAACGTGTAGGGTATCAAACAATGCAACTATAGAAAATCGCACAACAGATATGATTAGTTTTCCAAACATCGAATGACCCGTGTGATGAACACATGAAAAATTGCAAGCATGTATGCGACGAACTATCATCTTTGTCATGCGACCTACGCGATGAATGCTAAGTCAGTCCCACAAGTCACTCAACAAGAACTGATAAACATAATCTCAGATCCAAAATCCTATCTACCTCAAATCCTAACAATTTCATGTAAAAACATCCTACATATAAAACCACAAATTCTAAAAAATAATTGATCATCAAATATATAAAGAAACAACTAAATCTATAGGAAAATCTGAATTTTAAAATTTGAAATTTTGAACTCAACTAACTACCAGATTAATGAACGAAATAGAATAAAAACTATACCATTAGGCTTGTATGACATACATTAACATTACGGTGAAGTCAGATTTGTAAAATGAGTAGTTTAGAATTAAGGTATTTTGAGAGCTTTTGAGTGTAAATAAAAGGAAATGAAAGATAACATGAGATCTAACCATTTTTATCTATAACCATTTTCCAAAAAATAAAAATAAAATAAAAAGGTAAAGTAGTCCTAAATCAAATGTGCGATCTAATAAAAATTTGTGAGATCCAACAAAAACAAGTCGAGATCTAGCTTGACCCTTAAACATAACTGTTTTTGTTGGGAGATAACTGGGCTCAACCTGGATACACGACCCATACCCAGATCATCTGGGTATATAAGAAAAACATCTATTGGATTAATACAAAATCTAGTAGATCTAGAGTTCTCAACCCACATGAGACCGTCTACGGCCACACTTTTTTCATCCTAAAAAACTCTGACCTCTACTCCAGCCTAAAAAAATCCAGCATTCGTTTACCTTTTACCTTGAATTTTGTCGACCGCCATATCTCTTTCACCCTAAAAATCTTTGGCCTTTTCATGCCTTTTAGCCTTAAAATTTTCGGTCTTCATATGCAATTTACCCTATAATATGCCAACCTTTATAGACTATTTAAAATCCAACAACCTTAACCCTTTTTAAATCCTTAGCTTTAATATTAGATATTATTTGATATTTAAATCCAACATATATAAAAAAGTTAGACGAATTTTAAAACTTGTTGTCTAATTTTTCCTCAAGTAAAGTTTCAACGATGATGATATGATAACGAATAGCAAGTATTTTGTAAACAGAGTAACAAACTCCATGTTATTTCTACCATCCGCTTATGAATTCTTTAACCAACAAATCAAGAGCGGTCGAGATTAAGCATGGTGGATCGCCTCTAGGTATATTAGTTTTTACAAATATTTCATAAGTCGATCGATGCCTTTGTAGAGAAGTATGAAACTCTTCACACAATGAAGATTTACATGCCCTAGTAACAGCGAGACTGGAGGTGGGCTTCGCCAAAGATAATGAGCCAACAATGCCAATTAATTTCACTAGAAGGGAAAAAAATGATGTTATGAGCGTCCATATTGAATCTCTATGTAAGAATACGTCTCGAATAACAAATTTCTTTATCATAATCCATAATATTTACATCATAAAGTTTGAAGATTTTAGAAAATTGTTAAAAATAGTTGAATATACTTGCAATAACTATCACTTGAGAGAATAAAATATCTTTTGTAGTTTGATGTTTTTATGGTACCTTTTTTGCAATCCTAAATAAATCTAGGAATAGAAGAATTAAGTTTTCAAGAATGGTTTTATAAAATGTTATTTTTTTAGGTTTTAAAAATGAGAAATATAAAACAGACAGATTTGACAATTCAAATCCGTCATCCAAAACCCGAAACCTAAAATAACGGATTATCAAGGAGTGTGGCTAAATTTGACATCCAATACATTATGATCAAGCTGAAAGATTGTTATCGACGATAGGCATGCTTGACCAATCTTTGTCGGCTAAAAAGAATAAAATCTAATTGTCAACGTACCAAGAGGAATGTAGATACATTTGATTCAAAATAATGATGTTATTCACATGTCTAATATTTTAAAAACATAATTTTATGTGACCATTGGTGTCCACAAGAATCTAAAAATTCTCTTACTCAATAACCGTTTTAAATATTATTAGTTTTAGTAGTTTTTTTTGTAAAATACTTTTAATTTTTAATATTTGGTTGTTTAATAAAATCAACTTATTAATTTTATAAATCAAAAGCAATGCAAATTTATTAACTTTATATTAAATTAATATATAAATTTATTTTAATAATCTAAAATTTTAAAAAATTATATAAGCTAAACTAAATTATTGTCTACTAAATTTTACGCTTTTTTAATTGGAAAAAATTATATACGTTTTTATATTTTTAATTTCATCATCATTCAATTTTTTTTGCTCATCTAAGAATATTTTTTATTTTTGTTATTAATATATATTTCTATATTATTCATTCATTTTTAACACATAATCTAATATTTCTTAACCAAAACTATTCTTCTATATACTATAAATCAAACTCATAAACTTAAAAAATTTAAAACAAATCTAGAATATAAAACAAAAAATATTAAGAACCTTACCTTCACCAAATATGAAAAATGGAAGAATCAATAATGCAATCGAGTCCAAAATAGATAAAATAATTTCAATAAATTATAAATACTTAATCTTTTTTATTGTTTAGAATAAAGAACAAGATAAATTTAAAATTTTGAGAATTTAGGTTTTTGGATTTTGAGGATGTCGACATGACGTGTTGACATCATATCAGATACCAACTCATCATATTGACATTCTAAATATCTAATGTCACGTAATGTCGATTTATGATCTTGATATTCAGTAGGAATATCGACTACATACATCGTCATAATGTGACATTGGATTCACTAACTAATGTTGAGGTATGAAGTCCACAATCTGTACAGATATCGACTCCATGTATCGATATTAGTCGACATTTTTTGTAATTATCAATTTACATGTATACTGTTTTGTGACTTGATTTGTCTTATTGTCTTTGCTGTTAATTTTGTTAGAAAATCAAAACTAATGTACATACATTTATTTATGAAGATACTTAGCACATATCCATGACTTTTACTCTTTATTTTGAACTTGGAGAAGGGATCAAACGTATGGATAAAAGTGTGGAGTACATGATAACTGAGAGTTTTTACGATGACAATATAAATATTTGTTTGCGATCAATTTGGACCATATAAGAAACAACTTAATAAACTTAGTATTAAAAGAAAAAAAATAAAGGACTAAAAATATGATTGTCTTTTTAGACTTAAACCTTATCTCGTTACAGTTGAAAATGAGTTATGGACTCAAACAATTATATGTTGAAAACATAATCATGAACTTTTAAAATTCTTAAAAGGATTCCTTAGAGAAACAATGTTAAAATTAGACAACAAATAATTTGTTAAAAAATTGTTTACGACTAGTGTCCATCATCAGAAATTTCTAGTCGGTTTGAGTAATCGAAAATCTGGAAGCGTATCCAAAATATATAATTTTTTAATGCACGACGTAATCACTATACGTTGGAGATGTACGATTAGTCAACCATACATTTTTTATAGGTAAAATGAAGAAAAAAAACTACGTCAAATGTCTTTAGTTGATATCCCCTCAATCTAATATAATCACAAGTCTACTTTTTTTTATACGTAACATACATCAAAATTAGAATAATATTGTCATGTTTTTATATATTGTGAATGGTACTTAAAATACTATGAAGTATATAATTTTATTGTTTGAGATTTTCAGAGTAATGTCAATGAGTTAACATGTTGCATTCCATTCCTTTTTATAAGTGTATAAAAGTTGACCAACTAACTTGAACGTTAGATCGACTTAAGTTTCTCATGATAGAAAATGAGTTTGCATCACCAGATGTTATGGTGACATATATAAAACTTGCATTGATGGGTACAATTGACAAAATATTTCTGGATGCAAGATACTTTTTATACAAATGACATATAAACAAGAATGTTATCGTGAATGCGAAGAAATTGTTTAAAATAGAAATAACGTCAAACGAGTTTCTTTCTTATTAGGATTCAAACATCAAACATGTATTTAAAAATTATTTCGAGTAGCAAACAAACATAACGATAATGAAAGATACATATATAGCCTATTATAAAGAGTTGGAGTATGTTTAAATATCTTGGCTCAAACAATATAAGAAATACTCCTTTATACATACACTAACATGGTGAAGGAGTGCAGAAACACAATAAAAAAAAAAGTTAAGTTCATGCATAATTATATATTATAGTGATATTCAAGTAAATTAGCCGAACTAATGTTGTTATCTATTATTAGTGACAAAAGACGTGTATTCATTATTGAAGCGAGAATAACCAAGTAGACTTTGAATAATTGTAGACAAAGCTTGATATGTTTCTCGTTCTCCCACACCCAAAGATAAAATCACCATTCAAGTAATGAAAGAAAATATTTAAATTTATATATGATCGTTTCATGTTTAAATAGACTAGATTAGAGGTTAACCAAATAACTCTCATAATCATGTTAATACAATACGAGTTAGTTAAAAATAGTATCAAAAAAGTAAAATTCAGATGTGTTGTTAGATTGATGTGTGGGTTATCGTGTGTATACGAGATAACTATTATGTTAAAAGAGAGATGTACAATGAAAATTCTATACCGATAAAAGGGAACAAACTTTAAACTTTGTCATGAAATAAAAATGTAATGGAAATGATTTTATGAATAAATAAATCTTAAAAAATTGTTAGTTTAGTCTATGATATGAACTGAAACATTCAATTTATATCTTATCGAAGGTCTTTGAAGTACTTGATCCTAAAATAATCCAAGTTGTTACACCCAAAGAATCGATGAAGACAAAATGGCGTGAAAAAGATCATGTTAAAGTTAATTCGACAAAGCAAGATAAATCATATTTCGAGCATGTCATTGACAAACCATTAACAAGACCACACCCTCGCGATACACCCCTCAAAATGTGATAACAATTATACAAACTATGAGAATATTAAAAATCCAAACCAAAATAATAACGTTATTTAACATAAAAAATCCCAAAACACCAAACGCCGAAATGTTAAACAAAATTATTATTTCATAACTATTTTCCCCCATTTATGATTCCATAAATTTCTTAAATAAAAAAATATATGAATGGATGGTCATTGTGGTTTTAGGGTTATAGATCACTCTTTGTTCAAAATTTAAGATTCATAGTCGCATATGTCGGACACGCCTTTGTGTGAAACTGTTTGTGGTATTCACAAAAAAGTATATAAAGAATTAGAAAGGCTTGATTTATTTGATATAACTGTCGATACTTCAAAGTGGATGCACATGCTCGATATTTGTTTTGTCATTGCGACTGTGTTTAAATTCATTGTGTCTATATTTTCTCTATGAGTCTTGTTGACTTATTTCCCTCAAAAATATGTTTCCCTCTTTCACATAAATAAAAAGGTTTGCATCTTTACGCATAATGTTGTTCACATTCAGTTAACGGGTTATCATCCATCTAAATGTACCGCTACATCTCATTCATCGTAGTTGGCGTCACTTTTGTAGATAATAACTTCATAGCTGAATGAATCCATTACTTGATCGACTTGGTAACTATATTCAAATACAAGATCCTATTAGCCAAGATTATATAGTGACAAACATTAGCGATGACTACAAATATCTACTTTATAACTTTACTTTGTTGTAATTTAACTATATCATTTTCCAAAATATATTTTGTTTCCTATTGTTATTTTTATTATTAACTTTATTTACCTTTAAAATATGTAACTTTAACATTAAAACAACATAAGAACACAAACACGATCTTTCATAACATAATGAAAACTGAATAAAATCATAATAAAATACGATAGTTGAAGAACATAAAAATGAAAAACTAAAGTATAAAATACAAATGATACAAGACTTTAGGCATTAGTTTCAACTTATTGTGAAGAAGTTTGGTGTACACATTCATTTACATTTTGAGATATAACTCTTTGCAGAGAAAGTTATATCTTTGTGATTACAAAATTTTAGTGTATGTACTCATTTCCACTTGCTCCCATAATTTTTAATGAGGTTTATGCTCAACTCGTTCAACTAAGATCTGATAATTTTATCAGTAATATGCAAATTGAATACTCTGAATGCATATTTCCTGACATCATATAAGAGGTAAAAGAACCCAAAAAGTTAGAAGTGATTTCAGATAATCCAATCTATTATCTTTGTAATTCTAGAAGTTTGTTGTATGTACCCATTTCCACTTCCTCCCATACTTTTGAACAAGGTTTATGTTCACCTCGTTCAACTAAGGTCCTATAATTTTGTCAGTAATATGCAAATTGAACACTTTGAATGCATATTTTCTGATATCATATGAGAGGTAAAAGAACCCAAAAAAATTATAAGTGATTTCAGATAATCCAACCTGATATAGACATTTTCCAGTTTTATTGCAGACGACATCAAGTATGCACAATTCATACGGTACATGTAATATATTTTACATATTATTTTATAAAAAAATAATATTATTTCATCCTTCAATGTTTCCTTCACAATGCCGATGACTTTTTGCAAACAATGATCTTCGTACATAGTCCATCCCACATCTTAGATATTAGAGATTTGTCTTGTTATAAAGTTTGTAGATGAATATAGATATAAGAGCGTTTTTATTGGTTTACATAGATAACTACTTGAAAAATTATATTAGACTATTATGGGGGATAGATAAGGCTCAACAATTTGACCAATAATTCAATGCTACATGGATAAATGAGATAAGAGATAAATATGGATTATCTGCATCGACATTAGGTGTTTAAAACAAATCACTAATATCGTCAGGTTAAGTCAATATTATTTTTATTATACTCACAACTAATATTGACATGTTGGGTCAATATTAGTTGTTTTCAGCAACACACCTCTCATCAATTTTATAGAGAGTTTTGCACTAATGTCGACATATTACATCAACATCAATTTCCAGTGTAACAACTAATGTTGACGCAATATGTAGACATCATAGTAAAATTTTGTTTTTACAAATGAGTAATTTCAAAGCATGTAGTCGACATGAATTGTTATGCTGAAAAAAAACTTTATAACAAATATTTATTGGTTGTTAGTGTATGATTTTTCATATATATATATATATAAGTTTTTTTAACAATCTATTAAAATAAACTCTACAAACATAAAACATAATTTGAAATACATAAATTATATATGATCCAAAACATAATATCTAAAAGTCTAATATTTTAAAACATAACATCGAGAAAAAAAATATTCGAAACTATATTTAATTAAAAAATATAATGTATTTCTAGCCACATAGATACAACTCACATAATTCTAGGGTTTTCGCCAATTCTTCATTACTCTCCTCGAATGTCGTCTATTGAAACCGATGCCTATATCTACCGAGTATCATCCTAGGTAAGACACACACATTATTTTTGCGTGTTGTGTTATATAACAAATATAGGGTTTAAATGAATTTGACATACTCTGGGCCGATAGTGTGAATGCCAAAACCTGCTACCATTGGGGTATCTCTCTATTTCCACATTAGAAGTTTATATCCCAATCTCCTCAAACCGAGTTGCTCAACTCAATATTAATGTTCACATTTATGTCTCTCATAACTAAGGGATTTTGTTGGTTTAGTTGGTATGTATTGGATGTGGCCCAATTTTTTAACTACACAATTAGACATGTACGTCTCTATATTATAACAATATTAAAGTGTTATAATATATTTATATATTTTTTTCAATAACAATACTTAATACAGTTTTTTTATAAATATACATACCTTCTAAGCCGTTAAACGTTCATTACTAAGTCGCTTAGCTAAATATTTTGGACATAATATTTTTTGGGGGTTCCTTGGTGATCAAAAATCCATTTAAAATAATACGACATGAAACTCTGATAGCCCTCCCAAAATTGCTTGGCATAAACTACAGATATAGTCGTATACCTTAAGCACCTCGATAAACCATATTATATTTTTCCAAGCTATGTTTGCATGCCGAACATAATGAATTTTATAGCTCTCCCAAGATATGTATCCCTCACACGTACTGATATAATATGGCTACGTTTAAGAGGTAATACATCTAATTGTTATTGATTTTCTTCATGACCTCGTCAATAAAAATTATGCATCCGTATAAATATTATGTTGGGGTCTCATATCCCGTCGTAATAATCTATATTATATTTAAACTTGCAAGGTACATATGTTACAAATATTTATGACGATAAGAAGATGCAACAAGATTTCACCTTGTGTTGTACTCCTCCATCAATGGTAGAAATAGTTTGGCATACCCGAGATCTATTGGTTGAGTGACGAACATGCTACTTGATTTACCCAAGATATTGTGAGTCTAGTAGAGGCGTATCAAATCTGAATTTAGGGAAGGTCAATGCAAACATTGTATGGTTTTGAAGACCTTCTGCTACTTTGTTATTGGATCGGCCCAGATTGACGCATCATTGTTTTGATGGTTAATAGAAGTTTAACTCATTGAATGAGCAATAACGAATAAGTTGACGAGGTATTTTACTCCCCACTAATCAATTTTCAGGTCGCCCCATTTAGCGTATGACCTTAGAAGATTCTTATTGGGATAATTATTCATATGCTCTCGTATGAATGATCGTGGGGAGGCCTATATCGTTATATTGAGGAAGTTGAAGCGTATTCGTTTTTATTCCAATCATCATGATTGTAAAAATAATAAATTTATGAATAGTGTCTCTATTGTCTCACATTCCTAAAAATAAAGCCAACCCCGAAAGATATTTTCAACGTGGCCACCACTTGGTTGGATCTACTTAATATTCAGTGTTTCAAATATCGGGTTTAGTGGTTGAATGATTTGATATAATATAAATGTTAGTTTTATCTTTTTTTTAACGTGGTAAAAAGAATTTTTTTTATGATGGCTTGAGTCTTCAGGGAACCTTCGTTCCCATAAATGATGCAAATAATAAGGTTGAAATTTATTTTTATGAAGCATACAAACCAGAATAGTCGGTTAAGAAAGATTCAAGGTTTTTTTAGATAGTGTAAAGATAAATAAAAGATAATTGTTTCTCCATATATATATATATATATTTGATTTATCACATCCATAACTCGGGTGAAATAATCGGTAAAGAGCTTGAAGTCTTTGATCTTCAAGTTCTCAAACTCTCTTTGTAAATAAATTTTTACAATTATAACTTATGAACTTTCTTTATATTCATTTTGAAGAGTATCACACGCCTCTTGTAGCATTGATTATTCTTGGGAAAATAACATTCCTTATTATTTCTTAAAAAATGAAAAGATTTCTCATCTTTTTTTATGTTCTCCTTTAATTTGTTGGCATCACATGTATATAAGGTTTTCTTGTTTTCTGGTTCTTCAAATCTGTCATCAACATACTCTGAGATACTCGTGAAATTAACAATGTTCTCATTCTCGTGTTATTTGATATTTGGTATTTGAATGAAGAAGATGCGAAGAAGAAAACGTGAAGAAGAATGTTGTTTGAAGACCATTTGAGGATTAAAAGGAACTTGAATATTTTTTTTCACGAAAACTTAGTCGACATTTCATTTTCATTTTTCGTGTGTGACAAACTCTCAAGACTAACTATATTAAGGCCACTGTATCATGTTATTACTCTATAAATAGTGGATTAATCTCTTTATAAAAATACAGTTTCAATTAATAAAAACCATAGTCGTTGTTTTATTTTTCTATTTCCTACCCAAGTATTTCCAATTTTGTACATAGGTATGGAAACTTTTATTATATTTTATGTTTAAAATTTAAACTATATAAAAATTATATCAATTTATCCGAATAAAATTGCTACCTATAATAAAATCGATACCCGTTCATGAATCAAACTTACATGCCAAAATCTGTAAGATACCAAACCCGACCTGATAAAACATAGGATACAATTATTTGACTTAGATTTTAATATAAATAAATAAATAAAAAATTATATAATTGATAAATAATTTGAATATATATACCTCACAACCTTTATTTACGACTTCTATTTACTCTATAATATACATCAACGATTGTACATACTATATTTATTATCGATATTCTTCAGTGATAAAATACCACATATAGTTTAATAATTAATAAGTGGTGAACATAAATTTAGAAATCAAATTAACGTACCAAACCAAACCGAATATACTAATTCGGTATCTTTTGGTTTTAAAAAACCGAACCGAATTTGTTTTAACTTTTTTTGATTATAAAAAATAACTCGTATTAATTTTTATTTTTTAGGAAAAACATATTCAATTTTAGTTTCCAAAGTGATCATTATATCAATTTTTTTTATCTCTAACACTTATGGAAAATAAGTGATCACTATAAGACGAGTAAAATAAAACAGAACGATTTTCACAATGTGAAAAGAAAATATTTCATTTTTTTATATTTATGGAAAAATGTACGTATTTTTGACATATTTCATATAAAAATGAATATGAACTCACATTAAAAAATTGTTATGATGTTTCAATTGTTTGTCTGTGTATACACCATTTATTGTATTTTTTATCAACAATTTGTTATAACGAAGTTTAATAGAAATTTATATGAAATCGAAACTCATAGGGGGAATATATTCTCGACAACTACATTCAACATCAAAGAAGCAGTTCAAAACCCAAAGGAGTTTCAAGAACCAAACAGTAAGACATAATGGACATAGTCCCTTTTGATATTATCAAGTGTTTGAATTGAATAAAAATATAAATAAAAGAGAACATTGATGATTGATGATATTGTTCTCGAGTTTCCTCCTCATCTGAAGTGAGAAATCATCACTGACGACATCATCATCATCCCAACCGCCTTCCCATTGTTGGACCACTTATGTTACTTCCTCCTTGTCCTCCTTGTCCTCTCAATCTTCGTTGAATTCAAATCCGTCAAACTCGTCGTTGTGTTAGAACAAATCCATCTTAATCTCTCCGATAGCTGGTTTTGGTTCGACCATCATTGTATACGATCGCAAGCAGTGGTGTAGCCAGAACAAAATATTATGATGTCCTAAACCTCTTCGTTATTATCAAATCTAAACATATATTTATCAAAATAAATTAAAATAAAATACAAAATGGTTATGATAAATATGATTTATATTAAAGTATCAAATATTGAATTGTCACTATCATGACATACTAAGTTACACAAATAATTAAAATGTGATTACAAAAAAAAAACTAAAAAAAAAATATAAATCTAAGTTAATTTTACTTGTACTTTCTTACTCATAGCTTAAAAATATTGAAGTATAATTGTGTTACTAATCCTGGTAAATACCTATTTATTTTCATAAATGTCACTAATGATCATTAAACCACAAATCACCCATTATATTTCTCAATTTATCTTCATATAATTCAAACCTGAGAAAACTCGTTCAACACTTGCTGTTGCTACTCGTAAAAACAAAACCAACTTCGAACTTGTCTTTTTTGATTAGCCTCCAAATGTTCCCCAATTTAAATTTTAATATTCAACTTGAGGTTGTGGATTATTAACCACCAGAACATTTGCTTCTGGAATAACAACTTCATCTTGAGTTAACTTCAGTAATTAAACTAAAGACATTCACTCCTTTATATATAGGAGTTTTTTAATATATATATATATATAAGGAGAAAAAACTCAATCAACAATAAAATTTTAACTTAGAAATGCAAAATAAAGATAAAAAACATTATGATTTATGAAAATCTATTTGCTTAGAAATTAAACTCAACAACTCTTTACTTTAATGTTAATCTTTTAAACTAGTGAACAATAACAAAAAATATGGAGAAAAGCTTCAATTTTGAGAATCAATAAAACAAGAGCATAATAAATAACTTAGTATTTGAAGCGAGTATCAGAAAAAGTGGGAGAACAATTGATTTCTTAGTGGGAGAACAATTGATTTCTTGTTGTTAAGGTTTTCTTAATGCCAGGAGAACAATTGTTTTATATGAATTGTAAAGTTTCTTGTTTTCCACTAGACTCAACTTTGGTTATGATTTTTTATTACTAAATATATTATATAGAGAAAAAAATAAATTCTTACACGGGAACCCATAAAGAAAAAATTTGCAAGTTATACTTTTTTCAACATGTATAATATTTTTTAATATTTTTGCATAATATATACAAGAATATTTTTTTAAAAAAATTGTTATATTGTTATATTAAAATATAATAAAATATTGTTAGAGATAAAATTATTTTATAAATTTAGGATGTATTATTTGAAAAATTATTTAAAAACTTTAAATTGAAAATAATAAATCTATCAAAATGAGATGTTTATTTTAATTTTTTTAATATAATATTATAGTAGTTTAAAATTCACAATAGTTGAAACCAATGAAAATGTCTACAATTTCAAATGAAACATCAACCCTTCCGTACGATATTGTATACTGGTAAAGGTATAGTTATCCCCAAGAGTACATCAACGACCGCATAGCGCAGTGGATTAGCGCGTCTGACTTCGGATCAGAAGGTCGTGGGTTCGACTCCCACTGTGGTCGCCGTTTCTTTTTTCATTTTTTTTGCTTTCAACTAGGGTTTTGACTCAGAGCACTCAGGCTCTCTCTAAACACTGAAACACCTCTGAGACCTAACGTTCCTCTATCTCTTCTGTGTAATTGCATTTCTTCACTTCCACCTTTCTATTTGGCGACAAGACTGACGCTCAGTTTCTAATCCTTAAACATTGTTGGTTCGATATTTCATTTCCTGTACTGATAAATGAAATTGCTATCAGTTTGAGCATGAAATTCTTATCAGGGTTTTAAATTTTTTCAGTGTAAAAACCAAATAAAAAATGGCGTCGATGAAAAGACGAGAGCAACCGGTGTCAAGAGAAGGAGACCGGCTTATCATCATGCCGCTTGGAGCTGGCAGTGAAGTGGGTCGATCATGCGTTTACATGTCTTTCAAAGGGAAAACCATACTGGTACGATAATTCGAATCCAAGTTTTGTGTGTTTGATTTTCGAGCTTTGCTTTTTCGATAGACGTATGTTTATGGAGTTTGTATTTGTTTGTTGTTATGGGTGTGATTAGTTTGATTGTGGAATTCATCCTGCTTACTCCGGGATGTCTGCTCTGCCTTATTTTGATGAAATCGACCCTTCAACCATAGATGTCCTTCTCATCACCCAGTACGTGCTCTTCTTACTTTGTATTTTTTTATGTTTGTCTTAGTTAGATTTGTCGAGTAGTCTGTACTTTGGTGAAGGTGACCCAGTGAGTCCTTCGGTATGAACTTTGTCTAATGGCAGTCACGAAATGTATGTATTGGGAAGCATATATTGACAAATCCTAGCTGTCCCATTGTTGTGGTGTTCCTTTCAAGAGTTTCAAGCTGGGATATGCTCAGAACTTTTAGTTAAAAAAAAAGGTTATGCTTCAAATGAAAACAAACTCGTAAGCTTGGAATGTAGAAACCTTAGTGATACCTTATTAGTAGTTTGTAAGGAAACTTAAGATGGCACAGGTACCATACCTTAAGATTTTGGGCCAGCAAAGCATGAGTTGTCTCTGAGCCTGTATAAGTTTATTTCGTCAGATATCCGAATAAGTGACTGAGAACATACATGAAGAAGTCCATGTCAATAAACAATTGAGCAAGCTAACATCCGAATGATTATTAGTGAATCAAATAGGGGAATTCCTTTTGCATGTCCCAGGCTCGGTATTGTATTACCTTTATTTATTTGTGGTCTTTTTGTTGTCTATTTAATTTTGTTATGTCTAGAATCAGATAAGCAGTTGCTTCATGCTTATCTATGTCTACCATCTATTGTCACCATTTCAGGACTGCATAGACTATTTACTAGTTCCAGTTTCTAAAGAACCATAGGATCTGCATCTCCATCCTAATAGAGCTATGCCGTTATGCTCATGCTTGTAAAATTTCATCAGTGCATCTGGCTCTTGACAAATCGCATTATCTAATCGGTGCTTGATCCTTGTAGTTTTCACTTGGATCATGCTGCATCCCTACCTTATTTTCTGGAAAAGGTTTGTAGTTTCGTCAAAAATTAGTCTTTTGATACCTGACTGCTTTGTTAAGGATCAGACTAATATAGGAACATTGTTGTTACTTTCTAGACGACATTCAAGGGACGAGTGTTTATGACCCATGCAACTAAGGCAATCTATAAGCTACTATTGACTGATTATGTAAAAGTGAGCAAAGTTTCAGTTGAAGATATGCTGTTTGATGAACAAGACATAAACAAATCCATGGAGAAAATTGAGGTTTGTGTTCCCTCTCGATCTATTTTACGAGTCATGCTTCTGTTACTGTCATCATTGTTCGTAATAGACACACCTAATGTTGTGGACGTGTTGGATTGTTTGACCCAAAGGATGGTTAAGTTGAAATTTTAACTGTTTGGCGTTAGTTTTTTGACAAAACCATGTTGATGATTCACTGTCTCCATTATATTTGACTTCTTCATCTTGCTTTGTCAAGGTTACGTGTGAGTGCCATAATGTCTGGCGTTTTCTCCATCTTTCTTTATTTGTTTTATATAGACCATGGTACAGTCTAGCTATCCCTGTTGTTGTTGGTGTGTAAATGCAGCAGTATTGGAATAACAATTGCAAGAGTACTTGAGGTTTTATTGGTTTCTATTTTTGTTTGTGGCTGGGAACATTACTGCAGTTTCTGAAGAAAGTTTAGTTGAAAAAGTAAAAAGAAAGTTTTTTTGTTTCTTCAATGCAGACCTTGTATATTGATTAAGACTATTTTGTTCTCTGTTGCGGGTGTTCTTTTTTGTGTATGTCCGAACCTTAGAATAGGCTTGCAACTACTTTTGCATTTTTACTTAACGCACTTGCTTTACTTTTAACATAATAATAAAAGGTATTACAAAAAATTAGAACAAAACGCTGCAAATTATTTGGTTTAAAACTTTAGTGTCAAGCATACTGCACTTGTCTTACATTGTCCTTTCCATTTCTTATGGTTGTAGTCGGTGGCTACTTTGACTATTGTAGACAAAAGTACTTCTCTGTGTGCCTACCTTATTATTGGTTTGCAACTAATTAGGTGTCAATAAAACTCTGTAGTAAGTGACTTTAAGGAATTAGTGTACCCGTAAAGAATATATACATGTTATATTGTGTTTGGGTGGTCTGCAGGTTATTGACTTTCATCAAACAGTAGAAGTGAATGGCATTAAATTCTGGTGCTACACGGCTGGCCATGTTTTAGGTGCTGCTATGTTCATGGTTGATATAGCTAGTGTTCGTATTCTCTACACAGGAGATTATTCTCGTGAAGAAGATCGACATCTCCGTGCTGCTGAGCTCCCACAATTCTCCCCCGATATATGTATCATTGAATCCACTTACGGTGTTCAGCTCCATCAACCTCGGCATATTCGGGAGAAGCGATTCACCGATGTTATCCACTCAACGGTTTCTCAAGGGGGACGTGTCCTAATTCCAGCATTTGCCTTGGGTCGTGCCCAAGAGCTTCTCTTGATTCTTGATGAGTACTGGGCAACCCACCCTGATCTGCATAACATTCCAATATATTATGCTTCACCACTTGCTAAAAGGTGTATGGCTGTTTACCAGACATACATCCTTTCCATGAACGAAAGGATCCGAAACCAATTCGCAAACTCAAACCCATTTATATTCAAGCATATTTCTCCATTAAACAGCATCGAAGATTTTAGAGATGTAGGCCCATCTGTAGTGATGGCAAGTCCTGGTGGACTACAAAGTGGGTTATCAAGGCAACTCTTTGACATGTGGTGTGCTGATAAAAAAAATGCTTGTGTCATACCAGGTTATGTTGTTGAAGGAACACTTGCAAAGACCATAATCAATGAACCTAAAGAAGTCACGCTCATGAATGGTCTATCTGCACCGCTGAACATGTCGGTACACTACATTTCGTTTTCAGCACACGCAGACTATGCTCAGACAAGTACATTCCTTAAAGAGCTCATGCCTCCCAACATCATTCTTGTTCATGGGGAAGCTAATGAAATGGGGAGGCTAAAACAGAAGCTTGTTACTGAGTTTGTTGACGGCAACACCAAAATCATCACCCCTAAAAACTGCCAGTCGGTTGAGATGTATTTTAATTCAGAAAAAATGGCTAAAACCATTGGAAGATTGGCAGAGAAGACCCCAGATGCTGGGGATGCTGTCAGCGGGATTCTCGTAAAGAAAGGCTTCGCATACCAAATAATGGCACCCGATGATCTTCATGTTTTCTCTCAGCTATCTACAGCAAACATTACCCAAAGGATTACTATTCCTTACGCTGGTGCATTTGGAGTGATAAGCCATCGTCTTGGGAAGATCTACGAGGGCGTGAAATCTTCGACTGACGAGGAGTCTGGGCTTCCAACTTTACGGGTGCACGATCAGGTGACTGTGAAGCAAGAATCCGATAAACATATTTCCCTGCAATGGGGTGCGGATCCCATAAGTGATATGGTGTCGGACTCAATTGTGGCTTTGGTCCTCAATATCAGCAGAGAGATCCCTAAGCTAGTAGTGGAGTCTGATGCTGTGAAATCAGAGGAAGAGAATGAGAAAAAGGTTGAAAAGGTGATCTATGGCCTTCTTGTTTCGCTTTTCGGCGATGTGAAAGTAGGGGAGAACGGGAAGCTTGTGATAAATGTTGATGGTAAAGTGGCGTATCTAGATAAACAGAGTGGAGAGGTTGAGAGTGAAAATGAAGGCCTCAAAGAGAGAGTGAGAACTGCATTTGAACGTATACAGAGTGCAGTGAAGCCAATTCCTTTAAGTACACCTTAGCTCTGCGGAGGATGAATTACATGTGCTATTCTGAATTAACTTCTAGATTTTCTTGCCTGTTAGTATGGCTTGGGGTTGGAGGTGCCGATGTCAGACTCCAAGAACTATGTTTATGGTGTAAAATATAACACTTCTTGCTTTGAAAGCTAATCCTATCGAACTTGTGTAAACTATATGGTGGATGATAAGAGATGGACAATTTAAAACTAAGCATTAGATTTTAGAATATTACACAATACAATGTTCCAGTAGGTGCCTACCAAAATTTAAAAATGAATATAATTCAGACCATTTAAAAGAACGAATGGTTTTATGTTAGCTTGATCCGAACTATTAATCTTCGGATTTCTTTTGGTTTAGTTTTAAAAAAATAAACCCTATAATATAGTGTATATAAATTATTTAAAAACAAAATCAAATATAACTAAAGTTTAAGTATTTTATGAGAAAAACTAAAGTAGTGAAAGTTTACGAAGTGTGAAAAGATAAATGTATTACTTATATTGCTGCTAAAACCGTGTCAAGTCACCTGTGTTTGACACCTGTTGTATTCGTGCTACTAAGTTTCTTTTGTCTTCAAAACAATTCATCGTTGTTTCAAATTGTTGCATTTTTGTCACTAGCGCGTGCAGATCAACAGAAGGCTCACACGTGTCTTGCATATACGGTCCCCTTTAATTCTCCCCAAAACACCCTTACTTATTTATTTTACTTTTTTACTTTAACTTTTAACTTTTTATTTTAATTTTTTACTTAAATAAATTTACCCTATTTACTTTAACCTTTTTTATTTACTTTTTTATCATGAATATTTTTACTTTATACCTTTTAAGTGACTCGACCCATTTGATAAATATGATTGGATCGTTTATTATTTAGACCCACTTAATTAACCGATTTAAATTATCGGTCCATATTATAACTTTTTCACTCACATTCTAAGCTTTCGGTCCATATTATAACTTTTTTTACTCACCTTCTAAGCTTTCTCTTTCCTCATCCCATCTCTCTCTGCATCGCCATTATCACTATCTTCATTTTTCCAGTCTAACATTCTTCTACGTTCTTCTGTTTCTCTCCATACTTTTAGATGTCCTCTCTTCTATCTACCATCAGCCTTATACGAAACTCGATTACCCATCCAACAAAAGATTCAAACCCTCAAAATCTCTGTTATTGGATTCAGAAACTACAACCACTTCATCCCCCTAATCTTAATAGTGTAAAGCCACCATCTTAATTCACTCCCTCCATAACCATTTCATATTCTTCGCAAATCTCGGCTTCTTCTTCATCGACGTTCTTTACAATTATTTGGAGCAGTCTTTGCCGAATTGGGTTTCGTTTCTTTATCTGGGCGTCTAAGAGAAAACATTTTCGTTGTTGGTTGACTCACAATTTGGGGATTGATAAGGTACAAAAGAAAAATTGGTTCGATTTGTATTCGAGGATTCTCGAGGAACTTGATAAGCTACAAAATAAAAATTGGTTCGATTTGTATTGGAGGATTCTCGAGGAACTTAAAGATGGCGGTCTTTCGGTGGCTTGCGATGTATATATATGGTTTTGATTTCAGCTTATGCGAAAATGGGTTTGGCTGATAAAGTTGCGGAGTCATTTAGTAAGATGAAGGAATTCGAATGCGAGAGTTTAAGGTTTATGTCAAGAAAATAGAGCAGACGATGTGCTTAGGCAATTTAATAACATGAAAGAGAGTGGGTTTTTGCCTGATTTTGTGCTTATAGTGTTTTGCTTGATGGGTTTTGGAAGTTAAGTATGATTGATGAAGCTTATGAATTTATGGGTTCTTTCAAGAGACATGGGTATATGTTTGGGTATCCGCGTTATTCTAGTATGATTGATGGTTTTGTAAAGGCCGGGAACATCGAAAGTGCGTATAAGCTTATTCAGGAGCTTAAGAAAAGGAAAATGAAAGATCTAAAAGTGAGAGAGGGATAACTTAATAAAAAGGAAGTCGCTAGTCAGATGTGAAGATTAATTGAAATGGATTTTACATTAAACAATTTTATTATATCATTTTATACAATTTGCATAATTGGGTTATGCCAGACAGGGAACTTCGAAGAGGGTTTGAAAATATTTTCCATTTTAGAAGAATTTAAGGTCATTCATTTTTATTTTTAAACTTTTTCAGAGAAGACGATGTGTATAATGTTTTTTATGTTATACGAGTAACAAAAGACTGTTCTAAAAAGTTCTTACTGCTTACACCAACCAGAAGAAAGAATTGTATAGAGAGACCAAGAACGAGAAAACGAAATAGAAAAGTAAAACTACAACTGAAATAAAAAGTAAAAAGGTAAAATAAAAAATAAAAAATAAAAAATAAATGGGTCGAGTGAGTTGAAAGGTATAAAGTATAAATATTCATGATAAAAAAGTAAATAAAAAAGGTTAAAGTAAATAGAGTAAATTTATTTAAGTAAAAAATTAAAATAAAAAGTTAAAAGTTAAAGTAAAAAGGTAAAATAAGTAACTAAGGGTGTTTTGGGGAGAATTAAAAGGGGACCGTATATGCAACAGAAAAGGGTACATTAGGGTGACACGTGTCAGCCTCCTGTTGATTTGCACGCGCTAGTGACCAAAAATGCAACAATTTGAAACAACAATGACTCGTTTAGAGGACGAAGGAAACTTAGTGGCACGAATGCAACAGGTGTCAAACACCGGTGACTTGACAGGGTTTTTAGCCTTTATATTGCTCTAAAATTTTGATTATAAAACTATAACTTGGTTATATCATTTTCTTTTGCATTTTTGTTATACTTATTACTTTTTTAATATGGGTTTTCCGTATATTGTTTTGGAACAAAAATCAATTTTATATGGGTAAATCACACTAAACTTGATAGAAAACGTTAAGATCTCTCTATTAAAAAAACACGAAAACTAGATAGGTTAAAGTGAAAGAGGACGGTGTCTCGTTGTTTATTATAAATGCAAGCGGTTTACCCGCTTTTTATAACTCTATAATCTGAAACTGGTCCATAAGTCCCTGATCTAAGTAGTCCATTATATATTGGACCATTCTATGAGCAATACAAAACATTTGTTTATCTATTTTCTAAACTATATATATATATATATATATATATATATATATATTATTTTTACCTAATATCCAAATAAATATAATTTTAATCATACATTTTGTCTGTAATCTTGGTGCAACTACGTTTAAATACTGATTTAGCCGAACAAACTTTATTTTAACCAAAAGTGTTTTTATGAAAGAAAAAATGGACTTAATATGTTAAAAGTTCTAATTTTTAATGCTAAAAATTGTTTCTATGAGTTTTTTGTGAAAGTTTTATAATGGTGAATTGTTATTACTGCATATCAAAAAATTGTATGGTATTTGATTGTTTTGGTGAAGTAATAAAAAAATATTTTTAAATATGGGGTTCAGATTCCAAACTTTGGACCAACCCCTTCTTGTTTTGATTTCTAGTTCCGCCACTACATATATCTATTGGTAGTTTTCCAATTTTGGATATTAGGTGATAATGAGATAGTTAACTGAGTATTTTTTTAGTTGTTCATTCTTATATACCCTAAAGAACTAATAAAATCATTAATATTAATATTTTTTTTTGTTTTGCTACTAAATTATATATGATTATAAATATATTTTAGTATGGATTATCTAAATAAACTCAGTTTAATTCTATTCAAAAGGTGCTTTTTACGTTTTTAATCTTTTCGACCATCGTTAAAAATACCAGAAAAGAGTAAAACAAGAAAAAACATAAACATAAACTTATTAATGTTAGTTTTTATCATATTAATTGGGTGCGGTGCTCCTATTTGTTGGAATTTATCGGCGGATTTTGTTAAATATGGTGTTATATTTATTATATGTTTTTCATAGTGAGATTTAAAATATATATTATAATTTGTATTAAATATTCAAAAATTTAATAATTATTATATATTTTAAGTTTATTTATTTGAAAATTTTAAAATAAAATTAAAAATTATGCAATAGTAAAATCAATAAATTAATTTATTTGATTTTTATTCATATATTTATGTGGAATACATATAAAAATATTTTTCATTTAATTAAATAACATATTTATAAGAAAATAGTTATGTTTATGGTAACTTTATCACCTATTTAGTTTGTTTTTGGTCAACTTTCAAAAGGTCTCAAACTAGTAAAGATATGTTCATATTTATATACTATTGATAATTCTCATGTTTAACCAATGTGGGATGTGAGACTTTAGTCACCACCTTAACAAATTCTTCTCTCGAACAAAGTATCCCTTTAGCCTCATCTCATTTGACTTCCATCCGCTCACTCTAACCAGAGATTGCTCCAAGGTTCTTCACCTCAGCAATAGAGCTTTACAGCGGATTTTTAAGCTCACCCAAGACCATCTTACATATTCCTTAACGTCACCCTATAGGCACCCCGAACTAGGTCTAAGCATTGATCACACTGCAAGCTCCTTAGTTCCACTTCATACATGTCTTACTTCCTTGATTCGAGGAGCCACATGCACTCTGAACTAGGTCGTATGAGGCAGATTATTCACCTTGAGCATAACTATTGGTTCATCATGTTCGACCTTCAAGAATGTCGTCCGCATCACATTTCTTCTAGGCCTGGAGCTCTAATACCATTTGTTGGGAATATGGGTACCGTATATTCCTTTTTATATATAAGTAAGAACAACCCGATTTCCACACTACTATAATATTGCCCGCTTTAGGCCCAAAGTCCCGCATGGATTTGCTTTTGGTCCACTTCTAAAAGACCTTAAACTAGTTGGGATATGTTCTTACTTATATACCATTAATAATTACCATGTTAAATAATATAGGATGTGAGACTTTGGTCGCCACCCAAACACCCTCTATTTCATGTTCATTATTAAAATTAAATCAATCATTCATATTTTATTTTTGTATCAAACGGGTCCTTATATTTGGTCGAAGTTAAAAACTTGGTCGTTCGTGTCTCAAATATTGCACCAGTAAGAGAATCATAAAACTTAAACCCTTTAGAGTGTTCAGAATAACCTATGAAGAAACAACTAACGGGTTTTGAGTCCGGTTTCTTTTCTTGAGGTTTGTAAGGCCTCGCCTCAGCTGAACAACCCCACAAATGCAAATGTTTTAATTCGGTTTACGCCCGTTCCAAAGCTCATATTGGGTCCTAACAGTAGCCTTAGTGGGTACTCGGTTGAGTATATAAGCGACACATTCGATAGCTTCCCCCTGAAGAGATAATGGTAAAAGTGAGTGACTTATCATGCTTCCAAGTTCCAACCATATCTTTTGGTGTTCGGTTTCGTCTTTCAGATACACTATGTATGCAAGGTGAACCCGACATTGTGTATTAGGGATTATTCCATACTTCTCTAGGTATTGTGCAAAGTGTCCTTGACGTTGTTCACCTAATCCGTCATATCTACCATAGTATTCACCACCACAGTCAGATCTAACGACCTTAATGCTTTTATCGAGTTGTTTTTTCAACTTCGGTCCTAAAAGCTTTGAACTTGTCTAGGGCCTCATACTTTTCTTCTTGACCGGAAGTTGAACCGGTCCTTGGCATATGCTTTCCACTTAGGTCATGACCTTTTTGCAGATATAATAAAATTAACCTCAGTTCCAGTGCCTTTAAGTTTATCTTCCTCCTCTGCAGCGTGGGAAATCAACTAATTGATATTCCATTTTCCCCGCATGCAATTATAGGTGGACTGGAAATACTTAAACCGGTTTGAAAACAAATGAAATGTGAACCCAGTATGCATTTCTCAGGAAGGTTTAGATCGATTGCCTTTACCTTTTGAACAATCATATATATTTCTAGAATTTGCTCACGAATTTTACCTTTGCTAGTATAATTTTTATTAGCTAGCTCGATGGAGAATTGCATCTATACCTTCTCATTTTTGCCAAAGGATTTCTCAGCCTTCACGAGAAAGTCCGAGGCAGTTGTAACACCTTTAGGGACATCCTGACTAAATGCTACTAAAATCCCCTGTAACAAGAGAGCCATGCACACCTTATTTGACTTCTCCCACCTTTCATTTGTCTTAGTTTCGTTCGGTGTACTTTCCAGACTAATGGGAATGGTTTAGGAGTTGTCAATGCATAATCATAATCATGTACATATAAGAACAATAACATATCTTCGTTTCACAATAGAAGTTCGAACAATCCAACATGGATAGACGATTCCCCAATATATTGTAACCAGTAGATACTATAATAAGAACAAACAACACACAAATCACATTTAGCATATTGACATATAACTGAAAACCTATGCATGAACATGTCAAAGACATGTAAAACATAAAATGCCATGATAATAGATATTTGAAGACACAATCGTACTAACATGCAAAATTTATAAGTTTAAGAAAAATATCATCATCATTATTTTAATTTCCTAAGTACCAATGCGATCTTTCGGAGGGATGATGTCATTTACTTAAATTAAAATAACCCTAATTTGATTTTCCGAAGTACCAGTTAAACCATCCGGAGGGCCGATTTCACCTACTCAAAATCCATAAATTGCAAGGATGAATTTAATTTATCCTAAGTACCAATGAGACCTTTCGGAGGGTCAGTTTCATCTACTTAAAATAAAAATCAATACAATGACCATTTTCAGTGATTTTCTCATGTTCATGATTAATTTAAACCCAAACGTGAACCTTATGGAGGGCCGGTAATATTTGAATTCAAATTAATCTTGAACCTTTCGAATCCTATGATCTATAAAAAAATTAATTTTAACCTTCTGAATGGCCGATTAAATTAATTACTTAGTTTCACATACCAGTATATGAAACCTTAGTCATTCATCACCATTTAATCATTCACACATATACAATTCAATTCACAAATATACATACAATAATTATGATGTCCAAACACATCATATTTGTGAAATAAATCAATTTAATATATTTAAATCAATTAAATAATAATTATTATTTTAAAAATAAAAATAAAAATAAAAATTAAGGATATATATATATATATATATATATATTAATTGTTTAATAAACAACAATGTTGCAGCCTGGTGTCTACAGCAGCTGCGTGCTTGGCTGCTTGCAGCAACAACGTGCATGCTTGCAACAACCTCTTACAGGTCCTGGGCAACGCCCAACCCGACATAATGCTACATTTATTGGATTTATGTCCAGCCAGCAGCCTCCCACTATTATCATCGCGATAACAGCGGGTTTGCGAATCCTCGCAGGTCACGACATTCACCACATCGTCCGTAATGGCTTTGAGAGCATATGGAGCTATAAAGTTTTTGTAATCAATTTGATTTTACAACGAAAAGTCCCCCTAGCAAGCCAATCAGCTGCTAGGTTTTTCTCTCTAAATATATGTTTCATAGTTATGGTTGGAGAGATTAAAGATCTATTATTAGTTAAGATAGAGTTAAGAGAGAGGATACTTCCCTGAGTTTAATATGTTTATTAGCATTTCAGAGTTTGATTCAATGTCAAGGTTAAAAAGATTGTTGATTTTGCAGATAAGGATTACGTCATGAAGAGCTTTAACTTTCGCTTTGATAGGAGATAAATAACCATAAACATTACCGACACCATGAAGAATGCTTCTAGCATTGTCCCTCACAATAATGGCACCACTAGACTCGTCTGAGGCCAAACAACAAACATTAGAGTTTAACTTAAATCTATAAGTTTGAGGAGGAGTCCAGTAGAGAAGGGACAATATTTGAGGTTTCCTCATATGGTTAAAGCAGTTCAGATTAACACCAGCATCTTCAACCTTGGTCTATAGTGTTTGTGCTTTAAAATATTAGATTGATCAATGACAACTAGGATTTGCTTAATATAGTTGATTACAGAACTTGAAGAGGGAGAAATATCTTTGTGCTTGGCTCTGTTCCTGCTGTTCCAGATAACCCATATAATAATTACACGTAAGATAGTGGTTTGAGGTAGATTTCAAAAACCAACACCTAATGATATGAGTAGTAGTCATGTGCCTGCTGATGTTGATCTTTAGAATTTCTGAAAATGACTCCAAATTTTCCACGCATAATGACAAGATACAAAAAGATGATTTGGAGTTTAATAGTTTAGAAAAAATTGGCATTTAGATACTATTATCATATGTCTAGCTTTGCGAGTAAAGCCTATAGGCATTTTGTTAGTTAAGATTCTCCAAAGAAGGAATGAGTTTTTTTGGGAGTAATGTTATTTCATATTTTTTCAAACAAAGAGGATTTATTGGAGTTGGTTCTGATTTACTGGTAAGTGTCTTTTGTACTAAATAAGCCATCTTTTGAAGCCTTCCATTGAATGATATATTCAACAAAAATATTAAAAAGAAGATTAGCCCTAAAGATTTTATTAGTGACAATAAAAATGTAGTAAATTTATTTAGATCCCAATGGTTAATATCCCATTTTTTTCACTTGATCTTTGAAAAATAAACTACTGTCCATGTTAGAGTCAAGTTTAATTAGAGGAGAGAAATCAAACCAGGTGTCCAGCCAAAAGTCTTTAGATTCATTGCCCAACTCCCAAACAATTAAGCATTCAACCAAGTCTTTGATGCTTGCAAGTCTCTTTTAAGTCTGAGAGCCAGACTTGGTGAAGTTAATTTGAAATGGATGCTTATCTTTAGAATATACGCTGTGCATATATCTAGCCTATAATCACCTTTTCCCTGAACCTATACCATATCTTACCGGAACAAGTGGCTTGTGTATCATTTAAATATTTTTTCAATCTTACTAGATAGTAGATTTTGGAATCCAGTAATTTTAAGACAAATAAAAAAAATAAAGAGCAAGACGAGATTTATTAAGATAATTCTGTCACTAAATGCAAGATGTTGACCTTCCCAATCCATTTTTTCCTCTGATTTCATCGAGCAAATGGATGTAGTTAACTAGTTTGTTATTAGAATTTAAGGTGATGCCGACGGTGGTGAAATTTCAACCTTCATAACTTTACTTGTATGATATCGGCCTAAATATATAGTTATCCATAGAAAAAAGCGCTTCTTATTTCGAATCAGAAGGTTGTAGGTTGGACTCCCACTGTGGTCGATTTCATTTTTAATATTTTGATTTCAACTAGGGTTTTGACTCAGAGCACTCGGTCTCTCTCGGAACACCTCTGAGTCCCAAAGTTCCTCTATCTCTTCTGTGTAATTGACTGACGCTCAATTTCTAATCCTTAAACATTGTTGGTTCGATATTTCATTTCCTATGCTGATAAATGAAATTACTACTAGTTTGAGCATGAAATACTTATTAGGGTTTTGGAATTTTTCAGTGTAAAAACCAAATAAAAAATGGCGTCGATGAAAAGACGAGAGCAACCGGTGTCAAGAGAAGGAGACCGGCTTGTCATCATGCCGCTTGGAGCTGGCAGTGAAGTGGGTCGATCATGCGTTTACATGTCTTTCAAAGGGAAAACCGTACTGGTACGATAATTCGAATCCCAGTTTTGTGTGTTTGATTTTCGAGCTTTGCTTTTTGGATAGACGTATGTTTATGGAATTTGTATTTGTATGTTGTTATGGGTGTGATTAGTTTGATTGTGGAATTCATCCTGCTTACTCCGGGATGTCTGCTCTGCCTTATTTTGATGAAATCGACCCTTCAACCATAGATGTCCTTCTCATCACCCAGTACGTGCTCTTCTTAATTTGTATTTTTTTTTTTATGTTTGTCTTAGTTAGATTTGTCGAGTAGTGTGTACTTTGGTGAAGGTGACCCAGTGAGTACTTTGGTATATAATTTGTCTAATGTCAGTCACGAAATGTATGTATTGGGAAGCATTTATTGACAAATCCTAGCTGTCCCATTGTTGTGGTGTTCCTTTCAAGAGTTTCAAGCTGGGATATGCTCAGAACTTTTAGTTAAAAAAAAAGGTTATGCTTCAAATGAAAACAAACTCGTAAGCTTGGAATGTAGAAACCTTAGCGATACCTTATTACAAGTTTGTAGGGAAACTTAAGATGACACAGGTACCATACCTTAAGATTTTGGGCCAGCAAAGCATGAGCTGTCTCTGAGCCTGTATAAGTTTCGAATAAGTGACTGAAAACATATGTGAAGAAGTCCATGTCAAGAAACAGTTGAGCAAGCTAACATCTGAATGTTAATTAGTGAATCGAATAGGGGAATTCCTTTTGCATTGCCCAGGCTCGGTATTGTATTACCTTTATTTATTTTTGGTCTTTTTGTTGTCTATTTAATTTTGTTATGTCTAGAATCAGATGAGCGGTTGCTTCATGCTTATCTAAATTTACCATCTATTGTCACCATTTCAGGACAGCATAGACTATTTACTAGTTCCAGTTTCTAAAAAACCATAGGATCTGCATCTCCATCCTAATAGAGCTATGCTGTTATGCTCATGCTTGTAAAATTTAATAGTGCCTCTGGCTCTTGACAAATCGAATTATCTAATTGGTGCTTGATCCTTGCAGTTTTCACTTGGATCATGCTGCATCCCTACCTTATTTTCTGGAAAAGGTTTGTAGTTTCGTCACAAATTAGTCTTTTGATACCTGACTGCTTTGTTAAGGATCAGACTAATATAGGAACATTGATGTTACTTTCACTAGACGACATTCAAGGGACGAGTGTTTATGACCCATGCAACTAAGGCAATCTATAAGCTACTATTGACTGATTATGTAAAAGTGAGCAAAGTTTCAGTTGAAGATATGCTGTTTGATGAACAAGACATAAACAAATCCATGGAGAAAATTGAGGTTTGTGTTCCATCTGGATATATTTTATGAGTCATGCTTCTGTTACTGTCATCATTGTTCGTAATAGACACATCTAATGTCGTGGACGTGTTGGATTGGTTTGACCCAAAGGATGGTTAAGTTGAAATTTTAACTTTTTGACGTTAGTGTTTTGACAAAACCATGTTGATGATTCACTGTCTCCATAATATTTGACTTCTTCATATTGCTTTGTTAAGGTCACATGTGAGTGCCATAATGTCGGGCGTTTTCTCCATCTTTCTTTATTTGTTTTATATAGACCACGGTACAGTCTAGCTATCTCAGTTGTTGTTGGTGTGTAAATGCAGCAGTATTGGAATAACAATTGCAAGAGTACTTGAGGTTTTATTGGTTTCTGTTATTGTTTGTGGCTGGGAACATTACTACAGTTTCTGAAGAAAATTTAGTTGAAAAAAGTTAAAAATGTTTTTTGTTTCTTCAATACTTACGAGTTGCATCTCTCATGTTTGCCCCTTTGTAGACCTTGTATATTGATTAAGACTATTTTGTTCTCTGTTATGGGTGTTCTTTTTTGTGTATGTGCAAACCTTAGAATAGGCTTGCAACTCCTTTTGCATTTTTACTTAACACACTTGCTTTGCTTTTAACATAATAATAAAAGGTATTACAAAAATTTAGAACAAAACACTGCAAATCTTTTGGTTTAAAGCCTTAGTGTCAAGCGCATCTAACTGATACTCTCCTTTCCATTTCTTATGGTTGTAGTCGGTGGCTACTTTGACTATTTTAGACAAAAGTAATCCTCTACTTCGCGTGCCTACCTTATAATTGGTTTCCATCTAATTAGGTGTCAATAAAACTCTGTAGTAAGTGATTTTAAGGAATTAGTGTACCCGTAAAGAATATATGCATGTTATGTTGCGTTTGGGTGGTCTGCAGGTTATTGACTTTCATCAAACAGTAGAAGTGAACGGCATTAAATTCTGGTGCTACACGGCTGGCCATGTTTTAGGTGCTGCTATGTTCATGGTTGATATAGCTAGTGTTCGTATTCTCTACACAGGAGATTATTCTCGTGAAGAAGATCGACATCTCCGTGCTGCTGAGCTCCCACAATTCTCCCCTGATATATGTATCATCGAATCCACTTATGGTGTTCAGCTCCAGCAACCTCGGCATATTCGGGAGAAGCGATTCACCGATGTTATCCACTCAACGGTTTCTCAAGGGGGGCGTGTCCTAATTCCAGCATTTGCCTTGGGTCGTGCCCAAGAGCTTCTCTTGATTCTTGATGAGTACTGGGCAACCCACCCTGATCTGCATAACATTCCAATATATTATGCTTCACCACTTGCTAAAAGGTGTATGGCTGTTTACCAGACATACATCCTTTCTATGAACGAAAGGATCCGAAACCAATTCGCAAACTCAAACCCATTTATATTCAAGCATATTTCTCCATTAAACAGCATCGAAGATTTTAGAGATGTAGGCCCATCTGTAGTGATGGCAAGTCCGGGTGGACTACAAAGTGGGTTATCAAGGCAACTCTTTGACATGTGGTGTGCTGATAAAAAGAATACTTGTGTCATACCAGGTTTTGTTGTTGAAGGAACACTTGCAAAGACCATAATCAATGAACCTAAAGAAGTCACGCTCATGAATGGTCTATCTGCACCGCTGAACATGTCGGTACACTACATTTCGTTTTCAGCACACGCAGACTATGCTCAGACAAGTACATTCCTTAAAGAGCTCATGCCTCCCAACATCATTCTTGTTCATGGGGAAGCTAATGAAATGGGGAGGCTAAAACAGAAGCTTGCTACTGAGTTTGTTGACGGCAACACCAAAATCATCACCCCTAAAAACTGCCAGTCGGTTGAGATGTATTTTAATTCAGAAAAAATGGCTAAAACCATTGGAAGATTGGCAAAGAAGACCCCAGATGCTGGGGATGCTGTCAGCGGGATTCTCGTAAAGAAAGGCTTCGCATACCAAATAATGGCACCCGATGATCTTCATGTTTTCTCTCAGCTATCTACCGCAAACATTACCCAAAGGATTACTATTCCTTACGCTGGTGCATTTGGAGTGATAAGCCATCGTCTTGGGAAGATCTATGAGAGCGTGGAATCTTCGACTGACGAGGAGTCTGGGCTTCCAACTTTACGGGTGCACGATCAGGTGACGGTGAAGCAAGAATCCGATAAACATATTTCCCTGCAATGGGGTGCGGATCCCATAAGTGATATGGTGTCGGACTCAATTGTGGCTTTGGTCCTCAATATCAGCAGAGAGATCCCTAAGCTAGTAGTGGAGTCTGATGCTGTGAAATCAGAGGAAGAGAATGAGAAAAAGGTTGAAAAGGTGATCTATGGCCTTCTTGTTTCGCTTTTCGGCGATGTGAAAGTAGGGGAGAACGGGAAGCTTGTGATAAATGTTGATGGTAAAGTGGCGTATCTAGATAAACAGAGTGGAGAGGTTGAGAGTGAAAATGAAGGCCTCAAAGAGAGAGTGAGAACTGCATTTGAACGTATACAGAGTGCAGTGAAGCCAATTCCTTTAACTACATCTTAGCTCTGCGGAGGATGAATTACATGTGCTATTCTGAATTAACTTCTAGATTTTCTTGCCTGTTAGTATGGCTTGGGGTTGCAGGTGCCGATGTCAGACTCCAAGAACTATGTTTATGGTGTAAAATATAACACTTGCTTTGAAAGCTAATTCTATCGAACTTGCGGAAACTATACGGTGGATGATAAGAGATGGACAATTTAAAACTAAGCATTAGATTTTAGAATATTACACAATACAATGTTCCAGTTGCCTGTCAAAATTTAAAAATGAATATAATTCAGACCATTTAAAAGAACCTACGGTTTTATGTTAGCTTGATCCGAACTATTAATCTTCGGATTTCTTCAGGTTTAGTTTTTAAAAAATAATTCCTATAATATAGTGTATATAAATTATTTAAAAACAAAATCGAATATAACTAAAGTTTTAAGTATTTTATTAGAAAAACTAAAGTAGTGAAAGTTTATGAAATGTGAAAAGATAAAAAATGATACATTTTGGTCATTTATATTTAAGTCTTTTTCTCTTTCTTTTTTTTTTTCTTCTGTGTGACTAGTTCACTACTATCATAGGTAATTCTCTATTCTTAACCGATTTCTTGTATTTTTATTGTTTTTTGTTGATTTTGATTGCGTTTAAGTTGATTTCGCAGTTAGTTTTTTGCTATATGTGTCACATTCGAGTTTTAGTAAAATCTGTTTACTCGAGTTTAGATTTTTATGTATTAGGTTAGTCGATTTGTTTTTTGTTCTGTTTTTAGTATTCACCAGTTATTTTACGTTGATAATGTAGTATATTTGTGTCATTAGCATTAGTTTTTCGTTGATTTTGAGTCCGTGTGTTAGTTTTTATAAGTTTTTAGTATGCGTGTAATTGTTCTGTGTTTCTACGAAGGAGATGCGAAACGTTTTGCTATAAACTTAGTGATAGTTGCTAAACGTGTAGGTTTTTTCTGGAACGATTGATGAAACACATCTTTTTAGTAGATGCGAAACGTTAATGTTTTTATTTATGAAGATGCGAAACAATAATGTTCTTGTTTGCGAAGATGCGAAACGTGTTTACTGATAGATGCAAAACTCTTGTATTGTTTGCTAATGATAGATGTGAAACCCTTGTCTAATGCAGGTACGCGATGTCTAGTAGTTGATGAGTTAATATTTCACCTTAGTAAATTGTTAAGAGAGAAATCTAGAGGGAGAAAGAGTTAGAGAGTTTTTAGAGAGTGAAAGTTCAAGTACAAATGAGTTCAAGAGAAAAAGTGTTCAACCCATTTATTTGGTTAGTCTTGCCCTTTATATAGAGGAGCCAAGACTTAGCCTCAAAAGTGAAATCTTTTACAAAAGAAGACAAATTGCTCTTTAGTCCTTAACAATTATTCATAATTACAAATATTCTCTAAAAATTACAATATATATAATTTAAGGACCGAACTTATATTATTTACAGTTTAATCCTTAAATTTACATTATTCACAATTTAATCCTCAAAATCCTACTTCCATTTTAGAAGCCCCCTAGTTCTCATGTTAGTAAATGAATGAGAACTAAAATGTCTTTGAATTTATCCATATGCCTCGTCAGTTATTGCAAGATAAACTTGTAACAACTATTCGAAGCAACTATTCGAGCAATTATTCGAAACAAGTATTCGAAGCGACTTCTGAAAGTAACCATTCGAAGCGAAGTAAAAAAAAAAAAACCAAAATCTGATATATCGTCAAAGCCAATAAGTCTCCTCGAAATACTATAAAAATAAAACTTCTCAAATCATTTTGAAAGTAAAATTTTAAATTATACCCATCGACTTTAACCCAAACAATATACAAAAGTAACCATTTCATATAACCGTTCAAATCCATCATGACTTTATAGACTTTAGACCCATAGCTTGATATCTAGCCTGGCAATAGCTTGACATATGTCCAACTTTTAATCCCATCACCGCTTTGTATTCTACCATATCTATATCACAATCCTTTAAACTTCACGTGTATCATTTTCTTTCTATAAATTCAATCAGTTGCCTAATTTTTTCATTCTCACAACACAAATCATTTCAGAGAAAACTCTCAGAAAAACTCAAGCGCTTAGCTACCTTCATCATGTTCATCAGAAAAAACAAAACTTTCCGATCAACGTTCATCTGGTTTATGAGAAAAAATCCAAGAACCAGAAAATCCAAGGCTAACATACCCAAGAAGCCAAAATCTTTAGAAACTGATAATAACTTAGTATTCGGATCGTAAGACTACTTTTGCATTACTCAAAGAGCAGAGGAATATAGAGCTGCAGGATTAATCAATAACACTCCTGTTGGAACAACCACCTAAACAATTTACTACGATAATTTTGATCCAACCAAAGCTCCTACTTTTTCTCCTTCTATAATCGAAGAGCGTTCCTCTTCCAAAGTCATAGATCATAAAACTCCTCGAGCCCCTTCATCTCAAAGTAACATTTCTCATTTGATTAGTGAAGAATATCCTTTAAAGCAAAAGTCAAATACTCCCTCTTCGAATCATTCTCCAATAACCAGAATAAGAAGAACTTCTATTGCCATGAGAGACAAATAAGAAATTATCCCAACTCCTTCCCCTTCGAATCCAGATACTGAAGCTCCTCCTCAGAGAGAAGTAACTGAGGAAGTTCCTCGAACAAACAACCCTTTATCAGAAGTTTTTAATCTAACATCTCAACAACCTCGAGAAGAAATATCGAAGGCCAACGAAGCTGATTCCGAGGCTACTAAAACCAATCTCGAAGCTGAATCTGATGATGGGAACTCAGCAACTACCCATAAGCCTCAAGAAGAAACAGACACTTGCTTTGTTTCCAAAGATGAAAGAGCTACAATTGGCAGAAACTTAAGGGGTCTTGAAGCTAAGTATATCATTGATCTGAAAAACGTTCGATATATTTATTACAAGGATATCCAAGATCCGGCTTTAAAAAAGCAATGGGGAATGAGAGATAATATAACTATTCGTCTGTCTAAAGAAGGAAAAACTCCCTTAGACTGTAACGATGACGAGCTAGTAGTCTACCCTGAAATCATCAATTGGGGTCTTCGGTTTCCACTGGATCCTATAATCGTGGAATACTTTGAACTCCTCAACTTGTGCCCTACTCAGGTGACACAGAATCAATGGTTCACCCTTATGTCAGTGATTATGACATCTCGACTATCTCAGATTCCCATCAGCATTAAGGACTTCATCTTCTTAAGTCAACTATCGAAAGATCCGAAACTCCCCTTTTACTGTCTCACCCTGGTGGATGACCTCAAAATCATCGACGAACTCTTAGAAGCTGACAAATTCTGGAAGAAAAAAAATCATTTTTATATCAGGAGCATGGGAAAATGGTAAAGAAATTTCCGATGCCAATCCTTCAAAGCTAAATCTCATATGGAGAAGCAATCGTAAGCACTTCAAATCTTTTACATTCTCATATATATTATATTTTTTCCTTTCTCTTTCCTTAATTTTCTACTTGAATGATTATTTCAGAAATTTCGAGACGCGATTCAGCGCATCGACCAGCTGCTAAGGACATTTTCTAAAATTTTGCTGCTTGGGCTGATAAAGAATAGAATAATGCGTTCCACATTGCCTTCCATCCCATCAACTTCCTCAACTGCCACATGTTCCCAATCTCAGAAGGTGCATTGCCACCTCTAAATTTGATATCAGAGCCTGATCCGAAGATAATCTGCAAAAATTTAGTTCATCCTGATTGTAATGTCTTCCTTCCTATTCGTGACAGATCAGAGAGTCATTTCCAAAAAAGAAGAAAGAAAAAGCTATCAAAGAGAAGAAAGGTAAAAATACACATAGCACATCTGGTGATAGCCCTTCAACTCCATCAAAACCAAATCCTCGAAGAAGGAACAAGCTTTCTCACCCATCGAAGAAGGGAAAATCAAGAACCGTCTTCGAAGAAAAATAAAAGTTCTTCCAGCTCTCATGGAAAGAAAAAGAAACAAGCGAGAATCACTTCGTATACACTGGTCGATGAAGATGAAAACACGGTTGAAAACAAACAAAACCAACAAAACCCTTTGGTTGAAGAACAAACAACCAAAGATAACATTGTGGAACACGAGAAGACAGTGCTACTAATGAAAATCAGGGTGCTGAAAACTTCGATCCGGATATGTTCATTAATTTTGAGAACACTAAAGCGCTTACTGGTGAAGACGACCCTGTTCTTCAAGTCATCCAAAATCACATGCTTAACTTTAGGAGACCAACACCTGCCGAGGCATTTCCAGAAATTATCTATCCTGCTCATATCACCATTTTATATATGATTCAATGTCCTAGCTCATCGGAATCATAATTTACTCTTCCTCCTCCAAATCCTGCAATCGCTGTTGAACTTCAACCATTTACCGATCTTGATATTACAGAAAAAGCACTTGCTTCCCAAGTTGAAGCTTCTCAAAACCATCTAAAGAAATTGGCTAAAGATATGGTTTATTACAAAGAATCTTACGAAGTTGAGAAACGTTTTAGAGAAGACTTGCACATCAAAGTGGTTGATCAATTTCACATGTACGAAGTAGCAAGGTCCAAACTCATAGAAGGTGCTCTCTGCATGAAGAATCATCTGCGAATCATACACATAGTTGAGATAGAATTGTTGACGAATTCTCATGAGAAGTATATGAATAAGCTCAAGACTGATCATGCTACTGAACTGGCCACCGACATATTAAACTCCAATGAGCTACAAAATTCTCTTCCTCTTTGTGAGACAAAAAATAAAGAACTGATCGAGCATATAGCTAAACTGAAGAAAATTTTTGAAGTGGAAAAAACTGCTGTTGTTGCTGCTGCCGAAGCTGAACTTTCAAATGACATGGTAGCTGCTATTAACACCGGAAAAGAAGAAACAAACATTCTCCTTCTTCAAGAACTTCATGCCACTTATCCAAAAATCGACCTCAGAAGTTTTTGGAACGAAATTCCTGAGGAGAAACGCCCAAATGAAGCTTTCGATCATATTCCTGATTCATCATCCTCAGAAGAAGAATCTTCCGAGGAGGAAAAATCATCTGATTAACTTTATCATTTTTTTGTGTTTGTGAGATTAAGAAATTTCTTTTTGTACTTCTAAAATATTAACTTAATCGACAAACGGTTTCCTTGTTTTATGATTCTCTTCACATATTATTCGATTTTTATGACTCAAATACTTCGATTTTTAACATATAATTATAAATTGTAAACTTACCACCTCAAATACCTTAAAAATCAAATTGAAGAACATGGTGGCTCTTCGGAAATTTTGGAATGTGCTGTTAAGCTTTCACTTCGAAAAAATTGTAATGTAGTTATTAAATATGGTTGTTTCTTCGAATAGTGTTATAAACACTTCAGAACATTCTACTCTTAACTAACCTCAAAGATGATCAGTCTCTGATGATTTGTTAAGATAGTATTCAAACATATGTAAACAACCATTGGCAAAAAACAAACTTTATTGATAATATTGAATATGTACACGACGCCTCGTTAAAACCTTCCTGGGCCAACATGATAGGAAAGAGTGCGCCATTCAAAAGTAAAAATTCCAAAGTAAAAAAATGAATCTACTCCCAATAAAGCTTCAAGTGTTGTATATTCCATGGAGGTTGAAGCATCCTCCCCTCGAAGTCACAAAGAGGATATGACCCAGGGTTTATCCTTTCAACAATCACATAAGGCCCTTCTTAATTCAAAATCATTTTTCCGCGGTTGTTCTCCTTTGGGTGTAAGAATAATTTTCTCAACACCTTATTACCTTCTTTAAAATATTTTTTCTTCACCTTAGAATCATATCTATTTCTCATAAGATTTTGATAGAGAATTACATTCAAATGATCCCAAAATCTTTTTTCTCAATCAGATCCAAATTCGCCATTCAAACTTCATCATTAGACCTTTCAGAATATTGAACTAATTAAAAAGATGACATCGTGGATTCTACGGGGCTGACTGAATCCATTCCATATGCTAAAGAAAAATGAGTCTCCTTTGTAGCCTCTGTAGGAGTTGTCCGATAAGCCTAAAGTACCTCTTGCAAATAGTTTGGCCATTTTCTTGCTGCCCCCGTCAAATTCTTCTTCAAGCCATCTAAAATTGTTCTATTTGTTACTTCTACTCGCCCATTAGCTTGAGGATGAAAAGGCGTCGAAAAGCATTGCTGAACTCTTTTAGAATTGCAAAATGAAGCCATCTCCTTGTTATTAAACAGAAGGCCATTTTCTTTGTAATCCTCTGAGGAACTCCAAAACGACAACAGATAATGTTCACAATAAATTTGATCACGTCTTTTGCTTTTGTCCCTAATAACGGTTCTGCCTCTGCCCACTTTGTAAAATAATCAGTGCTACAATTATCATCTATCTCCCTCCAGAAGCCATAGGCAAAGGTCCCACCAGATCAATCCCCCATCTATCCAATGGTATCGCCTCGGTTATAGATATAAGCGGTACTGTTGGTCTGTGAATAACATTAGCAAATCTCTAACAAGTATCATAACTTTGAACTAAATTCTTAGCATCATTCATGATTGTAGGCCAATGAAACCCTGCAATTAAAACTCGACGTGAAAGAACTTTGAACCCACAATGAGCTAACCCCTCACCGTCATGCAATTCTGATAATACTTCTTGTGATTCTTGCTTACTTAAACATCGTAATAATGGCATGCTTAATGCCTTTTTATATAATATTCCATCTAGTACTATATATCTGAAGGCTTTACTTCTTAATTTTTTGGCCAATCGTGAATCATCTGGTAATATTCCTTGAGTTAAGAAACTAAGGATATCTGATCGCCAATCACCTCGAATTTCATCAGACGTAACAAAAAATTCCTCTATAGATCCACATTGGCTAGATTGAGTATCAACTGAAGGATTTTCTTGTAACAAAATCTAAAAATATTCTTCCTTGTAAGCGACATTTGCCAAAGAATCAGCAACCATGTTACTCCCTCGCCCAATATATTCCTCAACAACATTGTCAAACAGAAGCATTAAATTCAGAAGTTCCCGAGATACAAAATCAAACGATCATTTCTCGCTTCGGAAAACCCTGATACCTGATTTGCTAACAATTGAGAATCCGTTTCCAATGGCACTGAAGTTGCCCCACAAATTTTAGCTAATCTTAAACCTGCCAAAGCAATTTCGTATTCAGCTTCATTGTTTGAAGCATGAAAACCAAATTTAATAAATTGAATAATTGTCTCTCTTGTTGGAGCTATTAACTGAACCCCAACACTGCACCCCGAAACACTAGATCCTCCATTTGTTCGGATAACCCATCTTGAATCAGCTGGAATGGCTTCTTTACTTTCTTCCTTATCTGATCGGCTTGAATGGAATTCAACAAAAAAAATCTGCCAATGCTTGCGCCTTTATTGCTGTTCAAGGTGTAAACAAAATGTCATAGTCCTCCAACTCCACTGACCATTTGGTCATTCTCCCCGAAATATCAGGTCGTTGCAAACCATTTTTCAAAGGGAATAAAGTTCGGACTTCAATAGTATGAGCTTGAAAACATGGACGCATCTTTCTAGAAGCAATCAGCAGTGCTAACACCAATTTTTCTAATTTCATATATCTCTTTTCTGCTGCCACCAAAATTTTACTAATGTAATACACCGACTTTGGAACTCCTGAATCCTTACTAATTAACACTGCACTTAGTGCAAAATCCGATACCGTGATGTACAAAAATAGCTTCTCCCCATTCCGAGGCTTTGACAAAATATCTGGTGATGATAACAAATTTTTAATGTTTGTGAAAGCTGCTTCACATTCCGTTGTCCATTCAAACCTTCTTGGTCCTCGTAGCACTTGAAATAAAGGAAAGCATTTGTCAGAAAATCTAGAAATAAATCGATTAAGTGTTGCTAACCTTCGTCTCAGAATTTGCACTTCTTTGATAGACCGAAGCGAATTCATTGTTATCAAGGATTTCAATTGTTCCAGGTCAACTTCTACTCCTTTTTCACTGATGACAAAACCCAAGAAATTCCCCGATCAAACTCCGAAGGTGCATTTTTCAAGATTTAACTTTAACCTCATTGCCCTTAAATTCAAAAAATCTTCCTCTAAATCATCAAGATGCACTTAATCCTTTAATATTTTTACCACCATATCATCTATATATACCTCTATATTTATTACGATCTAAATAGAAATAGCTCTATTCATCAATCTCTGAGAAGTGGCTCCAACATTTTCAATCCAAAGGGCATTACCCCATAACAATGCAGGCCCCTATCAGTTATGAAATTTATGCATTCTTGATCTTTTGGATCCAGTTGGATTTGATTATATCCTGCAAAAGGATCCATGAAAGTTAAAATTTTATTGCCTGAAGTAGAGTCAATCAACTGATCTATTAGAGGACAATAAATTGATCTTTAGGATAAGCTCGATTCAAATCTGTAAAATCCACACACATTCTCCGTTTCCCATTCTTCTTTTTTACCACAACCGGATTTTCCGTCCACAAAGGATACCGTGACTCCCTTATCTGTCCAAACTTAGATAATCAATCCACTTATGCAACAATCGCTTCTACCTTCTCCTATGAAAATCCTCTTTTTTTGAATAACTCGCTTAATCTTCGGATCAATAGCTAAGCTATGTCGAATTATTTCAATTGATACTCCTGTTACATCATCTGTCCTCCAAGCAAAGGAAGATAAAAAATCTAGTAGTTGTTGACGTGGAAGCAGGGTCAATAAGGTTCCAATTCGAAGCACCTTCCCTTCCAAAAAAGTAAACTCCTTAATCTCTTCACTCACCGTTAAAAACCATGAGTTTTCCTCAGATCGTCAACCCTTTCTTCCAAATCCGAGGGTACCCCTTCTAAGTGCTATTCACGCATTAAGTCTCCACTACTGGATCCTCAGACCCAAAGTGCAGGGGCATATCATTCCCTTGCAACCTTCTGATCGCCTCGAACGTCCCCAACTCGATCTCCAACCACATATTTAAAACACTGATTAATTGTAGACACAACCCCATACATTCTTGAAAGCTATGATCTTCCAAAAATAGCATTATAACTTGTGGGGACAGTCCACCACCACAAAAAGTACATGGACCTTTTCTTAAATGGTCATTTTCCTAAACTCACTTCACCCTCAAATTCTCCAACAACACGAGCTGTTACACCCGTGAATCCGATAATCGTTCGATCTGATTGAGAAATCCGAGGTAGATTTATCATTATATCATAGGTGGATTTAAAAATGACATTAGCAGAAACGCAAGTGTCAATCAACACATGTCAAATTTCGATGCCAGCCACCTCTGCTCAATAACCACAACATCTTCATGTGGTCCTGCAGTACCTCGTAGATCATCTTCATCAAACAAAATGAAGGGAATATCTTTCTTTCCATACAAAAGCATAGACATTTCCCCTTCAATTTGAGTTGTCGAGTTGACAACATGCCTCTTCCTCAAACTATCTGAATTACCAGTCATCGAATCGTCTCCGAAAATGGCTAACGATTCAAAAACTTGCATAGCTCCCGCACACGTCCCTATTCTATGGGCTCTTCGACCATCATCAGAAGCAATCTATTCGGATCTCTTTCCATATACTCAGAAGCAACGTCAAAAGGCTCAGCCTGTGAATCCAAAATCATCAAATTCTCAGTTGGTGGTGCAGCCTTCGAAGTTAATACAATATTGTTTTTCAATGCGCTCCCTTATGACTTCACATAAGTCAGGAGCTTCCCATTTTCAATCAAAAATTGAATCTCTCTCTTCAAAGCAATGCAATCATTTGTATCATGCCTAATATCCCCATGATATCTGCAAAACTTGTTATTTATTTCCTCTCTTGGCCTACTAATTGGGGCTGGCTTCCTAAAATTTCCGAAGCTCTTAGTCTTATCCCAGATCATCATAATATTCTGGTTTGACCCATTGATTTGGTTTAGGCCTGTTGTAAGTGTTAGATGGAGCGTGATATGAATAACCACCATTCCGAGGAGGCAAATTGTTGTTCTTTTGCCTTGACTGCTGATTACCATTTCTATTTCCATTCGAGCACTGCCCCTGATTATTGGTTTCCTGTCCCGAATTCTTCGGAGTGCTGACTGGTCCGTCTTAGACTCTAGTCGACTCCTCGACTTTAATCTAATCCTCAACTTGAGTCATCAAATATCCAAAAGTTAAGGCTCTTCTCTTCGTCGTCTTATTGGCAGATCTCCTGGCAATAACCCTTGGCGAAAAGATGCAATCACCACATTCTCTTCACAATTGTCCAAACTAGCTTTGGTAAAAAAATATCTTTGTATAATCCTTCAAATTTTCCCCAGGTGCCTGATTGCACTGAATAATGGTATCACCATTTTCTCTCATTTCTTTGCTTCCCACAAACTGCCTTCGAAATGCAGTATAAAAATCTCTAAAATTCGAAATAGACCCCCTTGGAATCCGATTGTACCACTTAAGAGCTGTTCTCTTAAAAGTCTGTGAAAATGCACGACATAGCAGCCGATCGTCATCTTCGAAGTTCATCATATAGTTCTTGAACCCAAGCTCAGCTTTCTACCTCCTCGTCACTAGAGGTCACATATTTCTGTCTGGTTCCTCTTGCAAAGAACCTCTGTATCTCTTAAAACCCAAGCTCAGCTTTCTACCTCCTCGTCACTAGAGGTCACATATTTCTGTTTATCTTTTTTTCCTTTACGAGATGAATATCGCTCTTTAGGAGACACAAAACGCGCTTTTTTTATGCTCAGATTTAGCCCGTTGATCATCAAAGGATCAATTTGGCTGACCTCCCATCTCAGTCTTTTCCGTTTCTTGTCTAACCTTGGATTTAAGCTTCCCCGAGTGGATCTTTTATTCCCTTCATTCATACTTCTCATTTAAAGCATTAATCTTGTCCAAAAGATGGTTCATTCGGACCTCAATATCAGATTGAGTTTGGATCAAAGATGATCCATCAAGTCTACTTCCATCTCTCTGCAAATCATCTTTTAGAGTTTCCATCACTGACCGAAGCGTAGGATTGTTCTCAAGATTCATCGTATTAATTTTGAGCAGAAAATATAACTGGATTGTATAAGTTTCGAACAGAATAAGTCAATGATTTCTCTTATTCAGTCCCGAGCGGAGTCGCCAATTTGATGAGTTAATATTTCACCTTAGTAAATTGTTAAGAGAGAAATTTAGAGAGAAAAAGTTCAAGTACAAATGAGTTCAAGAAAAAAAGTCTTCAACCCCTTTATTTGGTTAGTCTTGCCCTTTATATAGAGGAGCCAAGACTTAGCCTCAAAAGTGAAATCTATTACAAAAGAGGACAAATTGCTCTTTAGTCATTAAAAATTATTCATAATTACAAATATTCTCTAAAACTTACAATATATATAATTTAAGGACCGAACTTATATTATTTACAGTTAATCCTTAATTTTACATTATTCACAATTTAATCCTCAAAATCCTACTTCCATATCAGTAGTAGAATGTGCCTTTTTAAACTAAATGGGGAGCTTGCAATTTATGATCTTGGTTTGTTTGCTGAGTTTGAAGATATTTTTAAGTTTTTTTTAAGTAGATACGATATGTTAGTTTGGGGTAAATTTAAATTAAGATACTTTTGTGGTGATCTAGAAAATATTATCTTAGATTACGATGCTGATTTAATTGCTTTGGTATCATTTGTTGATAGTTTGGGTGTTTCAAGTGTTACTATTAAAGTTGAAGGTGATGTTGTTGTTGGTGATAATATTAGAGAAACTACTAAAAGTATATTTGAAGTTTCAAATGAAGATATTGTTTGTGGAGAAACTGGTGAAACTTCTGGTGTTAATGCTATTAGTCGCAAGCACAAAACACTTGCTACTGTTGGTTGGGTTAATGAAATTAGTGGAGTTGGGTAGGTGTTTCTCAGGAGAGAAATCTACTGTTTTTATATTGGAATAGATGTTTTCGTTAACTATGTTATATATAAATCTGCGAAAAACAGGATTGGAGATGAATAACAAAGAGATAAATGCGATACGTTTTGAATAAATAACATGATATATGAAACACATGTAATTTATGATTAACGAGATAGATGCGAAACACCTATAATATATGATTAACGAGATACATGCGAGACATATCTATATCAATAAGTGATGGTTGCAAAACCTCTTATAATGAGTCAATTATACTATGTTTTGTTCTATATATTTGTTGCAAGTATTTTCCTTATTGCATTTAATATTGTTTCGTCTGAAGATACTGAGAATTGGTTATGGTTTTTGGAGATGTTGAAACCTCATTTTTTGGATCGCGAAATCACATTTATTAGTGATCGTTATTTAGGTATTGTTACTGTTGTATCTGTTATATTTCCAGATTGCCATCATGGATACTGTCTTTATCATCTTATGAATAATTTGAGGCATTGTTTAAGGGCTACACCGACGACATTTAAGGATACTATGGTTAAACTGTTTAAAAGATGTGCATATGCTTCTAATCAGAATTTGTTTAATCAATATATGAATGAATTACTTAAGCAGGAAGGTGAAAATGTTGAAAGTTTTTATCAAAATTTATCTCTTGAGAAATATGCTTGTGCTTTTTTCAAAGGCAAAAGGTTGGTTCTATGGCATCTACTCCAACTGAATCTTTTAAAAATCAAGTTAAACAGTTTTGTGGTTGCCTATACTAGAGTTAATTGATAGGATTAGAGTTTTAGAAATGAGTTAAATTTCGAGACGTTTTGGTGAGCCTGAACGTTAGAATAGCGATTTGTGTCCTTATTTTGATCAAAAGTTTAAAGCTAATGTGGAAGAAGGTTGTCCATGGATAGTTCATTCGTCTACTCCTCTTTTGCATGAAGTGTTTTGTGATTCTATTATGGTTGTTGATCTTACTGTACGTAGTTGTCCGTGTGGTTTGTGGCAACACGAGTGTTTCCATTGCTCTCATGCTCTAGCTGCGATATTTTATATATATGCAGATCCTATGAAATATGTTGAGCCATGCTATTTTGTAAGCTCTTATAAGGAAACATATTCACATGGTATAGCTGCATCAATAACTTTTGGTCAATGATCTACTTCAACAACTTCTCCAGATCTACTTCTTCCAGTTTTAAAAAAGAGAGCTGGACGACCTAAGAAGAAAAGAATTCTATCTAGAGGAGAATTAAGTATTCGTAAGATAATGTGTTCTTGTTGTTGTAAATCTGGTCATAATAGACGAAGATATGTAAACATTTTGTGAGATAAATGTAATTTTTGATACTTTTAGTTTTCTGAGTTGTTTTGTCATAATGACACTAGATTGGGAACATTTCAATGGATGCTAGATGAAAAACCTCTTGTTATATATCTACATGATAGATGCGAAACATGTAATAACCAACAATATGGGATTTTCTAGATGCGAAACACGTTTTACAAGATTTACTGAACTGGATGCCAAACGTTTGATGATAAGTTATTTTATTTATGACAGATACGAAACATTTGACAACAAATTATATTATTTATGATAGATGATATACAACTGACACCAAATATACTGATCTGATAGATGCGGAACCTTGGTTAATCAAATATATTACATTGTGATAGATACGAAACGTTGAATTTAATTACATTCTTTTGGCAGTTGCTAAACCAGCTCATAAAATACATTTTTGATGTATGTGTTAAAACAAGTGCAATACATGCTAAGTTCAGTAAACCAAATACAAACTTAAACAAATTTAAAAACAGAGTCTCAAACTTTGTTTAAGGAGACCTTTAGTCTCCTTGTTTGATTTTGGTCAAAAAAACAAAAAATATAAACTTCTTTTTACCCTTAGTTAAAACAAAATTAAATAAAATAGACCCTTCACCTAACCATCAGTCAGAGTCTTCTTCATCGTCTTCAGAGTCGTTTTCGTTTGAGTCATCTTCCTATAAATCTTCTTCATGTGAATCTTTGTCTTCGCCTTCATCGTCTTTAGTGTCGTCATCTTCTTCCATCTGGTCTCATTTTCTCTTCTTTTTTAAGAGGACAAAAATAAGATCCTCATTTGGCTCCTCTTCATCTTCAGTATAAGCATCTTCGGTATATTTGTCTTCAAAAAAAGAACCAAAATTGTCATTAGATATGTCGTTATAAAATTCGTCTATAGTGGTATGTTTCCACTCTTCTCTGGCCTTGGGCGAACGAGTTGGAGAACTGATATCACTATAATAGGGATCATCATCTTAAGAATAGTTAAAATTTGACATTTTTCAAAGCAACTTTTTAAGAAGTGAAAAGTTTAGAAGATTTTCATTGAGAATAATGTGAACTTTTGTGTTTGAGAACTGAAAGAATTAAGTGATATTTATAGGAGTAGCTAAAATGTTTTAAGAAGGTGAAAAGTTTAAAGATTTAACAGAAATAATATATTGGTTGATATTGTTTACATTTGTAATTAATGCAATGTAATAATGGGTATCTAAGAGTTTTCAAGTCATGTTAGTAAATATCAAATCAAACTAAAGCTACTAGTTTGATTTTTGAATTTTGAAATTCATATGTGTGAGATTGGTATAGTATATTAACTACAAAAACATATTACTTCCGTAAGTGATAAGTGGATGAAAAATAATTATACCAGAAGACGGGAAAAATTTCCAGAAGAAAAAACAAATTGGTAGATGCAAAACATTCATTAGAAAATAAAAGATAGACGTGTGTTTAAAATTAAATAATAGATGCGAAACATGTTATTTATATTTCTCTAGTAGATTCGAAATAATATTTGAAATAAAGGGACATATGATATGCTAGATGCGGGACGCTGTATTTAAATTTTTAATAGGTAAAAATATTAAGAAGGTGAAAAGACTAGAAGTTTTGACATAAATAAAATCTTTGGTTGGTATTCGTGAGATTTTGTAATTAATGCAATGTAATGATGAGTATCTTAGACTTGTCAAATCATGTAAGAAAATATCAAATCAAAATAAAGCTACTAGTTTGATTTTTGACTTTTGAAATTTATATGTGTGAGATTGGTTGAGTATATTAACTATAAAAACATATTACTTCTGTAAGTGATAAGTAGATGAAAAATAATTATACCAGAAGATGGAAAGAGTTTCCAGGAGAAAAAACAGATTGATAGATGCGAAACATTCATTAGAAAATAAATGATAGATGCGAAACCCATAGATAGATTCGAGATCAATTAATAGATGCGAAACCCTAGTAATTACACTCAAATAGATGTGAATCCATAGCTGTTATAAAGTTTTGTCATTGAGATATATTTTATAGTAGACAAACTGTACAATAAAAAAAATATCACAAACATCACACAAAGAAGTAAAACAAAGATTACAAAACATCGTCCCAATATTTGTTAGTGTTCATGTCATTAAGAAATATGTAAAACATTTCTAATCTTCTTAATGGTGCAATATCAGAAGTTTTGTGTAAGTCAATTCCCATGAAAAATATAATCTTTGAAGTAATCGCAGACCAGTACTCCGCAATCAAGTGATCCAGGTCTTTGTATAGGAATTTTTACTGGACAATCTATCTTTATTGGTTTTTCTGCTTGTAAAATATTTTTGTGTTGGAGGTATACAATCTGTAATTTAATAAACATACAAATAAACCAGATGATATATATATATATATATATATATATATATATATATATATATATATATATATATATATATATATTCTATGAAATTATTATGAAATAGAGACACTTATTAATCTTTATGTAGTTTTTCTTGTTGGATCTGGACGTTTTGGTATTGGGTTTAAATTTACTTCTTTTTCATTTTCAACATCTATTACCAATAATGACTAATGGTTAACATTCCCAGGTCTAGTTTTTGTTAGAAGGGGAACGAAGATTAAACCTCCTGTGATGCCTCATAGCTTATCGTCAACATATAATGTTACATCCATATTTTGGTTCATCAAATGCTACATTGGAGGTATAATATTTGGAAACATTTATGTTTATAAATTAACACATGTTGTAAAAGTATATTATTCCTACCATTACGCATCCAGATAAGTATGTTACTGGCATAAATTCTCCTGGACTACTAGCAACTGGTATTTGAAAATTGTGTTGTTTAAGGTTGATATACATATAACTGTCAACAACCTTTGTTGTCAAAAGTGGAAACCAGCAGTTTGTTAACATATGTATTGTGAAGCAATGGAAACAAACTAAATCTAAATTTAACTTTTACCGTACAATCGATTTTATCTTCATCTGCTATCTCCATCAAAATACTAACAAAAATATTAGATCATGGTACATCTAGACATGACCATATTGTTGGATCAGAATGGTTTTCTCCTTTTTCAATCAGTTCTAATTTGTAGTATTCTTGTATGTCAATTGCAGTTGTTACTTTGTTTGTAAATGGCCATTCTTTTCTGGTAATTTCCTTGTTAGGTAGTTTTTTAGAGACTTGATGTTGAGTAGGATCTAAAATTAGTTCAAATGAAGGACCTTCATCCAAATCTTTCTACACAAATGGGAAACAGGTGAAACTGTAAGGGAGATAGTTGCGAAACGTTCAGAAAAATAATGGATGGGAAAGAAGGGAAACCAAGATAGATGCGAAACGTTTAGAAATATAATAGATGGGAAATAAGGGAAACTAAGATAGATACGAAAGGTACGTCATATTGATAGATGAGATACATTTGTTATTCAGATATATGCGAAACCTATGTAACTTTCATATATGAGAAACCAGTGAAAACCAAACTAGATGCAAAACTTATGGAAATAAAGTAGATGTGAAAGCAATGGAAATAAATTAGATGCAAAATATTTTTGTAATTATGGTAAATGAGAAAGCAGTGAAACTATGCTAGATGCGAAACAGGTAAAAATATGATTGGTGGGGAAGTTTTTCAATCGCTTACTTTTTCTTTTGTATATCCTTCTTAATTTTTATAATTTCTTTCTCAATTGCTGGGTCTAAGTCACTGACTTGTGGCGTTTGGATTTCTTGGACTTCTGATGCCTTTTCCTTAACAAAACAGAAAAGTGGACATTAGATGCGAAACAAGAGTAAATATAATACATAAGGAAAATAGATGCAAAACATGTATCTTTAAATACAAAACCAGTATTCAGTTAAACACCAGATGCAGATAAACATATAAATACAGATAATATTACAGTATTTAAGCCAAAAAGAAGATAATACACAAATATATATATTTCTTTAAATACAAAAGTTTTTCAAAACATGTTTTGTTAATTCTGGGTTATCTGTATAACCTCTTTGTCCACAACATCTTTGTTGGTCATTTTAGATTCTTCAAGAATATTCTTTGTCACACCAGATGCTTCACCAACACTCTTGTCCCCTTTAAATACTTCAGCTACACTGCTTGTCCCTTTAACTACTTCAACAACGGATTCTTTAGCAATAAGAACAACAACATTAGTATTTTTATCATGTTCTTCCATAACATTATTAGGATTTTGTTCTTCTATAACATTAACATGAACTGATGGATCATCTTTGTTTTCAAACCCAACTTCAGTAGGAGTTTCAACCAAGGGATCGTCTTTCTTTTCAAACCCAACATCACTATTAACAGTGACATTACTTGATGTTCCACCCCAACTTCAATAGGAGTAAAATTCTCTTTTTCTAACAGCAACAATAAGTTCAGAAGTAACAATATCAACATTGATAGGAGGATCACTATTAACAATGGCATCAACTTGCTTTTCCACCCCAACATTCTCATTTTCAACAGCAAAAACATCCTTAGATGTAGCAGCAACAACATGAAACTCTACTTCACCAACGTGGTCATCTTCAACAACAACAACTACATTAAGATCCTATTTTTCCAAATCATCTTCACTTTTTTCTTGTTGTGAAGGTGGAACCTTGTCTTCTACAACAATATTTGGTGTTTTTTCTTGGTTTTCATCATAAACAACAGGTTTTTCGACTACAACATTAGGTGTTTTTCTGATTTTATTTGGTGATTGGTGGCCTTGATCATTCAATCTCTTTCTTCTTGAATAAGTTTTTGGTTGATGTTCACTTGTTTCTATGTTTGGATTCAACATAGGTAGTTTAAGTGTGTTTTGTAGGTCAACCTCAATGTTCATCTCTGCATCAACTTTTATTTGTGTAATGATATTATCATGTTCTTCGAGTTTTTTTTTTCAGTTCATCAATTTGTTGTTGAAATTTCAATGTTCCATTTCAGTTTTTTCTACTTTTTCAAATGTTGTTAAGTCAAAGCTCTGGTTAGAGACTGGGTCAGTTTGTGCTTTGGCTGCGTCTAGGGCTGGTGTTGTTGTTAGGGCTGGGTCAGTTTGTGATGTTGTATTCACCTTTCTTGTAATAGCCGCATGAGTTGTATGTATTGTCTTCTATTTGTTTAGAGGATGAGTTTCTACCGGTAAAGCATGAGGTTTACTTGTTCAGAATCTATTGGTGGAACAATATCATTTTGTTAATGAGCATCATTATTTTCTTCTTGTATTTGGAATTTTCCTCCAAATTGTTCCTCTTCTTCTTCTTCTTTTTCTGTTAGCTTCAATTCTTCTCCAAGAATCTATAAAATTGTTAAAATGTTATAGTAAAGAGATATATATGTAAAATGTGAAACACGAATAAAAAACATATTGTAAATATAACTGTTTATTTGTTATGTTTTTTATGGCTTCAACCAAATCTAAATCTGTTTTGCGTTTAATACCCAGCCATTTGAAGCATCTAGGTATCTTGTCTTCAATTTCAATATCTTGACATAAAGTTGTGTGTTCTATGATGAATGACTATATATTAACAATACTTTAGATATCATTTATTGACTAAATATTAGATATGAAATAGAAAAAAAAACTAACCAGTAAAAGGGTAACACAACCAACTACTCTTCTAGGTTTAGTTTCATGACAATCTATTATTGAATTCATCAACTTATTCCAGATTGCTTCAACCCAGTTGTAGTTGTTTTTTTTGTCATGGTGGTCTACACAATACACCACAAACAAAGCTAGTACATCTCCAGATGTAGAGAAAATAAGGTAGAACAAGCTAACAATATAAAGAGTATGACAACATCTTTTATTGCCTCTTGTCCAGATGTTTTTACTTATTTATTATATCCTACCAACAAGTAAAAGCATTTTAAAAAAGGGATAGATGCGAAACCCTAGTAATTACATTCAGATAGATGCAAAACCTATTGAAATGTGAAAGGGAAGTTAAAGTGATAGATGCGGAACCTACGCAAATGGTAAAAAGCTAGATGCGAAACCTGTATTAATCTTAGTAGATGCAAAACGTGGTTTAATTTAAAACAGGCCTAACGTGATAGATGCAAAACCTAGTTTAATGTGAATCAGATTAAAGAGATAAATGCGTAATGTTAAGAAAATTTTAAAGTAAAGCAGAAGTAGTAGATGAGAAACCTATGCAAATATTAAAACAGTCCAAAAATGTAAGAAAGATGGAATTGTAAACCTTTATGAGTTTGTTAGTGATTGGTCTTGCTTGGCTTTCATCAACTTTTCTTGATGTATTCTCAGAAAAATCCTTATTTATTATCCTTGATTTTTCTTCATCTTCGAATTCTGAAAACTTAGGTTCAAAACTCTTGGCTTGAAGTGGCATATTTTCGTTTCCATGTTTTAAACCAAAGATGATCTTTATGTCATGGAAGATCATAGACTGTTTCTAAAAGTGAGTAAATGTGTGTCTTCTTTGCTATTATATATGTTCTGGGCTTACTTTTATCTCTTCAATCCGTTTTAACAGTGCAAAGAGGACAAACCTGTAAAAACATGTTTTTGGTACCATTTTACGTGTAAAAGCAATAAATGAGAAAAATATATCAAATGTGATAGATGCAAAAAGTGTGGAAGTTAGATAAGTGCTAGATGCAAAATCTATGTAAATGTCAATGAAATGAAACACTGATAGATACGAAACCTAAGGATATTTATAACCAAAAAAATTGGTAGATGCGAAACCTAAAGAGATCTATAACCAAAAAATTTGCTAGATGCGAAACCTAAGGAGATCTATAACAAAAAAATTTTCTAGAAGAAGCGAAACCTAAGGAGATCCATAATCAAACAATTTGCTAGATGCGAAACCTATGTCAAATGTTAAGCAGTACAAACTAATAGATGTGAAACTCTATAAAAACCTACAATTATTGGGAAAATGATAGTTGCGAAACATATGTAAATATTAATGCACAAAAACATTGATAGATGCGAAACCTAAAGAGATCTATCACCAGAAAACACTGGTAGATGCGGAACCTATATAAAAAACCTGCAATTACAACCAAATACTAGCTGCGAAACCTATACAAATGTCACAAAAGCAGGTATGAATTTCAGTAACATTCAGTAAGGTTTTCTTTATACAAAATTATATTTTTATTAAGTAGTTTCTACAGTGTCTCGCGTAAGCAGTGTTTCTTACTGAAAAACAAACTGGAAACAGGTGAATTCAAATCGCAAAAGTTTTAGTAAAACCCTAGGTTTCCAGAATGGATGTAATCGAACTGTGTTTTTGAAGAAAAACTGTATAAAACTTACCGTTTAACCGTTGTTGTCGTTGTTGATAATCTGATTGGATTTAAATCAAACTGTGTTTTTGAATTCGTCGGAGTCGTAATTGGACCGTGGTTTTTGGAGTCGTAATTGGACCGTGGTTTTTGGATTCGTCGGAGTTCTAGCCTTGTCAGAGAAGTTCGTTATTGTTGTTGATTCGCCGAAGTGGATATCAGAAGAGTAAAGTGAATTTGATATCGGAGTCGATATCAGAGTGAGAAGGGAGAGAGAGGAAGTTAGAGAAAGAGAGGGAATTCAAAAGAGAGAGAATGAGAGGTTACATGTGTTTCAAAACGGGTCTTTATATTGATTGTAGTTTTGGTACCGAATAGTGAACATATGGTACCGGATAGTGAACATATGGTACCGAATAGTGTATTTAATGCTCATGTAATACACCAGTATCATGTAATACACAACCACTTCCATAATTAGTCCAAAGGGCTAGACTAATTCAAACTCGCTTCTTTTTATAGAGAGATCCATTTATTGTGAGATCTGACTTAGCTATAACGAAATCTTTTTTAATTACAAAATTTACATCCATATAAATAGAAAAAATTCCAAATTTCACAACTTTCTCTCTTCCGAAACCCTAAACCTCTTTAAACCCACAATTTTCAAAGTCAAGATTTTTCAAATCCAACACCAAATACTTATTAAGGTGAGCATTCTCTACTGAACATATGGTACCGAATAGTAAACATATGGTACCGAATAGTGTATTTAATGCTCATGTAATACACCAGTATCATGTAATACACAACCACTTCCATAATTAGTCCAAAGGGCTAGACTAATTCAAACTCGCTTCTTTTTATAGAGAGATCTAGTTATTGTGAGATCTGACTTAACTATAACGAAATCTTTTTTAATTACAAAATTGCCATCCATATAAATATAAAAAATTCCAAATTTCACAACTTTCTCTCCTCCGAAACCCTAAACCTCTTTAAACCCACGATTTTCAAAGTCAAGATTTTTCAAATCCAACACCAAATACTTATTAAGGTAAGCATTCTCTACTCTTGGTGTAATTTTTGTTAATTTCCATGTGTGGTTGTTTTCTTGATGTTTGAATACATGTATGTGTTTAGTTAGACGAATAGGTTCGATTTGGCATGTTTTTTTGTTAGATTTGGGGTAGTTTATGGTAGTTTTAGGATTTTGGGGCAAAGTTTCTGTTATTGGTATTTCCAAGCACTATTTCGTGCTTGGATATACCGGATGCACTCAAGAACATGCGTGCATCCGATATTTCCTGGCACGAAACAGTGCCAGGAATTACCCAATCCATATAACGTGGGTTGGTGAAACCCTGGCACGATTTTGTGCGTGAATTTCCCCCAATCTATGCAGTTGAATGCGTGGATCAACATTTTCTGATTATTAGCCCCGTTCTTTATTCCGATGAACTATGTTGCGTGTTACGATGCATTTCTTATCCTACATCAACGATTTCATAATTTTTTTATTCATTTTAAATTCGTTTTAGTAAATTATGTTTGTTTAACGAAAAATATTGATTAAATTGTTTGCGTTATTGTAGAATGCCTCCACGTCCCCGTTCTCCCAATATGGTGGAACGAGATACCGCTGATGATACCGAGGCGATGGTAGTAGGCGAGACATCTCAGAGCGCACATGTCCGTGCTAGACGGGACGTGAATGTCGACGCTGTTCCCCGTCATCGAACTACGGACCATCGATTCCGTAGATATAAATGACAAGTGATTGACATATATTCGACATTTCACTCCTTCAAAGACCACGAGGCTTATAGTGTCTTCAAAAATGACGTAAGTTTTTTTTGTTTTTATTTAGTTGTTAAGGTTATAATTATTAGAAACAATATGGTTTATGTTATAGTTATTTGTTAATGTTTAAAAAATTGTTGAATATATAGGTTTAGGTTTAGTTTTGGATGCATTTGTTTAGCTTATGCTAGATTGGTATCGGTTAATGGTTTATGTTATATTTGTTATTGAAGTTATTCATTTAGGTTTGAATGCATTGTATTGGTTATTGGTTTATGTGATATGTTATATTTATTATTGAATTTATTTGTTTAGGTTTGAATGCATTGTATGTGGTTTATTTGTTTAACGAAAAATAATTCAAAGATCTCATCCGTTTCTTTGTTTGTTCGCTCCTAAACATAGTACTTAACTGAACATGTATTGCATTTAGGATTTGGCCGCTTTATTTACCGAATGGTGTTTTTGCCGCATATTGTAGATGGTACGCATACTAGATATATTTTCTAGATCTTTTAACTTCAAACCACGGTATATATCTCTTGGCCGAGAACCGATTGTTGTGAGTTTACGAACATACTCCTCCTCCGTTTTTAGCCTCGCAGCTCGTGAATGACCATCCAAGTGTAAGAAGGGCTGATGGTTGTGTTTCCTATTTATAACTACCAATTTGCAATAACTGGGTAGTTCTAACACCGGATTTCCCCTTAGTGTGAACGGACAACCGCATTTGTTTTACAAACACTCACAACACTTCTTCACAATCCCCGGTTTGGGCCTCGGTTTGTAAACACCGTGCCTCTCGCACTTAAAGTATATCCTTGGAGTTATACTGTTTTTACTACCATCGTAATCTTTATCGACCAATACAATGAATCCTATGATTTTGATTTCCTTGTCAACCCATGCAAGCAATTCCAATTTGGTGTAAATGCTCTCTGTGGTAAAAATTTGGCTATAATCGGCCATGTTACATGGCGCTTCTCCCGGTTCCAACATAAAGCAAAATTATTTAAATTAATACAATATCACAATTCATTCAATTCACAAACAAAAATAATTAATTTTATAACTAAGTAACTCATTTAACTTTCAACAAGTTCATACATGTATTTAGACTTTAAAATGAGAACACAAGCGCAAAATTCGGCAATAAACGGATATCTAAAATAAACACAGGCATAAATCGCACATAATTGTGTCAAGATTTGACAAATCTTTGCACAAAATCGTGCAAAGATTGTGCAAAATCATGGTAGGATGTTGTGCAAAATCATGATAGATTGTACACTTCCACGCATGTTCTTGCGTGGAAGTGTACATTTCAATGCACGATTTTGTGCGTGGATTTAAATCGTTCAATTTTTTTTTAAAATTTTACCTTAAGCATGCTGTCTAGATGGTCAATAAGCGGCTCCTCCTCGTCTGGACGAAAATCATCAACATTGCAGCTGAAATCGTCGTTGTAGTTACTCAAATCCATAGTATGAGTTGATTTGAGGTTGTTTATGGGTGTTTGGGTTTTTAAGTCTCGGATTTAGAGTTGATTTTATGTTTTTTTGGGAATTTGGGTTTATGGGTTTTTGGATTTTTCTTGAATATTAGAGAGAAAAGTGGTAGGGAGAGAGATGAGATGAGGTATAAAGTGAGGTGTTTGGAAAAGTTAAGGTTTTTATATCTACGGGTATTTTTGTAATTACAAATTCAATGGAAAAATTTAGAATTGAGGTCTCACTATAAGAAAACGGGGTCTCGGTTTAGCCGTACCCTAGTTCAAATACTCATGTTTCATCACCAGCCACATAACATTTTTCTCATTTTTTGAACCAAACTTTTTATTTTTTACTTTTTAAAAAACTTATATATTTCAAAACTCAGTTCGGAAAAAAATTTGAAAGTACCATCTCCTTTGCTTTTTAAAGGCGAGAAAACTAGATTCATGGACGATATTTTTTGATTTTTTTTCTGTAAGATTCAGTAACCTTAGTCTTGCATTACGTTGCCTATCCTCGCATATTTTACTTTGTTTTTCCTTGGTGTCCCATGATGTAATAGAGAGATGGGAGACCATATATGATGTAATAAAGAGATGTGAGACCAAACATGATATAATGGAGAGATGCAAGAGAAGATATGATAAAATGAGAGACATAAGAGACGGGGCATGATAAAGTGGAGAAATGAGAGACCAAACATGCTGAAGTGGATAGATGTCAGACCAAACATGATGAAGTGGAGAGATGATAGACCATGCATGATAAGTGGAGAGATGCGAGATTAAACATGGTGAAGTGGAGAGATGCGAGACCAGACATGATAAAATAAAAGAGATGCAAAACATACATAATGAAGTGAAGAGACCATGCATGATAAAGTGGATAGATGCAAGACCATGCATGATGAAATGGAAAGATGTTATGGGGCGACTTAGGTCAACTAACACAAAGAAGATACAGTTCACTCAACGATTTCCTTTAAGGTTCAAAGCTCCAAATGGGGAAGGAACATTATTGTTTGCGGGAACAGATTGATAGATTCATCCCACTAGCCCACCTGCTACTTCTAGAGGAGAATACCGGTTCGAACTTTCAGAGTTGTTCCTAGACATGTCGTCCCCTGCCCCCACTTTCGGGCGCCGATAGGCAGATAGAAGAGACTCAATTGCTACCTACTATTTTGCTCGGGATGGAAATAAGCGGCGTGAAGAAACAAATAGTCAACCGACTACTACGAGTACACCCGCCGAATGAGAATAGGTGATATCTGCTAGCTGTTATAATGTGCATGGATTAGAGGAACAAGAGTACAAGCGCTCTTGGACAAGTTAAATTTATCAGCAACTTCGCTTCATTATCTATTTTTTTTAGCAAGGAGCAGTAGTAACGAATACTCTAAGTAAGAGAAACAATATTTTGTAGGTATCTGACTGAGGACTGACTGATAAATGCAATTATTCCTTTCTTTCAAACTTCCTAGAATTTTGTGACAAAATTACTCAGCCCCCTCCCTCAAACGACTCCCGAGGTTAGCCCCCGGAAACCAACTACGCGGAATGTTCGATTGGAACAGGTTTTAAAATTTATCCCAGAAATCTAACATAAATTTTTTATTGATGAGTCTGATAGCAACCAGGAAAACACTGTTGTGGTTGTGGTTGAGACGCAACCCTTACAAGCTGTTCCCGCGGTGATTCCTCCCCCCAGACCATCCATGCCAAGCGTACCTTCTCCTTTGGAATTACAACTGACCCCCTACCTCAACGAGGAGAGACTTCCTAGGTGAATAAGGATTAAAAACACAAAAATAGGAAGCGTGCAACAAACCTGCCCTCGAATATAGAAGATGTTTTAGGGGACAATCTTCGTAAAATTGAAACCATGCATCTACTATCCCTTTACAAAGTGAAGTACAAATATTTCCACCCGACCGAGGAGGTGAAACTTAGAGACCGATGAGGAAAACCCGAAAGTATTACTATTTGGTTTCCCACTGTTGGAGAAACTCTGTTGTCCGTTCGCAATCATGAACTGATTCTTTAGACCGAACTCATGAATTGGGGCCTTTATCTACCTTTTGATCTTGCTCTGGTAGAGTATTTCAGTCTCATCAGACATTTCCTCTCTGCAGATGGTGCTAACATGTGGTACACACTCATGGTCTGCATCATGGCCTCTAGAATTTCTGAGACATCCCTCTTAATGGAGCAACACATCTCTATCTTAGGTGTAACTAAGAACTCTCACTATCCCTTTTATTCTCTTGGTTTTGAAAAGTAGTTCAAGGTGATCAAAAATTTCTTAAAGGTTGACAAAAAGTGGAAGCAACAATTATTTTCATCTCTGGGCTATGGGAAACTTGCTTCGCGGATTCCGTCGACTTTCCCCATCGGTTGACTTTAAAGTGAACTGGGAAAGGTACGTATCCTCATATGTTATTATATATTTTTTATTAAAATTGGTTGATTTGAGGTGTTTCTTATAAACAGCTATGAAGGAAATTGCCAAACCTTTCAAAATCTATGCGAAATATGCGAAGAAAATCTTCGAGAAGTTATTCATATGGGCTGGTGACCATTGGAACCATAAATTTCATAAGATTTTCCTGCAAATGAACTTAGTAAAAAGCAATCTTTGGAGATACGATCCTGACCAGAAGAAGTCCATGTCCGACTCATGGTGCCTCCCCCTAATGATGATATACTCAAACACTTGGAAATTTTGGAAAATACGGTTTATCTTCCCACTCGGGCTCGGGCTCCCAGTCATCAAAATGTAAAAAAACCCGAACAACAGGATGAAAATACCAAGGAGGAGGAAAAATCAGAGAATGACGTCCCCGAGGAGCAAAGGGTTGAAGTCTAAGGAGACCAACAAGGTGAAGTTTAAGAAGATAGACCCGCAGAAGTTCAACAAGAATGCCATGTTGATACCCGAGTAAGCCCCCGTGCTAGTGTCCGGGAAGACAACCAGAATGATGCTGATAAAGAAACTACCGTTGAGGTGAAACCATCTGGGAGAGTTGGGGCTGTGAGGCCGATGAGGCTTACTGCTAAAGAAAAACAAAAGAAGATCGTTGACAGTGAAGGGGAAAGTGACAACATGACTTTTCTGAGCTTACCCCCAATAAAGGAAGTTGTTATTGTCGAATCAGACACCGATGGAAAATTTGTCCTTCAAAAGAAACAACATGGTCATCAAGAAGGAATTTTTGAGGAAGATGAATATCTCTCCCCTGCCTCACCTCACTTTGATGTTTATAAAACGACTTTGTTGCCAACGAGTTAAATATTTTGCTCCATGCTGCTGCTTTCCTTAAAAGGAAGGCTAATCGCAAAGATCGTTACAAGAATGAGGTCCTCCAAAAAAGGAGTGAAGTAAAGAGACTAACCACTGAGGTGACCAACTTGAAAAATAAAGTGAAAGACTTGAAAGATGAGATTGCGAAGAAGAATGAAATATCTACCCAGTTGAAGAAGGTTGTGGATGAACTCTCTCAAGAGAAAAAATCATCCACTCATTGTTTATTCCTTATACTTCCTTAGAGACTAAACTCTCCGAGGAAAACAGTAAGTTTGGCGACGAGCGGGAAAGTTTCATTACCAAGGATACCGAACGGGACACTCTTATCGATGGTCTTATTGAGTCTTATGCCAAGAGTAAAAAATACTTTAAAAATGCTATTGGAGACATTGAAAAGTTTTCAGAAGAGCATGAATCTCCGAAGAAGAACTTTGAGACTGAGAAGCAAAAAAGTTTGGATGCGTATGCTGCCGGTATTATATCTCGCCTTGTAGAAAGATATGCTAACATAAGATCCGCTATGGTGCTAGAGATTCATGAGAAATTTTTGATTTTGAAGTTAGGTAGCCTTTGGCAACGGGTTATTGAAAGACATCGCCCTGAAAGGTGTTTCAATGGAAGACTTGGAGACTAGCGATGACTCAGAAAGTTCTTCCTCAAAATGTGACTCTCTAGAAGGTAGTAAGGAAAATTCTGCATCCGAGTAGTGTTTTCATCCTTGTTTTATTGATCATTTGTAAGCGTAAACTCATGAGACTTTATTTTGTTTTGATGATGTATTTCTGCTTTTCGGATATATTTTATTCTGCAAAGTTTTCAACTTTAAAAAATGTTTGACTTTAATTCCTTTACCCAGGTTCCCCCCGGATAAATAGTTTATATAAATAGTTTCTTAGTTTGATTTCTACTGTTAGTAAAAAATTATTTATAGTAAGAAAAATTTCTATCAATGTATTTTTCTAGGTAAAAGATCTTTCATGTGACAGTGTTTGCCATAGGTTTAAAATGATGGAAACTTTACTAACCATTTTTGGTTCAAAATAATAAAGTTTCTTTTCAGATTACCCTTTGTGTTAAAAAAGATGAACATTCTAGTCCAAACTTTTTGGGAGTATCTTTGAGTTAAAAAAGATGAACATTTTAGTTCAAACTTTTTTGGAATATCTTTTGAGTTAAAAAAGATGAACATTTTAGTCCATTTTTAATGTCTTTTGATTTAAAAAAGATGAACATTTTAGTCCAAACTTTTTGGAATGTCTTTTATATTAAAAAAGATGAACATTTTGCAAATCATTTTAAGATGGAAAATGGATTTTATATATAAGTCGGCTATTAAAAAACCTCATTAAAACCTTCCTGCGCCACCAGGGTAGGAAAGAATATGCCACCGATACTTATATAAAATTATTAAATAAAATATTTACATATTTACACATTCACTCTAAATAAAATTTGAGGTGCTCAATGTTCCAAGGGTGAGGGAGATCTCTTCCTTCTTTATCTTTGAGTCTGTACGTCCCCAGTTTGATCTTCTTTGTTACTGTGTACGAACCCTCCCAATTAGGAGCCAACTTTCCCAAGCCCACAAGGCTTCTTGTAAATAATCAGGTCATTTTTCTAGCCTTGCCCTCCAAATTCTTCTTTAGCTCATCTAAAATTTTCCAATTAGTCATTTCGACCTGCCATATGTTTCGGGGTGGAAAGGTGCTGAGAAACATATCCCATTTGATGCACAAAAGGCTTTCATCTTTTTGTTGTTGAATTGTGGTCCATTATCCATCGTAATGTTTCTTAGAACTTCGAAACGACAACAGATGTTAGACACTAGTGTGGTTAATTTTCGTCTGAGAGTAAGATTGTAACTTTTATTTTGAGTTTTGTGGAAGTTTGTAAGTATTTAATGTTTGAGTAGAGAGTAGAGGGAGAATTAAGCAGCCTGGTTGTATTTAATTTTCATTACCCTCATTAAATGTTGGTGGTTGAGTATTTATACCCTTAAATTTGGGATTTATGGGCTTTCAGGTCATGTTTAAGGGACCCGGGTCAAGTTTAAGGACCCATGAGCTCTTAGTAGAAGAGCAGACAGCTTAATCAAGGAGTGATTAGGTTTTTATGTACTTTAGTCCTTGTTCGAACAATCCAATGGATGAGGTGTTCGAACTGCCCTGTCCGGTTTGGTGATCTTAGTCCGAACTGTCCCCGTCCGGAGAGGTAGCAATATTCGGACTCATCAGGAGCCCCTTTTTTAGGTGTTTGTTCAAATACCTTTGTCAAAAACCTGAAAAACAGTCCGATGTCAGTGGTAGTTTTACCCAGACAGGTCTTTTCGAATTGTGTTATAGCTTTATCCGGACTGAAAAAGCTTTGTGAATCTAAACGGTTTTTTTACCAAAGTTCATGGGACACGTGTCTCTCTTGGGTTGGTTGCCTCAGCCGTTTTTCACCTTGAATCTCGCACCCACCTTATTTGAAAAGCAACCTCTTCATTAATGAAGGTGACGTCACCGCCGTCTTTTAATCATTACTAATCTTTTCGAATTCTCCTAGGAATCAAGACTTTCGTTTGAGATTTACTATAAATTGAGATACTTTTCTACTGTTTTACTATCACTTTCATTTTCACTCTGCAAATCTTCAAAGCTTTCTCTCTTAAAAACAAATTCTTACTTAAGTTGTTTATGTTCACGGCTAGGAACGCTCTGATCAAAGGCGGGTAGCTCAACCTATCTGAATTAAAAAAGCGCAAAAAGTCGAAAGGGAAAGTCGCATTGCAGTAGGCTTACCCACTTCCCCCATCGACAAACCAAAAATCTCAGCCACATAGTCAGACCAGGGTTCTTCCTCTACCAAGGGTGTCAAACCGAAGAGGTTGTTTCAAACCAGTCTTTCCCCTATCATCTCAGGTTCTTCGGTTCAAGAGTCGGAACCCGTTGTTGAACCAGGTTTAACAGTTACCAGCTTTAAAAAACGCTCCCCATTCTTAGCCATGGGGTCAGATGCTGAAACCTCTCCTCACAAGCTAGTTGATCGGAGAAAAGGTTGGCTGGTCAAAAGGCAGGCTGCTAAGGCACCCCTTCGAAATCAGGTGCCAAAGACAGTAGTGCTAGGTCAGAAGTGCCCATTAGAGCACCCAGGGACATGCTGTCCGGTCCGGAGGGTACTCGCTCAAGTCCCCAAAGAGAAACGTCTACACTAGAGCCCCAACCGGAGGCTAGGAACCAAGAGAATACTGAAACTCATCAGTCTGAAAGTCAGGCTGAGCCAACCCCAAACCTCACTCTCACCACAACAACTGAAAACCCTTCCTCAATCATGGAGGAAGTAATGGAGAACTTTATTGAAGAGGCTCCCTTTGAGTCCGAACCTTCTGGGCAGACTAGTGGTGCTGTTGCTGCCCAAAAGGATAAAGGCAAGGAAAAGTTGTGTTTGAAGCATCCGGATCTGCCGGAGTATCTTGAAGGAAGGGTGGGACCTTGTTTCCACAAGGTCAATGTTAAGTATCTCCTTGCCCTGCAAAAGATCAATTACGCTTTTATCCATACAACTGAGTTGGGCCGGATGCGCACGAAGTGGGGGATTCTGGAGAATGTGAAGATTAGAATCCCCATAGACCCCGAAACCCCAATGGATTGCAAACTCATTGAAATAGTCATCTTCACTGAGCTCTTTAACTGGGGTTTAAGGTTCCCCTTGGACCCGGAAATAGTTAGGTATTTCCACCTTATCAAACTCTGTCCCAGTCAATTGAGCCTCAATGGATGGTACACACTTATGGCCTGCATCATGGCCTCCAGGCTCTCCGGCACTCCTCTACCAATGGAGGAATTTGCTGTTGTGGCCAGTCTCTGCAGGAACCCTCACATCCCTTTTTATCACTTCAAAATGAGGGATAACTACAAAGCAGTGGATGACATGCTTGAGTCGGAGAGAAACTCGAGGACTCAATTCCTGTTCGTAGGTGGTGCTTGGGAGAACGGGAGGAAAATCAAATCCGGAGTCAATCCAAGTCTCCTCACCAGCAGATGGAGGAGTGATCGTAAGGCCCCTACTTTATATCCTTATTTTCTTTTTTATCAAATCTGCTTAAACTAACTGGTCTTGCTTTTTACTTAGCAGAAATGCCAAAAGACTTAAATGACTACCTAAAGTCCGGGCAGACCACTTGTACCAAGATCAACACTTGGGCTGCTGAAAAGTGGGGAAATCGGTTTCACGATGCTTTCACAGGAGGCAACTTGGCAATGTCTCACCTCTGGAACACTACTGGCCGGAGGGACTTGACCTGGGAAGAACTCACCACTCCACCCCCTCCGGATGTAATCCTGAAGAGAACTCACGAACCGAATGGGTCACTTTACTTGCCGGGCGGGGCCAAGGCCCCGAGTAAGATGAAAGGCAAGAAGAAGAAGGGCAAGAAGGTGGTAGGTGAAGCTAACCCTGCTGAGGTGGAAGAGGTTGTTCCAACAAATCCCAAGGGGCCAGCCCCAAGCCAGATTGATGCTGCTCTCCTAGAAGTGGTAGAGCAGGAGAGTGTTAGGCAAGAAGGTCAATCCCCAAAACCCCCAAGGGCTCCCAAAAGAGACCGAAAACGGGGAGCTGAAAGCAAGGATAGGGAGGCTAAGAAGAAAAAGACCTCCAAGGGTGACGAACTTTCTCTCCGGCCTCCGGAGCCTCTCCCCCATGTTGATCCTACTGATCCAACACAAGCAGATGAGATCCCTGATGATTTTCGAACTGACGAAGTCGGAGGAGGAGACCTTAGCATTGATGGGGTTGACATCACCAGTCTCGATGGGCTTGGTGACTACTTTGCCAACCTCCCCAGAGATGACTTTGCTGGGCCTTACCTCCCTCCGAGTACCTCGAACACCGTCACTTTTAATGGTAAGACTTTCACTGTTTCAAGTGAAAGGGATATTATAGCTCACTATATATTAAGTAGTGTTCAGCCGGTGCTTGTGTTGGAGAAGCAAGTTCGAAGTCAGGCAGATACTATCAAAGATCTCAAGTCTGACAAAGAGAGACTGTCTGATGATCTTCTTACTGCCAATCAACATGCTGACATTCTAAAGGGGGAGAACGAGGAGCTGAAAAAGAACCAAGAGGGGTGGACCACCAAAGTTGCTACTCTGGAAGATACTATCAAGGAGCTCCGGGAGAAGTTGTCCGGAGTAAAGAAAGATCTCACCTCTTTAAAAGAGGAGGCCAAGGCCAAGGATCAAGTCATTCACAACTTGACAAATGACAAGATTGCACTTGAGAACATAGTGTCCGAGGCTGCAGAGGAGAAAGCTGATCTGCTAAGGGAGCAAAAGGCCAAAATCCAGGCCAAGATTGATGCTTATGCCAACAACGTAATAGACACTCAAGAGCAAATGTATGCCAAGGTGAAGTCAGACATGGTCCTGCTCTTCCATGAGAAGTTCCCGAAGAGGAACTTGGGAGATTTGTGGCTTCACGTAGAGTACGAAGACCTTCCCTTCCACACCATGGCTGACAGAGACTTGCATGACTATTCCAGTGCTTCCTCTTCTAACGAGGCAGAATAAAATGCCGGGGAGGGCCCTCCTGAAAAGAAAGACGATCCCAAGGGGAAGAAGAAGATAAGTGAGGCTGAGCCATCTTCAAAGGCTCAGTCTTAAATTATGAATTATCTTTTTACTTTTATGTTATCTAAACTAAAGTCCTTGGAAGGCCAAGGCATTCTTCTTGTTATTATGTCCGGTATCTGACCGGATAGATCTTTTGCTATGTTTGACAATTTAAAAGTCCTTGGAAGGCCAAGGCACTTAAGTTATTTTAATGAATACTTTTATTTTGCACAATTCTCGCATCCTTTCATAGTTTGTTTCAATTTTGGTGGCTAGTGTTTAAATAGCCCTTAGTTATTTCATGAACAATCTAAAGTGAGAGAGTTTAAGTTCTCCGATGACATGTTTAAGTGGTCATCATTCTCTTACTTCAACCCGGACGGTGTGGGAAAAAACAAAGTAAGAACACTTTGAATTTTTTAAGAAGGCATCAAATTTTATTAAGAAACCCAGGCACCTCATTAAAACCTCCCCGTGCCACCAGGGTAGGAAATAGTATGCTCCCAAATATTTACATGGATGTTTAAACAAGTAAATATTTACATAGATGCTACTCCAAGTACATCCGGAGATGTTCAATATTCCAAGGGTGGGTCAAAACCCTTCCAGCCTTGTCTTCTAGCCAATATGTTCCAGGTTTAAGTCTTTCAACGACCATATAAGGTCCTTCCCAAGTTGGGGCCAGTTTTCCTAGTAGCTTCTCTTTAGTGTGTAAGAAGACTTTCCTCAATACCTTGTCCCCCGGCTGGAAATCCCTTCTTTTAATTCTAGAAGCAAACCTGCTTCTCATCAAACCTTGATAGTGTGCAGCCCTAAGGTGAGCCTTAACTCGTCTTTCGTCTATTAGGTCGAGCTGACCTCTGATTGCCACTTCGTTAGCGTGTTCAGAGAAGTTGTGAACCCGAAATGATGGGAGAGTTGCTTCTATGGGAGCTATTGCATCCATCCCATAGACCAAGGCAAAGGGTGACTCCTGTGTTGCAGCCCCAGGTGTAGTCCGGTAGGCCCACAATACCTCTTGTAAATAACTAGGCCACTTCCCAGCAGCCCCTTCCAAATTCTTCTTTAAACCGGACAGTATAGTTCTGTTAGCCACTTCAACTTGTCCATTTGCTTGTGGGTGGAAAGGTGAAGAGAAACAATGCTGCATACCCCTTGAGGCACAGAAACTCTCCATTTCTCTATTGTCGAACTGTGGCCCATTGTCTGTCGTTATCTTTTGTGGAACACCAAATCTGCAACAGATGTTGGATAAAATGAATTTTATGACAGCTTTTGATGTTGTTCCTGCTAGGGGGGCTGCTTCAATCCACTTCGAAAAGTAATCTATAGCAACAATTATAGTTTTACGCCCTCCGGACGCCATAGGGAGAGGGCCCACTAAATCCAACCCCCATCGAGCAAAAGGTATAGGCTCAGAAATCGACTCTAAAGGGATGGGTGGGACATGAATTTCATTGCTATATCTCTGGCATGGATCACACCTTCTCACCAGTTCCTTAGCATCCTGCATTATAGAGGGCCAGTAATAGCCAGCCAGTAAAACTCTCCGTGTTAGAGCCCTGAATCCACAGTGAGCTGATCCCTCACCATCATGCAATTCAGAGAGGACTACTTGAGACTCATCATCTCCCAAACATCGCAAAAGAGGTTTACTGTAAGACTTCTTATACAGAATGTCTCTTAGTATGATAAAACCACGAGCTTTGTGTTTCATTTTTCTTGCTAGTGCTTTATCCGGAGGCAAGATTCCATCAGAGAGATACTGCACGAGAGGAAATCTCCAGTCTTGTGGTTGTTTCATCAGTACTTCGAAAATTTCCTCCTCTTTACCGATGTTATGTTGAATGGAAGGGCTCTCCAACACATGGATCCAAGGATATGACTCAGTGTAGGCTATAGTTGCCAATGAATCTGCTAGTTCATTCTCTGTCCGGGGTATATGCCCATAAACAACGCTTTTGAACTTAAGAGCCTCATTTTTAAGAAGAAGCAAGTACTTCACTAGTTGCTCCTTTTTTGCCTCAGATTGACCTTGTGCATGGTGAATAAGAAGTTGGGAATCACTCATCAGCTTGACCCTCTTGGCTCCACAAATATAAGCTAACTTTAAACCAGCTATAGCTGCTTCGTATTCGGACTCATTGTTGGAAGCCCTAAAAGAAAAACATATAGCCTGGTACATTTTGTCACCATATAGAGAAGTCAAGCACACCCCTGCACCACATCCTATAGTGCTGGATCCACCATCCGTCCGAACGACCCAGACCTTTTTGTCTTTCATCTCAGTAGTCTGCTCCGAATCTCTGTCAGAGTGGAATTCAACTAGAAAATCAGCCACAGCTTGGGCCTTGACTGCTGTTCGAGGAGCAAAATCTATATCGAAATCCCCAAATTCTACCGACCACTTAGTTATTCTACTTGAAATGTCTGCCTTTTGGAGAACATTCTTCAAGGGAAAAGATGTCCGGACGACAATAGGATGAGCCTGGAAATAAGGCCTCATCTTCCTTGCAGCTATTACCAGGGCTAACGCTAATTTCTCGAGTTTCAAATAACGCTTTTCTGCATCTATCAAGCTCTTGCTGATGTAGTATACTGGATGGGGGTAGTTATCCACCTCTCTTACTAACACAACACTGATGGCACAACTTGAAACTTCCAAATATACGAAGAGTGTCTCTCCATCAACTGGTTTAAATAAGGTTTTGGGGGAGGACAGATGTTTCTTAATCTCATTGAAGGCCTCACCACACTGTGAGGTCCAGTCAAATCCCTTTGCACCCTTCAAAGTTTGAAAAAACGGGGCGCATCTGTCCAAAGACCTTGAGATAAATCGGTTTAAAGCAGATAACCTCCCCGTCAATCGTTGTACTTCTTTAATATTCCAAGGAGGCTCCATGTGGAATAGAGCATTAAGCTGGTCCGGATCGGGCTGTATCCCTTGCTCACTTATTATATAACCTAGGAACTTCTCGGATTTCACTCCGAACACACATTTTTCTGGATTTAGCTTCAAATTCACTTTTACCAAGTTGGCAAAAGTTTCTTGGAGGTCAGCTAAGTGAAATTGCCCATCCACACTTTTCACCATCATGTCATCGATGTATACTTCCATATTCCTTCCAATTTGATCAGCAAAGGCTTTGTTCACCAATCTCTGATAAGTAGCCCCAACATTTTTCAACCCAAATGGCATCACCTTGTAGCAATGAAGACCCATGTCAGTGACAAACGTGGTATGCTCCTGATCCTTCGGATCTACTTGAATCTGATTGTACCCGGAGAAATCATCCATAAAGGATAGCAGCTTATTCCCAGAGGTGGAGTCTACTAGCTGATCAATCCGAGGAACTGGATACAAATCTTTTGGGCAAGCCCTATTGAGATCTGTGAAGTCAATCCACATACGCCACTTGCCATTTTTCTTTTTCACCAAGACCGGATTGGCAGTCCACAAAGGATATTGAGACTCCTTGATATGCCCCATCTTTGTGAGCCTGTCAACTTCTTGCACAATAACATCAGCCTTTTCTTTGGAAAAAGCCCTTCTCTTTTGTACCACTGGTGCTATATCTCTCCGGACAGATAGGCGATGTGATATAACATCTGCTGGAACCCCAGTAACATCAGCATTGCACCAAGCAAAAACATGCTGATGGTTTCTAAAAAACTTTAACATATTATTCTTCAGGTCGGGTGGCATATTAGACCCTATCTTAACACTTTTCCCTTCTTCTAAATAATGTGTTTCAACCTCTTCAACTGGTATTAATACTCCAGGGGTCTCTCTGGGGTCATCAGTTTCACCCTTACCCCCAGAAAGCTCCTCAAAATGCTATTTCTCGTTGATACGAACTGCCCCCAACGTCCGTGGAGCTAGGGCTGTAGCATAACATTCTCTTGCAACCTTTTGACTGCTTCAGACAACTCCCACTTGTCCTTGAACATCATATTTCAAACATTGGTGGACTGTCGAAGCCACTGCATGCATCCTAGAGAGCCAAGACCTCCCTAAAATAGCATTATAGCAAGTGGTACAATCTACCACAATAAAAAGTATCATGACCATCTTCTTGAAAGGGCCCTTGCCCAACAAAACTTCCTCTTCGAACTCCCCGATCACATCTGCTGAGCTGCCAGTAAAGCCCACAATTGATTTGTCCGAACGCTGAATTACGGCTGGATTTTTCATTTTCTTGTAAGTGGTTAAGAAGAGAATATTGGCTGAGCTTCCAGTATCCACTAAGATTCGTCTTATGTCATTGCCCCCAATGGATGCTCCTATGACAACAACATCTTCATGAGGGGCAGCTATATCTCTTAAGTCATCTTCATCAAAAACAATGAAGGGGAATGGAATTTGCGATTGATAGGAGGCCATGCCTCCTTCTAGCTGGGTAGCTAAAGTATGAACGCGCCTCTTCCTCGAAGAAGCAGTAGGAGCTGTCATAGTATCCCCTCCGAAAATTGTAAGTGACTCACAAAACTTAATGAGCCCGAAGACTGTTCTAGAACATTCCTCAATGGCACCCACTCTATTTCGAGTTGGGTTAGGATCCAAGTATTCTGATTCTACATCAAACCTTTCGATTATAACCATAGATCCCTCCGGAGCAGCATTGCTTGGAGCAACCCGGTGAGTATTGTCAGGCATATTACCTCCTCTTCTTTTGACATATGCCCCCAGCTTTCCTCTTTCAATCAAGTTCTGAACTTCTTGTTTCAAGGCTATACAATCATCGGTGGAATGGCCAATATCATTATGGTACTGGCAGAAAGAGTTATTACGATGTTCCCTAGGAGATTGCAGTGCGGCCGGTCTTCTATAGTGTACCTCTTCCTTTGTTTTATCATAAATGGTGGCCACACTTTCTTTCAATTCTGCAAACCACTCTGGTTGAACCCAAGGCCCTCTCTTATTTCTTGATTGTTGACTATGGGTAGGTGCAGCTGGATGAGATTGAGCTTTAGCCCTGCTATGCCCTTGTCCGGTCTCCTTTGCCTTGTTCCCGGACTGATTCTGATTGGGGTTTGGTGTAACCGGGGTAGACCTCACCTGCCTGTGTACCCTAGTTTTCTTTGTTTCATCAACGTTGATCTGCTTTCCAACCTGATTCAGCAAACCTCCCCAATTCATGGCTTTCTTTCTGGTCACCGAATCAGCCAAATTCCCAGGGTTTAAGCCCTATCTCAAGGATGCTATTTCTACTTGCTCGAAGCAATCAGCCAACCCATTCTTGGTGTTTACAAAACGACTTATGTATTCTTTCAATGATTCGTTCGGTTCTTGGGAACAATAGATTATTGTGTCCCCGTTGCCCTTCAACTCTTTACTCCCAACAAACTGCCTTCGAAAGGCCACCCAAAAGGTATCAAAATTCTTGATGCAGCCTTGTGGTAGGCTGTTATACCATTTTAGAGCACTCTCCGTAAAGGATTGGGAGAATGCTCTACAAAGTAGCTTATCGTCATCATCAAAATTCATCATGAAATTCTTAAATTGCTCCAAGTGGTTGTCCGGATCAGTACTGCCATCATATTTCTCCATTTTAGTGCTATCGAACCTCTTAGGGAGGTTTCCGGACAAAATTTTGGAAGACAATGGAGATTGTCTCCAATTTCGGCGACGCCTAAACACAGTATCCTCATTGGGAGTTGCAAAGATACCTGGTTCATCGTGGAAGACAAAAGGATCCATCAGCATCCGGTCTACATGCCTCCGGCTGTGAGATGACCCTTTGCCAATATTCTTCTTCAATTTCCCATGTCTATCCCTTTTCCTTGAATACTTTTTGATCAAATTTTGTTTCTTTTTAGTTTGGCCCTCATTGCTGCTAGAGGACAAGGACTCTTCAACTCCTTCTTCATCCGAGGAGCTATCAGAAGACTTTGAGCCTGAGTCAGAACTCTCCACTGGCTTAGACCGGTGGAACTGGCATGAGTCTTTTTGGTACTCACATGAGTCTTCGAAGGCTCATGCTCTCTAGGGTTATCAGTATGATGAGCAACTGATGCTTTTGACTTTTCTTTCATGCCCATCTTAGCCTTTTCTGCCCTCAGAGCTTCTATCTCACCCTTTAATCTATCACGCTCCTCGATAGTGTATTCATCGTTTTCACCCACCACTTCAAGCAAAGCTGGTGGTACTTTCGGGACGTCCGGATTCATTCAGACTGATTTTTCTTGTTGGTTTCGAATGCTCGATTCAGGCACCTTCTGCTCCCACTATGATCGCCAATTTGGTGTGGTTAATTTTCGTCTGAGGGTAAGATTGTAACTTTTATTTTGAGTTTTGTTGAAGTTTGTAAGTATTTAATGTTTGAGTAGAGAGTAGAGGGAGAATTAAGCAGCCTGGTTGTATTTAATTTTCATTACCCTCATTAAATGTTGGTGGTTGAGTATATATACCCTTACATTTGGGCTTTATGGGCTTCCGGGTCATGTTTAAGGGACCCGGGTCAAGTTTAAGGACCCATGAGCTCTTAGTAGGAGAGCAGGTAGCTTAGTCAAGGAGTGATTAGGTTTTTATGTACTTTAGTCCTTGTTCGAACAGTCCAATGGATGAGGTGTTCGAACTGCCCTGTCCGGTTTGGTGATCTTAGTCCGAACTGTCCCCGTCCGGAGAGGTAGCAACATTCAGACTCATCAGACACAATAAACCTGATCACATCCTTAGCTCTTGTCCCTACCAATAGTTTAGCTTCCACCCACTTTGAGAAATAGTCGATTGCAATGATGATTGTCTGCCGACCTCGTGATGCAACCGGTAATGGCCCGACCAGGTCAATACCCCGCCTGTCAAATGGTAAAGACTCAGATATGGATTTGAGGAGTACACCCAGTGCATAAATTAAGTTAGCATATTTTTGGCAGGTATCACACTTCTGTACCAACTCCTTTGCATCCGGGGAGAGAGTCGACCAATAATATCCAACAAGAAGGACTCTTCGTATCAAGGTTTTGTAGCCACAATGTGCAGATCCTTCGCCATCGTGCAACTGTGAAAGTATCATTTGCGATTTATCGTTCCGTATGCATCTAAGTAAAGGGTGACTAAAAGATTTCATATACAATACCCCTCCGAGTACAACATACCCATATGCCTTAAATCGTATTCTCTTATCCATCACCTTATCAACTGGTAATATGCGATTGACCAAGAACTCTTGTATTTCATTTCTCCAATCCTTCACTATAGCTGTAGAAATTTGGAAAGCCTCAACACAACCTTCAAATGATTCGGGTCCCTTAACGATCGAAGGGTTTTCTTGGATGACTATCCATCGGTATTCCTCCGAATAAGATGCTTTAGCCAAAAAATCAACTACTGAATTCCCGGCCCTATGGATATGTTCGTATTTGATGCCCTCGAAATTCAAAGTTAAAGCCTTCAAACCCATATATTTTACCAAGTCCTCCGACCGACTAGACGCATGGTTTACAAGAATTTGTGAATCACTTATCAACCTTACTCTTTTAGCCCCACAAATATTTGCAAGTCTTAAGCCTGTCAAAGCAGTCTCGTACTCAGCTTCAATATTTGATACTTTAAACCCGAATCGGATGGCTTAATACATAGAAATTCCCTCTGGAGACCAACTGAACCCCTACTCCACATCCAGATGAGATTGAACCCCCGTCGGTTTGGGCTATCCATTCTTTTCTAAGTTCTTCTCTATCAACTTCCACTTCGTTCTGACCGGAGTGAAACTCAACTAAGAAGTCAGCTAATGCTTGTGCTTTAATAAAAGTTCTTGGTTCAAATTCAATATCGAAGTCCCCAAGCTCTACTGACCACTTCGTCATTCTTCCTGATACATCGGACCTTTGTAGCACGTTCTTCAACGGAAAATATGTTCGTACAACAATTGAATGAGCCTGAAAGTAAGGCCTAATTTTTTACGCAGATGTAATTAGTGAAAGAACTAAGTTTTCTAACTTGAGATATCGTTTCTCCGTATCCAAGAGACTCTTATTCAGATAATAATCTGGCTTCAGAACATTCAACTCTTTCATGACTAAAACTGTAGTCACAGCAAAATCTGACACTACCAAATAGTTATATAATGTTTCTCCCGCATTTTGCTTTGTCAAGATTTCTGGAGAACAAAGATATTCTTTAATCCGATGGAACGCATCCAAATATTCTTGAGGCCAATCAAATCGGTTTGCTTTTCTTAACACCTGGAAGAAACGGGCGCATTTATCCGAGAATCTCGATATGAACCTATTAAACGCTGCCAATCTTCCAGTCACAATTTATTTTTATTTGATCATTCTTGCTGGGGCCATAGTGCACATAGCATTTAACTGTATCAGATCGGCTTCAGTACCCTATTCACTGACTATGTAGCTTAAAACTTTTCCGGATCTAACACCGAACGTACACTTCTCCGAATTTAGCTTCAAATTTATCTTCGTCAAATTGGCGAAAGTTTCTTCTAAGTCACCTAAATTATTTTCATCTTTTAGGCTCTTGACTAGCATGCCGTCAATGTAGACCTCAAAATTTCTTCCAATCTGACACTCAAAAGCGTTGTTCACTAACCGTTGGTACGTTGCCCCAACATTTTTTAACCCGAATGACATTACCTTGTAATCGTGTAAACTCCTTCCAGTGATAACGGTTGTACTCTCTTGATCTTTTGGGTCCATTTGAATTTGATTGTAATCAGCATATGCATCCATAAAATGCAGCAACCGGTTTCCATACGTTGATTCAACCAACTGATTTATTCAAGGCACATGAAGGATCTTTGGGGCATGCTCTGTTTAAATTGGTGAAGTCCACACACATTCGCCACTTGCCATTTTTATTCTTATTAGGACTGGGTTAGCAGTCTACAAAGGATATTGTGACTCGCGTATGTGAACCACTTTTGTTAAATGGTCCACCTCTACCATTATTGCTTTAGTTTTTTCTTGAGAAAACGATATCCTCTTCTGTATGATCGGACGAACACTATTGCGTATCGCAAGCCTATGACAAATGACATTTGTTGGGAACCCTGTGACATCATCTATACACCAAGAAAAAAATGTAATTTCGTTGAAAGAAACTTGATTAAACTTTCTTTTACCTCGTGGAACAACCCTATACAATCTTAAGGTTTTTACCGGGAAAAAATACATGATCCTCAAAACCGTCATCGGGGACCATGAACATGGGGCTTCCCTCAAATTATACACGGGATCAGATTCCGTGGGGCCCCCACTAATTGCTATTTTTTTCGATTCAACACCCTTTAACTACTTGGGGGCCAATGCTGCCCGATAACATTCTCTTTCCATATTTTGGCTACTTCTCACTGTTCCTACGTTTCTTCCTACCACGTACTTCAAACACTGATGGAAAGTAGATTGCACGACGTGCATCTTAGACAACTAGGATCTTCTGAAGATAGCGTTGTATGATGTGGTTGCATCCACCACTTCGAATAGAACCGTGACTATCTTCTTGAATGGTCCTCAGCCTAATCCATCATCCCTTCGAACTCTCCGACTACTTCAGTAGTAGCTCCAGTGAACCCAATTATCGTTTGGTCCAAATACAAGATTATTGGTGGGTTTTTGATCTAGATATAAGTAGACATAAACATTATATTAGCTGAGCTACCAGTATCAATCAAAAAATTTCTTATCTCAATTTCCCACTATCTCTGCTCCGATGACTACAACATCCTCATATGGACCCGCTACGTGTCTCATGTGGACCCGTTACATGTCTCATGTCATCATACTCGAAACAAAGTATTGGGGATGGATTTCTATATAAATGAGTTGAAGTGCCTGCTTGAAATTGCGTTGCCAGACTTACAATGTGTCTCTTCCGAGAATAGTTTAATGTCCCTACAATTGTATCTCCTCCGAAAATTTTTAGTGACTCAAAGAAAACACATAACTCACTAACCTTTCTCTTCGCTATTGGTTCTTTCACCATGTTTATGCTGTTTCTTCTCGGCTGTGGTTCTAAATAATCAGTAGAGATATCAAATGCATCTATAAACTCTTCATCAACCGTTTTCGTTATCACCATCGCGCCCTCCTGCTTCAGAACGGCTTCTTGCTTAAAAGAAATTGTAGTATTCTTCTTCATAAAATCAATCAACTTTCCATTTTCTATCAAATATTGCACTTCTCTTTTTAGCGCAACACAATCTTTTGTTTCATTCCCAATATCCTCATAATATTGACAATATTTGTTTTTTCTATGCTCCATAGGAGTCTGCATCAGAAAAGGCTTACGAAAATACACATTCGAGCGCAGCTTCTCAAATATAGTTGATAGAGATTGAGTTACCTCAGCATAATGGGCAGGTCAGACCCACTTGTTAGACATGGGTCAGACATACTGCTGATTGTTAGCTACAGGTGCATACTGCTGAGTATGAACTATCTTTTAAGGTACATGATTTACCACTTGAACTGGTGGTCGCGGTCGGATAATGATATTTGGATGTGGTACCTGCGATTGAACATTCACCGGTTGCGCACTAGCTCTTACCAGGGTTGGATCTTGGTTGAAACGAGACATAGATTCCATCTCTGAGGCCCTGGTTTATTCTACTAAAATCTGCTTCTCTATCTGATCTAATAACGCATCGAATGTCATAGCCCGCGTCTCTGCAACATTATCTTTTATCACCCCCGGAAGCAAACTCATTCTGAAAGCTGCCAAAGCCACTTTGTCATCACAAAATTCCATATCCGCCTTCACTTGAATGCAGTATTTTGTGTACTCTTTTAAACTTTCCCCAACTTTCTGTCTGCAGTAAATGATAGTATCCCCATTCGCTCGGAATTTCTTACTACCCACGAAATGCTGTCGGAACATACTCCAAAACATATCAAAATTATTTATACACCCCTGAGGTAGACGATTATACCACTTGGATGTTGCATTTTTTAAAGGTTTGGGAGAATTCCCTGCACAACAACTTGTCATCATCGTACTGATCATGAAATTCTTGAACTGTTTAATGTGACTATCTGGATCTCGGGTCCCATCGAACTTTTCCAGCTTGGAAATATAGAACCACTTGAGGACGTGCCCATACAAGATCTCAGGAGATAGTGGAGATGACCTCCAATCATGTCTACCTTTGTAAGCACGTACCCTCGAACCTTCATTTGCAGCCATATAGAGCATTTCCTCAGTCGGAAAAGTAAATTGTTTACTGGCTTGGTAATCTTGATTGTAATTGTCGGATCGAAGTTATCTTCGAGGAGTCACATACTCTGGTCGGACTACATTCGCCACTTTATCAGGCTCTTTGGAATATAAATTTCTCTTCCCTTGATCATGTTTCTTCTTCCTCGAACCTTTTATTCTCCAACTGGTCTGATGAGAACTTCTATGCATCTTTGAATATCTTTGTTTATGATCTATTTTATACCTAGCGTTGGTATCAGAGGATGAGAATTCATCTGAGCTAAAAGAAGTATAGTCACTAGATTTTTAGGATTCATATCCTTGTTCAGATCTAGCTCACCTCTTGGAAGATCAGTAACTTTTCCTCCGACACATTTCCTTAGGCCGAATGAGATCTTGAGTCTCATCTGCCATAATATGCTCTCGTCGGACTTCTGATTTGACTCTTTTTGGACCTTATTATCGCTTCTTTTTCTGCATTGAGCCTTTCAATATCTTCCAGCAACTCTTTTCGTCTGACCACCAAGAGATACTCTTCAAAAAGCTCTACAACTTACCGATTATGGTCGTTTTCTTCGTTTGTCACATACTCTTCCATCAGATGGTCTCTGGACCTAGCTCCGATCAAGTTATACGCCAAATTTATCTCTAACTCACCACGAACTTCAGTTTCCATTATTTTTTTTACTTTAGATTACTTTTATGGTTTTGGAACGTTAATTCTAGGTACCACTGAGGTTCCCAAAAATGGCGCCATTGATGAACTCAGAAATGTTTTGGGTTAGTTCAGATGCAGAAATATTCGTAGGAGAATGACTGTCTAAAAGATGTTTATATCGAATACTTTGAGTAAGAGAAATAGTATTTTGTAGAGAGAGAAAGAGACAAAAAGAATAAATATAGCAATAATTGACTAATCATTGGCCCTTTTTATAATTGACTAATCATTGACTAATCAGTCTGATATGCCACTATTTATTCGCCTTGTTTAACTTGTTCGCCTGATGCCGCTGTACTCTATGAGCGTCAGGTTCGCCCAACCCTTAAAAGTACACAATGGATTTTTTAAGCGCTAAAGTTGGCCCTAAGGCTCAAGCCTTTCTTAACCCGTTGAGTGCAGACCAGCCCCTTCTATCTTTCTGGCATCAAACCTCCTAGACATATACTGTTTGATGATAAAGATGCGAGACCAGGATTACTGCATCTGACGAAAAAAAAATAAAATAAAAAAATTCATGAATCTAGTTTTGTTTGTCTTAAATAAATAAAGCCGATGTTACTTTCAGATTTTTTTCCGAATTACGGTTTGAAAGATACATACTTCAATTTTTTTTAAAAGTAGGAAATAAAAGATTTGGTTCAAACAATGAGAAGAGGGTTACTACTTGTGGTTTTCTCTTTGGTCCATATATTTATTGGAAATTTACGAATTTTGGATATTAGATGGTAAAGAGATAGTTGACTGAGAATGTATGAGTTTGTTCATTCTTATATAACCACAACAAACGAAGAAAATCATTTATATTAATGTTTTTTTGTTATTAAATTATATATGATTATAAATACATTTTATACTTTTAGTAAATTTTATTCAAAGTGTACTTTTTACATTTTAAAACGATAAAAAAACTTAAAGCATAAACTTATGGGTGAAGCTATTTCCTCCATAAGATCTATTATTTCCTCCATTTTAAATTTTTAATAAAACACTGAACACTTATTTTTACCTTCTTGCCCTTTATTTACTTTCTAATTTATAATTTGATGCCACTATCGAGTATCAAACCCTTATTACAACAAACACATCATTAACATAAATTACAGCCAACATATATGATTTAACTTCTAAAATTAAACAATAAAAAACATAAAAACTCAATTATTTTTAAGATTAGTCACAAAATTACATGTTTAAAAAAAAACATGAAGTACCGAGACAACCACTCCGAATAACATGTTTTTTTTATAAAAAGAACATGATTTTGAGTTAGGAACTCATAATCACATATAATATTTGAAAAAAGAACTCAATCAACATACACTAATCAAACCACATAAAATCTATATTTTGAACTAAATATACAGGAAATAAACAATTAAAGAAAAATTGATATTAAAAAACGATTAAACTAGTAACTCGATATGCAGGAACCCGATTAAACGATTAACAAGTTTTTATATCTGCATATAGAGTTCCTATAACTTATTATGTAAAAAAAATCATAGATTTAAAAATAGATTTTATTCGATATGACAACCCATATATTTAAAATAAAAATAAGATTCTTCATAGATTTTTATCTTTGGAATTCCATAAACTGCTTCAAAATTGTTTGGTCATTAAGATTTTTTAGGGTTAGAAGAGAAGAGGTGAAGGTCGATAGTTACCAGAGAAATTTGGGTTTTTGGTGTAAAATTAAAATAAGGATAAATTAGGATTTTCCTTTATGGAGAAAATAATAAGATGAAGATTTTTATGAATGATGGAGGAAATAATAAATTTTATGGGGGAAATAACTTCACCCTAAACTTATCTATGTTGGCTTTATTATATTAATTAGGTGTGGTGCTCCTAATGGTAGGAATTTGTCCGCTGATTTTGTCGGATATTTACTTTTGTCTGATTTTGTCCGCTGATTTTATGTCGGTGCTATATTTGGTATATGTTTTTCATAATAAGATTCTAAAAATATATATTATTTACATTAAATATTCAAAAGATGTAATAATTATTATATATTTTGACTTTATTTATGTGAAAAATTAAAAAAAAATTAAAATTATGCAAAATAAAATAAATAATTTTAGTTAATTTCGCAAATACAATATTGTTTATTTTGGGCATGACTTTATTTTTGTTCAACTTGTCTCTAACTAGTAAAGATATCTTCTTACTTATATACTATTAACAATTCTTATGTTTAACCAATGTGGGATGTGAGACTTTAGTCACCACCCTAACAAATCTTCTTCTCGAACACAATACCACTTTAGTCTTCTCTCAATTGACTTAAATCCACTCACTCTAATGAGAGATTGATCCAAGGTTCTCCACTTAAGAAATAGAGCTTTACAACGGATTTTTATGCTCACTCAAGACCACCCTACACACTCTACACCACCCCATAGGCACTCCGAACTAGGTCTAAGTATTAATCACACCACATGTTCCTTAGTTCCACTTCATACATGTCTTACCACCTTGATCCGAGGAGCCACATGCACCCTGAACTAGGTCGTATGAGGCTGATCATTCACCTTGAGCACAAATGTTGGTTCATCATGTTCGACCTTCAAAAATGTCATCCACATCGCATTTCGTCTGGGCCTGGAGCTCTCATACCATTTGTTGGGAATATGGGTACAATATATTCCTTTTTTCATATATAAGTAAGAGCAACCCGATTTCCACACTAGTATAATATTATCCGTTTTAGGCCCAAGGTCCGCATGGATTTTCTTTTGGTCCACTCCTGAAAGGCCTCAAACTAGTTGAGATATGTTCTTACTTATATATCATTAATAATTCACATGTTATACGATATAGGATGTGGGATTTTGGTCGCCACCCAAACACACCCTTTGTATGCCAATTGTCCCGCAACGATCCTTCATGTTTATTTTGAAAAATTAAATGGATCATTGATATTTAATTTTTGAATTAAATGGATCCTTATATTTGGTCATAGTTACAAACTTGGCCGTTCGTGTCTCATATATTGCACCAGTGAGAGAATCATAAAACTTAAACCCTATGGAGTGTTCGGAATAACCTATGAAGAAACGAGTAATGGTTTTTAAGTCTAGTTTCTTTTCTTGAGGTTTGTAAGGCCTCACCTCAGCTGGACAACCCCACACATGTAAATGATTTAATTAGGTCTACGCCCATTCCAAAGCTCATATTGGGTCCTAACAGTAGCCTTAGTGGGTACTCGGTTGAGTATATAAGCGGTACATTCGATAGCTTCCCCCTAGAGAGATAATGGTAAAAGTGAGTGACTTATCATGCTTCTAACCATATCTTTTAGTGTTTGGTTTCGTCTCTCAGATACACTATTTATGCAAGATGACCCGATATTGTGTATTATGGACTATTCCACACTTCTCTAGGTATTGTGCAAAGGGTCTTGGACGTTGTTCACCCGATCCGTCTACCTTAGTATTCACCATAACAGTCAGATCTAACAGCCTTAATGATTCTACCGAATTGTTTTTCAACTTCGGTCCTAAAAGCTTTGAACTTATCTAGGGCCTTATACTTTTCTTCTTGACCGGAACTTGACCCGGTCATTAGCCATATGCTTTCCACTTAGGTAGTGCCCCTTTTGCAGATGTAATCAAATTAACCTCAGTTGAAGCGCATTTAAGTTGATATTTCTCCAGTGCATCATGGAAAATCAACTCATTGATATTCCACTTTTCCCGTATGTAATTATAGGTGGGGTTCACATTTTATTTGCTGCCAGACCGGTTAACACCCAACCCGGAGCAACACTACTGTTACTGGATTTATGTCCAACCAGCCGTCTCCCATTGTTATCATCGCGATAAAAACGGGTTTACGAATCCTCGCATGTCACGGTATTCACCACAGCGTGCGTAATTCGTTGGCCATGGTGAACACCGTAAGACAAAATTCGATCAACGTTAACATCAGGGGTTAAGTCGTCGATGAATCGTCAATAGTTTTGATTTTATTTGTTATATTAGGATAATATGATGTTAATTTTGGGAGAAGAAATTCTAGACATCAATCAACCCTAATTTAATAGAAAAAACCCCAAACTATTAAAAATACAATTGATTCATATTACACATGAAAAAAAGATATACATGTTTTTCAATACGAATAAATCACATAAACATATTTTTCATACATTGCCCAAATGCATGCCCTAACCAGCTCAATCAACACATAATCCCAATGGCATGGATTCTTTATTGCGAAGACGGACATGCATCAATATATATAAACATACAATTCGATTATTCTATCAAATCCAAAAAAAGGTTTTGCAGGCTCTCATACCAATTGTTATATATTATTCGAAATTGAATTAAATAATATATAACAAAATACGAAAAATAATTAAACCCTTTAATTGAGATTCACCCAATGAATAAACGAAAATAGATTACTTACAGATTTTCCTGCAGCTATCCATCTTGTGTCTTGTTCCTTTTCGTTCCTTAATGATCTTATAGATGAACATTAACGAACCCGCAAAACCAAGTTATAAAATAAAAGGGTTTTGGTATGTATAGCCTGAAGCATAACTATTATAGAGAACTACCAAATAATATCTAAAACTTTATTACGAAATAATACTTAAAAATGATAATTGTTATATATATACATTATGTATAAATATATTGATAAATACATTATCTATCAAATTGTTATTGAGAAGTAACAAATTTGTGTTGAGGGTTTAGGATGATGAAATTCCTAAACCTAGCCCCTTACTTATAGTTTTTAAAATGTGAAGCCCAACATTGTAAAGTTTATCCTTCAATACTTCATTATGTCTGGGACCATAACCCGATAAATTGATAATTCAAAATATTCCATGATTTATTAATTCAAGCTTAAGTGTTGAAATTTGGGCCATCTTCATCACAATGCCCAAATTCAACCAAGTTACTGTTGGATATTTTAGTGTAATTGGATTGACTAGTTGACCAATGCAGTCGTAATATATTATCGAGCAAGTCGGAGAGTGTGGAGTACACGCTTGTAAGAATATATTATGATTAGTGGGTCCAAGGGGTGTCTCGTGGTTGTGGTTAAATTTATTTTAAATGATAAGGCTATTGTGAATATTCATGAAAATTTTGAATTTGGAAAATTAATTCAAATTTGAATTTGAA